>CM062850.1:9516813-10955139 GCA_031772225.1 Eubasilissa splendida | reverse complement strand
CTGAATGCAGTGGAAATTAGATCACTTCGGCGTATATGTGGCAAATTCATTTATGACAGAGTAAAGAATGAAGAAATAAGGATAGAATGTAAAGCTGATCTAAGTATAGTGAGTTAGATTTAAAAAATATCACTTGGTCATATGAAACAGATGAATGTGGAGAGAATGGTAAGAAACATATATGACGCAAGTGTTGATAGCACCAGAAATAGAGGACGTCTGCGAAAGACTTGATACGGGTAAACCAGATACTGGAAGATGGTTCTGTTAGAAGCCACAATAACCGGCGAGCTTGTATGAGAAAACGTATGAATGTGGATGAGGCTAGAATTGTGTATCAGAACAGAAGAGTGTGGTGCTCTATCCTCTCTGCCTACCCCCGCGGATAAACGGCGTGATGGTAAGTAAGTAACTTTACATATAGTTACGTAATGTACACGTTCAGACGCGTGCACGCGTACTAACGCACGCGCATTGATACATAATGAGATATATGTATTAAACATCTCAATTTAACAAATAAGTTGTGTGTTTTTATTGACTGATTTTTTCAATGGTTTTAAATATAAAACAGTAAATACATCTATATAATATATAACAAATAATATTTGTTCATTAAATTATTTATACTTAATATTATATTAAGTATTAAGTTGGCAACAATAAACAGGTGTCATTCGTTTGGATTCCTGCACACAAGGAAATTCATGGAAATGAATGTGCTGATAAACCGGCCAAGGAAGCCTCACTTTCCGAAGTTTTTCCCCATCAATTCCATATCCCGATGTATGACAGACTTAATATGGTAAAAAAACGTACGAATTCTATCTGGACTGCACAATGGATGGATCCAAACAATCATACGGGTATTCGGCTTAAAATAATTCAAAAATCTATTCTCCGCAACCCCTGGTTCTCCAAAAGAACGTTATCAAATATCTCTAGAATGAGATTTAGGCATTGCCAGGTGGCCTCTCATTTGTTCAGATTGAACTTGATATATTCCCCAATGTGTGAGTGTGGTGCCGAGGTGGAAACCCTTGACCATATATTTTTTGCCTGTCCATTGCGGATCACAAGTGTTTTTACAATAATCTCTTCAATGGTAAATTTCAACTCCCGGTTAACTTGTATCATCTTCTTTCTCTTAACTCACCACGTTTAATCTAATAATAGCAAATTTATTGAACGACTATGGTATTGACTTGTAATATAATATTTTCTATTCTATAATATTATTGTACTTTTTCTATAAAATAAAGTTTTAACTTGAGTAATGGCACAAATCACTCTTGAAGGGTGGATTGCCTTTTTAAAAGAAGAAGAAGAAGTATTAAGTTGGTTTAAACAGATTAAATATGTACAAAATAATCATTTATAAATTAGGATATCATTTTCTGACTAGATTAAACTGTTATCTTTTTTAGTATATTATGTAAACATTTATCATTATCAACTTCATCCTAGTAGGAGGCCTAAAGACTCAACAAGGCGCTTCCATTCTTCCCTGTCCTCGATACTAGTTACCCAATCTGTCTTCATACAATATGTTTTGCTATTTATCCCAGCTTGGTCTGGGGCGACCCAGAAGATATATCTTAATATTCGTTTCTCTGGCATTCACAAAACTTGTCTAAGTCACCTTAATTGCTAAGTTTCGACTTCAAGAAGTAATGACTTCATTCCGAGGGTCTCCGCTATATCGAAAATTTGTTCTATTAATAAAATCATGAATAATTTAATAATAATAACCAAATCTTTATGGAGCGCGAGATAAATAACTGACCCTATCAAAATTAATTCAATAATCAAATCAATAAAGATAAAATTAATTAAATAAACATGTACTTAGTTCTTTATGTGGTAATTAATTGTGCATAATAAAAATAACACATTTCAAATGAATCAAAAACAATATTAACCATTCAATGTGCAAATGTCTCCTTTTTGAAAATTTTTAATATGTCATTTTAATTTTAATAAACTTAGTAAACTGACGAGTGCTCGTCGACTATTCTTACGAAATTTTTATACAATTTCTTATTCAAAATGAAACAATTATTTTTAAATGTGCAATGTGAAATGAGAATGTATTAGGATTCATTAAATTTGCTATAAAATTATTGAGATATAAAATGTGTATCCACTAAACACGAATTGATATTTTGAATCAAACCACTTTATCGTTTTTAGACTTATACCACAATTTAACTCGGATGATATAAAAATATTTTTTATATTTGTGTTTGTTTAAACGACATCTGAAAAAATAGTCATTCGAATGCAATGTACAAACGAGCTTTAAGCTACACACAAACTTTTCACTTCATCAGAAAATTTATAAAACAACATGTTTAATCCCCTCGATCGAGTATTTTCCGATTTCCAGGTTTATAAATCGTCACCTATTTACCTCGTCCCTACTTCAGAGTCAATTTTCAATAAGCGAAGTTTAATAGCTATACACGGAGAGCGGGATAATATTTATTTAGCCCCAACCCCCAACCCCCGGCTCACCCTAATACGCCCGGGGACAGAGGGGTCCCGCCAAAGAACAGACTGATTCAAATTGAGGCAAATCTATGATGGTATCAAAGTTTAAAAATTATATATTTATTCGAGATAAATCTTTGTATTGTAGCCATAATACATCATTTAATATTTATACGTATATTAAACGTCGAGATAGCGTCTCGTTGAAAGAAAATCAAATTGATTCATTTTAATAATACATTTTGATGGATTTACTTATATTATATATTTTTCTTATTCTTAATTTTATATTTCCAAACTATCGAGAATAAGTAGTATTTCTATATAACAGTAATATTAAAGAAATATTAATAAGTACGATATAAAAAAATACCTTATGACATTTTTAATCTTTAAAGATATCCAGAAAAATCATTCCATCGAAAAAATATTTTGGTAGTTACCAAGATACGAACCCGGAACTTTTCCAATACGAGAAACACATTACCAGAGAGTCAGACTTTTCTGTATATATCTAATTAATTTTTGGAATTTGTATTGAAATATCACAGAAATATGTTCTGATATTACAACTTCACGATGAAATTTCGTTTTTTGTGAATTATTTTAATAACAATGAAATTATATTATGCATGTCTATACAAAAATGATTATTTTAATTAATATAAATTAGGTATAGTACTATATCAACATCAGCATCTTGGATAATAATCCAAGAAAAACAAATTCGATATTATTGCAGATTCAGTTTATTTTCCAACTCGGCTTACTGTTACTATTTAGATTTATTTATGTTTAAAAATTATTGAAATTTAAATAATAAATTCAGTTTTAATTCCTGGCCTTCGATTATGTAAATTTATCTTTCAAATAAAGTATGATAGATAAATGCAATGAAAGTTCGAACGATTGGGGTAAAAAAAATGTAAGTGTGTCGTATAAATAATTAATATAATTCATCTTTACTGGATCAAGGCTTAGTGAATGTAATAATAGTTTATGGTGAAAAGGTGATGTTTTATTTATTTTGTACGTAATTTTGTGTTCAGCGGGGGGTCGTAATTTGGTATTTTCCGCGTCGGGCTTAAGTTAAGTTGTTCTTCCTCGTCACTCTCGTGTAGGCCTTTATGTAAGCAAAGTCGATACTGGTAGGCGGCTGGAGTTCCAGTACTTAGCGTGGAGTATATTACACGGGATTTGGATCCCGGTCGGGGCTTACCGGATTTAAGGTCATTATTGGGAGATATCGCCCCTGTTTTATAACGGCCCGTGACGCAGAATGCTAATGCCGTGACGCAACTGCCTTTACCTGAAACCAAGAGAGAGAAATTCATTACAAAAGTTGGAATCGCGCTGGAAAGTTGTGGGTCGAGTGAGTGTACGCTCGAATTTTCAATAGTAAAGTGTGTAAACAAATCCGCCGAGATTAGCACGAGGAAGGCTTATTGAAAAGTTAACGGTTCAACATTCTAAATGGAATAAAATGTCAGGCACTAAGTAGGTATATGATCTGCGTGGATTTTTTAAAATTATTTTTTATTTTAACCAACTTTTACATCGTGTTTTTATCGATTATTTTTAAATTTTATGATGAAAATATTAAGATCAATTTTGCCACGAGTTTTAACAGCAAAGTACAAATAATTTTTTTCATTATTGACTTATCTGCTACATTGATTATATTTATCTACCTACTGTCTTACGTAAAACTTAATACACACAACTTAGTATATTTTTACTATTTTAATGATGTTGACATAGGAATATATTCCTATCCAATTTCAATATTGAATTGAATACAATTAAAAAAATAGCAGTTAATAACTGGTGTAATACAGGTTTAATAAACACTATTTTAAAAAATAAATTTAAATAATATATTAGTCAACTTTTATATAAATCATAGATAAAACATAATGATTATTGGCGTATGATTTTATTCATAAATAAATTTTCGAATCAAATATCTAAACACCTACCACGAAACATTAGACCGGCATTTTATACAAATAATAATATCGGAAATTTATTCATAAATTCTAAAGACAAAGATGATAAATGTAACAATTCTGGTATCTATAAACTTAGTTGTAAGGATTGTGCTGCATTTTATATTAGTAAAACAGGTCAAAATTTTAATATAAGAGTAAAGGAGCATTTGGAATGTTTGAATAATAGTGGGTTTTCAGAATTTTCTAATCATTTGATAGAAAATGGTCATGGTTTTGATAAAAATTTGGGATTGTCTATTTTGCATGTGAACGGTGTTGGTCATAAATCTAATTATTTTTAAAAAGTATAAATTAAATCTTTAAAATTAAATTAAAATTAAATTTAAAAATAAATTTAAATTAAATTTTTAAAAGTATACATTAAATCATTTGGAATCATTGGAGATAAATAAAGCGTCTAAAACTAATCAATAAATTATAAACAACCAACTAAATTTAATCACAAGTCCCATTCAATTTTTTTTTCCTAAAAATTATTCTAATCATTTTGTATCAAGTAACAATTTATGTTAGATACTAAATTTATTTTTTAAATAATTATTGTTTTTAAAAATAAATTCTGTTAAAGAAACAATAACACGTTTTTGATTAGTTATTGACATCCTGAAAAAGAAAATGATGTTTTTTTGCTCTATTTAACATAGTTCTATTTTTCATAATTCTTTCCTCGGATAGGAAGAGGTCCAGGTTTGAATCCCAGTAGCAACCAAATATTGATTCGATAAATTGATTTTTTCTGTATATCTTTCTAGTTAATTAATTTAATTTGTATTACAGATATTAATTACAACAAGGCTATTTTATAACAATTTAATAATTTATTTAAGATCATACTTTTAGGCTGTGTATAAAAAATTTCAACAACCATACATTTATTGAAATAACCTAGAACTTTGTACATAGAATTAAATTAATTTCATGATCATTATCATCAGGGCAAAGTAAAACGAATTCTAAATTCTTTCAATTATTTGAAATAATTGAAAGAATTTAGAATGTAAAATAACTCAATGTTTATAACTAACAGTAGTCAATCTATGATGCTTCATTTTTATAAATAATTTGTTATCATCTTATATTTTCTTTTCATATAGTTTGGTTATCATGTAACATTAGTATTGTAAAATTATACTCAAATCTATTAAATTTTTTCGTTGGTAGTGAATTTGTAATCATAAATTATTTTAATCAATTCATTAAATAATAATTGTTCAAGCTACACTCAATTACTTAGTTTAGATATTATTTATTATCATTGATAAAATCCTTTTAAAAATCTTTTTTATGATATTATTCTGAAAGCCTACACCGAAGCTACAGACAGCACTGAAACCGGATCGGCTCGCGCCTAGCAAATGTGGTGAAGTCAGTAACAGACCAACATAATTATTTCGTTAATATTCTAGTTTATTTACAACAACAAGTTACAGGAAAAATCAACAAATGATTTTCTCAATGCTCAAGCATTTCCTGAGGTGCAATTTGTTGACTTCCAATTAAAATAGTAAATGGTCAATAAATGGTACAACCGTTGATCCTGATAAACTTAAACTAATTAAATATATGATGACGTATTCTATCATGATTAATATATGACTTGAAATCAACTAACCCTTTAATTATTTTTTTCTATATCTATAATGGATTTATTTGGTACTTCATCGTACTTACTTTATTTCGATTGAAAACGTGGTATTATCCCGTTACATTCGAGAAAATTTCACAAATTTAGTTACGTGGTACATTAGTAGGGTATCCTTTTTTCTATCCTGGCGTGCTATAAATCCTTCGTCCACGCTTTCAAAGGATTCTCACGGAGCCGTGTCATAAATTAAATAAGTAATAAACCAAAAGAAGCCAAATAATGATTATTCCTGACTATGACTATAATTCTTCTTCATCTTATCTTCTTCGTTCCCATCAATACACTGAACACAAATGCATACAGTTTATTTAATATAATGTAAATATTATATTTATCTACAAATTTAATCATGGTTACTGATCTATATGCTGTACGCGAGACTAACATGTGGCTACCATCTCGTCAATGTTGGCGTGCACGCCTGCCAACGCCGTCATTACATATTGCTGCCAAAATCTATTCAGTTGCATCAACCTTTATCGAAGTTAGTATTTATTAAAGTCCCGCATAACAAGTGGATTGGATAACATGCCAGAGACATATAATAAATTCGGGATGCTTTCAAAAACATTTATCTCATTACTTTGTATACATTTACAGATTTAACAAAAATATATTTATCTTTTAAGTATGAATTAAATATATTCATTAGAAAGATAAAACATATAAAAGTAATTTTTTAGAAAAATATTGTTGTTGTGCCGCCGAGATTAGAACCTGGATCTCTTTCCAAACCGGGGAAGGTGCATTATCCAACTATGCTACAGCGACGATATTTTTAGCGACAAATTTTCGAACCTATGTGTTACCTTTTTGATATTAATACATTGAATCGTTCCATTATTTGAAAGAGCCATCTACCTTATTTTTATGGAATTTCAAATACTTTTGAGTAATCTTTCTAATTAATATATTTTATTCATATTTAAAATATCACAGACCTGTTCTGAATAATTACAACTTCACAATAATAATGTGTTCTCCTAATAATATATTTATCCGTAGAACTTATAAAATAATTAAAAATGATATTTAACATTGAAATATTGATAAACTTTATATATTATTTATAAGTATTTGATTTAATGATTCCGAGGGCACTAGTGTTTGGGACTGTCGTTTCTTCTAGGTTAGATCGCGTTTATTGTAGATGGCTTCCTCAAGGAATCTAGGCCGACATTTCAGCACGGTAAGACGTTCTATTGTCTAAACGTTGACTCAAAAAGTAACGGTATAACCGTACTTTTTCGCAGAAGATATAAATCTTCCACAGTCGAGTTTTAGAGACAACGTCTTGACAATAGCACGTGTTACCGTGCCGAAACGTCGGCCAAGGTTTCTTCAATCTACAAGTAACGCGATCTAAACTAGAAGAGATGTCAGTTATATATTCTATCTATATTATAATTCAGAACAAAAGAGTTTGAATATCTCTTCAAGAATAATAAGAATGCATAATAAGATAATTATTTAATAAAAATGGATACTTTTTTTAAAATATGTTCTTTTAAAAAATACACACTGTCGTGAAGGAATGTTGACAATACAACTAACCACAAATGTGGTATAATTTGTATATTTTGTTACTTGTTACATTACATCAATTGGTACAAAGTTTTCACATGATGAGTTAAATTGACTTAATGAAACATATGTAAAATTAGGACGAGAAATTATTACAGAAGATTTGATGGGGAAATTAATTTTGGTTAAGACGAAATATTATAATTTAGAATGTGTTTGAGCAGGAGAGTAAGAACATATAAGAAATTAGTGTTCCGAGTGTATTTTTGCAATTTATTGAACGAGGATGGTACGAAAACTAAATGGGAGGTCTCGAAAAGAAAGAAGTATTAAAAACTTGAATGGTTTTGGTAGATGGATAGATTTGAACATTATCAGAACTATAGTTTCGGGTAACATTAGATTTCAATATAACATTTCGACCCCTCAAAATAATAAGGTTCCATCTGACACTGACACTGTTTTGAGGTAATGAGCTTAAAAATGTTGATTGAATTTCAACGTAAATTCATATATATTTTGTTTTGAGTATGCAAATATGATCAGTTTTAAGGTCTTAATTTATTTTGAGTATTATCAATTATCACTATGAGATGAGGGAAATTACAAATAAAAAAAAACATTCTAAGTTAACAATAATGATCCATAAATTAAAATAAATAACTGATGCAGTTGGAACTTCTAGCTCTTCCCATTTCCTAAATAGATTTGGTGTGTATGGAAGAAATAAAGAATAATGCATTTGGAACACTTTTCACGCAATAACTCAAATTAGCCCATATGTTAGTTGGAATCTTGTTATTCTATGGGGTCGATTTGACAAAACCTGAGTAAGTGCATTTTTTTCTGTTGTCTTGTGATAGGGATTCAGGAAACTGATGCTAATAACAAATCCGATTTAGCTGCTTTCTATAGTTAATTGAAAAACCACCTTTGATTTACCGAACTATTTTAAAATGAACTTAGAAAAGACAAGAGCAGCGTTTATGAATTTAAAGGCTATTTTCAATGCGATTCAAATCTAGTGTATCTAGTACTTCAAGAAGGTGAAGTTAGATAGTTATAATTTTAAATTTCACACTTAGCTTACAACCAAAATATAATTTTATTATGCTGTTCTTAAGCAAAAAAAACTTGTTTAATTGAGACTAGGTTATGATAAAATTTAATTCAGGATAACATTGGACAGTTCCAAAATCACCGGAAAATCTATAACTCTAGGTATTTTTTGATTTCACAAATATATATATTTATCATTCAAGAACAAAACTATGCGGTCTGTTTAATGTCGTTAGTTTATCGAACTCATCGTTTTATCTATGTCCATCTAAGCGTCACTTTTTCTGAACTGGATTGTTTTCCATGGTAATGAAATATTATGCAAACTTAGCACCATCAAAACATTTTAATGTCTAATATCATATATATATATATCCAATGTAAAATAAAATTAATGTAACGTCAATAAAAATATTTAGACGTTTTTATTTATAAAATCGACCATAATTAAATAATGATAAAGGGTGTCCAGCTGAAAATTTTCAAGTTTAACATTCAATTTTTAAAAAAAACTACAATGTTATTCTCATATTTTATTTATACAAAATGGAGTTTAACGATGCGGATTTTACGTTTTATAAACAATATCGTCTAAATGCCGTCGATTTGTCTCAAGACGGACTCTTAAATTTGCGAACACGCGAGAGCAAAGCGTTGGTTCAATGGCAGCAACTTCACGGCGGATATTTTCTTGTAGGGCCTGAATTGTTCGAAGATTGTTGCTGCAAACTTTCGACTTAAGGTATCTCTTCCTAAAAAAAAGTCGCATGGTGTAAGGTCCGGTGACCGAGGTGCCCAGGGTATATTTCCGTACTTGCTGATTAATTTATTGGAAAAATTCCCCTCAACTCTAGCTGTGTGTGGAGTGGCCCCGTTTTGCTGAAATTGTTTTCTGTTGTTGAACCCAGGAAACAGCTGCAGTTGCGGTACCAAAAACTCGTTGATCATTTGGCAATACATCCCTCGGGCAGAAATTGCACACCACACTGTCGTTTTTCGACAATGCAAACGTTTTTTATGGCATTCCCTTGGGTTATCGAGGCACCAGTATCTCATGTTCTGTTTATTAACATAGCCATCGATATGAAAATGTGCTTCGCCAAGCGTTCGTGCTATTCCAAAACGTTCCAGCATCGTTCTCGCTAAGGTTTCACGTAAAGAATAGTCATTTTCGTTAATAAACTGCACGACTTGCAGTTTGTATGGGTGAAACTGTAGTTTATTTTTGATTTTTTTTATTTCAGTACAGACAGCAATCTTCCTTGTCGATTTACGCGGATTGCGCATACTTTTACGTCAAACTTGAGCAACATGTTCTGGCGTCGCTGCTGACGTTGATGGTCTCAGATGAGTTTGGTTAACCATTGTTCCTTCTTGTCTGAACTTTTGAACCCAACACCAGATAATTTGCTTGCTCAGCCCATCACTTACTCGTTGAATATTGAAGTGAGTACAAAAAGCGCGACGCGCATGAATCACCACACTTTAAATATTTCTCAACCCCGAACGCGCGGTGCGCTCCTGACCAATGACTCATTGCGACTGGCAAATCAGCAAATCACGCGCGTCGAACAATACCTCTCCCACTTACCTCACCCTGATGGTTTACGAGCAATTACAATTTAATCTTGAAATTTTTCCGCTGGACACCCTATATATACCAACGTAAAATTTAATTCACCTAATTATTTTAAATCACCTTAAATTGTTCCCATTTTTTCAAATATCTGATAATAGATTTTATGAATACTATTATTTTTTTTTAAACCTTAAAAACTTAAAGGAATTTGACACTTATCTTCAATGAATTGTATGAGTTTCCCATTCAATTTTCTTTTGTGACGAACAAATGTTAGAGTAGGATTCGGGATTTTATTTATCGATATCGCATAGTTTGTGAATTTTTAAATCAAATTTTATTGACAATATTTCTATCGTATTTGTGTCAATAAATAAAGAATATCGGGGACCATAAATATAAAAAGACTTACAACATCGTGTTTAAAAAAGACAAAGCGATCCAGCACCGTGGCGCTAATCTCACACGTTGTCGGCCGCAAAGCGAAACGTGTGCGTTGATTGATTCGACCAAAAAATGTCATATTGGTAGCGGGGGGCGAAGGTGATTAATCAATGCGGTATTATATCGTATGACAGCAACAAAGCACGGATAATTCTCCGGCCGACAGCACGCCCTTACAAGGATCAATATATAATCCACCAAAAATATTATCTATAATCTGATGGGAAGTACGAAAATGTGATTTTTATCGTTTTTTTATATTATTTGGTTAAATTACACGGAAAAAAAATACACTGCAAATTTACACTTTTTTTATTTGAAATTTTTACTTTTTTTTATAATATGAGTTATTAAGTATTGTACATTATTAAAATTACATGTTTTTTATTCGCTTACGTCTTGTGCTTGGAGAGGGAGTTACACTCTAATCATTTTATATAGAGAGTTATACATTTGTAGTCTATAATTATTTATTGTCTATTTGTGTGCTTCTGAAGTGTTCGATAATATTATTTATTTTCTAATTATGTGCTTCTGAAGTGTTCATTTAATTTCTTAATTTATTTATAATCTCTTTAATTAAATTTGTGTAGGGAGGCTATTGAAATTTTTTATCCTTAAATATATAAAATTTTGATGATGGTGTTTGGTGTTACATTTAGGGATTTTAAAGTTATTTTTAAACCTTAATGATGTGCTTGTTTCGAATTTTACAGTGTTATTTTCTTTAAGTATTTCTCCAGTAACAGTGCATATAGAATATCAAAAGCGGAACATAGTTGGTATAAATTTTAATGAAATACTAAATAATCGTAAAAGTTAGTAAAACTACGAATAAATATTAGTATCGAACTGTAGATGGCCATATTATACATTGCTCTATTTAAGTGTTTGATAAATAGAATAAAAAACTCAAAATTACTATACATATAATATAATACAATAGTAATAAAACTGTATGTAGATATATTGCATAAGTATGAAAACCAGAAAAATCCGGCCTACAATGATTTTTAAGAAGAACGCATTCTTATTGAGAAGTTGCAATTTTACAGAACATAGGCCTGTGATATTTTTAATACAAATTAAATGTATTCATTAGAAAGATATACATATAAAATCAATTTATGGAAAAAATATTGTTATCGCTACCGGTATTCGAACCTGGAACTCTTCCTATCCGGGGAAATGCATTAACCGATTATGCTACACCAACACAGTAAGTTGACGAGAAATTTTCGAACCCATATTTATTACAATGGTAGTTATAATTCTGAACATTAGCTGAGACGCTTTTCCATTAAACACTCTAGAATTTCAAAAACTCAAATAGATAATAAAAGTAAAAGTGTTAATATTTTATTTTAATTTTCGTGTCTATATTTGGATCATGTCTGGAGCCTACGTACCCGTCCTTCCGTAGCAAACCAAAAATCACTGCATGTATTATTTATTACACTGTAACCTTATTCGATTAAATGAGGCATTCTGTCATTCTCTTATATTTTCAAAGAATGTCAGTAACAAATATTTTCATTTTCTGCGTCGATAAAATCAGTCAGGACAAGCGTATTAGATCTAAGCTCTGACGAGTAGAGCTCATATTTAGCGTTCGATTTCAGCTTCACCTCGATAATCAGATGTTATCTGACGTTGATCATCAGCGCAGAATGACCTAGATATTTGACTTCATTCTGTACTGATATTGAGTTCTCATTATTTATCTTACAGATTATATGTATATTATATAGTTCCAGCCGAGTGGCGGAACTACCGCCTGGGTCGCCTGTACAAGTTCGACATGAGAATCACTACACAAGTTCAACAATAGCAATAATTACAGCAAAGATTCTAAACCCTAGTTAGAAATGAATAAGTGGGAATATTTCTTAATTAAATATAATATGGACGAGTAGGATTACTCTTTGAACATCAAAAATATAGCTATTTATATCCCACATTTACTATTTTAAAGGTATATATAAAATTGTACTTTTTAAATGCGTACACACAATGCATGTCACATGAATATTCTTAGTATTTTTAAACTAAGCTAATCGCTTGTAACGCTGATAGCGAGGCGTGTACCTCCGACTACTAGATCACTAGATCAGCGTCTTAACCACTAAACCAACAAGCTACAATTATAAATAAACATGCAAAAGGAGGTATATAACTCTTTTCTTTGACCGGAAGCCAAGTAATTTTAAGTTGCTACGCCACTGTTTTTCTCTGCCTCTGATCTAAATAACATCTGTATTTATTTTAGGTTATAAATCGTTTAATTTATTTTATGATTTTTTTTATTTAAAATATAAAATTGCACTGGAAATATATTTAAAACTATTTTACACGACGGCAAAAAATGTGCAGGGTTTATATTTATTTAATCTGCACTGACTATAAAAACAGCTTGCATTCAAAATGTACTGCACGCACTACAATGCAGTGTAGTTACAGTACACAATGACTCTACAATGAAAGAGTTTATTTGACAATTAACCTAGTTTTGCACACTAGGTAAGTACTGGAGTGTATGTGTTAGTGTTACGAAGCTATTATCTATTTCTGGGTTAGGTCGGCATCGCTTAACTCATCTATCTATACCATTGGTCGGATAAATTAGTGATAAATAGTTTGACGATGTGTGTGTTGGATGAAATGTTGACTCTGTAAATTGCGGCTAATGAAGAAGGATTAGCGCTTGAGAAACAATTAGAATTACTTACTAGCGATAAGATCCTAGGAAATCATTACTGAAATATTATTAGAGAAGTATATCATCATTAGCGAAAATACATTTCACATGTTGATCTATAAATATTTAATAATCATTTTAGAAGAATATTAATGGCGAACATTACAATAAAAAGATTTTTAAATAAATGATAATATTATCAAAAAATATTGTAATGAATTCGGGGAACGTGCATTAACCGATTATCCTATATCAACACAGTGTATTGACAACAAATTTTCGAACTTATATGTTACACTTTTCAAATTGATACATCTATCGTTTCATTATTTGAAAGTCATCTTTTTTATTTTTACGGAATCTCAAATACGTTTGAGTAATCCAATAGGAGACGCCAGAATTAATAATTCATTTTTATTAAATTTTGGACACATTGATACTACTCATATATTATTAAGGAGAACACATTCTTATTGTGAAATTGTAATTATTCAGAACACATTTTCACACTACGAATGTGTTCTCCTTAATGATATAATTATTGTATTAGTACTGACGGGATTCAGATTCAGTTATCATTTAAAATATGCGTGATATCCGGAGAGGGGTAGGATAGGATGAATATATTTTCCTCTGGGTCCATATCAGTAACTGAATGAAATTTAAATCAATATAAAACATTTGATTAATCCACATCTGGAAGGGTGTTGGGTTGGCAATGGGGAGGGGGAGAGGTACATTGCGCAGGGTCCTTAATAGTAACTGTGAAAAATTTATTACAGGTATGTCAAATGGTATTATAGAGTGTATTAGAAATAAGACAGACCAGGGGCGTTCAGTGCATACGAGCAAAAAAGCTGTACAGTACTAAAAATTTTGAGAAATAGAAACAAATTAAATAATTGGATTAATAAAAATGGAAAAATTATTATACAATTAGCGCCATCTGTGTACCAGTAGAGAATTTAATTGCTTAGTTTTAAAAACTACCACGACAACTCACCGCTGCACCCATGTCGCTCTTGTGAATTTGCTGCATCGAGCTTTTCGCATTACTCTGTTCTATCTTTAAGCTGGTGAATTACTCAAGTTATATAATTGACTATTTACTGAATTGAAAATTCCTTTCGGTAGACCCGTTTTGTATGGAGTCGTTACCTATGCTGTTTTTTAACAGAATAACATTAGAAAGACTTACAACTGCGTGCAAATCATTGAAGTCTCTACTTCCTCTTTTACTAATTCGCGAATTTTACTATCTTACTGTTTATAACGTGTCAATTTCATGATTGTTCTTTAAATTTGGTGCATGCATTGATTTTTGATTTTGGAAAAACAAAAAGCAATTTTCAGAACTATTTCTTGTGTTAACCATTAATAAACATAATTATTTCCTTTAGTTATTGCGCAAAGGAGTTTCAAACAATAAATTAATCATGTTCAGTCATAGAAAGTGTTCTTAAAAACGTACATACATTTTTTTATATAGGTCAGAAGGTATTATTTAACGTTAAAACTTAAACTTTAAAAACGCTATTAATAGTTCTCTAAAATTACCAATAAATACATGGTATGGTCGTACAAACGACGGATTTATTTTGTCTAAAGACGTTGGCTAAACAAAAGTGTACATATATCGTATTACACATATTATATATGATTGTATAATATATGTAACGGCCTAGCCTAAATATATACCTACTGCACGGCACTGAGACAGACATACATTAAATTTATCGCGAAAGATAACGTATTAAACTTTAAGAAATAACTAAGCTAGTTTTATCAATAATAAATTGTATTCCAGACATTTCTAATCGCAAAAGCCGCAACAATTGTCAAGCATACATCAGAAATATATATACGGGCGAGGTGATAATTGTGTTGCAGAACAGAGTCTTATCATCTACCTACCTGTACCTACCTGTAATTATGAACAATTTGAAGTATAAAATATTTTCACTGGCCCTAATCCTTATTTATATTGCGTTAGAAAAACCGATGGTGGTGAACACTGTGTATCTATAAAAAATGTATCGCCACGCGGCAGTCGCCATTTAGAAATGAAACGTTGCAAATATGTGTTACCGCCGGAACGATACATTATATATTTAAATAATCTTCAGAATATATCAAAGTGGATATTTTTTTCGAATAGGTTGTGTCAAGTCAAACTGAGATAGATCACACACTTATATTAAATGTTCAACGTTAATTTAAGAACTGCTATACAATTTATTTACATGTGATGAAAAGGGAGATCACAGAATTCCAATGAATAATGTTGTTCCTTTTCATCTCACGTAAATAAATTGTATAGCTGTCCCCCATTGTAGTTATAAATACAAATAGTTGAGTTAAAGTTGTTAAATTGATAATGTTCTGATAGAATCAAAAAACAAGTGTTTTATTTTCACATATATGTACATACTTTTTTTTTAATGTTATACTTAATGTATAAGGTTGGTTACTTAATGTATAAGGTGTAATAACTTTATTTATACCACAAATTCCTATGGTGTTCTATCCTCTGAGTATTGCCTTGTTATCTCGGGTACGGATTCCTTGTAAGAGAAACTCAGTATTTCCGGGTAACAATTATACTAAAATTATTATAAAAATGAATTGATAATTCTGGTGTCTGCTATCAGATTACTGAAAGGTATTTGAGATTCCGTAAAAATAAGGTAGATGGCTTGTTAGCGCCGTTTAATGTACTCACGCACATACACACGCACCCCGTGTTAGATTATCAAAATATATCCTTTCCTTTTCTCTTTCCTAACCTATTCCCTAGGCACGAGAGAGAAAGAAGATATCCCTGCAGTTTAATACGCCCGAGTGACTTCACTGCTCTTTTTGGAACCGAACACGGCACTCTGCCATCGCTGTAAATCCGCTTTACTACCGCTTATATTAATTATAAAATAATAATTTAATCCCGCTAATATAAACAAACAATTCCTTTAACGCGAGTGTTAACAAGTGTTTTGTTACATAATTCTGCATCGCGAGTGAATTGGTGGACCCAGGGAGACAACCAGAACCAGCTTCCAGAGATAGGCAGATCATCAAGTAAGTTCCATCCTTTCTTTATCTTCCGATACTCCGTCACATTCCATGGCTCTTTCAAATAATGGAACGATTAAATGTATTAATATCAAAAAGGTAACAACACATAGGTTCGAAAATTTGTCGCTAAAAATATCGTCGCTGTAGCATAGTTGGATAATGCACCCTCCCCGATTTGTAAAAAGATTCAGGTTCGAATCTCGGTGGAGCAACAATAATATTTTTCTATAAAATTGATTTTATATGTATATTTTTCTAATTAATGTAATTAATTCTTATTTAACAATTATACATTTATTTCAACACGTAAGTACAGTTAGTATAATATATACACTTCAGAGATAGTTTTAATAATGCGAAGGGGCTGTGATGAGAGAGAGTTCCCAACTGATGCGACGATTTACATGGCTTGCCTCCCCCCCCTCACTCATCTTCACACTTCCATGGCTGACACTAATAAATAAATCAAATCATTCATGACACATGAACTAAATAAAATAGCTCGTGTTTTATATATACATTATATAATTATTCTTTGTGATCGAAATATATACATTACATATTCTTTGTGGTCGAAATATATACATTATATAATTATTTTTTGTGGTCAAAATATTATATATACATTATATAATTATTCTTTGTGGTCGAAATCGACTGTCGGTTACATATCGATTCGCCTTTCTATTTGCGCCGTGAAGTGTCTTCTTCTAAATAGATTCTGGAATCCATGTTGCCACTTCTCTTGACCCGAACCATTCTTCAGGCCGAGTGGAGACGGCGGATCCCAGACATCGCTTTCTTGGTAAGTCTCAAATTAGCTCAAATCCACGCCCGAGCGCACACGCCAAGTACGAAGGAAAGACAATAAATTGTTACTTTCACCTGGGAAACGAGAAAATTACGCGGTAAGTTGGGTGAACGGATAATAATGCCACGGTCACAGGTCGCCGCCCAGAGACGAGAAAACAACGCATTAAAACTTTTATCGTCAACACTATACCCAGTGGCGTAACTAAAAAAATTGAGCCCTTATGCAAAACGGAAAAAAAGGACCTCCTGGATATGTATTGCATATAAGAAAATTAACTACTACATGGATTTATCTATTAAATATTAAAAATAATATTCATCTCTTGTCTTCTTTAAGAAGTATTCACACTTTCATTAAAATATAATAATCAACCGAAATAAAATCATGGTTTCGCTTTACAACGATTTTCGTCTTATGACTGGTAAATTATCATGGTAGATATGTATTAGGTACTGTTGGTGCCGTTTAAATTCTATTAAGTTTTTTGGCGTTTGACTTGTTGCTTCACTTATACATACATTCAATTCGCGGTTTACCAAAATTTTAACCTGCGTTTTTCCATCCCTTTCTTCCATAACCTATCCTTAAGCCCAAGGAAGAAAGAATATATCGCAGTAATTAACAGTCTCCAACTGCAGCAAGTTCAGTGCACTTGGAACTTTTGTACGAATAACTACCGTCACTTCACGTCGCTTTACTCCGCTAACGCTTATAATTAATCTTACTTTAATCCCGCTTATACAACGTAATCCTGTTTGCAAGTGTTAATATTGTAAACACCCCACAACGCTTTTACTAGTGGTGGAGAGGAATCTATAAATGAACCAGCATCCGGCAGACGAAAAGTAAGTACCTTCCTTTCTTCCTCATATTTACACCCAAGTTCTGGTCCTTCTACCCGAGATATATTGTTAGATATAACGGATAAACCTGTATTCTTTAGCATAGACTTCGATCTAGTTAAAAAGACAGCGAACAACTCTTACATAATGAATTATAAATAATCGCTTTATTTTTATATTTATAATATTGTATAATATATATGTAGGTAATTTATAAATAAAAGTATATTTAAAAAAAATATCAATATTTTTTCGTATATTTTCGTAATTCATGGAAGTAATGATTTAACACATTTAAAAATTTCATGTCTTGCTATTAAAATGAGTTCATATACCTACTCGGAAAATTATCTACCCTCGCAAAATACGAAAAATATCATAGAACGCGGACCTTCTGCAGTTACGCCACTGACTTGTACATTTCCAACTCTCAACTCTTCTCTTTCTGTGATCTGTGTACAACATTTAAATATCGCCGACAACAGTTCAGTAATTTGTGTTCTACTACTTGCTAACTAACTAAATACATCACAATACGCTATTTCACTCGAGCAGGAAACTTTATCGCTGGCGTCTCGCGGATACACCACGCCACCACTGAAAGGAACAAAACGCAACTGAATAGGCCACTAGCGACCTTTTTATACTCTTGCCATATAATAAACTCTTTCATGCGTAATGCCATCACTTCAAAAACGACGACTGACTGCCGACATACAATATTTGCGTACTATATTGCACGGCAATATATAATAGATTGACCTAATGTGCTCCCTTAAAAATTAAATGAAAACAAACGAGATTAATATATTTTGTTTTGAAGAGTTTATTTAATGTACATCTTTTACTTATTTAGTATAAAATACGTCACCGGTTTCGACACGTCAGTGTCATTTGCATTCGTTGTTAAAGTCCAAGAAATACCCTTCGTTCGGTTGCCCAGTAATTTATTTGCATATCTGTATAATGTACAAGCAAGATATTATAAGAATTGATATTCATCCGATTTTATAAATACCATAATACAATAGTTCAGTGAAATAGACATTATTAGTGAATATTAATCTCGCGTCATTGAAAAAAACGCGTAATTTTTTAATATATATATATAAATTAATATCTTGAACAAACGCGCTTAATCATCGATTTTAACTAATGATTGTATATTACTTACACATTTCACTGCCTAGCTTCTGTCTTTTACCATAACTTTCCACCCATTCCTACTCTATTCTATTCTTACTACTTCTACTATTCTTTCTTCCCACTTTTACATATATACCTAGGATTACATCTTATCTTTCTTATATTGGATGCACGTATAACATGTATACTTCATTTATTATTAAATACAGTACATTCACCTACTATTACTTAATTATCATTACGTAATCAAAACAATAACATATTTTTAATACTGTTATATTATATTAACTTAAATGATTTGAAATGTGGATCTACTGACGGTTTCAAAAAGCTGGATTTAAACGGTTATAAATAATAATGTGACGATTCAGACGTGAAAAGAAAAATAAAAATCCTTAAAACAATAAAAACCGTAAAATTGTAATATATTGGCCATGTTATGAGATATCCAGAAAAATACCAAATTCTGAATTACATAATTCAAGATTAGGAGCAAAAGAGGCCTCGGAAGGTGAAGGAAAAGTCCACAATCTAACTATTTATAAGTTACAAACTAAATAATAACATAAATAATAATAAAACGTTCAAAAAACGGAGAAGCAAAATATATTATATTGTTATATTATTTGACACGGTTTAATCCCTCAATAAATTATTTTATTTATTTACTTAAATACATATACGCAGGTGCCGTACTGTCGTAATATTGCAAATAGAAAAACCCAGCAACAGCATCATTATTATTTATCATTAAAACATTTTCCACATGAAACGTTGCCAATACCATTGCTCTATGTTGGTCACAATTCATCTCAGTGTTCCCAACGTAATAATAATAATTGTCAATTATTATCATTCTGTTCATCATAACATGTAATTGCGTCAACATTTTTGAGTGAGATCATAATGGTTGGCATTATTTATGGTTCACAATAGATTTTTCAAGTTGAAACAGCACAATGAACAAAATTTCATTAGAATGAACGAGAACAATACTATACGGTCGAATAGCTCGTATTCTCAGCTTACAATAATGTTACCAAAATTTAATAGTTTTACATAATTACATTTGTTCTTGTATATTAATTTCAATGGAAACCTACAGCATACAGTAACATTTATTCTATGCATGTCAGAAAAGAGAAGATATTTAATTGATTTATTATTATTTTAATCGTAGGGAGAGATGCTACTTCCATGTAATGTATTAATAGGTTTATCTAGACTCTTAGAAGAAAATAAAACATTTTCAAAATACATTTTTATTATTTATAAGAACTGTGTGAGAGAAAACATTTAAATAGTATAATATTTTCTAAATCGGTTCCCAGCTTTAAAATTTTGCGCTTATACACGCATATTTCATATATAATATTTAATAGAGGGGTATGATATCTTTGCTGCAGAGGATATCAAGGCTGGTGGCCCATTAGTTATTTTGTGGCTTCATACGCTCTTCAATCAATGTTTGGAAGAGAGCCACACCCTGTTAGATTGGAGGAGGGCTGTCATTATGCCTCTTTACAAATGCAAAGGGTCGAAAATGGAATGTGGTAACTATACGGCTATTAGTCTACTGAGCTTTCTTGGTAAACTGTATGGAAGAATTTTAATAGAAAAAGCGAGAACGGTGACGAAAAAAATAGTATGGGACGTGCAAGGGGCCTTTGTGTGTGGAATAAGATGCATGGATCAGATCTTTTCTCTACGAGTGATGACGGAAAAGTTATTGGCGGAAAACTTTTTTGTGCCTTCGATGATCTACAGAAGGCATATGATAGAGTTATAAGAGAAAGGTTACGGAATGTACTCTCTGATTACGGGGTGAATAGTAAACTTATACACGCAATCCCTATATGAAGGAAGTTTTGCGTGTGTAAGAATCAATAGAACATTCACACCATGGTTTGACATTACAAAGAGTGTCTAGCAGGGTTGTGTAATGTCTCCATGGCTGTTCAACTTTTATATCGATAAATGTGTGAAAAAACTGGAATGTATGAATGTAGTAGTAAAAATGGGCGATTTTATTGTATGCTGTTTATTGTACGCCAATGATGCAGTACTAATGGCGAATAATGAACAAGAACTACAGAGTCTAGTGAGTAGAATGTACGATGTATGCAAGGAAAGCGACCTCATGATGAATGTTAACAAGTCGAAAGTGATGGTACTCGAGAAGGAGGAAAACAAGACACCGTGCAAAATACTTATAGGTAATGAATATGCAGATGAGTTTGTGTATTTGGGAAGTATGTTTGATAGAAACGGAAAGACTGAGAATGAAATCGAAAGGAGGATGACTGTAGGAAATAAAGTGAACGGCGCTTTGAATGGAATTATATCTAACTGGAATTTGTCAATCGAGGCAAAATTATCGGTGCACAATGGAGTCCTGGTGCCGACTCTTATGTATGTAAATGAGGCCTGGAGCTGGCAGAAAAGGAACTAAAATAGACTGAATGCAGTGGAAATGAGATCACTTAGGCGTATATGTGGCAAATCTATTTATGACAGAGTAAAGAATGAAGAAATAAGGAAAGTATGTAAAGCTGATGTTAATATAGTGAGTAAGATAAAGAAAGGATCATTTAGGTGGTTTGGTCATATGGAACAGATAAATGAGGAGAGAATGGTACGAAAGATATATGACGCAAGTGCTGATGGCACCAGAAATAGAGGACGTCCGCAGAAGACTTGGTACACCAGGTAAACCAGATAATGGAAGATGGTTCTGTTAGAAGCCTCAACAATCGGCGAGCTTGTATGAGAAGATGCATGAATGTGGATGAGGCGAGAATTGTGTATCAGGATAGAAGAGTGTGGCGCTCTATTCTCTCTGCCTACCCCAGCGGGGGGAAACGGCGTGATGGTAAGTAAGTGAGTAAGTACTTAATTTTACTGAGTCACATTATTTCATGATATGAATCCAATCGACAAAAATATATTGTTTTGCATTTAAGTACGGTCCCTAGAAATTAATTTCTTATAAATTATGTTTTCTAAATGTGATACCTTTGATTTAAGGTAACTCCATAGGAAAAAGTCAATTGATGTCAAGTCTGGGATACGTGGAGGCCAGTTTATGTCACCTCATCGGGATATCAATTTTCCACGGAAAATTTTATCAACAACTGGTAAAGACACGCTCCATAGCAACTGAATTCCCAAGGACGCGGCTAGCTATTTGCATACCCGCTCGTTGCGTTGGTACAGCGAATGAACCAAAATAAAAAAACTTTTGGGATAGACTGTATATGTTCAATGTTAGTTTGAAAATTGTAAGAACATTTATGTGACATGTATTCCGTGTACGCATCTTTATTAATTTTTTTTTAATTTAAAAAAAAAAAAAAGGTTTACATTGTTTACGGTTATTATAATCTTAAAAATATATATATTTTTCATAGAATTAGACAGTTAAAAGAGAGAAGCGGGGACATTTTATTTATTGGCTTTATTCAAAGTGGTTTTAAGATATAAGTGGTATAAGAGAGACGTTCAGTTCGAAACCACAATATAACCGGAATCGCGTCAACAAACAAATGAATGGAGTTCATAAATCTCTCGCACAAGTAGTTTATGGAAGATATTGTAAGACATTTGTATTGTTTCAAATGAGACTTTTCTATTGCCGGTGCAAGTATAACTTACGGATGTACCTGGGTCGCTTGTCGTTTGATATATGGAGGTGCGCCACGAGCCGAGACAAAATATTGTACTAACTTTTATGTTGGGGATTAACAAAATGGGACGACACTTTATGCCGATGTCGTGAAGAAATTTAACATTCTTGTTTCGTACTTTTTTTAACCTGCATATCATTTAGAAGGCTTTACACAAACAACCGACCCTTAAGAGATTTTTTTATTAATGGCACTGTGCTGTTAAAGTGATCATTCTTTTCGAGATATGGTAATGAAATAGGTACTTATGAGTCGAGTAAACACATTCCTTAGTCTGTCATCTTTCAAAATGGCTGTTACAGAAAAACTTTTTAAGTGGCTTATGGATGTTAAATTTCCAACATTAAAAATGTCATCTTCATTCTTTGCCGTTTTCGGTATACCAAAAAAATTTATTTGAAAAAGACTTTTATTTGATATTTTTTCTGTTTAATAGCAAAAATGTGTTAAGTAAATGATGAATTTTTATTTTATTTTATTTATATGAAGATATTGTTACATGAATACGTAATTCATATAAATGCCTGGAATATATATTTTATTAAACTTATTAAAGCGTTTGTGTTATGACTGGTGTTATGTTGTATTGTGCTATGAATAGAACTAACATTTTGATTTCTGACGTAAATAGTAATTATTGATTCCTTTGCTTAAACAGCATGATTCTGAAATTAATGAATTTACTTAAGTATACTGGATCAAATTATTTATTTCTATCTGGTAACTTTTAGTTCTTTACAAATTGTTTATACATTTAAATAAGAAAATCAGAGATACAAGAATGTCAAAAATAATAATTAATGATATGATTTTTTTTAAATATAACAGGTGTAATAAATTTAAATATTGTTATGATATAAACAAAGATTTGATTGTTCATTAGTTTTCTTTTTTCAATATATATTAGAGTCCATATCATTTATTCTTTGCTGCTTCTAATATTTATAAATACTAATATGCACATGTAAGTAAAAAATAAATGCTCAATTGTAATAATTAATAACAATATATAGTATATTAACTATACTTATGTTATAAGATTTGAAACAAATACAAAATTTTCAAATAGCCATAGTAAAAAAAATTTCCTGAAAGCATTTAAATTGAGGCATAATCTAAAATTGTTATATTCTTCTGTAAACGTTATTCCAGTACACGGGCTGTTACTATTCCTTTTAATAAAAGAAAAATATAACAACGATGCTCTTAAATAGGATGACTTCACACGGAAAAAATACAAGAGGTGTGGCTAATCTGAATATAACAATTCCCAAAATCACCAATAAGTATGGATCGAGGACAATAGAATTTGTTATTTCTACATTAAAAAATAAACTACTTGGGTCTTCACAAAAGAGTACGCTTTCTCCCAATTTGGAAGAAATGATAAAAAAAATGGCTTATCGATAATAAACATGTCTTACCTGTAAGACTGAAATGAATTGTTTAAACTGTGACTGATTCATTGTTATGTTTTGATTATATTAAATATTACCAAATGGATATAAAATATACCTGCAGGCAAACGTCTATCTAGACGTTTTGTGGGTTTAGTTTTAATTAAAAAATAAAAAGAATTTATAATAAAAAAAAATTAAAAACCCATACATTTATTTTAAATTTTACTTACCTTTCGTTTTTTATTAAATACCATCATCCTTGAGTATCTCCATTCAATTAGTAAATACGTTTGTTAAAAGTAATAGATAAATAGAAAAACAAATCTCATATAGTACGCACACATTTTTTAATATATCCAAACCGTCTCTGCTCATCAACATGAAAATGCATCGTTTGCTATATAATCAGGAAATTTATTGTAGTTGATAAAGTAATGAATTAAAATTTTAATTGATTTAAACACAAATTATATAAAAGGATGATAAAATAAATAATTATTATTGTTTATATTTAACGCAAGCACGTTGCGGTTATTAATTTCAATAAATAATACAATAACTTTGTAACCCACTCAGTTTAATATTATATATTAACAAAATTTTAACTTAAGAATCAAAAAGTATTTGAGATGTTTAAATAATCGTGATTTCTCAGAATTTTAGAATCATTTATTAGAAAATGATCGTACTTATGATAAAAATTTGGGATTGCGTACATAACGTTGGTCTTAAATTGAATCATTTTTAATTGTTAGAAATAAGCAAAGGATGGAAAATTAACAAAAATATATTCTATCGGTACTATTCTAAAAAATGCTTCAGTTATTTCGGAACATTAGGTTAATTTCTACAATTTTAGTCAGATACTTACTAGATTATTATTTTTTTTTAATTTACTAATATTTATTAAAAGTTGAAATTTACAACATAAAAATAATTTGACATATGGTTATAGTTTTCTATCACCTCGATAAAGAATATGGTATTTTTAGAAACCGATTGGTGAATATATTAAACTCACAGTAGCTAAAGATAATTAATAGTATTTATTATTATTACTTAAATACAACTTTTCCAATTTTTTTGCAGTAAATAACTTTTATCGTAACAAGAAAATTTCAACGTATTTATAACTAAGTAATTAATTTGTTTGGATGAAGTAATGTATTTTTATCCAAATCATTCGAAGTGAAATAGTGACAGGACTAAGACAGTCTTAAATGATCGGGCGAGCTGGTTTTCTTGCACGACGCCTATAAACATGTCACCAAGCTACGTGACCTCGCGGCGTCGGCGTCGACGGGTTCAGCCTCTGAGTGATTTCCTTACCGAAGGTAACTACCGTATATATTGAGACAAAGAGTATACCAAGTAGGTATTGTCGAAAATAAAAATATATACACACATTATCTGCATATAAAAGGTATATTTAATATATAATCATTTCAGAAATGTCTTAAACTAATTCAGGATTCTTCATTCCTTACAAGAATAAATTATTAGGCCAGTATTATTTAACTTTGAAATCCTCACTAAAAAATATCGACAGAATTTATAAGAAAAATTGATGCGAATCAACATGAGCACGAACATCATACAAGAGGAAAATATGAAAGATAGACTGAGACTGCTATTCACGAAGAAGGCTTTATCTCAGTAATCGATGATGAACAGTACGATGAAGATCTTTAATGAAATGCCAGAAGATATAAGAATGAAGGAAAAACTACATAGATTTAAAATAAAGCTAAACCAATATATGCAAGATAAGTTTTAGTAAAAAATGACATTTTGATATTATTTATAATAGAACATGTATATTTACATATGTATATACGCACTATATATTAATAATAAATAAATATTTATCTAATAATTTAAAGTTTACTTGTGTATTTGCGAGTCTAATTCGTAAATAAATATAATGTATTGGTTTATATTCAATGAGATAGCGTATTCGTATAATTGATTTTTTGGATAGTATAATTAAGGATTATTAATACGAAATATTTAGTATCCTACATATCTGAATTTGTGTTTTTATGAAACTACAGACCAGTAAATGAATAGACATGAAATAAAGTGTACATATAGGAGAAGAGTTTGGAACATTAGTTGCGGAACGAGGGGCATTCTACAAACATCATTTATGAAAACATAAACCCGATAGATTATGACACTTTTATGCAATAATAAAAGTATTTACTCTTGTAAAATTAAATCTTTGTGTAAACAAGATGCATATTTTATTATCAGCGTTTAAATTGTCGTTCCAATTTAGTCATATATTTAAAAAGAGTCGTGGAGCTATTTGATTGCGTAAGTGGTACCAAAGTGATCATAGGGGGGACATTAAAATAAAAATATTGAAACAAGGAATTTGCCTAATGTCTACATATTTGGTAACCTGTGTACTAAACGTTTTATAAAATAACAGTAAAATTTTAATCATACCTTTCAAAATAATATATTAAAAGAAGAGTATATTTAAGTAGGTAATGTTTATTGGACATGTAAAACCTTTCAATTCTGTGTTTTAATATCACTTCACATTCAAATTGAACCGTGGAATTTGAATTTAAACTGAATAAAATAACTTTAAAAACTTCATTAGAATATGCGCAGTAAGAATGAAAAAGGTAAAAGTCTCACAAATTTCGAAATTCCGACAGTCTCCACGCAAAGCGTTATTTTTTTAGAATACTTTTATACAAAAAGTAGTGTCTGTTGGTTAGTTTCTGTCAGTAGATGTCAGGAGTGTCCGCCAGGAGATGAAAGTAACCGCCAGGAATCTCGCACCGATATTATTGAGCCATAAAAGTCCTCATAAAAATACGTAAAGCCGGCCATACACACAACGTTATACCTGACAGGTATACTTGTTCAGTTCGCCTGTACAGGCAAACCGGAGCGTGAATATAACAAATCTGGCAGCTATCCCTGCCTGTACAGGCGACCTGACAACAATTGAACATTCACATTTTCTACCCGTGGGTAAGTGCTAACTTCAGGCAAACCTGAGCGTGTGTGTTCCAGTTGCTCCATCCACCGCAAAGGGAAGGGTCTCACAAGCGCAGCGTAATTGTGTAAAATTTCATTGAATTGTACAAATCTGAACCATCCATTCTTAAATAATTACAGTAATCTTGAGGCTCTACACTTAATTCCTTTATCAAATTGACGTGAAATTGTATTATTTTTAGCAACCATTTGTTACGGTTTTCTGTATTTCTTTTGTAGGATGACGAGAAGATCTGCTAGAGCTACCGTATCATCGTAGTTATGCTATACCGAAGCCATGGTTGACTAAGAGATTGTCACAGGTTGGCCGCTACGTGTATGGCTAAAATTGAGCTTCGGCTAACTTGACAGGTTTACCTGAACAGGTATACCATCGCGTGTATGGCCGAAATAACATTATCAGTTAATTAATACCCGTAAATTGATAGCTACACTGTCTGTATTAGGGATAATAATTTTCATTAATTATTTATAATAATAGTTTTGTTCTACTAAACAACTAAAGAGAAGAACATACAGAATAGAAAGATATACATAAAAAAATACATCTATCGAAATAATATTTATATAGATATTCATACAAAATCAACTTATCGAAAAAATACAATTGTTGCTACCGGGATTCGAACCTGGATCTCTTCTTATCCAGGGAAATGCATTGACCGATTATGCTACACCAACACAGTAAGTTGACGACAAATTTTCAAACTTACATGTTGCACTTTTAAATTAATACATCTGTTGTTCCATTATTTTAAAGCCATCTTCTTTATATTTATGGAAACTCAAACACCTACATGTTCGAAAATTTGTCGTCAACTTACTGTGTCAGTGTAGCATAATTGGTTAATGCATTTCCCCGATTTTGAACTTATATTCTGTACTATAATAAAATTGAAATACCACAGAACTACGTTCTGAAAATGCAACATCACAACAAAAATGAATTCTCCTTAATAAAAATATGAATTTTAACCACAAAGTTAAATTTGCTAATTTCAAAAGTATCATAAAAAGAATAGTGTTCATTAATTAATTATTTTTTTATTGTCTTTGTTTTGATACCACCATATCTTCGTCAAGTCTGATTTACATTAATCCATATAACAAATAATAAACTTTTTTTTACTTTAATTAAAACACAGTTGTATATTCAGAACTAATACTAATTAAATTAATCTTTAAATCTTTTTATATAAAAATTATATGGTTACTACCGGGACAAGAACGATCCAGGTACTACTTGTCGGACGGTGGTATAGCTGCAGTCGCGGTGGGAGACGATGAGAAAGATATACATTGAAATGGGGAATAGATATATTAAGTAAAGAGCTATATGTTAGATTTTATTGATTATTAATAATAATATTAAATATAGATACAATTTTTAATTATGTCTAACTACAAAGTTAACATCTTCTTCTTCTTTTAAATAGGCAATCTACCCTTCAAGAGTAATATGTGCCATTAATCAAGTTAAAAACTTTGTTTTATAGAAAAAAGTACAATAATATTATAGAATATGAAATACTACAATACCATTGTCGTACAAAAAAATGTCTATTATATAGATTAAACGTGGCGAGTTAAGGGAAAGAAGATGACATAAGTTAACCGGGAACTGAAAATTATAAAACATTATAAAAAAATCCTGCGATCCGCAATGGACAGGAAAGAAAAGAGAGGTTTCTTTCTCGGCACCACACTCACATATTGGGGAATCTATCATGTTCAATCTGAACAAATGAAAGGCCACCTGGCTGCTGCAAATATCAAGAATGTAATAATATTATCTTTATAATAAAATATTATATTTTTTTTAATTTCTAAATTATTCAATCTAATCTAATTAGGTAACTAGTATATATTTTTATAATTAAGTACCTTATTAGTCAATGTAATCTTATTCTGCATTTTGCTTTTTATTTTTTGAAACGACAGGGCTACCATATGTTTTATACATCATTATTATCAATGACAAATTAGTTACATTACCGAATTGAATATCAGTCGAGGTTTAAAAACTTTCAAGGTGTCTGTTTAAATATTTTACAGCTTTAAATACCCAGATAAGTTTAAGATAAATAAAAAAGTCTTCAAAAGCGTGCCAACGTTCTTTTCAATATATGATACCCATCTAAAATAATTTTATATTTTTAGCATTAAATTATCTAAATATTTTGAGATATCTTACGTATTCCGTTTTGAGACTTTTATAAAAAGTAGAAAAATATCTCTACTATCAAATACTAGAAATTAAATCGGCAAATGTGCGAGATTATTTATTCTCGAGATGGACGATTAGCGAGCGGGCGGAGGCGGTAATGTAAACGGAATAAACGGAATAATGCAGAAAGTAGAAGCGCGAGAAATTATAAGGAGATTGCAAAGTATTTAGAGCGACAGCAAAAAAAGTGTTAGAAGGAAATAACAAAGAAAGGAACATCGGAGTAATTGGAAATAGCGACGCAGAAAACGAAGAATGCTCGACTCAGGAAAACGGACGCGCAAATTCTTCCACATTAAATAACTTTAACCTAAAATAGTCACCGATTTTAGTTTGCGATCTCGGGAAGAATCTATGGCCGTAAATTTTACAATGCGTTTCTTTTTGAAATGAAACAGCGCATTTAAATAGTTTTTCCAAATTTTCTATGCGGAAGCAGTCGTCTACTACTTTTTTTACTTTAATGGCGCTACGTAAATTAATATCAGGACACATACCCCCCGGACACAAATCCTCTATCGAAACCCCCTTGGACATTAATTCCCGTGCAAAAAACCCTCCTTATTAACCAATTAACCCCCGCCACATATAAAAATAATCAGACTCAAACCACAGAACGACTAAAACACCTTAATCAATTATAGTATTGTCTCAACACAGAATCAAAAATATTATTGAATACTAGAATATATTGACTACAGTAAAAACGTTCCCAAACTTGTGAAACATTTGTACATGTACGTTACTATGTTAATTTATATATATGAAAAAATATGTTAAACAGCGCCAGCGACTTAGTACTTCGCGCAGGAACACGGTACTAAATATTGTAACAATAAATGTATTATTGTGTGGAAGATTGACTTTATTTCATTTGGCATATCATCACGCGCCCGTATACATGACCGTGTAAGGGCTTACCTGTCAACCATTAGGGCCCGAACCAAATCGACCAATAAGGACCAACAAATAAATATTATGCACCAGAGACGGTTATTGCCAAGCAGCTAGCGATCACTTCTCCGCAGGCCGTCCTAACATCAGCATCGGTTCGCAACAGCATCACCAGAGTTCAACCGCGCATTTAAATTTTATTAATTTATCACCTTACCGAACCCTTATAAGTGCTCTTTCATTTATATACCCCGCTCTAATTACAACAGACACCCTACACTGCGACATACAACCAACACGTGTGAGACAAGAAGAGGTTAGGAGCTTCTGTCTCACAGCATCATAATCTTCTGACACAATCTCGAGTCAATCATAGTTTGAATAACTCACACTCTCACCTCAACTCCTACAATTCTCTGTTTTCAACATTAAAATATGTAAAAAAATGATGGTTTCAAAATTATAATTGTCAATTTGAGCTGGACTAGGTTGATTATAATGTTTGCTCATCAGACTTACACGTGCTTAGTCCAGGATCGGATTCATTTATGTGCAAACCCACGCTCGCTCTTATTTGGACCGATGAAAAAAAGGTAAATTTAATGGGAAACAGTCGGCGTGAAGTATAAATCCTTCAAACGTATTAAACACCCAGTTCGCCGGTTGCATCGCGATCCGCGCTAATTGACCGTGCCGGACATTTTGTTTTCAATTATTTAAAATCAACACGAGCAGTTGGCAGAGGCCGGCGGATGCACACTTTAATGACAGCTCGCCATTACCTGATTTTGTTTAACAAGGCGCTAATGATAACGGCGGATGTTAGCTCGAAGTAAATGGACCCTGTGTTGTTTTATGATAAAGGCTTCCGCGGAATATGATTATCGCATTGTAAGGTGAAACCAGATTATTTTAAATTTGCTCCATTTTGCATAATGCTATCTATAAGGGCTTGATTTTATCAGTAAATGAAGACTAGAAAGGGTCATTAATAGAGATTGTATTTATTGTGCGAGTCACTCGTATGGAGCGGCTTATGTTTAAGGTTATGTTGCATCAAAAGGATGGTTTAAGGTGAATACCGAGGACCCTATTCCTCAAATTCTCACACATGTATATGAAATGTCGCAGTGTATACTAATGTTACCAAGTGTGCGTGTGAGTGTGGGTGTTGGTGTCGCGGCTAGTGCAGGTTGATTATAATGAAACAGTTCTTAACAAAATATTGCGTTCATTGTTAAATGTTAAATTGTAAGTACGTTATTAGCGAAGTTAACTAGAGATGGTACCGAGCGATGCGTCCAAGGAGACGACCAGAAGAAGAGTGATCGGTTCTGGTTGTTTCTTGAACTTGAATGGCTGTCAAGTTCATGTCTCTGAGGCGCAAGCAGGGCTCTACATAGTCAACAAGAAATAAATAGCAGGATAAAAACAGAAAACGCGTGTTACTTCGATTTACAGAACTCGCTGTCTTCGAGGCTATTGTTATTACAAAATTTAAAGATTAAACTGTATACACAACATTGATACAACTGATCGTCTTATACAGGTGTGAAGTTTGGTCTCTCACTTTAGCGCAAGAAAATATGTTGCAGGTCTTCAACCATGCAAGATTTACGTACTCAATACGCAATAACGTAACCGAAAAATGGAAGAGATTAAAGAACCTGGAACTTCAGTAACGTTATACCGCCCCAGATACCCTTAAGAAAGTGAAAAAAATGAGGCTGCAGTGGTTTAAAAACTGTAAAGCCTTCATACATGAGCTAACAAGAAAGGGAAAACCAAGACATAAATGGGCGGATAATTTCAAGACAGACGTCAAGAGATTGAACTATGGTTATGGACTTCCGAGTCCCATAAAACCGTTGAAGAAGAAAAAGAAGAAGTATCAGCTGTTACAATGATATTTCTCTATGGATAGATTACATATCCATCGAATTTGAATTCCAAAGAATATTGACACTTCAAACGGAGGACATGATAAGAATTGCAGAAAGCAGCTGGATGCGGAGGACAGGTGTAGAGAGAACTAAATTAAAGAGAAGAAAGAATAATCAATGCTTAAACCGGGAGCGGATTGCTGACCCGGGAAATATTCGGAACGACCAGGCCAATCACAGATAGGGAATAAAAATAACCATTTCATATAAAAGTGGATATATTTAATATTTCAAAAAGAAACTACCGGATCAAATAGCCAATCACCTATTTAAATTAGTTCCCAATCTATACCCGTCCCAATCTATACCAGTCATTAATTACCGCACATACAATATTTTAGAAAAATAAATGGATTTTCAGGATGCAATAAAAGTGTTTATTCGGAAACATTCATGAATGCCGATTGGTTCAGGATGAATATAAAATATCATTTTACAAAATAATAACAAAAATCGAAGCTATCAACCCACCGGGATTTCCAAATCGGGGAAGGTGCATTATCCAACTATGCTACAGCGACAGCACTTTTGATGACAAATTTTAAAACCTATATGTTACACTTTTTCAAATGAATACATCTATCGTTCCATTATTTGGAAGCCATCTACATGGTTTTTACGTTTATTTTATATGTATATTTTTATAATTAGTACATTAAATTAGTATTTAAAATATCACAAACCTATGTTCTGAATAATTACAACTTCACAATAATAATGTGTTCTCCTTAATAATTAATTTAGTACCTAGCACCAAGTAGTCTAAAATAATGGATTTTAACCACAAAGTTGATTTTGATAAACTTTAAATAAAATAAATAAATTTATGAATCATTTCTAAAATATTAATTAACTTAATTTGTTGTACTTTTAAAACACAGAGTAATTAATATCTTATAATTAGCGAAAATCTATCACCGCCTGAATATTCCCGCAAAAACTTATGTATAAAAATGTTTCAAATACTTTCCGAAAAAATTGTTTTCTTTCTTAATACACAATAATCGAAAGTATAAGTACCCACAGATTATTTTATAATTCTAGGTTTGGGCCAGTCATATATTCCAAATGTCTGAACCACTTTTTATGATACTAACGTGACTAATCATATGAACACTAGGCGTTTTATTTCCCATTCACTCATATTCTACACTTTTTTTATACAGAAGCACGTTTGCACTGTATTTGGTGCGCTTTCCTCGGCCATATTTCGTCGGCTTAAATAAGTGTCGATATCGAGTTGCCTCGTTGTGAGTTACGACTCACAACAAATTTACCAAAAAAAATAAAACCAGAAAACTGTGCTAATCCAATCGCGCGCTCCACAGTATCGCACTGTTGTCCAGCACATAGATTTAGGGTGCAATTAAATTTGAGTGTGATCCAATCAAAACTTTTATATTAATCTAATTATTACATTGCAGTTTTATATCAATTCTAAATATTATTATATATACAATCTTTCTTCGAGATGACACTAAAAGTAGAATAATAAAATAAAGTTTGCAGAAACTATTTACAAGCGACCGATTTTGGTGAAATCGGAATTTCAGAACATAATTCTGAGTATTTTTAATACTTTTTTTTTTTTCGATAAATAGATTTTTTTCTGTATATCTTTCTAATTGATTCATTTCATTTGTATCATTATTGGCGTCTAGATAATATAATGAATCATCTATTTATGATCATTTAGTATATAGAGCAGTTTTCCAGTATTTAGAGGGTGTTAAAAAGTGTTCTAAAACTTTTTAACCTTTCCAATTCTTGTAATAAATAAAACACTTATGTTGTTTATAATATTAATGTACATAGTTACTAAAATTGTCAAAACGAATAGAGCTGATGCACTTGTAGTAGTAGAATAGGGTATCTTGCCGCATATATATAGAATTAGGAGTATTATAAATTAGTAAAAATAATCCTTATTCCTCTCTTTTTGTTCAGCCTGACTACGCCTATTGTTGGACTTTTTCCTCTCTCTTTGCCTTGCACGATCCCCAGTTCTGTGCAGCTTTCTATCAACCCAAGCTACCGGTCCTCTTATCTTCGTCAGTCCAGCGCATCTGGGGGCGATCTCCATAGGCTGAGTCATAATGACATGAACGCCATTGCAAGAGATCCCCACTTCACCATTTATCAGGCTGTCTGACCACGTGTCCGGTATAACCCCACTTCAGCATGGCGACAGTTCGCACAATGTATTATAATTAATATTGTAACAAAATAAATTGTAGGTTCGATAATTCAAAACACTCAACATCATCTTATCATCTCATTGCATAATCTCTAAGTACCAAAATCCCTAAATAATAATCAATTTATTGGTATTCACGGCATCAAGTATACACATTCCTATCAAACTGTCATTTGCGTATAGTTTTTAATAAAAACAATAGTTATAATGAAAAAAAAATTGTACCTCTTATGATAGTCAGATGGTAAGAAGAAGTTAGTTCCGATATGGAATTGTGCAGAATGCTTCGTCGGTTCCCTACTAATGCCAGATTATAATAATGACAGATATGTGTTCACCTATCAAAAAATAATAATTACGATTACGGAACATAATCTAAGACTACACCAGGATCCTAAATAAATATTATGGAGTAAGTTATGGCTTCTTATATCTCAATTAAATTTAATTGACTTGGCAGATAAGCGTAAGATGGCATATTATTATTGGTATAATCAAATGGTTTTTCATTATGTTTTTAATTTTGGAGAGTCTTTAATTGTTAATTAGATTATTTTACAAATCATTGAAGAAGCATATGACACCAATGTCACCTTTTATTGTGATAATACTAAAACTTGATACAGCTATCAAGCTATCACTAGGTAACTAATTAATATGGGTGGTAACATCGACATCTTTAATTTTAGTGAGGTTATATTTTTAAATATTGCCTTTTTTATCTTGAACTGCACTAAACAATTAGCAATCGGAACCAAATCCGTGATTTGTTATCATATATCCTATTTTGTACGAATCATTTCATTTCTTGAGCTGGCAGAAGAGGAACAAAAGTAGACTGAATGCAGTGGAAATGAAAGCGAAAGAATGAAATGAGGCATATATTTGGCAGATTTATATATGACAGAGTAAATAATGCAGAAATAAGGAAAGAATGTTAAACTGACCTTAGTATAGTGAGTAATATTATGGAAGGATCATTTAGATGGTTTGGTCATATGTAACGGATGAATGAGGAGAGAATGGTAAGAAAAATATATGATGCAAGTATTGATGGCACCAGAAATAGAGGACGTCCGCGGAAGACTTGGCACGACCAGGTAAGCCATGTACTGGAGGAGGATAGAGGAACACAACATTATTTCCGATTTATGTATTATATTATTTTAATTTGTATTTTTTTTCAATACGTAACTGAATCATATTTTAATATAAATTAAAATATTCATAAATTCATAGAATAATACTATCATCAAATATAATACTTTTTTCTGAAACAGCGCAGTTTTATAATTTAATTTCACTTTTTATGAATTTTGAACCACTGTGCTACATGTGTATTGTGAGATGACAGTTAATAAGAAAAAAAATCAAGGGATGCTGAGATGCTCTCACCTCCGCTCGTAACCGTTACGATCCAACCATCTTCATATTACACAAATAGGCACCCGATGGCGGGACCGCATGTGCTCAGATATACAGAAGTACATAAACAGTCTCGTATTTAAAATAAAACAAATTTGTTTGAACAAAAAAGGAGTTCCCTTGCGGGGACCTAAGTATAAATAAAGCGGTTGTTTGCGTAGGACAGGGGATGTGACTTAAGGGTGTGAGAACAACAAGGTGGAAATGGACCCCTTTACCTACACAAACATTAAATATATTGGCGGCCTTTTTGAAAATAATCAACGTTAATTTTTATTTTGTTTTAACAAACCAGATAATCATTGGCCATTCTTTAATGAAAAAAAAAGTGCAAATATTATAAATACAGATATAGTTGAACATTTTGTGGCAATAGATCTAAATATGTATTTATTTTTCTTTACTATTTATGAACATATAAATTGGTTTTCATGGTGTATGTCTGCCTTTAATTTGTTGTTGAAGTTAATTTGATTTAAATTTAATACATAGAAATATTACCTCCAGCTCTAAAACATGTATATGAAAACATGTAGCTACATGTCTCATGATATTTTAGTATAAATATTATTTACCTCTTGAATGCCATAAGCGTGATAACACGCACTTTTTGATCTTGCAGGGATTAAAGTTATATTTTTTAAATAATTTTACCATCTGTGGGACAACAGTTCTCACCTTTTGATAGATACTTGTAAGTTAAGGCCCTTAAAGCCTACCTTTACCCTATGTGCTGAATTTCATTTTAAATACGGTTGGTAGTTAAAAGGTTAAGTTAACTATAAAATTCGATTTAGTTGTACGTGATGAACTAATAGAAAATAATAATTTATATATTTTTAAAATTATTAACAATACGATCATCGCATATATGTTGGTTAAAATCTTAGATTAATTTGTAAATGTTTAGATAGACTATTAGAAGAGTAAAGGGTAAATTTATTTACTAAATAAATATTAAATGGAAGATAACTCTGCATTATATAAATTTTAATCATGTTTCTACAAAAGTAATCAAAGTTTTGAAATCGTTTGTAAGGAAGTTTGTAAGTCAGTTTGTGAGGAAGTTTACTAAAGAATGTGGAGCAAGTGCATTCGAAAATGATTGTCGGTATTGCATGTTGTACGAGTACACGTATGATATTTTTATGATGATCTGAAGACGTTATGATTTGAAGAACGTCCACGAAAAAATGCCTTTCCAATGCTTTGGCACTATATAATATACCGGTTTCAGAAATAACAATTTAAGCTGATCCCTAGCATTCCAATTATGATTAAATAGATTTCATCTTGACACAAGATGCTGTGGGACAGGTAAAATAATACGTAAATTGTAATATAATAAGTTACATAAACGTAGATTGATTATATGTGCCAACGTAGTTGGTAGAAATATTTTAATGCATGTTAGCTATCCAAAATGCATAAACTTTCGATTGCACGAACAAATAAATTTAAAATTACCCACAAACATGAGTGATCGTCACCCGAAATAGCCTCTGCACTTTAAACCGCGGATATGTTCCACGCGAGAGACGCTCGAATTCAACGATGCGACTTATAGCTAAGGTCCATCTACAATAACGAAAATAACAGAAGATAAAGAGGGTCTTGGAGGCGCCATCTAGTTGACGAAGATATCACTTCTGGAAGTCAACCTGACTAACGGTACGAGCACCTGTTGTAGATACTTTTTACATCCACATCTCGGCTCGCGTCACGACGGGGACCATTATTAACTTTACATTACGCTAAATGGATAACGCCAGGGCCGAATCAAAAATTTCATTGCTGGATGATATAATACATTTGCCGCTACGGTGGTTAAAGAATCATTGATTAATGGTATTCAGAAAGTTCACCGACTGCAATTCACCGACGGAAAGTTCACCGACGGAAAGTTTACTGATAGGAAAGTTCACCGACCGGTAATAAATTTGTCGAATCGTAAATTCACCGACCCGCCGCAATTCATCGAACGGAAAGTTGGTCAATTCTACAATTTATTACCGATGATTTATTTATTAAAGACCATGAAACCTCACTTAACGCATTTAATTTCTTAGTATGTTATTTTATCCATCAAATACAAACGAAATTTATGATTTTAATATTTCTGTAACTATTGATCCAATTTCAATGAACTTTAAAATGGAGCAATAAAATAATGGTCTAAAACGTTTCATCGCCAGCCCGTTTATTAATAATTATTTAATTAATTAATTCTTGTTAACATCATTTTTTTTTAATTCACAATTCTGTAAATTTATCATTTTCTCATTTTATCTTTTATTGTTAAGCAAATTTCATTTATCGAATTGCTTGGCAAAATCTCCGATCGACGAATTGCGAGTTGGTGAATTTTATAGTCGGTGAACTTTCCGGTTGGTGAACTTTACGGTCGGTGAACTTTCCTAGAACCTTGATTAATATATATGTGTATATGCTTCACCTTTGAAAAGTGGTTTCAGCGTCGTAGGTTGAGTACATTATAGACTATGAGACGGACAAATGTTTAAATTCTTCAGGAACTCCAAACTGAAGTAACACTCTCAACAACACGCGGGAAAAGAATTAAGTACTTAGAGGGTATTGCAAGGAGCAATCAAAGATAGCCTAGCGAAATCCACTGGGAATATACAAGACGAAAAACGGGAAGCCCCGAAAAGTGGAGGCAAGAACAAAGTTCGTGATGTAGAAACAAATAAATATATATATTATGATTGCGCTTAATATCCATTGTATCCAATGTTAGTGTATTCCATTTCCTTTAAATATCCGCTAGATGACAGTACAGATTAGCAAAAAGTAACAAAAAATATTAATATTCATTTACAATATTTCCGCATTGCGCAATAGATGTCAGTGATTAAGATCCCCAGTGAAGATCCCCCACATCGCAACGGATTAATACGTCGCTGGCCATGGTGGAAATTGTTTAAGTGAATAAATAATTCTTGGATATGATTACACGGTATATTTATCAACTCCTATTATTCCATCGTTCTCCAATGCCATCTTTAAATGCATCATGCATTATTTTTTCTATCGGTTTCTGGTTCATATTTTGCTTCCATATGTGCCATTCTACAGTTCAACGGCTTTTCTGTTTTTTTTTAAACTACAACATATATAGGTACATTTATATGAAAAAATCAAAATGAATATACGTACGAAACCAATACGAAAAAATTCATCAAACAAAAAGAAAATAAATAAAATTGTACATGTACGGAAAGGAATTTCAATTATTTAAGATTTAAACAAATTATTGAGAATCATTTATTTAACCTATAATATATATTTAGTAACTTGAAACATTTGTATTTTAGTCGACAACGCACATAATATCATAATTTTAAGCCATTATTGAAATTTTAACATATTCTTTCACTAATAAGACTTCAAAGTTTTAAATTAAAGGTTTGATAAAACCACAGACCAGTAAATTAATAATATACATGAAATAAAGTGTACATATAGGAGAGGGATTTGGAACATTAGTTTCGGGACGAGAGGCATTCTACAAACATTATTTGTGGAAACATAAATACGATAGTTTGTGACACATTTATGCAATAGTAAAAGTATTTACTCTTCAAAAATTATATCACTGTGTAAACAAGGGCGTATTTTTTACATAAATGCATATTATATTGTCAGCGTTTAAATTTTCGATCCAATCGAGTCATATATTTTTTCAAAGTCGCTGAGCTATTTTATTGCGTAAGTGGTACCAAAATGGTCACGTAGGGGACCAAATTGAAAATATTAAAATAAGTAATTCGCGTTAGTTCATATCTCTATATTTGGTAGTCTATGGATAAATCTTCGTTTTCCGTTTTCCGAAAAAAATCGACATCGCAATTCATAAACTGTCCGTCTAACTGCTCAATTTTAAAAACAACAAATTAAGTTAGATCTTGGAGTGATCATAGATAAAAATATTAAATGAATAAATTAAATTTGTCATGTTGTCAAAAAGATTAGAAAATTAATACACATATTTTTAAGTATCAGAAAATTTTTAGCGATAAAAAATTTGTACATAGTATACTATGCATTTATTCAATTCATATTACAATATACCATCATTAGTTGGGAATCAGCTTATAATATAGCCCGATTCCAGTAAAAAATGTACAAAAACTTATCATAAAAGTAATATTAAAAAAACTAAAAGATTATTCGAGAAAATTAGTTTTAGAATAATTCAAAGTACCAACATTTTGTGATCTATTTATAATAAATTCTGTTCTTTAAATCGTACTAGGTTTAAATTTGTATTTTCATGCTCAAAAATCAATACATCAATACATATATTTAACAGCCTACTGAAAACATCAAGAAAATTAATGATAATAAATAAATTATCAACGATATCAAAAAACACTTTAAAGATAAACTTGTACCCCGAAATTATAATTTATTTTATTATAAGCTAGTTATTGTACATAATAATGATTAATATATAATCCTCTTCTCTGCATAAGTATATGCATTTTAGAGAAATGTAGAACAAAAAAATATATATTATATTGTATCATTGTACTTATAACAGATTAATAAATAAATAAAATATATAAAAAAACATTGCAAGAAATAAACATATTTAAAATTATAACCTTGGAAAATCAAATGGAAAATAACATTGTGTTAAAACTGTATATATACTGTATAATAGTTTACGTAAATATTTATAAATTAGTATATATTATACTATTACATTCACACTTTTTTTACCAACCTGGTTAACAAATCTTTAAAACAAAATTAAAATAATCCTTCCCATCCCATTCTGCTGGTTTCCTAATGATCCAAAGCATAACAAGTTGGTTGCGTACATTAATAATCGATGTCGTTTCTAAAATACATTTTGAAATATATTTTGTGAACTTCCTTCATAATAAAGTGTCTGAGGACGCGATATAACCGCGGCCGATTTCCATCATTTAGAGATAGTAATGTTTTGACAGTTTGCTGTTTTAAAAAATATGACACGAGTGTTTGACGGCTGCTCAGTGCTTAATGGCGGAAGAAACAATTTGAGTAAGTTAGTAAAAAAATAAGTCGACGAGATTTAGTTCTTTATTTCTGCCACATTGGCTGCACTTAAAATTCCGGTGGAATTAAAATAAATGTTTAGATGATAAAAGAGAATCTGCTTAAAACCTCACACTGTCTAACATAAAGATAGCCAGTGGCGTGCAGTAGGCTTAAACTTAGGTTATGCTGTTACCGACGACATTTACGTAACTATACGGAAACCGGAAACGGTTGTCTCGGTTGCATATATATTGTGACCGACGCGAGTCGCCGGTCACCAAAAAATGGTATGCGGTGGTGGAGGGATGGAATCGGATGGGTTAGAAAGGAAGTAGGGAATCGAATGAGAGAGAGGATTATGAGAGGATGGGTACCTTCGATAGCGGACAAGGATGGACTTACGGAACCAAAGGACAGCTCGACTCAAATGGTTGATGAGTCACCCAATGTAGTAAATGACACAGCACAAAAACTCTGATGAGTGTCACGTTCACCATAACAAAATTCACGGCGGTGTGCGAATAGTGATTCAACACGAAGAATCACGCAATACACTTCCTCTCCTCAACCTCCAAAAGGACTACCAGTCGAGCCAAAGGAACAATATGTACTAGGGAGAATAGGCTATGGGGGTATGAATAAACTAAAAACTAGTGACAATATACTACTAGTAACAATATTATAACTGAATGAATAAGTGTGGAAATATAAGTGTTCACCTACAAAATAATAATTAATTTTATTCATTACGAATACGAAACATACATCGTAAGTGTGTGCTATCAATTTCCTAGTACTATATTTTAATATTTTAATTTATTTAAAACTATTTAAATGAAACACAATTGCTCCGAGCCACTGACATCTGGCGTTTCGTCTATTATTACGGCAACAAAATCGCCTTTATTTATTTATAATCGAATTTTTCTCAAAATCAATTAACTAATATTAGAAATAAAATCATTTTGAATCCTATTAGAATATCCACTAAATATTGATAATGATTTAATGTCACTCTACAAATGATTTTCTAACACCCCGTCATATGCATGTTCATAGTTAATAAAATCACAAATTCGATTAAATTACCACGATTCGCAGATTCATTATGCCCTCGAAAGGGTAATTTCTGAATTGCAAGAAAACAAGTTATATCAATTAGACTTTGAAAAATATTACGGTTTTTATCTACTTTTTCATTATGACGAATAATTATATTTCTACTTTCACTAAAACTTACATTTAACTATGTAAAAACTAATTCATAAAAACGGAAACAGATTAAATTTATACTATTAATTAAAATGTATGGCTGTACGTACTGATGTATCAACTCAAAGTAATAATCAACTTGAATATGCATTACACTATCTCACACTCCACAGATGATTGAAAATAAAACTTGCCGTTGAAATACACTGTGGAAAAGAGTTTAGTTAGCGAGACAAATATGTAAAAATGTTTTCACAGGGTTAATCCTTTTCGAATTATGCACAAATTGTTTGAATAAAAGGTAAATTTTGGCAGCCTTAAAGACGCCCAATAGGTTAAGTAAAAAAATATATAGTTTAGTACGTTTCTCATAGGGATTGAACAAACAAGTTAGACGCAACTGACGCTTGAGTTCTAGCAAAATGCGGAGACGAATGGCAACTAAGTTGAACACGAATTATTCACAATTTTTCATACTGTTGACGGCTAGACAAAAATATAGCTATAAGTTACGCTAATCCGGGTAATAACGGCAAAAAATTTATAGGGTCTTTTAATAAGACATAAATTTATTTTTATTGTCTAGAATTTTTAGTGTTACACCTCTTTTTTACTTGTATGCAGTGCACGCTCCTGAAGAAGTATACTTGACCACCCGCATGTGGTAGTGCATATGAATTTTTAATATTTTTTATTAACTCCATATTATCAAACAGTTAAATTATCAATATTAGCATTTTTAAATATCAGATTTTTTCCAAATAAATGATGCAATTATTAATGATCGAGCAATATTAATTAGCAAATTTAAACAAATCTCTTAGAGAGATACACAAAAAAATTAATATACTGATAAAATATGGTCATTCTGGACTTATTACTAATCCTATTACTTATCCGAAACTATTACTAATTAAGCAATTAAGTCGACAAATTTGATCACGTTTGCTAACATCGATCTATTTTTTCTCTAATCTTTTTTAAAAACAACGTTTCTCAATAATGTTTGAGAAAAGAAACTGGTAGATTTTCAGTTATTTTATTAACGGTATATATTTACGTAACTAATTATATTAATTTTTATCGATATCGCATTTTATTTGTGAAGTTAAAATTTTGCAGAACCGTGATACTAAAACAATTATTAATTTATTCTTCACACATTGTTTCCTGAAGAACATGTTGATTTATCAATAAATAGTGGTTTAAACAAAATATTATTTGGATAAATTGAGTTTATCTGTATATGTATATTTATAATTAGTGCATTTAATTTGTATTGAAATATCACATCTGAAAATTACAACTTCACAAATAATGTGTTCTCTTTAAAATTATTAATTATTTATTTATATTAACTATCACAAAACGATGTTCTGAAAATCGTAACGTCACAAATAAAATGTGATTATGAATTTCGTTTAGTTTTTTTCATTGGTATTCTTCATATAGATAAATAGAATCGTAGGCTATGGTAGTGACAGCCACTGAAACGTGGGCCTAAATGCCTACGACAAAAACAGACCCATGTCAGAATAACTTAAAAGTGTATTATTTTTTTACATGTTGTTCATTTAATGATCTCTAATAAGTATTATTAGATTGTTTATAAGGGTCCAAAGAACCTGTTGATTTGCTATATATAAAAATTAAGATATTATACTATTTTGTTTTCGATATTTCGTTCTAAACATATTAAATATCTTTAAAAAATTGTTTTTTATCGTTAATTTAAAATAGTCTATTAAAAAACAAACACAATAAACTAACAATTTAATACTCTTTATAAGAAATAGTGTTAATCAGGCAATAATTGTTAAGGATAAGCTGTTAGTTTTTTTTATAAAACATCGAACCATGTTAATTAATAAATTATCCTCACTCAGCACACAATGCATTGTAATTTTGTATTCACATTTATACATAAATTATTATTAAATACACATATATAAATGGTAGATTAAATACTTGGTAAATATCTATTTTAAAAAAACACTAATTTTTATAGTTAAGTTAAAAGAGTGTTTAGACAATAAATAGAGAATATTAATAAGTATGTATACAAATAATACTTGATATAATGATACTATCCACACTGTGATAATATGTAACAGCACGTTATAACAAAACAGTTCGCTTGATGTATTCTCATAAACATAAAACCTGAATAAATAATGTGTGCCCGTATAAATGCAACCCAACCCACTTCTGAGCAGAACAGAATCCATCGTTTAACAATATTTTAATCCCTGGGATCACCATCCGAAACAGTCTTGTCAAAAGTGTACGGAAGGAGTTCAAAATTATAGATGGAAATACAGGGTTTTAAGAGGAAGAAACTCTTTAGTATCTGTGTTACGAATGACATTAAAACCCATTTTAATATAGAGACATCTCTTGTCATTAGCACGTATAACACCCGACAAATAAACATTTCGAGTTATTTTGCTACCATTATGAAAGCTACCATCATTTAGAGTTATTTTGCTAACATTATGAAAACGATGGAGAAGGGTAATATACCAGTAGTATGCCCGGCGCATCGCCTTGATCTTTGAGTTTATATTATCCAACAACATATTGTAGCGTTTTTATGGTAGCTCAGTCTTTTGAAGATCCTTTTGGATACATTGTGTTTTTAAAGCTAAGACGTACGGAACACATTATTTGTTTTCATTGACGCTTCAAATAAAGTTCGACTTGCAATTCGACGGTAAACATTCAACAATTTAACCGAGTGCTTTGTTTACTGACCTTAATAAAAATACCCCACCGGCTATGTTATAGGCATAATACTAATACCATACCAATTACATTAAAATAATAGTAACATTTTGGAGACTTAGGAACGTAATCTTAAATTACTGATACTCGTAAGTTAGAAACAAAATGACGTATTGCGATAGAGTGTTTTCAACTACACGGCACTATTTAAAATCACGCATCCACTACATTATAAACATGGTATTATTTTATATAATTAACCTTATTATTTATGTTATTAACCGTTCACTTAATAACTAGAAGAATTTTCCTAGAATAATCGGAATATTATTAATATGACAGAAAATATCTCCTACACGTGTGGTTTTTACAACAAAATATTTTTGAAAGGTTGATATTTCTTCCCGTCGAGTTATAGTAATCGCTAATGGCAATTTCACTTTTATAGTATCGTTATTAGGAACATAATCTAAGTATAATACATGCCTAGCGCACACTAAATATGATTTATGACTTAAAAGCGCAACATGAATTGCACAAAAAAATGATTTAATTACTAAATCAATTATTGTTTTGGCAAATGTCTCACGGAGACTGAATTCAAAAAGATATTTTATTATCAGCTTACTTTGATTCATAATTAGCACGAAATGTAAAATTTAATGAACCGGAACTGTCAATAAAATTCGAAATTTTACGATTATATTTAATCAAAATCCTAGCTACAATACTATGTATAATAATTATACACTTATATGTAATTGACTGGCCAACTGACACCACAGCTCCTATCTAGGAGTGTTCATTTATGACTCGAGTAATAACTGAAATAAAGTATGAATAACAATATATATTGCAAAACATTAATTTATAATACAAATTAAATGCATCAATTAGAAAAATATACTCAATTTATCGAACAAATATTTTAGCTGCCACCGGGATATGAACCAGGATCTCTTCTTATCTGAGGAAGTGCGATAACCAATTACTCTACGTCAGCCTCGTAAATAGTCGACAAATTTTCAAACTTATATGTTGCAGCTATTTCAAATATTTTTTCGATTAATTGAGTTTATCTGTGTGTGTATCTTTGTAATTGACGCATTTAATTTGTATTAAAGTTAACAGAACTGTGTTCTGAAATAATTACAACTTCACAAATAATAATGTGTTCTCTTTAAAATACATTAATTTATAGACAAACCTTTAGACAATTTAATAATTTTTATTAATTATTAAGGAGAATACATTCTTATTGTGAAGTTTTAATTATTCATAACATAGGTCTGTGATATTTTAAATACAAATTAAATTTATTAATTAAAAAGATATACATATAAAATCAATTCTATTGAAAAATATTGCAGTTGCTACCGAGATTCGAACCTTAGTTTTTTATTTCATTTTTTTAAAGTAGATAGCTTTCAAATAATGGAACGATAGATGTATTCACTTGAAAAGTGTAACATATAGATTCGAAAATTTGTCGTCAATCCACTGTGCTGGTATAGCATAATCGGACAATGCACGTTGCCCGGTAGCAACAATGATATTTTTAGATAATATTGATTTTATATGTATTACTTTTTAATTAATACATTTAATATGTGTTTAAAAAAAAAATTTAATCCAAAATAACAAACAGGAGCTGTAATTGAAATTGAAAGAATATCACGAGCTAGACCGATGTTCCGGTTTGCTTCTGCCCAATCCGAGCCGAGCTTCATATCTACATTTTGTTTTATGTATCTTTAGGTTTATTTGTATAGACTTTTATGCGGGAGGACTTCACTATATTTAAGTAATAAATAACTGCAATTGGTTTATTTAGTCTCAGTAGTTTCTTTGAAGTCATCTATTTTTGTTTGTATTTTTTTATTATTGCAACTTCTCGTAAATCTGAAATATGGGGCTCTAAAATATGACATACTTTAGGAGTAAAATTTAAAAAAATAAAATACGCTTATCACACTATAGATCACAAAAATCTTGTCGAAACTAATAAAAACACATTAATACCGTACAAAATAATCTTTTTTATTATATAATAAAATCATTATTTTTTTGGATAAATAAGCTATTTTGAAAAGTGACTATAAAAAATTAAACATGCACTTAACAAAGAATTAAAATATAACGCTCAATTTGAGCAATTCAAGTTAATGTGTTAGATTTATATGGCAGTCACAACTTACAGATTGTAATGTTATAATTGATCATTAAATTTTACAGCTTCTTTTGAAACGCTTTCGTTTAATAGTTATTATTAATTAGTGTCATAAATGCCACTTGGAAACGAACACACGCACGCCGACTTAATAGCTAAAGGTGTCCTCTTAATATGTTTGACATTTCAAACGCTAACCCTGCGTACTTTAAATTAGAAAATGAAGAAGAATTTTAAAAATGTGCACAGATCACGTATAGATTTATTTATTTTGTGTATTATGGGTACAGAATGAAAAAAAATGTATTTATTAAATTTATTTAATATTTTTCTTATATAATACAATTTCCTTCAATTGACCTCTTCTGCCCTTTATAACATATTTTTTATATACTAATACCACTATATTCGTCAGTCTCTATATTCGTCTGGTTCGATATTCGTTACATTTTGATAACAAACAAATATTTCCATATTCGTTAATATTTTTTATATTTGTCACTTCCACCGCCCGGCAATGCTGTCTAACTGTGTCAAAATAAATGCCAAAAGAATACAGTAGAAAAATGGCATCTAAATATTTCAACAGTCAACCAAAGCATAAATGGATTCAATGGTAATGTGATTAACTACTTCATGAAGGTTTTAAAAAACAGGCAAAATTAGGTAAGTTCTTTGTTAAATCGAGTGAAACTGAATCATCGACAAACGAAAATCATCACCAGAATTAGAGTTACCCGATGTTTAAATATTACTAATTTTCCCCATCTTCCACTTCTTCTCTCCTCAGTACAATAAAGGTAAAGTTTCGACATAAAATTTATTCATTTGTGTACTATTTTTGGGAGCTAGGAACGAATTAATTGAATTTCAGTTATTAGTTATGAAAAAAACTGTTTCTATATTCGTCAGACCCTCAGGAACGGATTAATTACGAATATAGAGGTTCCACTGTATTTATATTTTACCGATAGGCTCGGTTTAGCAGTAGGCTTTGATACTTGCCCTTTACAAAATACTTTTTTTGCGACCTCGGTTAGAGTACGTAACCCACTTTACATTCTCAATTCCCACCCCACCAGTCACAAGATGTTGTAAAAAATGTTGATGAATTTGCATCTAATTCTGTGTGTTTTTGTCAAAAAATTTCACACGTGAATTTTGCCGATTTAAAAAAAATATTGTTATACGCATGACCGCGTATTGAATTGTCGGATTTGCCTCGACTTATGTATGTAAAATTGTACCGTCCGCTTGCACCACCCCCTTCACGTCAGCTATATTTTTTAAACAAAACTATCACTTCAAAATTTCTAAACTATAACCTGTAACACTGTCGAACATTCAATACATTCCCATGATATGCAATTTTCCAAAAAATGAATTATTTGACTCAAATACCTTCTAAATATGAATTAAATATATTAATTATAAAGATATACATATAAAATCAATTTTATCGAAAAATATTGTTGTTGTGCTACCGGGATTCGAACCTGGATCTCTTCCCTAACCGGGGGAGGTGCTTTATCCAACTAAGCTACAGCGGCACTATTTTTAGCGACAATTTTTCGACCCTATATGTTACCTTTTTGAAATCAATACATTTAATCGTTCCATCATTTGACAGAGCCATCTACCTTATTTTCAAATACCTTCGTTTAAATCAGTATCAAAAAATGTTGATAACTAAGTGCACCGGCCAATAGAAAACATAAAACATGTTAACAGATCGACAACCGAAACACAACAGATGATCAGAAGAAACTAAGATAAAAAATCTTCATTTTCATTAGCCAACTAACTAACTTATGATCACACCGTTTCCCCGCGGGCGTAGGTAGAGAGGATAGAGCGCCACAGTCTTCTGTCGTGGCATACAATTCTCGTCTCATCCACATTCATACATCTTCTCATACAAGATCGCCGATTATTGAGGCTACTGACAGCATCATCCTCTAGTATCTAGTTTACCTGGTCGTGCCAAGTTTTTCGCGGACGTCCTCTATTTCTGGTGCCATCAATACTTGTGTCATATATCTTTTTAACCACTCTCTCTTTATTCTTAACTATTCATTCATTCTTATTTCTTCATTCTTTGCTCTGTCATAAATGGATTTGCCACTTATACGCCTAAGTGATCTCATTTCCACTGCATTCAGTAAACTTTCATTCCTATTTTGCCGGTTCTAGACCTCACTTCCATACATCAGTGTCGGTACCAGGGCTTCATTGTGTACCGCTAGTCTCGTCTCGGTTGACAAGTTCCCGATAGATATAATTCCATTCAAAGCGCCGTCAAACAACAAAACCAATCCGAAAACACATTTAATTGTGAGGATACAATTATTGAACATAGTTCTACGACATTTAAAACAAATTGGGTGAATCACTTAAATAGTTAACGTCAATTCTTCGGCGGTCTCTCGTTACGAGAATAACGTCTGTCAATGTTAATCGATTATGAGTCTGACTGCGGCTGAGGAGCCCTATTCTCAAACCGCACACCCTTCCACATGTTGTATATGTGCATTCGTATTCTGATGGTGTTTACGCGCCTCGTCACTTCGATTGGCACCACTGGGTTTCTTGGTCTATAATAATGTACATGTGTGTGGTGTGTGTGTGTATTGCCGCCTTTTTATCAGAAAGCTAAGAAGACAGTAACCGATAGGCGTAATTCTTATTACATCCCGTGCTTCGACCAGTCCAGCGGTCCAAATAAATCACCAGTGCGCGCTTCGGTCGGTCAAAGTCTAAAGAAGACAACCCAGCTAAAAGAACAACAACATCGGACCAGAAAGACAACAATAATAAAAGGTTAGTGCAGTTTATATATCACATGTGTGCTTATTGTTAAATCGGAAACCTGGGAAGCAGCTATCGAAGGCATTTACATAAACAGGTGGAAACCAAATATTTTTACCTTTTTAATTGATTTATCTACAATAATTTATTTAAAATATTTTTACTTTACACACACCAAGGTGTCGTTGTTCTACCATTACACAAGTTTGCTTAACGCGGATACTAAAAGCAATCCGGTGATACGATGCTTCTAGATGTTTGTTTTATTACAAAATTAAACCCAGAGCGTGTCTTACAAAGGTTATAGGACCAAAAATAAAATGCAGTTATGTTCCTTCTGCAGAATCATTATCATGCGGGATTACAAAGATTGGCTGACTTGTGCCAGTAGTTCGCTCTAAGTAATAACCGTCTTGTCCACTTGCATCTGAAACAGAACAGCCCCATCCTATTAATTTAATATAGTCGAATTAAACATCTAAACTCACACAATAGTCGTTTGTTCTGTATTTGTATAAGTATATACAGTATAGACATATAGTAGATCGTAAACTACAAGAATAGTTCGGAAAAAGTATTAACCACGACTTAATTAACAAATAAATATTTAACTTACTAATACCCGCATTTTTCTACGTCCATCGTATTATTTACGTTAAGTTCGTGAACAATTCACGAACTTGTAAGCTCTGGGTACGGAAAATTTTTCCCCGGTTAAAGAGTTGAATAAATAAAATGACCGGTGAAGTTTTAAATTCGAGTTGCGTATTATCTTTGTAGTTTATATTTTCCAACTCAACTTTGAGTATTTATATGCATTTTGATTATTACCAATCATTAATATTATAATACTTATTATAGATGTCTCATAGGGACGAAACTATTATTTTTATACGACCTGTTCTCGGCTGGTTTGAGTAATCACTTTACACAATTGTAACGTTCACCAATTCTACGCATGGGCGACTGCCACACCTATCAAATTTTCGGAAGTTGTATATATGTTTTAGTGTAAGTAATACTCATTTCTGACACCGGAAGTACCTGGAATATTCTATATCATTCGACACCAAAATTAATTCGAATAAGCAAAATAATTTTTAAAGTTTCTGGTGAACGACGCAAGTGCCGACGTAGCTGCCGAAGTTTCTCGATAAACATAGATCCGTTTTATACGAGGTGTTTATCAAATCCTAGCTGGATAGAGTGTGCACCGAATTAGGTACTTCTTCGACTCCTACATATTATGCAAGGCGCGGTATCACTAAAAGGAAGTCAGTTGCGAGCTGGAATTGATTAAAAAGTAAATAGTTTTCGATTTGAATTAACGTTAGTAACTTGCGAAAATATATTTTAAGGAGTATCTAATTATATGATATCGCATCTTCCATCATCCATGTTAGTGTCCATAGTCAGTAAGACAAAATACCGAAGTAACGAATATGTCGAACGTGTTTTTAATATCTCTAGGTTTAAGATTACTTCAATGTTTTATCTTTTATATATTTAGTAACAGTACGCAAATATATATATATTCAATTTGAAATGAAGTGTATATTGTTTTTATTACGTTTAAGAAACTGTACACAGTAGCGAAAACATGATTTTTTCCAAGTGGCAAATATATTGACCATCTGTTATCTCGCGTAGTTAATCGTCTGTCAAATATATGTTCGTAATGTTTACGTTTGTACAATAATTATTTATTGTAAACATGATCACAGTTTTTTTGTGGAATAATTAATTAAATATATATAACCAGAAAGGACAATATAGAATACACTAGCAGAAAAACAATCGGATATAGTCGATTGCTTGCTGCTAAGCCCTGCGGGCGGATATTATGGTCGCGTAGAATCTATATTTCATCTAAAGCAATATTATAAGAGTGCATAATCCATCACTGTTAAAACTAATATAGACTCTACGGAAGCCCTGACCGCGCAGTGGTCACCACTGGCAGCGTAGCTTAGCAGTGAGCAATCGGGGATAACCTATTGCTTTTCTGCTAGTTATATTATATTATTGTAAACATTTTATACATATGCGTTGAATTAATGATTTTTTACATCATATTATTCTGAAAATCAAAGAAAAAACCATTTTGCACGGCAACAATTATTGCCTACATGACACAATAATGGTTAGACACAATAATCTCAAAATTAAGAATAATGAAAATAATTCAAAGTATTTTCTCAATCCTCTCAGCGTACTAGAGCGAGCTCTTGTTCCGGTATATTGTTTTTAAAATGAAAAACAAAAGAGTGCCGAGTGAGTCGTTAAGATGCACAAAAAATATAACGAAGCTTAGTACGTAGCCGCTTGTGGCTTCGAGCACTGCACTCTCCAGCGCTCTTATTTCTTTACATTTTTTTTTTTTTAATAATTAATTTTTAGATCGCAATTTTTAATATGCAAGGAACAATTCGGTTAACTAGTTTTATATGTATATATATATCATTTTAACGGTTTTCACGGGTGGAAATCCGTTAAATTATTTATGTACTGTAAAATTGTTTTTATTAATGGCCTAATCAAATTATAATACAAATATTTTTTGATTATTTTTTATAACTTGCAACGTTATAAATACGTTAGTAAAGTTGAATTATTTAAATCGTCTAAATAATCCGGGCGGAGAATTATTTATTTTTAGCGACAAATTTTCAAACCTATATGTTACCTTTTTGATATTAATACATTTAATCGTTCTATTATTTGAAAGAGTCATCTATCTACCTTATTTTTACGAAATTTCAAATACCTTTGAATAATCTGATTATATAATCTGACGCCAGAATTATCATTTCGTTTTTATTAAATTTTAAACACATTGATACAACTTTATTATTAGACCTATGTTCTGAATAATTACAACGTCACAATAAGAATGTGTTCTCCTAATAATTATTTAGATGGTTTCACACAGTATTACAAAGCAATTATTTACTTTGTATATTTTTATGAATAAACACTTGAAAACATTGCTGCCCAAGAAGAGCATCAATGTTCAGGGCAGGGCCGGTTCTGGCGTGAAGCCAAGTAGGCCTCGGCTAAGGGCGCCACGATATAAGATAATTATTTTTTTAAAACCGAAACCCAAAATAACCTAAGACATACCTCTGAGCCGACCCTGTGCTCAAATGATTTTAAGCATTCAACTCCAGCACCACATTTTATTTATCAAGTTGATTTCTCTCGCTTGCTTCCAACGCCCATGTTTCTTCTTTGAAGAAAAAATAACACAGTCTTGTGTTCATAATTATGGATCGATTTTTCCAAACATCCAAAAGTATCCATTATCAAATAATCACTTGAAATGGCTTATTCTAATTACAATTGTTCCGTATTCGTAATAAATTTAATTATTATTTTTTACAGGTGAAGTCATATACTTTCATACATTAATTCATATTATTGTTATCGGTAGTATATTATCACCAGTTTTTAGTTTATTCGTACACCCCCTTAGCCTATTCTACCCAGTACATATTGTTTCTTTGGCTCGACTGGCTGTCCTTTTGGAAGTCGAGGAGATGAAGTGTTCTCGTATGAATTTTTGTTGAATCACTACTTTACACACACCGTTGTGATTTTGTTTGTGAACGTGACGCTCATCAGAGTTTTTGTGCCGTGTCATTACTACATTGGGTGAACTTCCGGAAGAGCAACGTGACGGCGTCATCAACCAGATGAGTCCATTCTGGTCCGTTATCGAAGGTTCCGCTCCTCCCTCTTATCCATCCCCTCATTCCTCTTCCCTCAATCTCTATTTCTTATCTAACCCATCCTTCCGATTCCATCGTCCAACCACCACTTTGGTGACCGGCGACTTGCGTCGGTCACAACTATGATATTATTTTATTTAAGATGATACAACTGGATGTTCCAAAAACCATCAAACTCATTTGCAATGAATATTTTCGCTGTTCGGCATAAATGCAGCAGTTCAAGCGAGACACGACGAAGGTGTTAATTAAAGACTTTACAGCTTCTGCTGGCAGATATTTCCTGGTCAGTTCTCTCGAAGAGTGCTTATCATTGTATTAATGCGACTGATGAGAATCATGTCTCTATCAATATAAACTTCAAACAGTTTCACACTTGGCCTGGAGCAATAGCGATGCGATAAAGAAGCTGAAATAGCGAAACTGTCCGTTGGAGCATCTTCACAATGACGTTCAGTATGTTCACACATAGCCCATCAAAGCGAACGGTGAAAGCATCGAGTCCATTAATCAGTGGAGTAATTGGGATCCTTCGTTATCCCAAGAGATCCGTGCCCTATAATACATTTGATCCCCATACTTTTGCGAGAATCGATATTTTTTCAGCGCTAATATGAACTAATAAATATATTACAGCAATAAATAAAATATACAATGTAAAAAATAATTTATGTATGTTGCGAAGATAATTATTAATGTATACGTGTATGTACAGTAATATATCAGATTAGGAACCAAACCAAAAATTATTCAATGGAGCAATTTTTTTTTCCAGTTCCTGTTGCAGTTGTTTTTTTGAAAGAATATTATAGAAGTCAAGAGACCAAATTATTTTCTTCTTGTTTTTTAAACAAATCGCATCGTAATAATATTATTAAATGATTACATGAATCGAACATTATTTCTTTATTTTAATAATATGTTTTTTTTTCTTTTTGTTTTCTTTCATTATATTTATTTCTATCATGGGTAATAATATTTTAAATATATACATATAAAATCAATTTTAACGAAAAATATTGTTGTTGCTGCTGGGATTCAAACCTGGATGCATTTACGACAAATTGTCGAACCTATATGTCACACTTTACAAAATTGATACATCTATCGTTCCATTATTTGTTCTGAATAATTACGTCTATATTTTTGTATTAAAAAAATTGGTGGTATTTTAATTATTTCATAGTTTTGTTTATTCTATTATGTTATTTAAATTATTTAATACTTTTGATTTTTTATTTGTAACATTAAATAATACATATTAATATTATTAAGGAGAACACATTCTTATTGTGAAGTTGTAATTATTCAGAACATAGGCCTGTGATATTTTTTAAAATACTATTTAAATGTATTAATTAGAAAGATATACATTGTGACGTATTTCATCCGTCCTCCGGCTCGCTCAGGGTATAGCATGAGGTGCGTGGTTCTGATGGAGATGCACAAAATTCACCATGTCGCCTCCCATTCACATCAGCTACCATTCTCAGGGAAAATAATAAAATTAGTTTCAAAATTTATAATATCATAATTTAATGGTTTTCTACAGATATGAAAACATATGAATTTACAAGGTAGAATATAGTAAGAAATTATGTCACTGAATGTGATTTCAAGTAAAAATTGACTGCTAAATCTTTCCTTAACAAAATAATAGAGTTCTTATCAACGTGTCAATATCAAAATTAGCAAGTTATCCTGGTGAGATAAAATACTATGATACACTAGATATTAAGAGATTCACCTCAGAAATGATATTAAAACAATTTAAACACCTGATGAGTTTGTCAGGTAAAATATAGCAAAAATCAAGTCACATAAATGTGATCACAAATAAAGATTGATTAACTAATCTTTCTTTAGCAAAATAATTGACTTTCATCAAAACGTATTTTACAAAACTAGCAAGTTCGCATTTGAAATTAAAAGGTGAGAATAAACACTACGTTACATTAAATATTACAAATTCACATCGAAATTTACTTTAAAACAATTTGACCACCAGATGTCTTCGTTCTTTATGAGCAATCCACCGTCTTCGTTCAGTCTTGAGGCTCCGAGGCACCCATAAAATACTTGCGTCTCCTTACTTGTCAAGACGTCAAGAAGGCTGGGTCGTCATTTTCCGTTTAAAGTCACAAAGAATCCTTGAGTCATCTTTTGTTGTAAAATAAGTTGAATTGAGAATAAAAGAAGCGGAGGAAACCAAATTGTATCCCCGCCCTGCTTTGTTCGTGAGTAATCCTTCACGAAGAAATAGTATTGTCATCTACATAACATCTCTCTGCCGTCATGTGACGAAGGAATGCTTCACATCCTGCAAACATACAAGTGAGATAGCAAACAAAAAATATCACTAACATGGTGCAGGATAACGCGGATGCCCAATATATTTAATCATTCTCACCCTTCCTTAATTCAATGTGAAATCACATCTTCGTGATTATAGTATTGGGAGTCGCTCCTTCGCGCTCGCAAGTTGTCAAAAAAACAAAATACCACAGAGAAATTTTCCTTACGCGGTGCACTATTGCCATTTAGTAAAATGTTAACTCCTGTACGTGCACGGTAGGTACCAGATATAACGTTATAACATATATATTAAATTTTATCGAAGAATATATTTTTGTTGCTACCGGGATTCGAATCCCGGTATTAATTAAACATATGAATATTGAGATTAATTGTTTTATATTTATATTGTTAGATATAACGGTTTAATTTATCTTCTTTGCTATATTTTTATATATTTGGTATATCTTTGAAAATTCAAAAATAAACTAAATAAATAATGTTTACGCGCCTCATTACTTCAGTCGGCACTACTGGATTTCCTGGTTGATAGTAATGTGCATGTGTGTGTGTGAGTATTGCCGCCTCTTTTCGGAATCTAAGAAAACGATAACGAAGGCGTCATTCTCTTTTGCTTCGACCAGTCCAGCAGTCCTAAAACCACCAGTGCGCGCGTCAGCCGACCGAAATCTAAAGACAGCAAAGTTAACAGGTTAGTGCAGTTCTTGTATCGTATGTATACTTATTATTAATCGGAAACCTGGGAACCAGTGATCTAAGGCATTTACGTAAACAAATAAAGTTTTGTATTCGGCCCCGTTTTTTAGTTACTCTACTACTATTAATATTAAAATATTACAACAGCACATCTAAATATGTCAAAAATTTTAACGTCAATATAATTTTTTTGAATATTTGTAATAATTGAGGACCGTCACAGAAGAACAAAGACAAATATTTCAAAACTGCCATTAGCGCTCCGTCTCGTCCCATAATTGATCACCGCCTGACGTGTCGTGTTGAGATTCTCAAACGGAGGCCTAGAAGAGGAACTCCGAGCGAATTCCTACAATTCAGATAAAAGAGGCTTAGCTCGAGCCAGTCACTGTAGATTGTAGGAAAGGATGAAACTTTTAACAGCCTTCATTAATTATCTACAGCTGTAAGGGCCCAGAACGGCATTGTTAGCCACTAAGCCCTTCACAGTTGGGAAACAATTTCATAACCATTCTGTAGCTTGAGGAACTACACAAAGAGAAGATGACGAATCATTGCAAGTAAAATGGAGACCCTTGCAAAAAGTAATAAATTATCAAGTCGTCGGGAGAATGAAGTAGTCAAGTTATATTGTTTTTTTATAGATATGATTCAGTTAAGGGTGGAAATATTGAAGGCTTCGTTTTCGAGTTCTGAGCATCGACGGAACGGCCCGTCGGGATACCGGGGAATTCCCGACGGGCCATTTTTTTTTTTTAATATCATTCCACGGGACATAATAAAATTTTCATAAGTCAATAATGATTTTAAATACGAACAAAATAATTCGACTATTTATAATTTTAATTCCCCTACACTTCTTACTTATTTTTTAATTTAATCTACAACATAATATATATTTTACATATTGTGACACTTTATATTTTTTATCAACAAATAATCAAAATTATAGATTAAACTCTATTGCAATTAATTAGACCACACCCTCAAACCATGATCATGCTTTAAGAGATAATGCCAACCCTTTAAATTCGAAACTAACTTCAAATATTATTATTAATATGTAAATAATACATGAACAGTGCTCCAGACAGGGCGTATTAATTAGAAAACCTGGATAAATTAAATAACGGTTTGTAACAAAGAATTATACCATCTACCTAATTAATTAAGTATAGATATTTTTTCTGCATATCTATAATTGTACTCTTAAGTAGCGGTTGTTTGAATAGTAGTTAAAATACGGTTGAATCCCCATTATCGGAGGTAACGTAGCTTGATGGTATAATGGTTATCCTAGTCGGAGGTTAGCGCCTCATTCCAGGAGACCAGCAAGTTAGTCCTATTTTCATAGCACAAGCGTTTAGCTTAGTTTGAAAATAGTAAGAATATTGATGTAGACTGAGCCTACTCGGATAGTACGGACGGCTGCGGCTGTTACAATCCAATTTGCATTCAATAAAAAAAACAATAATATTTAAAAAGCATCATTTTATAATTTTTTTTTTTTATATTTTATAATTTAAAGATACATTACGTATCGTACGTACGTAGATAGATACGTTTAGTGTCATACAAAAAAATTACCTACATTAGATTCGATTTTAACTAGGTAATGGCAATAGTTAACTAGAGTACGGCCAATGTAAGTTTGCGCGTGAGATTTCGTCCACGCGCATCTAAACGAATACATTCGTAAAATTTCGGAAAACGTGCACACATTCCGAAAGCTTACAGTAGGTAAACCAAAAAGCGATCTTCTGAATTTAATTGACATTTAAATTTGGGCATTATTGAAAGATACACAAAATAAAAAGTCAGTTTCATTTGATAATCAATTTATTTAATAAATATATGAGAAAATAACAGTTTACAAATACTGGCTTCTTACAAAATTTTACACAGGTCACAATTTAAAAAAATATTAATATAAAAATTTGATGTTAAGAATTTATAAATAATGAAGTATAATGTAATTAACAATGAAAATTAAATTTGTTACGTTTAAAGGCAACAATATCACAATTAAAAGATTTATTAAAATTGAGTCATTTACAATTATTAACTGCGAAAATATTACTTGTCTTAGAACTTTTTTCAAATCAGCAGCTTCGTATACGTTGAATAATATTTCGAAGAAGATGATGAAGACATTATGTAAATATAAAAAATTCCGATTAGGTTGGGTGCATCTGCACTAAAAAGCAATCAGAAACGTCCAGAGCACACAAACGCGTTGAAGGACAACGGGTGACTAATTAAAATGAGAGCTGATTGGTAACACACTGGATTAGGCCACACCCCTTCCCCAAATACGTTTCTGCGCAGATTTTTTAAAGCGCTAACTTAGACTGGTCGTACTCTACCTAGTGACCCGTTTTCGCAAAATGTATCTATTGATATTTAAAAATATATATTCATAACCGCCACACACAATGTTCAAACACATGAAGAATTAATTAATACAAATAATTATATTACGTATATAAAGTAAAAACAGACAATTTTTAAATATTAATGTCCGATGTCATGTGTCAGTCGCAAACAATCGCCCAGCTCCATTCCATCGCACGCCGTACTAGATTCAACAATAAATTTGTAGACGAAAAAAGTCGCTATGGGCGGCGCACGCGTCCGGTGGGCGGAGTCGGCGCGCACGTGGGGCCGGCTGCGGGGAGCGCGGGCGGAGCGGGCGGCACGGTGGGGGGAGCCAGCCGGTCCGGTCAGCTGATCCGTGACGTAGGAGAAATTATTATTACGAACACGCGAGCAAAGTTCAAAGGTGATTCAGCCGAAGGAAAATAAATCCGTTATGCTATCCGGTACGGAATCTTGTACGTAGCGAATATGGGTTATCCGAGACGCCTTGATGATCGACCGATACGTATTATGTAAATATAATACGTCGATTTTGTACGAAATTGTAACATTAACGCTAAGTAAATATGTAGTTACCAACCTATTTAGTTACTACGATCAGGTCCGGATTTACTCGTAAATGGCCCCTAGGCTGATACGTATAAGGGGCACATAAAACAAATTATTTAAACATGTAACAAAAATAGAAATGCGTGTCACATCAATATTCTTACTATTTTCAAACTGAGCTGAACGCTTGTACTGCGAAAATAGGACTATTTTGGTGGATTCCTGGACGGGGCGCGAACCCCCGGCCTCTAGATCACAAGCTACTCGAGCTATTGCATTATTATTCGCAAAAACACATTTTATTTCATGAAAATGTAAAGTTTTAACATTTCAAACTCTTGGATATTAGTGCCTCGGGGCCTCTAAGCCCCTTTGGCTCCATACTAAATCCAGGCGTGACTCTTTTGGGTCATTTTGTGAAATTAATCAAGATAATAATGGAACATTATATTTTTTTGAGAATTAACATTTAGGCTACAGATATCCGAGTTCTAAATAAGAATATTCCTAGCGGTAGGTGTATGGCGAGGGTTTTTTCGCATGATTCCTGCAGCTGCTATAGGTACATACACATAACATTGGAAAAAGGTGGGCCAGGGAGTCCATTTAAGGTAATTTAGCTTCAGGGCGACAGGTGGAGCTATCTACCGAAGAAATTGTGATAAAAGAAAATATATTGGTATTGGAGAATAAGTAGATAGAAATATCGTAAAACGTACCTCGGACGAATGTATCGAGATAAAATATTTGTGGTAAAATAAAAAAAATGAGAATCTCTATGTTCAGTAATCTTATTAACTAAGATTAGTATTTTTAATACGCTTAATTTAAAATAATATCAGATATTGAAAAGAGTACAAATATAACTTTGTAACGACGTATTGCATAGTTGGCGCCTATCATTTAGCAAATTTGAATGAAATTCGTAACAGTGTGCATTGCGGCGATTCATAAGACATGGGCTATTAGCAGAAACAACTAAAATGATGAATGTTGACCGACAACGGACATAATTCTAACGGGCAACTGCAAGATCGTGAAGAATTATATGTAATTATATTCGGTGAGTCAGGGTAAGTGCATCAATGGGGGGTGTGCATGTAAGCCTCCTAATTAATTAAATTGGATTCCATTGCCGCAATCTATTGAGAAATGTTATTAATCAATATTTGAAGAGTCAGTCCAGAGATGGTGCTAATCCAAACATTAGTTTGCTTGTAATACCATTTCAAATTATGACAGTTGTTTGATGTCCTCTGACCCATATACAGGTCTGAGGCATGGGCACTGGGACAACTAGAGCGCAGGAAGATAAACCCATTAGAGATATGGTGCTGGTAGTGTATGTTGCGAATTAAATATTGAGCAAAGTCAGGCTTTCGCAATACATATGTATATACAGAAATATTTCGAACGTGTCACAAGACGCGCAGATGCAATGGACAGACTAGTACGATGCAGAGTCGAAGGAAGATGGCTCACGTCAGAAACGCAGATGGCGCCTAATAGTTTTGGCTGTGACGTCATCATCATATCGTTCATGACTCATCTTCCACGAATATAACGAGAGAGAATAAGAATAAGTATATTCCATGAGAAAATTGAAAATATTAATTTATAATATTTAAATAAGAAAATAACCTTATGCAACACAAGCACTACATGCGTAATAACAATGAATTGTTTAAATTAGGTTTTCAAATTCAAAGGTAATCAATATTCTGCAAGATGTTAAAAACGTCATAAGTTCTGAAGAGGATGTCCTTCCGATCACTGATGACAATTCACTAAAAAACAAATAATCTTAAAAATTCCCATTTAATTTATTGAGAAATGGTGCTGAGCTTTTATCAACGAAAACTTACATACAATTCTCGCAAACTCAACTTAAAACGAAATAACGATCATACTCTAAACTAAAAGTTAATCGTGTCAATCGAAAATACTTAAAATACTTTGTTCAATTTTCGGAATAACATAGACAAGACGTTCCACTAATTGGAGAAAAGAAGCATATATACTTGTGTATATAATTTATCACGTGAAAGAGAGAAATTATAATTAAATTACATTCAGTTTGGCAAAAAATAAAATAAAAATTAATATATATATGTTAAGGAGAACACATTCTTATTGCAAAGTTTTAATTATTCAGAACATAGATCATACTAATTTAATATATTAATTATAAATATACACATATAAAATCAATTTTGTCTAAAAAATATTGTTTTTGCGCTACCGGGATTGGAAATAGAGATCCAGGTTCGTATCCCGGTAGCGCAAAAATAATATTTTCCGACAAAATTGATTTTATATGTATATATTTATAATTAATACATTAAATTAGTATTTAATATATATGTAATAAAAAAGAAATTTAAAAAAATACAGATATATAATATTTGACTGATTCGTATTTTCATATATTCATCTCTAATCGGCGTAATGTGTTAATTGTATTAATTGCTACATAATAATAGCCCAATCAGAAGATTCATTAGTGCTGAGTCTTGTAAAATAGTATACAACTCTGTTATTATTCCTCACATCAACTACTGCAGCATCATTTTATTTTTGGCTAATAAAAAAGGAATGCAGCAATTATCAGTACTGAAAAGTAAAACTTTGATATCAATACTACAATAAAAAAATAGATATACCTATCAGTGCAATGCTGAAAGATCTGAATACGATGATAACCTTTAAGCAGAAAACATGTTTCAATGTTATGGTATTTATTTTTAAAATCCTCACTACGCAAATATCATCAGAATTAATAAGAAAAATTTATACAAATGAACATGAGCATCATACAAGAAAAAAAGATAGGCTGAGACCGCCATTCAGAAAGAAGGCTAAATCTCAGAAATCGATGATGTGCAGTGCGATGAAGATATTTAATGAAATACCAAACAGGAGGAGAAACATATATTTAAAATGAAACTAAACAAATATGTGCAAGATAATTTTATGCTAAAGCATATATAAATATACTTATGTATGCACTATATTAAAAATAAATGAATAAATATACATATAAAATCAATTTTATCGAAAAATATTGTTGTTGCGCCACCGGGATTCGAACCTGGATCTCTTTCCAAGCCGGGGAAGTTGCTTTCAATGCGAATTTATATGTATATCTTTCTAATTAACACATTTAATTAATATTTAAAATATCACTGACCTACGTTCTGAATAATTACAACTTCACAATAAGAATGTGTTCTCCCAATAGAATAAATATATGTCGTGTCAGGTTGTACCCGGGCACAATATTTACAAAGAGTAGAAAAACTTTACTGATTTGAAATCAGTAAACAAAATAAGTGTTTGATGAAATAGAAACTAAAAGAAAATAAGTATATATATGACAGCACACGACTGTTGATTTTGTGAAATAATAATATTTACTAAATCCATTAAATTTTCGCACGTACGATTCAAATGTAATCAAAATAAGGAAGGATTTTTTCAGACGCCTTTAAGGCATATGCACACGAGGTGCTTTCTTTATTTAAGGCGTCATTAAACTCGGCAATGAAATAAAACTGACGTAGTAAAAGTCGTGCTGAGATAACGTGAGGGGGGCAAGCGGGGAGAATGGGCCAAAGCATTTTTTCACGAGGCCGGGGGCATTTATGACGACATAAAACAAGTCTCTAATGAGAATTGAAAACGTTCGCCAATTTTTAGCGAAGTTAGCTTGTACAAAGTCCAAGAATTTATCTGCTCAGGTAAGTACATTGAAGTATTGCAGGAGAACATCACTATTCTGGTTTTATTAAGAAAAACCTATACAAATCATCTATTTGTGAATAAATTTGAATTAAATGATGAAATAGAAACTAAACACAGCTTGACTCGCAGGTAAAATTATGTGTTTCTGAGAAGCAATCGATGTTTTTTTTCTTCTTACAGTTCGTTAAGTATCATTTCAACACTTTTAAATAGTTTTCACATTGATAATGTTATATTGCTGCATTTGACTTAAAGTTAGCAGCAGTTTAGTGAACGCAGACGATAAAGTAGATTTTTTTTTTCTTTTGATTGGCGTATTTATAAATTGATGTGAAAATTTACAGTGTCTTGATAGAATTAAAAAAAAGGAAAGACAAAATTATACATCACGAATAATTTTAAAATAAATCGATCGTTTCTCAGAAATAGATGATTTTTTAATGTGAGTAATAATTTACTAAGGACTGTACATCAATTGAAAAATTTCATTAGCGCAGGGCTAGATAGTGATATAATGTTTAAAAACAACATAAATATTATATGTATATTAACATACAATTAACGCTTTATCTCTTTTTATCGTTATACGTTCTTATCTTCACGCTGTTTTCCGCAGTGGTAGACAGATAGGATACAACGTCACAGTCTTTTATCCTAATATACATACTACTCTTTCATCACTTTCACTTTTATTACATTTTCCAATGCAAGTTCATCGATTATCGGAGCTTCTAACAGAACCGTCGTATCGTTTTACTTTGCTGGGACAGCTGTTTCGCTGACATATTTTTATTTGGAATTATATTATTCGTTCGGTTGGTGTGGTCACCTGCAATAGAATAATTCCAAGTAAAACACAAAAACAGTTACGTAGGTATACGCAATTTATTACACGATAAATTTTCAAAATCAGCAATATGAATTATAAAACATTTAAACAAAAAAAAAATGTATTAAAACATGTGCCCATTGTTATGAAAGTTTATCAATTGTTTGAAATTAATATAATATGATGCAAATTGTAACAATTGTAAAAAAAATTATGCGTTCAGTGTATTGTTACGACGTTCAACGGTATTCCGTTAGTGTTTATTTCGATAATAAAGTAAGTCATTTCAACCTTAATTTTTTTAATTCCTTATAAGCTATATGCAACATTTATATGTCGAAACAAATTATAAATCTAGTAGACTAAATAAATTTTGAAACACTGTGTTGCGTAATATAAAAATATTTTATATAAAACAAACGCACATCTTTAAATATCTCGAAACGAAAGAAACATGACTTGGACAACTCTCATAATAATGGACACATATATCGGCCAATTATCCTATTTTTAAATACGCATGTCAATTATTCACATGACACGTGGAAAAAAAAATGGTTACACAAACCAAAAATTTAATCTGTAACTTTATTTCGACGAGCAGTCGCATAATTGAAATCAACAACGTATATACGAATGTGTAATTTCCAGGTTACGTTCAAATCGATTTCGGCACGATTCAAAATAATTGGTTCGGGGTTCATAATTCCATTCCCTGCATAAAACACGGGGTCGTAAAAAAGTTAATACAAAATATATCCATGTGTTGCATTTATTTATCGTTCTAAACATCACTCGAAGACATAAAATACAAAGGCGTAATAAACATTGCATATTATTATTATTGACATGACAGCCCATGTGATTATAATTCGCCTTACGCTATTATACTGCAGCGCAGCGTTTCAAAGGAGGGATACAGGTACATTAACAGTTGTATCGTTGAGTTTTACGACCGCTGCGACACATTAACTCCTGCGTGTGATATTAGGTCCGCGTCCCTCTACTTTAATCAACTCTGACTTAAAACTAAGCGATGAATTCACGGGCCGTGAACTTGTCACGATCGCGTCAAATGTTCCATCAACCGAAATTCACGACAGCCGGGGGAAAATAAAGATTAGACTAGCAGCGAGCAATCTTGCTAAATAGTGCAGTGGCCGCGGCCGATTTTTCTGTAAAACCTGTTATTTCAATGTTGAAAACATAATATATTACCAAAAAAAGGATCTACCACAGTACAATCTAACTTAACCGATTATTTAAATACGCGTGATTGATAAGATTGCTGAAAATGCCTCACTTCTGGGAAGGATTAGAAGATTCATTAGCACCGAGTCTTATAAAATAGTAAGCAACTCTATTTTATTTTTGGCTAATAAAGAAGAAATGCAACAATTATTGGTAGTATGTACTGCAAAATAAAGCTTTAAAAAATAGATATACTCGTTTCAGTACAATGCGGAAATACCTGAATATGTTATGGTATTTATTATTTCACTAAACAAATATCGGTAGAATTTACTATATAATAAAAAGGCCAAATCTCATAAATCATTAGAGCGATGAAGATTTTTCGTATGCATTAAATTAAGAATTATTCATTTATTTATTTATTTACACCCTATCCCGAATCGTTTTTAAAGTTGTTTACTCTCGTTTCAATTTGTCATAATTACAATTTTTTTTAATTTATTACATTCAGTCATTATTAATATTATCATCATAGGTTGGCTCCAGTATCATCGTATCAGAGCCATACCTGTACAATTTGACGTGAGACTCGTTATCACGTTAAATTCAGAAGGCAGCCAGAAAAAAGCTAAATCATACGCCTCTAAAAGGGGGAGGGTTGCTGTCGCAGAACTCGGTCATAGTTCGGCAGAAATTCACCCTGTCCAGATCGCAAGAGGTGAGAGGGAGAGCCAGTAGAATGCTCCGTTAGGTCTCTCTAGATTAAGAATTAATAAATTGCATCACAAATACCCAATCAGATGCATTTTTAAAATGTTTAAATAATAACGTAATATAGAATTCCCGCGATACACGTGCCATTATAATTTCGGAGATCGCCGCACTAGCAACGATAATTATTATTATCAATAAAATTAAAAGATCTTTTTTTTTATTATGCTAGCAGTCCACTCTCGCAGAGACTCCTCGGGCGAGGCCGAGAGCCGGGACCCGTGTGGTACAAAGTATACTCTCGGTCAAAGCTCCTCGGGCGAGGCATTTGCTGAAGTGCCGAGACCCGAGTGGTACAAAGTATACTCTCAGTCAAGGCTCCACGAGCGAGGCATTTACCGAGGTGCCGAGACCCGAGTGGTACAAATAACACTCTCGCCGAGGCTCCTCAGGCGAGGCACTTGTTGAGGTGCTACTAAATTAGAGAAGAATTATATTCATACTTTTTTATAATTTGTAGTAATTGTAATTATGCACCTTAGCATATTTCTAATACTTTGTAGTTGTGTCAAAAATAAGTTAGCAAAATATAATATTTAAATAATTAAATGCGGTCATATACTGGCCCAAGAAAAGCCTTCATGATTTCATAAGCAAACCGTACTGTTTTATTAACGTCATTCACACCCGCTTCTGATCTGACAGAAGCTTTTTTTTACGTAAATGTCCCCTAAAAGTGGCCACGAGGGAGTCTTCTTTTTTAAATCTTCAACTCGATGGTCAAGAGGATCCAAGCATAGTTTACTCTTTTTTTTATACTTATGGTAAGTATGCATGGAATCTCATATCTCAAAGTCATCTTGATATGTTTCCAAAAATATATAATTAATTTCGTTACCCGAATCAGCCATTTTCACTAGATAATATGTCAAATGTCAAAAGTCAAGACACGTGACACGAATGTGCGTGACAAGAATATACTGCGCTTCCCTTGCGCTCTCGACCGGGGAACGGAGCGTATACGAGGCAAGGCGAAGCGAGAGAAACCGAGGACAGGCTGTACACTCGCGGCGAGGGCAGATGGCACGAGACGACCCGAGTCGACACGAGAATAGGCAATACAAACCGAGAGCTGCAGTACATTCTCGTACAGTTATCTTTTAATCATAATTGTGTATCACTATGTACTGTTAATTAAAATAATTTAACGGTTAAAAAACAGACAAAAGATTCTCGCTATTTTAAAACGTTAAAATAAATAGAAATAAATTAAATTTAACAAAAATGTTCGAAAGAGAATTGTTTGGATCCCCTAGGTAATTTGATTCGTGCCTTTTCATTAATTGCTCTCGCCATAAAATGGAAAACCGATAAAATTCGAATCCAGTTTTGTCATTTAGTATATAAAGCGAAATTTTTCATTTTATTTCTTTTCAGTTGAGGTCTATAGATCATTCGCCGCCACCTTCCAGGGGAGAAGCAATCACTTCGGTCACGGAAGGGTCTTATCCAATCGTAAAAGTGATCCACCTTATAGACATGCCTAACAAATTGATGGTGACCACAGGGTGCTGAAGCTACCCTCTCACGGTTGAGCATTTAAGGGAATTAAAGCAATCAAACCCCGTGATCCAGGACACTCGGAGTTTAATTATGATCTTAGTTCATACCCATTCATTCATTAGTGATGTTTAACTCGGAGCAAACAAAATAAATTAAATCATTAATACAAACCAATTCAAAGATGCGGGTGTTGCTACAAGACGTAGCCAATTTCGTCGGACATGATCAATTGATTGGTCAATTGTATTTTATACGCACGAAAATAAAAATCTTTTGAAAAAAAAACGATATAATGTGGTCGATATAGAGATTGTGCCTGCAGTCACGCTTTTACTCACAGCTTCAATGTTTTCATTTGAGCATCATGCACAATGACGTGTAGGTGTTCATATATTACACACAAAGCTTGTTTCTTACAATTGCGCCATTAATTTCAGAACTGTTCGAAAATTGAACGCAATCTTCTTTCAATTTACACAATTGATCTGTTATTTTCATAATATGTCTTCATAGTAAGTCATAGTGCTCCATTTTGTAATGGATACTATTTACATGATAGCTGAATATAAAATAAGTTTCAACTTCCAAAAAAACTCTTGTTGGAACATCGATTACAACCTGTAAATTCAAATCCTTGGAAATGTACAAATGAACGACTTACCCTTTCATTTTCATCCATCTAAATATTACTGTTGGTGTAAGATTATAGCATTCGTCGATTTTGCGTTTGTTTCATTTCTGTCAGTGGCGTAAATAAAAAAATGGCCCCAATGTAGAATGAAAAAACAGACTTCCTGATATCCTAATATTCTTATATCCTATTGTACTCATATGTAAGAATATGAGTACTGAGTGGTCATTTAATCCACTAAATAGTAACAATAAATTTGGTCTCTTGTCTTGTATAATATTAACACTATAAAAAAAAAAAACGTTTTCAGGCATTTACATGTGCTTGCAATTTAAAAGATTCTCACCTCGCTTTACGACGATTTTCGCTTTGCGTTTCGACTGTCTGGTCCCTAACCCGATACATGAGCGACATATTATTTTTACCGTACTTACTTACCATCACGCCGATTATAAGCAGAAAGAATAGAACGCCACCCTTTTCTGTCCTGACACACAATTCTCGCCGCATCTACATGCATACGTCTTCTCATACAAGCTTGCCGATTATTATGACTTCTTACAGAACCGTCTTCCAGTATCTGGTTAACCTGGTCGTGCCAAGTCTTTCGCTGACGTCCTTTATTTCTGGTGCCATTAATACATGTGTCATATATCTTTCTAACCACTCTCTCCTCATTCTTATCTCTTCATTCATTCTTTACTCTGTCATAAATGTATTTGTCACATATACGCCTAAGTGATCTCATTTCCACTGCATTCAGTCTACTTTCGGGACTCTTCTGCCAGCTCCAGGCCTCACTTCCATACATCAGTGTCAGTACCAGAACTCCATTGTGAACTGCTAGTTTTACTTCGATTTACAAGTTTCCATTAGCTATAATTCCATTTAAAGCGCCGTTCTCTTTTATTTCCTACAGTCACCCCTCCTTTCGATATCATTCTCAGCCTTTCAGTTTCTATCAAACATACTTCCCAAATACATAAACTCATCTACACATTCATTACCTACAAGTGTTTTGCATGTTGTCCTGCTCTCCTCCTTCTCGAATACCATCACTTTCGACTTGTTGACATTCATAATAAGGTCGTTTTCCTTGCATACATCGTACATTCTACTCTGTAATTCTTATTCGCTATTAATACGGTGTTTATCGTTTAACCGTACATAATATTATTTTTGCGTGCTTTTCAAATACGCATAAGAAACTACTGGTAGATTTTAAAATATATGTATACGTATTAGCGCTGGAAAAAGTATCGAAATCCGTTAAAGTACGAATACCAAATGTATTGTAGGACGCGGACATTTCGGGCTACTATCTAACATGGGCACTCAATACATGGCCAATTTCGTTACGTCAATGATTTCTATGTAATCTTCATTTTATGTTTGCAAGCTTTTATTTTTATTTTGAATTATGTGAACATTACCAAGAGTTAAACAATGGAAAAATAAAAAATTATTGGCCGCTATTAAAAAGCCTGAAAATTTGAATGAGTCGAATTTCGTCGCTTTAAATCTTAGATGTCGTATTTGTTTCTCCGTGTTCTCAACAGATTGTTTTTTTTTTTTTTAAATAAGTATGATTTTGTTATTCATAATTTATACAATAGAATAAAAACATTTCGAGAGTTCAAGCGAAACAGATATCTTTATCGACACAAACATAACTCGTGCGGAGACGAAAAATCATCACAGAAATTATTACGCCGTTCACATCACACTACCGTTCTGTAGCAGGCTCTTGTCACAGTTAGCAGTCTCCAGTCTTATATCGCAAATTCATGTAAACCAATTGAGAAAAATCATCCGTCATTGTTTTTATTTAGTAACTATAGAAGAGTCGTGCAAAATTTATCTTACGAAGAAATTTCATTCGCTCAAAATCAACGTACAATATGAGAAAACGCAAAAAAGTCTCACTATACTACAGAATATTGTAAGGGCTTTGAGATCGAGTCTCGACGATTACAAATTAAAAAGATATTTTTTCTGATATAGCAGCATAACCAAGTAAATCAGATATTAGAAAATGGTCATTTTAGAAGCCTCAAGGAGATGAGGTGAGATATGAAGCGAAGCAGACGTGGTGTTCTATCTTCTCTACACATCCCTACAGGGAATGATGGTAATTAGATCACATAGTTGATTATAACGAAATGATTTATATATACAAAAAAAATGTTATTAGAAAAATATTGTATTGTACCTATGTAGGTACCAATTTTTCTAATACTTATATTTTATTTCACCTAGAAATATTAGTTAACACTCTATGTAACATTTTCTAGTTCCTCTATTAAAGTAACAAATGCTCACATTACACTTCAGGCACGGGTAATTCCCGAGTTCTATAAGAAATGGCCACCGCCTTTCTCGCCATCTATCTTCCTTCCTGTACTCAAACCAGTTCCTGTACCAATAAGACTATAAAGCCTTAAAATAAATACGAGATGAAGGTCCAAAAAAAATATTTTAAAAGTACGAAACATGTGAATTAGTGTTATATAATGATATTTACGTTTAAGCTTTAGAATAAATTAAATATCTTTAATCAAGATTGATCAATTTTTTTCTATATTTGTTTCAAACTTTACTAAAAAAAATTAGGGATAGTTGTTGTGGACTATGATTGACTCGTGAGGATTTTAATTGTGTGATAGTATCAGAAAGTTTTGTGCACGGTGAGATTGAAGCCCTAACTATTTTCTAGTCTCACGCGTGTTAGTGCATTTCACAGTGTATATGAATATGCGTGTGTGATTATTTATGCTGTGTCTAAAGCAAGAAATTTAAATAAAAGAAAACTTACAAAAGTTGGCGTTCATTGCGGGACGATTTACAAAGGAAGATAGGACGAGCAAAAAGATAAATGCGCATAAGAAATTAAAGACTAGAGTGGCTCGCTTGAGATGTTGATAAAAAAATGGTCTGCGGAAAAGTGGTCGGCTAACTCTTAGGACTCGTCCGTCACGATATACTAGCATCTGCTTATCTATTGGTCAGTTCGCGTCGGCCTTATATGGCTGTAAAGTGAGTCCTTACACGGCCATATCTGTGGAATGCGTGCACGACCTCCACCATTTGATTAATTTCTATGTTGCCATTTATTTAATGTAGGGACTTAGAAATATTCGATATTCTGTGCTCGATCCGCTTTACTACTCTCTTTGGCTTTCCGCTAATCGTTCCATGTCACTCTAACTTCTTCAATAATTGCATCTATCTATCGAGACTTTGGCAGTCCCCTATGTCGTTTTTTGTCTCGTGGATAAATTTTTTTTTTTCTTTCATTTGTTACCTCTGCTTGTTTTAAAATATGACCCACCTATTTCCAATTACGGTTTTAACTTTGAAATAAAATAAGCTTCTCGCCGTGCGTCCCTCTCCTGAACACCATCCAGGAGTTTTCTATAGACGTCTGCTTCTAATGTGTTCTATTCATTAGCTCCTTCGATTTTCGATGGTATCAGTTTATAGACCTCGTTTCTTAGATTCTTCTCTTCAGATCTTCCTAATTTGTGATTCTCTTGGTTCAGCATGAATCACTTAGAAAGATACACATAAAAAGTATATATAGAAATAAAAATGTAGTTACCACCGTAACTCGAACCCGAAATTTTATTTTGCCAGGAGAATAAGTTACGTATTACACTACGTTAACTATTTACTTTCATAATTTTTCGACTCTATAACTTTTTCTTCTTTTTTAGTGAAATATCTATGTTATGTGGTGTGGAATGTGTTACTGAAGACACATGTTTCGCATACCATGGACGGTGAGACGCACGAATGTCTCCATTGTGCAGGACCTGAACATCAAAGACAGACTCTCAACTATTTGTATGAAACGAATCCTTCAATTTTTAAGCATCTTGCGAGGAGGGAAGATAGCTCCGAGGAGCTTATTGTGGTGGGCCACTTCGAAGAACGAAGAGGAAGAGGAAAACCCCCCACCTGTTGGACCGACCAACTGGAAAAAGCAACAGGCACTTCTCTGGTGACAGCTCTAAGTTCTGCAAGATGTCAATAAAAGTGGAGTACCATAGTCAAGATGGCGAGAGTTCATGGAAATCACGATCCTCAATCATGAAGGACCGACGTGTATTTCCTATTAATAGTTCAAGTCCCGGTAATAGCTATATATTTTTCCGACAGATAGATGTTTTATATGTGATTCATATAATTTGTTTTAATTATCAAAGAGTTGCAATTTTACAATTCAAACATGATTTTAATGACCTATTACATTTATTATTATTTTACTGCATTTTTAACCTTTCGATTCGAAATATTTGAATCGCTTAAGTTCCTCTCATCGACGGTATAACGATTTGCTTGTGGTCTCGGGTAGAGTGAAGAATGCGTAGAATTGTTCGTCTTTACAATTCCTGCGCAGCTTTTGTAATTTAAATGTTTCTCTCGCTTCGTATATAGTACATAATAATAATAATAATCATAATGCCACTTTTTTGTTGTTTATCGCGATGCCTATCTGTTCTGTGGGAATAAATTATTTACAAGCCATTAATAAATAACAAAAGACGATGTCATTACGGCGTTTTATGCGCCAACATTATGTTTGTTGGATAACATTAGACAAGTTTAACATAATACATTAACATTATTATTGCATGAAGCGTGATAATATGTATTTTGAATGTAAGACAAAATATGTACATGTTTAGAATATTACGGAGCGATATATGCGCTATCGTTGAGCCAACGGCCTATTTACTCAGATGATTGCCATTCTCAGGCAATTTAATGCTCGTGATCCCATGAATATCTTACCGAAAATATTTGGAGAATCACTTTTACATTTGCCGGGCCAAATGGCGAGGTTGCGTTTTCCTCGCACACTTGAATACAATTTGGGAAATTGTTCATTTTTTTATAATAGTAGCGTTTATATTTTATTTGATTTTCAATTTATCAAGGTGCCTCCCATTCTTATTCTTTCGGCGCCTCCTCTTGGAGGCCGCGAATCGGTTGACCTGCAGTCATACCACTCGCGCAGGTTCCTTTTCTTCCTTGTCCGTTGAATTGAACATTAGCAGAAAGCAGCTAGTCCACAATTAAGAAAAAAGATCAGCCACAGTAAGGACAGTAGATACTAATATATATTCTGCCAAATACAGCCAGGCCACATTGATACAAAAATTAAAAATAATCGCCTTCCGAAATTTTGTTGATTGCAAAAATTCCATTTTATAATCTAAAAAACTTCACAACGTGTAAAAATACCAAACTCTATTCTTAAGATTTTTTAAAATACAAAATTAAGTAGTAATATATGTAATTTAACATTTAAAACGTAAAGAACATTCTAGTTGTTGTGTAGATATGGTTATGCACACTTTTTACAAAGGTGATTTTATCTCAGTTTGAGTTTTCCGTGGCTGGCTAAATTCTGCATAACTACATTCAATTGTGTAATCTTACTTTAAACGCATTTCATATTGCGGTCGAGACTGGAGTATTCCGATTTTACTGTTTTTGGGTACCTACCAAATTAAATTCTCTTTCTTTATCCATTCGATAGAGCAGTTTCGTGACACGACCTGTCCATGTAATCTTCAGTATTTTTCAGTACACCCGCATCTCAAATACTTCACAAACAGTACACTACCCTTCTCACTAAGAATTCATCTCCACAATCCGAGAAACGAAGAACAGCTGACCAAAAACATAAAGGTCCCCATCACGCAACACTAAAATATTTAACATTCGTAATTGTGAAAGATTGTCGTGGCTTGATCCTTAATAGAAATGACTTGAGGAGAAAATATTTCACAAATGACGTACACACGACCACTCACTTTGAATGGATATTTTTTATTAGGTGTGAATAAGCAACATATTTACTGACATATTCTATCTTTATTTTCGTACGTGACGTGTGAGTAAGAAAATGCGCAACAATTATCGATTCACGATGAGTCATACTAGAGCTTTAGTCGGCCAGACTATAAAAGCCAATACGTATACAAATAATGAAACGAGTGATTTGGAAGTTTTTCTTCCAAAACAGCTATCTACGCCACTACCACTGGTTTAATAAACCAACTATTAAAATATTGTTTATTTGTTATTTCAGTTTAATCTGTAATTATCACCTAATACGGGCATTTAGTTATATCATTATAAAGATATATTTCATAAATCTGATAAATAATTCACAACCTTGAAATGTGAACGAATAAACAAGGCTAGAGATTTAAGTGTCGCGTAATTAGTTTGGCACCGTCGCACTTCGCACCGCCGTACGTGTACCATTCAGTTTCAGGTACCTACTTCCCTAATTGATATTTTATACCAAAAGTATCTGAAACATGCTATCTATAAAATTTATTATAAAATAAAGTATGTACTAAAATGTTAGAGTGTATTTAATCACAACATTTTAAAGACAAATGGATGTCGGAAAGCGTTATTATAGGACACGCAGGCATATATGTTTTATAGGACAAATGTACGTCGCATTTCATCCTCGCTTTCAATCTACTTTATCCGGCGGCTTCGGTAACTAAACTCGTACTCTACATAGTTGCCACACCGACAAATTATAAAACAGAATGGTTTTCAAAATCAAGTTGGAATAACGCAAGTAATGCGGTGAAATGGAAAGGAACAATCGGTTTTCCCGTCTCCGTATTTGGAGTAATAGTGCGACATAAATCTTTCGTATTTAGTGCCAAACTGCCGACGGAACATTCGTCTCTCCGCAGCCAGGCCCTCGAGTTGACATAGCTCGTTACCTTCCCGTCACGCGGAGACGGCCCATTCATTAGTCGGAGACTCTAAAATTAGACGTAAATAACAAAACACAAGCTGACAAAGGTGAATATCCCCGGCACAATGGCGACGCTTCCCTCCGCTTCTAGAAACGCTCTTTGTACGAATGCTAATAGGCGACTTCCTGCCCGCGGTGATGCCTTCAGCAACAGCAACAAATCTCCATAAAAAATGTCACCAAATTGTTGAAAACACGAAATCTCGCGAGCGTCCCGCGCGTCAGGCGCGTTCCGTCCTCCGCGGCTATACTTGCGGAGATCAATCGCTGGAATGGCGGATTGTGAGGATGGAAATAGCGATAGCGGTTGGACAGTCGCTGTCACAACCCTATTGCAGCAGTGACAGCCCGGCATTATCGGGAATAACCCCGGTAGGTCCCGCACGAGTGAAGTAGACACGGGCGTAGCAATCAGACTACGATAATGGAATGAAAATACGCTCTAATTATAAAAACTTTTTAAAGATAATGGTGGCAATTTGTCAAACAAACGAGTTCTAAGAAAGAAACATTTTCCGAGACAATATCAAAGAAAAGCATACTTAACGTTCAAGATTTCAGGTTTTCCAGTTAATCAAAACAACTTTAAATTGTTATTATTTCGTTCTGCCTCTATTTATCATTTCAACATTTCGCAAACACCTCGAGTTTGTATCGCGCATATTTCCCTTAAACTGAAAAATAAATTTATGAAATCAAAGGAATAACAACTTTTAATGGAGTCTAAAATATAACCTAATTTCAAAACAAAACGCAAAACTTAGACTATCGTCTTCGCAAGTTCTCATCTAAGGTCTATTACAACTTCTCGTGCCAACCTTTCGGAGAAAAGCACACGCCTCGGGTTGAAAGTTTAAAATGGAGTTGAGCGAAGTTACATACAAAAACAATATAAAACCAACAACCAGCCAGTTTACAGAATTTTAATACTGCAATTACATAAGCTTCGCTTTATTTCAATTAGGTTTTAGCAATGACTAAATACATTTAGTTTTCATACCTAGAAGTCCTCCATTTTATCGAATTAAGGAAACTTTTGTAGAAAACAAAACTAATCTACATACGTTAAAGTGATAAACGCGTTATAAATTTACGTATAATTAGTATTAAAATAGTTTCATTAATTATTATTTAAAAAAAATAATCTTTATATTATTATTTAAGGAAAGACATTTGTATGTGTAAAAAGATAAGTATAGGTAGTATTACGAAGAATTGAATGATTCATGTAGTACTTCAGGATGTAGAACTGCGATGATGAAGTCTTTTATTGTTTCGGATGTAAGTTTGTATTATAGAAATACATAAACACACATATGAATACAAAAACACTTGTTTTTTAGTTTTACTAGTTTAATTTCCGTAAAACGCGAGAATTATTTCTTAGAATCATGCCAAAACGTAAAAACCCAAAATTTTAATTATTACTTTAAGAACTTAAACTTATATAGATATGTTAGATTGATAATGCCTTCATAAGGCAAAACGCGTCTCATGTAAATTAAACGAATAGAACTAAAAAACAAGGGTTTTTATTTTCATACGTTTTCTCTTTTCCTCAGTCAAAATAAATAAAATTAATTTAAAAACAAAAAATCTATATATGTCTTTCGATTCTATCACAATACTTTCATTACAATTAATACAAAAACTATAGTTACTTTTTCGATAACGCCGTAATCGTACACTTCTTCTTGGTTCAATACTTTTGTTGTTTTTTTATTCAGAGACATTTTTATAACATTTCTCTTATAGTACAAAGCGTCTAGAGGTCCACGATACTGCATGAACGGAAAAATGAAAAATGAGATCATATTCAGTCTTGGTTTGCATTGAAAAAAATCTACTCGATTTAAAATCGATTTGCAAACAACAATCGAAATTTGCTCGCGTGTCATCAAAAATAGTTCACGTGTCACAGGTCATCTCTGATAATAATAATATGTGGCGTTCTTCTACCCTTATTATGTTGATTTCTAATGATATTAAAATACACTATATAATACATATTTAATAAGGAGTTGTATGTTTTCTTTATTCAGCAAGTAAAAAATATTTTCTTTACCTACCGGCAACTATATATATTAAATTCTCATACTACATAACTAAAACTAAATGGCTAAAACTCTTTCTTTAAGACGATAATGCACCGGAAATTTTATTACCACTGTACTATATCATCACCCCATTGGTGGTATCCCGGGCGGTAGGTACTGTAACGTGTCCTCATCGCTGTGCTTGTTGTGAACCTTTTTTTAAAAAATCGATGTTTCTTTATTTTAACATTGAATAACAAATATTTATTAAGCAAATTATAGATATCTCATAAATGAAAGGAAATGGAAAGATATGGAAGTATGGGTAATCACACTTTATACAAATGTAATGTTTATCAATCTCTTTTTATACGTTTTATATATGTCACTATGTGGAAACACTTCGAGTATATAGTACAACAACTCTATCGACATCTATGGACTAAATTTTGTATTCATAAATAATAAACTAAGATATAAAGTAATCACTTAAGCCAGCCGAAGATTGGTCGTAAGACCTGTAATTACCCATACTTCCATATCTTTCCAATAAATACAATAAAAATAGCTTTGTCTCTGTGAAATATCTATAATTTGTTTAATTACAGTGTTTTTGTAGGTGAAAATCCAGTAATTGTATGATCTTGAGCATATTCAAATATTGCAAGTATTTATTAATTTCGCAAGTCTTTAATTCAATCAAAACTCAATTTGGAAGTAAAAATACATCATTTAAAATTATCAAGAAATTTCACGCAGAACGAGAGCAGCGCTCAGCTATTTCATCTCGGTTATTAACATTATGCCATAATACAGTGTATATGATCTATCAGACAAATTTAATGACGAAAAACGTGCATGGCAGCATTTTCGATATTTAACTGTCAACCATCTGTCAGCGGTGTCTGGGAGATTTGAAAATGGCCGAGACAAGAATAGAAATAGAGAAGTACGAGGAAATTATTCAAAAGTAAACTGAGAGTCAGAATTAGACGTGCTGTTACGGAATTAGAGGCAGACCCGTTATGCCTAGATCTGCGAACAAATATTTCTGCAAAATCGTTAATATTATTATATCACAACATCTCTAAATTTCTTACCTATACATTAGTTATAAATAAAATTTTCGTTGAAAGTAATCACTTTATGGTTGGACATATTAGATTAAATAAAATACAATCACTTTGCATGAAACCATGGCATTTATTATACGCCAACCGGTTTCGCTTAGCTCAAGTTTCGTCAGGACGTATTTAAAACTAACAATAAATACAAAAAAAGTGCACTTAAAGAGGAAGATAGAATATAAAATTACATGAGAGAGACAGAATATATATGCAGTTAGACGGAACATTAAGGGTATATATAAACTAACTTGTAATAACTATTCCTCATGCTACATAGTCAAAACTGTTCGTAATGTCAATATTCGTTTCAAAGAACATCTTAAATATTTAAATACTAATGGTTTCTCAGAATTTTCTAACTATATTATTGAAAAATACCATTCTTTTAATAATAGCACAGGGGTTAATATCCTACACAAAAACGGGTTTGGCCTCCGGTTGAACAACTTAGAAGCCCTCAAAAAAGATAGTAAATCGTGGTACGCCAATTCTTAATAATCAAATTAATTTATCCACTAGCTCCATATTAGGTATGTCTCCTTTAAAATCAATTTAATATCCATCAACACTGTATTTTACCCTCCCTTAATGTTCCGTTTAACTGTATATATATTCTGTCTCTCTCTTTCGTATATAGTTTTATATTATGTCTCCTTTGATGTTCTATCTAACTGTATATGTATTCTGTCTCTCACTTTCGTATATAGTTTTATATTATGTCTCCTTTGATGTTCTATCTAACTGTATATGTATTATGTCTCTCTCTTTCACGTGTAATTTTATATTCTATCTCTCTCTTTATGTATATATAAGTGCACTCTTTTTGTATTTATTGTTAGTTAATACTTCCTGACGAAGCTTGAGCTAAGCTAAACCAGTTGGCGTATAATAAATGTCGAATTTTATACAAAGTGATTGTGTTTTATTTAATCGTTATAAATAAGTTCCTTCCAATCCATTGACTGATTTAAACTGTGTCTTATACAAAGCCTTACTACTTACTATCACGTCGTTTCTCCGCAGGGGTAGGCAAATATCTTTCTTACCATTCTCTCCTCAGTCATCAGTTCCATATCAGAAGCATCGCTGAGCTGACCAATATTCCAACATAATCATAATACAATACCTACACTCTCACTACATATATCAGGGTGGCCCAAAAAAAAGTTAAACTATTCCGTAACACATGAGTTATGTAATTTTTCGTAATTAATATGTAATAATATGTAATTCTTAATGTAATTTTTTTTGCACAATATTTAGCTAATCCGAAATCATCGAAACACCCCATACTGCATAATCTAATAATCTACTGGGTTTAAATCTGGGCTGTTCGATGGCCACATGCCTGGCTCGATAAAATTATCATTCTCACGATGAATAAAGTTGATTGTGTTTCTGGCTGTGTGAGATGGAGCTCCGTCCTGCTTTAATGTCCAGTTATGCTGCAATGTCTAGCTATACTCCAGGCTTTGTTTTGAAACTCTTTGATCATTTTCCTAGCACCCCAACGTTTTTCAATTTGCAAATTTTCGATCAGAATACGGTCTTCTGCAGTGATTTTACAGTGGGCAACAATTTGAAAAAACCAAATATAAACAATGGGAAAATTAATAATCAAATATGGCGATCGTAAATTGTCGAAATAAAATGTTATATTGGCAAATAGGTAAGTTAGTAAATTAGTAAACTATTTTAACTATTGTTGATAGTGTTAAACTAATTTTGATGTAATTATATCACATTTTACGAAATGTCCTCACTTTTTTTGGGCCACCCTGTATACATTTTTTTATTCCTGTTGAATCTTTATCTTTCTTGAATTAAATAACACTACAACAGCACAAAAAACTGGCTACTTTAACACAGACGGCAGTCTGGCAAAGTAGCCAGGACAATGCTGTATATATCAGAGGTGGAGTCTACTCCATACCACACAATAAAGTACGAGTATTATACTTAATTGCAATATAATTGTATCTTATGTTTATCATGTATATATTTTATATTCACCTCTGTTACAACAAAAACATGTATGTCAATAAAGTCTAATAAATATGGCCAAATGATCATTTCTTAATCTTACTCTCTATACTAAGATCCGCTTTACATTCTGTCCCTATTTCTACATTTTTTCTTTACTTTGTCATAAATGGATTTGCCACAAATACGCCTAAGTGATCTAATTTCCAACGCATTCAGTTTTCTTTCTTTCCTTTGCTGCCAGCTCCTGACCTCACTTTCATACATCAATGTCGGTATCAGGACTCTATTGTGTACCGCTAGACTTGCCTCGGTTGACAGCTCTCATTAGCTATAATTCCATTCAATGCGACGTTCACTTTGTTCCCTGTAGTTTCGCTCCTTTCGATATCTGTGTCTCTGTCTTTCCGTTTATAACAAACATACTTCCCCAATTCACAAACTCATCTAATTGTTCCAAACATTCATTACATTAAGACTGTATTCGTTTTCATTTAAACACATTTCTGTTTATTTTTAAAATAAAATAGAAAGATATGTAATGTAACGTAATAAAAATTTCCCGGGCCCCAAAATAGAAAAAATTTACAAAAAACTCTAAATTAATCAATTACTTAAAGAAAATAACACTGTAAAATTTGAAACAACCACATCATTAAGGTTTAAAAATAACTTTAAAATCCCTAAATGTAACACCAAACACTATCAGCAAAATTTTATAAACTTAGGGATAAAAAATTTCAATAGCCTCCCTACACAAATTATATAAATAAAAAATATAAAAGAGCTTAGAAAAAAATTAAATGAACACTTCAGAAGCACATAATTATAAAATAAATAATATTATAGAACACAAATAGACAATAAATAATTATAGACTACAAATGTATAACTCTCCATATAAAATTATTACGGTGTGACTCCCTCTCTAAGCACAAGAGGTAAGCGAATAAAAAACATGTAATTTTAATAATGCACAATACTTAATTAATAACTCATATTATAATTTATTTTTAAATAAATAAAAATAAAAATAAAAAAAGAACCGCCAACGGTATCGCTTCTTTTGGATATCACTCTTGAAAAGTAGTTCATCACAGCACTCATTCAACAGTAAACTAATATATCTTGGCTCAAATCCAAAATTCCCTCATGAAATGTATGCACTGGTATAATTTTACTGCCACTTTTTATAGCCAATAATTCTCTTCGATAAAAGTCTGATGGATAAGTTGTTACACTGATTTCTACATAAAATCATAAATTACATTATGGTCACTTCCGATAAATGATTGCGTAATGACAATGTTCCAGTGCGATTCGCAAATTATCAATTTCACCGCAAAATAGAGAGTAACAAAAGACATGTTGAAATATAAGAAAATAATATAGTTTATGTTCTTCATATAAATATATTAAATAATTGTAATGTCAAGCTTTATGTATATAATATTATCATATAACAATGCATCAATCGGAAAATACATTTTCCCGCTAAATTTCAAGATGCGCATGATTTATTTCGTACATTATGAATTGAATTGATAGACTGTTGGTAAAATCTAAACAAGGTAATATAATCAGATCAATAAATACAGCTAATCTCCAATAAGTTAAACTTAGCTTCTCTAATACAAAATAGTGGTCCAGCATACACTTTTCATTCCTTCGACACGACTTCAAACAATCACTCTTAATTTGTACTACGACTTAGCATATTATATATTATAAACAAATATAACAAGTAGAATTAAAAAGATCTCAGTACACATATTTGCCATCATCAGGACTCGATCTCGGAACCTTATATTGCCGATGGAGAATTTTACTCAATTAAGCTACGATTCCTTATATAATAATCACCAAATTTCATTTACATACATTTTCTTAAGTAAAATATCTATTTTTTCGGTTTCAGCTCTCTATCTACAATAGAAGGTTCCGTGTTGAAGGTCCGGTGATGGCGTTTTTTTACAATAAATAGAGATTTTTTTTATGCATCTTTATAAGTGATTTACTTAAATCTGTTTTAATTATTATGAAACATGTTCTGAAAAATCGTAACCACACGAAAAAAATTGATTTCATTGGAATTAGACATTTTGAAAAGAAACATTATTACTTTTATGTAAGCACTAGGTAGGTGCCTATGTAGATACTTGCTGGATATACATAGCCTTCTCTAAAAGTTCTCATAGCGTAAAATAAACCTTTTCCAGGGACGTACATAAGAGGTGAAAATCCCTCTAAAATTGCGGTAAAGACGGTCCGGGAACATAAAATCCTTACAATAAAATAAATTCTGACTGTGAAATCCTTTATTCTTTCTTCGCCATTGTTATGGTAATATTGCCAGTTAATTTAAGGGACCTTTCTGGTATTTATTTTGTGGTGATATAACACCCGGACCTGAATACGCAGCGGAACCTGGCGCGGAAGAAATGGGACACAACTAAACTTAACAGGATATAAGGGAGACATTTTATCACTGCTATATCTCGAGAAATGGACTATATCAACAACTGCCAATAAAAAAACGTAATGCCTATACTAAATAAAAACCAATAAAAAAAAATACAAACAAACTCGCACTCTGCATTCTCGATTTTAAAATACACAACAAACTATTAGGGTTTATTAAATAATAAAAATGACGCAAGCATTTCAAACTGTACAACAAAATCCATCGACACAGTAATGATACCGGGGATGAAAATAGCACAAAAATATTTGACGTACGTTACTAGAGAAGCTCGGTAGAAACTTGTATACGATCACACCGATAATACAATATTGTATAATATATTTAGTGTTTCTTATGTTAAAATAGTGTACGTCCCAGGCATGCAATCGATGTATTAGATGAAATCTCAGTAGAATTTATAAAAAAATATTTTTTAAGTTATGTTATTGATATATTAATGACACATGAGAATTAATGACACCGACTCCATTTACTTCTATACTTACGCAAGAGTACTCAAAGGATACCTTTTTTCATCTTCATTATTTACACGGAGTATCTTATGATAATTACTTTGGAATACTGGAAAAAGGGCATTTTGCTTGGTGGAAAATGAATTTGCGATCTGCGCTGTGGTGATAATATTACCCTTCTGGCAAACAGCATCCACTATATTAAAGAGCTGAATACTAAATAATAAATAAGAATACTGAAAATCGTGAGCAAAGAAATGACATAGAACTAAGATGATGATCGATGATTGAAATCACAACAATAGATCTGAATCAACACAATTCAGTAATTGCGAAATCATAAACTGTCATTCGAAATATCTAATAACAAATGTGGGAGACTGCGAGGCAGAAATTAAGAGAAGAACTGACATGTTACGGTCTGCTAGCGAAATCTGGCAAAACCAAAGATACCCAGGAATACAAAGATGAGACTGGTCAGAAGGCGTTTCTTTCCAATCTCTCACTGTGGTGCTGAAACATGAACTCTGAGAGAGAGGAAGTACAGTAGTATAGGCGCTTTGGATATCACGTCCGTGTCATTTACAAGCGTTGTTTAAACTAACTGAAAATATACATGTACAGTAATTAGGTGAGCGTAATGGGGATTTGAAACCGTGGCCAACAAATGATTTGCGAATTCTGAATTCGAAACCGGTAGCGTATTTGATATTAAATAAACTCTTCAAACAAAATGTCTATAAATTGTTATATAGTTAATGCCCAAGAAATACATAAAAATAATTATTAATCTTGTCACTACTTTAAGATATTGGTCATCCAAGCGAGGGTACAAGTAACCAGGTCTAGTGGAAGGTCGCCTACATAACTGGTATGGATTTCGATGAAGAAGATAATAATACGAAAAGAAGGAAGTGTCATGTCAAGTTATATTTTTTTCATTCATTCCATTCATCATAATTAGGCGACGCCGACTGAAGCAGTACCAGTAAAATACTCGCACGCGCCGTCGCAGCCGATTTAGTGCCGGGAAGCGATGACCACCCAGCTTTATGACATTATACACTAAGTTTTGCTTTGCTTCATTTCAAAAGTGAGGGAATAAATGTAGAGGATAAAAATTACTTATTTTTATTATTACCTATATTCGCGTCACGTGTTGCAGACAAGAACTCTACTCAAATTGTAAGTACACGTCCAGTGGTGTAGTGCTAAAAAAATAAGTACCGGAACGCTCCCCATTTAGATGAACGCTACTCCCCTAAATGGGGAACGTTCCGCTACTAAATAAAAATAACGTTCATTTTCTTTTCTCGGACATAGTTAGGTATTTTTTCGTATATTTAATTAATACACAAGTAATTATCTCAAAAAAATCAGTCCACAAACAATAACGAAAAAGTCTTTACTTCTTAATAGAATAAAATGATTTAATACAAACAAACAATAGTAACACAAAAACGTAGTTACAAACCTAGAAAACATAAAAACGCACAAGAATGAAAAAACTAAAAAAAACTCTCCAAACTCAACTAAATATTTAAGTTTTCAATCGTAGCTTATTCGTGTTCGACACAATATAATGTGAAAGTATATTTTGAATAAAATTTACCTGTTGTTATTTATTGCCGTATAAAAAGTATACAGGTTCAGCTTAGAATTTAAGTTTTCTTGAAAAAATGTCGTAAAAAGAACCGGCACGATTATTCCTGTAATGTATGCTGATATACACAAACATGTTTTGTTGATAAAAATGTTTTTGTTGCTAATATTTTGTTCAAACAAATTGTACCGGTGCACAATGGATGAATGCAAACAATCACAAGGGTAATCGTCTTAAAATAATACAAATATATATTCCCCGCTCCCCTTGGTTCTCCAACAAGAAAGTCTCTAAAAGAACAGTAGCAAATATCTCTAGAATGAGAATTGGGCATTGCCAGGTGGCCTCACATTTGTTCAGAATGAACATAATAGACTCCCCAATGTGTGAACGTGGTGCAGAGGAGGAAACCCTTGACCATGTCTTTTTTGCCTGTCCATTGCGGATCACAGGTTTTTTTTACAATAATCTTGTCAATGGTAATTTTCAACTCCCGGTTAACTTGTGTCATCTTCTTTCCCTCAACTCGCCACATTTAAGCTATATAATAGCAAATTTCTTGAATGTCAATGGTATTAACTTGTAACGCAATATTCCCTATTCTATAATAGTGTTGTACTGCTTTCTATGAAATAATCTTTAAACTTGTTTAATGGCACAAATCACTCTTGAAGGGTGGATTGCCTATTTGAAAGAAGAAGAAGAAATCGTACCGGAACGCGTTCCGGTCGTGGAAAAAAGTACCAGAACGACGTTCCGGCCCCACTACACCACTGTTCACGTCCTAGTTTTGTGCCTACTGTATCCCAAATCGCCAGCACATTCTGATAAAATCATCTCCGATCGAAGCGATCCACTTGAGTTCCGACGGCAGTCACAATCAATGTGCGTGCGCATCATGGCCACCATTTGCATTATCGTCTGAGAATTATACCAGATCATTTAAAAACGACCTCCATTGTCAACCAACATGGTCTGACGGCCTAACCGTGACACGGTCTGGTTCACGGCCGTTCGTGGAATCGTGACGACTATATCCCTGAACCTGGCAAGACTGTGTACATTGATGAATGAATTTACCGTAATAGTTTTTACTCTGAGAAATACAATCAATGTAAACGTGTTAAACAGTCATCAAACCTAAATACTATAAATATGAAATTATTCAACTCAAATTAATCTCAGTAAAATGTTTATGTTTCATCATTTGATGCCAGTCGGATTACGAGTAACTGTTCCTCCATCAGTGCAGAATAATAAAAAATTTTAATAACTAATTTATTTTAGTTTTGCTTACCATTTCGAGATTTTACGATTTAAAATCTGCCTTGTAAGTTCATGTGTTAATAAAAGATGCAACCAATTAGCTACTTATTGTGTAACAGTTATTTGTGTTAACTAAGCACAAAAGAATTTGAGTAAATGCTCTTCTTTGTAAATGATTTGCAATGATTAGTTTGGTGTCAATATGTTCTATACATTTTAGATGACGCGTCAATTAAACAAATCTGTTATGTCAAGCATTTAATAATGTTAATAGAGAATCGAATAAAATAATTTAATTTCAAAAAGGAAGGTATTATTTGATTATAAATGTAGGTAATTGTCATTTTTTTAATTTGTTATACTATCGATCAACAATAACAATAAGGAGTACAAAGTAAACGGTGAAATTATAAGCAGATTATTTTTATTTCATTAACTAAAGCGAACTTATTAAATGTATCTATCAAAACAAATCAATGCAGAAAATAATACTATAAAAATTATATGAGAGCATCGCGAGAACAAAAAGGTACAGAGAAAGAGAACAAAAATGCGAATTCTCAGCGTAATAAACGGAGAACAGACAGTGGAAATATTGAAAAAAAGAATAATTGTTTGAAGAAGATAAAAAGTCGGAAGAGTGAAGAACTGGAAACCAAGACGGGATAAGAGCAAGTAAAGTGATTGGTAGATATGAGGCAGCGACAAATGGAAGAGAGTTATCTATATTTATAAAACTGAATTTATATTCTCATAGTTACTCTTTAGGAGTTTGAATAAAGCATAGATTAAAAAGTAAAACCTATAAATTATCAAAATGGACTTGAGTTTATTGTTAGCACCCTTGTGGTGAAAGTTTTCACGAAAATGACGCTATTCAAATTATTCATTATTATTATAAATTAATAATAATAATGGATAATTTGTATAGCGCCATTTTTGTAAAAACTTCAGTTATTGTTTCTCTCAACACTCGAGTAGTGCAAATAAACAAATGTTCACCTAGTAGGAATTTAGGTATAGTATGTGTATTTGGTTACGTAAATTATATATCGATATGAATTATCATTATTTTGTCTGTAATCTATCTTTGGCTATAATATTTATAAAAATATACTATTTATGAATTTTAAAGACTTAAATCGCACGACGTAATATAGGTATGTAGAGCTACTATTCGTTTGTTTACTGAGGTTGGGTAAAGCTTGCGAATGTATTATTTTCCTTTCTTTCTGATAAAAGACCCACATAGGATTCGCTGTTTACTACATATTTCGAGATAAGGCGTCATTACGCAAATATATTACGCTGTTAAATAGACACGAAGATATCTCCCATCCACTCCTTTTACCGCAAGAATCGATCTCACGTATCGATACTAAGCCGTTCTGTTGTTGCACGGCCGCCATTACACTCCGCCGCCTCAAGTCACGACTCCAGATCAAATCGGCCACCGCACAGAAATAATCATCACACTTCCTTCCTGCCGCATTACGTGCTATATATAATTACAGTCCCTTTTCAGAATCAGCAAAAACAACATATCTGATATAATGCATGCCTTGAGGGTCCACAATTCCATATTATACAGAAACTAGCAGATAAGGAATCGGCTATCGCCGATCACTTACTACATTGGTGACCGCTGCGCGGTCAGGGTCTCAATAGAATCTATATTTTAATGATAGAGCTATCCCCGAAACAAACCACACGTAAGTAAAATGTCGATGTAATTAAAATTATTACATCTTTGTAAGTTAGCTGTCAAAACAAGCAAAAATGATATTCGTGAATTTCTATGGTAAGTATTTCTCACTTACCATAGACAGAATAAAAGATGACAGATGTCAATATACAATTTCGTTAAAATATGTTTTTTTTTCTTACTCGTAATAAAGACAACGAACACTTCATTTCAAATAAAATATATATTTACGCACTGTTATTGAATATACAAAAAAAATGAAAAACACGTCCGTTTTTACAGACCTGCCCATTTAATCAAGCACTATACAGTTATAATGACACTACATCCAAGGCGTCCTTAAAGTCATAGAAATAGACGGGAAAACGTAATGTTATTATGGATATTGAATATGACCAAATATACCAATATTTATACCAAATTTTTGGTATATATGCATATACAAAAAAAAATTAAGCCATCTTTAATATAAAAATATGCAGTTTCTGATACTGTATAATTCAATATAATATGAAATCATCGTCTTTCAAGGCATGGAAAAAAATATGGATTAACGCTTTTGATGTGTTGCTGGAGATGTAGTTGCTTATACCATGGACAGCGAGACGAGTGAATGTATCTTCAACAAGAGACTGAACGATTTGGAATTATTTAATTTTTTGGACTTTTTTCGAAAAGAGAAGTTTTGTGATGACCCACGCTAAAGAACGACCGATCAAATGAAAATAACAACAAGCACTCTTCTGGTGACAGATCTGCGGGATGCCGAAAAAAGTGGAGGAGTACAGTCATTTGGGCGGAAGTTCATGAAGATCACGATTTTCAGTCGTAAGGGGCTGACGTGAAGATGAAGTATAATGAAACGGTTAGTTTTAAAGTATTGAATTTCACGGATCGACTAATACAATGTATATTCAAAACCATCCAGTACCCCACCACTATTCACACAAACCACGATAAATCGACAGTTTAATTTCAAGCGTTTTCTACCTACTTAAATAAATATTCCAATGTTTATTTATATTTATATAATTTATTACTTAAGATGATGCAGTAAGCATCGAAAACGTTTTAATTTTATTAGGAGAACACATTCTTATTGTGAAGTTGTAATTATTCAGAACAGATGGTCTGTGATATTTTAAAAATGAATTAAATATATTAATTAGAAAGATATACATATAAAATAAATTTTATTGAAAAATATTGTTCTTGCGCCACCGGGATTCGAACCTGGATCTCTTTCCTAACCGGGGAAGGTGTATTATCCAACTATGCTACAGCGACAAAATTTTCGAACCTACATGTTACCTTTTTGATATTAATACATTTAATCGTTCCATTATTTGAAAGAGCCATCTACCATATTTTTACAGAATCTCAAATACCTTTGAGTGAGATTAATTAAGTTGTATCAATGTGTTCAAAATTTATTAAAAATGAATTGTTAATTCTTGCTTTTTAATTTGAATTAAAGTGTAGTGTGAAGTAAACAACGTTGTGTTTTATATCATTAATTAATTCATTTTTCTTAAAGATTTTTTTTTTAAATTTAAAAATAATATATGCACAGCAGTGGATGTTGTTTGTTATTTCAATTTTCTCACGGGTCACACAGTTGTACCGCTTTCAACATAATCATTATTTGTCAGTGACACTTTTCAAAGTGCGACATGGTTAAAAACTGATAGTCGTGAATCAGTCGAGGTTTCGAATCTTACTGCGGGCCTGAGAACCGGGTGAATCGGATCGTTCTCCAGTTCACGATCTGTTCATTGTAATCACTCTTGCATTAAGAACAACCATGGTCGTTACAACACAAAGCATGGTGGAAGCAAACACTTCGAATGCCTACGAGAGGCACAAAGCCCACAATTATAATTGTGTTTGTGGCGCGATATTATTTACACATTATTTCACACCGCAATAAAACTTTTAAAATAAATTATTTTCTATTTTAAATGTTTATTGTGAGTTTATTTGTAGTTGGACATAAATATTATTTGAAAAAAAAAACTTTACATAAACCAATTTAATTTAAACCTAACCTAGACCGGTTTTGATACAAATTAACTTTTTCAGTAAGTACAGACGCACATTAACTGATCCATAAAATAAATTATGCAAAGAAATTAATTGAAATAGAAAAATAGCATCGAAACTGATCGACGTTTAAACCGACCGATCTAAGTCGTTTATTCTAAGTTTTTATTATTTAATATAATTAATAAAATGATTTTCCTCTCCATAAATTTACGAGTCTTCGAGCAGACTAAATTATTAAATTATTGTAGTTTAATTATTTAATTTTTATATCTTACGAGTATTTGGTTCTAAACCCTTTCAAAAGCCATGCATAAAAATGATCCATACTGAGACAATCCTGTATCGGTATTATTTACAAATGTATGGCATTTACATTATACATATATATATATATATATATATATATATATGTCAATTGATTTTATAAAAACAATTATACAAGTATTTTTTAGTTTTTGGTCATATATTATACCTAGACAATTTAAGCATTTTTAAAAAAGAGTTTTTTTATGTACATAGGTAAATTACATCATATTTAAAAATCAGGATATTTGCTGAGAGCTCACGTTGTAAGCGAAGCTTCTCAGCGTTTTTTTTTCTTGTATATTTTGATTTTAATCTCAAATTTTGATCTCATATGATCTTAATAGAATGAAAGACTTTCGAGAATTTATTTTTTTCTCTCAATATTTTTTGGTACATACTTAATTTTTTTCAGCCTGGTGAATGAAACAGAACGATTATTTAAATATTTAAAATCAACTATACATTGTACTACAGATAAGATAAATTATATACATATATATGTATATTTTATAATTTTTACAAAAGCAATAATCTTTAATGTTTATTCATGTATATGATGAGTGTATTTACATCTTATGATGACGACTGCACTTCTCATGATACTACTACTCGTGCTAATATAACTCAACGTGTATATAGTACAAAGTTTAGTTAATTTAAAAAAAATCATCATCATCATGATGTGCATAACTTAATGACTTTCGTAATTCATTTTAGGGTAGATACATAAAATAATTTTACCCCTATTAGAATTGTAACCATGTATTATGTAATTTTCATAAAATATTAATTTTGAACCAATATATTTTTTTAAATTTTAAATATTTGATAATATTGTTATTAGTTAATTATTTTATTAGTTAAAATAGTTTTACTACTGGTTTACAATATCAGTCTAAAGTAAATTAATATCATTTAAATTAATCAACCAGAAAGATATAGGTACAGAAAAAGCTATTTATGTATCAAATAATATTTTAGTCGCTATCGGGATTCGAACTTAACCATTATATTTTGAAAAGCAATCAATTTTATATATCGACGAATCTTATATACCTTTCAGTAATATACGCTATGAAAGGCCGGAATTAAATCGATTATTTTTTTATTAAATATGGATAAACTGTAAGTTGTATTAAGGTAAACTGACAGGACAAAATATTTTAAAATGACGTATTATTGAATGAGGTACCTACGTATAATTTTATGATTAAATACTTGTCAAAATCAGTTCACATCTCTCTCAGTTATCCAACAGCGTTAATAACACTGCAGTTGTTAGACACTAATGCATCTATGGAAACGGTTATAAGAGATTTCACTACTACTCAGTTCAAAGGAAACTTCAAAGAAACAAAACTAAGTACTGTCTTCTGAACCAGAACACAGTATTTATGAGTAGTATTTCAATAAGAAATTTATCTGTATTTGTATAGAGATGAATCAATTATATATAAAATAAAACGAACAGTTTCAATACATTAATGTCTATGTCAAAAGAAACGAATGAGTTAACATAATTCAAATAATTAAATCAAGTACTTTATAAAACAAGAGTATTTCAAAATTAAATGCATTTTAAATTCGAATGGGTATGAAATTAAACTGATTACTATATAAGTAATAAATACTTTTAAATTCTGATTTCACTGACAGATATTTTTAAAAATATTTCCAGCACTGGCCGCAACAACCAGGTAGATCTTGTATGTGTGTGCAAATATGTTTTTAATTTTTTCACTATGTCTAATATGATTGAAGTTACGAATTTTTAATTTAAATACATTCAGATCAAATGGAGCACTCCAAGAAGAATAAGCAATATTTTTTTTTCTCTAAGACCAACATTTTCAATTTTTTTAAAGTTTTTGAATAGCCGGCATTTTGATAGGTTAGTTAACAAAGTTAGCTAAGACACCTAATCAATTTTTCACAAATGTTTAATCGTTATCAGATAAAATTATATAAATTATTGTGTCTACAATATTTGTTTTACCTTTCTTGTTAAAAGATGACTAATTATTTCTAATTATTTATTGGAGTAGATTATGGATAACATAAGATACTTACTCGTTAGGTATGTTGGCAATCAATACTTTTCTAGCTCAATGAAATTCTTCTGTTTGTGCATACCTGAAATAAATTTAAAAAACTTGATATAAAATATTGTAATTAGAATATATTATCTGATATATTAAGTAAGGTACATAACTATAATGAAAGGAAGTTTAATTACAAGATTTGTAAAAATTTGATTCGTAATTGCACATAACTATATATTTATATTATAATATCTACAGGTGAATATTATGTTCCAGACTGATTTATTTGAACACCATTTCGGTTTGGCAGACATTTGTCAGTTCGCATTCAGTAGTAGTAAAAATGAGTTAATTACAATTTATTATGGAGCAACTAACGCCTCAATAACGTGTTGAAGTCATTACATTTTTTATCTAAATAATAATGGCAATGCTGTAACCATTAATGGTGATCGCTATCGTCATATGTTGGAAAACTTTTTAGAGGCTGAATTGGGTCAATTAAGCCTGCAACACATGTAGTTTTAACAGGACGGTGCCACCCAATACACACAGCCCGAGCTACGCTTGAAATTTTGACAGAAATTTTTCCCGGCCGCATAATGTCAAAAGTGGTGATATTGACTGGCCTTCTTAATCACCTGATTTGACGGCTCTCAACTATTATCTGTGAAGGTAATTGAAAAAAAAAGTCTACGTAAATAAGCTAATAACAATTCTGATGCTATAGAACAATATTAGAAATTAAATTGCCGAAGTAACATGCGAAGTGCGCGAGAATGTTATGAAAAATACGCTTAAAAGAGAACTCATTGGTGCCGCTGCCAGAGGCGGCCACTTGGGCAATTTTATATTCCATACATAATTGTAATAAACCATATAATTGATAAATAAAAACCAAATTACAAAATTGTGTTTTATTTTCTAGTTATTCATAAACAATATCGACCTGGAACGTAATATTCACCCTGTATATCATTCGAAGCAAAATAGTTAATTTTGACTATTGCTAATTTATCAGAAAAATGTATAATTGTATTTGATTGTTTGATTTGTTTGCTTCATTAACTCGTACTGACATATTATTTACTAAAGTCGCCGTTGATCACTATTCGCTAACTGTTTTACCGGTTAATAAACTAACAAAAAATTAAAACAAACTAACTTTTAGGTTCAACTAATATGTGCATTCAATTTCGTTTCAAATTATTAAAATTAAATTGTTTTTTTTTGTTCTCCAATTTTATTATTATGATTAAGTAGTTTGGTTAAGTAGATAAAGTACATAAAAAAAATATTTTTTGATATTCCTGTAGAAAAATGACATACCCGTCGCGTTACGGCCGAAATCTGTATAGGTTATAATATAAGGCACCACATCATTTATAAGCAATTCAATTCAGACTAACTGAGATAAGATAACGACCTTGTTCGTTTACATAGAGGAAAAAAAAGACTGAAAATAAATAAGAAATGTTCGCTCCGCCGACAGAGGTCTGCCCAAGCGTGTGAGGAGTGTGGAGTGCGGAGTGAGGAGTGGGGAAGGGGAAGAGCACGCGGCTCTGCACCTGATAAGACGCGATAAATGTGAAATACGGGTCTAGTTTTATGGTTGATTCAGTCTTTACCTCGTCATTATCAGAGTAAACGATCGATCACGCACAGATTTCAGCTTTTTGTGAGGAAGTCTCAAGGGATATGCAAACATAAAACCGTTGAACACACACGAGAAACAGTACACACCAGTGGCGTGCAATACGCATAGACTTAGATTATGCTGTTACGAACGTTATTATGGTATTCTGTACTGCATGATAAACTTACCTTCTACCGAAGTCTTTAGTCAAAATAAGGCCATCGTTTATAAAGGTTGTTTTTTTTAGAGGAATAGAACTTTAAAATGAAATAAAACACATGAAAATCGCGGTAATGGCCATGGTAGTTGCTTTATTGTAAAGATAAGTTTATGCCATTAGTGTTTAAATATAATTTCGCGCATATGGGCGCCGCAGCTGGCTCGAATAAAGCGCAATCTATAAGTCCAATTTTCGACCACTTTTTAGAGCAGCTGGGGTCGTATATCGGCAATAACGCGACCAATGTTGGCTTCCAAGTCGTCTATTGTTTTTGGATTATCGGCGTAGACTAGCGACTTCACATATCTTTACAGAGAATAATTCAAAGGTGTTAAATCACATGATCTTGGAGGCCAATACACAGGCCCATTACGCGAAATTATGCACTCATCGAATGTTTATTTTAATAAAATAATTGTGGTACACGTTATGTGGCATGTTGCGCCGTCTTATTGATACCACAACTCTTCCACATTGATGACATTCAATTGGGGAACGAGAAAGTCAGTAACCATGGATCTATTGCTGTGCACGATGGTGAATAGACACATTCGGGTCCTCCTCAATACTACGCTCCACAACAGCAACAGCTTCTTCGGTGTACACTGTATGACATCTCTGCGGATGCGTACTATTAGTTAGTGTATGCGTGGTGCGAAAACGAACTATGGTTATTCGAATTACTTGCTCGGATGGACGATTATGTCGACCGTAAATTAGACGTAGCGCACGGTAATTTTCGCGAACTGAACCACGATTTTCGAAATAAATTTGCACAATTTACAAGCGTTGTTCTGACGTAAGTCTATTCATGGTAAATTTAAAATCAAACTGAGCACAAATCAAACTGTCAGATGTCAAATTGGCTGTCGCTGGAATAAGTGTTGCCAATTCTAAAAACAAATCTCTAAAAAAAAAACAACCTTTATAACCATATTCATTTTTTGTATGGAATTTTGTGGTTTAAGTTTGAGTACGGTAAAATTATTTTTAAATTCAAATTTATAAACATCTCTTTTTAATTTTTAATTATTTTTTAGAATACAGAAATATAAGAGGTGGAATATGGTTCTTTAACTTTTGAAAATCTCTCATCTAATCATCATTAACAGCCTTTGTCTCATCACAGGTGGATATTCGGCTCTTCTTATCCACCTGTCACTCTTTTGATGTCGTGGCTCCAATAAGCCCGATAGCCAATATTTCCACCAGTGCGAGGCCTCCACTTTAGAATCTTCATTCTCCACCGTCCATCGTCTCTTCCATGTGTCCACAAGTCTGAGATATGTCCAATCCATTAATACTTAATCGTGTGGGTTACCATGATTCTCTAGGTAACTTTAATGGTACGTTTGGTAAGTACTCGATCTCTCAGCTATATTCCAAGCATATAACTCTTTCAATTACTATTTGAGCCACTTTAAACTTATGTTTAACGTTATGTATGTATGTAAACACTGACAGCACGCACTGATTGTGGGCTTTATAAATTTCATCTACTTCATTTAATAATTGAAGTGAAATAATAATTATGGAACGTTAACGTTTGTATTTACATATTTAATAATTCATCAGAATGATTATTATTTTCAATTTATTTTCCATAATGTCTAGTACCGCATAGCTTTTTGCTTGTGTGCGGTGCACGCCCCTGTTTCATATGTGCTCCAAACTGACGGCGCATGACATACGAATTGAACCGTTTATTTTTGTGAATGTGTGTCAAAACATGTTCAAATGAAATACAAACACTAAACAAAATGTGTTTGATATACCTATCTATATATATATATATATACTTGTGCGGTTTTAAATTATACTGTTTTTTTATTTGTAGAAATCTCATATTTTCTATTGAGACCCTGGAAATGTTGGTAAGTGACGACAGTGACTAACAACCGTAAATTACAAAGTTTATTTTTCTCTCAGGGTTTTTGAACGAACATATTTATATCGAATGGTATTAATTAACACATTACTTAGTGGTACATCATTGTTCCATGCGGCGTTAAACTGCGCTCCTTATGGCCAAACTGTACAATGAAAAGGCATTCATAAATATTTGCATATAGATCGACCTATGAAATGCATGTATTAGAATAGAATTCAATCCTTTACTATAAAAACAAATTAAAACAATACGAATAGTTGCTTCAGTGTATTTAATTGATTTTTAATCGGCGATTTGAAATAAAAACCCAATAAAAAATTCGCTTTAAAAGGATCGATATAAATATTATTTGGTGAGAAATTTTTGTGTCTTTGATATAAAACTTGATTTTAAATAGTTAAAGCCTCTAATCATGTAAGTAAATATAATATATTATTTAAAATTATTTATATTTACTGACACAAAGTGTTTTAAAAACTTCGAAAATTGATCATATGTACTGCAAATTGAATGGTTTATAACTCTATAAATTTTTAATATTATGCTAATTTGGTTCAATGCAGATTTATCTTCGTAATTTTGGCTTCAAAATTATAAGAAAATTAATTTCGCATATGCAAGAATTTTCGATATTACGGCAATTTTGTGGCACACTTGAAATAATATTAATGGGTGTATTTTCTTAATTATAGCAAATTTCATTCAGTTTATTAGATTTTCATTAATGTTAAGGTCCTATCTAAGTAACAGTTTTTGAAAAAGTTAATTTAGTCTATAACTTCTGATATAAGTTAATAATATAAATCTACATTTTCGTAAAATACGCTAAAATATTAATTATTTTTGCAAACGCGCCCTTAAGGGCTGCCGTTAACTTCGCTATTTTAAATACTAGATGAAAAATGTGTTGAATTGATAAACCCATAAATCACAAGTGATGCATAGAATGAAGCAGAATCTAGTCATCAAAAACATGTCAATCCATTTTTACGAATGGGTATTAAAACTGTTATCTTATTTGTACTTTTTAATTTAAATTAATATCCAACTAGTGACTTTTAAAGAGAAATAATGCTACTTGTATATTAAATTATAATTAAGTATTATTTTTAATTTTTTCTAATTATTTTTTGCACTTTAATTTTACTCTTGTTGTAAATTATTACATTCCGATTATTAATTTAAACCATTTATTTATGCATTCTGCTCTCTAGAATAGGTCAAGAGAACCCACCGTTTAAAAAAATGTAACATTAATGTATTAACAAAGGAATACATATTAATAAAAATAAAACTGTGTGACCACATTTTACGCTAAGACAAAATTCGATCCCAGATAAGACTGTACCAAGAGTGATGTCATCTAACAGCTGTGAAAACCTACGATTTTATTTAATGTCATTTGAGATTATTCTCACTTTACAGCGTGTCAGACAAACGTTATACCGTGACAGTGAGAATAAGACGCCATCTACCTCGGCACACTGCCGTGGCTTTATCCATTTATCTTGCCGGTCCCTTTGTACCAGCCTTAGATATTCATCCCTTTGACCAAACCATCCAAAGGTTAGTTTTTATATGTTGTACGCTCATCGCGTTTCATTAATTCCTCCCTTCAATATGAACGGCCAAAACATTGCTGTTATGTAGAACGCCTTAACTAGTATTCCATAGATTACTAACAGACAAGTATATATTATAATTTAAAAATAAAATATGGGCTATTATTTTCTGATATATATCGTTTCTTTACAAAATATGGTAGATAGTTGGATGTTGTTATAGAAAACTTCTCTTAGAAATTGTGTTTAATAGTATGTTTTATTTATTTTATATAGTTGTTTAATAAATCATTCAATGCCCAATAATATTGTATACAACGTTTTGGCATTCATAACTCAGATTTACCCAAAACCGATATACACTGTTATCGCAGGGATGATCTCATAGCGTAAAAAATAAAAACATTGTTATATAGCACGCTTTAACAGGTACTATTAACAGACAGGTACAAGTTACAGTTTAAAAATAAAACATAATATATTATTTTCTGATATATCAAAAAAAGGAATTCGGTGGCCGCGTTCAAAGTAATAAATCACCAGCAGACTCGTAAATAAGTAGATAACTTTTAAAATCACTTAATTTACAACAGACCCACCTTATCTACGACATTTTAATGTCCAGAGCTACCGTTTTCAACATTTATGGTGCCAACAGAATGTGATACAAACATTACTTTGTAAGCGAGCACAACAATAATAAATTACATCCGGTATATGTATTTGTAATAAGTTTACTTCATATTCATTTTGTAATCATTTTAACATCTCCAATATACTTTTATGCATTTATGTGTTTAGGGCTTAAGACAATAATGCCAGACTTGAATTTTGATCACTTACACGCGCTAAATTCCAAAGCATCTCATAAGCAGAAAAGGGTACCTATTTTTTTGTTATTTATTTATATTAACCAAATAAAAATCCCGTATTAACTAAACACTCTTGAAGAGAATGAACAAAATATTAAAACTACAGTAAGAGTACACAAGCGCATGGATTTAAATGTCAACAATGTCTGATAGTTCTCAAAATCACGAACCGTCACTAATTTCTTTAAATCACACTCACAATCAGTGATTGAATATCTGGGAATATCGTGATTATTTTTTAAATTTTATTTACATTTTGTTGTCAACCGTAATTCGGCGCATGTGCATATGAAACGAAAATATACATGAAGGAATGACGTTATAATTCGTGATAAGCGCCATCTAGTATATTCTGCCAAAAACTTTTTACGCAGTTGACCCGAAAAATAAGCTCACATTATTTAAAAGGTTTTCATTATTTTTGTGATGATATTAAATTATGTATGCTATAATATGTTTTTTACGAAAATGAAAATTGAATAATATAAGTAAATTCGCTCAAAATTATGTTTCTTTTATTTATGTCGTGTATTGTGATATCGTATTAATAATAAAACTGTGATCACAGTCACAGTTTTCAATCACTGATATTATCAAATATCAATCACAATCACACCAGTGAATCAAAAGTAGCATTTTTTTCTCATCATTAAATAGTAATTATTTATTTCACATTTAAATGACTAAATTATAATTACAATTAAGCATTCAAACTAAGCCTGTATCATAGATAATACATCCAGGTTAACATTAATTAATGGTAGTGTCCATGTTTTCTGTCATATGGATGCTATACATATACAGAAGAGTAGAAAATAAGGAACGGTAATTTTTTAATTGTTCCTAAAATTCAATAAAATGAATTTTATTTTACTGTTTATAATTCTACAGAATTTTAGACCCTGAAGAACAATTTGAATTAAATAAGGTAACTATCTCATCTTCCTTACCCACACTCATAATAAAAGTGGTGAAATTTTGGCACAGCCCTGAGAGTACATATTACAAATAATAATTTCCATTGTGAAAAAGAACTCTAAATGTGTAAAACGATATAATAAAACGTTAAATCTATATTGGTGTAACAAACCTAGTCCACAATATTTTATAGGTGGATAACAGACTAAATTCCGAGCCGAAAATATTCAAGGGATATGTGCCTAATTTCAACCAAATCAGAGATATAAGCATTTCGATTAATTCAAATATTTTATTGATTCCAAATTATATATTGAATACAAAAAATGAAAGGTCATCGAATTTCGAGAGTCTAAACTATTTTTTTTCGATAATTGAATGATGCCTGAAGCAAAGATAGAGATTAATAATTGAACAATTTCGCTATTATTTATTTCAAAATACGTAGTAGACTTCAAGTTTGACACGATTTTGTAAAAATTTCAAACAATAATATTTTCCGTAACCGTGCCGAATTCGCACATATTTCTTGAACATTTTTAACTCGTAATGTAGTCACCTGTATATATTATGTGTACATTTTAGATGAAATAAGTAATGAGATAAACTGGCATTCGAATATAAATATGATTTAACAACTGCAAAACAATTTACTTTGACGCGATAACTGCACATGATAGATTTGACAGCAGATCTTGTTTGTTTTATGTTACTACGCGGCACGGACAGCTATAAAAACATGTTGCAGTGCAACGCAGACGGTTTAAAGATATTAGATGACTTTGATAATATTTTTGAAAATAAAATAAAATAATAAAACATTTATTTGGGTTTAATAAGCTAAGAAATCTGTCAAAAATATCAACATTCAAGTATTCACATTCAGAAAGGAATTCCCGGATATGACCGCGATGCTCTATTATCGATTTTGCATCAAGAAGGCAGCTTGATATAAAATATAGTATCTGAAAACCTTAATAAAGAATAATGTATAAATGTATTTTTATTTATTATCTTTGTTTTATTAACCACTAAACTGAGTTTAAATACATCTACCGGTTTCAAAAAATACAATTTCCTTCTTCAGGATGTCATAACTAACTAAAACATATATTATTGTTTCTTTGTCAGAATCTATTTTTAAAAATCTATTTAAAAAAAAAAAATTATTATCTAACTCAAATCATTACTTAATACAAATTTACTCGAATAATTTTTAGGAAAAAATTTTAGAATGGGACTCATAAATTTTTCGATTAGTTTTACACGCTTTATTTATCTCCAACGATTCCAAATTATTTAATTTGTGACCAACACCGTTTATATGAAAAATTGACAATCCCAATTTTTTATCAAAACCATGACCATTTTCTATCAAATGATTAGCAAATTCTGAAAACCTACTATTGTTCAAACATCTCCTATGCTCCCTTACTCTTATATTAAAATTTCTACCCGTTTTACCAATATAAAACGCAGCACAATCCTTGCAACTAAGTTAAATAAACCACAAAGATAGTATTGCTAATTTTAAAAGTATGAAAGTTTTACGATTAGGTGAAAAATATTTATAACTTTCTGTTAGTTAATAATCAGAATATACAATTTAATTGACTTTTTAAATTAAACGTTATTATAAATATATTTGAACTATAATAAATGAAATTGATAATTCAATTTGATCTGCCATTCAAACATGCAGTGTACCACGATTCGTTCTTGACTCCTCATCCTATTAATCAACGTAGTACAGCAATAATTGCTTGTAATTCATTCTGAACCATATGCAATTTATCTCACAGTTCATAATTCATTGATAGTTAGTATTTGGTGCCGGGATAAAAATAGCGAAATACCTCCCTAGCTTACGCACGTTCATTAAAATATGTCTATGTGTGTATTCAAAACACTATATTTAATTACACTTGACAGTACGTAAAGCTAAAAGTTCATTTTATTTTAATTCTACACATGAGTGTGTATAATATAATATGTTTATGTATTAACTTAGTTATTTTGACATCTAGAAAGTTTAAAAGACAGACATATGTTTATCAATTAATAAATTATCCGAGTTTGCGAATCATTTAATTGAAAAGAATCATTATTTTCATGAAAATTGCTTAGTTTACATTTTAAAGACTATATGAATAAAGGGAATTAAAACTGAATGCTTTGAATCTTTTGAAATCCACACAAATTTAACTATGAAGTGGAATTAAAAAAATAATATCTACGTCATCGTGAATAATAAAAACTACCGCAAATTTGAGTAAAAAAATGTACATGCAATTAACGTAGTCAATTCCGCACGTCTTATATGCGGCAAGGAAGCTAGATACGCATATCAGCCGCTCTTTACCCACTTTCTGTCTATTGTCATTGTCGATTGCACCAGCGGGTTTTAGAGTGGCCTGTCGGCCTCTTTATTCCTCTCGGGTACCACTGGATGACTACATTAGTTCGACGATTAGCCGTCCTGCGAGCGATGTGGCCAATTCAATTATATCCACTACTCTTGTCTATTATCTTATCCAAACGTTTATTTCCGTATCTTGTCCGTGAAGAGTCCACGTTCCGCATTGATTGAATTCTTTTCGTTTTACACACAGTGTGAGATCACTTTTGAAAATCATATTCAAGCGTCCGAATGCACTCCGTCCAGCTTTATTCTGCGAACAATTTCTTCGTTCAAGGAATATCCTGATATGCAAATTCGTCGTTCTTGATAGTCATCACAATGGACTTTTTAAAGCTGGATTCCATTATCGTGAATGACTATCGAGTCAGTAAAACAATTAATCATTAATTTAGTCATCGTTACGTTTACTTTAAATCCTATTCCGACACTGACTTCTGCGTTAGTTACACGCGTCACACTAATCCGAACAATAAATCTCAATGATAAAAGTCTTTGTACGTTGTTCTAGTTTATTAATGAAAAACCTAACCTTAAAGTATTCTCTAACAATCTATTGACATTGCACACGTGATTTTTATTACTCATTGAATGGATTATATAGCTCGCCAGCCTTTACATCGGTCGACACAGGAAAACCCATTACTCGAATTTGTTAAATAATACGGACGAACGAATGAGCGATTAAAATAGCGAGATATAATGCACCATGGGAACTGTTTACCGTGAACAATCTGTATATTTACAATAAATATTAATTGTCGTTTAATTGCACATGTCTTTCATTTATCAATTCATTAACAATATTATTTTGCATTTTGTGCTCGCTGTAATAATTTACGGAAAACAATTTAAATTGAACAGAAATAGTTAAAACGTGATTTCATAAACTGCGCTGAAATTGTTTAAATGCACGCAGACAGCTTTCATAAATGCATAATATGAAATTAATAAAGCTGGATGGCAAAATTTTAACACTTTTAGTCCAAAATGTCACGTGTCTATTTTGATGAAAATAATCTCCGAAATTGGCAAAGACAGTTGACACGTGATGTACCTACGTCATAGGTAGGAAAAAGTTCAGTGAAATTTGCTCGAAAGAGTGACAATGTGAATGAATTATAAAGATCAAAATTAAATAATATCATTTTTTAAAGAGAACACATTTTTGTTGTGAATTTGCATTTTAGAAACATAATTCTGTGGTAATTTAATACAAATCACTCAAAGGTATTTGTGAAAGTGGATTGCTTTTAAAAATGGAATAATAAACGTCTCAATTGGAAAGATTACCGAATATAAGTTCAAAATTTGTCCAAAATGTATTCGATTGCTACAACAAAAATGGTAAACGCGCTTCTCCGGATAGAAAGAGATCCAGGTTCGAATCCTGGCAGCAAGTAAATATTTTTTCAATAGATAATTTTTCTGTATATATAATACTTTTTGTTGATTCATTTAATTTGTATTAAAATACCACAGAACCATGTTACGAAAACGCAAATTCACAATAAAAATGCGTTCTTAAAAAATTTATAGATTTCAATCGTGTATAGTTATTATTGTTATTAATTCTGTTATCGTTATTTCTATTGTTAATTAATTTTCAATGTTATATATATCAAATGTTTATTATAATTCTGTAACTTAAAATGAAAACATTAGTTTAAACGGCTGTTGTGTTCCTATAAACATTTTTTATGACAAAAGAGTGAATTATTTATTATAATATTTTGAGTATGTTCAAATCTTTGTTGGAACTAATTACTGGGTTTTATCCCCTAAGAAATTGTCATCAATGAGATTGTCATGAAGTTAAAAAATTGAAAAATACTGCATTTTCAGACGTATTCTAGTATATGATAATAATTCGAATGAATTTCATATACACAAAAAGGATATTGCCCCTACTTCGAAAATAAGTCTCAAGCTTCAGCGACATCTATACTATTACATGAGAAAGAATATCAAATTTTCAAAAATATCAATAGACGGCGACAGCATAGTTGGTAATAAATAAGTGAAAGTTCCACCCTGATATCATATATACAACAAACAAAAATTTGATAGATGTGGTAGCGTGGGTGAACGTGGTAGAATAGGTGAACGTTACATTGTGTAAAGTGATCACTTAAGCCAGCCGATGATAGGTCGTAAGCCCTGTAAAGCTCAAGACTTCCATACTTCACATATATAAAAATAATATCTTTGTCTCAGTGAGACATCTTAATCTAGAATTATTTATTGTTAAATATTTTTGCTTTTCGCTAGTAAAGTGGGCAATACCTGTTTGTCCCACATCGCGTCTCGTTAGTGTAACGAACCATGAACAATATATTAACAATGAACAGGTCACAGCGAGACGACACTCGATGCAATTCTCAGAGGACGACTAAGAATTATTATTATCTCGTAGACCCAGTCTACGTCTCGCGAGTAACCGAAGACAATGAGTAAAAATGATTTGAGAAGTACGAAACTACAGTACGAATGAAACGACATTGAATTATAACCCTTTTGATAGTAAAGAATGAAGTAACAACAGTTTGAATAGTCTATATAAAATTATGAACTGCAATGCTCTCAATTGATATTAACACGGTTAATTATATTAATGTTAAATTTTTAATACGAACGTGTTTCGAATGGACGCATTTTGATCTTACATAAATAAAATTAATGTATGATTTTCTACCTTCAGTGCCGTTGATCTACTACTCAAAAAATTTGCAACAATCCACTGATTTTTTGCACATATTTGCGATTTAATTTTTCAAACTGTTCTATAGTATCGTAAGTAAAAATGTAAATTTTTAATCATTCTAGTATTTTGCACGTATTTGATACATTTTTAAATGGCTGTAATTTTATAAATATTATGTTTATATTTATTAGTACCTACATAATACAATACAATATATTTTTAAAGAAAACCTGCCACGTAAATAAGTATTAAATGCATGAAAAATACTAGAATGATTAAAAATGTCATTTTTTAATTACGATACTTTGCGTAGGAGGGATTGATATACATATGTAGTTATAGTTGGTTTTGGACCGTGTGACGCTTTGTATTGGCAGCCAAACGGTGATTCACGCATTTACGTACGTTTTTTTTACACTTTTACAACACTTTACTTTCTTCGAACGCTACACACCTAAAACTACTTCTCAACACAGTCGCCATCAATATTAAGGCACTTGTCATAACTGGGCATAGAACGACGCCACCTGGGATGAAACCCATGTCTATACTCTGTCTTTAAGTTCATCATCGTCATCAAAACGCTCGCCACCAAGGAACCACTTCAGATGAAGGAAAATATGCAAAACACTTGGCGCCAAATGAGGACGCACATGGCGATGAATGTCAGCTGGTTTCATGTTTTGTGCATTCAATAAATGAATTACGGACCGTATCTCACAGTCGGCGGGCTGATTTATTGTCTTGAACATTTCAACCACTCATTACAATACGGCCACACTATGTTAATGTCTCTAACGATACATATGGTGAGTCAACAAATGAAGGAAACTATTGCACACGGGCAACAAGGCAACCCCAGCGCTACGCCGGGAGTATCCGGCAACAGTGCTTACATAAAAAAAGGGGCCTCCTACATATTTTTTTAATTTGAGAACATGTACCTATACATAATCGCATATTTAATTTCATCGATAGTTTTTATACCACGTTTGATGGGATTAGGTTGTGTGGTAGTAAACCAATTATTATTATTATACACAGATGTGTCAAATCACTATTCTTGCTATTTTCAAACTATAAAATGATTTATACATATCGATTCCTGAAACGCATTCATCTCAAGGATAATAATAAATTTCTGCACTCCCTTGCTTGCTTCTCTTCGTTTCAGTTGTCAATATTACCAATTTTCACCATCGATCAATTTTAGATAATTTGTATCATCTCATCTGATTGAGCTCACTGTATGTATGTACTGACGTAAAAGAGGAAAGAAATTATTCTATCATCAAATGTTTTAATCCATTTTTAATAATCTGATAGTTTTTTGACAATTTTGTTATTGAACTTACCAATAGTACCTATCACTCTGCTTAATATCTGTCGCTGTCTAATATTGTATATTATCTATTATCTGAGTGCAATCTTGACTGAATATAGCGCTGCTCTGCGCCGTACAACTTCCAACCTTTAGTCTTCGAAGTCGCAACCTGTGGCTTGCGAACTTCATGAATAAATAATTTCCCCTCCCAGATATGGGGTGAAAGCGCACCCCGCCTGATGCACTTTGTTGCAGGTCTCATTACTATGCGATGCTAATTATTAACGGCTAAGTAATAAGCGATACAGTTCAAAGCGTTAAATTTATGGAAATATTTTGAAAAGGTAATAAATTATTTATTCTCTCTTAATTAATTTGGTTGTTGTAATATCAATTTATAGAAACGGTAAATGATGCAAAATAATCTATTTTATCATCACTTAAAACATTTTTATACTTTTTTTTTTAATTACTTAAATGAAATATTTGTTTTGAATTCAGTTTCAATTGATTATTTTATCATTACTTATTCTATGAACTTACTATGTACAATAAAAGTAAGAGATGTTTTTTTTACTAGTATTACCAGAAACAATTCGTCGGCAATGATGGGAATTTTTTTTTTATATAGTTTTTCATTTAAAAAATCAAGGAAAGTACGATAGTAAAATAATTAACCTTTTGTTCGACGCGATAATTGCGTAACTTCACAAGAATTAACAGCAGTTTTGAGTTGACACTAACGGACTGACGAACGGTTCGGAAATTATTTATTATATTTATATCTACATATTTTTATAATCAACTACCGAGTTTTATAATCAACTACCCGGCATGCGTTGAAAAAAGAAAATGCTTGTATTTTAATTCTGATTATTGAAGTGCTTTTGGATACACGATATTTTTAGTTTTTCCGTCTGGTACGTATACGAATAAATCATAAGGTTTTCCAACGCGTGAGCAGGCCACATACAGCTGTCCATGTGAGAAGCATGGATTTTCCAAATTTAGTCCACACACTTGTAGCGATTTTCCCTGTGCTTTGTTGATAGACATTGCAAATGCGAGTCGCACCGGAAACTGCAGGGTGGCATAATTAATTTGACAGCGAAAGTAATGCTTTGTGACGACTTTTACAAGTTCACAATATCTCGCAATTGTTTTACGTAACCAAGGCGCACATCAAACGTAACTATGAAGTCAAAAACAACTCCATCCAGCCATCTCACTGATTGGCCAGCTATCTCGGTAAGAACCAATCGCAGATCACAAATAGCTTTTTTAACCAATCCGTGACTGGACGCAAAACCAATCACAGATCGCAAATAGCTTGTTTAATCAATCCGCGACTGGACGCAAATTGTTTATTTTGGATTTTTGTTTTTGATATCTTAGTAAACATGACGTATCTAAGGCGCCTACAGTTCACACCGAAAAAAATACATTTGTTAAATTGAGAGAAGTCGCCAGAAAAAGCGATAATTCTTGAAAAATTCACCACAGAGAATCCTAAAAATAGCCAATCAACGTGTCCGAATTTCACATTTCACGACATATGGTTTGCCATGAAACTGGTAGCCGTGGCGCGCAGATCGCTTTCTTCGGCGAACCTTTTCATTGTAAAATAGTTGTACTACTTCAGAAACCTTCGGGGCATGCGCACAGCAACTCACCAAAGTTTCATGGCAATAAACTATATGAAATACACACATTTGTTGAAACGACTCGCGCGCCACCTATTGTAAAATGGTTGTACTAATTCAGAGACCTTTGCAGGTGTGTGCACAACAACTCACCAAAGTTTCATCGCAATCGAATGAACGGTATAGGAAGGCATACGAGACAAACAAACATTCATGTTCATATATATAGATAATGAATATTGTACAATATTTTAAACAATTTGATCGGTGTACAAATTTGTATCTATATTTTTGTTGAAGCATCTACATTATAAAAATATTATATCGCCTGTAATCTGTACATAATATATATTTTAATAGTTTTATTTCTTAATAATAATAATAGTGCGTTTACTCCAGCGTGATCGGGTTTTTTTTATGAAATCCCGATTCGCCATAAAAATAATACACATAATAGAATACATACATTTAAGTAAGAAAATAATATTTATATTATGAAAAGAAAAGCAAAAAAAGATGAAAAAATTTACACATATATATAAATACTACATTTCAGTCACGGCCATTATTGTATCTGTAGCTATTCTGTAGTCGTTGCCATTTTCTGGAAAGGGAACCAGCTTTCCATGAGAACGCCGCTTGCATTAGAGGGTTAGTTCTGAGCTCCAGCCGCAGCTTTTCAGAAGCGGAACGAATCCATGTACACGGCCTTCAGTAAACATTGTAGATGCGCTACAATAATGCGCCAACCTGAACAATATTATGTATGAGTTACTATTTTGAATTCGGAGACGGTTGTCCGTCACTTGTTTGTATTTCGAATAGAGCTCGCAGGTATACATGCTGGTGAAGAATGATTTAACCTTTACCATACCATGCTAAAAATACCCTACGCAGCCATGTCGTCAACTCGTGGTACTGCAAGAAATTTGAGTTTTTATATCCTTCACATGGGAAAAAGATGCTTTTACAAGCTTATTGACTTTAAAATAGATCTTTTTCACGTGATATAGTTGGTATTTTAAACACAGATAGCATACAACGCATCAATTTTACATAGCATTGACTTAAAAAATTGTTATTTTTATTATGATTCGCTTTACATAATTGGTTTTCGACTAGTCATTTCTAAGCGCAAATCATTTTTTTAAGACTAGGTAAAATGTAAGTTTCACTTTGTGCATATTTACAGAAATATCGACCTATATTACTGCGTGACTAGGGAAGGATTAAACAGGATCCTCTTCATCTCCTTATTGCATCAGTAGAAACGCATGACAGCATATTTGCACGAACGTCTCCTCTGTTCTTGGGACTCACAGTTTTGAAAGTCGTGCAACTCTCGTGTCAGTTTCACTCGCAAAGCAAACCCATGGCTTTAATTTTATCCGATAAGATTATATATATTTTTTTACGTGAAAAATAAAAAATAATACAAATATGTTTTTTAAATTATTTTGCCATCAGTCTGTTATGTTACGATGTCATCTAATTAATTGCACACTTGATCACAAGTGTTGAGCTACGTTGACAAGCTAATCGCACAGTTAATAAAGGATCGGTATATCAAATTCGAGCGCTTTTCTAATATCCAAGTACTTCCGACGTAAGCTGGCATTGTTCTGTTTGTTTACATAATGTTCTTGCATGTGTGCGTGGCGTGCTGGAGGCGCGGTGCTGCAGCGAGAACTGGGTGGGGTGTGGGACCACCGCGCTGAGGGGACGGGAGACCAGACACGCGGTCTGCCGACCTTGGACGCTTAATGGCTCTATGGATTTGTAAGCTGTTGGCTTAATAATGCGGTCGCGGCAGCGGACGGTGTTGTGCATCACTTTACATTTTCGAAATGTTATGTCCACCGAGTGTCAAAAAGTATGATTACGCAATCACGAAACAATGAGGTCAAAATTGATTTTGTCAAAAGTCTGACAGTAATTTTCTCTTTAAAAATGGCATCATCACATGTGGCATATAATAATAATGAACATTATTAGGAGAACACATTCTTATTGTGAAGTTGTAATTATTCAGAACAGACGGTCTGTGATATTTTAAATATGAATTAAATATATTAATGTAAGCTCTGTAATGCCCAAGATTTCCATACTTCTCAAGTAAAAATAATAGCTTCGTCTCTGTGAGATATCTATATATTGATGACATTAGCCTTGGTTGGAATACACTATGAAAACAAAATATCCGTTTGCAGTTGGCAAATCAAATATGGAAATATGTGGAAAGTATTGCACGCAGTTTTCAGTGAGACAACAGAATTAAGCACAAATTGTTTGAAAAATGCATAAATTTGGCAGACGTAAAGATGCCAATATAGGTTCAGTAAGAAAATATTTAGTTCAAAATAATTGTCATGCAAATTGATTAGACAACTTAAATGGATAACAAACTCATGCGAAGGCTAATTTCCTACGAGCATCAATACGAAGTACTTCATAAATGATTCGCAATTTTTCTGAATAACCCACGGCTAGACAAAAGTCGTGGGTTACGCTATAGACAAGGTTACGCGTATCCGAGTAATAAGGGCTATAATTTTACAAGGTCTTTTCATAAAATAAAGATTATTTAATTTATTTATATTTTCCAGAATTTTTAGTAATGCACAGCTTTTATGCCCGTATGCAGTGCACGCCCCTGATAATAATGAGCGTTGCATTAAGTTCAGTTAGGCTAGATTAGATAAGCTGACTGTCTATGTGTACAGTAGTTTATGTGTACATTTGCTACTATATACAGTTGTCAACGCGTGCACCTAAATTGTGTGCCATTGCCATTTGTGCACTTATCCTTACGTGTACCCGTCTCGTGTTCATTTGTCATGCAACATAAAAAATGTAAAATTTCAGAGAAATTTAGGGAGACAACAACAATTATTTTTCAAACTAACAAAACATTTGAGTGCCCGAAATGAGAAATCAATTTACTGTGTTACTATAAAAAATTGCACATTTAAAATTTTTAGATCATTGGCGTTGAACTCTGCCGAAGAAATCTAAAAATTAATATTTTTTTACTTTGAAGCTCAATATCTCAGCTTGAAATAAATTTCAAATGAAATCTTGCTGTTCCAAGTGCACGATTAGCATCTAACATCACGAAACGGATCACATTTTGACCGACCACAAATTCCAATGGAATTATTTTTGGACAAATATATATAATATTATTAATATACAGTATTAAATACAGTTATGTAATTTAATAGTATCATATTTTTGATTCTGACAAAATTACGTTTTTTAGCACGTGCTAGAATTTTTTATTGAACGTTCATATTTAAAAAAAAAAACAGTCTTATTGTTGAATTATAATTATTCAGAAAATATGTCTATGATGTTTTAAATACTAATTAAATATATTAATTATAAAGATATACATATAAAATCAATTTTATCAAAAAATCTTGTTGTTGCGCTACCGGTATTCGAATCTGGATCTCTTTTCCAATAGCATATTGTTGTTGCGAAAATTTGTCGTCAAAAATACTGTCGCTGTAGCACAGTTGGTAATGCACCTTTCCCGGATTGGAAAAGAGATCCACGTTCGGATCCCGGTAACGCAACAACAATATTTTTCTATAAAATTGATTTTATATGTATATCTTTATAATAAATACATTTAATTGGTATTTATCAAAATTACATGAAGGTCTCAATGTGCGTGAGTCTATTAAATACGTGTTGCAGCCAAATCGTAAGACTGAAAATCGGGTCTGCATTCGATACGCGTCCTTGCAGATTGAACAAATCGAGTATTCCTTCGCCTTACAATTACGGTGCATCTTCAGAGTTACATAAGTGACTTAACAACTTTTTTGTCCATCTGTTTCTTTATACCCGCTCAACGATCCGACCCGTACAGCAAAGTTAGCCTAACCGGTGTTTTATAAATTTGCCCTTTATTTTTATTGGAGTCATATTATGACATAATACTCCAGACGAAGAACTCCACATGAGCCATGCAGTGTTAATTCTAGATTCCATGTCAATTTCTGTTACGCTGATATTATGGAGCCCGGATATTTTAAAATATTGACTTGATTTACAGGTGTACTCTATAATCAAAATGGTGTATGGGATCTTGCATGGCTATTGATTTTATGCACAGTTATACATCGTCGTAGAAATGGTCTATGGGCTCTTGGATAGCTATTAACTTAACATACAAGTGTATTCTGTAGTGAAAATGTTCCATGAAATCTTGGATTGCTACTCTATATGTATATATATACTCTGTATGTAGTAGAAATGGTCTATGGGATCTTACACAACTTGATGCACAAGTATACTCTGTAGTGAAAATGGTATATGAGATCTTGGATAGCTGTTGACTTGACGCACATGTGTACACTGTATGCAGTAGAAATAGTCAATGAAGTCTTGCACAACTAGTAACTAGCACTAACGTACAAATGTACTCACTCGTAGGAACGGTCTAAAGAATTAAACGGTTATATCTCTACTACTTCGTAGAGCATTATTTTGCAATGAGACTTCCAAAGTACTCTGAAAAATTTGAGTGATATCACTAATCAGGACAATAGCTCCGAAAGTTATTAGCTCCGAAACTATACGACACACTCAGTACCAACTGGAAATCGTTTAATTCCAATATAGTTTATACAATACCTACACTAAAAATTCACTAGTCCTACAACACTCCCACTACATATATATTTTTTTTATTTTTACTTTTTAAAAAAAACTGGCTACTTTAATACAGACTTCAGTCTAGCAAAGTAGCCAGGAAAATGCTGTATATATCAGAGGTGAAGTCTACTCCATCCCACACAATAAACTATGAGTATCAATTATGTCTTATGTTTAATATATTCACCTCTGTTAGAACAAAAATATGTATGTCATCTAATAAATAAATAAATAAATATAATAATAATTTTAAAATATGGTTGGCAGTGCAGGTCTTAGAAGACTAATGTAAATAAATGGAAATAACAAAGTATTTTCTAGCGAACAACATTATTTTGTTTAATTTTGTGTTCTCGAAAAATAACTTTTCAGAAGAGTCACATTTATAAACAGTGACAGATAAATACATATTTTCAATTAATAAATAATATTTTGAAGTTTAACAATATTTGTAGCGCTAATTGGCAAGATATCAAAGACGGGATAATATCATCATTCAGATCTGAGACGTTTATTTTTAAGATAACTTCACGGTTAACTGACGTAAATAAATAAGATATTATGAAAAATAGAATTTCAATATTGTTTTAGAAACATTGCAATCTTAATTTAGAGATCATAAATCTGAAATTACTTTTTTGAGCACGTGAGCGACCGTTTGAAACTGTGCCAAAATTAAATAAAAATATAATTAAAACGGAGTTTACATCTGCGTGTTAGTTTTAAATAATAATAATAAAAATATCCCTAGTTATACTCGTATAGAAATGTCACAAATAATATGAACCTATCTAACGCATTTGTAAAATTTAATAAATAGTTAATTCGATTGTGCCGAGTTTTAGAATGTTTGTCACGTTTTTTTTAGTATGTTTAGTGTTGAAGGTCGCTCTGGATAATTGCGTAATTTTATTTGTTTATTTTTTCCTTATAACATATATTATTTCGTCTGATCCGTTTAGTCTATACACTTCGTTCCTACTGGATTGATGACGAAGTGGTAGTTACGACTATTTTATGAGTTTTGTATTCTTATATATTATCTCGCCATTTCTTATTAATATAAAATGTTATGTACTGCCGCAGCTATATACCGCTGTGTACTAATTGTATCTGCCTTGACGAATGTCCAGTGGATAATACTCGTATTACAGGTGACAATTGATATTTATTCACCGTTCACAGAATTACAGATTACAAAGAGCGAGGAGCTGTTTCTCCCGCGGTTCGTTATATTTGAATCATTCTCCCTGATCTCCCGTCCATCCACACATATAAATTTATCCCGTACGCGCCTGTCATACCTTCACACCATATACATCACATAAATGATAGAAAGACTAAGCTGAACTGAGAGAATTATAAATTAGAAGGAACTGAGAAAAGTACAATAAATGAGGTACATAATTAACACCATCAAAAATCAAAGGAGTCAATCGATAAGACACATTCTGGCGTAATGCGTATTTTTAAAATGAAATTAAGAAAAGGATTAAAGGAAGAAGACAGAAAAACAAAAATACACCAACCAAATAAAGAGCAAATCAAATGCAAATAACTACAGATAACTTCTGGATGACGAGCACTGCACCAGCAAGAAGACAATTCTTAAATATGAAAGGAAAAATAAATAAAGAAGTAACAAATAATATAGTATAATAAGGGAAAAAATTATGGAAATCAACAGAAAGAAGATACAGAAAAATAAACACGTGGGTTAGACCGCAGACCAAGGTTAAGGATTTCATTGTCATTGCCGAAAGAAGAAAGGCCATATTTCAAGACCCACAGGTGGACAATGAATATTCTAAAATTTTATATATGAGACAAAAATTACCTAGAGGACGCTTAAAATGTCGTTGAGAAGAAAAAGAGAGGAGTACCGCTGATATAACAAATAATGGCGGAAAACTAAAGAGAGTCATGGGGAGGCCTTTAAACAGCGATTGACAATGGCTGGTGATGATAACGATACTGATATACATATATTAACGATTCCAATAGAACCATTTCCACCATCATTACTTATTATTTCATAACTGCTATTGCCATGTTCAACTAATGTGCAGTTGGCATGTACATGTAGAACAGCTTCTAGCTTTATTATTATGTATCATTGATGATATGTTGGCGTGTTGTGATGTAACTAACTAATTAACTTACCATTATGCCGTTTCCCTTCATTTATCCGTTACCCATGACCCAACCACCAATTCTTAATACTGGCCACTGTGCTGTGATCGGCTTTACACCCACTACTAATTTGTTCATTCGTTTTTCTATCATAAATGGATGTACCTCGTGTACGCCTGAACGACCTCATTTTTACTGTATTCAGTTTACTTTCGTTCCTCTTTTGTATTCCAATGTTTGTACTAGAACTCCATTATGCACTTGTACACTATTATTTGCATTCAAACCACTAATGTGCCCTGTTTTGTTAATTATTTATATGGTAGACAATTTTCATTATATTATAATCAGATTGGCGATTAATTTAATAATATTTTTAATTCGTTAATTGTCCTAAATACAGATTCATTAAGATTCCATTAACCATAAATAGTAATGCTTACTTAACTTTAACAAAACGTACGTCACGTATGTTGTATACTAAGCCAAGACACATAAATATATGGTAATATCGACATATCTCGAGAAAGCTCAAATTTGTTCACCATATGAAATTACAACCGCGATGTTAATAATATTACATGATTAGAACAACTAAATACGACTATCCCAAATAAAAACTGCATTTGGACAAAGACATTTCCTATTCATACACCCAAGATTTATATCATTTTAGACTCCAACACAGAGCAAATTCTACGATCGATCTGCGTTATTCAAAAAGATGGTTCTTGAATGGCTGGTTAACAATGGTTATAGTGTTTATGTACCAGAGTAATTTGAAACGAAAGGATACTTTTAATTGTGCTACTACCTGTATGTTAACTAACTAACTAACTTACCATCACGCCGTTTCCCGACGGGGATGGGCACATAGAGAGTAGAGCGTCACACTCTTATGTCCTGACACACAATTCTTGCCTCATCCACATTCATACATCTTCTCATACAAGCTCGCCGATTGTTGAGGCTTCTAACAGGACCATCCTACAGTATCCGGTTTACCTGGTCGTGCCAAGTTTTCCGCGGACGTCCTCTCCTTCTGGTGCCATCAACACTTGCGTCATATATCTTTCTTACCATTCTCTTCTCATCCATCCGTTCCATATGACCACATCACCTAAGTGATCATTTCCTAATCTTACTTATTATCCTAATATCAGCTTTGCATTATTTCCTTATTTCTTCATTCTTTACTATGCCATAAATAGATCTGCCACATATACGCCTAAGTGATCTCATTTCCACTGCATTCATTCTACTTTCGTTCTTCTTCTGCCAGCTCCAGGCTTCACTTCCATGCATCAATATCGGTGCCAGGACTCCATTGTGTACCGCTAGTCTTGCCTCGGTTGACAAATTTCCGTTAGATATAATTCCATCCAAAGCACCGTTCACTTTATTCCCTGCAGTCACCCTCCTTTCGATATTTTTCTCAGTCTTTCCGTTTCTATCAAACATACTTCCCAAATACATAAAATTATCTGATTGTTAATTACATTACTTTATTTTTTAGTTTTAAGTTTATAGTATGTTTTTTTAAAACATTTAAACTATATTTTAAAACGGCAGAAAATATTTAAAATGTACGGCGGTACGGTCATTCATCTTCTCATGTGCACTCTTCGGTTGTTAAAGCTTCTAGCAGCCGTCACACGTTAATACAAAAAATTCTACATTAATCCAAAAACGTTTTCGACAATTGTTTGTCTTTAATTTTTAAATTTCAATCAACACCCGTTGAAATGATCATTTCAATTTTTTGAACACCATCAAAATAAACCTATTATTTTATTCAAATCCGTGAGACAGAAATACCTATTTTCGTTTTAATATTTTATACAATAGTTGACGTGACCGTACCTACCGGCTACGACTGAATAAAACATGACGTCAGAAACTGGACAATGGCGAGGGATGAAACGGGTAGGACGAGACCGAAAAGGCTTCAGAGGGGAAATGACTGGAAAGAAAAGCTTTTCAGAATAATGTGTTGGGAAAAATTAAAAAACTCTGCAACAGAATATGAACTCCTATACATACTGCAAACACACGGCAAAGAACCACCACAGAAAGACTTCCAATGTAATCAGTCAAATGAGTAAATAGTTACAAATAATACGTATAACTAAGTTATGCATATATATATATTAATAAATAACAAGCATTAATTACTACGTAGTAGTATCCCTATGGTGATTATTAATAACTTGTGAAATACTAATTAATTTTGATTCTATTGATTATATATTTAACAATTACTCAAAATAAAACTATTATTTGTTTAAATACGTAGGTATTTTCTTAGCCGAAAAATTAATCGAGTAATTCCGAGGCGGTATATATATATATTCATATTTAAGGAAAACTTTTATTTTGTTTACTTTCATAAGTGAATGTAAAGCATAGGGTGGATTGCCTATTCAAAAGAAGAAGAAGTATGTGAAGCATCACGAGTATGGGCCCGCAATATATTACGGTAATTTCATAAGTAATTTATAAGAAGTTTATACTGACTTTTAATGCTACTAACTCAAGCTTATTAGATATAATACATCGTTTGGTTTATTGTATTTTTAATAAATCTAATTTGTAAGGAAATTACAATAAAATAAAAAGTTTTAATTCAACATTTAACGTTGGGGGATGGTTTCCATTAATACGATATTATACTACTAACTTAAAACTTTCTTGAAATAATTCCCAAAGCGTTAAATCAAAAAATAAATATTAAAGTTAAATTCCATGTCGAAAATAATGTATACATTAACGAATAAATTATTCTCCGCTGTTGGAACTTGGCTCGTCAGGTGGGGATGTCAAACTTGGCGGTATGAGCTACCACAGAAGTTTAACTATTAACTTGATTTACTTAAGATTGTGGGAAATGGACCAAGTTATATGGGCTCGGCGTCAGATAACAACATTAAAGGTTACTGACTGAACCGAGCCACAAATTTTAAGTGATTCTAAAATTAACCGCACTCCCGGGGTTAACTGTTCGGGGCTTTGTTGAACGGAATATAAAAGTAATATTAAAAGGTTTTTTGTGTTACCGCAGTTTATGGGTCAACGAATAAAACAGCTAGTGGCCGTTTTTTTAACTGATAACACAACTTTTCGTCAATGTATAATAAAATAAATTAAATTAAATGGTTCTAAAGTATCTTCTGATATCTGTAAAATGACATTAAAGCTTACTATAAATAATAATAAATATATGCACGCTTAGATGGCATTATTTGTAACATTAAAATAATTTTCTCATAACAAATATGCTTATAGTAGGCGGTTTTTTGTCGTAACTAACATTGACTAACAGAAAAACCGACTAGCGGCAGAAAAACACACTAGAAACAACATTTTCATCTGACGCTCGAGAAAACTTTAAATTGAATAATACTTATTAATGTGTATAAGAAATAAATAAATGATGATACTCAGAAAAACTATTAATAATGACAACCTACGAAAACACTTTACTATTAAATAACGACCACGTGTACAAACGACACAAATGACAGATCCCTGACGGTTCTTTATATAAATTTTTAATCGTAGAAATATATTAAATGTAAAAAAATATATTTAATGACATTACAATCTTCCATATCAAATCCATAAATATTCCCTGACAATAAAAATAACACTGTACTACGGACTGTGTACAAGTGTGCATTCGTAATTTATTCTGAATGTAAAATCTATCTGGAACATTTTGATCACCAATTAAATTAATTCGCACGAGATAAAACGGTCGGTCTCCAGACACGTTAACTGATACACGGGCCGATGATTTATTTACCCCGTTGACTTGGTGCCAGGAAAATCCCACGCCGACTTGAAGAATCTGGATAACACCTGGAGCAACGAGGAAGTCCGAACTGCCTGGAAAGTGAGAGGCCGGAAAAGTCTAGACATTTATGAACGCCTTGGATAAAGGAAAACAAAATCTCATAACGATAAACATCAACATCAGAATTTGTATTCCTTTACAATAATAATTTAGTATTAAAATAAAAAATTAATGTGTATGCATATTATTAAAACAAAATAAATAAATACAAACAAATGTAGCAGACTTTAACTATTTAAAGAATGAATTAAACATTCATAACTAATTTATCTTTTAGCGGTTTTTGCGAATACGTGGGTTTTAATAATTCATTTATATAAGAATTTATATACTGGATTAGATTTTTTGAAACAATTCATCAGATAAAACCTTTATACTAAGAAACTGAATATTATTTATAATAATTAAGACAATATAGGTGTTTACGCGTCTTGTTACTTCGATTGGCACCACTGGGTTTCCTGGTTTATAATAATGAACATGCGTGTGTGTGTGAGTATTGCCGCCCTTTTTCCGGAGAGCCAAAAATACGGTAATCGACAGGCGTCATTCAATTACATCCCGTGCTTCGACCAGTCTAGCGATCCAAATAAACCAAGTGTGGGCTTCGGTCGGTCGAAATCTAAAGAAGACAACCCAGCTAAAATAACAACAACATCGGACCAGAAAGACAGCAAAATTAAAAAGGTTAGTGCAGTTTATATATCATATGTGTGCTTATTGTAAATCGGAAACCTGGGAACCAGCTATTGAAGGCATTTACATAAACAATAGGCATTATTTGAAAAACCGCGAACATTAAATTTGTTTTCAATGTGCTAGAAAAGTGTATAAGTACAGAAAATTCATATAAATAATAAAGCCAAGGTTTCGAAGATATATCTGTATTTATGAAATTATCATCAAAATATTTAAATTATTAGAGTTATAAATTGTAAAATTTACATAACATTATTTCATTTTTTGAATACTTCGTAGCAACATAAAAAAGTAATAATAAGAAATGTATTAAATTGAGGAGAACACATTTTTGCTCTGTAGTTGCATTTTCATAACATAGTTCTGTTGTGGTATTTTAATACAAATTAAACGAATCAACTGGAAAGATATACAGAAAAAATCTTTGGTTCAATCAATTGGAAATATTACAGAATATAAGATCAAAATTTGTCGACAATATATTCGATTGCGATATTTCGCGCTTCCCCTGATAGAAAGAGGTCTAGGTTCGAATCCCGGTAGCAACTAAATGTTTTTTCTGTTTATCTTACTAGTTGATTCATTTAATTTGTATTAAAATATATTATATTTACTCACAAGCTATTATTAAATTAATACTTTTTTATCCGTCTTATTAATATGTATTTTTTACCGTTTTTTGCGTCATTTTATCGACACGAGTTAGCAAAAAAAAAAACAATATTATAGTATTTTATAATTACGACATCTTAATTTGGAAATAAATTTTGTTTAATTATAATGTTTCAAAAATATTATGTACTAAAAGAATAGCTAGTGCTAAAAATAGATATTTACGAGTACGTAACCCGTATTACATAATAGTATTTTTTAAATAAAGTTTGACAGCAGTAATTTAATGCGAGAAGTAGGTCAGTGTTATGCTGTGAAATGAAACGACATAAAACATATCTTTTCCGGGATTATATTCGTTTCACATTAATGAACAAGCATGAAAAGACAGATTGTTATTTTATTATGCACAGTCCAGTTTTCACGGAATCCATTTGCAACGAGTGGCTTATCCTGTAACATATGACCACACAGGCTGCCGAGATCATATCAATTAATTAGATTTATTCTAAAGATAAGAGTGTTTCGTAATAGTCGCTTTCCAACAAGATGCCAAAATTAAAGTTGAAATTATTATTATGTATTCCACGTTGCTTTTGATCTAACGTAATAGTAGATATTATATTTCACTTCCTATTTAATGCATGTTTTCAAGTTAATAACTTTACTTTCGTTTCTTAAACTTGCGTCATTTTCAAATTAAAATCTGAGCAATCACTTCAGCTTACTTTTAGGTAATTTATGTATGCTTTTTACAATAATGATAAGAGTTGCAACACGGATTTAATCCATTTATCTCATAAGAAAAAATGCTTTTACATTAAAAAGTCGCCAACTTAGGAAAACTACTCACAGGTATTTTAATATAATACACAATATACCAGTAGAAATCAAATCTTTACCAGGTCGTAGGCCAACGTTAGCCGCTGTGTTTCCGTAAAACCTATTTTTCAATGTTGAAACTATGATTTATAATAAAAAAAAGTTGTTTACCAGAATACAACTTAACTAATAAACAAATATCAGATATCTCATAGAGCTATTTTTTTTATTATATTTAATGGAAAATATATGGAAGTATGTGGTAATTACAGGGCTTACGATCTGTTTTACCGAGTCACATATACAACTTTCAAAAATTTGATAAAATGTGGAAATTGAGGGGTAAGAATTGGTATATATATAAAGTGATCACTTAAGCCAGCCGAAGACAGGTCGTAAGAGCCTGTAATTATCTCATACTTCCATATATTTTCCATTAAATATAACAAAAAAATAACTTTGTCTTTATGAGATATCTGATATTTGTTTAATAATAGTGCTTTTGTAGGTAAAAATCCAGTAATTGTGTTTTCTTGAACATATTCAAATATTGCTAACTAATAAACAATTAGGCATAATCCTAAAATAGTATAAACCGTTCCCACGACACGCGTGCTGCCTGGCGACAGATTATCTTCCGGGTATCGACACACTAACGGCGATTATTATTATCAGCCTTCTTTTAAATAATCCAATAGAAGTATTGAGTGGTTTGTGTCTTGGCTAATTATTTGATTCGATAAAAAGGCTACTTTGGTGTTTTTCTTGGTGGCAAAATAGACTAATTTTGTGCTAGTTGCGTTATGAGCTATGGTGTAATCTATAAATAATACTTATGTTTAACAATCTAGCTTGGATAGTTTAAAACTCTTTTAAGTCTGAGTAATTTCAGAGGCTTTATGTGATGTGATGGTTAAATCAGTGTCACGTGGATAGACAGAGACGGTAAGACACCCCACATGACTGCACACACATACACTCGCATACGTCTCGTCCGCGCATCGTCTCGTCAACGCTCATTATTTGTTAAGATTTCTAACAGCCCAGGTATTTCGCGAACGTCCTTTATTTCTGATGCCGTCGACAATTGCAAATCTTTTTTTAATCTTGTTCACTATGCTTCAATTAAATTTGAATTTACTTTAAACTTGTTTATTCTTCACAGTTTTATAAGCAGGTCGTATTTCTACAGTAATCAATATTATTTCATTATTTTTTCGATGACATTGGAACATTGTTGCGATTTGCATTTTCAAATGATGTGTTTGATATTATTTTTATTTTTTTATACATATATTAATTATGTGGTTGCGTTTAAATACCTGGGCTCCATAATATGGTGAGACGCCACAACAGACCTTAACGTAGATCATAGATTTAATACAGCATGGATCAACTATAGTTTTTTTTTAATCCTAATTAAATTATTAATTAGAAAGATATACATGTATAATCAATTTTATCGAAAAATATATTGCTGTTGCTACCGGTATTCGAACCTACATTTCTTTCCAATCCGTGGAAGGTGCATTATCCAAATATTCTACAGCAGACAGTACCTTTGTCGACAAATTTTCGAACCCATATGTTACATTTTTCAAATTAATACATCTACCGTTCCATTATTTGAAAGCCATCTACTATGTTTTTACGGAATCTCATTTTATATATGTATATCTTTCTAATTAATATATTTAATTAGTATTTTTAAAAATATCAGACCTATGTTCTGAATAATTAATTACAACTTCACAATAATAATGTGTTTTCCTTAATGATCAAACATAATCTTCATCTGGAGTCTTGTGTTATATTAGGACTCTAATAAAGACAAAAGAAAAGTTTATAAAATAACGATTTGGCCAGTTTTGCTCTTCTTAGAGTGGTTAGCGAATAAAATGCTGAGAAGGGTTGGCAAAGTCACAAAATTGGACACACGGTTCGTAGAACGAGCATCAAGATAGAAGGTGGCCGGCAAGACCATGAGCAACATGGATGGCTGCGATATTAAACATTTAAACGTGGCCAAAGATGCAAGCGAGCACAATAACAAGACTCCAGATGAACGGAATAAGGCGTGGACAAATAAGAAGAATAAATGTATTCAGATGCTTGCGCGTGTAACCGAGAACACTCTCCATATAAATCAAGACATAAATATAATTTTAATAATTGCAGAGCATTCGTGTCACATTGTCTTGATATTTTTGATTTCATCCGACCAAAATCGCAAACCAAGAAATCTTGGGACGTTTATTGGACGGCTTTAACGAAATATGACCAAAGCCACCGGTTGTATTAAAGTGCTCGTAACGACCTATTAAACAGCAAATGCAAATGTTGTGGAACGGATTCAAGCAGTTATTACCTCACAAATGATGTCTGAACCATTTGAAATTGGACAGTTAAAGTGTACACGCCATCTATCTTTGTTCGTTAATTCAGTAGGCGCAGAAAGTCGCCGCGATTGTTCCGGTTAAGTACAAACGATAAATCATTAATGAACAAAAATAAACTAAATAAATTTGCCATGCAGAATACCTATAAAAAGCTCACCAACCAATCCAGAGAAAGGTTTCTTATTTAACTGTGGTGATATCAAATCGCCTTTAGCATACCAAAAAAAATCTACGGATTGTGGTGCCAGGTAAGGGTATGTTAGATATTATTCATTTCTAGATGGTTCGTCTTCCCTCTAGTAAACGAAATAATTTATTTTTTGCCACCAAAGCAATGTCATATATTTTGATTAATTTTCCGAGTAAATAATAAGAAATGAGAAATTCATCATTACATCATTCATTGGTTCAATAATCAACCCGTTCTTTTACGACTTTTCCGTTATCACTATTGAGTGTATTGTTCATCGAAAAAATGCACATAAAAAATATAATTAATTTTTAAGGCATATCACACTTAATTTGTCCCGGTGATAACTATATTTTTTCGATAGATAATAATAGAATTTTTTCTGTGTATCTTTCTACGTAATTTATATTAATTTGTTTTAAAAAATAATAAATTTAAATAAGTTTTAAACTAACTTGTACACATTTTTTTGTTGTCATGAAAACCGTGATTAAGCAAATCAAATAATATGAAGCGCAAATTATAGAAGAGACTGTGATTTACTGGAAAAATATTAAAAATGTTAGATTAAAACGCAATCAATCAAAATAAGCGACTCAACATCGTGCCCAGAAGGGACGGAAAATATCTGACGATCCATCTTGTTTAACCTTTAATGTTCAACGCTTGTAAATGAGCTTAGAAAACGTTAAATTAAACTTTAACTGATTCATTTAAAAGTGGTGGGTCTGAAAATGAGATTGCCTTGCAGATGGAAGTCCTTCCTCATTGTCGTGATCGAAAAAGATATTAAATGTTCGCAGGATGCGCATGCGTGCGGGGTATCGCAGGATACCAACCGCAATAATACGTGGAGGACGCGCGGTACAAGTGCTTTGCAAACAAACACAGAGGCTTTTCAGCTGAACAACCCCACATATAGCCGAGATTTATAAGGGATTTAAAAGGAAAGCTCGGCGAATCGAAACCAAAGAACTTGTACTCAAGAAATGATGTCAAACATGATGAGAGCTGCTTTTGTGTGAAGACAAACAATACTTATGCAAAATAAATCATTTATTTCGACAATCGAATGAAATTTTCTTCGATTCTTTGAAACAATAAATGCGCGATTATTTGAGAATATTTACATGCTGGCAGATCTTGAATACTTTTCCAGCGATATAGGCCTGAAAATTATCTTAAAACCAACGTATTATGTACCCATGACCTACTTAAATACAATTATTATATAACGGTACTGAGAACGCAAAATTATATGTATACCTTTGACAAGTTCTGTAGTGGTGAAGGAAAAACAGATCGGCGAAGATTGGGATGAGTAAAATTTGGAAAGCTTAACCATATACACAACATCTTCAGTTATATGTATATGATCCCTGAATTTTTTTGTATATTTATGTATTTATTTAGACTTTATTGACATTCATGTTTTTGTTGTAACAGAGGTGAATATATTATAACATGATAAACATAAGATAGAATTATATTGCCATTATATACTCGTAGTTTATTATGTGAGATGAAGTAGACTCCACCTCTGATATATACAGCGTTTACCTGGCTACTGAAGTCTGTTGAGCAGCCACTTTTGACAGATTCAGAAATAAAAATAGAGATAAAAAAAAATGTAACGGGAGTGTTGTGGAACTAGTGAATTATTAGTGTAGGCACTGTATAATGATTGTTAGAATGTTGGATAACCACGCTTCTGATTGCTCCCTACTCGATTGCATCATATATTGGGTCCATATTTATGTAATCTTATTGGAATTGAACGATTTCCAGTTGGTACTGAGTGTGTTGTACAGTTTCGGAGCTAAGAATATGTAAAATCTTTGATAAAATGTCGTTGTTGCTCTCGGAACTGGCGTGTAGATGTTTGTTGTTTGTCTTGTGTTGTCTCTATGATTTATTGATCGGGGTGAGTTGTCGTTAGCATGGAAAAATTGAACGAGTCTCAACATAAATATTTGTATTATGTCTAGGGCATTGTACTCTTTAAATTTAAGATCTGATAGATATCTAAAAGGACGACCATTTATTACCTTAAGAATTGTCTTTTGTGCTCTTTTCCCCGACTCTAATATTGTTTTTACTGCTCTCCCCCAAACTAAAATAGCATAATTAATTAAGGAGAAGCAGAGTGTAAAGTACACCGACCTTAAGAGTTTGTAGTCAATTATACATTGTATTCCTTTTGAAAAAGTTAATTAGTTTTCTTGAGCGTTTAGCTAGGTTCGATATATGTTATTTCCAGTTTGATTACAACAGATTATATCAAAAAGCTACAGAACGACCAATGCTGGGTATCTTGTCAAGAGACAGGAAGACCAACGAAAGGAATAGGTAGAAAACAATGATTGTCGACAGGCTGAAGTGGGACTATGCTGATCATGTATGTGACGAAGCTTACGAATGAGAAATGGACCTGTTTATCCTGCATCCTCGATTGGACGGTAGGAGTTAGCCGCTGATGGCTTTAAAAGAACTGCTGAACTCGCATTAAAACATGGGCCGATGGCAGAATTGGTACAAATGGCTAAGATAAGATGAAAAATAATAATTTTAAAATAAAAAATGTAACAGAAAATTGCACTCATATTTATATAGGTACTGCACGAGTTTAATTATCTAGAGCTAAGTACGCAGCGACTCCACGACTAGACACATCGAATCATTACTGTCTTTAGTCTCAGGTTGAATGAAACGTATACACACTACATGGGACACGTGACACACTCGTTTATCGGCTCTTCCACTGATTGAACCAGTTACAACTGACGTCAATAAAATTCACTTAAGGCTAGACGCATACACGCGATTATTACTGCGACTAAACTATTGAGTCGAAATCGATGAACTCCTCGATTTTTACTAAACTGTTTAGTTGTTAAAAGTTCGCATATAATCAATCAGTTGCAATGAGATCTCCTAAAATTCGTGTGCATGCTCTCATACAACTGAACGGTCGCGGATCGACTGTTTAGTCGAGTATATGCGCACTCCAATACACGGCAATGTACATAGGTGTCGACCGATAATTGTTCAACTGTTTTGTCAAAAGACGATCGATAAAGTTTTTGGATTTTTTTATCGAGCAACTCTCGCGTCGATAATATGCGCACTCTCATATGATCCAATAGTCTTTTGCACCTAGCCTTAAGAGTCGTATTTCAGTATCGGAGAAGAATCATTATTATTATTGAGTATATCTTCATCGTTGACAATTTAAACTAATCGATGTTTTAAATTATTTGGAAGATTTTTGTAAAAAAAATACCAGTTTTTTGTAAAATAATTCGTAAAAAAGCAGTAAACACAAACTTTAAATATATTATTATACAATATCAAACGATGTGTGTACCGCATCACAAGAATAAATTGTTTTTTCGTTTCATTTGCAATTCACATAATTTTACATATTTATTTTTTAATTTTTATATTACTAAGTAAACTCTGTCCATGTACGGACATGAAACTCAGCCGGAATCAGTAATATCTCGGTTTAAAATATCTAGTAAATATACGTAAATTATATATTGTAAAAGACTGTGTAAAATAATATAAATACGACATGAGAAATCTTGAGCAATCTATTACATTTAATATTATATATTATTTGCCATTTCAGTAGAATATGGAAAAGCCTCGAAATAAACTTATAAGTTTCTAAATAGCTTTCACTTTTCTGCCATTTGATTACGTATTGAAAGTTGGTTTATTTATTTACATTGTGGCTTTGCCTTTGGGGCCATGATTAGAGTAAGGGATGGAAGAAAAGGTTGTTAAGTAACTCAACTGCGCTTGAAAACCTCCTTCATTCGTTCAATTTCACGCTACCGCTCCTCGGAAGGAAGTTAATAAATTGTATTACACCTGTCAAAACCATTAAGATTGACAAAAGAACGCGAATCATTTCAAATATATTTTACAGGAAAGGTTCAAATAAATAAAATATCCAACTTTGATAAATATTTACGTTGATCAACAGAAAGACCGATGAATTAATATCTGAAACATAGATTCTCATTTATTTGATAATTTGTGTTAACTGAGTAATTAGTCTGTCTTTGGCATCAAAGGTCAGAGGTCGAATACCACTAGCGACTAGCCAAATTGAAATTTATTATTATTATATAAACAAATCAATCTAATAAAAAAAATCTTTAAGTAGGTACTCTTGCCTATTTGTAACAAACAAAAAAAAGTAAAACAAGTGTCAAATTGGTTTATACGACCTTTTTGTTCTGAGGTTACATTTTTTTCAAAATAATAAACAAAAATGTCTATTTTCATTATCAAAAATTAGAAAATTGAAGTTGCTATCGTATGTAATATTTCTGATACAAATATTTTGTAGGTAACTAATTATTTAATAATCTATTTTTTTGGACATATTATCCTCAAAACGATCGATTTTCTAGCGTTTGTTTGTCAAATCATTTTTCTCAACATTTCAATACGTTAGTTATCATTAAGTGTTTGTAGTATTCAATTAACATGGAAATAGATCCAATTTAGAAAAAGGTACACGTAAACGATGTCCTTGGACGGGTATTTAAACACTAGTTCTAAAAAGTAATTTCCAATATTTAAAAAAAATATATATTTTATAATTCAATTAATATTTTTAATTATTACCAAAATTAAGCAAATACTCATCTTACTAATATTTGTAGAATAAACCTACTGATACCTTTTTTATAGTCAGTGTGATGTTTTATATGTCTATGGGTTTATCAAAAAAATGGTGACACAATATTTATAATGTTTGAGCCAAATAAATAAGTGATAAATAAAATATATTATGTCTATTTGATAGCCATCTTGAATATGTATTGCTTTCAGATCCAAAGGTCGAAGAGTTGAATCCAGACGGAGCGTGGCGCCAATATCTTCAAGTGTTGGAAGTTTATATTCGTAGACGTACCTACGTAATAATGCTACTAGTATTTTAAGTATTCTGTATTCAGCACTTTTTTACTTAGCATAGATGTAAAAAATATACAAATTATGTTTAATTCTATTAAAAGTTGAAATGAGTTTTTTTTGTTTTGAAATGCTATTTTAAATTTAACTAAATTATGTGTGAATTTTATTTATTTACCATAATATGTTTTTACGGCAGTACCGCGTTTTAAAAATTATATGTACATTATTTTTAAAAAAAAGTAACATTTTCATATATTTTTTAAAATTTAATACCCGATACATCATTTTCTCCACAAGAAAATTAATTTCAAATTTGAGTATTTCAGATATCCACCGCGCCTCTCGGTCCTGCTACCCCTGCCGAGATGCGCGCTTGACACATACGACAATATTCTAGTTTTGGAGTTGGTTACGCTGCAGTAAAAGTTGCTTCCAGTTTACTCCAGCGTTAGATTTTATTAAGGCTTCTGCTCATCACTATTACAAATAACAACAAATAAAATAACTCAAGTATTTCCTGACAATATTCGATTAATGGGAGATGGCTCTTATTTCTAAACGAAGACATTGATCGTATATTTTTTATATCTGAGTGAGTAATGTTGTGTTGTAATGTTATGGTAGTAGTCAGTGGCGTAACTACGATCGTAATAGGATTGCTCACACTAAATAGGGCCCTGCAAGTTTACGCCTTATAATCCATTTGGCATTGATATTTTTGCGAGAATCGATACCTTTTCCAGTAATCCACAGTAAGTAATGAAATTAAACAGATCGTTTCTCACGTACATTATAAAAACATTATCGATATATACAGCAACAGTACTCCACATTAACATCGGGCTAGGGACCAAATCTTCGCCTTAAAGTAAAGATAATCTTTTTATTAGCAATATTTAAATATGTCCAAGAACACACAATTACTGGATTTTTACCTACAAAGACACTGTTATTAAACAAATATCAGATATCTCATAGAGACAAAACTATTTTTTAAATATATTTATTGGAAATTATATAGAAAATTTGGTCCATATATGGAGATGGTGTAGTAGTACTCGAAGCGATTCCACATACTAACATATATACAACTTTCAAAAAAAATTATAACCGTAGATATATTATATTGACTGACGAGAATTGGTGAACGTTATATTTATATTTATACATATATATATATATATTAAAGTGATCACTTAAGCCAGCCAAAGATAGGTCCATAAGCCCTGTAATTACCCCATATATATATTTTCCATTAAATATAATTTTAAAAAATATCTTTGTCTCTATGAGATATCTGATACTTGCTTAATCTTTTTTAAATTGCAAGTGCATATAAATGTCTTAGAACACTTATATTATTTTCAGGAAAGTCTGAATATTGTATGATATAAGAAACTAATTTTGTTCTTACAATTTGTAACCGACGCATGTCGCCGATCACAGTGGTGGGTGATGAAATCGGAAAGGATGGGTGGATGGAAAATAGGGAATCGTAAATGAGGAAATGATGAGGTTAAGCGAATCTTTCGATAGCGAAGCAGGATGGACTCACCAAAAAAATAGCTCAACTTACCTAATTGACGACGCCGTCTCTATGATCTTTCGGAAGTTCACCCAATGTACGAAACTGCCACTGACGAGTTTCAATGTCCACGACACACCAAATTCATAGCGGTATATGAACTAGTGATCCGACAAATAATCACATGGAAACACGTTCTCTCCAAACCTCGACGAATTTAATTAATTCAATGCAAACCAGTCAAGCCAATGGAACAATGTGTATCGGTTGGGAGTGGGCTAAGGGGTAGGAAAAAAACTAAAACTGGTGCAAACCAAAAACATTTGTTACAAGTTACGGAAGTGTATGTCTTCACCTATTAAAAAAAATACGAATATGGAACACTATTTAATGGACATACCACGCAGTACTAATATTCGTATATCTCATATATAATACTTATTTACATTATGCTTTGGGGACCATTTTTTGTAGTTACGCCACTGTGGATTAATTAGCCTCACATGCTATATGTTATGTAAATGTATTATGAAACTTTATACTATTAAAATATCTTAAGTAATTAAATAAATACATTTTCTAAGCGCGACATGAAGCGTCCATGGCAATGACTATATTTTCAATATAAAGATTTTTTTGTGAAATAACTACGCATCTTTGATAAATGTGTAAAAGATATAACCAGCGTGTAGTGTTACATACGGAGCCGAGACATGGACTCTCGCCATTAATGCATACAAAAAAGTTGCCCAAAGAGCAATGGAATAACTCTAATACATCGAATTCGCCAAAAAATTAAGGTGACAGATGTTGCAATGGACTGAACATACCGAAGAGATGATGGAAATGATAATTCACGACAATCCAACTCCATGGCCACACTGAGCTACACCAACCACCACTAACCTAGGCAATTGCTGGCTTCATTTGTATCTTTTAACGATCTTTGTGGTTTTATCATTTTGGTTGGTGGTTTAAATATTCACATTCAACTTGTTAAATTAGATCTGTTAGGACAATTGTTCAAAATGAACTTCAATTATTTAAATAAGTAATTCAGAAGAGATGCTTGATTCTGATTTACATACATTGATAGTAAATTCTGCTCTCATTTATAACCAACATAGGTTATACTACTAACATAAATCATTTGAATTAAAATGTGTATTCAATTTAAAATGGTTAAAATATTAAAATTTTCGAATAGAAAACAAGGTGTTGGTAATGTTTTTGATTCAGCAAATATTTTTTAATTTTTAGTACGCAATCTTGATAAACATTTGTTTCCACAATAGCTAAATTATTTTTGGTGACTGGGATTCGTTTCTTGAAATTTCTTTGTATTTTTCAAACGCAATCCGGAACAGACGGCACTTGTGACGCAATTTCTTAAGTAAATTTTCATTGAAATACCGGTTGGAAAGCGAGAACACTTATTTTCCGTCAGTGCTTCAGAGATTACAAATTGTCTGTCAGCTGTTAAGACGAATAATAATGTTACAAGACGAATCGCTCTTCTTCGCACCGAGTTCAATAGATTCATCTGGTACCCACGTACTTTAAAACACCGGCACGAGGTGAGTGGACAAATTGTACAACTGAATGAAATCACCAATATTTGTTCAGAGTCAGAAGTTGAATACAATTAATGCACCTTTTTTAATGTTAATATACACGTCAATTATGACGGGAAATTTAAATTTTTTGTTAACTTAATTTATTTAAAAACTCACAGCAAAATAATTTGATATTGTACTAATATTACTGTTTATCAAATACTCTATAAATATCTCAATTATTCTTCCGTCAATGAATTTTGTTAGTTAAAAGGTATGCAAGTTTAATTGTCTAATAATGTTGGACAATGTTCAATATTTAAAACAATTGTGACAGATTCAATGTCATGGACGCGGACGAAACATAAATTAGAACAAATTTATTATGCGAGCACTCGTTAACCCATAATGTGATAGTGGAATTTTACGATAAATAGACATTACAGTAAGCGGTAGCATCGGTTATTATATTTAGTACCTACCATAATAAAATATTATTTTACAATCAATAAAAATAAAATGATTTAACCATAACGACTACTTTTGAGTGTAAAGTGCACATACCATTTATGTTGGTATTCTCGTGAGGTCGAGTGCCCGACCTCCTCCCATAGGCACGCTGGAATGTGTCTTAACACAAATTATTTACACTTACTGATATTATTGCACAGCACACAGTAATATGTCACTTTCTCATCATTTTAAAGTCTCCTTACTCATTCGCTATCAACTTTTAATAATACCTGGGTTGTGTCATTTATAAAATAATAAAAAATTGTTATTTAATTCTATTATATGAAAAAAAAATTTAAGCTAAAAGCCAGCCTCAATATACATATATTGAAATATTTTATTTATTCCAAATGATATATTAAATACAAAAAATAAAAAGTCTTCGAACTTCGAGCGGCCAGATTAATTTTATTAAATGATTCAGAGCCTGAAGCAAAGTTGTAGAATAACAATACGTCAATTTTGTAAATATTTATTTCGAAATACGTAACATTATTTGATTAACAATAATATTTTCCGTGTAGGTACAAGATTTATACATGCTCCTTGAATGTTTTCTACTAGTAATTTAGTGGACTAAGTTTTTTTACATCTGTGTAGGTACCTACAAAAATTCTTTTTATCCGCAGAATATTAATGATAATTATTAATTAGTTAAAAAATGTATAATGTAAAATATACAAGGAAATTATTATTTGTATACCTTAACAAAATACAACACTGAAATTTTCGTTCTAATCGAGTCATATATTTTTAAAAAGTCGCGGAGCTGTTTGATTCATTTAATCGCTGACAATATAATATGCATTAATGTAAAAAATACGCCTTGTTTACACAAAGATTTAATTTACAAAGAGTAAATACTTTTACTATTATTAGAACACATTCTTATTGCGAAGTTGTAATTATTCATTCAGAACTTAGGTCTGTGATATTTTAAATATTAATTAAATGTATTAATTAGAAAAATATACATATAAAATCAATTTTTTTGAAAAATATTGTTGTTGCGCCACCGGGATTCAAACCTGGATCTCTTTCCAAACCGGGAAGGTGCATTATCCAATTATGCTACAGCGACATTATTTTTGACGACAAACCTATGTTCTGAATAATTATAACTTTACAATAAGAATGTGTTCGAATAATATATAAGTTGTGTCAATGTGTCCAAAATTTAATAAAAATGAATTGTTAATTCTGACGTCTGCTATCGGTTTGCTCAAAGATATTTGAGATTCCGTAAAAACAAAGTAGATGGCTCTTTCAAATAATGGAACGATATATGTATTAATTTGAAAAAGGTGTAACATATGGGTTCGAAAATTTTTCGTCAAAAATAACGTTGCTGTAGCATAGTTAGATAATACATCTTCTTCGGTTTGGAAAGAGATCCAGGTTCAAATCTCGGTGGCGCAACAACAATATTTTTCGATAAAATTAATTTTATATGTATATCTTTTTAATTAATACATTTAATTAGTATTTAAAATACTTTTACTGTTGCGTAAATGTGTTTTAAACTATCGGTTTATGTTTTCACAAATAATGTGTGTAGAATACCCACAGCTAATGATCCAAACCCCTCTCTTATATGTACACTTTATTTCATGTCTATTTATTTACTGGTTAGTTGTTTTATGTAAGAAAAAAAAATTAATATCAGTGATGTATATTATTTATGAAAATGTATTCACAAATAGTTAGAGACGTTAGAAGTATCACCACAAAAAGTACTACAATTTTAATTAAGAAACCGAGTAAATTTCTAAACTGCGCAGTTGGTACTGAAGATTGGAACAGCGTCCTTAATTGAGAACACAAATCTCAGAAGAAGGCATTGCTACCTAATATCCTCCGGTAGCACCAATCACAGGAAGGTAATAAGGGAAAAAACGAATTACACGGCAACCAGACCAATGAGAAAAATATAAGTGCAGAAGCAGAATCGATGTAATTACCCACCCGCTCGGGTTCAACAAACACAATCACCACGTGGTCAGATGGTTGACACATTTCAATAAGTCAAAAAAAAAAGTTTTTTGTGAATATTAAATTTTATGTATATATATTTATTTATTTAAATACAGTATAACAGACCTAGTCCAAAATATTTTATGGTCGCAAAACGAAAGTTACAAGTCCTATCTAATAAAGCATTGGCGATATCTCCCAATTTGTCAAACAATACAATTAAGAATCATATAAGGAATGAAAAACGTGTAAAGACATATCTGAAATGTTGGCTCATGTAAGTATTGCAAACATATGTTCCCCTGATTTTTTTTATATTTTAGACATCGTACCATTGTGCTCTATATAGTAGATATTTATATGTAAAAATATAAAAAATCTTCATACCGATGCAGACTTGTTTGTTAGCATGACATTTACACGCCTACTAAAATATACGTAAAATTATTATTTAAATCATTTTTACGGCCTTTTAGAACTCGTATGTAAGTTTGTCCGGGCTTTTCTGCCATATTTATCTTATCTGACTGTTTTCGAACCCATTTTCAGGGTTTATTGTAAGTACGAGCGTCACAATGAACTATGAAACACGACGGATATGAAAATGGCCTTAGTGTACGCAAACAGGTCTACTTTTCGCTTCGTACTCGATAATTTACTATAACCATATCGAATGTTAACATTTCATTATCAATTATATTGCATTAGTAATGAACTCTGTAATGGTTCTATTAGAGTTTAAGTGTAAAATTTTCCGAGCACTTCGGCTCGTATTTCTAACATCACCGTATTGGAATCCATCGCAAGGATTATCTATCAGAGTCAGCGTTGTTGCCAACTGCAGATATATAATAAAACATATATGCAAATACGACTAACTTGTAACTTGCTCGGTCTTCATTGGCAAATTTAATTGTTGCTACTACACATTGGATCATTTAGAATAGTATAATATGTATATTTTTCACCATCCTCGTATCTTGCAATGAATTCAAAAATTTTGGAACGATGACCGATTCTCGGACATTTCTCGAAATTTATGAGGGTGTTGGTATCCCGCTGGGGGTTACTGGGATGGACGATGCCGGGAAGAGCAGTGGCTAGAGAGACCTAACGGAGCGTTCTACTGCCTCTCCCTCGCACTCTTGAGACTTGGACTTGGAGGTGAATTTCTGCCGGACTGTGACCGAGTTCTGCGACTGCAACACATAAATGTGACGTTTACCCTCCCCTTTTGGGGGTGCATGATTTCTATAGCTTCTCTCTGGCCGTCCTCTGAATTTAATATGTTATGTATTAATACGTTATTAACTGAATGTAATTTTTAAAAAAAAGTAATATTGACGAATCGAAACGATAGTAAACAAATCTCAAAACAATTCCGGAATAAAGTGTAAATAAATAATAAAAAATGAGTTCAAATACGTCGGTTAATGAAATTAAATATACTCATAGAAGTTTATTATTTAGAATTCTAGATTACCAATGTAATAATTTGAGACCGTGAGAAACGACAGGTGTATGTATCTCTATAACAGAACGTAAAACCGTGTCATTTTCTCAGTTTTAGAAATTCTTTGCAAACAAAATTTTTTTGTCATCGCATGTCGAAAGCGAATGAGTAAAAACGCCCATTTCTTTCAAAACAATGCCAGCCGAACAGATAGCACGTCTCATAGCGGAGCTCATAAATCATCAAGCGCGGAGAGAAGAATCTTTGACATCTTATACGTCGGTGTCGAGTATATCACCGGATCGGTTAAACGTGTGAAGATCAAAAGTGAGATGAAACGGTGCATAAAATTATTCAAATTCTCAAAAAAATATTACCATGGTATTACTAACATCTACCTACAGTATACCGTTGCCTAAAATTCGTGCGATATTTTCCTTTTTTATAATTTTTTTTAGAAATTTTTCACTCTTTGATGGTAATAAAAATAATTACAAATATTACTTGAATGACTTTGCGTGTGGATATTTAATTTCACTACAATTTTTTACGTGACATCAGTCTTGCACTTCACACGGATAAATCATATTTAACTCTGTACATAATATACGACGTAAACTTTAGAGGTATCAAAAAATTATAATTTAGAATATGCGAAAATCAAACGTAATAACTGTAATGTCTCCAAGTCTAGGCCAACTAATATCGAGGTTATGCGATACAAGGAAATCATGCAAATAGACCATAAACACGCAATATAAATCATCAATCTGAAACGTTATATGTGTAATTCTTACACTATTAATATCACAATGAAACAATTCGTTTTTACGACCAAATAATTATTACATTAGAACACTATCATTCTTGAATATTAATAATATCTTGAAATATTTAGTACCTTGATAATATATCGGACGAGTAATTATTTTTTTTAAACAGAACATTATTATATTTTTATTTATTATCTTTGTTTTATTAACCACTTAATAGAGTCTAAATACATCTACCGGTTTCGAAAAATACCATTTTCTTCTTCACTAACTAAACTAAAAACAAATATTATTGTTTCTTTACCAGAATCTGTTTTTTAAAAAACACAATTATTTAAAAATAAATTTAGTACTTAACTCAAATTGTTACTTAATACAAATTTACTCGAATAATTTTTAGGAAAAAATTTTAGAATAGGACTCGTAATTAAATTTAGTTGGTTGTTTATAATTTTTTGATTAGTTTTACACGCTTTATTTATCTCCAACGATTCCAAATTATTTAATTTGTGACCAACACCGTTTATATACTATATTGACAATCCCAATTTTTTATCAAAACCATGACCATTTTCTATCATATGGTTAATAAAACAAAGATAATAAATAAAATTATGAATTTTAACCACAAAGTTAATATTGCTAATTTTAAAAGAAGAACATTATTATTGTGAAGTTGCAGTTTTTTAGAACATAGTCCTGTAGTATTTTTAACACATTAAAATTAATCAATTAAAAATATATACCTACAAAAAAATCTATTTATCGAAAAAATATTTTTGTTACTACCGGTAGCAACTAATTTAGTATTTAATAAATAGATTTTTTCTGTATATCTTTTAAGTTGATTCATTTCGATTGTATTAAGTTGTTTTAAAATAAAATTTCATTTGTATTTTACCTATAAATAAAAAAGTTATTTATTTTAAAACTTTTTGAATGATAAACTTATTATTACTTCACTTAGTACTATTAAATCTATCTTCTGTCGTCAAGTTTTTCTTAAAAGAAACCATTTCATTTAAAATTAAAACTCACATAGAACATTTAACAAATAAAAATTATAACGTTTTTTAAACCAAGCCTTTTCTTAAAAGAGAGACTAAACTTTAATTTCAATTAATCGTGAAATAAATTATGAATCTCAATCAAATTAGTATTTTTAAGTTTATCTTTTCGTTTTTGATGATTCATAATTATGTATCACCCATTACATAAATACAATAATTATCTAAAATATATATATGAACAATACAATACAGATTTATACTTATTTAGGATAAAAATCTAATACCTGAATCATTGGAAAGAATTAATTTTTCGTGTTCGAGGGTAGCGACTCACACTAATCCTATTATTGGTTATACACGTCGCATGTACACACAAATATTTCGGATTCCTTTTGTATTTTGGTGTGACATCACCGGCATCTCTGTAATTTTTCAAAAAATTTATAAAATGTTGAAAATGGTTGGCTTGTCACCTGAGCTCGGCTGCGGCCGCGCCCCACCGCCGGATCGGCAACAGACGAGAGGAAATATTTCAGCTATTCCACGAGAATTTGCCCGTCTTAATCTTCGCGATCTTAAAATTTGGTTTATTACCAATGTTACAACAGAATGCCATTTATCACTTATGCGTTGTGTACTCGGCCTGACATGCGGAATACTAAATTATTATGTTTACAGATACAGTTGCAATGTTTGCTATATTTATTTTAATTTTTACTAAACTGTCAAATGACTAAAGCTATGATATATTGTCGATGCTTGTGGCGTTAATTTTGTGCTAATTCTAACGTATCTTCATCAGGACTGCCGTATAACTGAACAGTATGTACAACTGGATGACTGACATACAAAAATAACACAATAATAGGTATATACAAAGTTAAATACAAATACAATGTTTAAAACTGTGATAATTTCCTGATTATCTAAATGATTATAATATAAACTGTAAAATAGTAACAAATCAAAAAAAACATTCTAACCGTTTAAGCTATGATGCCCAATACAGAAATTACAAAATTCATGTGTTTGCTAAGTGAGACATATATTTTTTACGTTGGAAGAGATCATTTTTTAATTACAATATTTATTCAGATCTTCTAATTCACTTTACTAACAAAATACATTAACATAACTAATTGTATTAATTTTTAACGATTTCACATTTCTGAAGCTATGATATTTTAGAACATTATGATAATTAAAACAAATTTAGAAAAATCTCACAAAGGTACACAAATAAAATTAAAAATAGATGGTCATCACCAACCAGGACATGAACCCTAAATCTTATATTGTCGATAGAGAATTTATTTATCTGGTTGAGGTTAAGAAACCTTTTGTATTACCTTCAAATTAAAATAATATAAAAATAAATACACCCATTTATCTATTATTATCAAAAGCAATGAAGTATAAAACTTGTCATCTTTTTTTCCTCTTATATCCAGGATACGGTATGGACCAGTCTTAACACAATGCAAAAATGTAATAATTAAAACAATTTAATTTTGACAAATTAAGAATTCAAACTGCTTGGTAAAATATTCACATTAGTCAGATCACCATTTAATTAAGGCACTTGTAATGAGGCATAATGTCCTAGATATAAAACACTTGTAATAAGGCATAATGTCCTAGATATGAGACAAATCTTTTTGTTGAGACTCGTTCAATATTTCCATGCTAACAACAACTCACCCCAAGCAATAAATCATGGACACAACACAAGACAAACAACAAACATCTACACACCAGTTCCGAGAGCAACAACGACATTTTATCAAAGATTCTACATGTTCTTAGCTCCGAAACTATACAACACACTCAGTACCAACTGGAAATCGTTTAATTCCAATAAGATTACACAAATATGGACCCAATATATGATCCAATCAGGTAGAGATGAATCAAAAGCATTGCTATCCAACATTCTAATATAATTTATACAATACCTACACTAATAATTCACTAGTCCTACAACACTCCCACTACATATATATTTATTTTATTTTTACTTTTTTATACATATTTTTAATTATCTTTTTATTTCTATCTATGATTTAAATAACACCACAACAGCACGAAAAAAAAACTGGCTACTTTATCACAGACTTCAGTCTAGCAAAGTAGCCAGGACAACGCTGTATATATCAGAGGTGAAGTCTACTCCATCCCACACAATATACTATGAGTATTATGCCTTGTGTTTATTATGTATAATATATTCACCTCTGTTAGAACAAAAATATGTGTCATCTAATAAATAAATAAATAAACTTATGTATGCATAAATAATAAACATGTCTATAATCTTAAAATATCTTAATCTCGCTCGACATTATCGACTATAATTAGGTGAATATTATTAACGATCGTAAACAATATGACAAACGTTGTGGTTTACGAAAATTTTTCGGTAAAACTAAACCGCGAGTATATTATATCTTTATTTTATAAATACTGTAATTTTTAAACAAAACATTGAATTTTAAATTAAAATTTTAAACAAAACACAAAAAATGGTTTTCCAGCCAAAAATATTTGTGGCAGACTAAGTATTATAATAAAAAATACATTTTATTTAATTAATTAAAACGGGAGAAAGTTAACTAATACGTTTAATAAAGTTTATATAGAATATAAAATTTTCAAATTTATTTAAATACGCAAATTAAAATGACTTGTCTGTTTTGAAAATAAATTCTGCGAACTTTGGTAATACCGTCAGAACATAATTGAGAGAATCATATCATGTAACAAAATGTCCTAATTCCGACCGCTTTCAGTCAAAGGAAAAACCTAATTTTATAAGGCTTTTTTTATAATGGAATGAGAAATAAATATCTCTATACATAAAAATAATACTATTACAAATTTCATTTTTATTTAGAAAAAATGTTCAAAGAAAATCAAACAATTAGCTTCAAAATAAAAACTAGATTTTACAACGTCAAATTTATTATCAATATTTATGATAAAACATTGTTTTTAAGGTATTTATATATATATATATATAATGTAAAATTACAAGTATTTATTTATTATTATTATTAATTTTATAAACATTAATATTCCACATATAAGTGTGTAAAATAACGCTCAACTATAGAAAGAAGACCGTAATATTTGTTCAAATATATGCCTACAATATTTCCATTATTATTACTTTCAAGGATCGCAGTGTTTGCCATATAAAGTAAATATCTTAAGACTATGTGCACAACTCTTAAAATGTTGACAAAGATTCGTTAATTCCTTCTACTAATATAAACTCAATTCTTGTTACAATATAATTAATTACACAGACTTCAACATCTTTCCTCTACTGTATTACAAATTTGATTTTGAATTTCGGTGTAGCTTTTAAGTAAATAACGAAATTATTCAAATCCTAAAATATACAACTTTTCTGATGACTGATAAATTTATATTGAATTAGTATTTTTTTTAACACTACTTGATTTTTTGTTGAATTTATAAATTGTAATAATCAATGAAAATCCATCAATGTGATCAAAAACAAACTATAATGTCAATTCTCCTTTACACAGAATAAATAGTCAGCACCTACTTTGAGGTATGGAATTATATGGAACATGGATAGTGGGTACCTAGGCTGGATGCCCAAAACTCAGTTGATTAGAAAAAGTACTCATTTTTTTATGCCATGTTCCATTTATTTACAAGCTTTCCTCTAAGATAATTTGTGATACAACACAATTTAAATTTAAATTGTTGATATAAAAAAGTGTCTGAATTTACGCACTTAGAAATGTAGAGAAAACTTTAAATGCGATTTAATGAAAGTGAAGAAGATAACCGATAAGAGTAAGTAAGCTACACGGGTCAGTGAGATTCGCGCTCTAGCGATCAAATACAAAATCTTGCATTCTTATTTTGTTTACATTCCGCGCGATATATCCAGCAGTTGCGTGGCAATTCATTTAAATGCTTGAAAATTTCCATCATATTTATCAAATGAACCGAATTTAACAGGCGTTGATCATTTTGAATATTACAATCTCGCGAAATTGTTCAAGAGTCCGGGAAGTATAGGGTAACTCTGGATAATATAAAGAACTCCACATCAAAGGATCAACTAAGTGTAAACAGACTCGTGTGCTCGCAATCAGCTTCAATAATTTTACGACCAATTTAACTTGTATTGCAAGTAAATTACGTTACCAACGTATTTTCACCGGGTAATGACGTGAATTTATTACTAGTTAATATTGTTTATACAGTCTCAAACGTGTCAAGTAAAGCAGTGTTCACTGTACTGTACAGAGGTGTGAGAATTTATTTATTTCTTAGACACAATATATATTGTATAGTTAAAAAACAGATTGGTACATATAAATATATTAAAACTATTTTTTTAATGCATCGCCCAACTAATCAGAGAATAAAAATACTAATGTGCAATACAATATGTATAAACATAAATAAAACTAAGTGAAAATATATAATATTAAAAGTTATAATGCAGTACACATAATGCAGCTATAAGAATTATTTCATAATAAATAACAGTTTAGTCTCAGTATCTGCTCTACCTAATTTTAACAACCAATTAAAAAAAATATTTTTAATGACCCATATCTACGAAATGAGACATAACAAGATAAATCTCAGAGCTTTAGATGTAATAAATTTCAATTCCGTGTACACGTACGTTGAGATTTTGACCGCTTGAGACTGGTAGGACCGACCCGTACGTACAAGCATTACCTTAAATCACATTCATAAGATACAACTATGTATTCTGAAAGTTTGACAAACAAAGCCATTAAATTACAACCTTTAATTCTATTTTACCTACTACAAAGGAGAATCAAATTTTTCCAACTATCAATGGACGTTATTGACTTATACAGACGTGAAGTGAGGCATGAAGCAAGTGACGGTACTCCAGTCTGTGACGGATTACACAAGCCGAGAATTGTCCAAAAAATCTCACGGGTCCATAATCCCTGCTGTACTTTACTTTTGCTTTAACCAAAAGTTTGCTTAATTTATTTTAATTACAAAAAAACTAGTAATAATATTTCTAAATGGAATTCTGATATTATAATCACGGACAATATTATCAATCGGCTATTTTTATCATAATTAGTCGATCGGTTTACAGCACCGAAACGCGCGTGTTTATTTTAGCACCCTAAGGAAAAGGTTAACAACAAATATTTAAATTATCCTAAACAATTTTTTTGTTTTATGAAATGTTCACAATTTCAACATTTTTAATTACCCTAAACGAAAAAATAAATGTAATGTTTTTTCGTTATATAAAATTTTTGGAACTACATATTTACAAATCCAACATTTTTACAAATTCTGTCAAAATTTATAAAAAAATATTCACAAAATGTATTCCGAAAAAATGTGTTGTAATAATTATTTAATTTTATTCCAATAATCAGGATGGAAAAGAGGACTAAGTTTTTTTCTCCAATTAAAACGCTTTATGTTATACGTCATGGAGTCGGTGCATGTGCAATGAAATCATTATTCTCCTGTGCACCGCTAGAGGAACTGCGGCGTAACGCTGCAACAGGGATACGCCGCCGGATGTTTGGCAGCGATCGGGCGGAACGGTACCGCACCAGCCGGCTGAACGCATTGTCACCGCGTTTCCACCGTGCAGCGCCGCGCAAGCGAGAGCAGAATAGGGTGACATTAAAATGGACATGAAAAAAAAAACTATTTAATAAACAACCTCTCTGTAACATATAACAATTTTTAATGTGAAACATCCTGAATGCAATGTTACACGTGAAACATTCGGGTAGAGTAATTCACCACAAACCGACAAATGAAACGAAATCTTGTTACGTAAGTGACAATCGCACCTTTCACGAATCGCGCCACAAACTACATCCGTTAACAAACAGCGTTACATGGCAGTGTATATTTATCGCGCTGATCGCACGTTCGTTCGATGGGGTGACTGCAACGGTTAAACGTTATCTCAATATAACTTCGCTGTTTGTGGTCCAATATGATTGTAATAAACTGCATCCAGTCTGGTCTGACTAAATTCTAAACGAAATATCACATACATATTATGCACGGCCCCTCAAACGGCATTATACTCGACAACGCCGAGTTCGTCACCGGTCGCTCATTTCCCTTGTCACCGCATCGCATATCCACCAGCGAGATTTTGCGTATCAATCAATAGCTTGCAGTAAACATTAAATAATATAGTAAAATTCTTAAAAATGTATACGAGATATATATATTTGTGTGTGTGTGAGTATTCGTCTAGAAGTAAGACCCTCGCCTCACTCAAGGTCGGGGAAGGGGGGTTAATCCGTGTTTTGGAAAATCAAAAAGTTAATAATTTTCTTCATAAACAAATGCTAAAATTAATTTAAAAAATAATATTTTACATTGATATGGCCTATCAATTTTTACGTGTCATTTTTTTTAAATCTGTAAGTAAATACTTGGTAACTTCTTTTTCACAAGACAAATTATTTTTATTTTTAATTATATACATAGGTACTTATAGATAATTTTATAAAGACGCAAAAGATGATTATTAAAATATTTGTTTTTAGTAAATGCACAAATAAAGTTGAAGATTTAGTTAAGTATTGACAAAATATAATGTTCTTCAAAATAACTAAATTATTAAATTTAATTACTTATATTTTACATTTTTTGATTCAAGAATTGTAACCGTACATTTTTTGTATTGACCACCAGTTATGTAAAGTGTCACTCAAGAAAGATGCTGTTCTTGATGACTTCTTATGTAACAAACAGCATCAAAGCCAATCTTTTTACATGTCAAATTATAAGAGGTTAATTAACTGTGGCAGCAGCCGACACTGGAGCTATCCGTTGACGGATAAACGAAGGTAAAGGTTAAGCTTGTGTCATAAGTCATAACGATTGAGACGTTGACCCCAAGTAGAATTACCACATTGGGTCAATGCACTTTAAGTATTATTTGTGACGTAAAAATATTGTGTATTATTAGAAGCATATTATATATTTCATGGATGAAATGGCTGATTGAAATAGAGATCAGTAAGCTAGGACTAGAAATAAATAATTTAAAAAAAACAAATGTCTTCATTGTTGAACAATTCAAAACCCTTATCAACAACAATTCCTTAACGGTCTACGAATAAGTTAAAGAGTTTATATATCTAGGTACTCTCATTTCAAAACGTGGAGGATATGAAGCAGAAATCGGAAGAAGAATTGGAATAGCAAAACCAGCAATGATGAAGATTTGGAGAAGTCAGTTTATTCTAAAAATGACCAAAATTTGTCTAGTGAAATCTTTACTGTAGCGCTTATGGAATAGAAACATGAACAATAAAAAAAAAGTAAAAGGAATATGTATAATAAGGAAATAAATGGATGCCGTCGAGATATGGTGCTGAAGATGGATGCAGGATTAAGGATTACAGAAAGACTTTCGATAACATGCAGGAGAAAGATTCTTATGTACTTTGGACATGTTTCCAAAATAAACAATGAGTGTCTCAAAAAACTCGTGGACGCAGAAACAGTCGAGGGAAAGAGGACGGTCTCCTGCAAGAGGGATAGACCTAATGAAAGTGTTAACAAAGTCCTCTTCAAAAGCTGCGATCAACATCGCTCAAAACCGGGAAGAATAGAGACATATTGTGCATCAAGTTACAAATATTTCGGGGCACCATGGCGCTCAGTACTAAGCATACAATGATGAAGAAGAAGATATTTCTCATTAGTAGAATCTATTGAATTTTTTATTTATTTAGATACATATAATTTATTTTTTTTGTAACATAAATAGTACATATGAAAAAATAAAGGTAATTGTTTTACTAGACGTAGTCTGTTCTAAAGCAATTACCTGTCCAGTTTTTAAAAGTTGTAAATGTTAAGAGGTAAGTAAGTATAGTGTTAAGTACGTTATGAAAAGTTATGTGAAAAAATTATAATCAGAAGTTAAAAACATATTGAAAATAAAGTTATAAAAATATTATTGTCAGTAATATACAATAGTGGGTAACAAAAATGTGTGGGTAGTTAGGTTAGCACAAATGACAATTTAGTTTAATTTTGCTTTCTACCCACATCAAGCAACCACTTTGTTATTTTTGGTTTGAAGTAGTTAATTACTTAAGACTCTTTAAGGTCTGGTGGCAATTTGTTAAATATTCTCGGAGCACAAAATAAAAAAAATCATTGAGCGAATTTGGTATTAAATGTTGGCACTGAATAGTATCCTAAGGCTTTGTTTCTGGTTTCCTTTGGATCGGATGGTGGAAGTAAATTTTTTTTTTTTTTTTAATAACTTTAAGATTGCTCTGGTAAACAGTTGTCTTATATCCAAAATTTGAAAGAATTTAAAGAGTTCTTCAGAGTTATGTCTAAATGGCCTATTGTTTATTACTCTGACAACCCATTTCTGAGCCTTAATTAGAGAATCCATTGAAGTAAGAGCTGCACCACCCCATGCACATATTACGTAACTGAAGAGACTCTGACAAAGTGAATAGTATACCATTTTTAATAAAGTAATATTCATGAAGTTAAGTCAATTAATTTTTAATCCTTATAATTGTACTGAACTAAATATTTTTAACTGAATCTATATCGGCATCTTGGCGTCTATGGATTTTCTGCATTTTTCAAACAATGTCTGCTGTTTTCGAAAAGAACTAATCCTTTCTAAAAGTTCCGGAAAATAACATTTCTATATTTTTTTTTTACTTGAGAGACTAAACGTGTTGTGTTTTTGGTATATTTTAACCTATGATTCCATATTTCGGTGTTTGTGTAGATAAAATTTATAGTTTATAATTTATCATCTGACAGGCGAGCGAATTCGCATTTTTCAGGATATTATTAAGTTAGATTATTACAAATATTAAATTAAATGTCAAAATACAATTATTTCCGTTATTAGTTTCGGCTATACTAATTTGTAAAGCTAGTTATTTAAATAAATGTTTTTGAACACTTTTAATGAAATATTTTAAATCCGTTGTCCGAAGGAGAAATTGTAGAAAATATTTTAAGCGAAATCGAAATCAGATTACGATACCGAGCAATAAAAGAACTTGCCTGTTTTAAAGTAATAAATTAACAATTATATTCTAATTTGAAATTCATAGAATTGTTCTCAAAATTTAAAAAAAAACGAACTTTTTTTTTATACCTATTGTATATGTAAATAGTTAACATCGTCGGTAACAACATAACCTAAGTGTGTGCCTACTATACGCCACTGCTTATAATTAGTACTAACTTAAATATTGATAAGAATGATTTAAAAAATGTATTATTATATGAATTAAACATTCTTATATGTATGCGTCCCACGACTAATATAGAGGCATTTTATACTTTACGAGTATGTATTTCTTTACCTAATTATACATTTTATCAGCAATTACAATAGTTGTCACAAGCCAGCAATTATAATAGTAAATATTACAAAAAAAAAAATGTTTTTTAATCTAACCACAATCTCTTAAATAATGTTACAATAAAATACATTCAGCCATATATCATCTATTTATTCTTTCAGTCAATTAATTTATATTGATTTCTGCTGGTAGTGAAATTATGTCGTATAGAAATTATTAATTATTTGCATCCTTGAATTGTTCCTAAAACTGTATATTTCACGGCACAGATACGTGCAAGAAATAGATACATCGCACTATACTAGAAATGTCCGCTTTAATGTACATGCCACAAATTTAGTGAAGGCAAAATGGGCTCGTCTACCTGAGACTATGCATTTTTTATATAATTTCTCTCAGTCCTCGGATGTTCTGCCGTAGACAATGCAATTATTCCCATCCGTGAGAATTCCGGCCGGCGAGACGCAGCATCCAGCGTTTCTTAATCAGTCTTGTGACATCATCACTCCCAGTACTCCCAGTAGGACTGAACGTTCTGGTACCTTCGATTCAGTCGACAGACGGTCTCATTCAAAATGAAGATTTCATACAGTAGCGAGAAATGAATCGCTCGCGGCTCACTTCAAGCTACTCGTATTTTTCTATAACGAATAATATAGGGCGACGTGAAAGGTAAATAATGTTTAGTAGCATTTCAAAACAACAGTACGATTCATTTTTTAATATAATATAACAAATAAACCTATACATATTACAGTGAGTATGAATTGTGCATTATCAATGAAATATAATATGTATAAAATGAGATGTTACAGTATATATCTGAACAAATTACAATCGAAACACATGAAAGCATAAAATAATACAAAAGAACTTAGTAACACACAAGAACATAAAAATTATTATAAACAAATAATTAGCACCAACATATACAAACATAGTGTCGTGTAAAAATATTTTATAGCCCATTAATGAATTGGAGAATGCATCCAACTCATTTACTGGGTTTATCATTATAAAATCTACCCATTCGTGAAATTGTATATCCCAGCTTACGTGGTGCAAAGTAGAGGGGACGAGAGAAGTTAGGTGCAGCGCCGACGTTACGCACAGGCGGAGCACGCGCCTGCCTGTGGCGGCCAAATCAAGGGGGCGGCCAAAAAATATATAAAAATTGAAAAACAAAATCCCAAGTTGCAAAACGATAATAGTGCGTAATAAAAAAAATCCAGGTATAAACAAATCAAGAAATAATATAGTAGTTATTTCCTAATAAAGCAGTAATTTGTAGTCAACATTTACTATTGTCCAGAACGTATTTTGGTGAAATACCACCCTTGGGCAAGTTTCAAAAAAGTGGCCTAACAAAATACCGCCCTTTACATATGTGGCACGCGGGCGGCCGTTTTAGGGGGCGGCCAATTTAAGAGGATGGTTTTACAAAAATTGAAAACTTCATCTTCATTTAAGTTACTAGGGTAGAAAAAAAACTATGTTGCCTGTGACGGCAAAAAGTCTAACGCCGGCGCTGGATTGATGTATGGCACTGTGAAGAGAGCAAGTGTATGACTCAAATGAAAGGTAGTGCATGGTTCTGTGGCGAGGATGACGTCATAAAAATATGATGTGAAATACATGTGTTCGGTATTCATTACTAGGCTATAACACATTTTTAAAGTAATATATTTGGCTTTATGGATTATAAAGTCGTAATATTATTTATCACGACTTCGAGGCGAATACATACTATTTCGATACTCTCTTGGTATGAAATAATCTTACTCTAGTCAAGTAATCAAATAATCGTAGAGTGTCAACTGTACTTTATAAGAAAATTTTCAATAAAATATTTATATGATTATTTAAGGCACGTTGCTCAATGATGATAAAAGTTAATGGAGTCGATGTATTTTAAAAACACATGATAATTTTAAATATGAATTAAATATATTAATTAGAAAGATATACATATAATATCAATTTTATCAAAAAATATTGTTGTTGCACCACCGGGATTCGAACCTGGATCTCTTTCCAAACCGGGGAAGGTGCATTATCCAACTATGCTACAGCGACGATATATTTAGCGACAAATTTTCGAACCTATATGTTAGCTTTTTGATATTAATACATTTAATCGTTCCATTATTTGAAAGAGCCATCTACCTTATTTTTACGGAATCTCAAATACCTTTGAGTAATCTGATAGCAGACGCCAGAATTATTAATTCATTTTTATTAAATTTTGGACACATTGATACAACTTTATTATTAGGAGAACACATTCTTATTGTGAAGTTGTAATTATTCAAAACATAGGTCTGTGATATTTAAAATATGAATTAAATATATTAATTAGAATGATATATATATAAAATCAATTTAATAGAAAAATATTGTTTTTACATGCAATCATTTTTTAATTAGTCAATACATTCGGTGCTTTTTCACTAAAAATAGAAGCAACCTTGTGCACGTCATATGTAAAGGTCATGGAATAATGTGTGTCGTCTAGGTAAATACCAAAAAAATCTAATATCAGCAAAAAACAGCATATTTTTGGTTAAATACCACTCGTTTCTCGTATAATTAATTAATAATAAATATCCCACACGTCTACAAACTCATCGATATAATATACTAAGCCATACGTACTCCATAATATGAAGTTTATTTTTTTTAACATTAAAACAAAAAATTATTTTAACTAACACAAAACCTGCGTCCATGTGACAATTCTTTAACGTTAACAATTTTTTTTTACATAATATGTTCAGAGAGGTATGCAGGTGATATTTAAATAGATTTGCTGCTTGCTAGTATCCCTACTCTCGTATTTAATTCCATCTCAATATTAGATTTTTTTTGTTCACATGTTACATTTATTAACACCCAGAGATAACTTAATATTCAGTATATTAAATAATTTGCTAAAAAAAGGTTAAATGTTAACATTGGAAAAAAATGGTTACGTTGAGGTATCAAGATTATTATTAAAAATACTTATGAACTTTCGTGTTCATAATTTCAAACAAGGATTGAATCAACATCATCTTAGTTATTTGTGAATGAAATGAAAATCAAAACATTCTGAGTTAATAATTATTATTTTAAGGCAGAACAACTAAACGATACTGAAGTATATTAATATTTTTAAATACAAAATAATTCATTGAAATCAATTTCGAACACATCTAAATCTAATGAAATTAAATTAATAAAAAAGTATGTTTGCGTTACTCATTTAAAGGGAACTGCACAGATACAAAGCAACGTTTATATTAGTTTTCGTACTTATCGTATATTATAGTTTTCATCATCAACGATAATTATTAAATACAATATTCACTCAACAAAATAAATATGTTAATTGTATTAGCAAAAAAAATATCTTGGTCTGCATACCTACACCGTATCACGTACACGATCATTCTAATATTATTTATCGCGACGAACAATATTTTTTTTTAGTGATGTGTCTACACGTTTGTAGTTTTTCGGGTCTTACAAAAAAAAGATTAAGACATTATGAATATGCTTTCTGCTTTGATCTTGAAAGTATGTAAATGTATGCAACTGACGCACCTACCTACCAACAGTCGCGCCAAATACGTCATACGCATCATAAATTTTCCTTATCTAAAGTCTAAAACTCAAAAATTCTTACTACCGGCGCGCCGGCGCGGTGAAAAATGAATGGAAATTCTTTGACGTTAGCTGACGGCCAAGCTGATAAGACGACCGAATGATTTCGCCATTCGGAACACAGACCTATTTATAAGACAAATCTCCGATTGAGAAGCTGTGCAGTTGCCATGCAGAACTTTAAACGGAGCGGTAAAATGCCTCGTCGCATTAAATTAATTGACCAAACAGGCTATTATTTCAATTCAATTGGCAGCGAAAGCAATGGACAAGATCTAGCATTGAGATAACTTCTTGAATCAACTGCACTCAGCGTCTCCGCCGCGCAGGTCCAACGTGCGCTAGTTTGTGCGCGTGCGACTCAATTGCGCGCACCGTCGCAATTACAATAAATAAATCATTATCTATTTCATATTTTTATTTGTTAACTTTGTTTTATTAATTAAGTCAATTTTGCTAATTTCAAAAGTATCATATATTTCAACCACACATATCACTCGTCAGTATTGGAAATGTATTAAAAATAAAGTGGATTATAACGAAAGATACAGACATCACTAAATAATTTTAAAAATATATCTATCGTGTTACATCAATCAGTATACAAGTATAAGACATGCTTAAATGTTTTATTATAAGGCGTATGTATTTTATTTACAGTTTCCTTATGCACACAAAAATTAATAGAGATAAAAAGAAAACATAAAGATACAGATGCTAATGACATAAATTATCATATAGTAGATTAGGCTATGAATATTACAAATACTAATTCAAATTTGTGGATGTTAATGTGAAACCTGTGAAAATTGAAAATGTATCTATACACTTGTCGTACAATATAATTAAATAAATCCAATAAAATCGTTTAATTATACGTAGTTTTTGCTGGTAAATTGATCACTCAATATATAATATAAGCTAAAAAATAATGATTTTAGAAAAAATTGATTTGATATTGTTGTATACGAATATTATGTTAATGTAACAATTACGATGTATATATGTTAAAAGATTTGTTTAATAGTATTCATGAGGTGAGGTTGCGGTAAATAACTGTTGACACAGAACACGAGATCCTTGGCGATCGGCATTCTACTTGTATATATAAAATCACCCATTTCAATACAGATTTTTATATTGAGACGGGCACAGTTCTTTCACAATTATACATATTATGTATAGATTTAAAAAAATAATAATGAATACGTCTCTAAAACATGAGATGCGTGATAAACAATAATACTAATATACCTATTATTTCCCGGCATTTGGGTCTATGAATCATTATAATATTTAAAATGTTGGTAGGTTGGTACATGGTTTTGTTGCCTTTTAATAACAATTAAACTTAGATATTCACAGCTCTTGAAAATTCTCCAGAATTGAATTAATATAATAATAATTAGTTAGCGATTAAGTAATTGGATAGAGTAAATATTTTAGCTTTGTGGATTTTAATATAATGTGTCTTATTTTTACAATGTTCTATTATATAATTGTATGTTACAATTTTTCCATACAACTATATATTGCTTTGAACCTGTATTTATTATTTTCATCGTATATATTTTTTTTAATCCTAGCTTGTTTTTATTTTTATTTAATTTATCCCATATTATTCCTATAAAATGGTAATTAATTTCATTCATAACTAATTGGAATTAATCATACAATATATCTTTAGCCATTAATCTATAATTAAATTAATGCTCATATAAAATATGTTTAAATTGTTAAGAAGTTTTAAATATTTCAAAAATAATTGCTTTGGTAATGCTGGGGTTCAAATCCATGGAGCCATATTATATATTTTATTCCCTTTTTATTTTACGTGGTTTAGGATTATCTAATGTCGTGGGAATAGCAAAAAATAAGAAAAACCGTACGGAGGGTATGTGAACGCGGCCACAAGCGAACAATCCATTTCTCGATTTAGTGACAACGCCAAAATCCATTAAAAATTTTGTCGCACTGAAAATTTTAGTCATACTGAAACCTATTTTCCCCTTGAGTTGAATCGAGGTTAATTCCCTTATTCCAGTATATTTATCCTATTAAATATTTAAGCCGGCGACGCAAAAAATTAATTTATTTTATTTACATGTGAATTAACGTGCATGTAATGATTCTTATATAAAGTTTACTTCGTTAAAACTTTTGCTTAATCCTAGATTAGTATCGTTAAAAAATACAGCGTGGTTGCTATCGATACGTAATTTTTTACGTATCTGGTTATAAATACATTAGGTACTTGGGCATAAATAAGCAACACATTAAATTTCGTTTTTTTTTTCATTTCGTTATTCCACAGATGGCTTTTCCACATTTGCAGTAAGTGGTCGTCATCTTTTTCTTTGCAGATGGATAAAATCCGCAATATTTTCTTGACTTTGTGATTGCACTCGTGATCCTGGGGCCGGAGTACCTTGCTCACTAATAACTTTCAAAATAGACCCACGAAGCTCTCTGCTCAATTTAGGGATATTTAACCTCGACTTGAAGAGTGGCAATGTGACTGAGCTGTGATGTGTTGCATCAACAGTTAGGGAGAGTACTGCTAGAGCGGGAGAGGCGTCAGAATTGGCAAGTGGGCGGAGCAAATGCTATTGTTTGAACAACACATAAAATTTACGTACGATACTAATCTAGAATTAACTTCTCTTTCATGTGAACGGACTTGGTTATCATAACTTTACTTACTGTGGCCGGAAAAAGCTCCACTAGCCAACCCATTGTCTACGGCTCTTCAGCCATAACGTTTTCCTTCCAGGGCCCCGATTTCCAACAATCTCTCCTTGCATTATGACATGCAAAATCTGATACTACTCAATACATGTCCGATATATTGATGTTTTTTGATTTTTATTGTTATAAACACTCATTTTTCTTCATTCATCCAGACCATAACACTTTCATTCGTAACTCTATCTATCCAGCTTATTTTAAGCATTCTTCTGTAGATTCATATCTCGAATCGCAAGTCGCGTTATCATTTCTTGAGTAAGCATATATGCTTCCATTCCATAAGATAATACTGAGAATACATAGCATCTGACTATTCACATGTGTTAATATGAGATTTATATAATGATTCCTGAACATCTTTTTTTCCTCAACGCGGTGTTTAATTGTATCTTTAATTTATATTGCAATCCAAATATACAATTCTTATTTTTTACAATCTCATTCTAGCAAAACATTCATCGAAAACTATGTTATATTTTCTAATGAGCATGTGTTTTTTTTTACTTATATTCTAAGCTATATTTATATTAAAATTCAAGTCTCAAATGCTTGCACTGCTTGGTTCAATACTTGCTAGAAGAACAGTACCATCAGCATAACGCAGGTTGTTCACACTTTAAGCTTAATAGTGAATTCATAAATTGGAATACAACAATAACTAATGCTCCAGTAGCGTGCAGTAAACATAAACGTATATTTATGACGATGCTAACTATGTATTTATAGGAAAAACAAAATTATGTGAGAAAATTGTTCTTATTTTGAGAAAAATTTAGTAATAATGTGTAAAATAAATGCTAACTCATTGCTTTTAAAAAAGCATATCATTTTATTGTTCCATACCATTCTCTGCTTTTGATAACAATTAAAATATTATATGCGATTTCTCCTTTAGATAACGAATATTTAAAATATTTCTTTAATCAAAATGAAATATTTAACCATAACCGAAACTCAAATAGAATGAAATATATTGCATCATAAAAAAGGCAAACTCGCTCACTTGACAGATTATTTACGATTATTTGAATTACGAATCGACGTTGGAATCCACCATGAAAACCGCTTAATCTGCATAATTAGTAAAAAATGCATTGAACGCAGTTTACAGTCAGAAAAATTCCTATCTTGACTGAAAAATGCTTGAATACTGCAGAAAATTGCCACAGAAAAACATGGCACAGCTTAACTAGGGAAATATTTAGTTCAGTAATATTGTTAACAAACAAATTGTAAAAAAGTCGTAATAAAAAACTATGCTAATGTACTTAATAACGGGTAGATTTGAATATGGTATTTTTAAAAGATACTAAATGTTTGATGTATATTTATTTCCCAAAACCTTTAGTAATTTTTACTTGAAAAATTTATTTATATTTTAACATGAAACGTAAAAGTGAGATAAATTTTATATTTTAATGTAACACGATACATAAAAAAAAGTTTGGAAACTAACACGGATAACCGAGCCTGGACGTGATTGGTTGGTTCCCCCTTCTCTTTACAATTCCGCTCCTGTCTCTCGGGAACTAAGCAGTAAAGCGAGCAATCACTCTCAGTTTTATGATTCGCACCAATGCGACCAGGATACATTGTCGAAATAAAACAGATTTAAAGAATTTAAAATCAACGCAATCATTTTTTTACCCATTAATAAATAACGTTTATACACGTATTTACACATGTACTTAGAAAACGGATTCCTAATTTGAATATCACCATATAAACACGTTAAAAAAATATTCATTTTGCATATTATTTTTAAACATAATTTATGACGTATAGTTTTAATACTCCGCGGTATTTACGTACATTTAAAATGAAAAACGGAAAAAACTTTTCTTGAAGAATTATTGCGAAATACGCTTTCGTTTAATAAATTCGGAATGTGAAATAGAAATTTTATTTATGTGTTTGAATTTAATACGCGACAGTTAGTATGTCATACTCAAAGCAGTGTTCGTGTAAAAAAATAAAGGTATTTTTCTTGCTTTCGAATCGCTTCTTGTCTCCAGCTCAACGTTGTTATCTTAACAAACATGTTTGCATTCAAATGTTCCTTTTAATGCCCACCGATAAATACGCTGTAATTTTTAAAAACATTAATAATTCATTTGAGTTTCCGCGTTTAGCCGGCCGGGGTCGGAACTCGTTAATTATTTAAAAGCGATCCTTAAGATTATATAATTAATTCATGCATAATCATTGTGTAGAAATGATTAAAGATATACGTTTAATACGAAATTGCAAAACAATAATCAATACATAATATTGTTGATGAATCTTTAAACATTCTCATTTAAAACTTTTTTAATATTTAAATTATATTTTATTATATTTAAAACTTATGAAACGATCTAAACAAGTAGTATTATAATACTTATTACCTGTTAAAAACATAGAGAGAATACAAACTTTTTTCTAGAGATTATGGGGGTTGAAGAATCGACACTATCGATAAATGTTTGGTTATGCGTTTATGGATGGTTAAATAAATGCACGTGGATTAACGGATGAACGTGTGTCGAAGTATATGTATGTAGACATGAATTTAAAAGATTTTGAAGCCGATGTTTTGAATGATATAATGTGATTCTAGTGGATGCCCCAATATTCCATTCACCACTCTCGTGCTCGTTTAAAAGATGCGGAATATATTGGCAGGCTTGCAAGTTATGAGAAAGAAACCGCTTACTATTTTCACCGACTTGATTGTAGAATGAACAATGAAGTTACTGCAACGATTTATTATCAGATGTGGTTTCTGTAGCTCTTGACTGAAAGGAGGCGATAGAAAGAGTGTCGCTCATGAAACGCCCTCCCCGACAGCCGCTGGCCGCGTTGGTATTGTTACCTACTGTCGATACTGAGTATCTATACGGCTGATAGGAATTTCGTTTTGTGCATCAGTACCTGCTGGGTGTGTTCAGCTTGACGGTGATGATAAGAGTGGAGGCGATAGCTCTCCACAAACTTCTATGAAGAAACGTAAACGAGACACTAAATAAACGAGAGACTGATTTTACGACACTCTGGGAAGTAATTTGAGTTGAGCGTTATCGTGAGTTCACTGCAATTTTAAAGCTGACGTAAAACTTTATATCATAAATGTGACACCTTTCGGGTCATGGTCAAGTGTCGTAGAACTCTCTATATACACTATTTCATAATTATTATCATAGATAAATACGACTTGATAAATAAGTTATCTGAAAACACGTTTTATGATATATATTATTATCATTTTTCTAAAATATTATTTTAATCCTAGTATAAATAAATTAAATCGGCAATATAAAGTTCACTAACAAAATATAAAAGAAAAAAGGAAATAAATTATAAAAAATATATAAGTACCAAATTATGTATAACTGTTTAGATTTAAATATTCAATTTTACGTTTCAAAAATAAAATTTTCAGAAAGCGATTCTTATGATTTTTCGTATGAAAACAATTTGGTTGCTTTTGGCGGAATATAGATTTGAGCTGTAATTAAGCCTCTTATTTATAAAGCTAGTTAGAAATTTCTTTAAGTATAATTCATTATTTTTAAATAAAATATTCAGCAGCACAAATTATTAAAGATAGTACCCTGCTGGGTGCTATGTATTAAAATAATAAAAGTAATCAAAAATATTTATATATATCATATAGAACGATAACAAAATGAATGAAACGGAATGTGGGTGTAACAAATCACAATAAGCAGAAGAAATAATTCAGTCGAAGTGCATCAATGAAAAATAATGAACGCATCTTCATTGACTTAATCCAAATGCATGCAAGTCTCTAAAAACTTTTACCCAACTAAATGATGGCATCTATCCGTCGGGCTATTCACAGCACTCACTTAAAATAGTGTTCAAGACATATGGTCGCTTTAAATTAACATACTTTCAAAGATGCATTCTTGAGACGCTACGTGCATCTGCCAAACTTATATTGATTATATATAAGAAAAACAACTAAATAAATAAACAATAATCGGGTGTGCATGTCATCCAGAGTAGAAATTAATATCAATTATATTATTTTGTAAATTGAGTTGAAACACTTTTATGTTTTCGGGAACATCTTCCCATTATTAATAATACATTTCAACTAAAATTAAAAACATTTTCAGACAGTGATTAAGGGTGTGTCTGGAGTTACGGAAGGTGGGGGTGGAGTAAAAATGCATAAGAGAGGGGATGTAATGGGCAGTATTTGGATGTTATTATTTTCTTATTAAAAATTTCTAAATTATCTAAGATGTCTAACTTTCATCCTTTAATTTTAGTTCAATTGTATTATTGATAATGGAAAGATGTTCAAACGTTAAATATAGTATTTCAACTCAATTTACAAAATAATCGTGGAATTCCACAAAGTTTCACCAAAAACCTTTGAACAGTTATGAATTATGTAATAAGACAATACTATTAGTAACAAAAAACTAAGCAGAAAAAATGCACATCAATTTAATTGCATTTGGCTGCAATTTAACCTATGCACTGCGGTTGAATTTATGGTCTAATTAATAACAACGTATCATTGCAATTAGTCGAATATTAAGTATTTTTATTAGTATCGTTAAATCAAAGCAGTATTTGGGTTGCCAATAATTATTTCGTTACCAGTATTGCTAATTTAATACACAGTTAAAAAATGTGATATTTATTCAAATCAGCAGAAATATTTTCGAATTTGCACGTGTCATCAATGGTAAAAATGCATTGAGCAACTAATTAGTTAATCCTAATAATCCTCTGTTATTTTGATCGGAGAAATTTGAATTATGAGTGAACAATTTCATAATAAAAATAATTGCAAATATAAACGGCGTAATGTACGTAATTATATATAAGCTCTGTTTCGTAACCGATATAAATTAGTAAAATCTGAATAGAAATCACATCAAAATTTTATATAAAACTCTAAATTTTGCCTAGTATGATAAAACATTGCAATCCAAAATGTTTTTGTTTCTTCATTCGAAACAACATCGGAACATGTACACAATACTCGGTTCACCCAGAACGATGAAATGGTGTACCGAAATGTATAAATAAGTACAGCTAAAGAATATTAGCATATAATGTATCTAAAAATTATATTAGCATATAATGTATCTAAAAATTATATTAGCATATAATGTAACTAAAATATTTAATATGATGCGTGTGATTCATAAAATAATTATCATTCGGGGAGCGAGGGGTAATGGGAGCCACTACAAAAAATGTACTTACCAACGATCAAATCAATCGGAAACTACCCAAATGTCAGTCGATTATTGTCAGCTGCTTGGTGATTTGCGCATGCGCTTGACGAGTGGAAGTGTTTTGCGTTCGACGTTTACAAAAATTTACGATTTTTGATATCATGGTAAGTAGTTAAATTTGACTAATTTTCTCTCCATTCCATAGCCAGATGTATGTATTTTTAGGTACAAGTTTGAGGATCGAAGTATAAAATAGTTTATTTACTTTCTTTTTAGGACCTTCAAAGTAGTGAACTTTGGGGTAATTGAAGCCTAGGTGGCTCTTCACCCTCTCATTCTCACTTTATTCTTTGAACCAATCAAGACTGCTTTCGACACGGTACTCCCGCCCTCTTGACTATGCTCTTCCACTTTTTTCGGCATCGTGCAGATCTCAGGGCTGTCACCAGAGAAGTTCCTGTTGCCTTGGCCAACGGATAGGGAATCTTCCTCTTCCTCTTCGTCCTTCAATGTGTCCCACCACAACAAGCTTCTCCAACATATCATCCCATCTCGCAAGATGTCCAAAAAATTGAAGATTCGTCTCAGACAAATGGTTGAGAGCTTTGCTTATAGATAAATAAAAATCACGAAATTAATACCATCAATGTGTGGATCTGGAGGGGTGGGATGCAAGAACGTAATTTTCTCCAGAAGAATTTTTTCTATTTATTTACGATGTTTAGTTAAAGGTAGATTAGGCGGTCTATCCGCATGTTCAGTACCGATAACAATCTAATGTATTTGACAATGCATTTAACGGATAAAATGACAAACTAAATACGTTAACGTTCATAATTTTTAATAAATAAATCATCGGCGATCAATTGTAGAATCGGTGAACATACCGATCGGCAAATTGCGTGTAGGTGAATTTTCCATTCGAAAAATTTACCACCGTTCGGTGAACTTTCCGGTCGGTGAACTTTCCGTCGGTGAAATTTCCGTCGGTGAACCTTCCGGTCGGAGAATTTTCCGTCGGTGAAATTTCCGTCGATGAATTGCAGTCGATAAACTTTCCGGATATCTGCACGAACATTATATTTGGCACACAACGTTTGGACTGCTCGCGAAAACGCTCTGCTTTGTTATAGGTATTCTAAGAACGATCCTTAAACGAAGTTACGCCACTGAATGTTATTGTATTCAATACCGCGTAATTAACCATTTCTGTGAAATGTTCGATACACTAAATGTAGAAGGGAATATGCTAATTTTAATATTATTTAAATGGACGTACAATACTTCGGTGTAATGTTTTCCTGCTCTTTGCTTTTCACCAATGAATTAATTATGACATGGTTTGAGTCACCAGTGAATTAATTATAACACGATATGTATTTCAAACATGTGTTTAGAGAGAATGTTGTTCATTAAAAATAAGATTCACGTGTATACGTACGTATGTGAGGAGAAATATTATACTTAATAATTTATGGGTCTTGCTTGAATGATTCTAGAGTGTGTATTCTTGGAAAATAATTTTCATAATGTCTTTTGACTGCGAAATAAAGACTTAACACATTATGTTTCATGTAAATTATTATTGTCTTCTTTGTCAATTTTAGATTTAGGCATTAGATAACAAAAATCTTGGAAAATTATATCGATGGTTTTAACGAAGCATTTTGTAAATACAAATTTTAATTATGTGAACAAAATGTTATAAAAAACGACTAAAAAAAATACTTATATGAACTTGTGACTATCTTCTTAATAAACTACTGCTACACGGCAGTACTACGCAAAGCAAACTTAGATATTGTCATGTAGAATAAATTGAACGACATAGACAATTGGAAACGTTTATTTGTTATATTATTGATAGAATCGGCGTTAATCATAATGGATGGATATTAATAAAACAATGTTATAACTCTACTTGAGTTTATTAGCACTACTCGAGTACCATTAAACTTCTCCATTCCGTCGCACGTAAAGACAACCGTCAAACAACACGGGAATCAGCAAACCATCTCACGTGTTCACCACAAACAGATACCAATCATCTGAATTCGAATGGAAAAGTCCAGAAGTTTGGCGTATGGGATGTCTCGTAAGCTCAGCCAAAATAATAAAAACCAGCTGGTTATTGTATGCTCCTCTTTGCTAGCGACGGTAAAAAATATCAACTTTTTGATCACAATTGACTGCATTATTTATGGATGTCTTCGTCAGTGAACTGTTTTTACATGCGTTTTTTTAATTGTTTTAACATAACATTTTATAAAATAGATTCCAGGTACAGACCGGTAAATGAATAGACACGAAATAAAGTGTACATATAGAAGAGGGGTTCAAAACATTAGTTGCGGGATGAGGGACATTCTACACACATTATTTGTGGAAACATAAATCCGATAGTTTGACACATTTATGCAACAGTAAAAGTATTTACTCTTTGAAAATTAAATCTTTATGTAAACAAGACATATTTTTTACATTAATGCATATTGTGTTGTCAGCGTTTAAATTTTCATTAAAATCGAGTCATATATTTAAAAAAAGTCGCGGAGTTATTTGATTGCGTAAGTGGTATTAAAATAAATATATTGAAATAAGAAACTTCCGTTAGTTCATGTCTATATATTTGGTAGTCTGTGATTCCAGGCATATAATTTTTTTTAAGTTCTGTTCGGTATTTTGGCATCTAATAAAATATTTTCTCCGTACTATAAAGTGTCAACTAGATCAAAAATAATGTCATAATATGGTTCGTTATTAGAGTATCGTTAAATTTTATTGAAATAACTTTAAAATTATTGCGAGAATCGTTAAATTTTTTGAACTATTAATATTATTAATTAAATTACATGTATATTTTTTTAAATTTGTAATAAATGTTCCGATTTATATTATTATTATGAAGTAGCGTAATTATTTATAACTCATTATATACGCATCACAAGTGCAACAATTTAATTACGAAATATTTCATAAAAAATATTTTGTTACCGAAGCACAATAAATATTGTTTATTTGGTAAATAAAACTATTTTCTGAACACCACATTGATTTACGTGACCAAATGTCGCAGATTAAAAAAAATATATATTATATTTAAATCCAACGTGGAAAAATTACATCTGTGACGTTGGCGCTCCCGAAGAATAGTGAACAGCTGAGGTTGGAAGTATCAAAAATGAATTGCCCGCCGAAAGATATTCCATCAGAATCTGAGAATTCTCATCTCATTGATATCATTTTTTGGAAGTAGGAGGCCGTGACGAGGACCACTCTAAAACTTAAGAAGTCATATATCAAAGTCTAGATTAATGGAAACTGAAAATTCTCCCGGGAACTGGAATACATTCAAACGAAATAGAAATCAACATATAACTAGTCCACATTAATGTAGTTGTATATGTGAGATTATATTAAATAATTTCGGACTCCCGTGGAAATTTTATTAGTATTACACGTAATCTGACTTGGACAATTATAGGTAGATGTGAATTAAGCGAAGGAACGCTCACGGTACGAATGATACTGTCTTCATTCCCATTTCTCATTTACTCGGGGGTTTGCTCTCATTGCACGAAAGCGCCAAGACGCCGTGTCTGGGACGGTCTCCCGACAAACGCGGGTGTGCTTCGTAATCATTTCCAAACTGGCGGAGTTTTTCCCGAATCGGGAGCGACCGTTAAGTGGAACACCTATTCCTAGAGCACTCTTTGATATTTGAAGGCGCGCACGCACGCGCACGCACGCACACGCGCGCGGAGCGGCGGCGTCACGCACACACGCGCGCACGCGTCCGCTGAATATTTCTGCAGCGCCACGTAGATTTATTTGCGGCCGGCCGACACGGTTGGATGTTTGGCGTTAAGTTACAGTTGTGTCAATCATCCACCACTCGGTATAATATAAATACGCGCATATCACGCGCGCGGTCGAGAAAAATTTGGCCACGGCGTCGGTCCCGTCGACCGCGAAATCAAAGTGCTCGCTGGGCTCGGGACCGCGCCGAAAGAAAATTAATCATTTTTAATCGTTGGCACCGCGCGACGACCATCCCCGCCAGATCCCCGCCTGTCACCCGGGGGACTTCTCGGCGGGAAGAATGCCACATTTTCGGACCTGATGCGCGGAAATTTTCCGCGTGCCTCTTTGACATTTTCTCTTCGAACGTTATCGGAGTTTCGCGGAGAAAAATTCCTTATTTGACGCGCATGTCTACAACAGAACTATTGATTTTTTTAATTTCTGCATAGCAAACCGCACAAACCAAACAAACAGAATTATACGTATAATTATTAGAGCTGATTATTGCTAAATAAATAAATTAAAATAATAATTACATGCCTTGGACATAAACTACCAGGAAAGCAGATATTGACTGAAAAAATCTATACAATCGTTACACAGATACATATTTGTATACAGTCAGATTATTTTTTAAATAAAATTTTAGGTATATATTGAATACAATAAGGTTGCATTTATATAACCTATCTTCCAGGTATCAATCTTAACAATTTTTCTATTCAAAAATATTTTAAACAAATATCCAGAGATGGGTCTCGACAGTTTATGGCCATTGCACTAACATCATGTGTCATTCCCTTAATTTTAGAACAAGAATACAATTAGTGAAAAGATGAAGCGATCCTGTCTACCAGATGCGGCGAGATCAGTCAGAAAGATGGGAGATTTTTAACCTGGGGGAAAAAATCTTTATTATTTTCTCTCACAGTTAACAAGCTTGCACCTAGTAATATAATAAAATCTATCACAAGTAGCGCGTAATGCAAGAAAATTCGGTGTCTGGGACATTTTTCCGCCACAATTGTTCGCCCACAACTGTTCGCCTACAATTGATCTTATTCTTAGCCTAGAAAATTGTTCGTATATATTAAAAAAATACTTGAAATGTATGAGTACTTTTTAAAAATATAATATTATATTATTTCTGTATGTGTGTATATATAAATTTAATTTTAAAAAGTTATATGAAATAAAATACATATTAATATAAAAGGTTCAAATGAATTAACGTAATTTACTATAACCTATTAGCTAATATTTCCTAAACCCATATTATATACCTTTGTCTAGCCCACATTTATGTTAAGTAAAGCCCATTGGTGTTAGTAGATTAGAAGAGTAGTAAGCATATCGACTACAACATGACCGATTTGATGTTTTGAGAAATTTTGACCCGTCAAACTTTCCAAAAACAAAATATCTCTATCAAAACAGCTTCGAAAAACAACCTGCACACACATAACCCCAGTCAAAATATGGTTGACAAAACAGCTTACATCGCTGTAATATAATTGTTTACAGAGTACCAATAACAACATTAAACACTTACATCAATTTGTATTAAGTAATGATTTGAGTTAGGTACTAAAAAAAAATTTTTTTTTTTTTTTTTAAATAGATAAATCTATCAAAGAAACAATATATGTTTTACTTAGTTATGACATCCTGAAGAAGAAAATGGTATTTTTCGAAACCGGTATATGTATTTAAACTAATTTTAGTGATTAATAAAACAAAGATAATAAATAAAAATATGAATCTTAACCACAAAGATAACATAGCTGATTTTAAAAGTACATCAATTTGTTTCAAAGAGAGAATCCATTCATAAAATATGTTGTACAAGAAAATAACCACATCAAATAATATTAAGTTTTGAAAAGGAAGTAAATATATAAATATCTTAATATAGATCACTTAACTTTGTTTATAAAAACTAAATGAGTTATTTTAATACACCAACCGGTTTCGAAAAATACCTTTTCCTTCATCAAGATCTCAAAGTAACTAACTAAAATCATATTGGTGCACTCACCCAAACATATTGACTCATACCTATATTAATTATTGCTACAAAGTGATTCAAAAATTAAGTCTACTTTAAAATTGTTCTTCATATACACCTTTTATATAGTAATAAATGTAATTCTATCTACTACTTTTAATTATAATTAATTGAACAATTGCTTATAAACTATGCCCGTCTCGACACAGAATTTCTTTAGAGAGACAGGCACAGTCCAAACAGATTTTTATATTGTATTATATAGTTACAAATAAAATAAATAAATATATGTAACGTTATTCTAATGCTGTTGATTTGACATCCTGATCAAGACAATTGTATTTTCCGAAACCGGTTGGTGTATTAAATAAAATTCATTAAATGGTTAAAAACAAAGTTAAATAATGTATATTAAAATTAATATAAATCACAATGTACAATTAGCAAATAATAAAAATATAAATAAATATCATTCGTGTATAATGTCGATTAAATATATTCTGTCATATTTACGTTTCTAAAATTGGGACGCGTCTTACAATAACTATCAAAAGAAACTTTAATGATGAATAGGATAATAGTGTATGGAAAAACGCTGACACAAAAAAATCTATGTTGGCGCTTTAACAAAGTGTTGAAAAGAAATTCATAAAAGTCGCACTATGAAAATAGTCCAAAATAGTTTGAGTTATGAGATATTTTTTATTTATTTAATTCAATATGAATACACTGATACAACCGATCTGTTTACAAGTGCGAAGCTTGATTTCTCTCTTTAGGCCAAGAAATCTGGTTGCAGATCGCGAAAAATAAAGTCTTGCGCTAGATTTATGGCCCAATATGTGAAACATAACCGGTGAATGGAGTAGGTTGAAACTTCGGGAATAATATGCCGCACCAGATATCGTGAGGAAAGTTAAAGCGAGGAAGCACAAGCCAACAACATCAGGAAGATCGAGACGTAGGTGAGGGGATAATATCAAGAGACACATGTAAGAGGCTGGCGGGTGTCCAGCACGCTGGACTATAACAGCGATGTCAAGGGATGAAGGGGGTTCTGTAATAACAGCTATCATGAACTGGCGGATAAACAATTATTTTAATAAGATCATTGTGATTTCTATAGCTTCTATCTGGCTGCCTTTTAAAATTAATGTGACAACAAATTTATCATATTGTATAGGTATGGTTCTGGTACGACGATCCGGAGCCACCTATGTTGGTATGACTGAATGTAATAAAATAAATAAAAATAAATGTAACTATGACGAATCGAAACGAGGGTTATCAACTCTCAAAACGATTCGGGATAGAGTGTAAATAAATAAAAAAATAAGATGATTATCTAGAAATGTTGCTATAATCTGAATTTAATATAATAGTATGATTTATTTATTATTGTACACACCTACTAAGGCATTAATAATTTTTTTTAATATAATAGAAAATCACATCAGAAGCTCAATACAAAGATAAAAATTAAATTATATATCCATGTTTTTCATAATCAAAATCAGTAAAACACTTTATCTGTCACCACTGAGTTGAGACACAAAATTGTGATTTGTTGTGTTTAAGCATTGGTATTATGGCCACACAGCTGACATGATGTACGATAGTTCCGAGCAATGCGGGAAACACGGAGGTCTCGAAAACGACCGCATAAACAACACGGTTTGTTTGACAATTCAATAAATTTACGAACTAATATTTTTGACGCAACGAAAAGCAAACAATTGCAAGTTCTCCAGGCGGAAGGTGAATATCACTAAATCATTTCAAGGCCTTCACACTGGATAACACGCAGAATGGTGGAAAGTGTGGTTTTTTATACGACTATTTATAAGTTAAACAAAAATATGGCCTTAATCTGTACGGTAAAAATACAAAGTAAAATGATTCAACCTTAAATGTGTGCGCGCACTAAAAGGTTTTATTAATACAAATTAAATTAATGAATTAAAAAGATGTACAGAAAAAATCTAATTGATTTGTATGATTTTTATTAAAATACCACAGAACTATGTTCCGAAAATGCAACTTCACCGGAAAAAATGGGTTCTTCTTAAAGGTTTTATTATTTACATACTGACACTTCATTTTTTATTTGAAATATTTTAGAGAAACAAACAGTACACAATATATACTAACTTATATTACATAATATGACTAATGAAAAATTCGGTCTCCGAAAAAACTAATAAGCTAAAAAATATTACTAACAAACTGATAGAAAGCGTTTTAACACTATATAAAGCGAAAAGTATGGGAAGTGGAGGGAAATGGGGTTCAATTAAAATATAATTTACTTGAAAAATTATAAAACTATATACATATACATGTCCGTATACACATATACATGTGTGTGTTTGTGTGTGTGTGCGTATGCATACTATATATATTATATACCTACGCATACATACACACATGTAAGCATGCATATAAAATGTATGTCAATAATTACTAATGAGTTGACCTAATTAAAATTTGAAGTGAAGCAATTTGACATTAAAATGTCCAAATTATTAGAGAAATTTACGATATTATATTTTGATATAGAGCGGGTTACGAGACATTTTTTTAAATAATTAGTTCTGCCAAAATTCGGATAAAATAAATTAATCTGTAAATATAATTAAAGGTAGTTAGTTATACAGAAAGCCAAAAAAAAACTAAAATTGATATAAAAGCACTTTTGTGAAATAATCCAATTTACACAGCTTGTATATTATTTGAATATAAAATGATAAAAAAAAACATAGCTACTAAATTTTGTATAATTTAAAAGGATTTAAGAATAGATTTTTATATTTTTAATTTTCAGAAGGAGATTATAATTAGTTTTTGTATGAAAGCGGCCGCTCTGTTTTTGGCGGAATATAGAATTGACCTTACAACGTCATATAAAACTATATCCCATTTTTTTCAAGATTGTGAATTAACTGATTTTTGCACATTATTGTTTATCTCGATCACTTGCTCTCAGTATTCGTTGTAACTATATAAAAAATGTATGCATTTTTTTAAATTTTCAGCAGCACCGACGATTTCAAACAACACAGTCATCGCCGTTGAGAAATACTTCTTGAAGATAGTTGTGACATCAAGCAGAACAAACATTGAAAAGACGTTTGATTTAATGATTGATGACAAAAAATGTGACGACAATAATGGAGCGTACAGAATAAGAAAAATATATGAATTAATTATTAACCATATTATTCGTTAATATACTAGTGATTCAAATCTGTCCTAGAACGTCATTTAAACTTCGCTTTTTCTAAACTGGATACTGTTTCGTATTAATTAGACAACCAATTACCAACGTCTTAAGCGTTTAGAAAAATAGTTCAACATTTTAACATTAAAAACAATATTTTTAAAAGCTTAAAATCAGGTAAACTGGTAATTTTTAAATAATAATTATCCACCTGCATAATTCATATCAAAAAATATACCTTTCGAACAAAAAGGCGATTCGTATACTTCCAAAGGAAATTGACACTTTACTACGATATAGCGTATCAGTTTCCTGTCAAATTTCATTGAGAGGTTTATTTATACATTCATAGAATTTATTTATTTCCTCTATGTTATTGACATTGAATTTAAATGAAGATATATCTTAGAATATACATTTTTTGTGTTGCTATTTTGATAGAAACGATGGGCACGATTTAACAGGGAATTATTTTAAGAGATATGTGCATTAAAATAAATAGTTTGTTCAATGTTTTGTGCTTTACAATAATAAAATATACATAACCTGCTAACCTAACCTTGCTAAATTTTTTATTATTTTATTGCACAAATTATTCGTCCTAAGGAAGAAATTATATGTTTTAATGTACGTATTAATGATTCCCATAATCAATTACTTATATATTTATATTTCATGACTTTTGCATAATAAAATATTTTTTTAAATATAATAAAATAAAATCTCGATATTGCCATGTATTGAAAATAGTGATAGCACCGTATACACACCGGAGATTCAAGCACCGCCACTTACCTCGCGTCTCACTTCACACTTATTGTATATCAAAGCCCCAATAGTCAAAACGGAATAAATGTTTATAATTTAAACCTTTCTGTTTGTCTATCTTTCAGAATAAATCGACGGGACATTCGACCAATCTCAAAGGGTGATCTCTGAATTTATCTCCAGATCAAAATCTCAACACGTGTACACGGTACTGAGATCTATCTCGGAGACTTATCAGATAAAACATGAGAGGTTCTCACCATGTTTCATTCCATAAAAATAGGCCATAATATGCCCCTCGCTCCAGACACACTCATATATTCATTAAGGGAGAAAACCATATATTTATATCAAATTATTTATAACTTTATTTTGCTCACTTGATGACAGAAATAATATGTAAAATATATGAATGCACAAACTAGCATTTTTACTCAATTATTTTAATTAAATATTCCCTCGCCTCACGTACATTACTCAACTTTAACAAATTATCTTCAACGTGTAAATAAAACTAATAGTATTTTATATTGTGGCTGCGCGCGTGTTAAACATAAATCAAAAATGAATACGATAATAATACAGGGTGAATATTATGTATGAATTTGTCACCTTTTGGTTTGGCAGACATTCGTCAGTTTGCATTTGGTAGTCATAGAGAGTAATTAATTACAATTTGTTGTGGAATATCTAATATTTCAACAACGTGTTAAAGTATTTAAAACATTTTATCTAAATAATAATGGCAATGCTGTAACCATTAATGGTGAACGCTACCGTCACATGTTGGAAAACTTATTGGTGGACGAATTGAGTCGATTGGACTTGCAATACATGTGGTTTTAATAGGATGGTACCACCACACACACGTTCTGAGCTACGCTTGAAATTTTTGTAGAAATTTTTCGATATCGACTGGTCTCCTCGATCATCTGATTCGATAGCTCCCGATTATCACTTGAAAGAAAAAGTCTACGCTAATAAGCCAACAACAATTCCGATGCTACAGGACAATATTCGAAATGAAATTGCTGATATAGCACTCGAATTGTTCGAGAATGATTTGGTTAAAAGAGCGTGCATTTGTGCCGCTGCCGGCTACTTGGCCAATTTCAAATTTTAAACATAATTGTAATAAATTAAGTAATTGATAAATTAAAATTAAATTATTATACTGTTTTTTATTTCTTAGTTATTTAAAAACAATATCGGCCTGAAACATAATATTCACCCTGTAGAAGCAGACCAATACGATTAAATAGAATAAATACAAAAAATATATGTATTGTATACATTGTGAGTGCATTCCTTTCTTAACACAATAATGCACATCTTGGCTATAAGAAAATAAATCAATTCTTTGAATTTAAAATATTCCGGCTTTTTCTTAATAAGACTCAAGAATAGACCGCCCAAAATAATCCGTGACCAGTACTAGGATTCGTGTATTTTATGTTGGTGTTAATTAAAACAATATTTTAATTGGAAACAATCCATTCAGTATTTGAAAAAAATATTTAGGCACCAAAAACAGATCATAAATCTTTATTCTATGGATACCAATGTAAGAAAATTGGTCAACTCGTTGAAATACTTGAGAGGGGCACCAAAAAAAATACCGAGTACCGAATAAATAGACGCTTGTTATTTGTTTAATAGTCCATTATTATTTATGTTTTTGGTACACAAAAAATACAGTTATATTCATTTAAATTATAGCAATACGATAAAAACTGAACTTGCTAAAGAAAGCACGTATTTATCTTATTTTATCCTCACCGAGCCGATCAACAACATTTCGTTCCGACCTCCGTATTAGCATTCCACCCTAAAAATATTACCCGCGTAATCACTATAATCGTAATTCTATAAGTCAGTTCTTTTTTGCGCAATCCTGTTGGTGTTCATGCCACAGTCATACCAACATATTCCTGTCGAGTAAAAAGTGAATACTGATACATGATCACAAATGATAAGGATTAATATTTACATACTTAATCTTTCTGATCAAATTCACTCAAACACACATAACCTCCAAATTGATATATTAACCTCCAAAACCTGCAACGGCTGTCACACCTTTCGTCAATATACCTAGGACGAGAATGTATATAAATTAAAATTCAGATGAAATAATCGGCATAGCACGCACCTTCCACAACCTCACGGTATAATATTGGAAACCATAATTATTATAATCACTTATACAAAATAATACTCTTCATGTAGCCTCCCTGGTCCTTCCTCTATTCTGATCTACGAGGCGTTTTTTTTTACGAAACACAAGATCATTTTTACAATACTTTTATTTTTTTCAGACACTACATAAACCTTTAACTACTTCTCAACATAGTCGCCACCATTATTAATACACTTGTCATAACGGGGCACTAATTTTTGTATACCTTCGTCATAGAACGACAACACCTGGGATGAAAACCATGTTTGTACTCCGTCTTTGAGTTCATCATCGTCATAAAAACGCTTACCATCAAGGAACAGCTTCAGATGGCGATGAATGTCAGCTGGTTTCATGTTTCGTGCATTCAAGAAACGAATCACGGATCGTGTCTTACAGTCGACCGGCTGATCTATTGTCTTGAACATTTCAACCACTCATTACAAGATGGCCACACTATGCGAATGTCTCTACCGTTGCATGTGGTGAGTCAACAGATGAAGGAAACCATTGCACATGCGCATCATTGCAACCGCAGCGCTACACCGGAAATATCCGGTAACGGTACTTACTTAAAAAACGCGCCTCGTTCATTCAAATACATTATTCATCGAAGGATCATCCATTTCATAATCTCACAATGGCAGCATGACGGATTATCTAGCCTCATCAACACTGATGACTGCATGAAATTAATATATTTTATATATATGCACACTGCTTTTCAAAAGTCTTATCCTTACTCTTCCTCAGACTGAAAAATACAATTTCCACCCAACTTTGATCTTGATTTCCCGAAGTGCCTAACGATAGCTATCTGTTAAAAACTCGTAAATAACCATGAAGCGATAACACCATAAAAATTACGCGCAGGCTATTCTGGATATTTCAAAAACGACTAAACAAGCAAACGTACAGGCAATAATTCGTGTTCGACCGACGTTTTCTGGCGCTTAAATCAAACCACCCAGAGAAATAACCCATTAAAGCGAATTGCGGTTTTACCAACGTTGAAAATATAGCTTGCTATCAAGTAAATGCGTCAGTAAAAATATCAAACATTAATAGAATTTGATTTCATAAACATCTTGTCGCATTGTCCCGATGATAGATATTTCACATACTTCATTCCACTTTTGAAGTGAAACTTCTTTAGCTACGGTGTAGTAATTTCAATTGAGCATAGTTATGCAGAAATCAGCCAGTCCACAATTAAAAAATATATATTATTTGTGTCTGACACGGTACGGTCAATTCTATATTGTGCCAAAAACAGGCAGGCCGCTTTCATACAACAATTGATAAAAATCGTCTTCAGAAAAATTTATTGAAAGCTAAAACTCATTTTAAAATCTATATAACTTCATAATGCATAGTTGTAAATATGTTTAATTTGTCTTCGAGGTCACCGTCACGTGAATTTGAAACGAAAATTATATCATTTTGGATAATCAAAAATGTAACTTGAAAATCTTCGCAGTCTCATTTTTAAGAAAATTCAAGTCGCTCACGCCGTTGTAACGATGTGAAAAATTTCAAATCCATTTCTTAATTCTTCAAATCGTGAAACCAAAATAAACTATAATTTCCATGAGAATATCGAACGTATTCTTTGAGTATTTGAGGCGCTTGTTAAGTTTTGCTTTCAGACTTTTTCTTACAATTCACAGAATCCTTTATTTGGGTTTGAACATTAAGTATCTCAATTTCTGTCTGTTTATTGACATTGAAATTTTGTCATGTTTTTTACGATATTTTTGTTCACCGACATTCGACCCTCCGGCCGCCTATATATATATATATATGTGTGTGTGTGTGTGTGTGTGTGTGTCTACATAAATAAGTTGCGTCATGAGATCCTTTACAATAGGTAGTATTATATTTATATCAAAATCTACCTAAAATTTATCAAACAAATTGTTATAGATTGCGTCACGTCTGACGGTCGCTATCATGGGAATTCTGACGACGTCGTATCCAACATTATGTTTAAAATATACTCGTAATATAATGTATTTACAAATATACTTGTTTACAAAAGCTTGTGGCTGACGGCCATCTTTTAAAGAGAATTTACTCATTTTCAGATAACACAGATATTTACACTTCTGGTACCCTGAAGATCTTATTACAATTTATCAAACCAGTTTTTACGTACGTCCTGTCAGTCTTGCAGCTTCGAATTTTAATTTGATTTATTAACTTCTCAGCGTGATTTGATCAGCTGATTACCGGTCAATTAAATCTTGCTTTTGGCCACCATTAAATCATTTTAATAATATTACCATACTATGTATTTTTGTGCTACGGTTAGTTGATTGATCATAATTACGTTATTATATTATAAGTACCTTTTAGTTTTTAAATTAACAAATTGATTGGAGAAAATATAAACAACATTTGATAGTATCTTTAATAATTAAATTTACAAGAACTTCACACAGATAGCAAACAACTTAATTATTTTTAATTAATTTGTAAATATAACTTTGAATTAATGAAGTTGATTACTTTGACGTTGACCGAATTTAATACACTTGTTAAGACAAAACACATACTTAGTACTCTAGATTATCATGTTTAAATTAATATTTTTTTCCACCCGTAAAGTTGACGTTATAAACATTAAAAATTGTCATTTTATAGTTTATACAGTTTTATATATTTTTTTTAATTAAAAACTCCATAATTCTTATTATTTTTTTCGTTACACGATCTGATTTCCAAGAAATATAAGACGACCATATATTTCGCTTTCTCTGTCTTAAGTCGGTCCATCGCAGCTCCAGTCATTCTCGCACAACTTTGCCATTTGGTTTTCATCTGCCGCATGGCTTCACCGAAAGAATCCTATCTGGCTATCATTCTTCCAGCATCCGCAACACATGTCCGAGTCAACTCATCTGAGACTGAGATTTCTCGATATAGAGCAACAGAACATTCGCTAGCATGGGCTCCCTCCCGTATATCAATATTTCTTGTGTGGTCTCCCACAGAGTTATCCAGGAAACTCTCAGTATAAATGGACCAGACCCTTTTATTATTTGTTTTATTTAAATATATGTATTGAACAAAATAAAATTTCATACATAATACAATAATATTTAACATCATAAATGTCCTATCTCTCTACAATTTTCATAAAAACGCATATTTAGTATACTACCCATGCATATAATATACTTTTTCTCATATATATCTTCCTCGTTAGTGTCTACAAAGATACTGAATTCCCGTAATGTTCTTATATAAAACAATTCAACCGCCAAATGTTATATTTTTCTAACTCTATCACACCATAACACTCTATCATTCACACGTACTATTTATAATGTTTCGGATAAGCTTTTAATAAAACGTATTCTATTCAAATCATACAGATAAAATCAATATATCGAAAAAATATTTTTGTTGCCACCCGGACTGGAATAACAGATATATCAATTTGAAAGTGCAACATATAAGGGAAGGTTACTTAAGACGGGACAAGTCTAGTTCTCCGATACTATAATAGATGGTGTACTATGCTTATATAGAAATGTAGGTGGCCAACACAGTGAAGCTCACCACAAATCAGTTTGCAATTTGAGGTTAGACAGCACGCGTGGAAATTTTGTGATTTCAGTATTTTAAAATCAATATTTATCGTTGACATCTTCACTATTTTTGGGACAAAATTACTAGGAAAGCAATAGTTTTATATATTAACGTATAACTATTACAATATTTTAATATAATAATTAAACGTTTATTGATAAATTTGGAAGACGGAGGAACACTGTAAAAAATATATATTTTTGACACGAAAACGAAACAAATACGATTTACCTAGTCCCGTCTTATATAATGATGACAATGTATGATTCTTGATATTTTGAGTATGTCCAAATCTTTGTAGGAACCAATTACTGGAATTTATCCCCCGAGGGATTGTCATCAAGATATAGATGTCTCACAGAGACGAAGCTATTATTTTTATTTTCATGGGAAGTATGGAAGTCTTGGACATTACAGGATTTACGATCTATCGTCGGCTGGCTTAAGTGATCACTTTACACAATGTAACGTTCACATATTTACCCATTTTAAGATGTGGTAGCATGGGTAAATTGGTGAACGTTACATTGTGTAAAGTGATCACTTAAGCCAACCGATGGCAGATAATGTAATGCCCAAGACTTCCATACTTACCATCCCATGTAAATAAAAATAATAGCTTCGTCTCTGTAAGATATCTATACCATATGATTCTTGTATGAAAAAAATATTATTATACGGCCTAGTTCCTTACAAGATTTGTACCGAGAGTATTAGGGTCTGTTAGAAAATGATAATTTAATATGTATAATAATTAGGAACAAACAAAAAATATTTAAGTACTGCTTTTTTATTGCTATAGGTGTATCTTTGGTTCTTTTTTATTTCAGATGACTCCTACATTTTCAAAAGGAAAGTTAAGGAAAAGGCAAAGGGAAAAGGACTCATGAAAGCAAGAAGTCGCTTAGTCTGAAAAAAATAATCAGGAGCATTGTGTGAATGACTAAGAGAGTATGAAAGATTGGTTGCATTGCAAATTTTGTACATCTTAAGCACACGAATCATGTTATCTGTCATCTGTAAATTTCAGCTCATCTAAGCTGAAATTTTATTGCTCATTGTGTTCAACAACAAAATTAAATTAAATAATTCAATGTTATACCTACTAACAATGTTAACGAAACTGTAATATTATTAATCTATAATTACTTGTACTTTGGTTTTTGTACTCAATAAATATTTTCTTATACTAAAATATATTTTCTTTACAGTTAAATTATAGCAAAATTAATTAACGAACTTTCTTGTATTAATGTCCCTTCTTTGATAATGCCTTGTCCCGTTACCGGTTACCTAAACGGATAAAGACAGTTTTTATTTAAAGAAAAATAAAGTGTTAACTACACAAGGTATACCAAAATTTTCTAATGTGATTTGATTAACATCTAAATTAAAATTAATATTCAATAAAAAATATTATGAAAAAATCAATACATGATTGAGATACAACCCTGCAAAAAAATCGTCTTAAGTAACCTTCCCCTAAGTTTAAAAATTTGTCGTTAACTTACAATGTTGACGTGGTGTAATGGATCAGCGCACTTCCCAGGGTAGGAAGGGTTCCATATTCGAGAAATTGATTTTATGTTGTTTATCTTTCTTATTGATACATTTAAATTGTATTAAAATATCACAGAACTATGTACTGAAAAACTGCAACATCACAATACTAATGTGTTCTCCTTTTTATTTTTAATAATTAATAACATATTCTATCTTAATAGAAAAATACATTTTTACTATCATATTTAATTTAACAATTCTACATTATTTTCATATAAGTAACTAACTCAATTATTAATTCATACGTGTCACCAATCATTTTTATATCAAAATTTGGCACGGAACTCAGCTTCGGGGCGAATTTTTAGCAGAGTACTCGCTTAGCATGCAAGAGGTACCGGGATCAATACCCAGCAGCTCAAAAACTGTTTTTCGGTAAGAAAAAAAATTGTTGAGATTTTCTACGCTTCAATTAGCTACCGTTCAATATTTTTATTAATGCAGTTTAATGAAGTGATATATTTATTATACTCACACAGACCTGTCCAATAATGTATAATGAAAAAGATCGACTCTCCGTTGATATAACTTTGTGTTAATTGTCTCTCATTTTATATTTTGGATAGCAATTTTTTCACCCGTTGTATTTAATATCTTTATTTTTAAAATAATGGATAGCTTACTTAATCGTTGCTCGTTACAGTAATTTTCATATTATGCACACATCTGAAACTAGACGGATATTATTCAGAATAGAATTTTTAGTACAAGTGAACTGTTATCAAATCATTTTTATGAGTTTTGTCATTATCACCTATCATGTTTATTTTCATATCTGTTTTTTATATGATTATAAGAACATTATTATACACATAAGAAAATATTTTTCCGCTCAATGGAATGTCGAATATACTATTTACATAAATAATAAATAAGGGAAGATCGAGCACTATCCCTTGGGGTAGAGTAAAATCTATTGTTTCAGGCTGACTCAGATTTCCGAGGATTTTTACGCCTCGCATCCGGTCTTTTTAATAACTCACTATCCATACTTTTCTCGCTTTATCATGATTTCTAACTGTAATTAGGTTTTTAATGAATTTTTAAAGAGTATTTTAAGATCTGTAAAAATGCCTATAGTTTTTCTGAACCATCTCATGTGTTGTTTCAGATTTTAAGTGAATTCAATTTAAACAAATATCAGATCAGACAAAGCTATTTTTTTATTATATTTAATGGAAAATATATGGAAGTATGGGATAAACTGGGCTTACGACCTGTCTTCGGCTGGCTTATGTGATCACTTTATAATAACACCAATTCTCATCCCTTCAATCTCCACATCTAACAAATTTTTGAAAGTTGTATATATGTTAGTATGTGGACTCACTTCAATTACCATTACATCATCTCCAATGTACTAATTTTTCCATTAAATATAATAAAAAATAGCTTTGTCTCTATCAGATATCTGATATTTGTTTAATAACAGTACCTGCCTTTGCAGGTAAAAATCCAGTAATTGTGTGTTCTTGGACATATTAAAATATTGCGAATTCAATTTATTTTATTATTATTAGTTTTATTATAATCAACTAACGTTTAATATTTACATTTGGTTCGAGTAAACTGATAAAAAGAACAATGCGTTGAATTTTCAAACTTTATGAAATAAATATTTAATACCAAACATCGTAGGTAAGGTACTGTTCAGTTGTATAACTGCTATTCTATAAACATAGATATTATATTCTAAATATGTGTTTTGCTTATTTAACCCTTAATCGGAATCGTCATTGTAACAAACATATATGGAATCGTGGGTTGAAATGGACCTAATAGCAAAATACCTTTTAATTTCTTAATATTTGTTATTATTTTAGTGCATTTTTTTAAGGAATTTAATCAAACACGCTTCTTTAATAATGTAAATTAACTTTTGTTTATTAACATCCATAAATAACTTATAATGTTAACTTTATTATTTGGGTCAAATATTTTTGTAACAACAAATTTTAGTCCTATAGTTTTGAGTATCTAAAAAACAACAAAATAAAAAAAAATTAAGTATTTTCAATTTGACTGGGTTTCGCGTATCTTTCCCTTCACAAAATTATAAACTTATTTTGAGATCAACAATATATTAAAAAAATGACAATCTAAACTAAAATTTTAAAAATTTTGTAAAATATTTATCAGTCTCAACGTTCCTCTATGTATGGCACTTAGTACATAGCACATTTTTTCTCAAATGTTAACATTTATTACATTTTTGCGACTGTTTACTATCTTTTTTAAGGCTGCATAAGTAGCACCTTTTTCTTTTACGTCTTCTTTGAGCCGTTGACGTCGTAGGTTCTGTTTCATCTTATACTTCGTGTTCCTTATTTTGTCCCCATTATCCGACCAAATTTCGTCTTCCAACAAAGCAACAATATGTTGGTCATTGAGATATTATCCCATTTCAACATAAAAGCCCTTAAAATTACAAAATATGTGAATATAAACAAAATACAAAAACTTACGCATTGCCGTCGGGTCCAAATGGACCCACGATTCCGGTTTAGGGTTAATACCTAATATCTTGATATTATATTATATACTAACTACGATTTAAAATTACTACAGAATAAGGTACGTAATATGTGTTAAATAAAATAATTGGGCTTTTTAAATTAAAAATAATAGTATAGGAAAAGAATTATTACTACAATTTTGCAAGAAAAAGAGTAATATTATAGAAATTACAGATTTGATTTTAAAAATATCCCTTGATACACTGGATGCAAAAATCAGGTAAATTGTCATGCACGTTTTTACTTTTATATATAGGAAATTATAATTTTATAACAAATTTCGTAGATAACTCCCATAATACTTACTGATCCGTCCAGCCTGATGCGCCATATTGTTTCAAAATGGCGGCCGTTCAAATACTTTAAATATAATAAATATTCTTTATTCTTCTTCTCCGGTTGTTATCCGATTCAAAAAAATTTAATAAAATTATTATTTTTTAACTCTTGCGACTAATGCCGGAAGGGTTTTTTTTCTATAAGAAAGGAGTAATAAATAATTAAAATTTAATTATAACAAGAAAGCGATAATAGCTTCTGAGAAAAAATACTAATTTTATTATTATAAGACAATTTATTGATCAATCATCCGGGCGTACAAATATAATTTATTTTATTTTTTATATTAAACCGTTAGCTTTTATTAAAATACAGTTCCTGTCAAAAAACAAGTAACCACAATAGATTCACGTGTTCTCAAACATTTATCTTTTATCTCCGGCACGTTTAGGTTTTATTTTACCATTTTCCTTCACTCACCAAACGTAATATTGTCTTTGGCGTACAATACATTACCCGCACAAACACGTGCGGGGAAAATACTACCTGCTGCTCCGATCGCGTGACATCGGTAAGACTAGGGATTTGCAAATTTTAACAATATTTAAAAAATCGTACTTCGAGTTTAAGGATTCATTTTAATGAAAACCCTACAATACGTCAATATAACCAATTTAAATATGAATTAAATATATGTATATCTCTATAATTAATATATTTAATTCATATTTAAAATATCATAGACCTATGTTCTGAATAATTACAACTTCACAATAAGAATGTGTTCTCCTAAATAATCAATTTATTCTGTAACACTTTCATGTGCATTGCGGTATGTCGCCAATGATTTGCAATAATTGCTAATAATATTTGCTAATATATGATAATTTAAAAAGTCCCGTGTTTATAGGTTATATTATTCGGACAATCCATGGAATCAATTAGTCCGGATAATTGAGATTTTACTGTATAAATCAAATAACGGTTATAAATTAAAACTACTCTAAATTACCTTGTTAACAAAATATCGATAATTTAACAGAAAACCGAGGCAGATAACAGAGGCTAAATACACATCGCACCACCACACTCGACAAAACATATCTCAATACTGATCCGCCAGTTTTCGGACATCTCTTTGAAGTAGCCGCTTTCTTAAATCTTTTGTTTATCGGGTCAGAGTCTTTTGTCTGTTGTGCCGGCCGAGTTCCTCGGTTCCTTTCATAAAGGCGTTATTTTTCTACATCGCTTTCTAGGAACGATCCTTTCGGAACATCCCTATTGTTCTGCGATTACCTATTCATTGTGTAGCCGTTAGTCTATGATCATAACAATATTTTGTTTTTATATATTTAGAATTCGGAATTCGCAATTATATTTATGAGACCGAATTCTAAAAATGTCGAAATTGCGTATGCAATCTCTTGGTAAGACTGTTCACAATGTAAATTTTCAAATTCAAAATATTCGGAACGTAGAATCAAAGAAATCTTCAATGTTCTTCCACGGTATGGTAACTCGAAATTATTATAAATTCAGATGCTTACAAAACATTATTTCTGTGAACTGTTATGTTTCTTTTCGTAAATGCACGTCTATTGGTGCGAATTAATAATAACATATAATATTTTGTATAATTTAGTGTACGGCTAATATTATAGATATATAAGAATAAGTTATGTTTAATGTGGTTTAGTTTACGACAATTTATGTGGATGAAGAACACAATGTTTAGTTTACTTTTACTAACGACTATTGATATAAATGAATAATAAATAACACGCCATGTTTAGTGCAGTTTACTTTACAACAATTGATGTGAACGTATAATACCACGCAATATTTAGTGTGCGACAATTGATGTGGACCAACACCCAATGTTTAGTGTAATTTGGTTAACGACTATTCATATATCTCAATAATAACAATGTTTAGTGTCGTTAATCGGTGAGCTTATATGAGAATATGTATGAGGCGAGATATGTGTATCAGGACAGAAGAGTGTGGCGCTCTATCCTCTCTGCCTACCTCCGCCGCGGGAAAACATCGTAATGGTACGATAGTTAGTTAATTAGTCTTAGTGTCGTTTAGTTTACGATCATTATTATGGATATAGTGTTAATTCAGCGTGGCTTACATTACGACTGTTGATCTGTATGAATGATGAACATAAACATGATGATGTTTAATGTACATATGAGTTATTGAAATATAAAGTAGACGGGAAGGTTTGAGAAGATTATTATGTGTTAGTATGATTTTCATAATAATTGAATACCAGTATTAATTTTACATTCAATTAATTTAAATAACTAACTACTCCTTAACTCCGTAGCTACGCAAAACACACCCCACGCGTAATACTCACTAATATCTCGAAGGTCACCTAATTACACCATTCACTGGATATCTTCCACTCAGGCGACACGACTGTAAACTTTCTAAGACATCGTAAATATTGCGAGAGCCCTTTACGCTTGACCAGTTCTGGATTAATAATAGGGAAGCTAAGTAAGCAAGGTAAATATTCAGTTTTTCAAAAATAATTAAAAACACAACTTCTTTAATATAAATATAGTTGTAAACACTATTATTGAAGTAGTATTAAACGAACTGTGATTCCTATAAATCTTGGAAATTATCCTAAGAATCACAAACATGCTCCATCACAAAAACAAATCACAAGATGATCTCCAGCCTTCCCGCATATATTTTTTAAACTATAACGTAAAACATGAAACAGTCAGCTATTCAGGCAGAGTAATGTGTCGTCCAGGCGTCGCCGAAGATGTTGCTTCATTGCCGTTTCATCACAGGGACGACTTTGAGTCGTAAATTTCATCGTAAGTATATAAATTATTATTAAAGTTTTAATATAGAGACACATTCAAGGATGTTTATCTTAAATAATGAATTATTCCTTGGATAAAAATTCCCTACAATTTTTCCAAGATATATAAAATACTCCCAAAGACCTACAAATGGAGATGTTATTTCTTTGTGAATAGATTTCAGACCCAAAATATTCAGAGCTTATTAATATCGTAGCAAAATATTTTTTTCCCAAAATTGTAAATTCCGGCTAAACTAAACCGACACTCCTGTGCTTCTCGTAAACAAAGTAAATTCATATTAATATTCATAAGATTGATATTATAATCCTAATATTTTATTCAAGTAATTAATCCTGAACACCCCAGAGGAATAATCTTCTCGAATTTTCAGCGAAGAAATTCTTTTCGAGAATTAACATTTTATTTTTAATTCTAATCTAAGCGTAAACCTATATTTTTAATATTAATAGGATGGACTCGTTCAAATCCAGGTATCGTTCAACTTTAATCCAATCGAATGATTGAAGTCATTTATAAACTTTATTACGTAGATAAAAAAAATAATAGGAATGTGATTTTTTATTATCACAGAAATCTCATCAAATTGTGTGATATAACAGTTCATGTGAATTATATTTGAGCTAATTTATTAAAATTTAATAATTAACTACTCTTATATTTTCTAACATAAATACGATAATTATTTATATAACTTAAATACTATGACATAAAAAAATATGGAGGAAAACTTTTTTAATTAATGCACACAAAATAATAAAAGATATAAATAAAATATTCGTAATCTTCTGAAAATGAAGGGCGAATGTCCGATTCCACCGTTGCCCGGGAGTTTTGGGATATTATTTTGTAAACATATAATTTGAAGACCAAGGAAAAAACAAAATAAATTGATAAAAAGCTTCAGTAAAAATTCATAGAATTTACCAGATTATTTGTATTCGATCGAGCTATCTCTTACAGGAAACATAGGCAGGTGGGGGGCATAAGGCGGAAAAATCTGGCAATACGATTTATATCTTGAAAATCATTTTTATCTGGATTCTAAAAAAGAAAAATAACACTCGAGGTACGAGAATTTATATCAAAGAAATATAGGAAATATTTATAATTCTAATATGCCACTATTGAATGCAATCACGGCCAGAAACGAGCAATAATGTCATATTTTTTTATTTTAACTGCCTATGTTCGCATTTTTTTACTTTCAAATAGTATGTATTCATGGAAATGAATGTGCTGATAAACTGGCCAAAGAGGCCACTCTTTCCGGAGTTTCCCCTCATCAATTCCATAACCCGATGCATGACAGACTCAATATGGTAAAAAAAACGTACGAATTCTATCTGGACTGCACAATGGATGGATCCAAATAATCATAAGGGTAATCGGCTTAAAATAATCCCCCGCACTCCTTGGTTCTCCAAAAGAAAAGTTTTCTAAAGAACAATATCAAATATCTCTAGAATAAGAATTGGGCATTGCCATGTAGCCTCACATTTATTCAGATTGAACTTAATAAATTCCCTAATGTGTGAGTGTGGTGCCGAAGAGGAAACCCTTGACCATATATTTTTTGCCTATCCATTGCGGATCATTTTTTTTTTTTTACAGTAATCTCATCAATGGTAATTTTCAACTCCCAGTTAACTTGTGTCATCGTCTTTCCCTTAACTCGCCACATTTAATCTATATTATAGCAAATTTTTGAACGTAATGGTATTGACTTGTAATATAATATTTCCTATTCTATAATATTATTGTACTTTTTCCTATAATGTAAAATTTCAACTTGATTAATGGCACAAATCACTCTTGAAGGGTGGATTGCCTATTTAAAAGAAGAAGAAGAAGAAATAGTATGTAGACAACACATTCAATATGTAGGTGAGTTTTAATATATTTTTTTAATATGCATGTTTAATAAAATGCTTGATTTTAAGAAATATTGAGAATAACATTGAAAAACTACCAGAGTCTAGAGTAGTTGAGATCAAGATTGGTGCATATTATATTTTTAAATAGATTGTAATACAAACTGACATAATATGTTGGTAAATAATATAATATCGTGAATATTGTTTGTTTAAACTTTTAGTTATTTAATTTAATCACAAATGATCATGGCTTAAAAAATATATATATATAAGTACTTGACATGAGAGAAAGCGCTTTAAGATGCGACAAACAAATTTAAATTAAATAAAAATCGTCATTAAATTTGTCCGACTTCTAAAATTGATTTCTATGGCCATGAATGTCTGTTTACTACTCTTACTTTACAGTATGACTTAAATTAGACATAATATGAGTATGATAAATCAATCTTATAATATATGGTTTAAATTTTAGTAACTAATTCTTTGGGTAACAAATTACAGTTAGTAAACTTTTTATTTGGTGTATTTCATAACTTGGTTGATTTTAACAACCGGTTTGTGTGAGTAAATCTTAGCTGAATTTAACGTCGGGTTCAAATTTGACAAACTTATTTTACTTGAACTTTTTTTAAGATTTTAGATATATCTACCAGTGAAGAAGAATTTATAGACATAAAATGTGTTTAATAGTATACTTATTTTAACATTTCTTGTGTTTTTTTTATTGATCCTTGTTTTTGTAGTAAAATTCAATATTTTAGTTACGTTTTGCTTTTAATGTAATGTTTTATAAATAATGATTTTTAAATTTTATAAAAATGTGTATCAAAATTGAAAGATTGTATTTTGGATATTTTTCTATATAATTTTTATAATATCGTAATAATTACTGTGATCGGCGACTTGATGATGGAATCGGAACGGGATGGCGCAGGAGGAGGAAATGGATGGATAGGTAGTTAGAAAGATTTGGCAAATGGAATAGGGAATTGGAAATGAGGGAAGGATGGGATGAGGGTAAGAGAATCCTTCGATAGCTAACCAGGATGGCTTACGGGATAAGGAGGACAGCTCGACTCACCTGATGATGACGCTCCGGGGCTTATTCTGAAGTTCACCCCAAAACTTGAACGGCTCAAACCGGCGGTTTAACCCACCGCACTCTATTCACTAAATTTCACATACACAAATCTTCTGTTATTCCAGTGGAGGATCCAACGAATGATCCAACGAGAACATCACTTCCTTCACATCACAAATTCGTCGAAAATCTCGACAAATTTCACACATACAAAAACGAACTAGTCGAGTTGGGGACCAGGTGTATACTGATTGGAAATGGGATAGGAACAAACTAAAAACTGGTGACAATATATTACATTTAACTATAATCATTTTGCTTCAAATATGGAAGTATTTGTGTTCACCTACACATATAAAAAATAACTGTTACCAATACGGAACCACTAGTGTTTAAAACACGAAATTCGTACATAGGACGGTTTCTGTGAAAAATATTAAAATTTCAAATACCTACCCACAGTATAGCACTATTAAAATGTTACAAAAATTTTTTGTTAATATTTTTAAAAATGCATTTTCAGTAAAAAAGATCACATGTTTACATTTCAAAGAAGATTGACACTTTACTCTAACAAAATATATCCATTTTCCTAAGTGTGGCACATGAAACAACATTTGTAATTTTATATTTAATAATTAAGGTGCGTAATAATAGGAAAATAGTATTTTAATATTTATGACACGTGTCCACGGATGAGATTTCTCTCGGAAATTCAACTCGATAACGCATTTGGGACGGTACAGAGAGTGTGATGCGACATACGATTCATAATCCCATATGTTTTGAGCGCGAATTAGTATGACGCATCCAGTATGCACGTACATTTACCGACATTCAGGGATCATGGACACGGGCCATTACAGTATATTAAATATACATATTATTAAGAAGAACACATTTTAATTGTTAAGTTGTAATTATTCAGAAAATAGGTCTGTGATATTTTAAATACTAATAAATATATTAATTAGAATAGAAAGATATACATAAAAAAATCAATTTTATCGAAAAATATTGTTGTTGTTACCGAGATTCGAACCTGAATCTTTTCCAATTCGGGAAACGTACATTAACCGTAACGTAAAAATAAAGTAGTTGGCTTTCAAATAATGTAACATATGAGTTCGAAAATTTGTCGCCAATGTCCTGTGTGCTGTAGCATAATCGGTTAATGCACGTTCCCCGGATTAGAAGAGATCCAGGTTCGAATCTCGGTAGCAACAATATGTATCGATATAATTGTGTAAAATGAATACCTTTCTAATTAATACATTTAATTTTTATTTAGATATATATATACATAAATCCCTACGGGTAATATCTATGCCTCCAGATAAAATATTAATACTATTAATGTATAGTCAACAACTCTATTTATCGGGAACTTAATACTTTTGGGCAATCATACTGACTACGGAGATAAAGAAAAATGTTAGACAACGAATTCAAAAAACAAACGTGGTTCAAAAATAAACACCATTCATCATACCGGTGAACTCGGTTGTGGGCAGGCAAAGGTTATTCTGTTCCTAGAGTATTAGCTTACAGTCTCTGACTCAAGAAACTACCACATCTAAGTATAAGCATATCAATGCTAGAGAGACACATCATAGAAGGGGCTAGACCATTCTTTAAATAATTTAAATCATATATTTTGTAAAACAATGTTCAAAGTAATTTTAAATGCTTGACTAGATCATACATAAAATCTTTAACTGTTGAATGGTTTTCGGTTTTTGTGGAATTCCATGATTATTTTGTAAATTGACTTAAAACAATTCCACTATATTTTATTGTGTTTAAACGTTAGAACGTTTCCGGGAACCTCTTCCCATTATCAATAATATAATAAAATACTGATGTTTAAATACAATAAAATATAGTCGAATAAAACAGTAATTTAACTCAATTTACAAAACAATATCATTGTATTTCGTAAAACTTTAAGGATAAGATAATATTTTTAATAATTTTCGAAATCACCTTGTAAAAAAAATCGTACGCTGTTATTAAGAATATTTATGTTATCTGGGTTTTCTGGATTACCACCCCACGTATCTGGGGCCTTGTCATGATACTTCATGAACTATTTCACTTGCACTTGTCACTGTCCGCATATGTCTATTTGTGCACCTGTATTGTGTAGCCCAGTATCACTTGTGCAGTCACCGTGTGTGCTGTTGTCGGGTCACCTACTTGCATTTATTCTAAGATATGATCAAGAATACCAAACTTCAATCATATCATTACAACGCCAAGATTCAAATAATTTAGAAAATACCAAACAGTGCATAGTATATCTATATACAAGTACTTATTTAAACTTTTTACATACGTATAGTATGGATATACATGTTAGACAACCATCTGATCTTTTAATGTCGTTATTGAGGAATCCGAACAATTTATTGCTCAATATACGTTATACTGAATAACGATCTACTCAATAAAATATCCTAAAACAAATCATCATTAAAATATTAATATTAATATATACTATTTAATTTTCTCCCATATCGCACAGAATTACTCGCCCAGGAGGCGCCATAAAATTGATATGATAAGACACGTGTCAATAATGGCGCCAAAAAACCCGTGGGATAGATTTCAGGAAAACAATCTTAGACGTTACAATGGTGGCCTGTCGCCGTGTAGATACTTGCATATATGACTATATGTATTGTTATGAATCTGAATAAAACAGAGTATTCTGCAGGCGGAAGCCATTCTCGATTTTGCCGCCGTAGTGTGCCTATATTGAACATTTTTTGTGTTTCATTTCTTTCGACCTCGTAATCATTATCATCATCACCGGTTGAGAGAAGCTGAGATCTATGAACCACCCTTGTCTACATTCTTGTTTCCTGTACAGAACATCCCCAATAAATAAATATAATACCAATATTTTCCCAGAGTAGAAAAATCATAACTTTTTAAAAACATATAAAAATTAAATTAGTTGCGTTACGTATTTTGTTGTAGATACTGTTATCTATCATAAACTAATAAAATAATAAACAAATATAAAATAGCTTCGTCTCTATGAGATATCTATTATTTGTTTAATAACAGTGCCATTATAGGTGAAAATCCAGAAATTGCGTGTTCTTGGATATATTCAAATACTGCTAATAAAATAATGTCTTACATTATCCGGGTTTATAGTTATAAAGTATATTGAATGAAGCTTACTATTTTAATATTTCAGCCACATGTCATTCAACGTGATGAAACTAGTGGTACTGATCATTACCAAACTAGTGGTATTTAAAAGTGGTACATACTAATAGTCCTGAGAAACTAGTGACACACACTGACAACTCTGAGGAACGAGTGGTACTTGAAAGCGTGCAAGGAAGAAAATCGCGAGGATGGTTGCCAACTCAATAAATCAACTTACAAGTAATAACAAATATTTTTGGTATTTTCATTCCAGATACAGCTTCATTTCAGGACACTTGACACACCAACAGTGACATTCGTCAGTCATGAGGACAACTGTCGATCGAAGACGACAGAAGTCAAATGTAAGAATAAGATATTATAATTCAATAACCATAAAATCAATAAATAAACTATACATCATATAAATAACACGCCAATAATAACGGAAAATTAATAATATTTATAACTGTTGACTCAAGTTAAATACTCCCTGTACATTCCGTCTTTCCAATAACCTTTATACCTGTCCTTTTCTGGTCCACAACTAACTGCCGACGTGCGAGATTGCATTGTGACGTGGAGCTGTCAAGAGACTTTTTTGTGGATCAAAATTGACGCCGTGTGTACAAATCTGGTCCACGAAGAAGCATTGTTTTACACCATCTGGAAGTGCAGTGATATCTCCGTTCTTCACTACAAAGGTGCGAGTCAATTGGAGGTGAAAATTGACGTCCAACCCAGGACTTAAATCAAGGTAGGTCAGATCCATCTGCCATTATTTCTATCTGAATCCAATTCTTGCATCAACTAAAACATAATTTTAATAGCAAAATAATTGATATTGTTTGACGCGATGACCGGACACTTTTACGTAATGTTTTATATTGATATGCAACTCAATAGATATTTATTTTAAGTTGCTATGCGACACAAAAGAATGGATAATAATCGTACGAATATACCTATCATTAATAAGATACATAAAAAATCTATTTAACGAAAAATTACTTAGTTGCCATTTCACTACATCAACCGATTATGTTTACGACAAATTCAGAACGTATATCTATTCTGTATATTTTTATGATTGATGTACATCTCTCATACGTTTATAATATGTTATTTTCTACGCATTTCTTCCTCGTTAGTGTCTACAAAGGTAGTAAAAATTCCTTACAATATTCTTATATATTACAGTCTACTAGTGATGAGCTTAAAATCATGAACCGTGAGTCAGTCACTGATATCTCTGAGTCACACTCACCATCAGTGATTGAATATCTGGGAATATCGTGATTCATTTTTTTTTTTTTTATTTGGTTGTGAACCGTGATTCAGCGCATGTGCATATGAAACGAAAACATTCATGAAGAAATGACGATATAATTTTTGATAAGCGCCATCTAGTAGATTCTGCCAAAACGTTTTACACTTTTGATCCAAAATGCTGAGAATTCGACACGATAAGTAATCTCACTTTTTTAATCTTTGTGATGATATTAAATTATATATATGCTAGAATATATTTTTTACGTAAATAAAGTTTGAATAATATAAGTTAAAATACGCCTAAATACGCATATTAGTAATGAAACTGTGATCGCAGTCACAATTTTTTATCACTGATATGATCGAATATCAATCACAATCACGCCACTGAGTCAAGAGTAGCATTTTTTCTCATCACTTTTTCAGTCTAACCGCGAACCTCCTATAAAACTTTGCATCACACTATTTCTAAGCTTTTATTATTATTTAAATACTCTTTTTTTTAATACAGTTTCGTGACACTTTTTACACAACGAGCCTTCGATAATGTATTCTTAGTGATAAAATATATTAAATATATATTATGCCATAATATGAATACATTGACAAGAATAATTTATGGTCCGTATGTTTCATAACGTTTTCAATGTCATATTTTGCTATTAGTTTCTACAATACAGCGTGTGCATAAATACTCTTTGCCTTTACCATGAAATAAAAGCTGAAATTTTATATTCAAATACTCGACTCGGAAAAGCAAATAATGTTCGCAATGCTCTACGGTCTATTTGAATACCTATTGATCCATTTAACGCTTTATTTTAAAGCGAGCTATCTACCGATCTTAACGATCAATAATAAAACATTTTCAAATTAAACATAATGTCCGTGAAAGAAATACGTTGTTAAATCATTATTACAAACATGCAATACCACCCGTGACCGGTCGAAAATGACGGGAAGTTTGAAAAATAATATTTAGAAATAGAAAAATATACATTATAAAGGCTGTTAAATTACGTTACTTTAATCGAGCTAACCATCATTGCTGTCTTTCTCTATCGAAGCATCACTTTTTAAAACTGAATCATCTTCCATATTAATGAAACATCACAAACACTTTCATATCATATATCCAACGTCAAATGAAACGAATGAAACAATAAAAATAACTACTTTTTAATTTTGAAAACCGATCATGATTAGAACTTGCATTACCGGTTTACCGGTAAACCGGTAAATCAACCAAAACACAACATAAGTAATTATTTTACCACAAATCAGATACAGGTATATTATAACAAAAGTAATATATTTTTTAAGTTTTTATTCCAGTATATATATATATATATATACATATACACCATATAAAAATAAAATAAAATAAATAAATATACATACAACATATATATATATATATATACAATATACATATATCCATACCAATAAAAACATTCAGTTGTAATATTATTTCATTTTATTTAAATTACGAATTTATATTAGGTGTATATAAAGTATGTATTCATACACCTAATGTATGTTATACATAAATCAATAAGTAAATGGATAAACTAATAAGTTAATAATATTAACTCCTCACAGACAGGTAAACCAAATATTATACAGTCGTAATTCAAATTAACCAAGCTCGATGTGGATATACATAGTGATTATCTGATCATATCTCAGTAAAAACAAAAAGGACATCACATACATATGTATGTATTTATATGACATTTTTCACCTGAAACGTATTTGAAATTAATTAGGTTATAATCTAGGATACTGTTTTTAGTAAAGGTAGCCACATACAGATATACTTTAATCATCTAATCGACGTCTATTTTTTTTTCATTTACCGATAAATAACCGGCAAACCGGTAATGGGAATAATTATTTACCGTTTACCAGTAATCGCAATTTGACGGTAAATTTTAAGCCCTAATCATGATGAAATAATTATTAACTAGGTATGTATAATACTTACATGAATTTTAAATCACCATTTTATTTTTAATCTATTATATATTCATCGTATCTTAAACTCCCTGAAGAAGGAACAGTTGTTCCGAAACTGGTTGGTGTTAGCAAAAATAAAGTGGTGAAGTGAATTGTCTTTAATTATATTAATACCTTACAGCACCATTGTAATGTTACAATTTTTTCAAATATCTAACATTTCTTTCATTCACAACACAAAGGAGTTACACACTTTCAAAGGAATTTCACACATTTCAAATAAATGTACGAATTTTCCATTCAATTTTCGTCTGTGACCAACATCAATTTATTTATAAGATGTTGTATAAACAGAATATGATGTAACGACAATTAAAAAATTTAATTGTATTCTTTTTTTGATTTCCAATAATGTAAAACATTAAATTCGCACGTCCGAAAACTAATACACATAAATAACAGCGATTGTAAATCTTTTTTTATTGCTGCATCGATTAATTTTGCAATAAAACTCCACTGTTTACACATCTCTGACGCTATTTCATCCTAATATTTTACTGTTAATAGCAACGGAAAATTTATTTTGATATATTACTTTGACCAACAGACATAAATTCCTTTTAAAACGTTGTTTATTTAAGCCATTTGACGCGGTTTGTTTACATGGCCTCTAACTAAACGTTCGGCCGGAGGTTATCACGTGGCATTGCAGTAACCAGCTAAATATTAACATATATATTCCGAGTGCATTCAGCATGTAAAAAAGCAATAAGCGCAGATAATAATTAATGTCTCTCCATATGTCAGTCTTTCTCGAGAATGGCGGCCCGTTAAGAGATAATAAATCTGAATCTATGCGACCCAACAATCGACTATTAGTGCGACCTCTTGACTAAGATTACGATAGGCAACACAAATTATTGAATTCATCACTGATTTTGACAGATTTCATTTTGTTTTTCTTTTTTCTTTTAATTATATATATATATATTACAATATTTTTTATGTTAACTTATAAAAGGTTATTATTACAATGTAAGCTATATACATATAAAGAAATGTGTCTGTAGATGGATTTGTTTATTTTTTACAAATTTACAGTTTTATTCCGAGTTTGATGAAATTTTGCACACTTGACCTTAAAACCAAGAGGAAGGTCACTGTCTACGTGAGATGTCCTCAGAATTCCAATGAATAATATTGTAATACAAGTTAGTGAGTTAAATTGTTAGATTGATAATGCCCTTACAAGACGAAACGCTTCGCAAGTAAACGAGTAGAATCAAAAAGCAACTGTTTTATTTTTACATATGTGATTATGGAGATCTATAAACTTACCTCAGAAACAGTAAAAATATACTATAATACCTCGTATCAGATAATTTGTTGGTAAAACCCGCTATAAATCAGTTGCGTCATTCTACTTTGCGCACAAAATTCAACAAACAGTGAGTCGTGACCGCTCCACGCTTAACTCTGTACTGTCCTTTCGCGCCTTGACGCGCTTTCGAAATGAATCTCCGAGACGCCACTATACCTGTTGATCACTTTATACAAATATAACGTTCACCATTCTCACCCATTAATCAATCTCCATATCTATCAAATTTTTGAAAGTTGTATACATGTTAATATGTAGAAACACTTCGAGTATCACTACACTATCGCCATCTATGGACTAAATTTGATAATTCATTTCCCTGAAGTAGCATATATGTCAAAATGAGAATCTAATTATTTTTTTGAAATTATTTAAAGCAATATTATTTATTTGTAAAACGTTTTTAATACATTATTTTATAATACGCCTGAAAAATCAATATTTTTCAATTTTTATATAATTTCTTATTTTGACCAGTATATTTGAATACGTCCAAGAACACACAATTGCAGGATTTTCACCTACAAAGACACGTCGTTAATCTTGTATTTACCCATACTTCCATATATTTCCATTAAATATAATAAAAAAAATAGCTTCTTCTCTATGAGATATCTAATATTTGTTTGATAACAGTAACTTTGTAGGTGAAAATCTAGTAATTGTGTGTTCTTGGATATGTTCAAATATTGCTTAATTTTCCATTTTTCCTTTTTAAATCAATTTATTTTGTTACATATATTCCATGCTACTTGTGTATCTGCACATATTTTTTTTATAATTAATTTTATTACCGCCCATTAGAGTGATTAATACAATACAAATAAATAAAAGAAAAGAAAACTACCTTATTGTGAAAAATTAATTAAATTTCATGAACAATATTACCCTTGAGTCAGCTCTCAACTATTTGGACCCACATAATCCTGTTGCTGCAGATGTATCTGCAAGCTCTCTTAGAGTGGAACTCGGTCAATTCAGCTCGAAACAGATAGAAGCATCAGGCAACACTCGCCGGCAGTAAAAAGCATAGCAATAAAAATGAATTACATCGGGCATTAATAAAGATATATCGGGAATGCGATGGTGAGTCTTTTGTATTGCGGTAGGATGCGGCTTACTAGGGGCGCACGCAGAAACTTGTTGAACTTACATTTGTACGTTTATTTGGCTTCATACATAATACATCAAAAAGGTGAATGTATGTTAATCATCGGACTGAAATGCCTTTTAGAATTATACAAATGGAAATGTTTATAAATCGTCGGTGGGAAAACGTCCTTTGGGAGTAAAAAATAAATGATTGAGTAGAAAAAACTGTGCATAATGATGTGCTTGATGATAAATTATACACATATTCTATAATATGACAACCATATAACGCTATAACTTATTTTATTTTATTATATTTAAGGCGACTGATTGTCAACGGGTCGTTAAGACCCTACCAGATAGTCTTACAAAAACATTATTTACGCGCCTTGTTATTTCGATTGGCACCACTGGGTTTCCTGGTTTATAATAATGTACATGTGTGTGTGTGAGTATTGCCGCTCTTTTTTCGGAAAGCTAAGAAGACGGTAACCGAGAGGCGTCATTCTTATTACATCCCGCGCTTCGACCAGTCCACCGGTCCAAATAAACCACCAGAAACGAACAACGACATCGGACCAGAAAGACAGCAAAATTAAAATAGTTAGTGCAGTTCATATATCATAAGTGTGCTTATTGATATTCGGAAACCTGGGAACCAGCTATCGAAGGCATTTACATAAACAGACATATTAAAGAACAATTTGAAGATAGAAATGTTACAATTAATAATTATTGTGATTAAAAAATTAAAAACTTATTAGAATAGTTAAGTTATTGTTATTGTCATTGTCATTGTTGTGTTATAAGAAAAGAACGTAAAGCCGATCTTAGTATAATGAGTAAGATTAAGAAAGAATCACTTACTTGGTTTGGTTATATGTAATAAATGACGAGAGAATGGTAAGAAAGATACATGACACAAGTGTTGATGGCACCAGAAGTAGAGGACGTCCACGAAAGACTTGGCACGACCGAGTAAACCAGATACTGATAGATAGTCCCGTTAAAAGCCTTAATAATCGGCGAGCTTGTATGAGAAGATGCATGAATGTGAATGATGCAAAAATTGTGTCAGGATAAAATAGTGTGGCGCTTTATCCTCTTTGCCTACCCCCGCGTGAAAACGTCGTGATATTACAGATTATATTTTGTTGTGGTTTAAAAGTTAGAAACACAGTTCAATGAAACGAAATGTTAAAATTTGACAATTGAGAAGAATGGACAAGATATTTTTAATCTACCGTAAGCCGCATGACTTCCAAGGTCAACGATGTCGAAACACGTGACGCGCGACCATGCTCGGCGTTCGCATACAAATAGTGCGAACTTGGCTGTGTGGTAAGCATGTAATAATAATATCAATCATGTATAATAAAATTTCGCTTTTATATATAATATATAATATAATATCCCAATGTCTTTCTATGCGGCACGTGGAGGTAAATTGGAAAGAAAACTGATAACTAAACTAAATCTCATAGGAATCAAATGTGAATTCTATTGACACAAATTTGAAAATATTAACATTTTAATGATATTGTAGTCTATACAGGTAATTACTTAAACTAAGTTTTACATTTTTTTCCCAGAAACTGTTCTATGCATGTCTTTCGCCTCCAACACTAATAAAAAATACGTGTAAAAATATGAAAAATCATTTGAAACTATCAACGTGTTTGGTGCAAATCCCGAACACTATTTTTAAAACATTTATATTCGCTTGACGCAAAACGGAACATTTTCGGTCCGAAATGACATTAATATTGTCCGCCAGCCCAAATGTGTGGTAACGTTTGACTTTTAAAACAGAGCTCACACCGTTAGGTAACAATTATCTCATAATAAATTTCTTTCGCTCGCACGCAATGCTGTGGAAGTTTGAGACAACTATAGTATATTACATTCAATAAAATATGAGAAAACGTAGAATAATGCTACTACAACTCTAATTCAATTTGGTTGCTTTGTAACAGTAGCGTAATTACCTCCTGAATGGCCTGGGCAGTCGCCCAGGGGCCCGGCCAGCAGACGAGCCCGAAATCTCAACAATTACAGCATATGTTTAAAGATCGTTAGTTACTAATGGATGATAGGAATATTTTAAATTTAATATAAAATTATTTCGCGATAACATTGAAAAGTAGTAGTAACATTTAGACGTCCATCGAGATAACCCCGATTTTGTCTTTTTTAATTTTGCAAATATAAATAATTCTATAATAATATATTTTTAGTAAATATTTTCAATTGAAAAATAAAGTTAAACATAGTATGTTCTTGTTTTATAGGAGGGCTCAGTAATATGTTGCCATGCCACAAAATTGTAAAAAAATTAAAAAGACAGTACCTATCCCATATTTTTGGCTCACATTGATTACACCCGAGGAAGAATTCAATGGCAATGTTTTCAAATCATTGTGATGCATATCTCAATAATAATTGTCACATAAACATGATTTTTTATTTCGATATTTTGAGCACTTAAAATACAGTGCCGAGTGCCAGTTTTCAAACGTTCATTCCTACACGTACATTTCACATGAGCAGATATTATAGATTAACATTCATATGTAGCTTCTTCTTTTTCACACAAGATTGTTGATTTTTACAGATTTATTTGATTGACTATAGAGTCTAGTGAGTAGAATGTACGATGTATGCAAGGAAAGCGACCTCATGATGAATGTCAACAAGTCGAAAGTGATGGTATTCGAGAAGGAGGAAAGCAAGACGCCGTGCTAAATACTTGTAAGTAATGAATGTTTGGAACAAGTAGATGAGTTTGCGTATTTGTGAAATATGTTTGATAGAAACGGAAAGGTTGAAAATGATATCGAAAGGCGGGTGGTGACTGCTTGAAATAAAGTGAACGGCGCTTTGAATGGAATTATATCTAACGGGAATTTGTCAACCGAGGCAAAACTAGCGGTGCACAATGGAGTCCTGGTACCGACACTGATGTATGGAAGTGAGGCCTGGAGCTGGCAGAAGAGGAACGAAAGTAGACTGAATGCGGTGGAAATGAGATCACTTAGGCGTATATGTGGCAAATCTATTTATGACAGAGTAAAGAATGAAGAAATAAGAAAAGATTGTAAAGCTGGTGTTAGTGTAGTGAGTAAGATTAAGAAAGGATCACTTAGGTGGTTTGGTCATATGGAACGGATGAATGAGGAGAGAATGGTAAGAAAGATATATAACGCAAATGATGATGGCACCAGAAATAGTAAATAGTAACCTGGTAAACCAGATAATAGAGGATGGTTATGAGAAGATGTATAAAAGGTGGATGAGGTGAAAATTGTGTGTCAGGACATAAGAGTGTGGCGCTCTATCCTCTCTGCCTACCCCCGCGGAGAAACGGCGTGATGGTAAGTAAGTAAATAAGTAAATTGTTGATTTTTAATTTTCTAACAATACTATCTTTTTTGCCTTTCATCCTTACCTTATGTCCGTCGAACTATCCTTTCGTTAGTCATCTTCTCTGTATCATAATAACTTGTTTTAAGCAGCGGAACAATATATAACATTTAATTTAATAACAGCCTTTTACACCGCGTTAAGTTTTCGTTTGCTTTCTAATTGGCTCACAAATTTCATGTTGGCATTCAAGTTGGTATCACTCTCATCTCTAAAAAATGTACACTGTTACCGTGAAAGAAAATAACTTGGAGCCTTGACGGTTACCTTGGACCTAAGATCCGTGTAAATATAGGTAAAATAAGCTCACACGTGGTGTATTTATTATGATTACATTGTCAACGTGTTTATTTTAACACTCTGAAATACACGTATGATTTACCTGTTTTCTCAAAAATATTTATTCTCTTAAAATTACCAATATTAACTTTGTGGTTAAAATTCATATTTTTTTATTTATTATCTTTGTTTTATTAACCACTAAATTGAGTTTAAATACATCTTATCGGTTTCGAAAAATACCATTTTCTTCTTCAGGATGTCATAACTAACTAAAACATATATTATTGTTTCTTTGCCAGAATCTAATTTTAAAAACTCTATTTTTAAAAAATAAAAAATAAAATTTTTTTTAGTACCTAACTCAAATCATTACTTAATACAAATTTACTCGAATAATTTTTAGGAAAAAATATTTACTTACTGTGGAAGCAACATTTTTATTTTACTTCTATACTGTATTGTTTAAAAAAATCATTATCAATGAACCAAAATCGGGTTATTTCTTCTACAATAATTTTCATTGCGATTTAACTATACAAGATAACTACAAACAATTTGTACATAAGGTAGATAGCTCTTTCAAATAATGGAACGATTAAATGTATTAATATCAAAAAGGTATAGGTTCGAAAATTTGTCGCTAAAAATATTGTCGCTGTAGCATAGTTGGATAATGCACCTTCCCCGGTTTGGAAAAAGATCCAGGTACGAATCCCGGTGGCGCAACGATAATATTTTTCGATAAAATTGATTTTATATGTATATCTTTCAAATTAATATATTTAATTCGCAAAACGTTTGTGGATAATAAACAATAAACATGAAAATAATAATTCATTTTGTGTTATTTTTAATAGAAATGTTGCGATGCGTACCTTAAATACTCATTTTTTATTGAAAAGCGTCATTTTTTAATGAAAACATATTTGATTTATTTGATAAATTAAGATACTTATTAGAATTAGGTATATATCTTTCAATTTGACGCGCTCGTTGGTCCAATAGTAAGACATTCGCCTAGTGATCTAATAGTCCACCATATTAACCTAATTTGATAATAATAAAAATATTGATGCAACACGTACCTATTGCGTATAGGCAAGTCATTTAAAAAAATGTAGTACAGTATTTATTTAAAAATTATACTGTAATTTGATTGTATGCTATTTGGAATGTATAGTAGTAGGTACCATATCTGTTTGTTTTATTTAAAAACCTTAAATAATTTATACATTTATTATTTGTCAAGTTAATACGTACAACATTTAAAAGTGTTAATCTTCTCTCCATAATAGATTTTTTTATTCCAGACCCTTACGTGAGTGTAATTCTTCATGTTCAATTATTCCCTAAAAAAATCTAATATGTTGGTAGTGTAAACAAGACGACTTTCGTATTGGAACAGGCTTGGACGAAGTTGAAAGCGCAATAGAATTTGAATTTGTACATGTAAACAAATATAATAAAATACGAGATATGTTACACAAAACGATTACATGTATTGTATCATTACCGCACAGAATATATTTAACGGCTAGCTCTCTGACTAGTTTCAATTTTACTAAAAAGTAAGAGCATATTATTATACTTCATTGATTTGTAATTTGCATGACGCCTTTTATATTTAATACGTGTTATTTCACTCCTTACATACTAGCAAAAAGCACACAATCTTTACGGTATCACGTTGGATTCGATTCTATAATTCTACCCGTGACAATTATTGAATTTAACTTCAAGTTTTCATGTAATCGATTTTTAAAGGATGCCAGCCATCAAATATAATTTATGTTAACGAATTTCTCCTTCTTATTTACGAACGTACAAATTGTGTAGAAGTACAACAGTGCCTGCACTGTGACTGTACCCGTGCACTATTACTGTACGTACTGCAGTACTGTACTGTATAACTGTTCTGTAATAATTTTAGTATGAAACCAGTCATATAATTTTAACAATATGCTTCCATTTCACATAACCACAATTATTATACCGATTTAACAAAGTCACAAACTCTTCTAAGGCACAATCATCATAATTACAAAGAACTGCAAAAAAAAATGCAATATATACGTATTTGTTTATGTATATATATATTTATTAAAAAATAAACAATATCTACATTTGAAGATTAACTCAGGAGATGTACTATTTGTACTTAATTATGCAATGATAATATAGAATGCATTATGGCTTGAAAATAGTGTATAAAATTGGTACTTCTCACGACATAGTTAACATTAAAAATAGACGTGTTCCTCCATAGATTTTAAATTCATAGAATAAAATAATGCACCAACAAAGCAAATACCTTTAATTTGAGGTGGTATATACGTTATAATATTAGGATACTTTGGACAAAACGCCCATTCTCTTTTAGCTGTCGCTGGTGTCACGAAACAATTTCATGCACAACTCTGAGTGCAGGAGGAGAGCGGTCGCTTTCATTAATCATTTGTTAATTTCCTCGCTCTTGTATCTGAAACCGTCCGGCTGAGTGCAATCTGATACTTGGCAGTTTCCGCTCGGTCGGGCGAGCAGGTGGATTTTTCTCGCCTACCCGACGGCAGCTGCGAACCGTCGGAGCAAACAGTGGGACGCGAAGTGTCATTTTACTGCTCAGCGAAGGGTGACAGCCAGCGGTCTGATGCAGGAAGCTTTCCGCATTTCTATAATTATTCAATTTATATTGGCAAATGAAAATTATCTAAAATATATGCGTAACCGTTAAAGGTTGTAAATCAGGTATCTGATCAAACCACAGTTTCGAGACAACTGTATCTTCATCAAGAAGTCTAAAAAGGTCATCTTCTTCTCTTAGACTTCTTCTGATGAAGAAGTCTAAAGAAAAATAGTATACGCCTGTCGAAAAAGATTAATCAAAGTGTTTTATACAAAGTTGGTTATTTTTTAAAAGGCTTTATTGTGATTAGGCGTAATTACGTCTAATCACAAAGACGCTATAAGATAAGACAAAAGTTTATTGTCAATTTTTTTAGTGTTTTACATCAGAGCTGAACTACAATAACAATTATATATCAAGGAGAACACATTTTTGTTGTGAAGTTGCATTTTCAGAACAAAGTTCTGTGGTATGTGGTTGTTAGACTTTCATAACGCCAAACAGTATACACATCAAAACACAAAATTATGTATTTAGTCAACAGAGTAACTAGATATTTTTTGAACTAAATAAATCTTCGAAATCATGACTTCTCTCCCTTTCTTCATCATCATTCAATTCAATCCAGAGCAACATGTATTTCGGAGAAGTTTGCAACGCTAAAAGACTAAGCCATTTGATCATACCATCGTCTTGGTAATTTCTCCTTGCTTCGTATACCAACCTTTTAAAGCTTCTCAAAATTTTCACCACCTTGGCGACGTGTAAAACATTTGTTTTAGAAGAAAACATTTGCAATATATAAATAATTAGCAATATCTATTATTTTTGTAGTAATTGTATTTTCTTGGACATATTCAAATATTGCTCATATTATTACTAGTTAAACAATAAAAATATTAAAATCAAATTTATGTTGTGCAGGATACACGTACGGTGCATATCATGGACGATGAGACGAATGTCTTCATTCTGCAGGAACTAAACATTAAAGAAAGACTCTCAATCATTTGCCAGAGGCAAATCCTTCAATTTTTTTAACACCTTGCTAGAAGGAAAGGTAGCTTGGAGAAGCTTGCTGTGATGGGCCACGTCAAAGGCGAAAGGGAAGAAGAAGAACCCCGCACGTTGGACCGACCAAGTGGAAAAAGCAACAGGTTCTTCTCTGGTGACAGCTGCATGCCGAGAAAAGTATGGGAGCATGGTCAAGAGAGCGGGAATTCATGGAAATCACAATCCTGTCATGGGGGACCGATGTGTAATTTGACTGTAATTTGAATTACATAATTTAAAACACAATATTTTAAACTCTCTCATTTCTTCTACCGCTAACATCAAAAGGTAATTTTCTATTTTAGACAGAAGTTAGGCTATAAACACATTATAAATTAAAATATACACATTTATTTACATTATATTTACATATATTTAAATATGTAAATACACTCATTAATAGCAATTATGTAAATTAAATAAAAATGAAACGTCATAGGAAAAAAAATTGGAATACTTGCCGAAGTACAGGGTGAATATTATATTCCAGGCCGATTTTGTTAGGCCGCCATTTATGGTTTGACAGACATTTGTCAGTTCACATTTGGTAGTCGCAGATAGTAGTGGATTATAATTTATTATGGAATATTTAATGTCTCAACAACAATTTAAAGCTATTAAAACATTATATCTAAATAATAATGGTAATGCTGTAACCATTAATGGTGATTCGTTATCGTCACATATTAGAAAACTTCTTGGTAGCCGATTTGACGGCTCCCGACTATTTTCTGTGGGAAAGCCTACGCCAATAAGTCAACAATAATTTCAATGCTACAGTATAATATTCGAAATGAAATTGCTGAAATAACACGCGAAGTGTGCGAGAATGTTATGAAAAATATGGTTAAAAGAGCACGCATCTGTGCCACTGCCAGAGACGGCCACTTGGTCAATGTCATATTCCATATATAATTGTAATTGAATTGAATTGATTTGATAATAATGAAGGGGCATTAAAATTATCCCGGGATGCACGGTTTAATCCCGTGCCGTGCAAACGGATTCCTTACAGAGTATCGGACTTAAAAGCAAACATCGAAAGTAATGGATAAATAAAAACCAAATTAAAAAATATATATTAAGGAGAACACATTCTTATTGTGAAGTTGTAATTATTCAGAACATAGGTCTGTGATATTTTAAATACTAATTAAATGTATTAATTATAAAGATATACATATAAAATCAATTTTATCGAAAAATATTGTTGTTGCGCTACCGGGATTCGAACCTGGATCTCTTTTCCAATCGGGGGAAGGTGCATTACCAACAACACTACAGCGACAGTATTTTTGTCGACAAATTTTCTAACCTAGATGGCTTTCAAATAATGGAACGATAGATGTATTAATTTTAAAAAGTGTAACATATAGGTTCGAAAATTTGTCGACAAAAATACTGTCGCTGTAGCATAGTTGATATTTTTCATAATAAACATAATATTTACCCTGTACCTACCTTATTACCCATCATGAACGAAAGATTCGATATCAAAGAGTTTTAAATTACGAGAAATTCAAATTCAAATCGATTTTTTTTAAACATAATATGCCTTTTTCGATCTAAAATCTATGATTTAAAAAGTTCCTTTACAATATTTTAATCCCAGCTTCTTATGGTGGTGGATGAACGCTTAATTTATTCATAGTGAAGTACACGTTTAAATAATACTCTAAAGTAGTCATTACTATCTTGTAGACTTAAAAAATATTAAGATTTATTTATGTGTTCAGTGGATAAGAGCGTTTCTAAAAAATGTATGAATAAAAGTTTTAGTAATGTATCCAGCAGTGTATTCGGACCAGTCGCTATCTCAGTGTCGTTATACGAGTCTTATCGATGTTTACCCTAGCTGTAACATCTTAACTACGAACGTGATTCGTTATTTGATTGTTAACAGTGGCGACACATTATTAATGTTACATGTTATGTAATGCGTAGATTTATTCAAACACGCGTCACGGCGGAGTTCAAACAATGCAGATGAAATACTGTGTGTATGTAAGCGTATCGAGTGGTACATGTATTTTATTCTAGCAATTGTGATATTCTCATATTTGATTTACGAAGCGGCATGCTGTAAGGACAAAATAAATTTTCATCAATGGTATTGATTGTCCAAACATCGCGCGCGTGTACTTTAGATTTAGGGGATTTAAATGTTTGCTACCGCTAATGAAATATTGAAGAAAATCACATACAGAAGATATATTTACAAATGAGAAATCTTAATAAACATATATCTAAATGTCAATCATGTATTAATAACATGTATCTAAGTATTTGTCCTGTCTTAATAACATGTATCTAAGTATCTGTCCTGTCTTAATAACATGTATCTAAGTATCTGTCCTGTCTTAATAACATGTATCTAAGTATCTGTCCTGTCTTAATAACACGTATCTAAGTGTAATCTTATCTTGATAGCATATATCTAAGTATCGTCGAGAATATGATAGATACCGATAATAATCGGGGTGGATGAGGGGCGAGCGGAGGTGAATTGGAATTGGTCGGCTTGCGAATGCGAGCGCAGATATATTCAGAATGTTCGCATGTAGGTATACTATCAATTTCATTCTTCAATGAATTTTTCAATAAATACCAGTCGTTATGAATACACAATATATGAATAAAATGTTAAAAATGGTCGAAAACATGAATAGGTAATATAATTTCAGTGTTTACTCAATCTTCATTTGAAAAGTGTAACATATAGGTTCGATAATTTGTCGTCAAAGCACTGTGTTGGTATAGCATAATCGGTTAAAGCACGTTCCCCGGATCGGAAGAGATGCAGGTTCGAATCCCGGTAGCAGCAACACTATTTTTCGATAAAATTGAATTTATATGTATATCTTTCTAATTAATATATTTAAAATATCACAGACCTATGTTCTGAATAATTGCAACTTCACAATATGAATGTGTTCTCCTAATAATTAGAAAGATATACATATAAAATCAATTGTATCGAAAAATATTGTTATTGCTTCCGGGATTCGAACCTGGATCTCTTCCAAATCGGGGAACGTGCATTAACCCCGTGACCCCGCTACCTATGTAACATGACGGCGGAGCAAGATTGCGATGTCATCCACGTCAGTCCCTATTGACTCATGATCGCGATCTCCATTCGCCCCACCCTCTTAACTATGCTCCTCCACTTTTCTCGGTATCCTTCAGACTTAGGGCTGTCACCAGAGAAGCACCTGTTGCCATTTCCACTTGATCGGTCTAACGGGTGAGGGATTTTCCTCTTCCTCTTTGTTCTTCGACGTGGCCTACCACAACAATCTTCTCCGAGGTATCTTGCCCAAAAAACTGTCTTGATGTTCAGTTCCTGCAGAACGGAGACATCAGTGCATCTCGCTGTCCATGGTATGCGCAACATGTGTAAAAAAAATGCCAACCTGGCGGCGTACGGCCCTGGGTAAATGGTGGCTCACCTCTCACTGGGGCGGGCTTAAAAGAATGACGCGAGCGGAGCACGGCCTCTTTTCTCTACCGTTTGTCTCCGTAAATAGTTGTATACTTTGTACCATAACAGCAGTGGCGTGTAGTAAGTATACTGACGTTGAAGAGGCTTAAACCGACGTCATTAAGCAAAATTAATCCATCATAATAAAAAAGCATTATCCTCGAATACAAAGAACAATCATGAAAACAACACGTTTAGTATGGTAGTCAAATTTGCGAATTATTAAATGAGTATCAGCTTTAAGGCATGTTTAAAACCTTTCAAATGTCATTCTGTTAATAAACAGCATAAGTAAGAACTCTGTACAACATGAATCAGCTGTATCATTTCTGACTCTGCCGAGTGAAATTTTTAATTCAATAGGTAGCAATTGTATGTCTTGAATAGAACGATAGATTAAAACGCTAGCAATTGTTGTAGCAATAAACGAAGAGTAACCCAGTAGAGAACTACAGTGCTCCGATGGCGTCGCGCGGTAGCATGCAAAACTACGCAACTAATGATTCTACTGATACGCAAGCGTAATTATAACATATGGATTATTTAATTTATATCTGTTTCCCAGAATTTTTAGTAATGCACAGCTTTTTTACTTGTATGCAGTACACGCCCCTGCATAACAGTATTATTATTGTAATGAAGATTATAATTGGCACATAAAGAGTTTCTCATTCGACCACCAACAATCTTCGGTGACGTATACAACTTTGGAAGTACTGATCACAAAAGTGCCTAACAATTTGTGGGTTGATAGCGTGGTGTTGGTGGGCGTACGATAACGGTCGTAGATGTGAGTGGTCGTTATGTGAGGAGTGACTGTATTTAGTATCCGCACAGAATCATCCGTGACCTACGACAAATGAACAGATTTCCTTGCATTAATTACATGCAATTGACCTGCACGATGGCCGAGCAGGTAGGCTCGTTGCGAAGACCGATCCCGCGGTTGAATATAATGTTTTAACGCAGACGGTGTTTGCGTTTCCTTTTAACAAACATGGGCTAGCCTTGGTCACATTTTAGTTTGATCTTTGATATAATATTAAATATTTTCTACAACAGCAAAATGCTAACAAATTGTATCAATAATATAATCGGGATAAAATGAGAAGTAGCTGTTGACATTATTTCAAAAATAATGACCAGAATATATCTTGGTACAGAAAATGTGGCCAATGATCTCTGAAAATTAAATAAACTTTTACTCGAGAAAATATAGGAGCTCTAAACGAAACAGGCATTACTTTTAAGACAGATATAACATAAAATTCTGAATAAAAATGCTATAATGCTGTACCACAAAATTACCGGGATATAAGAAAAATATATTGTACCTAAATAAAATGCTTGAAATGATGTCCTGTTACTTCGGCGCGTTTAAAATTGATTTCCGTACTGAATTTCTATTACGCATAAATCTTAATCTTTTTTATCAATTTGTTTTTGTAATAACTATCGTTTATGTCATAGACTTATTTTGATAAAAAAAAAGTCAAAACCGAAACAAGTGATAGTCGGATGGTGCAATATCTAGCGAATTTATTATTTATAAATAAATAAAAAAACGCGTTTTTCTGTAATATATTCGAATTTGGTACTTACACCCATTGACCGGGAGTTCTCCAAATTATGCATATTTTAAAAGAATGATGAAATGTTTTTTTTTTTAAATTGATTTAATTTATTTTATCTAAAAAAAAACTATTTGTAATATTACACAATACATAGGAAGATGTACGGGTGCTAAAATTTGCAACATAAATATTTTATATCATGTTCATCAAAATAAAAAATATATTCATAAATCTATTACATAACGAGTTTAAATGATAAATTATTAACCCTTAAACGTTCAAAAAATGACAAAGAATGATGACACACCATTTTGTAAACAAAGCACATGCGTGCGCGCGTTAGCGAGACATACGTCGCCGAGTACGTCAACGCTGGCGTGACATTTTCAATTCTGGAATTTTGATAAAAAAAACTTTTTTTTTTTTAAATAAATTAGAGACGCTTACACGAAAAACGTATCACATCAATATTCTTACTTTTAAATATGAATTAAATGTACATTAATTAGAAAGATATACATATAAAATCAATTTTATCGAAAAGTATTGTTGTTGCGCCGCCGGGATTCGAACCTGGATCTCTTTCCTAACCGAGGAAGGTGCATTAATTATTAAATTTTGGACACATTGATACAACTTTATTATTAAAAGAACACATTCTTATTGTGAAGTTGTAATTATTCAGAACATAGGTCTGTGATATTTTAAATATTTAATAAAAATGAATTGATAATTCTGGCGTCTGCTATCAGTTTACTCAAAGGTATTTGAGATTCTGTAAAAATAAGGTAGATGGCTCTTTCAAATAATGGAACGATTAAATGTATTAATATCAAAAAGGGAACATATAAGTTCGAAAATTGTCGTTAAAAATATTGTAGCTGTAGCATAGTTGGATAATGCACCTTCCTCGGTTAGGAAAGAGATCCAGGTTCGAATCCCGGTGGCGCAACAACAATATTTTTCGATAAAATTGATTTTATATGTATATCTTTCTAATTAATATGTTTAATTCATATTTAAAATATCACAGACCTATGTTCTGAATAATTACAACTTCACAATAAGAATGCGTTCTGTTACAAAAATAGTTGAAATCTCGCTGGTCTCCCCGGCCATATGATCACTAGACGTCTTACCGCTAGATCAACAAGCTCATCGAATTCGTTTAAAACGATAAATATGTACACAATTATTCTCATACCTAGTATTAATATCTTCTTTTAACTAACATCCTCTTAATTTAATACTGTGTTGTTGACTCCGATCTGATCGTACATTCGACCACCGTAGCCACATTCTCATTTTTTTATTGATCGATCTACCCTAATGTACAAAAATCTAACAAATATGGCAGTACAGTATTGTTATTGAACAGCGACTGTATAGTTCCGGTGGAAGTCCACACAAATCAATTATTTAAAAACATATTATTCTTCAAATGTTTCTGCACATCGAATATAATAACATCAGCTGTAAATTTATTGATTTGTAATCACCACAAGTTATATTTTCCGAGCGATTGAGGAACGTCTAGTGGCGACAAGCCTCATATTAGCATCAAATAAAGACGGTTTAGTATTTAATTCGCCTTATCTGCTAAAATAAAAAATATAAAACGTTCGTTTACTATTTCCTTTAAAAAAACATCAATAGCAAATATTTGATTAAGAAAGTAAAGCGTATAGAATGTAAATATTGATAATGTATGATTTACCCGTTTTTTTTTTCAAATAATACAGTAGATCCTTGTTTATCCGGTGTGGCAGGAAAAAAAATTGGATCCGGATAAAATTTTACCAAAATAAAAGAAAATAACGGAAAAAAAAATACTTCTTTAATATTTGCAAAATTACTTTGTGGCCTTATTTTATATTAATAATTATGATTATAATATAATTGTTTAAACCACCATTTGAGATGTCTAAATGACAATAACTATTCATAATTTACCAATCACCTTTTGGAAACAAACTATTCATTTGATATTAATAAAGGTTTAGAAATTTTACATACAAATACCAGGGGTTTACAGTTAGATAAATTTGATTTTTTTAGATATAAGAATAAGTGTTAATAGCAAGCTTAATATTATAAATAACCAGATCCTCTTTGCAAATAGTCACCTTTTAAATTTGTTTTCATATTAGTTCTTACTGATTCTCCATTTTGTAGTTTTGTTTTTATCTATGCTTGTATTTTTTAATTTCAGTATGCATTCTTTCCTGAAGATGATACCATAGGTATCGAAACATGTAGAATAATTAATAAATAGTAGTTTAAACAAAGTATTGTGTATAATTATTAATAAAAAAAAATATTAGTACGCACAGCTATGTATCGCGAAACTGCAAAATTGAGGATATAAAATACAATTTCGTACAATTATAAAAGTTAATAATAATATATCAACCGCTACTCACGCGTTTTTTAATTTTCCAATTTGACTTGATAAGCCAGCCCGTTTGCATCAAAATTAAACACTTAATACAAGCGCGTCCAAACAGTGGCGTAGCAACAAATCGTCGGGCCACTGCAAAGCATGTACACCGGCCCCTATATAAATTGTAATATTGACTAAAAAATAAATTATTATATTTTTATTTCATAATACATATGTTGCCAATGGATATAATACATACTTTTAAAATAGTTGACTTAAGGTAAAAATGACTAACAAAGTGAATATTATATTAGAGACCGATTTTGTTTGGCCGCCATTTTGGTTTGGCAGATATTTGTCAGTTCGCATTTGGTAGTCGTAGAGAGTAGTTGATAACAATTTATTATGGAGCATCTAACGCCACAACAACAATTTGAAGTCATTAAAACATTATATCTAAATAATAATATCAATGCTGTAACCATTAATGGTGATCGCTATCGTCACATGTTGGAAAACTTATTGGTAGCCAAATTGGGTCAATTTGGTCTGCAACGCATGTGGTTTCAACAGGACGGTTCCACCTCACACACAGCCCGAGCTACGCTTGATATTTTGTGAGAATTTTTTCCCGACCGCATAATGTCAAAAGGTGGTGACATCGACTGGCCTCCTCGAACTCTTTGACGACTCTTGACTATTTTGTTTGGGGGTACTTGAAAGGAAAAGTCTATGCCAATAAGCCAACAACAATTCCGATGCTGCAGGACAAAATTCGAAAAGAAATTGCTGAGATAACACGCAAAGTATGCGAGAATGTTATTAAAAATACACATTTGTGCCAATTTTATATTTTATACTTAATTGTAATAAACCAAGTAATTGATAACTTAAAACCAAATTAAAAAAATTATATTTTATTTTCTAGTAATTTAAAAATAGCATCGGCCTGGAACATAATATTCACCCTGTACTTTTGAACGTCTTAAAACACGTCTATCTGGTTGAACGTTCAAAGAAATTTATTTATACTGCAAGATGGTATAACAAAATTTAGTTTTTAAATTTAAGATCTACACATTCATTCATCTTTAAAATTCTTAAATCTATGCTGTAAAATTATGTAAAAAATTGTTATTCATCTTTGAATTTCATTAATCAAATATTGTTATATCGATGCCGTAGTACCAATTTGATTTCATATTTACTAGTGAAAATTCATAAATCAAAAAATATTATATAAATGAAAACATGTTCAATAGCTATTCAATTATTTATGTTACTTAATAAGTAACTTTTAAAGAATAAGAGTTGATATCTCGATTGTATTTTGATACAATTTTTAAGTTTTTTTTCCATATCTCGTAACAATAGCCTCGGGCCCCCTGAAGTCCGAACTCTGGGCAGCTGCTTAAGCAGTCGAGGCGATAGCTACGCCGATGAATTTAAATAACAAGCTATTGCCGAGAAGACTTTTGGATCATGATATGAGCAGCGGCGTGCACTAGACTTGGACTTAGGTTATGCTGCTAATATCGATGATCTAAAAGCGATGGATATTATCATTAGAGATTCTATTCATCATTCACTCTTTCAGAAGCATTTTTTTTGTGTAAATATACCTGTGTGATATTATTTATAGGAAGTTTTTTAAGTTATTAACTAATGGAGCTAAAATATTTTATAATATAAAATGATACCACATTTAAATCGTATTGTAATGCATACAGTTAAGTTCAGATCAAAGACACACTTGCGGCGTTTTGCAACACGTCTGTTAAAATGAAGACGTGTGTTCGAATATTTTGACAGATCAACAGATTTTGCAAAAAAACACATGCGCAGCTTTATTTGTCAATTCTTCCGCTAGTTATAGGGTTTTAGTTAACACGTTAACTGAATTATTTTCGCGCGGATCTACTTACTTAATATATAATATATCAAAGAAATAGTTAATTCACATTTATTTCGCAAAGATTATGGTATGGCACAGCATTTTTGATTATATAGAGTGCACGCCCCTGCGTATGAGTGTACGTAACCTTTTTACATCTAACTGTTAATTACATTACTACATTTTTATTAAATGCGACCGCAGCGGACTCACGCAGTTTCGTCACATCGCCACTCGTGCATTTCCATCGATATAATATAATAATACGCCAGAGAACTTTCATAGGAAACCCTGTATAATATAGTCTAGTATTACATCTGAAACAACAAGTAGTCCACCGCCTGTCGATCGCGCGGATCACCGGAGCGGGGAGCGATCGCGAGCAGCGAACAGGACGTGTCACTTCTCCCGGGCTGTGTGCAAGAGCGCGACGGTTGATTGATCTGTGTGAAGTCTCGTAATGCATTCCGCTCCGCGCAGCATCTATGCAGCATGGAATCGGTGAAAACAAAATGACAAACGAAGCGAATTTCTACTGAACAATTGAGACGACTCCGAAGACTGACAATATAATCCGCAATCGACGTTCTCCATTCTTCTGTCAGTCCAGTCAATTGTCAATAAAAATTCTTATTTAAATAAAGATACATGTAACTGAAATGATAATACTGAGATACCCTGATAGTCATAAGATTGAACAGAGTTTAAAATATTTAAATCCGTCATTAAATCCAGAATCGCTGAACAATTTCAACACAACACGTCTTTAAAAATCTTCGTAACGAATGAATAAATAAATAAATTTAATTAACATATAAAATATTTTTGTGATTATTGATAATCTGAGGTTTTTATTAAAATGCTATTGACAAAAAATAACGCGCTATTCGATAGTATTTTTTCTGCTCTAAAACGTCGCCGTTTTCCTGTATCTTATAGTTTTTCATAATTTTTTAATTTAAATAATAGAGTGTCAAGTTAATAATAACGAACATTTTAATACATATTTCTTTTCGCTTTTAATCAAGGTTAAAATGGTCATCCAGGAGTTCAAGTGGAAAATTCTGCCGCATCCACCCTACAGTCCCAACCTCGCTACATCAGATTATCTCCATTTTCGGTCGCTACCCCAATCAAATGCGTACCGTTACGTTCAAAAACGATGATGACCTCAGAAATTGGCTCGATAACTATTTCAACACCAGACCAGAGATGAGATGAAGTCCTGAGCAATAGTGGAAAATACATCATTGATTGAAATGATTTGAAATGATTGAAATTTCATTTTATAATAAATAATTGAACAAAACCGCAAAAACTTATTAGACAATCCAATATTAACATTTGAACTCCAATAAAATAAATCCGTTTTAAGATACCCAGTAGTAATGACAGCTATTTGTATCTTACAGTAACTATTTTAAAGTTATGTTAGGTACACACCTAAAAGATTTTAAAAATATGAAAATGAATACAACAACATGAAAATTATTTTCTAGTATTATTTTTAATTTTAAAAATGTGTAACACGCTTTGTTATTGTGACCCGGTAAATTATTTGACCCAGGGGCCGGTAATTTTTTGATACGCCATTGGTTGGCCCTTATTCCTGAAAACGTTAAAAAATGTTGACTCATATGGTATGTCGAGAAAGGAGGAAGATTACAGAATACATAAAACCTGGACCATCGAAACCGATAGAATATGATTAGGATTCAATTAGTGGAGATTTTAAAGGCTTGAACGTGGCCAAAGATGCAGCACAGATCAGAATAAAGTAGAGCACAATGAATTGAGTAGCTGACAAAGAAGAAGATCATTTTTAATACATATTAAATGTATCAATTAGAAAGATATGCGGATAAAATCAATTTATTTAAAAAATATTTTGTTGCCACCGGTATTCGAACCAAGAACCCTACCTATCCGGGGAATGATCTATCAAATCTATCAATTTGAATGTGAATGTGGGTTTGAAAACTTGTTAATTTTTTATGTTGACATGGTTCAGGAATAGGAAGGGTTCCTAGTTTATTATTAAAAAATATTTTTTTGATGAATTGATTTTATATGTATATCTTTTCAATTGATACATTTAAGTTATATTTAAAATACCACAGAACTATGTTCTGGAAAACTGCAACTTCACAATAATAATGTGTTATCCTTAAAATATGTAATAACATATGTATCGATTCACAAATCACTCTTGAAGGGTGGATTGCCTATTTAAAAGAAGAAAAAAAGATGTGTCAATTTGAAAGTGAAACATATAGGTTTAAAAATTTGTCATTAAATTACTATGTTGACATGGTGTAATGGTCAGCGCACTTCCCCGGATAGAATAGGTTTCTGGTTCGAATCCCGATGGCAACAAAATATTTTTTTGATAAATTAATTTCATCTATCTATATTTTTGATTAATACATTTAATTTGTATTAAAAATATCACAGAACTATATTCTGAAAAACTGCAACTTCACAATAATAATGTGTTCTTGAAAAAAGAAGATTATTATTAAAATATAACTATACTGTTTATAAATTATTTTTAATTTACCAAGTATCCAGTGTAACTCCAGTAAAGTAATTTTTAAAAATAGTATATTTCGTTATTTTAACATACTAGTTATCTATCACATCTGCAGATACGCCACGCAAATATACCGAACAGTGTCAAATTATAAAACAAGGTAAAAAAAAGTGCTATAATTACTCTTATTAAAGTTAAACCGTTGTTTTCATAAAAATTACTTGAAATAAAAAAAAATTACATTACAAAAAGTAATGATGGAATCTTAACTTTATTGAACCACCCTGTAACAGGTTATTGCGTAATTGAGCGTAAGCAATGTTTTCTTACATTTTGATCTACACCTGAAGTCTGACAACCAAATATAATATTAAATTGTATTGGGTAATTAAATTATACAATATATACATATGTACACAGTAATACTGTCCTTGCATTAGATATTGATTTACTGAAAAATATATAAAATCTACACTAATATTTTAATCATAATAGTAAACATAATTTGTATTTTATTCGGTCATATCACGGTTATAAACGCGTGTGTGAGTTTGAGCTGTTATAGAACTATAACATTACTCACAAAATTGATGTTTATCTACGAAATACGCAATAAATATACATATATTTATATTTTATAAGTTTTAACATTATCCGAAACAGTAGAAAAGTATTTAAGGTCAATCATAATATAATTACAGTTCCGAGAAGTTAACGGGACTTCTTCAGTCCGTGCTTATAAAGATGATAAATTATTATTAATGTATGAATATACAACAATAAAAAATGTGACAAATACTCATATTCAATTCTTTTGGTTTATTTTTTAACGACAAAGGAAAAATTATTTTAAACATGTGCAAAACGTACAATTGAATAGAAAAAAATATATTTTTTAAATTACGAGCAAGATGTTATTGTGTATTTTATTTAGTTCTGCCCATTAAACTTCCACGAACAAGTTTCGGAATCCCAAAGATCATGTAAAATAAATTCCAAGAAGTATGATCAAACATTTCTTCGGGGAAATAAAGTCTTCAAATTCAAGTTCCTCTGCTATATAAGATTTTCGCCTGATCATCCCCAGACCATTAGTATGGAGGGTAGCAAGAGGCCACGTGACGTCATTTACCCCCTCTTTCCTGTCAGACCGCTAGCTGCCCGTTTGTCAATCGGTGTTTAATATTTTCAAATGAAACATATTTTTCGTTAAATCTCCAGCGGTTTTATAGCAGGGAGATTTTTTTTTAATTACGTCAAATATAATACCGTGGCGCGTGAATATTGCTATCTTAGGCAAAAATTACTTTTTAAAAAGTTATAAATTTCACATACCAAACTACATATATTATACGATTAATTCATATATAAGAGATATCAAATACGTGAAGTTGTTTTTTATTTTAAATGTTACCCAGTTCGCGTTTCGTGAAAATTTTCCCTGCAGCAGCTTTTGTGCTTTGAAATAAAAATACTTCTATCCAATTACAATATATTTCTATCTTTACAACGACTATCACACAAGGCTGCTCTATTATGTTGTGTATTTTATTTCTTTGAGATGGATTTGAACAATAAAAGAATACGAGATGTTTTAAATGTTTTTAAATTTCGCAATTATGCGAGTTGTAATAAATTAATATTTGGTCTCTAAAAATACAACCAAATAAATTGTTGTACATATCTTTACTGCATAGAATTAAAAACGATTTATTTCTGTAAAAATCAAAACGAAATATAAAGAATTTTATAGATCAACTAAATACAAAGCCGAAATAAAAGTGTTTTCTTCAGTAGCGTACCTAAAAAAATTGAGCCCCAATGCAAAATGAAAAAAAATGATCCCCTATGTATGTATTTATTGTACATAAGAATATTAAGTGCAATCCGGTAAAATTATAAAAAGTATTATCAAAATTTCTCTCTTGTCTCATATAATTTTAACATTTTCATGATAAGAAAACTTTCACGTGTTTTCGTAATATACGTAACAATTTTCTTTATAATTACAATCCGTGGTATGGTGAATTATAATAATTGTAAGTCCATATTTGCATTGGAAAAGTTATCAATATAAGCAAAAGTACCGATAAAGTTTTTGGCCCACGCAGACCCCCTCTATCTAACGTGGGTCCAATGCACCGCATTACCTGCATTGGCGTAGCCATGCCACTGATTTTCTTATTATCAAATTAGTATTCTTTCATTTAAGAATAGAATTGTTATCAGTTTACCTTTTTAGATATTTCCCTGTTCACTTCTCGCTCAACCCTCTTTTTCGTTGTATTTTAATAAAATTATTTACTTACATATGTATGTCCGATTCTTTTTCTTCTTCAGTTTCCGATACAAAAAAAAAACTTTTAGACACAGCGAAAATAAACACGAGTAATATTTTTCCCAGAAACTACAAAATATTCAACAAATTATAGATATCTCATAGAGACGAAGCTATTTTTACTATATTTAATGGAAAGATATGGAAATATGGATAGTTACAGGGCTTACGACCTATCTTCGACTGGCTTAAGTAATCACTTTATACAAATGTAACGTTCACCATTCTCATCCATTAAATCAATCTCCATATCTATCAAATTGTATGTATGTTACTATTTATGTTCTTGGACATATTAAAATATTACAAAAATATTCCTCTAAATTAATACAGATTGTTAATATAAGGAACAATGACGAAAAAAATCTCTTATTTTTTATTTGTTACCGCATTTCTGAATCCTAATAGGGGTTGAAAAACCGCCCCAATATTACGGGCAGCCGCCCACAGGAGCAAAACAAATCAAATTTATTAATGAGAATTCTCTTTTGAATAACCCAAATTTTTTGTTTTCTCCGAGTGTCGTAATCTTCGGTCTACGTAACAGAACAAATCTGATGATATCTCGCCCATAGTGGGTAAGTAAATAGATAAGAAAATTTGAAGTAAACATAAAGCAGACACAAAACGTCGTTCCGGCTGTCTATTTCTTAGTTCTCCCAAACACAATCGACGGATAGTCGCGGTTTTCCGCTATAGCGGTGGGAACTAAAAAACCTCGTGGCTTGACGAAGTGCACTCGATGGGCATAATTAAAATATGCACGAGCCAGCTGACACCCTCCATCGATATGGATACATAGTCGAGACATATTTCATAATTACACCATTAACATTTTTGAAACTAATGTTTGCATGCATGCTAAAGGAAATGTGTTTTCATCGATCTCATTATACCGTTGGATTAAAGTCCTACTTTTTACCAGCGTGTTGAAATGACGAAACTGGAATTAAAACGTGTTTATTTTTAAATTCATTTCATTCATATATTGAAATAAAAATATTTCTTCACTGTTCCGAAATTCTGCAATTTATAAAAAAAAAAAAAGTATTATATTATAATAATATTATTTAATATTTCTAAAGAAAAAAAATCTTTTTTTTTGTTATTTCATATTTTTGTACGACGTTGACCATATGTCAGAAAAATTGGGTAAAGCTATGTAATTCACTTTTTTGTGTTATTTCTACGTATATATACACATTTAAATCTAACAAGAATTTTTATTTTAACACTCAACTATAAAGAGATGAAATACAATAATTTTCTTGCATATTAAATGAAAAAAAATTGCGTAATTTGTTCAAGGAATATATTTCTTAATTTACGATTATTTTTTTACTTAAAAAAATCACTATTTGGTGAGAATTGTCTTAGATGTGCTGAAGTGCATAAAGTAATGTTATTGTTTTGGAGGAGAATAATTGCATCGTGTACGCAGTGAGCATGCGCGCGCAGCTCTTCGTGTATACAAACCTCCGCCGTGCTACATAATGCGGTACTTACTACCTCGCGCTGGCCGCCGCCGGTCGCTCATCCGTTCCGATGCCGATAATTTGCATCATACGAGGAAAACGTGTCAAGCCTTGCCTCCCGCGATTTTCACACTAAACAAGTTTAAAATAACATTACGCGTCCGAGAGCCGACAGAGTAAGAAAAATTAACGAAGAAAATTTCCAATTAAAGCGGAAAATGCGCGCGTAACGCACGTCCCATATTTTCTCGTCATCATGAGGGAATTCGGAAAGTTTGAAACTTTCGGCAGCTACCGTCGTTCGCGAGAAGTTTTGAAATCGACTCGGGCGCACTGCGCATGTGCACAATTAGTATATAAATATTGGGAAGAATACATAACCTATACCACGGGAAGAAGCCGAGTTCGCGTCATAAACATGCGAGCGTGGAGAAGCCGAGACGTCGTCTGCACGTTTATATCGATCGGTGATCGCGACAGCGCCAAGTTTGGCCGCAAATTATTCATCTCGAAAATTCCACCATCGCGAGATATTGTTTATTTACATCCCGCCGAGACACGACCGGTCTTCGGCGGACTGTTGAAAAGTTTCGGGGCTCGATAAACACTAGCGGAGTATTGCATCACAGTGTTGACAGTTGACAGTGCGAGGGGAGAGAGCCTACCTGGACTGGTCTGCCAGCTGAGTCCTCCGACGAACATCTTCCTGCAAGCAGAAGAAGAGGGTGTTAGGGGGCGGGGGGGCGGGGGCGACCACGTGCTAGGGGGGCACGGGGCGGCTCCCGCCCTGGGGCTCCGGGGGCCGGCGGGGCACCTACCCCGGGTCGTTGGGCACCTCCGCGGGGGCTCCGGCCTCCTGGCTCTGGGGCTCCATGACAGATCGGGGTAGAGAAGCACTCACACTTGCCGGTCTCACCTCACTACTACGACTACTACGGACTAAACGGACTAGAACCCGGGGAGCTGGCGGCCACACTAGCACACTACCGGCGCGGTACTGGCGGCGGTGCGGCCCGGCCCTGCGCGCGCACCTCCCTCCCGCCCCCTCCCGCCCGGCGCCCCCGCCCGCCGCCCCGCGCCCTCCGCGGACGGAACGGTTGATAAGGCGGAGGCGCTTTCATTTCCACGCTCGCATAGGTGATAAAGTTTTGTTTTTGGGGGAAATCGCTCGCACTTTTCTCGCCGTGCGGCTGCAGCTGCAGTGAGTGTCTGGCGGGCCGGCCGCGCGGTCGCCGGCGCCGCGCGCTCTCCGCGCTCTGATGACGATGATGGCATTGCGATCCGTACATATCGACGCTTTCGTATACACAATATTTATTTTTAAATTAAAAATATACACATCAACAAAACTAGTTTCAATACAATATATATCATTCTTTAGATATTTGAAGATTGGCGGCAAACGAGAATTAATTCTCTATAATTTAGTGAAAAATATCTCCGTATAGATATAACGGCTCCACTAGACAATAGCCTGTGTCGGAGTATCTACATAATTGTATACATCTAATCTAATAGCATCTTGATTTACTCTTTATATATATTTATTAGTGCATTGAACACTACACTTTGTTTACTACTATACCGGAAAGGCACTGTCTGCTATAATACAGTAAAATACTAGTGCAGCAGGCAGGGTACCGAAATACATGTCTTACTTTGCTGCAATGTTATCTGATTATAACAATATAACACACTGTACTGTACTATGAATCAAAAAATAAAATTATTATTATTATATAACAGTTGGGTCGGCGACGTTGTTGTATATACACATTATAATGATTCTATTAGTATTGTAGATGTATAGCTACAGTGTTAATAATACGCACACATCTTTATGCTTTTCAAGATTTATCTTGGCTGTAATTTTAATCTCCGACATTGAACTCGGTGCGTAATTTAGTTACTGAGACTAACTATAAAAAAAATATTTTACTTCAATACAATAAAAAACACACATTACATGAATATAATGTCAGTTTTACATTTTAAGTATACATGTTATATTCAATAGGACATGATATAATGTAGTATATTTAAAAAAATATTGCCATTTATAAAGGTATCAACTAAAAATTATATATTTGTTTGTTATCGAATACCATCATTATCAGCCACCGCTGAATGAATGCCTCCCCAAGTGTCTCCTACTTTTCTCTGTCCATTGTTTTTGCTGCCACGTATTTGCGCAGAATTTGATGATTCGTAAGTCCAGCGGGTTATGGGACAGCCTATCTACCTCTTGATTCCCTTCGGGTACCACTAGATGACTGCATTCGTCCGTCCTCTGAGCGATGTCCATTGCCATTTAATTTTCTTGGCGTATTTTATTTATTTATATAGGCTTTTACAAAGTCACTTTGGTAAAAAAAAATATATATACATGAGCAGATACACAAAGAGTATGGAATATATATATGAAAATATAAATTGAGAGAAAATATATATAAAAATAAAAATTGATAGAATAAATATAAAAAATAGAAATTGGTAAAATATACATATATATTAGGAGAACACATTCTTATTGTGATGTTGTAATTATTCTGAACATAGTTCTGTGATATTTTAAATATGAATTAAATATATTAATTAGAAAGAAATACATATAAAATCAATTTTATCCCGGTGGCGCAACAACAATATTTTTCGATAAAATTTATTTTATATGTATATCTTTCTAATTAATATATTTAATTCATATTTAATATACATATATAGCTTTAAAAAAAAAGAAAATTTAAACGTTTGCAAAACAAACTATAAAAATTAAAATTCAAGACAGAAAAACAATAAAGATTTATGTTTGACATAGAATGGCTGAGTATCAAAATCAATTGTATCTTTGACTCGGAAGAGCATAAAAAAAATCACTCTTATATTTAAATATGGAATATCGGAATATATCTACAAGACCAAATTCAATTATAGCAAATGCTCTTGTCTGATCTCTTATATTCCTATTTAATTAATATGAATGACAATTAATAATTATTATATGTACATAAATCATTCGGTGAAGAGTGAATAAGAATAACGTTAAGTCTACCACAGCCATAATATTTATTCGGTCGAACTTGAAATTTTCAACCTCTGCATCTCAATATATTTCTAAAAGAAACGCCTGTCCTATAACTTTAAAACTCCAGAATAGCGATACAGATATGAACCGGAAGATTTTAAACCATAAATCATCACAGACTGGAAGATTTTAAAGTATCAGAAAACCCAACGGTGAATAAATATATAATACGAGTTGAAAAAAATTGTGCGATGAACGTGAGACTTTTAGAGTTTAATAGTTCGATAAAAAAAAATTCAGAAAAGGATATATTCCAGATCAATAAATAACCCACCATTTTTCATTTAACAGTTTGCCTACACATGTACAAAGTCAGGTTTCATGCTGGTGCCAGTATAAAAATATCGCAGATCCAAAAGCAAAGAGACTTAACAATAGACATTGATTTTTGAAACTATTCAAATAGTATTGCAGAAAAGTGGAAATTAAAGTATAAAATAGGTTAAAAGGTAAAGCGAAATAGAGAACATGAGAAGAGGGCAGACGGAAGGAAAGTAAGAGATGTGGAATAATGGGAGGAGTCAAAGTAATGACAGCGGAAAATCGTCTCCTGCAAAAGAGTTAGGGGGGGACAAGGAAGAAAGAAATCTGAAGGAACGAAGCGATTAGACGAGGGAGGAATGAATGTGAGCGTTATATAGAGAAATATAGAGAGAGGGATATGACGATATAAATTTAAGAACAGGTAATATAGAGAACATTAGGGAAGAAGAATGAAAACGAGATGTATGGTTGGAATAATGGGTTAGGTTAGGTTAGGTTAGAGAGCCAAAGTGAAGGAATGATGAAGTAAGTGACCGAAAAGGTTGGTGGATTCATTCATCTCTCAGTACATTTGAAATATTGCTTACAATGATTTCAACATGTTAAAAAAAGTATTTTTATGTACCTATGTATTTTTTTAAATGTTGATTAAAATAAACATATAATAGATTATTGCCATATCGAAAGGAAGGTAAAGATACAATATTGTTTAAATTGTACTGAAATTATATCGATCATGGATGATAGTCGTTCGATCGCGTAATACGCGCCTACCTACGCTTTTAACGCCAAAGACTGTTTGTTGCCATATATATATTACGGGAATTGATTTCGTTGATTTTGAAACCCACGCCCTTGCGTCTTCTGTGAGGCAGTTTAATTTTTTTTTTTTGTATTTTTATTTTACATTCGGGTAACTTTCATTCTTATTTTCATAACCATATAAGGAATATGTTATATACATAATTTTCTTAAATTGTACCTTAATGTTATACCACGAATTATCTATCCGGGTCCTCAACGATCTGTTGATATACAGGGTGTAACAGACCTAGTCCACAATATATTATGGGTAGATACCTGACTAAAATGTTCAAACAATATGTAAAAATTCTAAACCGTTACGGAAAATATTATTGTTTGAAATTTTTATAAAATCATGTTAACCTTTAAGTTTACGCAATTCTAAATAAATATTTTCATCATTCATTTACAATTAATGTATATCTTTATGGCTCTAAATAATGTAACTAAAAATAGTCAAACCGCTCGAAATTAGATGACATTTAATTTTTTGTATTCAATGTATATTTCAATTAAACAAAATAGTCGTATACGATTTTTTTGAAATGTTCATATCTACGACATGGTTGAGATTAAAATAAATACTATAGACTGGGTCTGTTACACCCAACATATGAAAAAAAAAATGTGCGCATTATTATTTTTAATTAAAAATATATTACAATATTAGCTTGGATTTATTTATTAAATCTTCATACAGAAAAAAATTTAAAATATGTATATCTAAAGATTAGGAAAAATATATTTATTCATATTATATTTTATTGTGTATGCATTTCGCAATACATTTGTGTGTATGTATGTATGTATGCATAACTCTTAGTGGATACGATCACTTAACTCGCAATTTGCCTGTCTTGTATGGCTTATTATACAACAGACTATACCCTCTCCTAAATTCGTACAGTTCACTATCCCTACAAAAGAAATTACTCTTGTTCAAAGCAATCCGTCCTATACTCACATACGCAAGCCCCATCTGGGGTTCAAGTAACACAAAAATTTTAGAATAATAAACAAGAATTTCGGAAAACTTTACAAAGCAATGAAGAATCATAAACATTTAAAAAAAATAGTAATGTCATTTATAATTATCATCAAAAATTGATTGAATATTCCTTTGTTCTTATCAAATCAACTTCGTTAGCCATACATTATATTAAATAGACATATACACTGAAAAGGAAATAAAGAAACATGCTGGACGCCTTGAAGATATGATGTTCGCATTATATGCTGTGTTTATCATGGACTACGAGATGATCGAATGTCCGTATTCTTCAGAATCTCCATACTAAATATAGACTTAATATTATATAATTCTTTCGTTCTTTGGGTAAGTTGCCAGATGTTGAATCCTTGGAGAAATTGGTGATCACTCGCAATGTACGAATGCGGAGAGTGAGATGTCGATCTCCAGCGAGACGAACAGATCAAGTCCGAAATATTACTGAAACCTCGCTATACGAAATTTTGAGAAATCCGAAATTAATTCTCATAAATATAATTTAGAATTTCCAAAAATTAATATATAAAAATAAAATATTGTAAATTATTAATCGGAGAACAATAGGAGTGTAGTGGGTGTTCCCGAAGGGATAGTTCCTAGAAAGCGATGTAGAGAAATAGCGCCTGCATTAATGAGATGTCCGAAAACTGGCGAATCAATGTTGAGATTTGTTATGCCGAGTGCGATAGTGCGGTGTGTATTTAAGTTATTCTGCCTTCGTTCTGTTAAATTATCAATATTTTTTAATAAGGTGAATTGGAGCTAATTGGATCCGAACTAGTTGGGACCATAAGAAGTCCGAATAATATAACGTATAAACACGGGACTTCTTTTACTCATATCATTAGCAAATGACCATAGATAGCATTTGAATGTATTATAGAGTAAATTGGTTATGTTAACGTATTCCATTTAAATTAATCCTCATGAAAAAATAATTCATTTTTAGTTTTTAATTGAGTGAATTTTAAGCCTGGGTGTTTGTGTGATGTTTCACTACAGTCTTTGGGCCTCATGGCTTGTAGTGTTAAAAAATATACATATATATTTATTTTTTATGTCCGATTCTATGGGGTCAGTAATGCAAATAAAACTACATGTATAATATTTATTTATTTATCTATAGCTAACTAAATAACTTACCATCACGCCGATTCACCGCGGGGGTAGGTAGATAGGATAGAGCGCCACACTCTTCTGTCCTGACACACAGTTCTCGCCTCATTCACATTCATGCAAGCTCATCGGATGTTGAGACTTCTAACAGAACCATCCTCCAGTATCTGGTTTACCTGGCTTTGCCATGTCTTCCGCGAATGTGTTCTCTTTCTAGTGGCATCAACTAATGATGGTAAAATCGTTATATAAACTGTTATTGTGAACAGTGATTGTGTTCGATCGCAACTATGATCGATAACTTTTTAACGTAATTCTTCGAGCAACGAAAGTAAGTCTCCGATAGTTAAATCTTAGTTACCAATCATCTTTAAATCTCAGTTACCAATCATTGACACAATCACATTCACGTAAAGGTTTACCATCAATACTTGCGTCATATATCTTCCTTACCATTCTCTCCTCATGCATCCGTTCCATATGATCAAACTACCTTAGTGATCCTTTCTTAATCTTACTCACTATACTATGATCAGTATTACATTCTTTCCTTATTTCTTCATTCTTTAAAATCGTATGTTATTCTAAATCAAACAAATCCGGAAGTAACGTAATATTTTAAATATGTAAAATTTACTCGTACGAAGTGACTTAGGTATTTTTTTTTAAATCGTCAATTGGTATTCAAATAAATCTGAGGATTTCTCAAATTTAAAAAAAATACTTGTTAAATTATATCACCCCTGCGGAGATAACGATTTTGTCATTTTAAAAAAAGGTGTTAAACATATAAAATAAACACCTCCATAGCAGTTAACTGAACTCCTGTCTCCCGGGGATATGTACCACTACATGCCGAGTCATCAAGCAAGACAAATAGCAAGAAATCAAGTAAAAATAGTAGCTTAGAATTATTTTAAGCTCATTATTAATACTAGCTTGTTACAATGTTCAACAATGGCAGACGAGCTATTTTTAAAATAATATTAAATATTAGTATCAAAATGCAAGAATGTAAAAATAATAAAATAAATCAATGCATTAAATTCTAATACGGAAGAATTTAAGATGGCAGAGCATCAGCTTCGCATATGATAGGTACTGAGATCGATTCTTGGTGCCTGTTTTCACAAAGATTTTAGGGGCACTTGGCAATGATCTAGTGGTCGGAGGTTCGCGCCTCGTTCCAAGAGACCAACAAGTTAGTCTTATTTTCATAGTACAAGCGTTTAGCTCTCTATTTTTTTTAATAATAAAAATTATTTTACTGGGGAACTTATTGAGTATGCATATTCTATGGTAAAAAAAAACACAAAGAGAAAAAAATTAGAACACATAATATTCATTACTGAACAAGATACTATTTTTAATTAGATGTCCAGCTTTGTCATTCGTGGGTGCTGTCATACGACAGTTTGTAAAAACTCGCAAAAATCCGAAATGTTTTTCATCCCGCGAGAATGAAAACCACGACCCTAAATAATAAATCAATTATGAAGTGTATTGAAGAAATTATTTTAATCAATTTATATTAACAATAAAATGAAAACTTCGTTTTCTAAATTAAAAAAATATTAATTACCTCTATTCATTTAACTCATTTCAAGACATTTAATTTTTTATAATTAAGGAAAAACTTTTCAGTCCATTATACGAAAAATTTAATTAAACAACGTATATAAGTTTTTTTTTTTTTTCAACTTTAAACTTTTTTTCAAAAATTTTCAACTTTTAAACGTTTAAGTCAATTACAAGCCTTGATCGACAAAATATAGTCACTGTCAAATTACAAAAATTTATGGAAGATATCTTTTGATGCCATGTACATAAAGTTACTTTTAATTTGGATTTTTTAAAGTGTTTGTGGTATACATGTTTTGGCGTCTATTTTTAAAGAAGCCTCGCTTACAGTGTCTAGTTCGCCAAACGTGTCATACTGAAACAGAGAATAATTGGTTAAATACTTTTGAGGCGGACAGAGGGCGGCATCTGGCACCACGCGGTAACCGCGCAGCAGGTCGCATGCGCAGCTGGCAGAGGCGGTACCGATAGCTTCGGAGGTCGATCGACAGAGATAGGTGCAGCAGTAGAGAGCGTAGAGAGTGACTCGACGTGATCAGCGGCAACTACTAAAGTGTATTTTTATACTGCGATACTCTGTAATTTCTTATTTTCAAATTCACATACTACTTCTAACTTTATTTGTGTACAACCAGCAGACTGCAATAAACTTCAAGACAAAACCTAGTATTAGCTTCACCGTAAAATCATTCTGAATATTTGAATCAAACAATTATTTTTATATCTGGTCCACGTGAGCCAACCGAATATACCATTTTACATAATAATTACCCCATGACTACTAATACGTTTAACTAATTATTTATTATATTCACGAAATCACTGTCAGACTTTAAAATAAACAATATGTTCAAAAGATCTTTGTGAAAATTGTACAAAATATCTAAGTCGCAAACAACACTCAATTTTACTTTCAAATACTCGAGGTACGTAAAATTATTACTGATCTGATATGCCTTTATTAAATTATCCATAATTACATTGATTATTCTATGTGCGTATAGAAGATTAATTATGTTATTCCGATCGTATACTAAAGAATTCCATCAGTCTACAATACAAACTTAACATGTGCCCATTATTATGAAAGTGATCTATATCATGTTTCTTTCGTTTCGAGTTATTTAAAGGTTTGCGTTTTAATTGATTAAAAAATATTTTCATATTATATAACACAATGTTTCAAAAAAATTTTGTATACTAGATTTATAATTTTTTTCGACATATAAGTGTTGCAGTAGCTAATAAGTAAATAAAAAAATTAAGGTTGAAATGACTTACTCGATTATCAAAATAAACACTAGCGGAATACTGTTGAACGTCGTAACAATACACTGAATATAACACTTTTAACTTTTCACAATTGTTACAATTAGCATCATATTATAATAATTTTAAAAAATATGACGTGTAATAATTGATAAACTCTTTTTTTTCAATTGCTTGACATAGCACACATATAACCATATGTATTATGTGTCGTAATTTTAATGGATATTGTTACATTATTGTTACAGATATTGATATTTTCTCACTAGGTTTGTATCTTTTAATAAAACTGGGATTACACTTACGTAACCTCATTGTACATAATTTATTTTTACGTCAATTACATCATATCTCAGATATTTTACCGACACTGTACGTGATATAACCGTACCTTTCATTATTATTTGAAATATATTTGTATTATTTACCTGAGGATTTTTAACAGCGTATTTAAAAGAAAACTTTATTTTCTGTAATGAAAAAAATAATTAATTTGCGATCTCACTACGTATTTTGATCATTGAGAATTATTGTGGGAACATTTAAGTAGATGACAAGTAATTTGTATGCTTTTATTTTCTTAGTATTTTAATTTTGTTACCTATCATTTGTTGGTTTCTCCAAATAAATAAATACACATACCATGCACACTTATAAAACAAAATATTAACAAACAATACAAATCAATTGTTTTTGTAATAAAGTTTACAGTTTTCAATAAAAAAAAATAGCTATACCGTTAAATCTTAGTAATTGAAAGTAAGTAGTACATATATTAATATTTATTTATGGTATATAAATACGAATAAAATATCTAGTTCATTTTCAATAAAGCAATGGAAATAAATTAAACATACTAATGCTAAATAATTATTTGTTTATAAATTAACGGCTCCATTGCAGCATTTATAAAAGATATTATATTACATATATATATTTAACCTTCTATTCATTTTGTTGACACAAGTTAAAATAATTCACACTGAAAATATAATATTAAATGGTTAAAGTAATAAGCAGATGGTTTCTTCTTCTTTCATATTTTATTAAGTAGGCAATCCACCCTTCAAGAGTGATTTGTGCCATTAATCAAGTTAAAAACATTATTTTATAGAAAAAAGTACAATAATATTATAGGATAGGAAATAATATATTACAAGTCAATACCATTGTCGTTCAAAAAACTTGCTATTATATGTATTAAGCGTGGCGAGTTAAGGGAAATAAAATGACACAAATTAACCGAGAGCAGAAAATTACCACTGACGAGACCACTGTAAAAAAAAACCTGTGATCCGCAATGGACAGGCAAAAAAGACATGGTCAAGGGTTTCCTCCTCGGCACCACACTGACACATTGGGAAATCTATTACAATTGAATGAATAAAATAAAATCATGAACAAATGAGAGGCCACCTGGCAATGCCCAATTCTCAAGCAGATGGTAAACAATATAAATTGGTTAACCTTTCCTCTCCGATGATGTAAACTGAGTTGACATTGTTTCTAATTATGTGAATATCTCTGTAAATACACTAAATACAGGCTTCATATTTTAGGTATTCGTCCGTAATATATTTATGTTTTGGGTAAAATAATTACAATATGCAAGTATTTACCATACGCAACAATAAAAAATGTTTTCTCGTGTGACGTCAATGCGTGTATGTATACATGCGGAGACATGTATATGGCGCAGTAAGCGGGGCGAGGGGTGCCGGATGCCAATCGTTACATTAGTGGTAGAGCGTACGCTGGCTGAGTTAGACGTGTTGTATGAAAAATAAAAATCTTTAAACTTTTGACGGATGTTTTTTTAGTAAAAATCATGAAAGATAATTTTTTTAAATGAATCGAGATTTGGATAATAATAAATGTAAAAAAAAATATTTATATTTAGGGATTGAAAATAATGTTTAACTGAATTTACATAATTAGTGAAAATTTAGAAAAAATGCTGCTCTTGACTCACTGGTGTGATTGTAATTGATTGAAAACTGTGACTGTGATCACAGTTTCATTACTAATACGCATGCGCCGCACGATATCATAATACACGTAATAAATCAATAAATTAAATAATCATAATTTTTAGAGTATTTACTTATATTTATCAAATTTCATTAGCGTAAAAAATATATTCTAGCACATATAGTATATATCTTATTAAAAATCACCACAAAGAGAATGAAAACCCCTAAAAAAATTTAAGTTTATTTTTTCGGTCAAATTCTCAGCATTTCGTTTCAAATGTGTAAAACGTTTTGGCAGAATCTACTAGATGGCGCATATCACGAATTATAACGTTATTTTTTCATGAATATTTTCGTTTCATATGCACATACGCCTAATTACGGTTCACAGCCAAATATAAATTAAATTAAATAATGAATCAAGAATCACAATATTTCCAGATATTTAATCACTAATAGTGATTGTGATTCAATATATTAGTGGTTGACTCACGGTTCGTGATTTTGAGCTCATCATTAGTAAGAAGTTAAGATGAAATTTTGCCTCGAGAGTAATTCCAAATGACAGTACACAGTTACCTATTATTTCAATATAGAGAGAAGAATGGACTAACCAATATGTATCGATTTTTCTTCTGTGGTGGACAGCAGTCTTCCTCTGACGGCGTCTTGAACAAGCTGCGTGCAGTAGCCGGAAGCACACCAAAGACAGATACCCGCGCGGTAACGTTGCACAAGAGTGACGACCACGGCAGCAGAGGCTATAGTGGGGAGATGACGGTACCATGGACCGATGGAAAGATTTCTCTCTTTATTACTCAGGTGAAGAGGATCCTGTTTAAATCTCGTTCATCACCAGTATGTATACCTGCGAGCTCTGGTCAAAATTCAAACAAGTGACATACAACGGTCTCCGAATTCAGTACAACTCATACAGAATACTATTCGAGTTGGCGTATTATTGTAACGCATCTACAATGTTTGCCAAAGATTATGTATATGGATTCGTTCCGCTTCTGAGACATCGATTTGCTGGCGTAAAGCTGCGGCTGGAGCTCAACACCAACATTCTAGTAAGTAGAAAGTAGGTTCCCTGACTAAAAAATGGCATCGTCTACAGAATAGCTATAGATACAATAATAGCCGTGACTGAAGTGTAATAATTATATTTTGTTTATATAACTATTAAATTTATTATTATTATTAGCCCTACATTACCTGATATATTTTTTATATTAAGACTAAAATCAGTAAATAAATTACCTTATATGTAAATTCAAAAACGTTTATGAAATTAAACCTTTCATTTGGTTACGGAATTACGGTGAAATATTAAAAATTATTTAGGTAGATAATATATCGAGCAAACCGAGTATGTCAGTCGGATTTAGTCCGTCCCGCAATAAGAATTTTAAATTGAAATTGTGTGGTCTGATTTTTCAGTATTCACATACTTATTTTTGGTGTGATAAAAATATATAAAACTTTATCCCAATATCTGACCAACGCCAAAAATATATGACATAAATAAACGCCCTTAAGCCGAAAAGTAAATATTTCTCTCATATTTTTAAATTTCAGCCAGTTTTCATAAAATGCTTTAATAGTGAATAATTTTTTATTTGATTTATTTCTTTATTTTTTAGTAAACTGCTAGAGGATGGTTTTAAATATTCTGGAAAGTATTACTTTAATTATAAATGTATTTGAAATGAGAAATGTATATTTTTTTTACTTTTTGTACGATTTGTCTGCAGTTTGCTCATGAATTTGGGTTTTATTGTCAAATTTTAATTAATTTATACATAGAATAATTGTGATTTTAACTTTTGTATTAGATATTATTAAAATAATATTTTATTCTCATAATTACAAAATATCTAGGCATTATAATCTCTTTTTTTTTAATACTAATTAAATCTATTAATTATAAAGATATACATATAAATCAATTTCATCGAAAAATATTGTTGTTGCGCTACTGGGATTCGAACCTGGATCTCTTTTTCTAATCCGGGGAAGGTACATTACTACAGCGCTAGTATTTTTGATGACAAATTTTCGAACCTATATGTTACACTTTTTCAAATTAATACATCTGTCGTTCCATTATTTGAAAGCCATCTATATTTTTTTTTAATGAATCTCAAATACCTTTGAGTAAACCGATAGCAGACGCCAGAATTAACAATTCATTTTTATTAAATTTTGGACACATTGATACAACTTATATATTATTAAGGAGAACACATTCTTGTTGTGAAGTTGTAATTATTCAGAACATAGAATTTTTTTATGTGTAATAAGATAGACCCAGATAACATCTTATTAGACGTTCGTATGCAGGTATATACATTCATATCAATTATTACATTAAAGATAATCATACATAAAAACTAGTCAGTGTCACATTTCAACAATCCATTTCGTGCTTATAAGTAAGACAAATCATTATTGATAAGCCACTTTTTTATTACTTCTTCCAAATTGGAAGAAAGCACACTATTTCGTAGCACCAGGTAGTTTATTTTTCAGTGTAGGAACAACAAATTCTAATGTCCTCGATCCATACTTTTTGGTGATTTTGGGAATTCTTAAATTCAAATTATCTACACCTCTTGTATTTTTTCCGTGTGAAGCCATTCTATTTAGAGCATCGTTGTTATATTTTTCTTTTATTAAAAAGAACAGTGACAGCTCGTGTACTGGAATAACGTTTACAGAAGAATATAACAATTTTAGATTATGCGTCAATTTAAATGCTTACAATTTTTTTCACAATGGCTGTTTGAAGATTTTGTATTTGAATGAAATGAAGCGAACCACTGTCAAACTAAATAATCTTATTAAATATGAATTAAATACATTAATTAGAAAGATATACATATAAAATCAATTTTATCGAAAAATATTGTTGTTGCGCTACCGGGATGTATATCTTTCTAAATAATATATTTAATTAATATTTAAAATATCACATATCGTATGTTCTAAATAATTACAACTTCACAATAAGAATGTGTTCTCCTAATAATCTTAATAAACCCCACTGTCTCTCACCGTGTTAAGGTACGAACATGTAGACACTGTTTACATTTGAGTTTACGATCAACGCCGAGATATTTATTCAAATTTTTATTTTTCTATTGCATTTTATATGGAGAAACGATTGATTCGACTAGAATTTTACAGTTACATATTGACAATATAACTTTTACAGTCACATTCGAGTCAAAATAATGTACATACATACATACATAATGTACACAGCCTTATGATGTTTTATGTATCTTAACCACTTCAATCTCGTGTGTTTAACAAAAACCATATTATTTATTAAATCTAAAATTAAAATGAATGTAGTATAATTCAAGATACCGGTTGCAATCTCAGCAACCTCCGTATATTTTGAGCTTGAAAATAAATATTATATTTATTATTAATACAACTTATTATTTTAATGATTTTTGCTCTAATTTTTTTTAAAACTCAAAATAAATGCAGCACCTTTCAAATATAAGGTAGTTTCCATACTTATCGACCGAATTCCAATATAAATGGCGGCGAGCAAAAGTAAATGACTTGTCAACTAACGCCGATTTTGAATGACCAATTTAAAAAAAAATTTGAATCACAGGTTTTTTTTACAGTAATCTCGTCAATGGTAATTTTCAACTCCCGGTTAACTTGTGTCATCTTCTTTCCCTTAACATTTAATCTAAATAATAAGCACATTTTTTGAACGACAATGGTATTGACTTGGTAATATAATATTTCCTATTCTACTTCTTTCTATAGAATAAAGTTGTAACTTGATTAATGGCACAAATCACTTTTGAAGGGTGGATTGCCTATTTAAAAGAAAAAGAAGAAGATAATAAATTAACACAATGTGTAAGATCTACATGAGAAGAAAACTGCATTAATATATATGTATTTTAAATAGAGATGCGTACACGAATACGTGTCACATCAATATTTAATATTCTTACTATTTTAAAACTAAGCTAAACGCTTGTGCTATTTATTTATTGGACTTTATTGACATACAAGTTTTTATTGTAACAGAGGTGAATATATTATAATATAACATGATAAACATAAGATACAATTATATTGCAATTAAGTATAATATATACTCGTAGTTTATTGTATGGGATGAAAATAGGACTAACTTGAACGAACTCCTGGAACGAGACTCGAATCCCTGACCCCAAGATCACAAGTATCGTAACCACCAGACCACAAGCACGTTTAAAAAGAGAGAAAAAATTACGGTTGCTAACTTTACCAATAGTACCATAATTAAGCATTAATAAAAACGTATTTAAAAGGTATGAAGATGAAAATGAAATAAACTAAAAAAATTAATAAATATGTGTGAATTTAAAAATATATCTTTTTTTTTTTACTAATATTTGTTTATAGTTAGTTGGTCTTCGCGGGGGTGTGCCATTTATTCAAACTACAAAAGTGATATTTGCCTCATAAATTATTTTCCGGATCGATACACGTTATATGAACTCATAATATGTGCGTAGGTTCACACCCGCAGCTGTCAAATAATAATAACGGATTATTACGTCATGTCTCTTATCCTGAAGAATCTTCTTTAATAAACGAACTGATTTTACTCCAGATCATTATTTTTCGTGTCAGTTTTTCGCTGACTGTATTTTTTCCTAGCTTAAAATTTAACTCCCTCTTCACGGCGTATTTTATTTTCGTGGACCTAGGTGTTAGTTTTCATCGCCTTAATAATAATAAAATATAAAAGTATGACAGCCATTTCCTTTTCTATGTTCTGTTTCTCGTTGTGGAAGTTTCTCAGAACTGATCCCATAAAAACCTAAATAAATTATATTTTTTATTTATTTCTCGTGTGAAAAATTTTAAAAATAGCAACAAGAAGAGATGATATAAGTAAGTTGCTTTGTTGATGAGTATTTCACGTACTGTCTTTTACAAAATACCTTATATTTCTTTTGAAATTAGCAAAATTAACTTTGTGGTTAAAATTCATTATTTTTATTTTTTTAACTTTGTTTTATTAACCACTTATTGAGTTTTAATACATCTACCGGTTTCTAAAAATACCATTTTCTTCTTCAGGATGTCAATACTAACTAAAAACATATATAATTGTTTCTTTACTAGAATCTATTTTAAAAAACAACCATTATTTAAAAAATAAAGTTAGTACCTAACTCAAATTGTTACTTAATACAAATTTACTCGAATAATTTTTAGGAAATATTTTTAGAATAGGACTCGTAGTTAAATATAGTTGGTTATTTATAATTTTTTGCTTAGTTTTACACGCTTCATTTATCTCTAATGACTCCAAAATATTTAATTTGCAACCAACACCGTTTACATGCAAAATTGATAATCTCAATTTTTTATTAAAACCATGACCATTTTCTATCAAATGATTAAAAAATTCTGAAAACCCACTATTATTCAAACATCTCAAATGCTCCTTTACTCTTATATTAAATTTTCTACCCGTATTACCAATATAAAATGCAGCACAATCCTTGCAACTAAGTTTATAGACATCATAATTGTTAAATCTTTGTCTTTAGAATTTATGAGTAAATTTCTTATATTATTATTTGTATAAAATGCCGGTCTAATGTTTCGTGATAGGTGTTTAGATATTTGATACGAAAAATTATTTATGTATAAAATCCTACGCCAATAATCATAATTATCATTATGTTTTATCTGTGATTTATATAAAAATTGATTATTATATTCTTTTAATTTATCTTTTAAAATAATGTCTATCAAACCTGTATTATACCGGTTATTAACTGCAATTTTTTAATTGTATTCAATTCAATATTGAAATTGGATGTTGACATAAGAATATTTACTAAATATGTTTTTAGTTAGTATTGACATCCTGAATAATAAAATGGTAATTTTCAAAACCGATAGATGTATTAAAACTCAATAAGTGGTTAATAAAAGAAAGTTAACAAATAAAAATAATACCTTGTATTTGACTGAATTAATCGAATTAATTTTTGAATTTTACTGGATTAATAGAATCGATGTTTCCACCAATGTTTAATTTTCAATTCATTTTTAATTTTATTATTTTTATTATTAAGTTAAGTAAGAGAGCAATATTCATTTTTCGAATTAGCTACCGCAACTCCAACTCAAATATGAATATAATTATATACTGCTTATTTTGTAAAGTTTTTCATTGCAGACTTATTTTTGAAAACATAGCAAACTTGACATACGCATACAAATATATCCCTATAGTATTATCAAGATTTGTTGTTTAGGTGCGTACAAAAATACTTTTTACCTATGTTAAGCATTTGATGGTTTTCCGGGACGTGCGTCAAACGCTCACTTGGTCATTGGACAAACATTTTATCACCATACCAAACAAGCTAGTGGCTTAGAGCCTACATTTTTTCATAGAAAATATACACATGAGATCATTATCATATTATTATTATTTTTATATATAATCATTTAAATTAATCAAATTTATTACAATAACATATCTACATAAATCAATTGTACTATTGTTTTTTTTATGTGACGCGCTAACTCTCTATAAGGGAATGTCTAGTATTATATCTAGTAAATCTCATAATTTCAAATTAAAATACAATTTAAATAATCATTCGAATGGTTACCCGCTTCTATGATCTAGAAGTCAAGGATTCTGGCCTCTAGGAGACCACCAAGATAGACCTATTTTTATAGCACTATTAACTCACTGGTGTGATACACGTAATACATTAATAAATAAATAATCATAATTGTGGTATATGTAGTTACCATATTATCTCATTTAAAATCACCACAAAGATAATAAAAACCTTTTAAAAAAAACAGTTTTTTTTCAGGTCAAATTCTCAGCATTTATCTTATTATTATTATTATTATTATAGAATCTACTAGATTCTAATCACGAATTATAACCTTATTCTTTCATGAATATTTTCGTTTCATATGCGCATGCGCCGAATCATGGTTCACAGCCAAATATAAATAAAATAAAATAATGAATTACAAATCACGATATTTCCAGAGATTCAATCACCGATAGTGAGTGTGACTTAAAGATATCAGTGATTGACTCACGATTCGTGATTTTGAGCTCATCACTACTATTAACAGCTTACTTTAACATTTAACTTTGTGACTATAATAAAAATATTTGTGCAACATGTATTTCGTATATCGCGCATCTCTATATTTTTAAATAAATAAAAGTGAATACATTAATTAAGAATATATTATAATAAATTACTATTTAAATCAAATAACAAATAATAATAATAAATTTCATAAAAAACATAGAAAATATAGTGACCAAAATAATGAACGCTTAGTGTAATTAAAATTAAAACACCAGCATTAACAGTAATAACACTCCAATACTTCATTTAGAAGTAAGGTCTCCCATCTAACATTTCAGTACGTCTATATGTATCAAAAAGTTATTTTTAATATGCAGTCGAACATGGATATAGCGAAAACCCGAGGAACAACAAAATTTCTTACAATTTACCGTTACTCACTACATTCGATGCGTAGACTTTTTTATTCTTCCACAACATCTACACTATTGAAGGGTCAAAAAAAAGTTCTTAAACACTTTTTTATCGGTAATTTTAGCGGACATATTTCCGACGTAAGGGTTTGTCTGTAGCCGATAATAATTTTGCGATAAAGTGACTAAAGTTATTGTCTCAAGAATGCTGAAATAAATTTAAGGTTTGGCGAATACCGCGAAATTAATTAAACGGCATTCATTTTAATGCTCGTCGCTGAAATAAAAATATGAGGATTACCTCGATTAGTTCATTAATTGGCCGTAATATAATGCAGTTATAAACACTTTTATTCAAAAAATTGGTGACTTAGCAATTACGACGTGTTTCATGGAACATTAAATATTGTTCAGTATATCCGTGAGCGATTCTACCGAAATACACGTAAAATTAAATCATTAGTGATTTTTTATCTAACCTTTTTTCTCGTTATAACCATGATCTCGTTATAAATGCGCTCGTTATATCCAAATTCTACTATATATTTTTAATTTCTACACTATAATAATGTTCACAAATAAAAATACACTTCTTATATATGAGATATTTCGTATTTATAAGAGGAACATCATATCGCATTGAAAAGAAAAATAACATTAATAACAAATCATTTTTCAAATACATTATTTAATAATTATAAATAAGCAAAGTGAAAGTAAATCTATTGACAAAAAAATAACTGCTTAATAAAATTAATATAATATTTCACATTTTTCTAACTCATTTCTTGCGTGTATATTTATACTCTGTGATCTCCAGCCATTCCACTATTTTACAAAAAAAAAAAGTTAACGACGGATTTGATAATTGTAATAAAATTAAAGTCGAATAAACTGAACATTAGGCGAAGTTTTGTGACCACACGCCTTCCGCTATCGTGGGACCATTAGCCAGTCCGTTGTCTAGAATTTCAAGCGTATTAAAACGTCGCAACGGGTTGTCAACGCGTTATCCACAATGTAGTGAAATGATCCCCAAGTTGTATATCTATTATACCAAATTATAATCATTATTTACAATTAAATGCTAACAATTACCAAATTATTATAGTCATTAAGTTATTATTCGAATTTAGAAGCCAGGCGAACAAAAATTATTATACAAAGTTGTTTTAATATTTCCATCAATAGTTTTCACAATGGTATGTGTACTAAGGTAGTGGTGAGCTCAAAATCGCGAACCGTGAGTCAATCACCGATATCTTTGAGTCACACTCACTATCAGTGATTGAATATCTGGGAATATCGTGATTCGTGATTCAAATATTTTTTTTGTTAATAATTCTATTTATTTTCTGACGCCGCCGTTTAAATCGATTATCACTTGAATCAGCGCGATCTACAAAATTTTCTGTAATTTTATTAGCGCCATCTGTTGGAATCTGTTTGTGTTGGTAATATTTATGCTATTTTGTTAATTTTATAGGTATGTGTAATAATTTTCTACTAACTATTTTAATTATTTATGCTAGAATATGCTTTTTACTCAAATTAAGTTTTAATAATATAAATAAGTACGCTCAAAATTATATATATTTTTTAAAATTATTTCGTGTATTGTGATATCAGAAACTGTGATCACAGTCACAGTTTTCAATCACTGATATTATCGAATACCAATCACAATCACACCGGTCAGTCAAGAATAGTATTTTTTCTCATCACTATACTAGGGAATCCAATCCCGGGATTCCGATCCACTTTAAAGTATTTATAAATCCGTGATTAGGACGTGTGATCCCGAAGATATCGAGATTGAAATTTTTTTATCAATTATTAGACAATACAATATTTAGAATATTTAGTTGATCTGTGTATAGTTTATGTAAAATATCTATAATAACCTTGAAACAGTGCACACGCCACATGGAGTCCGGCCCTCTTCACCGCAGTTTTTACGAAAATCTCGAGAAGTTAGGTTAGGTTAGGTTAGGTTAGATTTTATCAATTATTAGACAATACAATATTTAGAATATTTAGTTGATCTGTGTATAGTTATGTAAAATATCTATAATAACCTTGAAACAGTGCACACGCCACATGGAGTCCGGCCCTCTTCACCGCAGTTTTTACGAAAATCTCGAGAAGTTAGGTTAGGTTAGGTTAGATTTTATCAATTATTAGACAATACAATGTTTAGAATATTTAGTTGATCTGTGTATAGTTTATGTAAAATATCTATAATAACCTTGAAACAGTGCACACGCCACATGGAGTCCGGCCCTCTTCACCGCAGTTTTTACGAAAATCTCGAGAAGTTAGGTTAGGTTAGGTTAGGTTAGATTTTATCAATTATTAGACAATACAATATTTAGAATATTTAGTTGATCTGTGTATAGTTATGTAAAATATCTATAATAACCTTGAAACAGTGCACACGCCACATGGAGTCCGGCCCTCTTCACCGCAGTTTTTACGAAAATCTCGAGAAGTTAGGTTAGGTTAGGTTAGGTTAGATTTTATCAATTATTAGACAATACAATATTTAGAATATTTAGTTGATCTGTGTATAGTTTATGTAAAATACCTTGAAACAGTGCACACGCCACATGGAGTCCGGCCCTCTTCACCACTGTTTTTACGAAAATCTCGAGAAGCTAGGTACACGCGAATAGCTCGTCCTCACGTCTGACAAAAAAAAAATTGAAAATGTAGACTCGTGTAGTCATCACTTTAAACTAGTATGCAAGTATCGTACGACAATACCTCCACCGAGCGTGGAGGCTGAGCAGCGAGATGCTCGAGTACCAAAATTAGATCAATACTCAATTATGAAATATTCGATGCTTCGCTAATGATTCGGGCGCGTTATTTATTCGCAATAATAAAATAGTTTTACATTCGAATTATTATATTATTAAGGAGAACACATTATTGTTAGTTATTAAGTTGTAATTATTCAGAACATAGGTCTGTGATCTTTTAAATACTAATTAAATATATCAATTAGAAAGATATACATATGAAAGCAATTTTATCGAAAAATATTGCTGCTGCGCTAACAAACAATGTAGATGGCTTACAAATAATGGAACGAGAGATGTATTAATTTGAAAAAGTGTAACATATGGGCTCGAAAATTTATTGTCAAAAGTACTGCCGCTGTAGCATAGTTGGATAATGCACCTTCCCCGGATTGGAAAGAGATCTAGATTCAAATCCCGGTAGCGTAACAACAATATTTTTCGATAAAATTGATTTTATGTGTATATCTTTCTAATTAATACTTATTATTAGTATTTAAATTCCGTTCCTTACTTACTTAAATATGTATGTCTTTCACAAATCGTACATATTTGTTTTTTCTTGCATTTTTTAAAATGTAACATTAATGAGCGAATAGAATTTTTTTATTCCGAGACTTATCCCAGGGTTCTGGGATCAACAAAACGAATTCCTTAATTATTTATTCGTAGAAAGCAATCACTTTGTGGTTTTGCATATTAGATTAAATAAAGATCAGTTTGTATGAAACCTCCAATTTTATTACACGCCACAGTTTTAAATATGTCCTGACAAAGCTTGAGCTAAGCGAAACCGGCTGGCGTGTAATAAAATTCGTAGTTTCATACAAAGTAATTGTATTTTATTTTGCTTAGGATTGGATTCGCTACGGTCATACGTCACTATTATTTCTTAGTAATGATATTAATATGATATTCCACATACGTATCTACGGATCGGAACTTTGTATTTATTTATTTTTTATATTGTTAATTATTATCCTTCGTAAAATAAAGTTCAGTGATATAAAGTAATAATACATTGGTACTGAGATTAACAAATATCCTATAAAATTCGATACCATTTTACAAATATATTTTATTTTATTTGAACTGAACATGTTCTTAATAAATTCCTTTATTACCTTCGTAGAGAATGCTACAATGTTAAAGTACAAGGTAGAACAGGCAAAAAGCTTATATTAAGCTCAATCCATTAATGTAAAATAGGTTATTTAGGGAAGTTGAGGTAAAACATTAAAATAATACACTAAAAAGAGTAAAGCGAATGAAGCGTCACAACTGAATGAAAAACGATAAATATCTTATGTTTAATATTGCAATATGCATTTATATTCATATGGTTTCCAAGGTTAATAATAATAATAATGCGTTTATTTCAGCGTGATCGGTTTTTTTTAATGAAAACCCGATTCGCCATAAAGATAATATATTTAAATTACGAAATATTATTTATGTTATGAAAAGAAAAGCAAATAAATATAAATAAATAAAAAATTCACACACATATATATAAATATAAATACTACATTTTAGTTATACCCATTATCGATTCCGTAGTCTTTGCCATTCTCTGGTCAGAGAACCAGCTTTCCATGAGAGCGCCACTTGCACTAAAAAGTTGGTGCTTGGCTCCAGCCGCAGCTTTACGCCCGCTACTCGATGTCTCAGAAGCGGAACGAATCCATGTATACGGCTTTCGGCAAACATTGTAAATGCGCTACAATAACGCGCCAATCCGAACAGAATTATGTATGAGTTGTTGAACTGAATTCGGAGATGGTTGTACGTCCCTTGATTTTGATTGATCAAGGTCGTAAAATTATTATGGGGATCTAACAAAACTTTATTTATCGACCCCTATCAGAAAATAATATAATTTAAAAATCATTATTGATTACTAAGGAATTGAATCATTGACCCTTGGATCTGCTAGCTACTATTTTATACTTCTAAACCTACGTTTTACACTTGTAGTGATTACTTATATTGTTATATAATACAATTTAAAGTTTTGGATAAGCTGTCAAATACATACTTAGATAAATTACATTCCATGGTCACCAGTCCAGTCACATGTCCAGTCCAGTCACGTGTCATTATTTGAACATCGACAGATTCACAAATATTTTATTGTCAGTGGAATGAGAGAATATTGTTTCATTTACAGGGTAGCGATTACAAACAAATAATTAATTTTAAACATGAGTACGCAAAACTAATCATAATACAACTAATGCATCTCACTTGGTTTAGTAAACAACTTTATCTTTTTTGTTACGCATAAAAAAATCAGTTCTAGCCAATGGTTTTTTTTTTAAATAATATATTGTTTTATTCTATCTACATACGTCGCCTACCTACCGAATAATATAGTTTTTTTCCTTATTATTATATTTTGGACCCTTGGGTTGACTTTTGTCTTGACTTGTCACGCTACTGCGTCGTTGGTGCAATTATGTATAACCAATTATTTGTGTACCCGGTGGTTACGTTCGTGAGAAAATTGTTTTAAAAGTACCTTCCGTAAGGTATGTTAATAAAAAAAAAAACTAAAAAGTAAAGCAGTTATACATCACTTGCTTACAATTACACTGTTGAATGTATTATTTTTAGAATTTTAAAAATTAGTTATTGACAGTAATTTTGTTTAAATCAAATATAATTTTTGTTTTTATAAACTAATGAGAGTCCATTCACGTTAAGTTAAGAAGTTGAATGTAATATAATAACAAAACTGATAAAAATAGATTTATAGGTGACATAAAACAATGTAATTTGTTTTAAATTAAAACAATTTTTTTGTTATGTTGCAATTTCAGGACGTAGTTCTGCTATATTTTATATGCAAATTAAATTAATGAATAGGAAAAATTTACAGAAAAAAAAGTGTAGTGTGAAGTAAACAACGCTGTGTTTTATTTTATTAGTTAATTAAATTTTCTAAAAGATAATTTTTTTAAAGTTAATTAATAATAATAAAAATGTGTTCTTAGTAAAAATATCCCTTGTATTAAAGTTTATCAAAATATAATTAAATGGATTGATTTAATTCAGGTGTCTCCTAGTGTGTATTTATATTACGCATATGTATTTTGGATTCATCAATGTAAGTTACAGGAGTTCGTGTTCGGTTAATATGGCGAAATTGATAACGCGTTTCCCCGGATTCAAAAATGTCCAGGTTCGAATCCTGGTGGCAACTAAATATTTTTATTAGGCGAACACATTCTTATTGTGAAGTTGTAATTATTCAGAACATAGGTCTGTGATATTTTAAATATGAATTAAATTAAATATATTAATTAGAAAGATATAAAATAAATTTTATCGAGAAATATTGTTGTTGCGCCACCGGAATTCAAACCTGGATCTCTTTCCAAACCGGGGAAGGCACATTATCCAACTATGCTACAGCGACGATATTTTTAGTGACAAATTTTCGCACCTATATGTTACCTTTTTGATATTAATACATTTAATCGTTCCATTATTTGAAAGAGCCAATCTACCTTATTTTTGCGGAATCTCAAATATCATAATAAATTATTCATTGGTATCCTTAATTCCCTTGGAATGTTATAATATAGTTTTAGCACAAGGAATTCTACTATTTATTTAATTTTACATTTGTTCACATTTACAATAATATGAAATATATCATGTTGTTTTTCGGAGTAATTGTAATATCACAAATGTATTTGCATGTGTGTTTCATCATTTTCAATAAAAAAAAAGGTGTCTGTATTATGCTGACTTATTATTAATTAAGCATTAAATATGAAACATTTTTGATTTAAAAAAAAATATCAATATTTTTTGATTCATGATTGTATAATTATTGATAATTTCTGAAAAATCACAAAATGGCAGTAGCAAATGAGGAAATGATACAAGGTAAATTTAGTTCATAAATAAAATATAAAGAAAAATATTTTATATCATTATACAGTATATAATAGGTATTACGTGAGAAAATGATTCAAGGTAAATTTAGTTCATAAATAAAATATAAAGAATAATATATGAGGCATTTCAAATGCTCATATCTCCATAATAACGTCTATTCACATACAGTATTGCAATTCTAAGAAAGCGACACGACTATTCACTATAAATAGGAATATCTACATTCAGTATGTGTTCAATTTTAATAGTTATTTCACAGAATTAAAACCTAAATATATTGTTAGGAGAACACATTCTTATTGTGATGTTGTAATTATTCAGAACATAGGTCTGTGATATTTTAAATATGAATTAAATATATTAATCAGAAAAATATACACATTAAATACATAACTATATACTTATAAATTTAATTTAATAAAAATGAATTGATAATTCTGGCGTCTGCTATCAGATTACTCAAAGGTATTTGAGATTCTGTAAAAATAAGGTAGATGTCTTTTTCAAATAATGGAACGATTAAATGTATCAATATCAAAAATGTAACATATAGGTTCGAAAATTTGTCGCTAAAAATATTGTCGCTGTAGCATAGTTGGATAATGCATCTTCCCCGGTTAGGAAAGAGATCCAGGTTCGAATCCCGGTGGCGCAACAACAATATTTTTCGTTAAATATGATTTTATATGTATATCTTTCTAATTAATATATTTAATTCATATCTAAATATATTGATTATTTGTCATTAAATGTCACAAAATCTGATGGAAATTGTTATAAGTTGTTAGTTATTTGTTATGTTTTGTGAGCACATATTTACAAAAAATTATACATCTATCTACTGCAGCTCTGGCAGTGAACTATTTTATTGAGATATTTTCGTTATAAATAACCTAAAAATGATTGCACATAAAAACTATTAATCTTTACCTCAGCACAAGCATTGTCCAGTGAGGTCGACATTACGAATACGACCGTGTATAATGATGTAACGTTTTTTCAATGCCAAAGACAATAGTCGTGGCCGCGTAGCCGCTGGTCGAGCAACGGGTGTAATATAGCCGATGATTTCTGCTAATTAGAAATAAAATCTAATTTCTTAATACAATCGTTCACCTATCTAACAACATATTTTTTCCGAGATGTTCATAATACGAAGGCAGGAAAATATTGTTGGCGAATAATACTCAATTTGTGAAATGTTTCATTGTTAAGCCATTGTTCCGTTAACCGAATGCGTAAAAATTGGTAAAAGAAAAGTATTATATATTGTGCGCGAAATAATCTTTCAGGTTCTAGTTGAGAGTCTTCAGAACTCACAATCGTTGTCTATTTTACTTCTTCCAGCCGTGCACATCGTATCCATGGTGAATTTGCTCCTGGACACTCACCCAGATGGGTTTCCATACCCTCTTCCAAATAGGAATCTGAATTTGTTTCCACACCGGTAGTGAGATCTGTTTCCATTCATCTTTCCAAGTAAGTTTCTTCTCTGTCACCCATTCTTGTTTCTTTTCTGTATTCCAGGTTTGAACTTTTTCATCTATCCACTCTTGTTTCTTCTCGGTAACCCACACCTGTTTTCTGTCAGTTTTTGAGATTTTTTTTTGTACTTCCTTCCATTCTAGTTTATTTTCGATATTCCACACTTGCTTCTTTTCCGTTTTCCATTCTATTTTCCATTTCGCCTTCCAAACCAATTTCTTTTTTTTCTCTAGATTCTGAGATGTATGTTCCAATCCGTAGCGTTTATTTTCAAGATATGTATCTCTAGGTTTTATTTCCGACGCATAGTGATCGTTGCTTGAATATGTATCTCTAGGTTTTATCTCCGACGCATAGTGATCGTTGCTTGAATATGTATCTCTAGGTTTTATTTCCGACGCATAGTGATCGTTGCTTGGATATGTATCTCTAGGTTTTATCTCCGACGCATAGTGATCGTTGCTTGGATATGTATCTCTAGGTTTTATCTCCGACGCATAGTGATCGTTGCTTGGATATGTATCTCTAGGTTTTATCTCCGACGCATAGTGATCGTTGCTTGGATATGTATCTCTAGGTTTTATCTCCGACGCATAGTGATCGTTGCTTGGATATGTATCTCTAGGTTTTATCTCCGACGCATAGTGATCGTTGCTTGGATATGTATCTCTAGGTTTTATCTCCGACGCATAGTGATCGTTGCTTGGATATGTATCTCTAGGTTTTATCTCCGACGCATAGTGATCGTTGCTTGGATATGTATCTCTAGGTTTTATCTCCGACGCATAGTGATCGTTGCTTGGATATGTATCTCTAGGTTTTATCTCCGACGCATAGTGATCGTTGCTTGGATATGTATCTCTAGGTTTTATCTCCGACGCATAGTGATCGTTGCTTGGATATGTATTTCGAGGATGTATCCCCAAATGGTGATCATTTTCTGGATATTTGCCTTCAGATACGTTTTCTTCCACCCATTCTGGAACCCATATTTGTTTCCAGTCAGCGACCTTAACCTCCTTCCAAGCGGGCACTTGGACTTTCTTCCACACTGGTGTGGGTACGTTTACCCATTCTTCCACTTGAATTTCCTTCCACTTTGGCACTTGAACGTCTTTCCAGACAAGTTTTTGGACTACTTTCCAAACTGGAACTTGAATTTCCTTCAAAACTGGTACTTGAACGTCTTTCCAAATCGGAACTTGATTTTTTTTCCACACCGATTTCCAAACTAATTTCTTTTCAATTTTCCAGTCTCGGATCCATTCTTCTTTCCAGACTAATTTCTTCTTCCAGCCTCCTTCCGGCTCGATCCAACCGTGTGATCGTTTTTCTCGTACAGCATCCTCAGCGCTGATCTGATCATTTTTTGCTGGCTGAACTTCGGCTGCTGGACCGGCAAATGCGACGACTAAAACGCTTCCTAGAATAAACTGAAAATGTATATTATTATTTAATCAGTTGTTTAATTATTTTTTGAAATCAATGTATCGAGAATATTTACCGGTACATACTTATTTTATTATCCTTACAGAAATGTATATATCCCATTTATCTTTTTTTACATGTTATTTAGAACATTGCCTTATTTATAATAATTTGCCCGATATTTTAACACTGCACTAGGTGGCCCTTTATTTTAATATATACAATACTCAAAACATTAATCTAATAATTATGTATACACTATTATAATTAATACAATTTGAATTTAATTTAAAACGTGTAATATGTGTTTTGAACCTAGAGACAAGCGTAAAGAAAACCTTTATGGGTCTAGCACTTAAAATTATGTTTTGAAAAAATAACGATTAATGGAAAGGAATGAAATAAAAAAAAAATTAATGTAAAATTGTACACTCACCAAAAGAACAATTCTCTTCATCATTATTCCAATGATTGAACTGAGCCTGCCGATACAGGCCTCACTAAGCCTATATACGTTATGTATGAGTGACCATGTGTGTACATATTTATAGCCAATCTAAGGGTACAGCCCCCTCCACTTTCCAATGAGGTGGGACCGTAAAATTACTACGTTTAATGATCGAAGCAGTATTTTGTGTGGTTAGAAATTTTAAATATTTACTCAGAATAAACTTATTATTTGTGTTTAATTTGCATAACAATATATCATATTAATTGAGTTAACATCGGGCGATATTGATAATTTAGAAATATGTTTTTTTTTTAACTTTTGGGGATATGTTTGACAACTCGAAAATTTAATTTAATTAATTTATGATGGACAAGTGTGTACTTGAATAGTAGCCAACCAATTCTGTCTTATTTTTGAAGAACTATAACTTTAGTTTAGACTGTCGTGTCGTATATACAGAGTGGCACAAAAAAAGTGAGAACATTTCGTAAAATGCGATATAATTACATCAAAAATAGTTTAACTATATCAACAATAATTTACTAATTTACTTACTTATTTACCTGTATTAAATTTTAATTCGACAATTTTCGGTCGCCATCTTTGATTATTAATTTTCTCATTGTTTATATTTGTTTTTTTCAAATTATTGCCCAGAACGACAAAAATCACTGCAGAAGACCGTATTCTGATCAAAAATTTTCGAGTTGAAAAACGTCGGGGTGCCATGAAAATGATCAAAGAGTTTCAAAACGAAGACTGGGGTATAGCTAGACATTACAGCAAGATGAAGCTCCATCTCACACAGCCAGAAATACAATCAACTTTCTTCGTCGTGAGTATGTTAATTTCATCAAGCCAGGCATGTGGCCACCGAACAGCCCAGATTTAAACACAGTAGATTATGCAATATGGGTGTTTTGATGATTTCTGATTAGTTAAATATTGTGCCAAAAAAATTACATTAAGAATTATAATTAATTATATTATGTTTTGAAATAATTCATGTGTTACGAGATGTTCTCACTTTTTTGGGTCACCTGTATATTATTTTTATAAAAGATTTTTTTCAGTTAATTGGATAGCTATTTATTTTGAATCATTTAATTAAAATAAACGGCGCTAATTAACACATTTTTTATTGAAACAGTTAGGTAGGATAGTTTTTAAATGTTTATATACTGTGCTTGTCTATCCTTCCGGTGGCTGTGAAGTAATGGAGAAATGTTAAAAATGAGCTGCTGAGGTAAAACAATAGTTCACCCAATAATCTATCACGAGAAGAATTCAAAACTAAAACTGCGTGCCTGGAATTTTCAACATTTATTTTCTTTCGGTGTGGCACAAATGAAACTTTCTCCCAATATCTGAAAATACCCCATGAACTGAAACGTCTTTTTAGGTAACCAGTTATAAAAATAATTTCATGATGTTTAGTCTTATTTATTATCAAACTAGGTGAGAATATGACATAGGATATAAAAAAGTGGCCACAAATGCAATTATTTCTGATCTTTAGAGCTAACGCTATGCACAGTTGCGTAACTACAAAAATTGGGCCCCAATGCAGAATGGAAAAATAGTTATAATAATACTGTTAACATAGTTACGCCACTGGATGTACATTTGAGACACAACCATATCACCTCTACTATCCCTGTTTTTCCAGGTATCCAACTTCCGATCGTAAATACAGTGGTTCCTTCATCAAGGTGTCAAAAAATTTAATAGGTAAAACCATATTAACATTAGAACCACTTGACACATTCTCTTGGCTTCTCCTGCTCCGTGGCCGCCCGCTTTTCTTCTTATTTTGCATCGGACTAGTCTCCTCGAACTTCAGTACGAGTGTTGTTCCCACTAGAAGCAATTCATTGCAACTAAATTTCCAAGGAACAATCTCCTGCGCGCTATCGCTCGCGTACCCCAGCATTTTAAAAATTGCAAAAACTTATAGCCCATCCTGTTAATCTTTCTATTTTTTCTAAATAATTTGTGTACTGCTGCATGATAATCACAGCTAGAAACCATTGTTTACTAAAAATCGGTATGGCTAAAATTGTAAATTTCGACAGAACTAAGGATTACAATGTTGCTTGTGGTGGAATTCCAAATAACTAAAATTAAAAATGTTCCTCTTTAAAAGGTTAATAATACCGTTACACGCATGTATATGGTGTTTATTTAGAGGTTTGTTTTTCGAATTGGCAACACGTTTTGACAGCTGATTTGTGCTCAGTTTGGTTTTCTATTTCACCATGAACGGACATACGCCAGAACAACGCATGCAAATTGTGCAAATTTATATCGAAAATCGTGATTTAGTTCGCGAAATTTTCGGAATATCATGGATCGTATTCACACTATGCATACTCTAATTGATAATACGCATCCGCAGAGACGTCGTACAGCGCGCACCGAAGAAACTGTTGCTGCAGTGGAGCGTAGTGTTGAGGAGGACCCGAATGAGTCTATTCGCCATCGTGCACAGCAATTGGAGCTGTGTCCATTCACTTTATGGAAGCTTTTACGGAAATATCTTAGTTTACGAGCTTACAAGATCCAGCTCGTGTAAGAATTGAAGCCACTTAACCATCGTGCGCGTCGTACGTTCGGCGAATGGACCGAAAACGAGATTGCTCTGGATCCTCATTTTCAACACAAAATTTTATTCAGCGATAAGGCTCGTTTTGGATGAATGACTACGTCAACAAGCAAAATTGCCACATTTGGAGTGAAGAAAATCCACAAACCATTATTGAGACACCGTTACATCCACAAAAAGTCACAGCATAGTGTGCTTTATAGGCTGTTGGAATCATTGGTCCATATTTCTTCAAAAATGATGCCGGCCAGAACGTTACAGTCAATGGAGAGCGCTATAAATCCATGATTACTGACTTTTTCTTTCCCCAATTGAATTTCATTAATATGAAAGAGCTGTGGTTTCAACAAGACGACACAACATGCTACACAGTGCGCGCCACAATCAATTTATTGAAGGAAATATTCGATGAGCGCTTGATTTCGCATAATGGACCTGTGAATTGGCCTCCAAGATCTTGTGAGTTTGGAAACAAACGATTATTTTGATATTAATAAGGGTTTAGAAATTTTACATATAAATTAGTGATGGTAAACCGTTTAACTGTCGGAGGCTTGCTTTCTAGTGTATCAGTCGTTGCTTGAAGAATGACCTTAATCAGTTATCAATCATCATTATAATAACAATAACAATTAACATAACATTTCAAATAACGATTTTACCATGACTAATACAAATACGAGAGGTTTACAATTAGATAATTTTTAATTTGAGAAATAAGAAAAAGTGTTAATAGCAAATCAAATGTTATAAATAACCAAATCCTTTTTGCAAATAGGCACCTTTTAAATTTGTTTTCATAGTAGTTTATAATTAGTTACCCACCACTCATATTTATAGTTTCGTTTTATGTATGCTTGCATTTTTAATTTTAGTATACATTGTTTCCTGAAGAAGGGACCATCATAGGTCTTGAAACAAGTTGATGTATCAATAAATAAATAGTGGTTTAAATCAAAAATTATTTTTTTTCCTTATTGTTATATTTACAGCATTATTTTAGTTGCTTGTTTGATATTTCTGTATTTCCATATTCCCCTAAGTGAGAAATTCACAGGAACCACAGTAACAAAGGGATAAAAAAATATAACAATCCTGTTGATCGGATAAAATGTGGAATAAGACAGTAATTTTTTGGACCATGGGCGAGAAGTTTAGTAATTTCTTCTTCTTCTTCATAATCGTCATCATCAGCTAAGCGTCGTGGTCCCCTGAAAGTATCTATTTTATTCAATTATAATGTGGTCAAAGAATTCGACAAAAAATTTTATACTGGTATAAAATAAAAGTCGATTTGGTACTATTTCAAAAGGAATAACTCCATCCATTAATTAATTCCACCATCATGTTGTTTTATGTAAAAAATAATAATGAAAAAAAAGAGTCGGTAAAAGTACGTGTGTACTAGATGCGTCATTTTAATCCATGAGATGCGTGAATCCGTGAGATCCGTAAATTTTGTACTGTTCTTTACGTGCACTCGAGTCGAATCTCCGAGAGAAATCTCGTCCGTAGACACGGGCCATTATACTATTCCTGCACAATTACAGGGTGGCCCAAAAAAAGTGAGAACATCTCGTAACACATGAGTTATTTCAAAACATAATATAATTAATTATAATTCTTAACGTACTTTTTATTGCACAATATTTAGCTAATCAGAAATCATCAAAACACCCCATATTGCATAATCTACTGGGTTTAAATCTGGGCTGTTCGGTGGCCACGTGCCTTGGCTCGATGAAATTAACATTCTCACGACGAAGAAAGTTGATTGTATTTCTGGCTGTGTGAGATGGAGCTACGTCCTGCTGTAATGTCTAGCTTTACTCCAGGATTTGTTTTGAAACTCTTTGATCATTTTCCTAACACCCCGTCGTTTTTCAATTCGCTAATTTTTGATCAGAATACGGTATTCTGCAGTGATTTTTGTCATTCTGGGCAACAATTTGAAAAAAACAAATATAAACAATGAGAAAATTAATAATCAAAGATGGCAACCGAAAATTGTCGAAATAAAACGTAATATAGGTAAATAGGTAAGTAAGTTAAGCTATTGTTGATACAGTTAAACTAATTTTCATGTAATTATATCACATTTTACGAAATATTCTCACTTTGCCACCCTGTAGGTATATCGTGTAAAATTCCTATAAACGATGCAACCATTCCATCACCGACTTGTGATGTGTTAAATTTATGAACAATCTTGAAGTTCAGTGTTGGAGAAAGTAACAAAGTAATTAGCTTATGTTGCTTTAGGTGGTGGACGTAGAGGTCATTTATTTGCCAAACAGTTGTGTCATTAATTTTGTAACAATTGGTTTATTCTTATTGTTGAAATAGTTAACCACCTCTAAACATAATTATGTATGTATTTACGTTACGAAATATTTAGTAACATTTATTGAGCAATTTGTTTATCGTGTCTAAAAATTTTTACAATACAGTGGACAATACTTCCTCAATACAGGTTATTAATATACTAATGTTTAACCCTTCCCATACCATGCAGTAACACAGGTCTACCATCATAATTAAACCTGTAATATTTCGATAAATACATGCAACATAAAATTCATATTTTAGATAATCTTAAAGAAAATATTAGCGCTTAGAAATGACTAGTGAAAATCCAATTATGAAAAGGGAATCGTACAAAAACAATTATTTTTTACATTCAATCCATTATAAAATTAATACGTTGGTAAAAATACCATTTGTGATATGAAAAACAGAGATCATACATTATTATCACAGTGAAAAGAACAACAAACATACAAATATAATTATCTCTTTCTCACTAATTAAATGAAGAGAGATAAGAAGGAAGGATACATTGTATAGGACTTATGAATGTTCTAAATTGTTATTAATCATTTTTTCAAATTTGAATGCTCAGTATTTAGAATAAATTCGTGCCATGAAAGTAATTTAAGCTAATAAAAATATTTTTTCTAATTGTTATTTACGGTAACACAAGTTGATAGCATGGCTGTGTTCGGGTATTTTATATCATGGTATGGTAAAGGTTAAAACCCGTCCTAGGATGAATCCAAAAGACATACATAGAACGGTTTCATAACGCAAAATAAAAATAATAAAAAAACCCCTTCAAGCGCTGGTTGCAAGTCGCAAGTATTATTGTAGATAGATTTCGTCTGTGTGTGTTTTTATTTTTTTACAGATACACTTTTTAACGGTGATTGGTTCCGAGGTCTTCTTGCATTGCCTCAAATATCTGGATAAGAATTCTATCTTGCGCTGTCCGAAATCTAAATATGTACGTAAACAAAACTAAAATAATGTAAATAGAAAGCTTAAATAACATTAATAAACGAATGTTTTATCAAACTCTCTGATCACCTGATATAATCCAAGATGCAAAATCGTCCATCAGAACTAGGATTCTCCAAAATAATGCTGCTCGAAAAATAAGAAAGGGTGACTTCTAACGGTGCGTGCATAAAGGCGTAAAGATTGGTGTAAACTATGAACCAGTTGCGTCATTCTATTCTGCGTACAAAATGAGTCAAGCTCACTTTGTGCTCAACTAACTAACTGTCTACTGTTATACGTTTGAAGTCTCCGAAACAAGTTTCATCCGTATGCGCGAGACTCTTCGAATTGCGATTTTTGCGAATGCTGAATTAATGTTTCCACAAATAAATAATGTAAGTTGGATTAATCCCTTCCAGACACCCAGATTGTTAATTTAAACCGTTATTTGGTTGTTTAATGAGTGGCCAGGTCCGAGACACGAGTTCCACTTTCAAAGTTCGTAGTTATTTTTTCTGTACCTTTTGTTTGCTTGGTTACATCGCTCATCTTCTTTGGACCCATGTTTACATTTATTTTCAATGAAAACATTTAGACAACGTGGTGTGTTCTTTGTAGGTATCCATAGAAATAATTATGCTATTAAGTCTCCAATATCGCGGATGCATCGGCTTGATAACAAGTTGAATTTCGTTGACATTTTTCGTTGCAGGAGCATACCTGAATTAAAGAAATATTTGTTAATGAATTTAATACTTAGTTTTTTAAATTATATTATATTAAAATGTATTCAAACTGTACTGTTATATTTAAATTAAATGAATTATTATTGTCATGTAAAACCCCACAAGGCCGTTGATGGAAATAAATCTAATTTAATTTAATTTAATTTACCAAGAAAAGCAATAAAATAATAGAGGATTCACGGGGCTTGTAGAAATGATATTCAGGAATGAGAGCCAAGGCGAGACTGACCATATGACTAGGATTCATGATTTCATTTTGTATAAAATAATTGTTTTAAGAATTATGAATCTCCTGACGCAGGACGACTGTTGTAGAGTCTACAACGTCGGACCCTAGATTGCTACCGCTCTATTTTTTTTATATATATTATTATTTGTATAATAATAAAATTAGTAGAACCCGACTTGGCGACGACGAAATAGCAAAAGCACAATATATACGTACTGACGAGCTGAATACCGACATATAAATTGTGCTGTAGCCAAAATAATAATATTAAACGATAAAAATTCATACCTAGTGGAAATATAACTAAATTTTCAGGCATATATAAATTTGGAAAAATTTTAATACACCACATTTTCTAAATATATTGAAAATTTGAGCTAATAATAAACAAAAGTTTCTTAGGTTTTAGGCCCTTTTCGATATCTCGCCTGAAGCAATCTACTCCATCTGTCTCCTTGGTAGTTACGCTACTGTTTGGAACTGTTCCAATGAATTTATCGAAAATTATCGAGCATTTGTTCCTATTCTTTGAAAATAGTAATATAATATTATATTATCAAAATTTCCGATTTATTCAGATGTTCTCAAAAACCTAATTACTTAATTAATTGAAAGCGTTACAATATGCATTCAGTAAACACTTTTGCGCAAGTGCCAAAAAAAACTTGCGCGCACTGGACGCCAAATATAACAAATTACCATTTAACTTCTTTAATCAAAGAGAGCATTTTAAAAATGAAAACTTCAGTGACCCCCCTCCCGGAAATGACAACATTCAATTTGAAAAATTTCTTATCAAATTTTTAGCAACTACCGAAAATTGTCCATTCATTTTCTGACAGTGTAACAGACGTGTTTGTGGTCTAGTGGTTACAATGCTCGCCTAGTGATCTTAACGGTCGGGGGTTTGAGTCTCGTTCCAGAAGGCCATCAAGTTAGTCCTATTTTCACAGCACATTTCATGAAAATAGTAAGAATATTGACACGTTCTCACGTAATTAAAAAAAAAAATGCTCGAAAATGAAGCCCAGTACCAAATTCGTTTAATTTTCTAGTAATAATTTATATTTTCACCAAAAAAAATTTCAATCAATACAGAAATATTTTAGAAAAAATATAATCGATTCTAGAACCTCATTTATTTATACCATACATTGAAATATATGACTTTTGGGGTAATCTGTTCCAAGCTCACACCTAGAGCAAGTTACCATTCAACACAACCATTTTAACAGAATAAATATTATATAATACAAAATCAAAAATATTAGTGTAAAAATAATAAATATCTTTCGTTAATCATAATAGAAACCTCGTGTAATCGCATAGGGAAGCGGGAAGTCCCCGACACATGGACACATCATTCGCAAGTGCGTCTTACATCGACCAATTGTATTTTCGGAGCAGTCCTTCACGGTAACGTCTTTTATTGCAGCATATCTGACTGTATAATATCTTTGTGCAATGCAAATAGTTCAAAGTTCTCGTACACTAGGATTTGGATACATTTCTTTTTATCACTATTTGGTTTATCGTGAAATAAATTAAGAGTTCTAAAGTAGAATAATTCATTTTGAATAATCTTTCCAAAATTAACCGCTTGGCTGACATGTCCACTGCAAACAAAATGTAATAATAAAAATATAAAGTGAGCCCATGTTAATAAAACAATAAAAAAAATGTTTTCATTCAATTTATTATCACTTTATGATTACAATCGCAATAGTAATTATTAGGTACAATTGAAAATGTAACACTATTAAAATTGAGTAATTGGTCACAACTTGAGATCCCGTTCACATTTCAACATTTCGACGAATCGAAAAACATAACTAGTCTTATAACCATTTAATGAACAATATTATAACATCATTCATGTTGTAAGTTGCCAAACTGCAGAACACGTGTTCCTGTAATACTGCCTTAAAGCCCCTAAACTTACGTATTGTTCTGTTTATAAATAAATAAACTCAAAAGACTGATTTTTCATTTTAATACTTCAGTAGCTTAATAATGGGCATGTTGTTTTTTAGTAATAATATATATATACACATACAAGGTGTAACATACCTAGAGCACAATATTTTAGATACATATTAAAAATATGAGTTGAAAATGCTAAAGAAGCTTGTACCTAATCTCAACTGTGTCAGGGACACAAAGCTTTATAAAAATAAGTCACAATTATACGATTATTTATAATTGAAATATTTTATTGACTTATTGAATAATAAAAAAAAGATCATCAAACAGCTAGACTGTTTTTTTGATAGATGATTTTGAAATACATAGACATGATTTTGTAAAAATCTCATATAATATTTTCCGCAACGGTATGAATTTATACATATTCATTGAAAATGTTTGACTCTTAATTTAGTCAGGTAAAATATTAAAAATATTGTGGACTAGATCTGTTATACATACTTGTATATGAATTACAAATATGAAAAAGAGCTTAAGGATTTAGATTGAAAATAATATGCAAATAAATCAATGAGGGACAAACGTACAATGGAATGATGAATAAAAATATTTAATACAAATGAAATACTATTTCAGGATTCCCAACGAAGTTGTGGCAGTTGTCACACATTTGAAGTAAAAAAAAATGTCAATCATGTAAACTTAACACCCTATTGTATTATTGTGCATCTTGTACACGTGTGGATAAAAAAAAGTGATAAGTGATTTCTCAAGATTTGCCTATTTTTCTGTTTTATTTTTATATTTTGCAAAATATTAAAATATCATGCAAAAATTTGTTCAACTAATATAATATCAAAAATTTTTTTTTTTGCAACAATATACTGAAAATATTAAAAATAATATAAAGTGATAACATAATTTATCAACAAAGCAACAACAAAAATAATTAACAAGCGCGGAATAAAATATTTAATAATAAAACATATTGCGTAATAAAAGCGAAAAATAAATATTTATTTTAAAATTCAAATAATTGCCATCAAAATAGATATGACATTGAATATGCGAAAGCACTTAACAATTTTTTAAAATATGCAAAGAATAACTAAATATAAAGCCATAATGTTAAATTAATAATAGCTAAAAAGCTTTAAAGCTGCACATAATAATAAAATATATGTATATCATCACAGGTAAAATTATATAAGCAATGCAAAAGCAAGCTGCAGAAAAGTTATCAACACGTGATAACAATACACTTTCATCACAGAGCAAAATAAGTAAATCTAAATTATAATAATTAATGTCATGCCCAACACGAGTATATCCAGAAGAATATATGCAGTATAACTCTAACCTTATAAAATTTAATAAAAGACAGGTACCTAATATTTTGGATAAAGATGTAACAAATCTTTGGCAAACTGGTATTCTAGGAAAAGCTCATTGAAATTGAAAAAATACTAAATGAGTAGAAATATAGAAAAGATATGTATTTATATAATAATTCTTCTTTGTAGTTTACTGGGCTACCTGCCGTGTGTCTCTGACTTATCTGTCCAATAGGATGCCGTCATTAGGGTTGACGTCGCTGATGCCCAGAGACATTATACTGGACTGTTTTTATATCCTAGTACAAGAAATGTTGTAATTTCAAAAATAAATCCCTCAATATCCTCCGAGAACAACATTATATGTATTAAGCATTAAGCAACAAAGCGAAGCCACGCATCTTACAGCTAAAAATGTTTACTTACTACATACAGATCAACGGACAATATCCTAAGCAGAATAAAATATTCTGTGAACACAATAAGTCAATTCATAGTAAACTATATTAGCCAGAACAAAAATGCTACGTATTATTCAAATACTTTAATTAAAACATATTGAATAATGCAACTATGTAAATAAAAAAGATAAGTATAGTAAAACTCCGTTAATTTGTGTACCCACCCATATTTCGTATTTTCACATAATTCACACTTTTTTCAAAAAATTTAAAACCGAAAATAACATTTCATACTAATTTCTACTGATAATTCGTAAAACCTTATTATTCATAGATCATATGCATTTTTTATACTCAAAGTAAATAATTTGTTCACGTAATTCACATATTCACGTGTTTTTAAATCCAAACTTGCGTGACTACGCATTCATCATCCCTTCGTAAACATCTGTAGCTAGCTCTACTCCCTACCCAATCACGGCGCTGTTCCTTATCGCAATAGATCGGCGCTCTTATATTGATATTTCGACAATTATTGTCGGCGCTTTGCGAATTATATATATTGAATCTCGTAATTTATAAAAGAATTGTGTACTATTGATTTTATATCCGGTTTTTTGTTTATGGAATGTTACCTTTGTATTTAAATATATAACTTATTTTACAATTATTTTTTTTATGTTTTGTTTTCTAAAATGGCACAAACATCTTTTAATTCGTTTAAATCCTTGACCATTTGAAAATATGGAATTTATTTTAAAAACCGACAAAAATTGATGTCAAAGATAAAAAACAAGCGGGAAAATTTTGATCCCGAATACATCTCTGAGTTCAAACTTGTAAAATCGTGGGAAAATAATAAGCTTCATCGGAGTATTAAGGTTTACAAGTTTTTCATTATTTTCACAGGCTTTTTAGTATTTCAATTTCTTGCCCAATTTTGATGGAAAAAGTGAGTTCGACCACTGATCAAATTAAAATGTTTGTGATTTTATTGCGTCAAGCACTGGTGAATCGTTTGAAGAAGTCTGTTTTTAATATTGAACTCGCCACGTCGCCACACACCTATTCAGAAGAAATTGTTTATTTGATAAACATTTCGACACAAAAAGCTGAAATAACAGTCGCCACGTTTTGCAGTATGAAAATCACGATATTGACAGCGGCGGCGCGTGTAAAAATGCAGACGCATAAACTGACGACGCGTTTATTAATATTTTTTCTGTCGCCATCAAAAAAATAGTTCTCATTATTCGTAATTCTTTTTTTTTTAATTTCGGTCCCGCGAGTTACGAATTAACGAAGTTTTACTGTATAATGTCCAAGCTAATACAGCATATGAAAAAATACATATATAAAAAAAATTGTACTAATATCCTTACAATAGAGTAGGATTCTAATAAATATCTAAACAACATACAAAAACATTTATTTGTACTTTAATTATTGGTAATGAGAATTAACAAACATTAGCGAGGAAGAATGATATATAAACCGAGACCCATCAACATTCAAAATTGAAAAAAAATATACATGTAATGTAAAACAGTCTTTCATATTTAAACATAAATATAACAAACTAGTTATAAGAACGGTAAACAGAGATTCACATATTTAATCAGATTCAGATAATACCTACGTAATAACTAGATAGACATTTGTAAATAGTATATTTAAAAATATTAATATCTATCGGTGAACAAGGTACATAATATAAAAAATGTACAACTGAATTTGTTGAGTCGATCAATTCCCTGCACAATTCCATAACGGCAAAAATATTATTCGTTTGAGATCAAATGTGGTCAAAATATTATTATATATATACAAAATCAACAAAATACACCTAGATAAAAACATGGTTGAAATTATATTTTAATACAGTTTTCGCAAATGTTAGGATTCCAAACATTGTGGATAACCAGTTAAACCACAGCGAGATACTCTCATGCAACAATAAGACTTATATTCCAAAAATAATAATATAAAGACAATTCCATTTGGTTATTCCATTAGTGTACATCACAAAATCAAACAATTTACTGAAACAAAAGTAACAAATGCGTAGATTAACACCCCAATATATTTTATTAAGTAAGAGTATCGTGGTGGATAATATTCACCCCAGTGAAAAGAATAATACATAACATCACATACATACATACATACACCAGCTTCATTGGCTCCGATTCCCTGAAAGAATTAAATTTAAATTGTGCTGGTCGATGTACAAGGCGACACACAACATGGCGCCTCTGTATCTTCAAGAACATTGTATCCCAGACAATTTTAATGGTAGACGTCAAACTCTCAGGTCAGACTCTACTTCAGCTGCAGGAAGGGTTGTAGAACTGACCAACCGTTACCAGAAGTCTAAAGTTAGTAAAAGGGCATTTGCGGTGGCAGGCCCAAAAGCGTGGAACTCTTTGCCTTCCGTCATAAGAAACAGTGCATCAGAAACTTTATTTAAGAAGTCATTTCCATAAGTGAAAATAACAATTTTTAATTTTAAAAACAATGACAATTGTAGAACTATAAACAGTTTATTTGTAAAGCGCCCGTGAGGTTAAAGTTTTTTTACGAAAATCGCGCTATATAAATTATCCATTATTATTATTATAACACAAATTAAAATGAATCAACCTGAAAGATATACAAAAAAAAGTCTATTTATCGAAAAAATATTTAGTTGCTACCGGGATGAAAATACAACTTCACAACAAAATGTATTCCCCTTAAAAAAAAAAAAAAGTATAATAATTTAAAATGTAATATTTTTTGCATGCTGAAAACATTATAACGCACTGTCTATAAGAACAACATAAATCAACACTACATACATCTCACATCTTTGGAGGGCAACAATGCCTTTTTTAATGTCATATATAACCAAAGATCAACATTTTAATAAAAGTAACTGATATCTTGCAACAATATAACATTAGCTTAATAATGGCGTGAAATTGAAAAAAAAAACATAGAATAAATTAATAATTGTGCATGTAAAGTATTTATAAGAACTAGGCATCGTCTCGATAAACAATTAATCAAAAAATTGTCACGTATTCCTGGTTATTCGGATAATACATACAAATTTACATTTTCTCACATTGTACTTACTACTTTAATACATTTTACCAACATTAAACAGCAATCGAAAATGCAATACCGCTAAAAATAATTTCAATTTTCCATCTCATTATTTCTAACATGTAGGCTTGTAATCAAATTTCAAAAATAATTGTAAATTAAATGGAATATTTAATAATTAATGAATAACAAATTGCTCAAGAATTAACAATACTGCTTGAATGCAAAATTAATAGAAAGCAAATTTGATATGAGGTTACATAAATTATTTAATAGATAGATTTTCTTTTATTAAGTATTTTTTTTTTTAATTGATTTCTTGTATTTCTTTCAAAGTTGACAAAATATCAATGTATTGTTATTCCAGATTAGAAACATTATGCAAGATTTAAAGATTATATTGTATATATGAAAATATCTTTCGCATATTGTCACTGAAAGGGTCATCCCCTCCTTTACACTTTCTTGCAATATGCGTATAGATTTTGGTTGGTCCCACAAAATATAAATAAAGTGATTTTATTTTGTACTTTAAAAAATATAAACATAATAAAATATATGTATACCATGTAAGACAATTAAAAATTAGAAAAAAGTTCATCTTAATTAATAAAAAATACAACATAATCATTATCATTTTTCAGCATAAAATAACTGATTTTTTAATAAACTACAACTCAACATTTTGATACCAATTCGGACTTATACAGTAATGATGAATTTTTGGTAAAATTCGATGTTTGTCTCTTTTCCTCTATCAAATATTTATTTTTCAAATTGAAAAGATTGGATACACCCAATATTTTAATAATTTATATACATATCATTATAATTTTTTAAATGCAGTAATAAGGAACCTCTTTTTAAACAATACATACCCTATTTTGACTCAAAATTTTTGAGACGCTTTTGTAAAAAAGAATAACATGTACCTACATATTATTTTAGAGTTTTTAATTGTTTAACATACATAATAGTGAATCCCTCTTATTCTTATATATATATATTATTTAAACCACACTTCGAAATTTGTCATAAAACACTTGAATCCCCTAGTCAAATAATCTTTGGAATGATTGAAATTAATTTTGATAACTTAAAAACATGGGTCCTAAAAATGATGTCCGGCAAAGTTACAATATAATTTATGAAAAAACACCTTTTAGGCACAATATAACTTTGGAACACAATTTCAATTAATTAATAGTTGCTCACAATAAAGGTAATCATAACTGATATTTTTCCAATATTTAGTGGTGGGACACTGGTGTATATTTTCGATTTTATACATTTGGAATTATTTTATAGGTCAACAGATGTCAGCGCAGTGCCAATGTATATGTATAGTTTCAAGCAAGGCAACATATTTTATTTGACCTGTTCACATCTGAAACGATACAAGTGGCGAACTTGTTAATCTAAAAAATATTAGAAGTATTTAATTTTTAGGGATAAAAATCTTTTTAGGCGGGAAAATGACAAGGTTTTGCTGTATATTAATCCCAAATCAAATAAATTCATACTAACCAATTGTATATATTTTTAGATAACATTTATAGCTTTAATGAAAATTGCAATGAAATATGATAGGATTTTTTTTCAGTGGGTCTACTATTACTAGACTATAAAAAGGTAATTATAATGTTGAAAGGGAACTTGCGCATGAACTTATTGGTGTTCTATTTATGCTCTATATAGAGCAGTATGCAAGTGCAAGAATATGTAAAAAAAGAATTCCCATTTTTGGGAATAAGAAATATGTAGTTCATTTTTTACTCTGGATAATTGGACGGATAAATGTCTATTCTTTGTATTAAATATGTCTATTTTGAGTCCCTTGAAATTCGATTCGACAGGGATGTACGAAAATTAAAAATTAATGATAAAAATATCTTAAGCTTAATAATGGAATGCCAAATTGAAATAAACATATGTTTATCAAAATTAATTAAAAAATATGGGATTGTTTCCTGTAAAAATCAAAAATAACTCTTACTGTATCTTATTTTTCAGTTGAAGGAATAACAAAAGAATTTTTTTTATCGGAATGCGTTGTATCTGTTCCACTCGAGAGTAGAGCTGTGAGAGTAGCGTGAGAAGCACTCAGGTTACTAGAGCTGGCGCTGGATGTCCTCACCGTATTCAGCTTTTGAGTCGGAGGTGTCAAAAAGGTTTTATTGACCCCCGCACTTCCCAGAGTGAGCACTTTCTTCAACATTGCTGACGAGTTGCAAGTATTGTCGATCATGGCCTTGGTCGTCGTTATAGATGCATCGTCATCCATCTTCGACGAAAGGGATGCCGAATTTTTTGAATAAATTGTTCCCGACACACTCGGCATTACGGATGTTGACTTACCTACGGTCAACGTATTGGTGTTGACAAGTGTCGGCTTAGACATATCATTTCTTGTAATATTCATCCCTCGATTAATCATGTTGCGGGACACAATGGCATTGTGAAGAATGTTTCCAGATGAAAAGTTCTTGGTGGCAATATTTATGAAATTCCCTGTATTGATTATATTGCCAGTGATAGCCGGGCGTGTGCCAAAACCAATTATGGTTGATCCAGGCGATATCGATTTGGTTGTACTAGCCAAACTAAAATGAAAAAAATATATTATATACATACATTATGAAATCTTCTGAATATGTTATTTTAAATTATCAATATTTGGTGTGTCTTCAAATAAAGTGAATGTCGGTTTAAATAAGCAGCTTAACAAGACTGTATTCAACAGTGGCGTGCAGTAGGCACAAACATAGGTTATTCTGTTACCGACGATACTAACTGAGGCCCGGTTACGTGAACTTGGATTACAGTAAAGATAAGCCAGAAAGTAAACATATTTTAATTCAGTTCAGATTTTAATTCAATTTTAGTTCAGTCAATTTTTACTATTCTACAGAATCGAATTGCCCAGAAAAGCCCTAGGTGAAACAGCATCATACCACCAATTGGTGGCAAAATTCATAGAAGAGTTTTATTCAAATTTTATTTTTACGAAAAAAACATGAAAGAGTTGATATAACTAAAAAAAAAAACAACAAACATGGAGATTCTATTTTATTATAAGCGTCCATCGACCGCGATTTCGTACAGTTTTGAAATGAATAAATAATAATTTGTTGCCAGGCCTTAACATTTAGGACAGGAAATTTTTATTTATTTTGTATTTGTTATTTGGAAAGATGATTTCAGATTTTATGTATATTTGGAATGAAACAATTATCTGTCTCCCGTTCAAATACTGACCTAACCCCTCCACTTGTTGATGGCTGGTTTTCATTGAGCGCATTGACTTGCAATAATAATTTGAAGTTTCGTGTTTTTTACGAAAATGTGGATTTTTATTATTCATTTATATCAGAAGTTATTCAATAGATTTGATTTTTTTTTCAATTACTTAGATTGTACTTTTACATTAATATAAAACTAATAAACTGAATGTTATTTGCCATAATTAAGACAATACAAATATTATAAGAAAGACCGCGACCATTAGATGCATTTTCCGCATGCTACGAAATTAAGTCAATACGCTAAATTAATGCATAAACGAAATATATTTTCTTATAATCTTGAAGCCAAGATTACGGAGACAAATCTGTAGGAAACCAAATTAGCAAAATGTTAAAAATGAATAGAGTTATAAATCATTCAATTTGCAGTACATTTGATGAATTTTCGACATTTTTTAGTTTGTTTTAGTAAAAACATACGTTTTTAAATAATATACTATATTTAGTCACTTGCTTTGAGGCTTCAACTACTATTTAAAACTAAGTTTGATATCAGAAACACAAAAATCATTTTTTAAATAATATATTTCCAGTCTTATGAAACATGATATTATTAATTATCTCTTAGTGTTAGTATGCCGATCGACATGGCCACGGCGGTTGTGAAATCTGCGCTCCGATAGATTTCAATTAAATTTGCCTATAAGACACATTTTAATACAAATTTTGACTACAATATGAATGAATATTATACTTATTCTCAATACCAACAGCTTATTTTTGTAAATTGTATGGTTTTGAGCTGTTTTTATACAAAAATAGATTATAATTTTGACATTTAAACATTAAACATACGTCACCGATAAAGCATTTTAGAATCTGACAGCGCATGCGCGGCTAACGCATGGCAGCTAGCGCATGCACGGCCAGCGCACGAAATCCATTAATTTACAAGATTCAACGTGTAATTTGCGAACCTGTGATTTTTTTTGTTGAGTTTGGTTCTCATTAAAAGTCGATAATATATTATTATATAGATTATTGTTCTGAAATTACTGCCTCCTGTGACTCAAGATTATTATATAATATTAGCATAAATAGTTTTCTCTTCACAAATACAGCTGCTTCAAAAGTTATCAATATTATTTATCAGTATGAATTTACATCAATTTTTTCCTTATAAATCGGGGAAAAATTTTAATATTTTATAATCATATGTTTATCGACACAAACAATGGTTTTTATCATAAACATAATAATTCTTCATAGTATAAACATAATAATTCTTCATAGTATAAACATAATAATTCTTCATAGTATAAACATAACAATTCTTAAGTGAGAACTTTAACAAATTATTTAATTTACGCTTGATAATTTCAAATGGCAACACATATGTATTATGAATGTTGAAGAAATGGCTATTTTCTGATAGTTTATTACCTAGGAATTTAAGAAAACCAACAATTGTATACTTGTCCTTTTCCATTGATACCTTTCACTCTAGCAATATTTATGTAAAAAATAACACACTTTTATGTTTACTTGATATTGTAAAAGAATTAACTATTAGTCTCATCTTGAAAGGGTATGCAAAATGCAAAAATATTTCGAAATTCAAAATGGAAAAATGAAAGTTGCCCCTGAACAGTATTGTCAAGGTCTTCATCATACATGTGAACCACAAAATAATCATCCTTAACATCATTCTCATAATCCAACTTTCATCATCGGACTCTGCGGTAGCACAAGCATATCAGAAATTTCTAGGAAGTCCGCAATATCTCCATCAGCAAAAAGTCTCACTCTGTCATTTTGTAAAAAAAAAATTCAAAAAAGTTTTTAAAAAATTCGATAACTGTAAACGAAAATATATATATTAGCGCACTTCACATCACACATCAGACTTATGATATAGCACTAACACGCATGAAATACCGTTCGCGCCAATGGCCAATATGGTCTATAACGAAACACTCACTGTATTTTTATAGTAAAACGCGCTTAATAATTAAAAAAAATAATATCTTATTCACTTTAATTACTCACAAAAAATAAGTATTACCAAATAATGATACAATTGTAAATATATGTGGATTGCAGGATAAATCCTGATAATACTCTGCACCGGCTGGAATCAAAATGTAACTGACAAGTTCTGGTATTTTAGAAGTGCATAATTAGCATGTGCAACGCGTTTGTTATCAATATGAGTGGCGTGTATGTTCAAATATTATATTGAAAACCCTGTCATTTGAATAAAGAAGAAATCTGGCAACACAAAATTACCGGCACTGCGCGCGCTGTCACATGGTACAACGTTTCTTGTCCATGAAATATTTTGACGTTAATCGTGCTATCCCTCTCTCGGATGGCGATAGTCGTCCTGGGCCTTCTCGGGATTAAAAGCAATGGTAAATATGAAAATTACGTGAACAAATTATTTATTTCGGGTGTCAAAAACGTATAAGAACTGCAAATAATCAGGTTTTACGAATTATCGGTAGAAATTAGTATGAAATGTTATTTGCGGAGCAAATTTTTTTGAAAAAAGTGTGAATTCTGTGAAAATACGAAATATAGGGTTACGAATTAACGGAGTTCTACTTTATGTAGAAGATGTCATTACACGCAAATTTCAGTAAGGATTAATCCCTTCCAAAGACAACAGAATTAAGCACAAATTGTTTACAAAATCCAGAAAATTGGCAGGCGTAAAGATGTTATGAATAAGAAAATATTTAGTTCATTATGATTCTTACACAGATAAAACGCGTACATACTAGCAAATTGCATGCCAGCATGGGCGTGAAGTTATACACAAATGATTCACAATTTTTTTTAATAACCCACGGCTAGACAAAAATCTAGTCATGAATTAGCTAGAATTTTAAAAGCTATTTTCATAAGATAAGGATTATTTTATTTCTCAAAATCTTTAGTAATGCACAGCTTTGTTGCTTATATGCAGTGCATGCTCCTAGTATTCAATATGAAACAAATATTTAAAAAAAAGATTATACGCATGCCTATATAATGCGATATTCACTCTTTTAAAATGTCATAAACTCACCTGTAAACAGTTCGGGTTGTTGGCTGCATAATGTTTGGCTGCAAAGTAATGGTATTTGCGTTGGAATTGGAAGATGATATTTGAGAAATCACTTGAGCATGAGAAATGGGGGAATTTTGAGAAAACGTATTAAGAGCCTGAGTAAAAGTGGACGGATTACTGGGAACAGAAAAGGAAGAGGGTGATGAAGCTATTTGAGAAGATGTCACGGATGATGATTTTGCTAATGTATTGGAAGTTGTTGCCGCTACATATGTGTGTACAATATTTGAAGCCATCGGACCGACGGCTATACTGCCCACAAATGATGTAACAATACCAGGCCTCGATACCACCGAATCGTGGTGGGATGGGTGATTGTAGTTTACCTAAAATTATAAAATTAATATAGTAAATGTAAACTTTAATAAATATTACGTATTCCTGATAACACAACTTCTCAGCTTGTCATTGACATTTTTGTTTTGTTCTCTGCACATTTTTCTCATTTTCCAGATTCTTTTCTTATATAACTTCAAGCATAAAGCACAAAATTCTAATAAAACCTCAAATAAATAAAAATATGCATTCATTAGACAGAAATATGTAATATTCTACGCCTTTTGCTTCACGTTTCAAGATTCAACTTTTCAACAAAATAAAACATTTAGTGTAATTAACCAAATAAAAAATTATTTAATAGAACTTCCACTGCAGTTTGTGTGTCTGTTCATGCCAATATGTATGCATCATTTTTCTTTAATTATATAATAACAAATATATGTAAGTACATATATTTGATATTAACATATTTGTCAAAGCTCACGATCCCTGTGACTGCAATAAAAATTGTATATTTTTATGAAATTTAAATGAATTCCTTGTCTATTAAAACAATGATATCATGTTTTAAGGGGGTCACTACCGAGTACCATTTACGTTGAAAAGTAAGACCTATTTTTTCAGCAACCGCTAATCCGATTTCAATTAAATTTTGCACACTTCTGATTTAGTATTAAATAAGTTATTGTAACTAAGTGTTATATATATAAGTGTTAAAAATAAATTAAAATAAAAGCTGTAGCAGTTTTCAAATTTTGATATTTTTTTCCTCTGTTTGAAAAAAGGCAGTAACTGAACAGCTGATTTGAGTGACATATCCTTAGTCAGAAATGCAGTCAGTGATGCCATGAACATTTTTAAAAAAATACCTCAATATCTTTTATGGTCTCCAAAATAATGGGACTAATGAACAAAAAAGTTAACTTTTCAGGATAGCCGGAAAACTAAAAAGTTCCACACTTTTTGAACACTTTTTTTTCACTTTTATTCATCTAGATGGTAAAGGCTGCCTCACTGATGTGGCGATAAACGACATCCAGAAATATTACGAATTAGCAATTAGAAGGAATGTTGGTAGCATGGCTGACATGAAAAAAGCAGCATGGGCAGAATTTTTCCATCTCAGCTCAAATGATGATCAGCCAGCTCAATCGTTGTGCAGTATTGAATGGTGCGGCACAAGCTGAAGGCAAACAGTATTTTCACAAAAAGTCTAGAATAATAAAATAAAAAATCTTTTTTTTTCATTTTTCTCTATAGTGACCCCTTAACCAATTTGAATTTCAAAGAAGGTCAATAATTGAGATAATTTTTATTTATGTAGATAATATTTTCATGAAACAGAAAACATTTTAAAATTTAATTTCAACATAACGAAAAGTATAATTTTACCTGTTGAATACAATTAAAAATAATCTGATGACAAGTAAACTATTCATTGGATTTTATTTTATTATTCATCGATTTTGGAGTCATTCGTGCAAAATAAAACTAAGCCTTAATATCTTTATACAACCTGATTGACTTACAGTATGTGTGTTAACAGAAGTATTAGCTGTAGAAAGTAAAGTGTCACCGGACATGAACAGATCACCACCACCTCCACCATCAGATATTCTGTCAAAACTTTTCTTTACGTCAGCCTCGCTATCCACGTAAGTGCAAAAATCGCTGCTCAAAAATTCAATATCAGCATCGATGAATTCAGTGGCAGCATTCAATTCAACTTTTTCTGAAGCATCATGCAACTGCTGATTGCCTCCGATGCATTTCCAATAATTATTATCCACCGACGACATTCCCGACGACACAATTGAAGTAAAGTTGCCGCAAGGTTGAATCAGCTGCTGACTGTTTCCATTGTTGTCATATTTCAAGACTCTCTCGTTGCTGTGCTCCAATTTAATCATGTGGTGGTTTGTAGAATATTGGAATGAATGTTCATCTGCGGAACCTTCAGCAATAACACTCTTATAATGATCTTTCACAGTAACCTCGTCAGATTGTTCTAATTTGACATTGATGGCTTCCGACGAGTCCTCAATTTCTTCCAGTTTAATTTGTAATTTGGGAATCGGGTTTTCAATAGGTGGGGGTGTCGGGGTGGGTGTGCTGGAGGTATAGTCTTCACTCATCTCACCACGACGACTGAGGTAAGCTTGAATCTTCCTCAACATGAAGGGAGGAGCACGGAAACCCGACAACTCATTCAGTCGCAGTGCAGGACTATGGCGATAATCTTCACTGCAAACTAATTCTTCAATGTCTTCCAAAACCTAAAATATATATATATAGCAATGATTATTTAACTCTGTACTTATGAGAAAGAGAAGGGACATTCAAACTATAAATTAAGTTGATTAGAATTATCTTTATATGTATTGTTTATTTACAATAAAAAGTTAATATAAAGGTATAGTCATTATAGTATCAAAATATATTACCATTATATAAGTCCTTCCTCCAACTGGTGATGTCATGTTTTGATTGGCAATCCATTCTTTATCGGCAGTGTCAGCGGGGTAGCGCAAAAGTCCAGCATGCTTGCTGTACAGTCTGCCTCGAGACTGACCGAGACCAAGAACCTAGATGTAATCATTATTCAATATATTTATTCATCCATCCAATATAAGTATAAGTCTGGGACTCGACAAAAAAAAAAAAAAAGAAGCTAAATGTACAAGAGTTATTTCTATGATTATACAGTAATACCTCACATAGTACGGGTAATCAGTTCTGCCAATATCCCGGGCTGTTTGAAACCGAACTTATCGAGGAACTAAAAACATACAAAAAATGATAATTGGTTCCAAAAACAAAACAGGAACAAGAATCCGTTTAACTTCCCTTACTCTCTTAATAATTACTTTTCGACTTGCACATTAACCATATTACATCCAGAGCAACCAAAATATTAGGTTTCATCCTTCGGATATGTAAACAATTCAATAACATAAACACCATGAAAACACCGTACTTCTCATATGTCCGAAGTATCATCGAATATGCCTCCCAAGACTGGAATCCAAAACATACCATATACATTAATAGAATCGAAAAAATACAGAACAGCTTCCTCAAATATCTCAACTTTCGAAGTTATCGAACCTTAACTAGCACTGCTAAGTTACCTATCATTTTCAAAGTTCCATCACTACAAACTCAAAGAGACATGGTTGATGTCATTTTCCTATACAAAATAGCCAACTCTGAAGTAAACTGTCCTAATTTACTCAGACGCATATCCATTCAAGTGCTAGCCAGGTCAACCAGAACTAATCTTACATTTAATCTTCCACATTGCAACACCAATGCCAAACAAAACTCATTTTTCTACCAAGCTTACTTTCTTATTTATAACTTTTTTCTTTATGTTAAAATTTTTATTCTCAACTTTTTTCCAACCGGACTATAGTGAATACGAACTGATCGAAGCCGGACTATGTGAGGTATTACTGTACTATCATTTCCAAAATACAAATTTCAACAATTGTGATAAAATTAAAATCATCTTTTCACATTTTTTACAAAAATTTGGGTTTTTATTATTCATTTATATCAGAAATTATACACTAGATAAGCCATTTTTAAAACTATTACTTAGAACCTTTACACTAATTTAAAACTAATAAACTAAAGTGAAACAAGAACTTTGTATATTAAGGCAATTTTGTAGCACGCGCGGAACATAAATTTAATGGTCGTGGTCTTTTTTATAATGCTTGTATTGTCTCAACTATGGCAAATAACATCCAGTTTATTAGTTTTACATTAGTGTAAAGGTCCTATCTAAGTAATAATTTTAAAAAAATGCAAATCTAGTGTACAATTTCCGATATAGATTAATAAACCTACATTTTTGTAAAAAAAAAACGCGGAAATTTGAATTATTTTTGAAAGGGAAGCCTTAAATTCATTTTCATTGTGCCACAAAATTGCCTTAATATGGAAACATGGAAAATTCTTGCATATGCGAAATACATTTACTTATAATCATGAAACCAAGATTACGGGAACGAATCTGGATGTACAAATTAACTAAATGTTAAAAATTAATAGATTTATAAACTGTTAAATTTCCGAGACATTTTGTCATTTAAAAAACGCTTTAAATTTGTGTAAACAGCCAATTTTTACTAATATACTATATTTACTCACATGCTTCGCATTCACAACCACTATTTAAAAGATTTACCTAACAAATAACATCCTTTAGTATTTAGGTGATACAGTAAAACCGCGATATAACGAAATCCAAGGGCCCAAAAAATAAAAATTCGTAATAACGAATTCCCACATATAACGAAATAAATAAAAAAAATCCTACTATATATTACGCGCCGTCGCAAAAAAATGTTGCGCGGCTTCAAAAAAGATCGCAAATTCTGCAAACAAAGGAGGAAGAAGGCCATAGGGAACTGAATACCTACATATTTTTAGTAGTTTTGTTATTAAAACAGATAAGCAAATGGATAATCAAAGGAATTAAATTAAGAACAGAACCTATTTAACACCAATTGGAATATATTTTTGTAAATTCCAGAATATTGCAAACACAAAACAATATTTTAATTGTGTTTAAATGTAGAGCCGCTTCAAACATAGTTTTGGGCATGAAACAAAAATAAAATTGACAGTTGAATCGCGGCATTTTTATAAAATGAGTCGTATATAAATTACGAAGGTACTTACCGGTAACGGCGGCAACCACTTCAAAATATGATACTATGAACCTAAGAAGAAGTTTGAATTGTTTTACTACCTTGTCGGCAGACCGCCGCGCACGGCCTTTTCGGCGGTGCGCGGCGTTTCCGTTCGCATACGGCAGATGCAGCGGCGCGGCTTTGTAAGTGCGAAATAATATTTTCATATTTTAAAATTTTTTTATTTCGTTATAAATTTACGTAAATGTATTGGAATTTTTTGTACGGGACAAAAATGATTTTGTTATAAATATTAACGGGATTTCGTTATATAAATGCATTTTTGTATGAAAAATTGGTTTTAGGGACTAAATTTCGATTTTTTTTTCGATATACGTCATTTTTCGCTATATCGGGTTTCGTTATATCGCGGTTTTACTGTATTATAAGAAGTTTAACTATTATAGAGGAGTATATAATTTGCATATAATTTCTCAAATATCAAACTAGAAAAATGAAAGTATGCCCTTAACCCATCCGCGTTTTTACTATATTACGTTTGTATAGTTTTGTGTGTGAAAAACTATTGTATCAAAAACTTATCTAGGATATTTTTATTTATTTGTGCTTTGAAAGTACAAGATTCTTAATGAAGATTTTCTTATGTAAGTGTTTCTATGTAACTTTTTACATTATTTATTTTCTGTCTTTTCTTTCGCTTGTTTTTTTTGCTATACATATAAATAATCGAGCCCACCGCAGTTTGACAAACCATGTCACCGCGCCTAGTCTTGTCAACAAAAATGTTGAAATTTAAATAGTATTTCTGTGCACACTTTTTTTTCAAAATATTGATATGCGGATGGGTTAACATTAACTTAATTTATTTATCAAAAAATGAACAGTGGTAAGATTGAATTCTCCATGTAGCACAAAATTGAATTTTATCTACTTATTGTAATAAAAATAACATAAATATTAATAAATGGAAGAAATACTATTACCTTATTCGCAATGGACCCCATGATGAAGAGAGTATCTTGATTGAGTCTTGCTGGATCCCACTTGTGTGCAGCACAGAGAGCTCCCTCTATCCGCCTCTTCCTGCGTCCTCCCGTTCCAACATCTGAATCTGTGTCGGATTCTTTGCGCTTTCCATAGGATGGACTCTGCTGAACAAAAATAATCAGGATAAATTACAACGTATAATTACTTTTCAATTTTAAAAATGATTTCTTTTTCACCCACAAATGCTTTAGAAGTGTATGAAAAGACTGAGGAGAGATAGGTGGAAGGATATGAATAAGCCAATCTAATCATGTTTACTGTTCAACCATCCTTGAATTTACTATTATGATTTTTCAATGAAATCCAAAATAGATTTCCAGTACCTTGAAGCAACAATTATTCATTGGTAAATTAAAATGCCTTGCTCAGACAATACACAAATGAATTATTGTTGCCACAACATTATATTATTTCGTCATAAAGATTCTACAACATTGTTAATTATGTGTGATTGTTAAGTCCAAAATATTGGAGAATTGTAAAAATCATTTTTTAAATTCTTAATAAGTTTAGTACCCATAAATTTGATGTTCCAAAATAAGTAACTTTTGTTTTCACAAGAAAAACTATTACATCGAAACATAATGAATTGCATTAAAAAAAACAATATGAAATATTTCCTGAAATCACCCATAACCGGTTGACCATCCAAGGACGTAAACATTAAATCTAAAAAAAAGTTGTTTCCTGAGTCTGCTATGTACATATTTATGATTTTTAGTCAAATTTTTATTTTTTCAGAATTTTATTAAAATTTTTGGCCTTGGGATGTTTGTTCCAGATGGCTAACTGGTTAATATTAACTGTTTTTTTTTTATTATTTAATACAGGTTGGCCGTAGGTTTTTGCACTTTTGAAAATTCAATAAAAAAAATATTACAGATCGTATGATAATGAATGTTTATTTCACTAAAAGAGCACAATTGGGAAAATCATGTCTTAAAAATTATGTCTAAATGTCCACTATCTTGCCACTGGTATCCCTCGAATCTAGCACCTAGGTTTTGAAACACTGACACAAAACGCGTGAGTGTTGACTATCTCTTGACAAATATTTGCCTAAAGTTGGGTTATTATGGCTGGTAAACATGACATTTGATATAACTCCATTAAAAAAATCAAGAGGTGTCAAATCTGGTGTTGTAGGATTATTTCTATAGCATAAAGTTCTCTCAGTGTGTCCCAGTTTGAGTCTTGTCACCCATCGCGCACTCTCCATAGAAAGAGTCCCTGTACATATCCGCTTCCCATCTACTTGCATAGAGCAGATTCGCCCAGACTACCGTTGAAGTCGGGACGTCCTCCGTCAGCTCTCCAAGTAATCTCCATTTTCAAGAGTTGTGTGATCATGAATTTGATGTTAAACCTTTATTACTGACTTTATATACATTTTGTGTCAACATCAGTGGTACAGTGGTTCGCGGAGTGCATCATAATTTCTATCATGACTGGCGTGTGAATCTCTTCCACGTTCCGAGCGTACGCCATTTTGTGTCGCGACCATGCGTTATTTCACCACGCATCGGCAAATATCCAACTGAATCTCCACCTCAGGATATCATCCGATTGTACGTGCCGCTGTATCTGTATCCTCCCATCTCACGAATATTATTGCTCACATTATTCCAACTTCCATACTAGTAATTCCATAATTCTGATCCATTTATAAATTCTATTTTATTGAATGAATTCACACTGTCTTAATAACCTACACCATATTTTATTGGAGTGTTTTCCATCATGCTGTCTCTGATATCCACCTCCCATATGAGAAGGATAATCCGTGCTCTCATATCTACATAACCTCAATGTATTAACACCACAGCATTAGACTTCTTACACTGGGCTGCGGGGGGGGCATGCGATGTTACCTCTACGTAATATCAATTTGTTGGAAAACATTTCCTTCACAATGGGTATAGTCACATTGGATGTATGGTAGGTTGCCCCATTTTGCTGCATCTGAGTCCTCTGATCATATCTTGGGAATTGTTAAAAGTGTGAAAAAATCCCTCAGCATCTTGACATATTCTAGAATTAACAGTAACAGAATTGTCACATGCGTTTTCAAAGAAATAAAGACCGATAATGTCCTTTGATGACATAGTCACAAAACTGTCAGTTTTGGAGAATGGAGAGGCCTTTGATGTTTGAGTTTGGGGTACTCCCTGTTCCAAAACCTGCAATTCGGCTTATTAACATGCCCGTTCAAATGAAAATGGGCTTCGTCAGAGAACACAATGTTGAAATTGGTGAACCCTTCGAACATTGTCTCAACTAATCCTTTTTGTAAAATCCAATCATCAGGTTTTAAATCTTGCACCAATTGGATCTGACATGGGTGTGGTTTCAGGTCCAGTTTCAAAATACAACACAATGTTGATCTTGGTATCACCATAGCAGTAGAACGCTTGCAAATCGACAAGTCTGTATCTTCTTGTACAGACTTGTTAACTTGCGCAACATTCTCTCCGTAACCGCCTAGGTTTCTTCTTATTTAGCGTTGAACCGGTCTCCTCGAACTTCCTGAGCCACGATTTAATTATATTAACACTCGGACATTGATTCACACTGTATAATCAGTAGTCAGCGCGAAACAGGCGCCGAACAATCACTTACGAATCGTTATTTTTGTAAGCGTTTGTTTTAGAGCATTATATGAAGCGATCCATCATGACTAAATTTCCAAGAACAAAACTCGCGCACGCTGTCGTCCGCGTGCCCCTGCGCGGTTCAGAACAGAAATAATATAAAAAGTGCAAAAACTTATGGCTGACCTTCCTTTATGTGAAATAAGTAAATAAAAGATTTAATCTTTAAATCTTTAATCACACTTCCGAAAAACATTCTCTTCACCAACACTCCGCTCACTCATTACTCACTACCATTCCAGTGCAGCATTTAAACAGGCAAATGGTACAAATATTTGCCGTGACAAGAAAATTATTATTTCAACACTTTATATTGTTTTATATTTATTTGTATATTACATCATTACAAGAAATAATGAAAAAATATTTTACTCAATCATAAGATATTGACATCTGAGTCAACTGTGTTAAACTACGTCGTAGCAGAAAGATTAACTTAGATCTGAGGATATATGTATCTTAAACATCACCACATGATGTTGCCAATTTTCAGTCAGTCTATAATCGATCGCGATTGAGAAAGGTTCTGTGTAGTATTTTACACAATTGGCTATTTGTTATTAACAAACGTAACCATGCCCTTCAATTGTCTTTGAATGTGAAGTTATTTTTGCTATTGTGTATTTTTTTAACCCGTTTATAAACAGAATGATGTCGCCTAAAAAATAAGAGTCATATTTTCGTACGAATTCAAGTTGGGATTCAATGCAGATGAGGCGGGTAGGAATATCAACAAGGCGTTCTATGAAGAGTCTGTTAGCCAGAGAACAATGTGATTATGTTTTGAAAAATTTCATTTCGGCAATATGAATCTTGAAAATGAGCCTCGGAGAAGACCAAAGAGCGTTGAAAACGAAGAACAGCTAACCTGTTAAATGCCCAGAAAAATCGTAGGTGATACATCATCATGCCACCATATTGGCGCCAAAATTCTTAAAATTCAAAATTCACAGGCTAGCTTTTTAAAATTTTATTTTTACGAAAAAACCATGAAAACATTGATATAACTAAAAAAAAATATGTGGGTACTATTTCACCATAAGCCACCATCGACCGCGATTTCGTACGGTTTTGAGATAAAAACAAGTTGAAAGCAAAATAAATAAAAGTTGATAGTGTTGTTAGGCCATAACACTTGGAACATAATTATTTATTTTATATTTGTTTTTTGGAAGGACGACATCAGATTTTATTAATATTGTGTTTAATGTGATGCTTAAAATAAAAATATATTAGCACTTCACAACTACGTACACATTACATATCGCACTTATATAGCACTAACAACACGCATAAAATGATGCCGCCGGCCGTGGCAATGGCCAATACTGCCTAACAGCGCGCACTCACTTTATTTATAGTAAAACGCTTGTAAATTAATTTTAATTAATAACTAAAAATAATATCTTATTCACTTGAATTACTTGGCAACAAAAACGAAAAATATCACAAACATACGTCAAAATCTAGCTAACAATTTACTCAAATTAGAACGTTCCAGATACTTTCCAACTTATTGCATCCTTCTCATCATCGGACTCTGCAGTAGTAACAAGCATATCGGGAATGTCTAAAAAGTCGGCAGTCTCCACTAACGAAATAAGTCACCCTCCACCATTTTGTAAAGTAAAAATAAAATCAAAAAAGTTTTCGAAAATTCATTAACTGTAAAAATATCAGCACTTTAACGTCAACATGTGTTAAATCTTCAAATTTAATAAAATTGCGATATGGCAACGCAAAAGTAAGCGCCAACTGTCAATTTTGTATGGAGGAAAAATGACGATTTTTACACTCGATTTCAGACGTAATTCGTTGTGTTCTTGAGTTGAAACAGATTTCTATGGGGCGCCATACGATATCACTACTTGAAATAAAAATTTGGTTAAAGATCTGATCCGCGGCGCCGGTGATATCAAGTGTTATTTGATGGTCATTTTCCGTGAGAAATAGATGCCGCGGAATATCACGTGGTTGTCCGCTGTACTCATGATAGCCAACTTAAATTCTGACAGTTCTCATTCCATCTCTTTCTCTGTCGGAAACTTGCGACATGGGTAGCCAAGGAGTTAAAGACAATAGTGGAAACTAATCCACATACGACAACTCGAGCGCTAGCATGTGATCTAAGAATTAGCATTATGACTGTTTCTCGCCACCTCGCTGCGATAGAAAAAGTGAAAAAGCTAGAAAAGTGGGTACCACACAAACTGACTGAAACTCAGAAATGTTGACGATTCGAGGTGTGTTTAGAGGAACTGTTTTTTATTTTTTTTGAAATCCGGCGAATCAATTACAGCCAATTCACATTGTCATGAAATTGATATTACGAAACAAAAAATTGGAAAAAAAATACAGTCAATATTAGGCAATAAATATGGACCAATTAGACTGCATTTCAACGCTCAACCGCATACATCACAAATCATCATTAGCAAAAAAAAATTGTTATTAAGAGAACACATTCTTATTGTGAAGTTGTAATTATTCAGAACATAGGTCTGTGATATATTAAATATTAATTAAATATATTAATTAGAAAGATATACATATAAAATCAATTTTATCAAAAAATATTGTCATTGCTACTGGAATAGTTGGCTTTCAAATAATGGAACAATAGATGTATCAATTTGAAAAGTGTAACATACAGGTTCAAAAATTTGTCATCTGTGTGATGTAGCATAATCGATTAATGCACGTTCCCTAGATTGGAAGAGATCCAGGTTCGTATCCCGTAGCAACAACAATATTTATCGATAAAATTGATTTTATATGTATATCTTTCATTAAATTTGTATTAAAAAATTTTAAGTTACAAAATTTTTTTCCGCATCCTTCGTATTTCGATCTCTCGCCAACAGATTAGATTACCATCTATTCCGCAACTTGGAATGACATTCAAGGAATAAAATGTTTCGGAAATAATTAGGGTATTCGAAGAATTTATACAGTCCAAATATGATTTTTATTTAAATTGTATTTTTATCATAGTTTCTCATTGGTAGAAAACTATAGAAGTGGGTGGAACTTATTTTGATTAAATATATTTTTAAATATTGAAAATATTGCATTTTTATTTTCACCTACAAATTTGACAATTTCATATGGTACAACCCAATGCATATGTATATCAATACTCACGCTACTGGGACGACCAAACCTGGAGTCAGCCCCGTTGCTCGACTCTGAGTCACTCAGCTCGCTAGGCGATGGGACGGGTCGCGGAGGGGGAGCAGCAGGTCGGGGCTGGGCAGCGTATAAGCAGCGAGCCCCATCCAACATTGCACGACACACTGCACGAACCTACCATTAAATAAAACAGTTTTTAGTCAATAATGTTATAATAATTTTTTTATAAAACCTACACAAGACTCGTGTAAGAAAAGAATTCTTGGACTTGGATCTTACAATTAATAGAGTACCAGGTCAATGGACCCCTGCTCCTTCATAATGGTATAGAAATAATGTGATTGAAAAGTTAAATTATAGGGTGTATTAGGGTAAAAAATATCTGCATAACTGGGTATTTTGTAAAATTTTGGGGTAAAATTCCACATCATAGTTGGCAAGTGTTTATGGGACGTTTTCATGGGATGAAATCCCAGTGTAAAAATGTTTGAAGATATGTTTTATGAATTCCTTTACCGTAGGAATACCAATTCTGTAATTCTGTTCCACCTCCTCATTTGTAGATGAGGAACATGTTATTTGTGGACAGTAAAAAAAAATTATCAACATGATTATGAGGGAGGGCTAAAAGGGAATGAAAAGCACACATACTGCTTTTTTAGGTTCCGAAAACAAATTCTTTTTGATAAGCTGATTATTTTTTAATTTGGAAAAAATAAACTATTTGTAATAATGTATAAAATGAAATCCACTAACCTGATCTTCACCAACTGACTCTTCTCCGAGGTTTGATCGTATATTATTTACGGCAGGTACAAAAAATTTCTGCAAATAGTTAATATGATTAAATCATTATATGTATAAGCATGCTTGATGGACAAATGGCATTTTCAAAGACACACACACACATATAATATATACATTGATGTTTATATATTTAATGTCATTAATATGAATCCATCACCAATCACATTTGATCCAGAAGAGAACAAAAGACCTATTTTTTAATGAAAAAAAAGCAGGCACTGAATTATATAGTAAAACTTTTATCATTTTATGACAATTCTTAAGCAATAAGAATATTAATTTGTCTCTACAATTATTCCACCTTCCTATGGTTAAATCATTTCAGGAAACAAAGCGATGAGACGTACGCAATGATGTTAAAATTTGAACCAAAAAGAATAATTTTTAATGATTTCGTAGAATTATTTCAAAACAGAAGAGATATATCATTGTTATAAAGAGCCAATATGGCAGTGTCTCTGTTGTATATAAGGGCTTCGACCCTAGATGAGATTAATTAAATTTAAAATCTGTTGAGCAGAAAGAATCAACAAAGAAAACTGATCAATATCCTTTATTATATATATAAAATATGCTTCAATACACATATATTAGGCTAGCTCCACTGACAACTAGGCCGCCCTTCAGTCGATATGAGAAGACTCGGGCACCCTTTGTGTAATAAACAAGAATATGGATAAAATATAATCAAAAAATGGTATGACAAAAAGTAAAATCTTCAATCTTCAATCAATGTATAATTAAAACCTGTTGTCAATATGCGGTGGAGTTGTGAGAAAGATTAATTCTACGGTTGTTGAGCGCTCTCTTCCCAACGGGACTTCTTTGACTTACATTTATTTATAGTGTACCTTATATATTCGACTGTGTACTTCTTTATTCATGTATTAAACCAAGAATTGTTACCAAGAAGATCGAGTTTGCTTTCTACTCAACACAACTAATTACATTAATAACTTAAGAAGGATTAAATAATACACTACTAGCAGAGATTCATTACGGTTTGGGAAATTGTAATTTATCACATTAATGCTTGCACATTATGAGTAAGTCCAAATGAACAATGAAAATAATGAATTTAAAGAAAAGTTTAGAAAATTCTGCATTTGTCAAAAAATATAACATTACTATTGGTGCCATAGATATCAATGGAACAGATAAGCTTGAGATTGTTTTAATTACAATATAACGATGAAGCAAGCTTTTAGATTGAAAAAGTCAATCAAAAGAATCAAATACAGTTTTTTAGCAGCTGCATTTGTGCTTTATTATTAACCTATTAGCTGCCCACAGCATCATACCACCAATTGGTGCCAAAATTCGTTAAATTCAAAACTCATAGACTAGCTTTTACCGAATTTTATTTTAAGAAAAAAACATGAAAACGTTGGTATAACTATAAAAAAAAACATGAAGCTTCTATTTTATCACAAGCATTCATCGACCGCGATTTTGTATGGTTTCGAGATGAAAAAAGGAAAAAATAAAAGTTTATAGTATTTATTGCCAGGCCATAACGTTTAGGAAATTATTATTTATTCTGTATTGATTTTTTGGAAGGACGACTTCAGATTTTCTCTGGCAATAAAAACTTTCCAGTAGAATAGCGCAATTCTGGAATCTCACTTTCAACCTACAGCGTTTCGCAAAACGAACACTTCAAAGACATGCTACCAATGACAATCAGACAGTTTGAATAATCCAATTCAGATTCATAATTGAAATTTAGCAAGTATTTCCCGAATTTTGAGCTCGTAGGCCAAAAATATTTGGCATTTGTTCACATTCAATTTTTACACTATTATATATTATATTAGCAATATTAACTTATCTTAGCATGTCCTTAGTCTAAATCTCAAAAAATTACTGATTATAAACTGTAACTCAGAAAAATAATCTTTTGACATTTTACTCTCTCAAAATAAACTTTCTCGCAATAAAATTATCGAATTTTTTTTTATTGAAAAACAAACAATAGCCGTGTTTAATTTTTTGACAAGGATTAGGATATTTGAAAGCATCAAATCTCATGATGGAAATGACATTGCAAGTTTAAACCTATAACATTGCGACCAACCTATAAATTCCAGACAGAATAAGCTGTGCAAATTTTATGATGCCAGAGCTCACCATTCGAGAGTTTTTGCTGCTTTAGACAGATTTTCTAATTAATATACATATAAGATTGTCTTTATGTTATTCTCAGTTGAAATGAAATCCCAGATAATTGAGAATCCACTTATGTTTAAGTACGTACACTGCTTAACAAACCGGTACACTTCACATTTTTGTAAAAAAAAAATACTCATGTAATTGAGTGACGGTTTGAATGCAATAACCGTTCTCAACAAATTCCCGCATCAGTCTAAGAGATTATTTTTAATGGATGCATTAACTAATTGTAAAATAAGTACCTCCAAATATTTTTTAATAACTTGATCAATCTCTTTTGTAACAGCAGATTGAATATTTTGCCTTAGTATATCGAGAGATTTGTTGGCGCTGGCCCGGAATTCAGCTGGAGGTCTTCCACTAGTGTGAACTATCCCAGGAATATTATACCGTCGGTGCATGGCTGCCAGTGTATTCAACGCCACTTGTCTGTTGATAACATGCCGCTGAAAACCAACAAACATGGCTCATTAAAATCTACTGCCTACGATATTTTGAATTGTTATTTTCAATTATTTGTTAAAATTGGAAAATTTACTGGCAGTAAAAAAATATTATATTAATAAAATCATCAAGAGAAAATAATGGAATTGAAATATTCTTTAAGCTCACTAACTTATAAGTTAATACATTTGACAATAATTTTTGATTTTACTTATAGAATAAATGTATTGCCTACAAAACTAGCTGTTTTTCATAGTTGCACAATATGATCTGGCTTATATATAAATAAAACGATAATATATTTTTGAATAAAATTGCAATAATGTAATGACATACTTGTGTTCATGAGTGAGTGAAAATAGTGAAAAATGAAAAAGAATAATGAAAAACAAAATTACATTAGGCATACTGTTGGACGTTTGTGAATTAGACACGCCTCTGGTAGAGGGAGGCAATTGCCAAGATCCACTGGAGTCTTCTGAAGATGAATTCTGTAACAGCGCATCCGGATTTGAATTCTTCCAGCTCCGTTGAATAACCATGATCTTTTTGCTGGTAAATTAAAATTGATCTATATTTGTTTACCAGCTGACCAACAAATGTCTACTACTTTCTTATAAAACAATAAGAGCGCGCTTGCGCCGGATCTCCGATGACTTGCATCATAGTTTTGCAATTATACGTTTTAAAATATACGAATTTATCTTATTTTCATTATGATTTTGTAATAAATACTTTCAACGCCAATTCAACTTCCATTCAAACGGATTTCTTGTTATCGCTATTGAATTTTTTCTATGGTGTCGGTGTCGATAGATGGTGTCTATGGTCTGAAGTCTCATATTTACCATAACCAAATATCTTATCTAGGATGATATACCTCGGCCCAAAATGACGCAAGCTATTACATTAATTGAAGAATTAAGCGAAAGACCGTCGGACCTTCTGACAGACATAATTGCCTAGGGACCGTCGACTTACAATTGCGCAATAACCATTAAAAATACTGGCCATCGAATAGGATTCATTGTTTTAGAGGGTGAAGTGGATATAATGATTTACATTCGAGCGGCAGGAATAACAATCAAAAGAGAGAAGTTCGTTTTAGAATAACAATAAATTCCTAGGATTCTCTTGTCCACAAAATAACAATTAAGCTAGAGCCGCTCACCAATCCTGACGATAAATCAAATAACGGCCAATTGGAGATCTCTGGCAAGGACATGCAATATTGAGCAATTGTTTCTTGAATTATTGTTTTTTCAGAAACAAAGGACGCAAACATGCAATGGAATGATGATATGGAGAAAACCGTTCTGAGAAACCTCGCCTTCATAGATACATGCAATACGTGTAGAAATAAAATAATCTAAAATGAAATAAAGCTGAAATTAAAAATTACGTTCGTGGTACCGCGAACTCGCGCGTACAAATACGTAAAAATATAGGAAAATCAGGATGTGATTTTATAGCAGACGGATTCACGTGTATCAATTATATAATTGTATTTAAAGAATTAATGATATGGACATAATAACAAGAGATCTCGACGAACCGATGTCATTACTGTGTAAAATTGCTATCGAAATAAGTTTATTCATAACTTAATGTAAGAAGAATGAATAGCGGTAATGAGGTCACTGGACTAGGAGTTTTAATTAATTAAGAAATGTTAAGTGCTTATACCTACATACCTACAGATAAGTTGAACTCGAAGTTTAAGTGATTATATGTGATTAGGTGGACATAAATAAATTATCACAATAATTATCATTTAAATAGGAGACGAAGACGGAATCTAAAGTTGGACTAAAATACCTAGCGCCGCTGTCAAAGATGGATCTATTGAATGGCGCTAATCTTGCGAAGGTTGATCCAGTCGCAATAAATAAAACAATAAAAGAGAAAGGAACGCCATTTTTTAAGGCAGTTCATCTCGAGCAGTTTTTTACAACAGAAAATCTCAACAGTCCGACAGAATGATGCGGGCAACCAGCCCAGCAGACATCAGTACGAGAGTAAATGCAGACAACGACACCGCCCTCCGTCAGGTCGAGAATCGGACGTGAGGCCGGCTACGGCAACGCAACGCGTCAGTAATATAAGGTAGTCATAATTAAATTAAGTTAATTATTAAATATTCTGCCTGCCCATTTTTGTATTATGTGTTGTAGAAAATAAACAATCTGTGTGTCATCTGTGTTTTGAATGTTCACCTGTCTCCTTTTATAACCATAGTACAATTGACGATGTGATACCTGGAAATAATCGCAGAGCGAAATATTACCAGAGTGCGGGGCTGCTCTAATAAAATAATTAAGAGCATCTCATCAAAGAAAATCATCATCATCCAACCCCCTCTATCACAAGGTATAATCATAGATAAGAGCGTTTGGGGGTTAGGACGGTGGTTAAATGAAATGAATGTGATTGATGTGTGTTGAAGGTTTATTGTCTGTATGATAATAATAAGGAAGCCATAGAATTAAAGGATGAATGAGTGAAGATGTAGAAGGTGCACGTGTTTTATGAAATGAAATGAATTGGCGGTCTTGCTCGGCGAGCGCGAGCCGGCAATACCGCCGTTGTGAAACGATCAAACTGGAGAGACTGCCTGGCGGTGAATGCTTGAACCCGACGTCGCTAGCGTCGATGCCGACTGAGATGGCGGTGGGTTTGAATTATGATGGCTACAAGAGTATATTGGTGTAATATGGTTGTAATAATTATATAATAATAAACAATGGATGGATATAAATAAAACAATGTTATTACTCTACTTGAGTTTATTAGCACTACTCAAGTTTCGAGAGAAATAGTAACTCTCATCTACAGGTGAAATATTGAACATAAAGAATATAAATTAAACATTGTTTCAGTTATATCCATCCATTATGATAAAACTCTACAAAGTTAACGCCGATTCTATTAATAATTTAATAAATAATATTTAACATAATGTGTATACTGTGCCTGTATGTACTTATTTTAAACAGTGTGAATGTGCAAAGTTAAACATTTGGTTTCTCACTTACTTCTTAAAATAATGGTGTTATTCGAGGCTTTACAAACAAATATTTTTTATTTCTTTATTTAACGGCCTCATAGAACTCGGAAATCCATGACCGCGGTCATCGTAGATAATGTAAGGAACACTGGAAAACTGGTTTCAGATAAATATATACCAATATACAGAAATGAAAATATTTTAATCAAATTCTGCATTTAATGAATTTCGCAATCCTTTATAACATTTTATTCATAATATATATTTTCTTCTTCAGTCCATGTCATATAAAGACATCTCTAAATAACCGCCATTTTTCTCTATCCTCAGAACTTTGCATCCAGCTGTTTCTAGCAATCATTATTATGTCTTTGGCTCAGCAATTTCGGAGGTTCCATTTCGGCTTCCAGTACGGAGCCTCCATTCTAATACTTAATTACTCCAACGGTTCTTATTTCTTCCGTTGAGGTGTCCAGCCCATTGTCATTTCAATTTAGTTATTCTGCGAACTACATCTTCTACTTTAGTTTCACTGCGAATGACTTCATTTCTTATTCTACCTCACAAGAACATTGTTCTGTTATATGGTTCGCCGAGCTACCTCGAACTTGTGAACAGGGCTTGTTGTAAGTGTCTGAGTTTCAACGCCTCAGGTCAGGATAGGAAGAACGCACGTTTTGAGAGTATGTTTTAGTTTCTCACGACTCTCAACTTCTTTTATAAGATTTTGACGTCCGATTTTTGTTTAAATGCCCATAACATACTTATAATCCAAATTTTACTCCTATAATATTTTTTTTTCCTAATGATTTTTTTATTTCTACAAAGATATTATTTTATACAATCACTGACATATACATAAGCATAATAAAGAAAACAATAAACATGAATGACCATAGATTGGGTGATTTTAGTTATGTGGAAATGAAAAGTAAAATAACAAGGATTACGTTTTTTTTATTAAAAGTAATGAAATAATATCACCGTCGGAAGATATTATAAATATCTCCTAAAAAAAAAAACAAATTTCGTTATTTTTATTACAATAACTTATTGAGAAACATATTATAAAAGTTCAGTGCATCTCACTTTTGAAAATTGAATTGAACGTGTTTACTTCCATATTATACTCGTACATTGTGTAAAGATAGTGCACTTAGTTAGTCATTAGTGATTTTTTATTATATGTCAGTCGAAATAATTCGCTGGTTACAAGGGAATAATATAATTCATAATACGTCTTCATCCTCTGTAAAAAATCAAAGGATATCTTGTCTTTTCTCCTGGTTGAGAGTTTTCATTTTATACCACTTTACAAACTTATATTTCAATATCATACACCACGCAATGTCGGTCCTAGCCTCTGTGGCGCCCTTGGGCGAAATTTTTCTGTGCACCCCCATCCCTGATTATAAAAAAAGGTAGATCTGTCATACCATTCTCTCAGATTCCGCAGCTACAACGTTCTCCTGCGACCAGACCCTCTTTTTCGTGATACGATCTTGTGCTGATGATAAGGTGGAGAGTGTTGTTATACATATATCTCTCAAGTTTCGCTACACATGGGCAAAATATTCCAGCTTCCGAATCTTCATTGATTTCTTAGCTCATTTCCCAGGTATTATTAAGATTACACCCCCCCTCCCCCTTAAATAAATCTTGCGCAAGACGACTTTATTTTCAATAATTTGTATTAATAAATATATGATATTTTTATTTTTCTCTATTTTGAATCTTTGAAATTGAATTACAATCAACAAACTTGTTTTACGGAAAAAAAAATAGATATATAGAATTCTTTAAAATGAGCAGTTGAGACAATTACAAAGTCGAAAAAAAAATATGTTCGCATAATATATGTGATATTATTTATGTTCAAAATATTTTTAATAAAACGAAATAACTTCAAAGGATTTGACAACCTCTAAAATAAATCGATACTATAAGAAAATGAAAATCAAAATTGTTACACGTTTTCGACAGTTAAAAATTCTGATAATAAGTTACAGAAGTAACTTGATGGATAAAACAGAAAGCTTTTGTTGATCAAGATAGAAGATAATAATCAGTTAACAGTTATATGATAGCCAGATAACAGTTATATACCAATGAGCAATATGATTACTTACAAGAAAAGGCATAAAGTTTATTTGAATCACTGAAGAAGGATTTTGGGGGATTCAATCAGAATTGTTTAAAGATGGCGAAGATTAGAAAAATTTAAGACCCGCCCATAATTAACACAATATTGAAATGCAAGGAGAAGCTGCATATATGCTTACAGTGATACTACTCGAACAAATCTTGAAAATCTTAAATTAATTATCGAGGATAGCGGTTATCTTCCTCAGGGAGAATTTAACGTTGACTAAATTGGATTTTTTTTAAACGAATGTCCATTTGAGCAGAAAATAAGAGAAATCTGCTTCTGAAATATAATTTTATCACAAGCGACACAATTTTAATTGTCTATTTTTAATTTTAATATTATTTAACTTAATGAAATTACGTAAGCTTGCTTCGATTCATATTTATGTACGTATATTGAACAATGAACTAGTTATTGAAAAATGGCAAATGATGCAATATTCATCTGGACCTTGATTTGCAATCGCACTTCCGGCAGATCAAGTACCGCTGTAAAATACCAACACAATAATATTATTGAATATAATGAGTTTGTTTTGTTGGTATTGTCACATATTCTGAATATCAATTATATCTCTTATCTATGATATCAATACATATTTGTATAGGATTGTCAATTGTCATAGATAAATAATTGTTTATTATTTACAATTCGTGATGTGTTTTGTATTTGTAAAAAGACCTAAAAAGTAAAAATGTAATATTGTCAGTATTGTCACATTCCCGCTCTGTCATAGATACGTTACTTTAAACAGTTATTTTAGGTTTGTTATTCTACGATTCTCCCATTCATTATGCATTCATTGCATCAATTATTTACGAATGTGACCGGTGATAGTCTCCGTATTTTATTTTTCGGCAGTACCCGTATGTGAGCAAAGTGCATAAAGTTTTATATCTATCGGGTGCAAATTATTATTTAAAATTAATAACTCGAACTGTTAACTGGAAATATCATAATGTCAAGCAAAGAAAATATTTTTAAAGTACTAGGAACTAGTGGTGCTGCAAATCGCAGTGAAATGTTTCAGAACACTAATGTATTAAATAGTGATATCTTGAATGCTGAAATGTCCAAGAAAAATAATTTATCTTTAAAAAATACCGAGAAGCCTTCAACATTACCACTCACAAGCTTGAATGTCAAAAGAAATCGAGAAATATCGGATGTCTCCCAAGAATGTCTCTCCCCTTTGAAACGTCTAAAAATTTCATCAAACGTGGTGAAACGTGAGGATAAACCATTAAATGCACCATCAAAAGAGACAAGATCGAAAAAGGGTTTTAATTTTCTTACTGCCTGTCAACAAGTGTCAACGGAAGAATATCATGATGTCAGTGAGAGATTAGGTCTCCTTAATTTGCCAGGCTGCTGCTATTATACTTCGTGTTTAAAGCATAATGAAGCACATATGCCCTTCCAAGTTCTACCTTATGAACGGCAAGCATTCAGGATAGACCTCGAGACTGGTATGTGGTGTGAGGCTTTAGATGTTTTTCGAGCTGTAATAAAATATAACAAGTACCCTAGTGTTGACATGGTTTTGGATGTTTTAAAAATGATTATTTATATTGGCGATGATATATCAGGATTTACATCGCACTACATTATCAAAAGATGTCAAAATGTGCTTAAATTGCTGTTTTCTGTTCACCCTCCATGTTCAGAAACTTTAAGAGCTTTTTATAAGGAATTTCTCACCAGGTCATCGAATATACTAGAAAAGTCATCATTGTATGGTGATGTTTATGATACGAAACACGGACTTTTTAAATACATTATTGATATTATACAAATTGAAGTACATGATACCCAGCATCGTGGAGATATTAAGATGACTTCTGATGGAATAAACCGAGAATATAATTTAGATAATTTAGCAGTATTTGAAAATCTAGAAAAATCAATTCGTATACAAAGGCTTCTATTAATATTGGATGTAATGGTTGACCTTTTAGAGAGAGATTTGGCGATTTGGATTACCAAGCATTTCCACAATCCACGAAAATATATGGTGAGAAAACAAAAACCTCTGATAGCCTGGCTTTTGTGGCAGAATAGCGTAATACATACGGGTCTTGTAAACAATACCTGCCGTCAAGTATTTAAAATGTTTGTTGCTTTAATTGAGTTACAATATCCTATGTCGCATATCAAGGTATTTGCAAGATTACTCGGTGTAATATTTCAAACATATTACTTGTGCGGGAATGTCTCAAATGATTTTTACCCTGATATTCGAAAACATTGCAGTGTTTTATCCAGTGAACTATTTAATCTCATAAGACAAAAAAATGTGGATTTAATTATAAAAATTATTAACAACATTCAAACCAAACAGTTACAATTCCTCATGTCCAAGAGCTTACTTCAAACGGTATTAAAATCCAGTGAATCTAATTTTATAGTTATAGTACAAAATCTATTTAAATATCACTTATGGAATTCTTTCGACAACGATTTAAGAAAAAATAGTTATGTGGAAATGACCATTGGTTCAAAAAATATGTTTATCGAGAAATTACGTATTCATGGGCTCAAGTATTTTTACATACATTTAATGAACCGAGATTACTTAGATGTCAATACTATTTATACCAATATTAAATCTAATAAAAATCTAAAGCAATCTGGTTTTTTGCAAATAGTTTACCTTGCGTTTATGTACTTCCTCTGTACTTTTAATATAATCAAAATACAAACTTCTTACGACGCCTTGTGTATGTGTGACAAAAAAAACAATGATATTAATGTGCCAAATGATATAGCAGCATCTGAACAAGCCGACGTTAAGAGTTGCGTAGAAAGTGATGGAAGCATGTCACAAAACATGGTTAAACCTCTTCCGCTAAATGAGGAATGTTATAAAGAATATAGATTGATTTTTACAACATTAAAGAATATTTCACTATATTATTCAGAAATAAAAGAAGAATATCCCGACGTGTATAGACTATTCCAAAGTTTAAATATATTGTGATAATTAAAAAAAATTGTTTATTCAAATTATAAATTCAGATTTTTTTTTTTGTGTAATCTGCGCTTATCCATGTACAGGTAGCCCTCGGTTTATGATAGTTCCATTTACACTGATTCAACATAACACTATGCTTGCATGTTGGGATTTCCGAATTCCTCCGTCTGACTGGGAAACAGAGTGACAAAACAACATTGGCTGGCACCCTAGTGTTCACATATTTACGGAACTGAGATTCATTCAGGGGATAAAGAACCTCTAAAAGTTATAAAAATAAACTAAAGTTATAAAACTGTATGTATGTAGAGCATATTTTTTCAACCACAGTAACCTTGACTAATTGAACTTGAGATTTACCATGATTGAGAATAAAGTGCGAAAGTAAAAAGGAGTGTAGTCGCATCCACTAGACCTTATTCTGAATTTCTTAAAGAAAGAAAAAGAAAATCTAGGCAGTTAACACTTTTTAACTGGGTTTTCATTTTTTTAAACAGTAATACCCCTAAGTTACACAATAGGTGGGTGTTGAATATCGAATTTGCGTAAGTCGGGTACAACTTTGCATATAAATTTTGTTTAATTGGGATCAAGGATTAACAACACTAATTTAGTAGAAAAGTATTTAATAAAAATTGTAGTTCTTTATACATATTAATACCATATATAAAGAAAAGAGTTACATAAAATGAACATATTTCAATGTCGATAGCTTCATAAAATCTAACAAACTCATCTGACGACATAATGTCTTATTTTTCACACAGTTTCTTCATGGCAAGCTAATAATTTTTTTATTCCTTGCTTTATATCTATAACGTGTTCTCATTGGAGTCTATATTTTCTAAAATTCGTAAGCATTTTTCAATTGAACCGAGACATTCTGTCAACCTTGCAATACCATGTGCCTTTTTGGTGGAACCGGGTCTGAAGTGTAGGATTCTTCAGTAACGTTTTGATCACGCATTTCTATGAGATCATCGATTGTTAGTTCTTGACTATGTAAATCCGACAACTCGTTGACATCATCACCATCGACTTCCAAATCGAATTGCCTGGCAAGATTGACTTGAGAAGATGAGTGACATGATCAGTTTCTGGCATTATTTCTGTCTTGTTTTTGAAAAAGAACAGACAAAATTTCTTCCAAACACCATTCAAGGTTTTTTGGGAAATTTCATCTAAGATTTTCCAACGATTCTTATGGCACCTAAAATATTGAATTGTTTCCAAAAGTCTTTAACGGATAACTTACTGTTTTGCTTCATAGCTTCATTCATATGTGCAAATAAACGTCTTGCGTAGTAGGCCTTCAATGTTTTGATGACTCCCTGGTTCGTCAGTTGAAGCAAGCAGGTTGTGTTTAGAGGCAAAAACACAACTTTCAAAATCACTTAAGGTGACAGGAAAGTGACCGGGTGCATTGTCGATAAAAAGCATTACTTTAAATGGAATCTATTTACACTTGCAATAATGTTTGACTTCGGGTATGAAGTGGTAGCCAAACCAGTCCTCAAAAACGGAAACTGTAACCCAAGCTTTATGATTTGACTTCCAAATCACTGGTAAGCTAGTATTAGATTTATTTTTTTAAAGCTCTTGGGTTTTCGGAGTGATAAATTAAGAGATTAACTTGAAGTCACTAGCTGCATTCCCACCAACCATCTCTGTCAATCGGTCTTTGGAAACCTTACAATCTGGAAAGGATTTTTCTTCATGTTTCTTCACTTCTTTCAGAACAGACCGATCTCATCCACATTAAATACGGTTTCAATGCTATAACCATCTTCATCTATCATAGCTTTGAGTGTCTCAGGAAAAGAAGACGCAGCGTCTTTATTGGCATTTACGCTTCTCCACTCTTTGCGATGCTGTGCAAATTACAGCATGTTTTAAATGGGTTGAACCAATTGTTACTGGGTACAAAGTTTCATCTTTGGTCACATCTCCAACTTCAACTTTCAACCTCTGAATAATCAGCTTAGCTTAATAACACACGGTGTTCTGATCGACTGGACAATTCTTCACTTTTACTTAGTTTTCACACCATAATTTTGGCATTGTTTCTATCTCAGCAATAATACCATGACGTTTACGAATTATGCTTGAGTTCAAGGATTGAGCATTTTTCGTGAATTATTTCTTTATCTTTCATGATTTTTGTGGATTCCGGTAGCTCAAACTTTGCCGATTCACAAAACAATCGTAACTTTCGTTGACTGTAGAGTCGTAATCGTGCATATAGAGTTTGTGCGAAACACATCCATACGTATCACGGCAAGTGAAACAATGAAGATAGCGGGTGGCAGGGTTACCAAATTTGAAAGAGAGAAAAAAGGGAAAAACCTGCCAGGGTGGAGCGGTTGGAACTTTGGTGCGGCGAGGGACGAAGCGGGAGAGGAAAATCAAGAACTGCGTAATTCTGAGTTTGCGTAAGTCGGGGTATTACTGTACTTTATATGCATATTTTTTGATAGTGTAGAACCTAACTCTACCCGTATTATAATTGGGTTCATGTATATGCAGGTTCTTCAAGGCGTAATTATGGCGTAAACCGAGGGCTACCGGTGTTCTGATGTTACGCCATTTTATTTACTCACATTTTTAGTTTTTTTGTGGCTCTTTCATTTTGTTTTATGTTTTATTAACCCTTAAAGGCAGAATATTATTTATAAAAAGTGCTTTATAGATTATTTCATGATTGAATATGTTTTGTGTTGATTTTTCAAAATCATTTTCCAATGTCAAAATTCTCCCTCACTACTAGCATGATATGAATATTTACTACTTAGGCATATACTTTTTATTTAAAATCTTTTTTGAGGACCTATACTATTCATAAACTAATTCATTGTTGTAATAAAGTAATAGTATAATAAAATATAATTTAAAAAAAAATTATTGCCTAGGATTCAACAATGGTTTCTCCCGCTCCTGGGCCCAAGATTTAAATTTTTAAATTTAGTTACGTCATTTATACGCGCTTTGTATTTTTTTCTATTGAATATCAATATTTTGTGTCAAAAGACCTCACTGAACTCAATATAAATGAACTCACTATTTCACTAAAAAAATGGCATTAAAATGTATCTAGTATGTAGTATATGAGCTGTATGCAACCTGTAAAACCATCCTGGACATCGATCTAGGGTTTAAAATAAATGAGTACATTTTACATGTTTTTACAAATAATAGTATTTTTACTTCTTAACTACCTCACTAGGCAAGACCAGTATCGAAATAGTGAATTTTATACATTAATACTATAAGTATGTATTTAAGAAAATTACATGTGTAGAATATGGAGAACACATTGAAAGGTGAAAGTTAAATTGTTATAACAGAAGTTTTCAATATTTTTCAGTAACAAAACATGTTTACTTGAACATTTTGTTGTAATTGTCAAACTCACATTTTTTTATGGAGAGATACATTGGGATGTCTTTTAAAAAATATAAAAATTATTTTTTGTGAAAAGTGCCATTTACAAGAATTTAACTGTCACTTCTTGATAAAATGAACCTATAAATTGTTAAAATACTTATTTTTAGTTTATATTAATATATTTTGTAGCGAATATGGGTAGTTGCACAAATAAATGTTGGAAATTTTTTTATTAATTTTTATTTTATTATATTATTTTATTTTTTATAAATTTCATATTTAAGTTTTTTTTTGTGGAAAAAATGAACTAATAATAATCATAAGTTTTTACCATGATAATAGAATTTCTCGTGGGTTTTGTATACCTGATATACCAGGTACACCCAGCGCAACAAAAATAGCCACACTTATTGAAAATGTTATTTCGGCAGTTTTGTTCACTTTATCAGCTGTGTTTTGCTAACTGTTATATTTTATGTAAATAAGGCAATATATGTACATACTTTAGTTTTGATAAATATACATTTTGTACCATAATAACAGCATCAAGGGTTTAATTATTGAAGACTACATTTATTAGGAAAAACTTCCATAAATATCTCTTCCAACTAAATCAGTCATTATTAATTTAATTATTTAATTATGACACTAATATTTTAAATTAAACTAAATTAGAATGATTTTAAAACAAATTTATTATTTTAAACATCAAATCAATATTTTGTTTGACCCTCTCTGGAACGGATTACACTCTGAATACGTCTCGGCATTGATTTATAAAGATTGTGTATGTATTCCACTGCAATTTCTTCATATCACACGAATTCTACAATGTTTTTTAATTCTTTAATAGTTTTGGGCGAGTTTTGCAGATATTTTACTGATTATGGACCACAGATTTTCAATAATACATATTTAAATCGGGACTGTTTTTTGGCCACGAAAGTGAAATTACACAATCACATTGAAGTTATTTTTCCACAACATTAAACTCATACACTTTTTATATTACAGAAAATAAAGCTAAATTTAAAATGCATCCATATTGAACAATATTCTGAGTGCACATATGTGAATCCTGAACTTGTAAACAAAATAATAAAAAATAACCAAAATTTGTGATGTACCTACTATTTGGAGTCAACACTTAAGGTTTAGAAAATGTTTGGGATGCAATATTTTTTTTACATTCATCACAAACTATATAAGATCTTCATCTTTCTTTTGTAGAGCAATCACTTTTCTTTATTTTCGCTGCCTAATTTTTCAATTATTCTGTGGTGAATTTATGTCTATATTTGGTATTTCCACTCTCTAGAAACATTAAAATACACAAATAAAATTAACATGAATGATTCGATCTTGTAAATGTGGAATTATATATTATTATCTGCGCAGCACTCCACTTGCGTGGTCAGAATGAAACTGAAAAGTAAATACACAAATGCTTAGTTTATTGACAAAAGGCCCGTTAATCATCTCTTGGTTGTTTTGGCTTTTTTGTACATAAAAGGAGTGCCGACCGGCACCTTCCGAGTTATAAGGAATAGACATGAAGATCTATTCAGAAAATTCCCAACAATAATGAACCAAAATGGACTTACATCATGACTACCCAACATCTGATTATGCATCATACATGTTTGCATTGTAACATCACAGTTGAGAATTTTTTCCTTCCTTTTCATTTTTCACTTTACCAACTAATACATAAGTACTTCTATTGAAAATGCATTTGTTGAGTTTAAAAATCTTCAATAATTTTGAGCTAACAAAAATAAATTACAAAACTATACAAACTCTTCACTTTGATTAAAATTTGACATTTCGTGCAGTACCCATATTAGTAAGGTTTTTTATAAATATTATTTCCATTATACTTAAAGATTGTTACGTTTTGTATTTGCACCTTTGCAGTTTGAATTTTTTTTTTTTTTTTTAATAAAATTGTTTTATTACTACGTATTATTTTTTTAAATGTATATATTTGCATTATAAACATGTCCTACAGAATCTAGAATTAGTTAGGAATGGAAATAGTGTGATTCTGATAGCAAGAATGGTTTATGTAATTTCCTGTTACATTTTTTATATTTGATATAATTATTGAAAATGATAAAAAATTAATCCTTTTCCATCGACACTAATTAATCAATTATTTTGTGTTACAAACCTTCTTTGTATACCAAAATGATGCACTGTATGTATGTGTATTCTTAGATTAGATTTCTCAAGTCAATATTTTATCGGATATTTTTAACACTGATAAATAAAAATACATTTTTTATACTGTATTTTGCATACTGTCTATACTATGTTTTACATACAAATTTTTTATTTGGAAACCTGCCACAGTGGATATTCTTAATTTTGAGTAAATCTCCAAAAAATATTTAGAATCCTAAACAGGAATCCAATACTCAAAGGTAAATTATGCTGAAATTAAGAAGTATTTGAACATCATAGTCATGTATGTACAACATTGCAAGTTAATAAATTAAATGATATTAAAATCATGATTACTGGTAAACGCAATTAGAGCAGGTTTTAGAATATGTGAAGTATTCCATAGTTATTCGAGATTAATCAAATAAATTTCAAGCACTATGTGAAATATGATTAAAAAATTTCTTATCAACCATATGTATTATTATTTTTACTAAAAATAAACATTTTATTAAATGTTTTTTCAACATTTGTAAGATGTTATTAGACCTGAAATGCCCAATTACTAAAATAACTGTTTGCTGACCCCCAGTTCATAACACTTTTATCGCACTTATTACCGGCGTAACACGCGACCTACAGCAATAAAAGTGATCGCTAGTTATTTATATAAAAAATTCTGACTAGTCCAGGATTTAGATATTCTAACATCTAATAATAAATCTTGTGTATAAATTTGATTAAAATAAGTCTTCAAAGTATTTCATAAATTTGTCAACAGTTCATATATGACAATTTTTTACTGGTAATTGTTACATACTTGTCTCTTAAGTATGTCTTCAGTGTACACCTCGTAATATGAAGGTCTAAGAAATACTCTTGGTAACAATTACCATGTTTATTACCGTAAGATACAATTTAGTTACAAGTAGAGCCTCCAATCCGAATATTCGAACCCCGAATATATTTGCCTGTTTTTAAGTATTCGTTATTCAAACACTTTAAAAAGTATTCGCTCATATTTATATAATAAGATTTTTAATATTTTTCTAAACGAAACAAAGGTTTACGAACCCTGGAAGTCATATGCAAGCATTCATTCAGGTATACGATTTTTTTCTCCAGAAGTACCGCTATCGGCTATATGGAAGTCGGACAATAAAGATGTAAACGCCTTTGTCGGACATCTTTTGCATTTGCCTTTTTTTTTAAGTCTTCTGCTTATCTTTATGATTTTATGACAACAAGCACTTATAATACATTGTTTTGTCAATGATGGAGTCAATGTTTTGTCAATGTGTAAATACTTGAGCCGACAAACAAGAAGTTATATACAAAATAATGAAAAAAAAACTTGCACGTGGGTGTGAGATATGAAATAATATAAACATACCTAAAATTTTGACAGTTATTGAGGAGTGAATACTGACTCCTCTTTATCTCCACGAAGAGTTCGAGTTCTGCAAGTTATTAGTCACGAATTTTACATTTTTGGAGAAACATTTCTGTATTTATCATCCGAAGTAAATTATTCCTTTCTTAAAAATTTTACGAATATATTATCATTAACTATTCGTTATTCAAATAGTTGGAATCATGAATATTTGGAGGCTCTAGTTACAAGGTATATCACTAGTACAAATCAAACAATAAAGCAGCTGATGGACATGCAGAGATGGCTGCCCCCTGACGCGCATCACCCTTTATAACCCCGCACACACACCCCGGTGGTGCAGCATTCACGCACACACTTACAACTATAGAATCCCAAGGACATCACAGTAATAGACATTATATCACTACATAGGATAATGATCGCCAAACTGAAAACACCATAAAAATCTGTACGTTTCATTGGCAATTGTAATCACTTTCAAATCTGCCCTTATTCTTACTTATACCCACTTCACTTTTTCACTTTTAGGATGAATGCAATGATTAAAAGAAAAAGTGAGTTACAGAAACTGTAGATAATTTTATGATAAATAACCATATTTTCTTTTAATACTTAGAAATTTATTTTTGTTGATGAATTTTTCATAGCAAATAAATTGTACGCGCTACACATAAGCGTATTTTATGTATAGATGTGATTGTGGGTAACAAATCTCTCTCTGTACTAACAGTCTACATTGCCAACGTGTGATGCAGGACATTTTGAAGAATTTACAGGCTGTCTTACAAAAATTCACGCTATAGTTGAAGAGAAAGACCATGCAAACTAGGTTATCATTGGTGATTTAATGCGACTCTAGGGTCTTAAATTTGGCAACGAGTTAACAATGTTTTGTTCAGAAAATAACTACAGATTTGCTAAGATAGAAACACTTCCCATGGATAGCTATACATACTGAGTGACGCACACGGTACCACCAGTTGGCTGTATCACTGCATTGCAACCGAAAATATGTATAAAAAAATAATGATATTGACTGGACGAATTATAGACCAACGTCGGTGACTATCGAGATAGGTAATGCATCATGCATTGCGCAATTCCATACTGTGAACCTTCTCAGCCCAATGCATTTAGGTGGAATCCGAAAAGTTAATCTCAAGTACAAAAATATTCTGTAACAGCAGAAGTGCTATTGAAGAATATTAAACTCGTAACAATGGAACATAGCAATGAAAACAGTTGTGACAACCCTGATCATAGTTTACGTACAGAAGAGTAATATTATTGCACTGCAGATAGCAGCAAAACTCACCATTAGTGACAATCATATCAGTGACCGTACACATTATATTTGTGGATGGAATGATCACATAGTTTATAGTTACGAAGCATCCAGGTAGGCACTAAAAAAGTGGATTCGGAATGGTAATCCCAGTAGCGCTCCTATCGCGGAAGAGAGAAGGAAGCTTAGGGCGGAATTTAAAAAGAGTGAAACACTTGGCAAAATGCTACGAATGGATAAAATTGCCTCACAACCAAATAAGCCGTACTCATAGTCGGAAGTAAAATGGTTACTCGTGCAATTAAAGTTACAAAAACTGGCAAATCACCTGGACATGACCCTCAGCATTGAGCATGTAAGAAATGCAGGAGAGTATCTATCCCCGCAACTGGCGACACTGTTTAATAACATGATCAAACATATATACAATCCTGCAAATATTAAAGTTTAAATTTAAAGTACCGATATTAAAGTTGAAACAACAGGATATATCGTCTCCCAAAAATTTTAGGCCACTATAATGGCAAGACTATTTGAAATAATCATTATGGACCAGATTTCTATAAACATGAACACTAACACTAGAGACAATCAAATAGGATTCAAAAAGAATCTGTCTATTGATAATACGATCTTTGACATAAAGCAAATTGTGGATTATTTCAAAAGTCGAAGAACCACGATATATGTGTGCTTTCTAGATTTAAGCAAAGCCTTTGACCATGTCAGATACGACAAAGTATGGACAAAACTACAAGAGTGAAACGTTTCCCAACCAGTTGTAGACATTCTTGACAGGTGGCACAGGCAGCAAAGAACTCAGTGCGATGGGAAGGCACCGACTCCGAACCATTTTACCTGCACACTGGGGTAAGGCAGGGTGGGTGCTTGTCGCCAATCCTCTTCAATATATACATGGACGAATTGAACGAGCGACTATCCAATGCAAAAATTGGCTGCCACATAGGCGGGACAAATGTGAACCACATTAGTTATGCCGATGATATGGTTATACTAGCGCCATCTATAAAAGCGATAAGAAAACCTTTATAAGATATGCAAAAAATATGCCAGTAAACACAATATTTTGTACAATGCCAGTAAATCGGTCAATAATGGCATTCAAATATGGAAAAGGGCCAGATAATATCCCTCCCGGCTGGACGGGACGAAACTGAGCATTCAAAATACTTTTATTCCATATATTCAATGAAGATGGACAAGGCGACGATGACGATAGAATAGCAAAATATGCTGTTACGGCGTTTCTACCGATGCAGTAGGGAGGTGAAGAGGATCCTGTTTAAATCATTCTTCACCAGCACGTATACCTGTGAGCTCTGGTCAAAATACAAGCAGGTGGCGTACAACCATCTCTGAATTCAGTATAACTCATATAGAATACTGTTCGGATAGGCGCGTTACTGTAGCGCTTTCACAATGTTCGTCGAAGGCCATGTACATAGATTCATTCCACTTCTGAGACATTGAGTTGCTGGCGTAAAGCTGTGGCTGGAGCTCAGCACCAACTCTCTAGTGCAAGCGACGCTCTCATGGAAAGCTGACTTTCTGACCAGAGAATAGTAACGACTACAGATACAAGGCGTAACTGAAATGTAGTATTTATATTTTATTTATACTTGTATATATGTGAATATTATTATCGTTTATTTTTGCTTTTCTTTTCATAATATAAATTTTTTCTATTATATGCATTATCTTTGACATGGGGACTTCAAAAAAAAAAAACCCTATCACGCTGGAATAAACGCATAATTATTATTATAATTTCTCTATATTAATATATTCTAACCTTTATACAATAAAAGGTACCAACCATTTCCCAGAACTGATTTTTAATTACGATATTTACTCATCAACATACGAGGTGTGATCAAAAAATATGCAGAATTTTTGAATTTCGCAGGCTATGTAAGTCAAATTGTCACTTTTTTTTGCTGTGTTAGTACACTTGTCCCCGACGTATCTTGATATTGGTAGCCATATTGGATGCTTACATTATTGCCACCAGGCCATACCACCACGTAATTACCAGCGTAATTATACCACGCTTATGGACCTGCTCACACTTCACAGCTGGTTCGTTAATTTCTGGCCAAAATAACTGTTATGATGCCTCAGCCTCCGTATTCGCCGGACATGGACCCCCTACGACTTCTTCCTATTCCTAAAGATGAAAAAAAACATGAAGGGATAACGTTTTGCTAATGTTGAAGAGATAGACAATCGCTGAAGGAGCTAAACACCATACAGAAAATTGCATTCCAGAAGTGCTTCGAAGATTGTATATTTAAAAATATGCCAGAGTTATAGATGTTCAAAGTTGCATGTTTTAAAAATGAACGGTTTATACCATTTTATCGTGTAGTCACATCTTTTGACTCAACAAGTTGGTACTTGACATTACAACTTTCATATGTACGAGAGATGTGACATCACATGATAATCTGAGTGTTTTTCAACAAGCCCAGTTTTGAATGCCAATATCTCCGAAAGTATTGCACATTTTCAAAAAATTCAAAAAGTATGATAATTTAGATTTTTTAAATATACTACAAAAGCTCATCAAGTATTAAAAAATTAAAAGTGTCTGCGTATGTACTAACTACATAAAAATTGGTACTGAAAATTGCACCATATTTTGTATACGCGATGATATGGATTTTAAGGCAGCACTTTTTATATGATAATCATCGTTCTAAGTAAAATAAACATTTTTAGGAGAACACATTCTTATTGTGAAGTTGTAATTATTCAGAACATAGGTCTGTGATATTTTAAAGAGATCCAGGTTCGAATCCCGGTGGCGCAACAACGATATTTTTCGATAAAATTGATTTTATATGTATATCTTTCTAATTAATATATTTAATTCATATTTAAAATTAACATTTTGTTTGTTTCACATATCAAGGTATTATAATATTATTTTTTTAGATGATGGCACAAGTTTCATACGCGGTTCATTCTCTTATAAGAAATCAATGGTATAAATATAATATCAGATAAGTAAACAAAATTTGTTGCAATATGCACTTATTTTTGATTTGAATTATTTTGTCACTTAAATTTGGAAGAAACTCATATGTCTGGTAAATATACTGCATGATTGCATTTAGTCAAATATAATATGAAAATATGTGAAAATTATACAGTACTATTTTGAAAGAAAAAACATTTGAAGTTGTTTTATTCAAAAACTTATTATTGAAATATCAGTAAGCCATTAGAAAATACATAAAAAAAGTATTACAAGTATGTATACATATAAAATATTTGTGACATTAAAGTCTGCTTTTAGGTTCATTTAGTCAGCCTGACAGCTTCTTGGTAAGGTTGTCAGCTAATTTGTCTATAAAGGCAAATGTTTCCAAGTAATCAGATGGTTTCACATTACTCATACCCTTAATACAAATAGCCAAATCTTTGGTCATGAAACCAGACTCGATAGTTTCAACGCAAACAGCTTCCAAAGCTTCTGCAAAGTCATTAAGTGGCTTGTTGTTATCTAACTTGGCACGGTGAAGGAGTCCCCTAGTCCAAGCAAAGATAGAAGCAATAGGATTTGTGGAAGTTTCTTTCCCTTGCTGATAGAACCTGAAGTGGCGGGTGACAGTACCGTGAGCAGCTTCAGCTTCCACAGTTTTACCATCAGGACATATCAGGACGGATGTCATCATACCCAGAGAGCCGTAACCTTGGGCAACTGAATCTGATTGAACGTCTCCATCGTAGTTCTTACAGGCCCAAACGAATCCTCCTTCAGACTTCATGGCATACGCCACCATATCGTCAATCAGACGATGTTCGTACCAAATTCCAGCTGCTTCGTACTTTGCTTTATACTGTTTATCGTAGATTTCTTGGAAAATGTCCTTGAAGCGGCCATCATACTTTTTGAGAATTGTATTCTTAGTGCTCAAATACAACGGATATTTTCTGTCTAAAGAAAACTTAAACGATGAATGAGCAAAGTCAGTTATGGACTCGTCAGTATTATACATGGCTAAAGCTACTCCTGGGCCGGAGAATTCGTGCACCACCACTTTAATTTGCTTTTGGTCACAGCCTTCGGCCGGAGTCCAAGTCATTTCCAACTTACCAGCTCCCGGAACGACGTAGTCGGTCGCCTTATATTGGTCAGCATGAGCGTGACGGCCTATAATGATGGGTTTTTCCCAACCGGTGACGAGACGAGGAATATTTTTACAGATGATAGCTTCCCTGAACACTGTTCCACCGAGAATGTTACGAATGGTTCCATTGGGCGATTTCCACATTTTTTTCAAGTTAAATTCTTCCACTCTCTTTTCATCAGGTGTAATGGTTGCACACTTAATTCCAACATTGTACTTTTTGATAGCGTTGGCGCAATCAATCGTAACTTGATCCTCAGTCTTATCTCTGTATTCAATTCCCAAATCAAAGGTATGCAATTCTATGTCCAGAAATGGGAGAATCAGTTTATCTTTGATCAGATCCCAAATAATTCTCGTCATTTCATCACCAAGAACATCAACAACTGGTCCTGCCTTTATTTTACCCATGTTTAGACCCTGGAAAAAAATCTTAGTTAACACCAGTTTTATTTCTACCTGCACAAATTTGCAAGTCAATGCGAATTTCAAACAGGTGTATACGTATACATAACTTAAAACTATGAGGCAAAGGTCGATCCATTACTCGAATATAAAACACTAAATAAAAAGGGATATTAATAATCTTTAAACCACAGATCAAATTTATAATAACTAGTTAACAATAAATTAAAACGAATTATTCCCAACTTAACATAACATAAATATACTTATTTTAGTAAAAAAATATTGATCGCCGTTGAAAAAAAACTGTGACATGGCCTATATAAACATGTTTCGAATCGGTTGGTTTGAAATTTTCTCAAATAATTTATTCATAAATATAAAGAATTTACGGAAAAAATAAATATAAAAGACTTACGATTTGTTGTAAAAGAAAATATTTATGATAAGGGTCAAAAGCCAAGCTGACGCCGAACCGCAAGCGCACAAAACGGAAAATGAACTGAAATGAACCGACCGACAGACAGACCGGCAGAAGTGAACAGGGGGCCGAATGACAATTGGATTCAATACTGCCAACGTCAAAGTGAAATAATGGGCGTAAAGCTGAGTTTACAAATTCTTTATTGTTTTTTTTACAAAAATTATTTGACACATGCGTAAAATGTTAATATAACTATTATGTACATGTATATTTCATTGATGTTTTTTCTTTAATATCTTCTAGAGAGTTTTCTTGAAATTTACGTGGATATAAATTATTAAAATAATAATAAATAACTACTAAAATAAAATATTCTCGTCGCAGCATGGCTGATAACTCATAAGTATCTACATACCTTCCTGCCAACACATTTTTAATTTTTGTATTAACCATAGTTTAATCAGGATTAGAGTAAAATATATTTTTAAATCAAATGTATTACTGATGTTACATTTTTGTGAATCGCCTTATAAACGGAAAATCTAGTATATATTATATGCGCATTATCCACGTTCATCAGTAACAGTAAATAAATTTATGTTTTCATTTCAAATGTACCGACTCGAAAAGAAGATTTAAAATATAATCATTTTACATTACGTAGGACCAATGTTTTATCTGCGGCTATAGTTTTTGTACGAAATAATATAAAATAATATTTATAAGGTAAATGAGTAAAGTTTTCGCTAATGAATGTAAGCCGTTCATTACATTTTGTCAAGAATAGTACGTAATTAGAAATGTATGTATGTAGGTGTGGCAGTGAAACTTGGAAATTTATCAAGTAAACGGATTCATTTTCAGACACAATATTATCTTCTAATATAATACTTAGCCTCTCGAAGAATTATTAATTTTGTAATTACTTAGATAAATGAAAATATTTTCTATGAAAGATGTCGAGCATTTCAACTGCGACTTCGGCGACAGATTCGGAGAAAGACTACCTTTTTGTTCATTACTTTGCACGGTTCGAAGTATGCTTCTCGTTCGAAGTCCGATCTGGTTTGAAACTCTTGTTTGCACCGGTAAATAATAATAAAATTCCACTTTCTCGGCTTGAAATCTTTCATCGCGTCTATAGAAACAAGTGTTCATAAACATTTTTGCTATTTTGATTTAGATTTTAAATCTATATTTATGAATGATTTTCATAATAATATAGTGAAATAGTTTAGTAAAACAATGAAAGCTTTTTGGAATTGAAATTGTGTCGATAAAACTTTTCCGAAAAATTTCAGCACAGAGTAAATTATTTAGACCTATGGCGCACTGTTCGGAAAAAAGATGTCCGATTCTCTTATTTTTCAGTTTATAACAAAACCGATAGTTATGCACCGTGGATCTATTCTTACGATTTTGATGCACATTTTTTAATGTTGTCAATAAGCTAATAAATATTTTTTTGATCAACAGTAAATAGTAATTTCCTACATATGTACTCAGAAGATTCTTATTACAAAAAAAAAGTATTATATATTTATAACGTTATAATCAATTTTAACTGTTGTTTTTGATGGGTAAATATAAATAATACAAGTAAAATAATATTTTAAATAAAACTTTACTTTACAGAAAATGTACGGAGTGAAATAAATACCACGGGAAGAAATTATCAAAAAATCTTAGCTAACACAGGTATCTTGTAACTGGGGTTGTCAACTTTTTCTGGGACAATTCCGGGACAAATAGCTCAAAACTCAATTTTATATATATATATTTTTTTATCCTAACTATTGTAGAAACTTAATTACACTTAATACGGGACAGCGATTCCAATTCCGGGATAATCCCGGCCAATCCAGGACGGTTGGCAACCCTATATGTAACTGAAAATTAAAAAAATATAGTTGATATGAAAGCCCTAAATATGCCAATATTTTTATTATTTAGGTGCCATATGTCATAACACAATATAGATATATGAATATGGGCCGGTTGTGTGATGAGTGGTAACTTTTTACTAAAGTAAAATCGTTAGTAAAAAATATTTACTTCTCGAAAATACATCCCGTAGTAAACACATTTTACTTCCCGATATCCGATAGTAAAAACGAGAATCGATAGTTAAATACGGCGGGCTTGTCACAGCTGTTCCAAAAAGTCATCTGACACATTGATACTTTGAAAGTTGCAGTACACGACAATTAATCATTCAATATCCCGCTATTTTAGCGATGAGATTTCGTCCGATGATGACCTCGTTGTTTAATATATTAATGTATGCATTTGCATATAATACGAAAAAAATTTCACCACAATTTCAAGTGACAGATTTCGAATGCCTAGGCAAAACAATCCATAGATGATGCATATTTCATGATTATTTGTCGCGCCTATAGACGTCTCCATCTATGCTTTGACAGTAGTAAATGATGTATCAACATCCCGCAAAGGATTTTTACTATGGGCGTTAGTAAAAAGTTACTACTGATCACATAATCGACCCTTTATGTTCGTGTTGAAAAATCGAGTGTTTAGAAAGGTGTTGCAAATTTGGTTAAATAATGATATTTGAAAAGCAATCGCTCTGCTGCATCTACCAATTAATATGCGAATATTTATTATAGACAGAATTTCGGTACAGTTTATTTAATTGAGATTTTTCAAATATATAAAGGTACGTGGGTTCAATGTACAGTATCTTGTGTTCGAAATTTTAAATATTAAAGGCCTTGTGAAATCATATTGAATGTATTACTAGTCCACATAAGCAATATTTTGAACAGATGATAATGCTTGAAAGAAGAAAGTTATACTGTGGTATAAAAGGAGAAAGAGGAAAGAAAGGGAGAAAGATCCGTCACTCAGAATCCTCCTGCCCAGCGGATGCACGTGCACAACATGTGGAAGGGTGTGCGGTTCCAGAATAGGGCTCCTCAGCCACACTCCGAGTCACACTCGTTAACCATGGCATACATCATCCTCATAACGAGGGACCGCCGAAGAAGAAAAAAATACTGTGTCACGGATAATGGTCGTGGCTTCCAAAACCTAGTAAATTCCATTATTAACTATTATAATTTTTGGTTAGTTTATTTGACATCCTGAAGAAGGAAATTAAAAAGTTAAATAATCTATAAAAAAAAAAGATTATAATATATAAATGAATTCCAAAATTCTACTGGTTAAATGTGAAGTGAAATGAATTGACAATCATAGCAATCCTCCATTTTGAATAAAAGCAATTATTATAGTTTTGTCTCCATAAACTGAATTAAAAAAAAATCTGTGTTTTCTGTATTTATTCAGAACTGTAAAAAAGGGAATAACGTCATCTAAATAATTTCAATTAAATCCATACAAAATACAATTGTTTTTTTTTAACTACGTATACAATTTGGCTTTATTTTATACATATATACTTCTAATGATTTTATTCTATATGCCAAAAAAATCGAACATTGCAGACTTACATTATTTATTTTGGAATTAAATTTGATGTTTGAATTAAATTTTATTTCGTATATCGTAGGTAATAAATATATTGTATTGTTATATGGTAATGTTTGTTTACTTTTTGCGTCGTCTCGTGAGACGTATTTACGATTAGTAAAATAATAGTTGTTTTTAATTTGGTGTATAATTTCTCAAACCGAATACACATACGGCGCGGTACGAGGTGAACGTACGGCGAAATTGTCGCGTGAGTGTAAACGTTCCCTTTTAGCGATAACAGTTTTTAAAACTAATAAAATAAATTACGCAATACTATCGCATCATTGGCGTAATACTGACGTATCTACGATATGACCTATAAATAAAGCATTTATTATCTGTTTTGTGCTGTTATTTGAGTTCAACCATAGCAAACGAATGAAATTACAGTTGTAAATATTTGTGTTTTTAATCTCCACTTTACATAAAAAATAATGGCCGACGTGTGCCGTGACAGCGGGCGTTGCATAAGAAGGTCAAGGAACGTTTCATTCCTCTTTAGGATACAGGTTTTAATTGAATAAATTCCACTTTGGATCTAGCTTGGCGTAATTGAACGATGTCAAAGGTAGTCAAACGACGGAACAAAACAAAGTAATTTAAACGCCGTTTGTCACACGAGACAAGAATTTTGAAGAATTATTAAAATAATTATTATTTTGTAATGAACACAAATGATCAATTTAACGGCAAATTTAAATTATAATTTTAACACAGAATATTATATCGGAGGCATATTTTATAAGGGTGGAATATAGTATAAGTATGTATGTATAAGAACGTCATTAATATTTTTAAAATTTATAATAAATAAAGAAATAACTTGATTTTTTCGTTATAAACAAAATAATGAAATAAAGAAATGAAAAAAATACTGGAAATAAACATTGAGTTATGAATCAACGCGTTTTATTTGTTAAAATATTCAATATTTTTTAGATACTGATTTTTATAAAAAAATACATACATACAGAAACTCTTATCGTATCGATATTTTTATATTTAAGATAAGCTTCAATAAATCGTTTATCTAAATTGTAAATATCCACTTATTAATTATAAAAAATTTAAAACTATTATTTATTATTTAAATGCCGAAATTCAAAATCATCAGGTAAGTAAAATTACAATTTTCTTTCGTTGACATTTATGCAATATGAATATTAGTTTGTTCATATGAAGATGAAATATTATTTGTCATAATCGTATTTTTGCTAAAGACACATAAATTAGTGTTGAGGTAAACCGTTATTGTGACTGTGATTGTGAAATTTGTGTTCGATTATAACGATGATAAGTAACTGATTATTCGTAATTTGGCGAGCAATAGCTGATGTCGTGGAAACTAAACCTCTAACAGTTAAATATCAGTTACCGATAATCGTTATAAAAGAAATACCAAACCCACAATCACAATCACAATAACGTTCAGCTCATCACTAACATAAATTACTGTATGTTTCTGCCGTCGGCGTCACAACGACGATATATGTAATTTAAAAAGTTGCAAACTGTACGTGTTTATTTCACATGTGTATTACCTAAGCGTAATATATACTTAGATGATATGTATATTTATTCCACGATGACCCGAGCCCGGGTTCGATTAACATGAGAATATATTAAAAATAACACAATTCGAATAACGGTACGAATTACGAATACACCTAAATATTACGGAATGCTAAATCTACTACACTAGCCAAACTAAATATTTATATTTATCCATTTGAATGGCCAGTTCCAATGACATATAATATTCTGTCGGGGGTTGAACACTGCCAACGGAGTGTCCGCATTTTTATTGAATTTTTTTATTAAAATGTCATTTGTCACAATTTTTCGCGGCCACAATTCTTAACCTTGAAAATTCATGTTTTATTTTATAATGCCTAACTCATTTTAAAAAACTTTGAAATACTAATAAAATACCTACTTTAAAACTGTCCTCCACAAAGGTTATGCAACGCTTTTAAATAAATTCACAGATGTAATAAAATAATGTAGGTACACGAAATTTTTTTTTTTCAATACATGCTGTATAGAATTGTGTTGAAAAAATGTGCACGAAAATATTATTTTTTCAATATATTTAGTAAAGAAGGCAATATGAGGCCGCAAAGAATTGTGACCGCGAGGAATAATTGTGGGTGAAGATGTTCCGGAGCCCGGAGACGATTAAATCCATCGTTCTGCGCAAGCTTCTACAGTCATTAAATCCGAAATAAAACATCCAGATTCGTGAACAATCGTTTCCATTGTGAGAACTTTTTTAAACACAGTCAAAATAAGTATTATTTATTACTCAACGATTTGTTCTGCTTTTTAACCTTTACTATACCATGATATAAAATACCCGAACGCAGCCATGCTGTCAACTCATGTTACCGTAAAGAATAGTTAGAAAAAATGTTTTTATTAGCTTAAATATGAATTTACTCTAAATATTAAGCATTCAATTTTGTAAAAAATATTAATAACATAATTTAAAGCATTCATTAAGTCCTATAGAATGTTTCCTTCTTTCTTATCTCTCTTAATTTAATTAGTGAGAAAGAGAAAAATATATTCGTATGTTTGTTGTTCTTTTCACTGTGAAAATAGTGTGTGATCTCTGTCGTTCATATCACAAATGGTTGTTTTACCAACGTATTAATTTTACAACGGATTAAATGGAAAAAATAATTGTTTTTGTATGATTCCCTTTTCATAATTGGTTTTTCACTAGTCATTCCTAAGCTCTAATATTTTCATTAAGAAAGTTTAATTATGTTGGTAGACCTGTGTTACTGCATGGTTTGGGAAGGGTTAACAAATGTTTCATTTTCTTTATCTATTATTCAATGCAGATAATGTTATAGTGTATTTAAATATCGTGTTATTGTTGGTGCAGAATTTTGCACTTGTTGCTTATGTACAAGAATATTATGTAGAACGCCAAATAAACATGTTATTGAGAATCTGATTCCGTTTGCGGACTTCACTAGCCGCGTCCATCTAGTTGAGATCCCACATCTCGACCTTAAACTATCAGCCGCTCCGTCGCCCCCCCGTACGTCACGTAATATGGCCGAAGTATTTCAGGCATTGTTTTATGTGCAACTCGTGTATTATGGTTTTATGGGCCATTCACGAAAGACGCCACCAGCACCACGTACCTATCTCTCGTTCGTCAAGATGCAATATATATATTTTTTTAAATAAACAAAAAAGGTCAATGATCACTTCTGTTCTAGTAGCCAACAAATTACATTACTCTCACGTGAAAGCCAAATCTTTGAAATGGTACAACGAATCACGTACCTTCGATCCCTGATAATAAATAACAATAGAAGAGATTCAGAATCACCGTAATTTCCATCTAAAATTAGATCAAATTCAGACTGTTGTCCAGAAATACAAAAGTTTTAATACGCAAAACAATTATCAGACTAAATTTAGATACGTATCTTTGAGCCAGTTTTAGAAAAGGAATTCTGGCGTAGATGGTACAACAGTGACCTCTATATTTTATACAGGTAAGCGACTCGAGATTTGTTAAAATAGGAAGACTTTGGTTGTTGGGCCATGTAGGAAGGATAACCGAACAACAGCCACCGAAGTTATTACTGATCACAAAACCAACAGGGCGCTGGAACTTGGGCTAAGATGGAGCGACGATGTCCTCAAAGATATATCTGTCTTAGAAATCCAGAATTAAGGACGGATTCAGTGCGAGAGTGTTGGGGGGGGGAAAGGGGCGATCGCAACCCCCCACCCCTAATTTCAGACAAATTTGTACGTATCGTTCGAAACTCGCAACGTGTATTTTCCACGAGCGAAAATTTTTACATTGATTCAAAATATTTCTGTCGCGGCAGCAGGCAGTTATTATTTTATTACCTAGTAACACGGCTAAACCGCCAATCCACCAAAAAGGTTTTCTTCTCGGGTACCCGAGTGATTCCGGGAAGTAAAAGTTTTTACAATTACATATTAAACAAAATATCGCCACTCTTGAAAAAGTATCATCCCCCCCTGGAAAAAATTCCTGGATCAGTCGGTGTTCAGGACTGGTGAGAAATGGTTCATAATTGGGATTAATGGAGGAAAATGGCCGATACCTACCAGTGGTTGTAGAGCCAATACTGATGAAAAACTCTAATTTTCATTATATGCATGTTTGTACATATCTTTTAGATTGTTTTCTCGAAGAACCGTTTTCATTTCTAGATTCTTTAGATTTTCTCAATCGTTAAAATTAAATTAAATAAATTGCGCTTTGATATTAAAGACGTCGCACGTGTGGTAATGTTAAGAGATACTGGATTTGTATACATACTTTATTGTGTAGCTACTGATGTAACGTCGTGATTTTACAATACTTACGTCGACGTACGGTGTGCGTTCACAGGCATAATTCTATTATTTTTAATCTTAATACATTTTCTCATGGTCGAGCATAATATTGATAAAAGAAACGCGCTGCACGTATTATCAGTAAAAAAAATTTAAACTTATTATTATTTATAACTTTAAAGAAGTTATAAATAAAACTCAATAAAAAAAGATCAGCAGTGTCCTAGAATGCACATCGAAGAAGGATGACACGACATGTGTAAAGAAGTTGCTAATAAATCTCAATGAAAAAAGATCAGTAACGTCTTAGATTGCTAATTAAAATTCGTCATGATTATCACATATAAGTCATCGATATGATGGTAAATAATGAATGCATGGAACAAGTGAATGTGTTTGCGTGTTAGAGAATTGTTTTCACTAAGGACTGTGAGGTTGAGTAATATGTCGAAAGGAGTGTGACTGCGAAAATTCCGTTAGTTATTGCTAGTGGCAATATGTCATCTGAAGCAGGACCAGCTATGCATAATATAGTTATGGTGCCAAACAAAGTGAAACCAAATTAGCAAAGTTAAAAAAGAATTGATTGAATGTGGTAGATATGCAGTTGGGCGACGTGTCTACAGACTTTCCATACACATACTCAGACGCATATTGGAAATATAGGTAAGACTGAAAGATAAAGTCGATAGAATTAAGATATGGTGGCTCAGACGGTTTAGGCATGTGGAGCGTGTTATTGATATGGCAGCAAAAAAAATATACGAGGCACGTTTTGATGGCTTGGCGCGATCGCGTACACCAGATATTGAAGGGCCGGTTGTGTGATCAGTGATAACTTTTACACTGACACTTTTAATACTTTGCAGTCTACGACAATTAGTAATCATTAAATATCCTGGTATTTTAGTGATGAGAGTTCGTCAGATGACAATCTCGTTGTTTAATATACATTAGCACGTGATCCGAAAAAAATTCACCGGCAAAGTGACAGATGTCGAACGCAGAGGCGAGTAAAACCACAGATAAAGCATATTTCATGATCATTAATTTGTCTTACCACACTGTGAGGCGAGATTCATTCAGGCCTATTCTCAAAATTGCAATATTGAAATGAAGGTGATTGTTACACCAACCCTCAAAAATAGACAGATAGTTTTGACAGATTATGGTACGTTTATCTCCCTCACTCCCTCACTCTCTCTCCCTCTCTCTCATTCAAATATAACACTATTTTTGAGGGTTGGTGTAACAATCACCTTCATTTCAATATTGCAATTTTGAGAATAGTAAATTTGACGTACCAACAACCGGAAAACGTTTTTTACCACGGGCGATGGTAAAAATATACTACTGATCGTACAACCGGCCCTTAGTGACGAAGATATACGAAAAGAATGAGACAAGAAGTGCATGGAAATATATTTGCTCTGCCTGTCCGCAAGAGAAACGGCGCGAAGGCGATAAGATAGTGAGTTTATAATACACATTGTAGGTACGTTTATGTAATATTGTTTTCTTAAATAACTAGTAAGTAATTTCATCAAATCATTAAAATACATATTTGCGAAATTATTCAATGACTTGTTTTGTTAAAAAAGTTACGCTGCAATTTTTAAATTACTGTATTAATTATCATATTACTGTTGGTAATTCTACATTTTCACAAGCGTATCGTAGATTTACTTTCTCTTCGAATGTATAACATTATATATACTGCTTACTGCTATACTATTAAGACTTCCACCTAGCACTATCTCGCTTTCAGAACTTGATTCAAATGGTGTGAAATAAATCATGTATCCAATACACATAGTACCATATAAATGTAACTTATTATCCTGAACGACTTAACAAATATTAAAAGAAAAAAATCGTGTGAGAATTAATACTCTCATTGTTATGTATTGCCTACACGGTTTACTGGGAAGGACGGAATGAATTAAAAATTAATGACATTTTAAAATTTCATTTCTAAAAACACGATTGCTTAACATTGTACTTTGTGCAGGTAGGTACTAGGTATAGTATGTAATATTTTTTATATACAATTTTTAGCTAGGTACCTACTGAATTCATAAATAAGTTTTTTAGTCATCTACCAGGAAGTGAAAGGACATAATATAAAAAAATTCGAACATGTGAGTGTTGTGGTTTTCCGAACATATGAATTTTTAAAAAAGGTTAAAACATAATTTTCACGTTTATGGTTACTGAATAAAATATGTAGTCACCATGATAACTGTTTGGCCACTTTTTCGTCACATATTTTTTTGAGATTACTCTGCCGTGAAAAGATTATTTTTTTATTATGTTTTTATATATCTGTATAACTTATTAAATTCTCAGTTTTTAAAATATAAGTATTACCTGCGTTTTAATTTTTAATAAAGACTTATTTTATGATTTATTGAATTTTCAGTATTTTTAAATTCTAAATTGTACTTGTTATTTTTTAATATCTGTCTTAGAATATTATTGTTTTCATTTTATTAATGGCATTATTATAATTATTATTATTTACCGTATGGCGTATTTATGTATAATACTTGAATAAATAATGATATACATAATGAAATTTTATATATCTTGTAATTTAAATTATTATCATTATTTTAAAATGCTATGTAAATTGTATGGATGTTAGACAAGGTCTCCGGTAACTGAAGATGGTCGATACGCAGACTCATCTTGTTTGCCTTGAACTGTAGACCCGGCCAATAAGAATTAACGTTCCAGCGGCACCGAATAAAATTTAGAGGGTTTTTTATCAGTAATTTTTTACCCTTCCAATTCATGTATTAATATAAAACACATATGATGTTTATTATAATAAGGTAGTTTGTAAAAGTGTCAAAGTGATTAGCGCTGATGCACTTGTAGTAGTAGATTAGGCGGTCTAGCCGCATGTAGAGTACTCAGAGTATCGCTACTCTTCAATTTCTTTTTACAAAATGTTTACTAATGCACTTTGTAATAACGTCTATGTAAACATGAGAAATACTTTCGTTTGACGATTTGATAGAACATTTTAATGCAATACACGATACAATACAAGAGTCGTCTTATATTTGAAACTTTCGGTTGTCGGGCATTTTGTGATGTCGTGATATTCGAATGTCGTGGTCAATAAACCTTTTAAAACACATTTAAAGAGAAACTATACAAATTGGTGATCTAAAATTAACGCCAGTTTAAAAAGTGTTGTATTTCCAACATTATGCGTGGCACGGAGGATGATATTTTGTGGCTGGAAGAAAAATACTGATGATGTTGACTCAAGTGAAGAAAGTGAACAAGAAGACGTGATCAGTGATGAAAGTGCCGATGAAGACGATGCTACCGGTGAAATATTTGACGATTAAAAAGGACTACCATTTCGAATTTTTACATATGTTTCTGTATATTTTTCCTTATTTGTATTCTTTAATAAATAGTAAAAAACTAATATTTTTTTCTGAGAAATTCCATATAATTCGTTTTATAATCGGATTTTTTTATAATTTTTTTTTTCTGATTTTTTCGGTAAAAAATGAGACTTCTTATAATCGGGGTCGTCTTATATTCGGGCTGATAAGGTATTTTAAACAAATTTGGAAAAAAATAATTCTATTAATTAATTTTGTTCTGGGTATACATATTAAAAATAGGAGTAGAAAATATTCAAGCTGCGGGTGCTTAATTTCAACTATCAGAGGTTTACTACGTCAAATACGCTAACAAAATGAACATCACATTTCACAGCCGAAGTTCGCCGGATGACTGCACAATACACTGCAGCAGAGAAATTTTGTGGAACCATGTGTTATTGAGAACCGCCATTGGGTAATGACGCGAATCAAAATCTCAAATCTGTATCGAATATTTATAATTTGTATTTATCAAATACATCCCGAATTGAATTTCCCATCAAAGTAATAACACAGTGCACGCCTTCAGATAATTACATATTTCTCTATATAAATACTACTTCTGACAGAGTGAGGGCGATACTGGCATTATAGATATAAAAAAACGAATAATATTATTGCACCCATATAAGATAAGAAAAGAAAAAGAAATGTAATCAAACGAAGTAACATTTAATTGCATCTCTGATATGAAAGAGCTAATATTGCTAATAGTAATTTTTACACTACAAATAACCCATACTCTTATCAGGTTTGTGCTGGCTTGGTAATAATTATTATCTACTGTTTTTATCACGACTAGACCAAAGTTATTTAAAAAGAGCATTGTTTGCTTCTGTGAAAAGTTTGTGTTGAGTATTCTGCCATGTGTAGGTAATAAATACATAAATAAATAAATATATTCTTCTAGCGTATTTTTCGGACGATAAAACTCGCTAAATATCTATTTTGCGAAAGTTGAAATGTGCGAAACTAGAGCCATGTAAAAAAAAACACCAAAATGTAATGGGTTAGGACACGGTGGTTAAATGAAATAAATGTTGTTTGGCGTGTGTCGAGGTGTTTATTATGAAAATGAAAACAGATAGAATTAAATAATGAATTAATGAAGATGTAGAAGGTGCATATATCTTATGAAATGAAATGAATGCCGTTGTGAAACGCTGAAACTGGAGAGACTGCCTGGCGGTGAATGCTTGAGCCCGACTTGTAGCAGCAGCCGGCAACGTTGTCGCTAGCGTCGATGCCGACTGAGATGGCGGTGGATTTGAATTCCGATCGCTACATATTTATTTATCAATCACACACATCATATGTGACTCAGGAATCTTCTTTATGAAATTGTCAAGAGATTGTGGAATGCACACCCTACTTTTTCTTTTCCTGATAGAGAGTTCTATAACATGCCGTGTCTCTATCGATTGCCATATGTACTTGAGATATACACTGCATTGGCATCACATCATCCACGATAGCCAAGAAAATATCAAGATGCATGAAGGCTTCAATCATATTTTTGATTGTCAAAGTCTTGACGATGTCAGCCTCTTCTTCGTCTTCATTTTCTATTTCATTTGCTTCTTGTTGTTCAATTAGATTAATTCATTGACATCTTCATTGTTGACATCCATGTTTAGTTCATTCATCATTGAAACTATTTCAGTTATGATAGTTTACGGAGATTTTTCAGGGTTTAGATGATCGCCCATCATTTGTGGGCATATTTTTTTCCAAGATACTTTTAAACTCGCTGAACTTGTTTACAGACATTTCAAGGACGGAGAGAAAGAGACAGGGAGCAGAGGAGAAGAAAACGACTGCACGTGAGACAAGAACGAACATTATCGGAAAAAAAACGTCGAAAAATGTGCGAAATAGCGAATTGTGCAAAAGTCGAGGGCCGCCCGTATACATTTCATTCCAGAGCGAGCATTTGTTTCGCGGGCTAAACGAATTGTTAAATGAATATAGAGAAGATTCAATTGGTATAGAAAAATATGAAATATGGTTAGTAAAAGAAGTGACTAAAAAAATTACACGTATATATTTAAATTAAATACATGCATAGGTATAAAAAGAAAACAGAGTACATTTAATATAATAATAGTTAATTTAGCCAACTTTAAGTCGATTTTTGTATGTGAAAATATAATTCATTTGGTCTGAAAAATACATGACATGAAAATGAACAGTTTTTTTTCTTTTATAATAGACATCAAGATATTAAAAAATGCGAAATAAAAAAACTGACTAAAATAAAATAAAAAAACTCCCGAGTATTTTATGGACGTCTTGTCCTATAAATATAGCTCTTTTACAGCAGAGAGTTTTGTATGAGGAACCGGTCCGTAGACTAATTAATTATTCGTTAAGATTTAATAAAAACAACTGTCCAAAGTAAAAAAAGGCCTAAGTAAAAACTTGCTCAAATCATCATAAAAACCGTTATGAAATTTATTGTTTGTCGGCTCTTGAATATTGCCATCTGTGTGCTACACATTGTACCTAGAGTAACGTATATGTATATCTTAAAAGCTTACATAAATATCCTACTGAAAAAATGTATTACGATTAATGTCCACAGATGTCTCTATTTATAAAAAAATATTCCAATGAACCAAATAATAAAAATAAATATTTTTAAGATTGGCAAAATCAACTTTGTGGTTAAAATCCATTATTTTAAATTGTTAACTTTTTTTTATTAACCATTAATTATGTCATCATCCAATTTCAATATTGAATTGTATATAATTTTAAAAAAAAGTTAATAACGGGTATAATACAGGTTTAATAGATACTATTTTAAAAAATAAATCTAAATAATATATTAGTCAATTTTTATATAAATCACAGATAAAACATAATGATAATAATGATTATTGGCGTAAGATTTTATTCGAAAATAAATTTTCGAATCAAATATCTAAATAGCTACCACGAAATATTAGAACGGCATTTTATACAAATAATAATATAAGAAACTCATAAATTCTAAAGACAAATATGATAAATTTAACAATTTTGGTGTCTATAAACTTAGTTGTAAGGATTCTGCTGCATTTTATATTGATAAAACAGTTAGAAATTTTAATATAAGAATAAAGGAGCATTTCGGATGTTTGAATAATAGTGGGTATTCAGAATTTCTAATTATTTGATAGAAAATGGTCATGGTTTTGATAAAAAATTGGGATTGTCTATTTTGCATGTAAACGGTGTTGGTCATACATTAAATAATTTGGAATCGTTGGGGATAAATAAAGCGTGTAAACCTAATCAAAAAATTATAAACAACCAACTAAATTTAACCACAAGTCTCATTCTAAAAATTTTTTTAGTAATTTTGTACCATCAAGTGACAATTTAAGTTAGGTACTAAATTTATTTTTTAAATAATTATTGTTTTTTAAAAATAGATTGTGTTAAAGAAACAGTAACATATGTTTATGATTAGTTATCGACAACCTGAAGAAGAAAATGATATTTTTCGAAACCGGTAGATGTATTTTAATTCATTAAGTGGTTAATAAAACAAAGTTAACAATTTAAAATAATGAAAATGAATTAGATATATCAGTTATTTGTCTTTTCTCACTTCTTAGAAAATAATATCGGTAATGAGAAGACATATCGTTTATTTTATTATTTATGTTATTGTCTTAATTATTATTTTTTTGTCTTTTCCGGAGTTTTGTTCCTATTAATCAGGCAAATGACATATAATATAATATTTATAGACTGAATTAAACTTCATTCAAATATTAATTATACCTATGAATTCCACCTATAAATAATGCCTTTTATCAAGACACTAACTGCGCGAAGGGTATTAATACAGTTTATGTAAAAACTTTTTTTAATTGAAAAAAATTAATTAAACTCAATCACTTACTTTGGATATCATATTGCAGCTGTAGATAAGATATCAAATTAATATATGAGTAAATTAATATAACCCGCATTACGTCATCAGTTTGCGCGATAAGTACCCCGCGGAAATGCGTTTTAATAATCATATTTTGACGTTTTACGACGTTCTCAAATTCAATAGTGTTGGAATCAATTTTGCTGCAGCACAATTACATGTTGTACACGATGTTTTGATTCTAGTATTAAAATAAAAACATTACACTTACGTATAGGTCTACGTCTTCAGTTTGTATTTGGATAACATTTGAATCTTAAAAATATTTTTATTTTCAAAACAGGCAGGTTATTTAAAATTATCTTAAAAAGTGAATGAATGATTAAATTTTTGATGAATTTAAAGAATGGAAAATTTGTAAAATGATTTTTTTTCAATATCAATGAATTAATGATTGTTCATCAAATGGAAGCTTGTTCTCGATTACTTATAATACTTACATATAAAAACTTTTTTTTTTCTCTTTATTATGTAATACAATTTTTTAAATATATAAACAATTAACATAAATAAATAACTATGGGAATATTATTAATTAATATTAGTAAAAGTATTTGATTTTTGAAATCTAATTAAAACATTAACATACATTGACTTTTTTTTTTCTTTTTTCATACATTACATAACATAGTAAGAAGAAGAACATTTATATTGGAAAGTAAAAAAAAATATACAAATTATAACTGTTGTTAAGTGAATGATAAATTCAAAAAAATATATAACTAAAATATATAAAAACATTAAATTATTGCATACATCAAATAAACGCTTCGGATTGAACAAAATAATTTATTGAAAAAATCCTCTTTTGAATTACGTAGTTTTTTATACGTCGTAGGTAGGTACCAACAATTGTTTGATTGTTATTTTCTTGGTTCAATTTCGAAAGTGCAATAAGTGAAAAATACAATTCTTTTGATTTCTGTAATATTTTATACACTCCACCACTATTACGAAAAATACTACTTACTTCTGATGGAGTTGGTGTATATAGTAAGGAGTAATGGTATATTAGTAGATGTTATTTATCTTTTATTTTAAATTTAGATAATCTATTGATGTTTTAGATTTGCATATTTCGACTAGGAGCAGTTATTTTTTGTGTTTAAACGTGTGCAAATTTTGTGTGAATCTGCAATTTATTTTAATGGATATGTCCTAATATAATAAATAAAAGGTTCTAAATTCCATTAACGTCACTAGTGATATACTAGTTTTGACTCATTATATCGACCCCTCAAAATAACAAGGTTCTATCTGACAATGACACTGTTTTGATGTAATAAGTTCAAAAGTGTTGATTGAATTTCAACATATATTCATGTATTTTTTGTTTTGAGTATGCAAATATGATCAGTTTTGAGGTCTTAACTTATTTTCAGTATTATAAATGACCACTGTGAGATGAGGGAAATTAAAAATAAAAAAACATTGTAAATTAATAATAATGATCCATAAATTGAAATAAATAACTGATGCAGTTGAAACTTTCACCTCTAGCTATTTCCTTTAATATCCATTAAATGGAGTCGGTGTGTATGGAAAAAATAAAGAATAATGCATTTGTAACCCATTTCACGCATTAACTCAAATTATCCCAAAATGTTAGATGGAACCTTGTTATTCTAAGGTGTCTCAAATGCGGAAACGGTCTGGAAATAAATTTAAAGAAATCTCCTTTTAATCAGCGACCACCCAAGAGATTATAGTCTATCCAGCCGTCTAAAACATGTTATGTCCACATTTATAGCTATATACAATGACCAGGAAGGCATTTTATGACCAGATCAATCTTTATCTGATCTCATATCGATCAGACAGCTCCTCTCGAGACGTCGTGATTCCGCGCTATCGGTTGTGTAACAGTTGTACATTTTTATCGAAACGGGTTTCTACCTTTTGAAAAATACTGACGAGTTTTCAGTCCTGTTAATAAGAAATGGGCGAATCTCGTAATCGGTCAACGCGGAAATAACGGCCTTCATAGCACATTCCTGCATAATTATTCAAGGTGTAGCAGGTACTCCGCGAAGTGCAAAGGGTGTAAATACTATGTCTGACTGCCTGTCTCTCATCTTAAAACGAGAATGGTTGAAGGTTTGTGATGCGGTTATTTGGAAAAAAATCATGGGTTTGGCATAGTATATTTGATACTCAAATATTATTGACTTAAACGGATATTTTCGGCTAACTATTATATTTTATATACATTTTAAGATTGCGTATTACATACGCATACGATACCTAATGAGATGAAAGGTTCTATGATATAATAAAGGGCTCGCTTGGGACAAAATAGGCCGATCAAAATAGATCATTTTATTGCTAGGGTCTGAGAAATACGGGGTTAAAACATAAAGAATTTTATTGTAAATTGTAAAATTGTAAAGAATTGTAAAAATAAAGTTTATTAAAAATTAATTACAATGGACTTTCACAAAGTTAATTACGAAAGTTTTGAAATATTATTATTTATAAATAATTTCACGCAAGTTCTAATCTCTAGCGAGGACGACATCAGTATATGACAACAAGATTTGTAGCCTCTGTCTGAACCTTAGTCCCACTTAAAATAGTATTAACGGGAGTGGGGTCCATGGTGAGGGGGTGGCGTGATGCTAGCGGGGTGCGGGGGGTTAATGAAAGTATCTGGAAGCTTCGTGAAATTTTTTGATGATTCTAATTGTGATTAGTGGTAACTTTTTACTATGGTAAAAAAGTTGCTACAGTAAACATTTTTACGAAAACGGCTTGTTTGATCGTTAGTAAAAAATGCAATGGTTAAATAAGATTAACGAATATCGGATGGTAAAAATCGAAAACCGTTGGTTAAATGCGGCGGACTCTTTACAACTGTTTCGAAAGTCATTTGTCACGTTGATACTTTGAAAATCGCAGTATACAACAATTAATCGTTTAATATCCCGCTATTTTAATGATGAAAGTTCGTCCGATGATTTCCCCAGCAAAGTGATAGATGTCGAACGTCGAGAAAAGTGAAGCCATAGATAAACCATAATATAAAGCGTATTTCATGATTATTTGTCTTGCCACACTGTGAGGCGAGATTCCTTATCTATGCTTTGACAATAGTAAATTTGACGTACCAACAACCGGCAAACGTTTCGTTACCACGAGCGATGGTAAAATGTTACCATATTAAAAATTTACTAGTGATCACAGAACCGGCCATAAAGGGTTCTGGAGGATAACATTTTCTACCTATGCAACACTGGGTACGTCAGTTAGAATTTCATAAATCATTTTCTTATCTTCATTCATAAGATTTTTTTGTTTCTTGACATTGATACGACACATGAGAAAATGAAAATTACTACGCTTGTCTACTGTCTACGATTAAAGTCCTACCGAAGTTTCCGCTTCGGCCACTTTCGGCCAAAAAATACATATAAAATAAATTTTATCGAAAAATAGTGTTGTTGCTACCGGGATTCGAACGCACCTTCCCCGGATTGGAAAGAGATCCAGGTTCGAATCAATCTTTCCAATTAATACATTTGATTAGTATTTAAAATATCACAGATCTATGTTCTGAATAATTACAACTTCACAATAATAATGTGTTCACCTTAATAATTAATAAATCGAATTCAGTTTATCATTTCTGGAAAACTGCAATTTATTTATTTAATGGATATATTTACAATAATTATCATCACCATAACGCAGAAAACTAAGTAACAGTGTAGAATTTGCGTTGATATGTATACATTGTAGTCGGTGTTCTAAGATTTCAAAGTACGATTGGACCATCGGCTTTGGCAGAAGGTTATCGCAAGAGCCGAACAATCGGCTCCGGCTTCGGCCAAAAACTGACCTTCAGTCAGACACTACATACGATTCATAAGGTAAGAAAAAATATGATTTCTAAAAAATTTACAATAGAATGAAAAAACTATAATGAAATTAATTAATTTTAACTATGTTTTTTAATAAAACTATCGGTAATTTAGAAGCCACTAAATTATTAGTGTAATATTTTGATTATGCTTGCTTACTTTAAAAAAATTATGACCTGGGACAATTAAGTGAACAACGTATTGTAAAATGACCCGGTTAGATACTTCAACTATCGATCGGTGAACGAGAAGCTGTACAAAAGTAATAGAGGCAACACACCGGGATAGAAGTCTGTGACATTATCTTTTCTGCCTGTCAGTTAGTTATATAAAATACGCATATTTTTAGTGTGTCAATCTAAAGTGGTTCAGTGAGGGTAATGTGTGTACTACGTGAATACATATCAATAAAATAAATATGAATTAGAAAGATTTACATATAAAATCTATTTTATCGAAAAATACTGTTGTTGCGCCACCGGGATTTGAACCTGGATCTCTTTCTAAACCGGGGAAGGTGCATTATCCAACTATACTACAGCGACGATATTTTTAGCGACAAATTTTCGAACCTATGTGTTACCTTTTTTGATGTTAATACATTTAATCGTTCCATTATTAATTAATAAAGATTTGTACATAATCCAAATTATATAGAAGTACAATTTGCGCTGGTTAAATTTAAAAAAGACACTGTTTAATAAAAATATTAATTCATTATAAGGTCTGTCATCAATTTCTATTGCTGAATATCGTTATGGATAAATTCACAAAAATATATTCACCATGGTCTTAATATCACCACTTACAGGGTGCTTGCAAATTATTTATTATTTAGTTTCCCTTGGGCAATTGATTGCGATAAATTAAAGGAATTTTAATACAAATTAAATGAATTAACAATAAAGATATACAAGCAAAAATCTATTTATCGAAAAAATATTTAGTTAATTGAAGCGTGATTATCATTTTCGCTATAGCAATCGAATACATCTTCGACAAATTTTGAACATATATTCTGTAATCTTTCCGGTTGATACATCTATTATTCATTTTTTATCCTATACTCTATTATCCCTGATAAAAAGAGGTCCAGGTTCGAACCCTGGTAGCATTTTTTTTTTTGATAAATATAAATTTTCTGTATATTTCTAGTCGATTCATTAAATTTGTATTAAAATACCGCAGAACTATGTTCTGAAAATGCAAATACACAACAAAAATGTGTTCTTAAAAATTTTCAATTGTTATTTTTTCAAGACATGCGGATTGCTCTTAGCTAGATATTTGAAAACATTATTTGAATATACGTTTTTAACACGTGATGTGTAAAAGAAGGATTTGTCATCAGCCATCAGTCATTGCCATCAGTGGTCAAAATAGAACACGGATAAGTATGACATCCGCGAGAATTGTGGAACCATTCATCATTCGTCAAACAATTAACGCAGAGTGACAAATTACTGAATATATTAAGGAACCGGTGTTGCCAGCGATATCTTAATGGTATGCTTTTTTTTTAATATAGAATAACACTCAACCAAAATCGGAAAGTGGCTTTCAAACGCGAGCTGTCAGAGTAATGTATTCGTAACCATTTTTACAGCAATTCATCTTCACGTAACAAGGAAAGAAATAAGATTTTTAATTACAGAATAAACGTAAAATAATAATTAATAAATTATTAATTACTCGAAAAAGCTGTCCTATAAATTACGTACAATAAAAAATATAAATTTGTACGTTGGAATTACTTTGTTTTCGGTAATTGTCTGTTATACGGATGCCGTTCGCACACAAAAAGTTATCACTGTAGGATATTATAATTCTCGAAATAGTGGAGTTGGACTGTCAATATTAACAAGCATGTAAATTACTCTGAACATGCTTCCAGAAGAAGAGATGAGAACCTCGGGGTCACGGGAACAGTTGAGAGAAAGTGAATAAGAGGACGGTCTCCTGCAAGATGGATATATTACCATACCGTGATATAAAATACTTGTACGCAGCCATGCTGTCAACTCGTGTAACCGTATAAAATTAGAGTTCTATTAGCCTTTAAAATGTGAAAAAATAGTTTAGAAAAATGGTTAATGGTAATTTTACAATGGAACGAATTAAAAATAATTATTTTTGTAGGATTCGCCTTATATAATTAATTTATCACTAGTCATTTCGAAGCGTAAATATTTTCCTTCTAATTAACTAAAATACGAAGTGTATGTTGTGTATATTTACCGAAATATTACAGATTTAATTAGAGCGGTAGACCTGTGTTACTGTATGGTTTGGGAAGGGTTAAAATAGTTTTTTTTAAGGGTTACCCGACAATTGCGCCCCGGATAAATGCGCCCCGGACATATGCACTCCAATAAATGATATGTCAAGACTAATCAAAGATTTTGACAAAACTTTTGTACACCGATGGATGATGTCAATCTATAGTTTATTGAAAAGTCGTATGCCAACATTCTACAGAATTATTCGTACGTGGCATATCACTGTTTACTCTGTCAAACATATTCCACACATTAAATAGGATACATTGGAATTGACCTGCGGTTTCGCCTCATTCTTCCGATACAAGTATCTTCCCAATAATTGATTAAATCATCAATATCATCTTGAACATGCCTGGCGTGTTCTCAGTAGTCAATTTGTTAACAAAACATTATTTTTTGAAGCTGATATGTACAAATTTCCTCAAAAGCTTTAAAAAAATCTCACTAAAGAAATTGTTCAAATAATACTTTCGCGAGTGCTTTATGTATTATTAATATTTATATTAAAAATACCACAAAACTACGTTCTGATAATAATAACAACTTCACAATGTTCTCCGTAAAAACTATATTTTACATACTTCGTATAATGAGCAAGTATGTATAATATATTATACATAATACAAATTAAATGTATTAATTAGAAAGATGCACATATAAAACCAATTTTATGGAATAATATTGTTGTCGCTACCGGGATTCGAAATTGGATCTCTTCCAATCCAGGATACGTGCATTAACCGATTATACTATACCAACACAGTGGATTGAAAGAGATCAAAGTTCGAATCCCTGTAGTAATAACAATATTATATATCCATCTAATTAGTATTTAAAAATAAGTATTTAAAACCATACAAAATCCGAATACTTCAATATCTCGGACATGTAATGAGACATTCAGAGAGGTATGAGATCTTGCACCTCATAATTCGGGAAAGATTGCTGGAAGTCGGGTCCCTGGAAGAAGGAGAACATTATGGCTGAAGAACATAATGCAATGGTTTGGCTAGTCTACGGAGAAGCTTTTCCGGGCCGCAGATAATAAAGTCATGATAGCCAATTTCCGTTGAATGAATAAGGCACGAGATATTTATAATTAATACATTTATTTAGTATTTAAAATATTACAGATTTATGTTCTGAATAATTACAACTTCACAATATGAATGTGTTCTCCTTAATAATATTATATATGTTTAAATAAATGAAAATATTTTTTTAAAAATGGCCCTTACAACGATGCAATGGTAACAATATAATAAATGCAATATGATCGCATCTCATAGTAAGAAAATATCACACATATTAGGCGCTCGCGCATGAGTTGCGTCCATCAAGTACCACATCCGAATTATAATAGTTAATGGAACGATAGATTTTTTTATAACATTCCGATTATATACATTACAAAATAGAATTTTTCTGATATAAAATGTAAAGATTTTTTTATCGGTTCAAAAGCAGTTTTATTTTTAAAAAATCAGTACCAGCGTCAAATATAACATTATTATGATAATTAAAAAATATAGATACCTACTCAAATATTATGCGAATCAAATCAGAATTACTAATAAGTTAATTTTGCCCATATTATGAATTTAGATATTATAAATTACTATTTTAAATACTCTGACTGTTTTTTTTCTAGTTGAATTCAGGTAAATTCAAAGAGTTGAACGACTTGATGTCGCTGCTGATTCCATGTTTAAATTATTGCTATGAATTCAAAAACCAAATCAATTTTTTAAATAAAGTTTTTTGTTAGAAGATATAATTTTTTGTTAGACTTTCTTATATTAGACTTTCTCATTTTATACTTTCTTATATCATCTTTGAATTGATATGAATTGCCGGATGTTGTATTATGGTGTTAATAAATGGTGATTTCATTATTCAAAAAATAGATGAATACAATTTAAAATAACTTAATATGCAAAAAGAAAAGAAAGCTTATAAATCTTAAATAAAATTCTATATTATTAATCACATAAAATGGATGTAAAATTAATTTGTTTTGTTTATGACGTGATTATTTATTTGTTATTCGCATTCTTTTCTCACAGTTAACAGTTTTTTTCTCGTTTTATGCATAAAACGTCAATAATTCAACGTGAACGTATTCGAAAGCGAAAAATAGGTCAACAATTTTGCATCGGACATTCCACCATACCGTCGGTCAGTCATATCACCACAGTTCGTCCGCAAAACTTATGGAAACTTGCATTTTAACGGGGATTCAAGCCGACTGGATCATGTCGGCCATCTGACCAGCACGCGGGCTGCACGCACTTGCAACACGGTAACGTAGAAAGGAGCGGATAAAAAGCGGCGGACCTTTCTCTCGCTTTCTTCCCGGGGCGGGCGGGAAACTTTTCCGCCGTAACTCCGGGTCCCCCTACTTTCTTGCTCGGGTTACTTGCGCCGAGCGGTGTGGGTTTAGTCAGCGCGCTAACTTTCTCAGAGGCGCGCGCGATTCGAGTTGGCCGGCAGCTTCCGCGAACGGAGCTTGCGTTTTCGCTGTTTGCCGCGTTCCCCGCGTCTCGACATTTTCAAATTTCGATCGTCTTGTGCGAAAAATTATTCGAAACTCAAAATATTTTAAATGTATCATGGCGTTTAGTTGGTGGAGACTTTATGGGTTGTTGCTCGCGTTGGCGATGGCTAATGCGGACGCGGTAAGTGACATTTTACTTTGTTTTGTTGTCGTATAAGGGTATTTTGTGAGCTATTACAAGATGCAATTATTGTTAAAGTTTGCATTTAAAAATAATGTTATAAAAACAAGCATATTTGTAAGATTTATTGTATTATAAAATTACAATTTATATAAAAGTCACGCTTAATTTTAATTATTACTATTTTGTTTGCAAAAAAATTTTAAAATTATTTTTCTCTTATTAATAATAAATTTAAAAATTAAATTGTTATTTGAACATTTCAAAGTAATGATTTATTGTGTCAATAAATAAATAAATCAATAATATGTAAATAAATTATGAAAAAAAAAAATTAAAATAATATAATTTTTATTTTATTATATGGGATAGATAATTTTTAAACGTATCCTAATTATCAAAACAATTAACTATCAGTATCAAGGTTCAGTTCAGTATTGAGATGACAAACTCCCACTTAGAAGAATGAACCGTTAAGGCCTGAATATCATTCTGCGTTGCAATTATGTTAAAGTCGTTTGATTCGACTTCATTGCGTTCGCCCATACACGCAGAATTGCAAATTTTAACACACAACACGATTACCACTAAAATAAGAATATTATTATATTAGAATATTTCATCTCAGAGCGAATTTTATTTATGGGTGGATGAAGCATACTTGTCGAACATATCACGTCCCTATTTGCGAAGCCGTGCAAGTAATCCAATTTGCTCATAACCTAAAAGTACAAATGTGACGTTAAATATGTGAGAACAGTGAAGGGGAGCGCTATACCCGGGTACCTACGCATAATTATTTAATTCCATTACTTGCAATCTTAGCCCCGCCATTGGAGGGGAAATCAATCGATACTGTTATCGAGATGGGGTGGCCACACGACAAATAAAGGAATAATGGGGTGGTCCCTGGGTCGGTGGGCACCTCCCGCCGCCGGGGGTGAATTCTCCCCGCTGAAAGTGCTTCTAATATAGACCTAACCTCAAAGTGCATTGCGTTGTGATGAAAGCTCTCCGCGCCGAGTAATTTCGTCATCAATATAAAATCGCAACTCGATTTAAACAAAAATACATTTAATTTATTTTAAATTTAATTAAATGGGTTTTACAATTTTTCTTTGAGTTATTTGTGGGTCAATGTACCGCGTATGTCTAGCTTCTGTTAGATAAGATATAACTCGGAGAATTTGGATGAATTTGTGTATTGAGTGACGATGAAATTTGTGCGAAAAAAAATGCAGGAATGTGCAAAAAAATTAATGTTATATAGTAATATTGGTAGATGTGATTTATATTTATATAATACCAATTAATGTTAAATTAAACATTCATAAAATGCACTTTGTACGGTTTAAATTATACTACACAGATAGTGATTACTTTATTAGCATTGTAGTATTAACGTATTTATATTTTTTGCGTCGTTGAGTACTTTATACACATGTATTTAAACTACTGGAAGTAACCGTTAAAAAATCTAATGTTATTTAGAAAAAAGCGTACTTTTAAAAAAGGCGGCGTAAATGATTACATTTCAAACATTTTTCAAAGCTCTTCAAAGGATTTTGATGAAAAATATATAGGTAATACTAACAGGAAAGCAATCGCCTGTCGCAATTCATTCTTTATTGCCCTGCCTGGAATTGTACAAACTGTGTTCTTACGTATCAACTTTGGTATCTACTCACAAAGTGTTGTTGACTAGATATGTTACATTCTGTATACATCCTCTTAAAGACATTCTTGAGATAATGTTTACATAAATGATTATCGAGCAAACGCAAATATTACAAGTATTCATCTGTTATTTGTGTCGCACCGTATTTGACAGTGCGATAAGTAAAATAGATGATCAATATGATTGTCAGTCGTAAAAATTCGTACTATTTCGCTAATATATATTTTTTCTTACTCGTAATAAGGACAATGTACACTTAATTTAATCTTTCTTACTGGCAGTGGTACTTGCATGTACGGATCCAGTAAAACATCCAGATCACAGATAAAATATTAGGATGTGGAATATTGTAATGGGATGGTTAGGTTAGGTTAGGTTAGACATCCGAAACTGCATTATTCTTATCGATAGTGTTGCAAAAACAAGAGCCCCGAGAAAACATGTCGTCTTAAAAATCAGTATTTTTGATTATCAAACATGTAGATTTCTCCGAATCAAACTAATCTCTTTATTTCTAAAAATTTATATTAATTGTGATTATTGTTAAAATCAAATCTAATATTTCCTATAATTTGGGAAAATCATTATTGATATAATTCAAAATATGTGTGTATTTTATTTTATACTATTTTAACCGAATATTATTTTTCTACATTTTTTTTATGACATCGTGAATGTTTAAAATATGGACAAAATTATTTATTTCTCTGACGTTGATTTGTTATATTTATTTATTTATTGTTATATTAGATCTGAATAAATACTAACGACTTACCAAGGAACGTGAATATACACTTAAAAGTACATTTATTTTAAAATTAAATTCGCCGTGAAAATGGAAACATAATTGTTTCCGAGGAAGCTTTATTATTAACGGGAATTTTTGAATAAATTTCCATTTCCATTTAATAGTCAACCCCTGCTGTCATCCGAGGGAGGCAAATAGATAAAAAAATTATTCTATGGATACTACCCCATCAAAATTATTTTCAATATGAATACGTTACTGATAAATTATTCATTCGAGGCATTTAAAATGTTCTTAAAGTAAAAATATTTTTTCTTGAAACAACAATAGTATTATATATACCTAATATAGCTCTATATATATTTATTTTTAAATTCAACTATGTAAAATCGTTTTTTAAATATTTAGGTGATTAATTATACAACAAGAAACACTGTTAAGACGTAAATGTAACGGATTTTTTTCTTCAACCCTCTCAAGCAAAGAAAATTAATAGCTTAGGGAAACTCCCCATTTCTTAGAGAACACGAAGTATACCAAAAGAAAAAATGAATTACTCTGCGTCAAAGATTTATTACGCTTTAACAATAAAAGCGGCTATTAGAATTAATGCACATTTAAAACGCTATATTTATTTTACATCGTTTATTTTGGGAAATATTTTAAAAATTAAATTATCCTACACGCCGGCGCACTCAGCTATGTGACACGAAAATACAAAATTAAGGATACAAAATACGAGATAAAACAATAATAAATGAACAGTTATATATGCATAGTTTAAATTTACAATTTGATTTCACGCGCCCGCCCACTTGCATCTAAAGTAAACATTGAATATAAGTAGGTGCTCACAGATCATAATTTGAGAACATGCCGTCGACAGGGATATTCGGCCGATGACGTAATCGTAATTTCTTTTTTTTCTGTTACATATAAATTTCTCCTGTTTATAATATATTTCCGGTACATAATATATTGTCGAATACAAAATTACGTTTACATTTTAAGCAAGATTTCGAAATTTCATTAATAAATTTTCCGAATTTAATGCATGCGGCGCTCTCACGGAGGGTATTATATTTTCTACTTGATTCTTCTTTATTTTTTAACGTAAATACTATATTGTAATTTGTATTATTTATGTGGTGAATCGGGTATTGCAACAACCCGGCTACGCTGTAAGAATATCTATTTTTTTATTACCCCCGGTTATACCACAATTCGGATAATCGACTCTGGATAATTGAGAGTCGACTGTAGGTGTTAATTAATTATTTCCATTAATGAAAATACATAATCTTCTTCTTCTTCTTCTTTCAAATAGGCAATCCACCCTTTAAGAGTGATTTGTGCCATTAAACAAGTCTAAACATTATTTTATAGAAAGCAGTACAACAATACTATAGAACAGGGAACATTGCATCACAAGTCAATACCATTTACATTCAGGAAATTTGCTATTATATAGCTTAAATGAGGCAAGTTGAGGGAAAGAAGATGACACAAGTTAACCGGAAGTTGAAAATCACCATTGACAAGATCATTATAAAAAAAACCTGTGATCCGCAATGGACAGGCAAAAAAGACATGGTCAAGGGTTTCCTCCTCGGCACCACATTCACACATTGGGGAGTCTATTATGTTCATTCTGAACAAATGTGAGGCAACCTGGCAATGCCCAATTCTCATTCTACAGATATTTGCTACTGTTCTTTTTGAGACTTTCCTGTTGGAGAACAAAATACATAATCGATTTACTTGAATTATAACAATAGCCAGAACAATATTGTCAGTACAATCGATCATGAATACCTTGAATCTCTTTTATATTGCTAGCCCGTTGTAATATGGCATTTCATTGCCGTCGCAGCCAACATCTTTCGAAGTCAATCGAAGGTTCGATTGTCTGTTTTTGAACTGACCCGATTAATTGTCACAATGTATAACCCGAGAAAATCGTGTAACCCACTCGCAGAACCATTTGTGCGTAACCCGTCGGACCGTCTTCTCTTGGATTGTACGGCATGCTTACAGCGATTTTAACGGTTCCCTGCACCTCGACATCACTGCTTCCAGCACATTCTTAGGCACAATTACCACAGGTAGCAGTCCATTCAATCTGGTCCAGCCTTACGTTTGTCGGCTTGTAAATATATAGGTATTACAACGTGCCGGTCAGCGGCACCGATGTGCCATTTTGAAAATTGTGTCAAAATTGTTTGCGTTAACGGAACTCGAAACCGATTTCAGTCGTGCAGGTGAAGTTGCAAAATTTGTATTTAAAGAAAATACAATTTGTTAAAATTTAGGCCGCTGACCATCTTTCACGCCCGTGCGAGCAAACATATAATTGATTATTATTGAACCATTACAATTAGTATTCTCATTCTTATGTGCAATCATCACTGGGAAGGAATGGAGTGCATTACATTTTAAAATTTCATTTGTTAGTAAACGGTTGTTTAAAACTCATATCTGTGGTGTCAATTCTCTAGCGATACTACTAAGTAAACCTAAATCATAGTCTACTCGATTTATTTAGACTACTAACATTAGTTATTTTTTTGTTATATCAACATGTTGTTATAACATATGTTGTCAGTTGCGCATTGTTACAAGGTTAGGTTTGACGCGCTTGTATTCGTTGTGATTATTAATAGTTATTTTAACCTAATTTTTCTTCTTCTTAATTTTTCAACTATTCGTTTAATGTTTTAGAATATTTCTATCCTATATTTTGTACCATGTTATATTTTTATATTTTTTATATACTTAGATTTTTTTTTTTAATTTTTCGTCCCAATTTGGTTATTTTATGTTTGAAGAAAACAAAAGGTACGGTTGCTAGGTTTCGGGGTAGGCTGGGCACGAACCTATGATTTGTTTAAATAATTTAAACTCTTAGGTAGGTACCGTGTGTGCATTGAATTCACAAAAAAATACTTTACCTACCTACCGGGACGTGAAAAGATATATTTTAATGTGAGTAAAAGATATATTAAAAAGTGTCAAAACGTAAGTTACACATGACTTAAGAACTACAATTTGAGCATCAAGGGTGTTGTTAATATTTTCACCATGTTCCAAGGGGTCCGAATGGTGACAAGAAACACGTGAAGCATTATATATTTATATAGTTATATGAGTAGATAACATTATGGCGAGAGAGAAAAGGGTGGTGGTCACAGACTATCAAATATTAGTGATGAGCTCAAAAACATGAACCGTGAGTCAATCACTGTTATCTTTGAATCACACTCACTATCAGTGATTGAATATCTGGGAATATCGTGATTCATTTTTTTATTTTATTTATCGATTTATGATTCGGCGCACGTGAAAATGAAATGAAAATATTCACGAAGGAATGATGTTGTAATTCGTGATAAGCGCCATCTAGTAGATTCTGCCAAAACGTTTTATACATTTGACGCGAAAAATAAACTCGCATTTTTTAAGGGTTTTCATTCTCTTTGTGACGATATTAAATAAGATATATATTAATTACACATGTTCTTTACGTAAATGAAATTTGAATAATATAAGTTTATACGCTCAATTTTTATTTATTTATTTCGTGTATTGTGATATCGCGCGGCGCCCGCGTATTAGTAATGAAACTGTGATCACAGTCACGGTTTTCAATCACCGATATTATCGAATCAATCAATCACAATCACACCAGTGAGTCAAGAGTGGCATTTATTCTCATCACTACCAAATATATAGACATGAACTAACAGATCAGTGATCACTTTGGTTTTACGCTAAATAAACAACAAAACTAAATAAATAGCCGATAACGTGTTTTCTTGTTACATGCGAAAGTTCACACCATAATTCAGGCCACATGGGGGTGGCAGGCGGTGATTAAGAACGTGTAATTGCAATCATTGTGTGCAGTTTCTCGAGATTCATAATCATACAATTATGTTTGCAAAGGTACACGCGATCGAGACGATCAAAATTATCTTTTCTACGGCACGTATGCGAAAGGATCTGAAATCTTTTATTGTATTCATCGAAAAGTCTCATTTGTGACGGGCAACTTTTGATCAACGCCGGCGCTGAAGTGAACCGAGTCTGGAGCGCGGGAAAGCGCAACTGTATTGTACCGGCGCGGCGGTTTCCACTCTTCGGAGGCGCCGTACGGCATGTAATGTATTTTAAAATACCCGTGCAAATGACACCGATGTTTATTTCTTATTTGTACGCTCCTAATGATATAAGATAATCCCAACATCGGCGTATTAGTATTCGCGCGCGCGTATTGAACATTCGCTTTCAATTTCCCAAAAAAAAAAAAAAAAATCACGCAACAGATGCGCACCAGTTTGAATGTTAAAAAAAAAAAAAACGATTATTTATTCATCGAGCGTTTTTATCAAAATGATTCAGTCGTTTCGGATAAACAATAAAATAAATTAAAAGAGAAACGAAAATGGAAATTAGGTGATTCGTCACAAAAAAAAAAATAATCACAGCTTTATAGAAAGCTGCGCATCAGAATGGTTCAAATAATTATTGTTTGCAAATAAATAGCTGTCAGTATCGAAAATCGTGCTTTTTTTTGAGTAGATATTTTTTCGTGAAATTCCGTTTCGCGCGCATCAATTGTTGTCAATTTTCTTGGCACGATTTCATTCGGTTTAATATATTTTTTTATTAAATTTTAGAACAAATGCCAATGTAAACGTTATTCTTTTCACTGCTTCAATATTAGCAAAATTACTTTGTGGCCTCATTTTATATAAATATTAAATAAAATACTTTAAACAAATAGCTGATATCTCATAGAGACAAAGATATTTTTTAAACTGATATTTTAATGAAAAATATATGCAAGTATGGGGTAATTACAGGGCTTACGACCTGTCTTCGGCTGACTTAAGTGATCGCCAATTCTCACCCCAAAATCTCACCCCTAAATCTCCACATTTATCAAATTTTTAAAAGATGTGTATATGTTAGTATATGGAATCGCTTCGAGTACCTGATATTTGTTTAATAACAGTGTCTTTGTAAGTAAAAATCCAGTAATTGTGTGTTCAAATATTGGTAACAAAATTATTTGTTTAAACAATTATTTAATGATTTTTCAACATATTTCGATACCTATGGGAACATGTTGAATAATCAATAAATGGTGAATTAAACAAAGCATTTTGTCTCATTAGTTATCATTTCAATCGTTATATTATTGTAAATAATCAAATATATTTATATTTTTTGTATATTGTATACTTAATAATAAATAAAGTTTAATTTGATCGTCTCGTGATGTACCTACAGTTTAGATCTGCTCTAATGCCAGCAGTCCATTCTCGCCGAGGCGCCTCGGACGAGACATTTGCCGAGGTGCCGAGTACACTCCGGCCATAGCTCCTCATTTCGCCACGCCTCGTCCACGCTCCGACCAGAACGTAGCGTGGACGAAGCGAGTCGAGGCAAAGCGCCGCAGTACATTCTCGTGCTCGCTGGCATAAGAATGCGAACTGACAGCTGACCCTTCAATAGGTCAATAAGTGCGGTCAATGATATAAATAATCATGATATTTGCATTCTAAAGGAGCAAAAAATATTAAATAAAATAAGTTTTCATTTTTAAAGATTGTGAAAAATATTACTTTAAACAGTCAACATTTTTGTTAAATAAGATTCAATTGTAAGCAAGCAATAAAAATATATCAGAGTAAATATTTTACAAAATAACACGTTTGCCGAAGAAGAAGAAACGGTAAAATTTCGTCACATTTTATGGCGATGGACAACAACAACGATAAAATATTGATTTATCATTGAACGATTTACGAACAGTAATAAACAGAACGAACATTTTTTTCTCAATAGATTTATAATATTTGTCAAAGGTAGATGTGTGAAAATAATTCAACGGATTTAAATTATGTTAGACGTAACAGGGCGAATTTTTAAAGATGTATAATCAAGTGAGATGATAATTTTAAGCATTTTTTAGTTCATACGGAAATTAATGAAAATACAAACATGACACTATCGGCTAACAGTTGGACTCCAATAAATATTAATGGAAATATTGTGTATGAATATTTAATGTTATAATTTGTATGCGTTTAATCTTGTCCAGAGGCTGTTTCAAATTATGAATTTATTATACTCCAGTCTTACTGTATCTATTATGCCCATCTTGACAAGAAGATTATGCTTAAAGCGTTAATAAAATTGATATAAAATCAAACCAAACAATCTTCATATCCGTTATATAATCTGTCTAAGAATATTTGTTCCGGGTCAAAATCATTTGTCAGTATTAGAATAGTTCATTATATGCGTTCAATATTCTATATTTATATGTGAATGGCATATTAACAATTTATTGTAAAAATGTTACGAAAGAACACGTTTAACGTTAAAATATTTTAATTTCATTTATTTTCGAAAAAAAAAAATTACAATTATAATAATATGATATATATGAATAAGATCAGTGAACTGAACAAAGAAGTGTATCATACAAACTAAGAAATATTTCATAAAAATAATTTAAAGATTAGTACATAAATACATAAATGATAAACAAAAATGTGTTTTTACAAGTATATAAATTTGAACGGGTTTGGTGCCGTGGGGTGGTGAGGGGGGGGGGATGGGACAATTTAAAAGTACATACGTGTATATACTCAAACATATACACGTGCACACATACATATACAATTTATGTCAATAATTATTAATAAGTCGTCGCAATTTATTTTTGAAGGGTAGCAATTTATCGTTGAAAATGTCAAAGTTATTAGAGGAATATATGATTAATATTTTGATAAAGAGCGGGTTATAAAATATTTTTTTAAATAATTAGTTTTGCTAAAATTTTGATAAAATATATTATTTGAACGCGTTGGGTATGATTCTTTTAAATCTCGTAAAATATGGATTTCAACGAATAACTAAAATTGGTATCTATGAATGTACGACAATGAGTTGGAAATGTCAGGAATGCAGTTTAATTTGATTAAAATTAATATTATTAGTAATGCAGGATTCGAGCGTACAAAGTGTATTTAATATTATGTTTACTGCTATTCATATGACCCTTGTTTTAAGCGTCTTAACGGAATATGATATTTAACTTGTTTACGTACAAGAATCACAGTTAAGTGTTGATACAGTGTAGTTAGCAACTCTGTGGGTAATCTTTATTATTTATAGGAACGTATTTGTACATTAAATTAGTCACGTTTTATACAATGTTGATTCCATTTATTGTACTTAACTAATTGAACCGCCAAATTGTCTAAAATATTTACAGCAACACGTTATTTTTATTAATACAATTAATAATCGAAGTGATTCCCGAGGCGAAAAAATACTCTATTATTTTTTTTTTTCAACAAGAACAATACATTTTGTAAGCACGCATACTTTTTTCTTGATTTCGCTAATGGTAAGTTTTATGTATTCATTAATTATAATGTACGAGTGTTATACAAATAATGAATAGTGAGAAATGTTAATAAATAAGTATTAAACAAATGTCAGATATCTCATTGAGACAAAGCTATTTTTTATTATATTTAATGGTAAAAATATGGAAGTATGGGGTAATTACTACGGTTGATAAAAAAAAACTAATTTACGATTAATGCAGTTTTCACGTACAACTTTAACGTTTTCGGCATACACTTTAAGCAGATATCCACTTTTTAATCCTACATATGTTAAATTAAATTACATTATTTTGAACCGTATTGTGTTGTAGATATAAATCGGAAAATAAACTTTTTTTTCAATTACTAGATTTTCACCTACAAAGGCACTGTTATTAAACAAATGTCAGATATCTCATTGAGACAAAGCTATTTTTTATTATATTTAATGGTAAAAATATGGAAGTATGGGGTAATTACAGGGCTTACGATCTGTCTTCGGCTGACTTAAGTGATCACTTTATATATATATGACGTTAATCAATTCTCACCCCTCAATCTCCACATTTATCAAAATTTTGAAAGTTGTATATATGTTAGTATGTGGACTCGCTTCGAGTACCACTACACCATCATACTTCTATACATTTTCCATTAAATATAATAAAAAATAGCTTTGACTGTGAGATATCTGATATTTGTTAAATACGTATTGTTTGCTTAATAAATTTATCAATTATCAGTATCTTAATTAACTTATTACCTAGTAGTGAACGTTAGATATAACGTGCGTAAGGAATTTGTTAGAAAAGTGGACTTGTGCGTCTGGTGTATCTTTGATAGTTTAGGCCTATCTAAAATTAGCAATATTAACTTTGTGGTTAAAATTCATTGTGGTTATGATATCCCGAAGAAGAAAATGGTATTTTTCGAAACCGGTAGATGTATTTAAACTCAATTAAGTGGTTAATAAAACAAGAACTATCTAAAATCATTCAAAAGAAGAATAATTGGAAGAAAAATGTAACATGAACAGTTTCAAATGTGATATGGAAGAATCATTATTTAAAAAATCTGGCAATGCTTGCATTTTTCTACACCGCACGTCTATTGCAATCCAGGGCAAATACAAACTTAACTGCGCGAGAATATGATTTCGCTAATTTTAAAACTGTTATTGTTAGATATCGTTCTTACTGTACAGTATATTTTATGTATGACAAATTTCATAGGACATGATTAAATTAACTGCCTACCTTTAGTACAGCATCATAACATTATAGGAGACGCCAGAAATTAAATCAATTCCTTTTTATTAAACTTTGATATTACTAATATATTAATCGGTTAACGCATTTCCCCGGATAAGAAAGGATCCTGGTTCGAATCCCGTTGTCGAACAAAATATTTTGTCGATAAATTAATTTTATCTGTGTATCTTTGTAATTAATACATTAAATTAATATTAAAACACCACAGAACTATGTTCATAAAAAACTGCAACTTCACAATAATAATATATTCCACTTAATTAAGAAATGAACTTGTTTATTTTCTATTTGAAAAATGTACCTTCGAACAAAAAGGTCACGTATCCACTTAATTTGTATATTTCAAACGAAACTGACACTTCACTTCGATAATTTTCATTCCATATGTAATGTTTCAACTTTACTTAAACATGACACGCAGATGGACATTGGGATATTACTATTATCTTAGCACATTTAAAAAACAAGAATTATTCAGATGTTTTTAGAAATTAATATTGAAAAATAAACTCAGTTGGGAAATTACGTATATTATTAACTTTGGCGATGATAAAACTAGAATTGATTAAGGCAGTAATGTCATACATTAATGGTGATTATCTCAGTATGCTTATAATTGATTTTGAGTTAAAGTATCGTAAGTAAAAAATGACATTTTAAATATGAATTAAATATATTAATTACAAAGATATACATATAAAATCAATTTTATCGAAAAATATTGTTGTTGCGCCACCAGGATTCGAACGTGGATTTTAAATAATGGAACGATTAAATGTATTAATATCAAAAAGGTAACGTATAGGTTCGAAAATTTGTCGCTAAAAATATCGTCGCTGTAGCATAGTTGGATAATGCCCCTTCTCCGGTATGGAAAGAGATTCAGGTTCGAATCCGGGTGGTGCAACAACAATATTTTTCGATAAAATTGATTTTATATGTATATCTTTCTAATTAATATATTTAACTCATATTTAAAATATCACAGACCTATGTTCTGAATAATTACAACTTCACAATAAGAATGTGTTCTCCTAATAAAAAATTACATTTTTAATCATTCTAGTATTTCGCACGTATTTAATATTTATTTACGTGATAGATTTTAAAAAAAGGCTGTATTCTATGATGTAGGTACTAATTAACATAATATTAAAAAAATTACAGCCATTAAAAAATGTATCAAATACGTCCAAAATACAAGAATGATTAAAAATTACATTTTTTACTTACGATACTCTTTACGTAGGAAGGTTGAAATGCTTCTAGAAATGAGATGCTTGTTGGCCTAGTAGTTAAGATGCTGGCCTAATGATCTAGTGGTCGGAATCTAGCGCCTCGTTCTAGGAGACCAGCAAGTTAGTCATATTTTCATAGCACAAGCGTTTAGCTTACTTTGAAAATAGTAAGAATATTTTAATGACATATTTAAAAAACAAATGTCAAATGAAAAGTACTTAGTCGAGAATTGGTGTATTTCATAAATTTTGGACGAGCGGTGGAAATGCTTTGACTCAGATTATTTCAGTTTGGTCATTTGTGCGGTTCCGTATTGTTTAACCTTTCCCAAACGAACACAGGTCAACCGCCATAATTAAACCTGTAATATTTCGGCAAATACATGAAACATAAAATTCATATTTTAGATAATCCTAAAGAAAATATTAGCGCTTAGGAATGACTAGTGAAAAACCAATTATGAAAAGGGAATCGTACAAAAACTTATTATTATTTTTTCCATTCACTCCGTTGTAAAATTAATACGTTGGTAAAAATACCATTTGTGATATGAAAGACAGAGATCACACATTATTTTCACAGTGAAAAGAACAACAAATTATCTCTTTCTCACTAATTAAATGAAGAGAGATAAGAAGAAAGGACACATTGTATAGGACTTAATGAATGCTCTAAATTATATTATTAATCATTTTTTCAAATTTGAATGCTCAGTGTTTAGAATAAATTCGTGCCATTAAAACCATTTAAGCTAATAAAAACATTTTTTCTAACTGTTATTTACGGTAACACGAGTTGACAGCGTGGCTGCGTTCGGATATTTTATATCACGGTATGGTAAAGGTTAATGGCATACATATAATTTTACCTTAGCGCTGTATTCGTGTAGTAGATTCGATAAAGCTGTCCTCACCATGCTACGAATACTGGTTAATAATGACAGTCAGTATTTTTCTTGATTAATAGAGACCAAAAATTGCGCCATAATTCCATATACCTACACTCATAATGTGCCTATTGGAAGTTGATTTTAATGACGCATCTTGACCTTAAACAGCACATAACATCAGGGCCGGATTAAGAGAATTGCGATATAATTTTAATTCAAGATTGTCGAAAAATAAAAATCGCTCTTTTTGTTAAAATTAACATATTATAATTGACAACGCTGTGGTAAAACATTTTTTTTTATATATAAACTGACCGTTATACTATACACAATTGACTATCATTATAACGCGACTATAGTTATAATGAGTGCAGTTTAATTTAGTTGTTGTTTATACCTATTGATGTGACAGATTGTATCTCTCTGCAAAGTATATTTCTGATAAAAATAGTATAATACTCAAATGTGTGTATGTATAGTTTGGTTTATTAATTTTTTTTTATATAATACATGCGTTTCTTATAATATCCTACGCTTGATTATATTTATAATAAGTATTTTCTTTCCGGGACAGAAACATGTTCATATTAAATTGTAAATATGTTAATATTTACATGTGTGAATGTAGATCGATTCTGGTTAGTGTGTGTGTGTGGGTGTGGTGGTGTGTATTTGAATAGGGATAGGAAAGGGTACAGGGTGGGTTAGCGACTTAGAAGTTAAGACATCACAGAGTACCGTGGTACTGTCACCTGTCATATGAGAGCGTCAGTAACAGCAACGCATTAAATTGTATTAGCTTCATCTTCTTCTTTTAAATAGGCAATCCACCCTTCAAGAGTGATTTGTGACATTTATCAAGTTAAAACTCCATTTTATAGAAAAAAGTACAATAATATTGTAGAATCGGAAATATTACATTACAAGTCAATACCATTGTCGTTTAAAAAATTTGTTATTATATAGATTAAATGTGGCGAGTTAAGGAAAAGAAGATGACACAAATTAACCAGGAGTTGAAAATTATCAAGGGTTTTCTCCTCGGCACCACACACACACACACACATTGGGAAATCTATCAAGTTCAATCTGAACAAATGTGAGACTACCTGGCAATGCCCAATTCTCATTCTAGAGATATTTGATATAGTTCTATTGGAGACTTTCCTTTTGGAATACCAGGGGTTGCGGGGAATATATCTTTGAATTATTTTAAGCCGATTACTCTTATAATTATTTGGATCCATCCATTGTGCAGTCCAGATAGAATTCGTACATTTTTTTACCATATTTAGTCTGTCATACATCGGGATATGGAACTGATGTGGGAAAACTCCGGAAAGAGTGGCCTCCTTGGCCAGTTTATCAGCACATTCATTTCCATGAATTTCCTTTTGTGCAGGAATCTAAACGAATAACACCTGTTTCTTGTTACTGTCCAAATTAAATAGACATCTTCTGATGGAACAGATTATCTCATTGTCTAGCCAAACTTACATATTAGCAGAGAGGGACTCAAGAGCTGCTTGCGAGTCGGAGAATATACCAGCTTTTTCGACGTTCCGGAGTACGCAGAGGTCCAAGGCCTCTTTAATTGTCTAATATTCTGCTGAAAAAACCGATGAATCCGAAGGAAGTCGTAGCTTCACATTTATTTCTAATTGAGGAAAATTGTATTTGAATTTAGAATTAGTTGGATTAATGGTTTTCCTCTGAGGTCAAAAGATCTTATTTAAAAAATTAAATTCTGTCGCTTTCGGGCCCTAGGTGAGTGCCTAAAGTGACACCTAAGTTAAACAGCCATATTGAAAAATGAAGATTAAATTTAATATAAGTGATGCGAAAGGAGCAAAAATCTAGTAAAATATTCGTAGAATAATTAAGTTGTATGAGTATGTCCCGTAGTATGAGCATGATAAATAAATTATTTAAATAAGAGTTAATTCTTTTTTTTTCTACAAAAATACAGGAGCGATTCTGTGGGAAAAAAATATTTAAATAATGGTTTTAATATATATACCCGCTTTTGTCTACACTTGCAGATTTTTCCAGCCATATTTATTTAAATATTTAATGTTGGCTTTCACGTGCCAGTCAAATGTCCTGCAATAAATGTTTAGAAGGTAAGAAATGGTGTAAAAAACTGTTCAATTGTTGGTATAAATGAATAATAAAATAACCATAAATAATTTTCACCATTTTTTGTAATAAACGTACAACGATGTTACAGTACAGGTTAATATTTAAAATCTTTTAAATATATGTTTTTCGATTTACTTCTGTGATAAAAACCTATACGACAATAAAAGCTATGCGAAAGAAACAGTACAATCAAGATTGTCACGTCAGTTTGACATATGTCAAATTTGGAACGAGTATCGTTTGATTTAAAAAAACAATCTTGATGTACGACTTGTTAAATATATTGTACGAGTATATTCCTACTTATAAAAATCTAAAAATATTTTTTCTACATCCATTTCAGAGAGGAGATAATACCTAGTTTTTGTTTTAGTATCCTAGGTGATATTAGTATCAGTGTGAAGTTATACATGTTAATTTATTTGCAAGTTATATTTTCTCAACTTTCTATAAAATGGCATGATTTTGCAAAAATCTAATAAAATTAATAAAGAAGGATTAAAACAGTGAGAGACGACCCGCCACTTAATCAGTTGTTACGTTCTATGAGCGAATGCTCTCATATTGGTGCTTCTCATTCGCTGCCAGGTTGGCATTTTTAAAATTGCTATACAGGCTTTTTTAGTTTATTATTACAACACATATAAGGTGATAAATACAAAATTAATAGGTACATGTCCATCATTAAAGGATTACGATATAATAAACAGTAATTTAAGTTCAATTTATAAAATGCCTAATTTAACTCATTTTTTGTGATGTATCACTTATCTGCTAAGTGGCGCGCGGCCATATTGAAATCCGGCGGTTTCGGCGTGTTTCCCGCCAGATATCATTGTTTGATGAGCCGTCTGTTATTCCAGGAGAGGGGCAGGGTGGGAGTCGCTTGCGGGGCCGCGGAGGGCGGCTGCGGGGGGCTGGCGGGGGGGCACTGCCACCAGGGGAGGTGCGCCTGCCTGCCTTACTACGCAGCCCTCAATGAAACCACTTGCTTGCAATGTAAGTACCTACATACATATTTATTTTAATTCCCATGCATGCGAAAGTTTAGATTTTTTTTTAGCGTATAAAGATTGTTTAATTTCCTTAATTTTTCGTTAGAATATTATCATGAAAAGAAAGTGTTTATATAATATTCAATAATTTGTTTAATTTATCCATCCATTTTGAAATCTGAGTTGAAACACTCTTAAACACTATGAGTTGAAACATTCTTAAACTTACTGTTTAGCTTCAATCGTTGAAATCTATTGAGGATATCTCAAATTTTTCTCAATCTTTGCTGAATTTTGCATCTTTTGGCCAAGGTGTTATTGAGCTCGAATTTGTTCGGATAACCATCTCTTTTTCAGTCATGTCAAATAGGCACTACCGTCGATCAAAAGTAAGTACAGGGGGAATTTTATGTTCCAGGCCGATTTTCTTTGGCTGCCATTTTGGGTTGGAAGATATTTGACAGTTTGTATTTGCTAATCGTAGAGAGTTATTGATTACAATTTATTATTTAATATCTAAACAACATTTGAAGTCATTAAAAAACATATTATTCAAATAATAATGGCAGTACTGTAACCATTAATGGTGATCGTTAGCGTCACATGTTGGAAAACTTTTTGGCAGCTAAATTGGGTCAATTAGGCCTGCAATACATGTAGTTTCATCAGAACGGTACCACTTTATACACAGCCCGAGCTACACTTGAAATTTTGCGAAAAAAATTCCCGGCCACATAATGTCAAAAAGTAGTGACATCGACTGGGCTACTCGATCACCTGATTTGACGGCTCCTGACTATTTTCTCTTAGAGTACTTGAAAAGAAAAGTCTACGCCAATAAGCTAACAGCAATTCTATTACTACAGGACAATATTCGAAATGATATTGCTGAAATAATACGCAAAGTGTACGAGAAAGTTATGAAAAATATGGTTAAAAGAGCACGCATTTGTGCCGCTGCTAAAGGCGACCAAATGACCGATGTCATATTCTTTAAATAATTATAATAAACAAAATAATTGATTAATAAAAATCAAATTAAAAATTTGTATTTTATTTCTTAGTTATTCAAAAACAACATCGGCCTGGAACATAATATTCACCTGTAGTTCAGTCTTCTCAATCTTAAGTATATGGACTCGATGCTCGATGGTATATTTCTTAAATAGTTTTATCTCATTCTGTTAACAAAAGTTTTCTTAGTTTCTCTCTCTCTAATCTATAACCCTACATATATAATCTTGACCTGGTTCAATATGTAAATATAAAGTCTTTATTTGAGAATTGGGAGCAAAGTAGCCAGGACATATATCAAAGGTGGAGTCTTCTCCATCCCACACAATAAACTACGAGAATTATATTTAATTGCAATATAATTGTATCTTATGTTTATCATGTTATATCATAATATTTTATATTTACCTATGTTACAACAAAAACGTGTATGTCAATAAAGTCTAATAAATAAATTTAGATATGCTAAGTTTTCCGTTGAGGTTCAATTCTTTCCTACGTATAATTATTAAAACATAATTCGCAATCAAGTTTGCAAATCTACAATATTTTGAGGATAATTATTACACATACATAATTAAATTAAACTGTACTCTGACTGTATGGAATCTGTTTATTTATCTTTATGAAAGACACTGGTTAAATAAATATTGTTCTGGGTGTTTTAAAAAGTAGTCCTTCTACACACGTTAGACCTGCCTACGTGTGAGAATATTATCAAATACTACAATTTTCAAAGCTGTCACCCATAGATAAGATGATGTCACCTCTTCACTCAGTGTTGCCAACCTCCAAAATGTCAGATATAGTAATAATAATGCGGTACGTACTTGTGATTTTTTACTGAAACTGTCATAAAACTGTAATTAATAAGGCAATGTAACATGGCGGCAAACGGCGTTTAGACGTCCAGCGACGCGGCGGACCGTTACTTCCATGTCTGCAGCCACCACACCACACACGCGGTGATGCACTCGAGTCCGCGACGATATTTTATGCCAGACAGACAATGCACTTTAAAACAGACGGGAAGCGGTCAGTCAAAATTGTAATTCACTCAAGCTGTCCGGACGGCAATCTTTGCCGGGCAGTCTTGTGGGCGTGGGAATGTTTTATATAAAGTCTTTTAAAAATCTTTTTGTAATAATATATTTATAATTAAAAATAAAGCCCAAGTGCGTTCTGGAATAAATTTCGATACCATTTGTATTTATGAATCCCTGGATTAGTACCTACGTATAATAAAATAAATAAAAAAGTACTGGGGCGGTATTTGATTTTAACCCCCCCCCTTTTTTTTCTATAAAAAAAAACATAATATTAGCAGTTCGGATGTTTAAAAAAATGTTAATTCTAGTTAATAAATATGTTAAAAAATGTTTTATATTTCATAGACATTTCAAACTGCACCCTATTCAATATCAGGAACTCTGCAAATACGTGTCTACGTACCATAATACCTGATTGATGTATTCTTAAGCATAGTTAATGATTTTAGCACTAACGGGAACTTGTTAACAAGACTAGCGGTGCACAATGGAGTCCTGGTACCGACACAATGTATGGAGGTGAGGCCTGGAGCTGGCAGAAGAGGAACGAAAGTAGACTAAATGCAGTGGAAATGAGATCACTTGGGAATATATGTGATAAATCTATTTATGACAGAGAAAATAATGTAAAGCTGATCTTAATGTAGTGACTAAGATTAAGAAAGGATCACTAAGGTGATTTGGTGATATGGAACGAATGAATGAGGAGAGAATGGTAAGGAAGATATATGATGAAAGTGTTGATGGCACCAGAAATAGAGGACGTACGACCAGGTAAACCAGATACTGGAGAATGGTTCTGTTAGAAGTCTCAACAATCGGCGAGCTTGCATGAGAAGATGTATGAATGTGGATGAGGCGAGAACTGTGTGTCAGGACAGAGGAGTGGCCCGATGATAAGATAGTTAGTTAGGACGTACTTGAAATATATATTTTTTGCAGATAATGGCTAAACTTTTCTGAGAATTGTATAATGTAAATATATTCTTAAGAATAATTGAATTGCTTTTACAGATCTACAGAAAAGCCAGAGTATTTAACAAATACAAAAACAAGCAATTGTTAAAGACAGAAACATATTTTATTTAAAATTCTCGTCGGCACATGGCGCGTTTGAAGTAATCGCTTACAATTCATTCCTATCGCTTTTGCACTTCCATTTTCTCATCCAGTTTTTATCGACACATATTTTCATCCGGTAACATGTCGTGACTATTGCCGGCGTCTCCCGTATTATCAGATCTGTTTTCCATAACTAGTTTAAATATTTGTTATGCTCTTTTTACAATCGCGATTTCACGCCATTTACACATCTCTCTGCGATAAATACATTGTGTGTTAGTCCAGCCAGTAATCCGGTCGGGTGCCCCGTCCGAATAGCGACACGAATATACACGAGCACGTTTCTAGCATTCATACTTCATACGATTCGTCCGCATAGACTTGCTCAGGTTGTGGCACTGAATCGCGTACAAGTATTTCCGACCTTAACATTGACTGATGCTCCGTTGGTTATGCAATTAGGGCTGTGTACGTTTATTATTCGTACGTGTATTTATGTTAATTAGTCAAATTAATGTGCGTTAGGTAACGTAATATAATACTTACTTATAATGTTAGTACGTGTATACTAGCGATGATAATATAGATGATTATAATCGTTCACAATGACCGAGTTCATAGAAATGTTTATTTTAAAACAATTTTCTTTCATTAAACAAATATCAGTTATCTCATAGAGACAAAGCTATTTTTTAAAATAATATTTAATGGAAAATATGTATTGAAGTATGGGGTAATTACAGGGCTTATGACCTATCTTCACTATATCACTATATATATATATATATATAACGTTCATCAATTCTCACCCCTCAATCTCTTTTGTCCATGCTTGCATTTTTAATTTTATTTCCTGAAGAAAAGACCACAGGTCTTGAAACATGTTGATGTATGTTAATTGATGTTGTAAACATAGTTTTATTTATTTTTTGTTAATTATATTATATCTTAAGTTTTAAGAAGCCATTTATTTGAATACAAATTAAATTAATGAAAAATAACGATATACAGAAAAAATGTAACTATCGAAAAAATATTTAGTTACTACCGGGATTCGATACTTGACCACTTCATATCCGGGTAAACGCGTTCTCCACTATAGCTATATCAATCAAATACATTTTCGTCAAATTTTTAACTTATTTTCTGTAATATTTTCAATTGATACATCTACTATAAGTTCGAATCCCGGTAGCAACTAAATATTTTTTCGATCGATTGATTTTATATGTATATCTTTCTAGCTGATTAATTTAATTTCTATTAAAATACCACAGAACTATGTTATGAAAAATGCAACTGCATTACAAAAAAATGTGTTCTCGTTTACATGGTTGTATGCGTTACCTGATGCCTCTTCTATTTCTTCTATTCGTTAACACGAGCCGTCTCCAGGAACAACGATAAAGTGATGAATGGAATAAATGAATCCGGGCTACCAAACTCACTCTCTGTAGCACCTGGCAACCCTTTACTCGGGTGTCTCCATCTAGTTGTGACCCCCGACCCCCGCACCTAACTAGCAAACTCGTTTCATCAGCAAGATGCACCGCGCTCAGTTGCACTCGTGGGACGTGCATCCACCAAGTGGCACACGTGGAGAACTCGATATAAATGCAACGAGTCTTCTTCGTTCTCTATTTTTTAAATCATCAAAAAATGATTTTATTTTGTTCAGAAGTAATTTCTTCATCTGCGTACTTCTCACACCATGTCTAGTTCCCGGACGTTGGATATCATATAGGCTGTTATTCACCTGCACCTTTTCCAGATAGTTGTGAACAAGATAATCAGGCCTATTCTCAAAATTGCAATATAGAAATGAAGGTGATTGTTACACCAACCCTCAAAAATAGTGTTATATTTGAATGAGAGAGAGGGAGAGAGAGTGAGGGAGTGAGGGAGATAAACGTACTATAATCTGTCAAAACTATCTGTCTATTTTTGAGGGTTGGTGTAACAATCACCTTCATTTCAATATTGCAATTTTGAGAATAGGCCTGATTATCTTGTTCACAACTATCTGGAAAAGGTGTACCGCTGTCGTCGCGTCTGGTGTTGGTGCAACGTTGTCCGTTCAAATCATTGTACCAGATTATTTAGCCATACCTTTTGGCATCTTCCAAGGCAAAGGTCCCCAGCAATGATTCTTTGAATTGTGAGATATCATTTCATTAAATACATTTTTTACCGCATCTCAAACGCATCAACTCGCCTTGATAAGCGTGCACGCTTCCATTCCGCACAACATTACTGAGAATACGTAACATCACACTATTCGCATTCGAAGCTTCAGGCGAAGCTCGTAACTGAAATTACCTTTTGGGTAGGTTTCGATTGTCGTTAAATTGTAGGTAATGAATGTTTGAAACAAGCAGACGAGTTTGTGTATTTGGGAAGTATGTTTGATAGAAACGGAAAGTTTGAGAAAGATATTGAAAGGAGAGTGATTGCAGGAAATATATACACCAGAGACTGCAAAGCTTGACGCAAATTTTTACCACTGTACAGAGAAAAAAGACTTCTAAAATATATGTAATAATAATATTATACAGTGCGATAATCGTGTTTGTGTCTATTATTGGTTGAAAAAGAATTAAAATAACTACAGAAAGGCTTTACGAAAAGTAAAATGTTTCGTTACAAAATGTACCTATACATATTTATAAAAACTTAAGACCTGTGTCCAAGGAAGAAGATACGGTGAGATAACTTTATAGATTTAGTTGAGATACATCTCAAAAATTTCAGATATCAGCTTGAAATTGGTAGAAAGAGACAAAAACTCAAAAAGAAATGTACACGACGTTCGATCTGACAGCGAGATTTGAGACGTACATACAAACCTGTACAACTATCTATTCTGACAAGTTAGCGTAAGCCATTAAACATTAACGTTAATAATTACAAATAGTTGCTGCTGAAGAGATTTAAAATCACTCAACTGATAAACGACAATAACATTTGATATTTGACGTACGCGCGAAGTAAGGCGTGAGACGGCGAGACATGGTGTATACACGGGGATTATGGAAATTGAGAGTTGTCTCCGAAGAATCTCATAGCATCAAAATTCGTGTCTCAGAGAAACGTCTCGAGTCGACACGGGCCATTACGAAATCGTATTTCCGAGACAGTTTAATATACGACCATCGTGCCAGTTCAAAAAGCCGGAGTTTATTCACCCATTATTATTCCGGTATTAAAACAAACAATAATTATAATAATGATTGTCTATTGCGTAACGCGCATACGTTCCTCTGTTTATAAATCATTTATAATTCTTGAGAATCACATTTACAAAGTAGCAGAACAAGATTTTTTTATGATTCTGAGACAATGAAGTCTCGCGAAGATGTAGGTGAATACCGTTCTCTTTGGTATTTTACGAATTATTTAAATTCAAATATTGGGTGGGTGAGTGTACCCATACCGTTGAACTGACAATGCGACAAAATACCGTTTTCTTGTCTCTCGAAATACACCTAGAATGTGTTGTATGAAATTCCTCGTAACCAAGATTTTTTATACATAATCCGAAGTATGTTAAAGTAATTATGTAAAGTATAGTTCTCCGGTCTGGTCGTCTCATTAACATCACGTTCATAGAAGCTATACAATACACGTGTTGCTGGCATCTTACTCGGACACTTGATTGTAATTTAATGTGAATATTAGATTTAGATAGGTAATACTATCATCTGGTGAACAAGTGGTTGGAGGTTTGAGCTTCATTCTGGAAGACGATTAAGCTAGTGCTTTTTTTAATAGTAAGATTATTGATGTGACATCTCTATTTAATTAATTTATTATATATGCACACTCATTCGACAACTCGATTTTATTTTATACGAATGATCAAATTGGGTTGCATAAACCTGACTCCGTACTAATTGACATAATAACTACACGCTGGCTGGTTACGGAGGGTGATTGAAGGAAATAAAGTGAATAGTGCTTTGAATGCAGTAATTGCTAAAGGAAATTTGTCAATTAAAGCGGGATAAGCTGTGCATAATTGAGTCCTGGTACCGACACTGATGTGCGGAATGGTAGCCTGGAGCTAGAAAAAAAAATACAGCAGAATTAATACAGTATTTATGATGTCGCTCTGACATGCCTCTGCACAAGTGGTAAATCCCATTGATGATAGAATATAAATGTCTATTAATCTTATCTTTCTTCTTAAAATCGGTCATATTTTGTATAAAGGGCAGTATAATTAATTAGATACATTAATATGCACACACATATTAATCAATAAACATAAATATTTTACAATTAAATGATAAATTCACGTTCAGTTGTGATTTTACAGAACATCAAACGAAAGTAGAGAAGTGTCTGAGATGGTATTGTGGTCATATCTCCAGAAACAAACAACAGATATCACCACCAACATCACTTTTATGTTCTGCTGAGTTTAATGTGTCAGTTTAACTAAAATTCAGTTAGTTTACAGCGCTGTTGTGGACGCCACGTGCCATTATCGTAAAATTGCCGTTCTTAAAATTTTATTTTGTCAAGTTTGAATCATCGACATACACAGACCCTATGCGGATTTATGCATATGGAATGTTAATAGTTTTATTAGAATGATTTGTTTATGTAGAGTAATAATAATATGGAAAAAAAAGCTGAATAGTTGCTACATCTTACCATATACATACCTAGTATGCCATCTTACCATATACATACCTAGTATGCCATCTTACCATATACATACCTAGTATGCCATCTTACCATATACATACCTAGTATGTCATCTTACCATGTACATACATATCATATGATGGGAAGAAAATATTTTTAGGATCGTTTTTGAAGTAACAACTGAACTCCAAGCAACATCAACACGTGACATGTCCTCGACTCTTCGACTTGAAGCTACACCAGCACTTGATATTACAGCGACACTTCCACTTGTCGAAGACATTTCACTGGGTGAACCGAGGCAACGTGTAGAAATAAACACCAACTGAAGGTGCCAGTTATCTCATTGAAAGATAACTTAAAACCAATGTTGGAATGTCAATACGCGATAGAAGGAAATGATATTTCACAATTGCTCTACTCTACCGGTGTGATGGTGTGAAATAATAATCTCTTCGTGTCTCCTGCTGTTTGAGCAAAATGGTGGATATATTATACAATTGAGTTTTTATGAATTTCTCGTAAAAACCGTACATCGTAACACATGGACTAGATTGAAGTCAGTGGGATTTCCGTTGCTAAGAAAGATACAATGGAACATTACACCAGATAGAGTTTGTTACCCTACAATTAATTAAAATTAACAGATAATTCATATAAGACAGTATTTATATACATACGTGTCTAGTTAATGAGTAGATATTAGAAATAAATAAAAAATGTGTGTAATAATAATGGCAATGATTTCATAAATTACGGAGTTTTAGATGATGATGTTGTAGGAAGAGTAGGATCGTGAAAGCGGAATGATAAGCCACCTCCAAACTCGGCTTACAATTTGTGTTCGTATATATCGTGGTATCCACCTTGGATTGATGTGTTGAATGAAGCATGTGAAACAATCTACTTACATGAAAGCACATAGTTAATTGTTTTAAGTTTACAATGATTACTAATACTACGCGAGTAGAACTTACGCGGAGGAAAGCAGACCTCGGTTCAGTGGCGAGAGAGAAGTGAGATAAGGCTTGGTGTATGTTGTCCGCCGGGCGCTGGTGCAGACTGCGTTCAGCACTGTGCATTGATGACGTCCCACAGTGGTGGTTGATTATTGCTCCGGCAGGTGCATTCAGTGTGTGTCATGATCACCATAAAGTTTGACTATAAATAAAATTTTAGATATATCCCGATGCATAACAGTACAAAAATATAAACATAGAATGTTCCAACCAAAATCTTCTATGTATAAAATAGGAAAATAAGTGAACCTAGTAACACTTCCAACTCACATAACTCGTTATTGTAAATGAATAGAAAGTAAAATATCTGTTAAAATATTGTTTCAGCTACCTTGCTCGGCCACGACTGTCTCGTGGAAGCGCAGTGCTCCATGAGGGTGGCTCACAGTGGGTGTCTGGAGGGGGCCTGCCGCTGCCGAGAGGGTTACCTGCAGTTCAGGAAGCACACCTGTTTGGGACGTAAGTCAAAACCATTAATAAGTATCTAATTATACAGTTACAATTAGGAGTTATTACACCGTAGCGTACTTTAAGACCTGCATGTTTGGAGTCGGTTATAAACAAAGTGTTGTTGAAATAAAGATGAATATCCTTTACCGAATATTCCAAATAATAATTCGGCATGCGAGTTTATAAAACCTTAAGAATCAGATCTAGAGCAAAGGGTTATTAATATTTAAGTAGGCATATTACTATTAACATTTTATAAGGATAGAGGGAACCTTGGTTTACGAACTTAATTTGTTCCGTAAAACTGTTCGAAAACCGAGTTGTTTGTAAACGGAAACAAATATTCCCATAAAAATCAATGTAACATATGTGAATCTATTAACCTTTACCATACCATGATATAAAATACCCGAACGCAGCCATTCTGTCAACTCGTGTTACCGTAAATAACAGTTAGAGATTAGCTTAAATGGCTTTAATGGCATTAATTTACACTAAATATTGTTAAAAAAAAAGATTAATAACATAATTTAGAGCATTCATTAAGTCCTATATAATGTATCCTTCCTTCTTATCTCTCTTCGTTCAATTAATAAGAAAGAGACAATTATATTTATTGTTTTATTCACTGCGAAAATAATATGTGACTTCTGTATTTTATATCTCAAATGGTATTTTTAACAACGTATTGAATGGAAAAAATAATTGTTTATGTACGATTCCCTTTTCATAATTAATTTTTCACTAATCATTCTTAAGCGCTAATATTTTTTTTAGGATTATCTAAAATATGAATTTTATCTTGCATGTATGTACCGAAACATTACAGGTTTAATTATGATGGTAGACCTGTGTTACTGCATGGTTAGGGAAGGGTTAAAGACCCCAATAAAATTGCTCTTAATGATATTTATTTTCTACTTAATGCTTAAAATCTCATAAAATCAATAAAAAATCATCGTTATAACTTAAAATTAATTGAAAGTAAGAAAACGAAAATAATAAACAAACTTTATTTTAACTTATCTTACATAATATGTTGTTATTCTTCCATGAAATGATTAAGTGATTGAAGTTGAGACATGAGATAATCATTAAACAAATTTATAACACTGATAAAGTCTTATCATGTTTTGCGCATGCGCCGAGATCTTAGTCTATGGAGCACGTGACTGCCTGCCTATTCGTAAATCGAAATTCTGTCCTTAAACTGAATCATTTTTTCGTCAGGATTTTTGTTCGTAAATCGAATTCGATATAATACGTTTTTTAAAAAGAGAAAACTATTTTGAATTAAAATTGGTATAGCTAAATTTCAAATACGGATGTATTTATTCACCTTTAGTATTGCATGAAATCTTATTTTGTTTGGTAGATAAACCTTGATTGTTAGAAAATCGTGAAATATTTTAATAGCTTTTTTAAACACAAAGGCTGTTTTTCGATCAGTGTGACCTCAAATAAGTGCATCTCAAATAACGTTTATTTGAGTTGCATGCATATTAAAAAGAAAATAATTTTAGAATGGTCAAAACACTATCTGTAAGAAATATATTAGAAAAATAATTTAATCAAAATAATGTTTTACTCTATGTACCGCACGTTCGACAAATAAAACACATTTATCGACATTTTTTTATTTAATTTCTACCTGACAATAGATTTCTTACAGAAAAGGTCAAATGCAACGAACCCGTTAAGAACGGTATCTATTTTGAATTAAAAAAAAAAAAAAAAACAGTCAATGTTCGGAATGGAATAAATTATTTTCACGGTAGAGTGCCGACGCGATTTGATGAGCGCTATTACGAGATTTTTGATCATTTGAATTGACATGTACACGCATAGAGAATGGGTGAATTTAACATTAGCATTTTTAAATAAAAAAGTGTACCATTCCTGATCTAAATATATTTAAACATAAAACTAGAAACATAATTAGAAAGAAGAACAGACCAAGAAAATTAGAGCAATAAGGTTCAAAAAAATGTCGGTATATAATTTACAATAATAAAATAAATTGATCCCTAATATAAAACACAAAAAATATTACAAGTGCTACTAAAATATAAGTTTTATTATTACTCATCTCCTAAATTACCAGGAAATTATAAAAATATTTTAAACAGTCTTAAAGAGAAAACTATTGACATAATTTAGAAACAAAAAAAAGCAATTTTGACAAAAATGACAAAATTTACCTCCTTGTTCCAAATGATAGCGATTTTTAATATTCATTACATTCATTTTAATATTCATTAATATGGCATTTTTAATATTCAATACAAAATGCCATCTATTATATAATAATTTCAGCCCCTCATCCAGATAGTGTTTAAGCGAATAAATTTTTTAAATGAATTTACATTTATAAATATTTTATAGTGATTTGAATTCAAATTTAATTTCTATGTTTTATTTATAATACCCAGCTCACAATACTCGTAAAAGTATACATAAATAAAAAAGTGAACTTATATATCTGTATTTTTTAATTAAGGGAACATATTACAAATCACGATAATTCAACACTGGAACAGACAGGATCTCTAGATTTATATCCCACAAAATCACAGGCGTAGGCCATTAATATTAATATATATATATTACGGTAATTAAACTAATTATAAATCAATACAACATCAATGATAGAAAAGGTAAGCCAGACGATTGGAAATGGATGAAAAAACTGGTTAAATTCAATGCCAGTCGGTGGTCAGATACCGAGGTAGTCATAAATAATGATAGTGCTCCCAACAAACACTAATTTATTAATAAATTAAGATATTTTATTTCACGATAAGGTAGATTTCACAGCTACCAAATATATTGACATGAACTAAAGGAAATGCCTTGTTTCAATATTTTCATTTTGGTATCACCCACGTGATCACTTTGGTACCACTTACGCAATCAAATAGCTCCGCGATTTTTTAAAAAATATATGACTAGATTGGAACTAAAATTTAAACGCTTACAATATAATATGCATTAATGTAAATAATATATTTTGTTTATACAAACATTTAATTTTCTAAAAGTAAATAAATTATAAATACGTTATAAACTATCGGATTTATTTCCACAAATAATGTGTATAGAATGCCCCTCGTCCCCCAACTAATGTTCCGAACCCCTCTCTTATATGTACACTTTATTTTATGTCTATTCATTTACTGGTCTGTGGTGGATTTACAGATTAAAGCTGAATAGTTTGTGCTTAGGTTTTTTTATTAACGGATAATAATGCCTTTTAATAATGTCTTTCATTTAATCGGAAAACAAATTAGTAACATAAGTTATAACAGTAAATAAAATATTACTAAACTAATAAAATAAAGTAATGTTCTATTCATTCAAATAAAGTAGCCTACCTTACCTGCATATTTCAATTTAATCGTAAATAAAATAATTAATTGTAGATATTTTCTTCTATTGGTTAGTTTGCTACGTTGTTAGTTTATTGTCACGTAGATTTATAAATAAGAGATTTAATAAACATTACAATGAAAACTCGAGTATAAAACTGCAGTTAAAGTTTAATGTTTTGTTTAAATTTTTACCAGCTAATTATAATTAAAATTTTACGGATTTTTACATTAAATCCTTATAAGCCAACAAGTCCAATAAAATCAATATTAATAATTATGAACTCCTACTTAAACTATAGTAACTAAAAAATATAAAAGGTCATTTAGTTGTTCCAGTACTTCGTATGTATTTGATACATTTTTAAGTGGCTGTATTTTTTTTGTGTTCAATGTAACGTACGATATATTAAAATAATTATTGCCACTTAAAATATTTATCAAATAGATCAACTAAAAATGACCTTCTCTATCCGAGTGTCTACAATAATTTTCTTTTTGTATAATATAGGTACTTAATTTAAGTATCTATACTCTTTTTACGAAAAATAAATAAAAAAGCTTTTAAAATGATTAACGACTTCTTCATTTAAAAAAAAAAGTAATTCTATTCGTTATTTTTTAGAATAATTCAATAATACTTAAAGGACTGTGTGTGATGAGAAGTCATAAGAAACAAATAATATACATAGATACCTACATAAACGTACGTGCATAAATTATATAGTACAACACTGATTACCGAGAATGAATACTTCTCGGTGGTGGTGAACTTAGCTTACGATGATAATTATGTTTATTGTTACTCCATTACATCGAAGTCTTTAATTGCGGCTCTTGAACCTTTGCTTGGGTGTAGAAATTATTAATTGTTTCGGTCATTAAAAACTATATTAAAATGCCAATTTACCACCTCTAATTTTCCATTTAACCACTTATCATAATATTATATAAGAGAAATAATAAATTAGTTAACCTGTTAGCTGCTCAGAAAAATCGTAGTTGAAACTGCATCGTACCAAAATTCACAAGCTGGCTTTTTAGAATTTTATTTTTACGAAAAAACCATGAAAACGTTGGTACTATTTCACCATAAGCATCCATTGATCGCAATTTCGTACTATTTTGAGATGAAAAAAAGTTGAAAAAAAGGAAAAAATAAAAGTTGATAGTGTTGTCAGGCCATAACACTTAGAGCATTATTATTTATTTTATATATTATTTTTTGGAAGGCCGACATCAGATTTTATTAATATTATTGTGTTTAATGTGATGCTTAAAATAAACATATATTAGCACTTCACATCACCACTACGTACATATTACATATCGCACTTATGTAGCACTAACAACACGCATGGAATGATGTCGCCGGCCGCGGCAATGGCCAATGCTACCTAACGGCGTACTCACGCTCGTATATTAATTTTAATTAATAAATAAAAAATAATATCTCATTGGCAACAAAAACAAGAAATATCGCGAACGTATGTCAAAATCTAGCTGACAATTAACTTAAATTGGAACGTTCCAGATACTTTCCAACTTATTGCGTCCTTCTCATCAGACTCTGCGGTAGTAACGAACATATAGGGAATGTCTAAAAAGTCGGCAGACTCCACTAACGAAATAAGTCACCCTCCGCCATTTTGTAAAGTAAAAATAAAATCAAAAAAGTTTTCGAAAATTCGATAACTGTAAAAATACCAGCACTTTGACGTCGACATGAGAGTATGTGTGTTAAATTTTCAAATTTAATGAAATTACGATCTGGCAACGCAAAAGTGAGCGCACAGTGTTAATTTTGTATGGAGGAAAAATGACGATTTTTACACTCGATTTCAGACGTAATTCGTTGTTTTTGATTTGAAACAGATTTCTATGGGGCGCCATACGATATCATTACTGGAAATAATAATTTGGTTAAAGGTCCGATCCGCGGCGCCGGTGATATGAGAAATAGACGCCACGGACTGCCACTATACTCACGATAGCCAACTTAAATTCTGACAGTTCTCGTGCCATCTTTTTTTCTGTCGGAAACTTGCGATGTGGGCGGCCAAGGAGTTAAAATATCAATAGAAATATTTTACAAAAATAGTTTTCGTATGATTTTTAGACCAGATGTATTCAGCCAAAAATCGATCTAAATAAAGATCCGAATGTTTCATCAAATATTGCGGTCCCTATGTTTGATACTTTCCTCTCCATACACCATATTTCCCTATTATTTTCATATTTCAACTCCCCCCATCATAACCCCTCTTCGTTCTCAACACAATGCATTTCTTTCAACATCTACCACCTCCGTGTATTTAAATAGTTGTCTCTGATATTTTGTTTTGTGATAAGAGTGAAAAAGTGTACTCTATTTATCATAATTATACATATTATATTAAGTGCATATCTTTTTGTAACAAGAATCTTTAACTACCAACAAACTAAATAAGCATTTGCCTTAATTTTATATTAATAATTTTTGTATACTCATAACAGCGCTATATTGAACATAAACTTAAATTGAATTATTTAAAGATTTTACTGCAACTTACAAAAAATATATTTGGTATGTGTACATACTATTAACAATAATGATTATTTATGGTTACGATAAAATCTTAACCGCACCACATTTTTAAGTATTCGAATAATTTTTGACCATTTTATTTTTATTCTACCGCATTCTATGGACAAAAATGATGTCAATTTAAAAAAAAACTAAAATATTTCTGATATTTGTTTGAAATGTGTCAATAAACTTACTTAGAGTAAAAAATATCAATTTAGGGACTGATAAAAATGTTAAAATAATATTCACATACGGTTTAGAGAAACGCACACATTCGTTCATTTGCCTAAAATATATTTATAGATTGTGGATAAATCATTTAATTGATATTTAATATAAATCTGAGTATATTATATATAACTTAATATATCTGAACAAGTATGAAATAGTAATAAATTATTTAATAATAAGCAGTTGATTGCACGAGGGAAATGATCTGGTAACATTTTACGAAGAATTTCTACGCCGTAATTTTTTTCTTGCATCTTTAATGAAGGCGTATAATTGTTGCGAAGCTATTTTAAAAAAAATACCACTGACTTATACGCAGAGTACATGTACAGAATAATTAAATATTATGGGTATCATTAATATGGTATTCAAATGTTAATAGCAACGTAGGTACCTATCATGAAATCACTCGTGACAGATGAGCAGAAGATTGAGAAGAGGCTGCTTGAAATATGTAAAGTGAACGGTGTTAGGATACCGTTATCGGAAATAAGAGCGGTAAGGTAATCGCAACTAGTATTTCATATCATATTTTTTCCACTAATTATGTACGCCACAGAAAATTAGTGTACATAGTTAAAAAAACAAAGTGATAAAATTAATGTTTTGGATAGTTTTATTATTTATTTATTTTTGGCACGGTCGAAAATACCGCTGTACAAACTAGATTCATTAGAAGTTCTATATTTACTTATCGATGTGAATGTATGTGTGTAGGAAGTATATGAATATGTTGGAAGTTTAACTACTCATACCCAACACAAATGAGGCATGATGTTTCGCAAGTATGTAAGTATGCGTGTAATATGTACGACTGTTATATACGTGTATACATTATTTTTGATATTATTATTAATACAGTCTGAGAATATATTATTTTATATGACATAACATATGCTTTGATAAGATACTTTAATTAGATGCATAACAAGTTATTTCCGCAGTACAGACCACTTTTTCTAGTTGAAAATTAACTACTCTGTATTAAATACGCATAAAACTAGAATATTTGATTAAAATAAGCCATTTTAAAAAAAAAATAAAATAAATTTCATTAAAATGATTTATATATGTATTTTTTAAATTAAACTTTCATGGAGATGAATAAACCTCATGGAATTTATTACGTCATTCACATCCGCCGCCGGATCTATTCCCACCACTCAGTGGTCTCGGGCGTCTTCGGTGCTATTGGATCTCGAGTTCTAAAGAACTGATTTTGAAAATTCAAACGCCGTTCTTGTCTATTGTCGAACTAATCAATAATAATAATAAAAAACAAAAGAATGCTCTCAGTCTTTCATTAAATCATAATTATAATTTGAGACGAAAGTCAATGTGATAAAAATAAACATAAATATGTTTCATATGGAGTGCATTTCCGTTTATTATAAATATTTTATGGTTGACAAAACGCAACACTTAAATCGGGCCGAGTATTACAGTAAAGCACATATTATTATCGGATTGTCGGTAATTCCCGACAAGATTGCTTTGTTCTTCTTTTCTCATTGTTCGGTTTAATTTACCAAGCTCTACTTCGATACTTGGGCTTATTATTGTGTATACCTTGTTCTGCCATCGCCGGCTTCCATCTGACGATGGGAAATAACCGACATCTCGAAGAGGTTTGTGCGCGGAAACAAGTGTCGTGAGAATATTTTCTCGAATAGGAACACAAATTCACTTATGACAGTAGATAAGTGCTGGTATGGCATCAGAGAGGCTGGCCTATCTGCGCTAACAATTGGCTCCAGTAATGAGTAATGCTTGCACCGACTAGCCGTTTCAAGGAATGACAAAGATATCATGCACCGTGAGAGATAGGTACAATTATCTACGGTGATATATTTATTTATTTATTCTTAATATAGTGCATACATAAGTATATACATATATATATTTATGTATGCTCAAATATAAACAAGATCGAAGTTTTATTTTTAATTATATAGTTTCTCCTCCATTCTTGAATCATCTGACATTTTATTGAAAATCTTCATTGCACCACCGACTTCGCGGACAGTCTATCTCTTCCTTTTGTATGATGCTCGTGCTCATGTTAATTTGCATTAATTATTTTTATCAATTCTGGTGATAAAAACCATAACATTGAAATATTTTTTCTGTTTAAAACTCATCATATTAAGATCTTTAAGCATTATACTGGTTCGAGTATATCTATTTTTAGTATTATTCTCAAGCTTTATTTTGCAGTACTGATAATTGTTGTATTTCTTCTTCATTAGCCAAAATTAATATGTTGCTGCGGTAGTTTACGTGAGGAAACATAACAGAGTTGCATATTATTATTAATAAATTTTTTGATCTATTCCAGAAGTGAGATTTTTGTGAAGAAGTGTCTTGTATTTTGCAAAAAGTTCAATTTTGAATCTATTATGACTCCCAAATATTTTATTTTAGTCACTTCCTTCTTTCACTATTTATGATAATGGATGGTGTAATTAGTATTGTTTTAATTTCAATGTTAATGAATTTAGTTTTGTTTGAATAGTTAACTACATATAATATAATATATTCTTATAATTATAACTATTCTTATAATTCGATATCTAGTAGTAAATACTAATTAAATGTATTAATTATAAAGATATACGTATAAAATCAATTTTACCGAAAAATATTGTTCTTGCACTACCGGGATTTGAATCTGGATCTCTTTTCACATCCGGGGAAGGTGCATTACCAACTATGCTACAGCGACAGTATTTTTGACGAAAAATTTTCAAAACTATATGTTACACATCCATTATTATTTAATTAGTATTTAAAATATCACAGACCTATATTCTGAATAATTATAACTTCACAATAAGAATGTGTTCTCCTTAATAGTAAATATATTTTTTACTTTTATAATTTTCAAAGTTTATTGAACATTTTTCTTTTAATTACTTTTAGATATGTTTTCTTCTTCTTTCCTTTTGCATGTTAGTATTGACATATAGTGGCCTCAATCAGATAAGACTCGAATGGTAATTTATCTCTACAAGTCTTGGTACTGGATTGACCTCACAGCTGACTCCAGAGTCTATCCAGCTAGATGTAAACTGTGTGTGCAATACCGTGAAAATGCGAAACTTTATAGTGTAATAACCTTTTTAATACTTGCGAGCGCATTAATTTGACTTTATTTAAGTAATCAAGGCACTCAACTATGCCGGAGAATTTTTTTTTAACCAAATCGGAGCAATTGGTGATATTGTAAAGTTATTCCCCTTTGTGAAACTGGGATGTTACTCGCCGATTATTCTACCGATGGTCTCTCTTTCTCTGCAGACTTGAATCTTCTGAAAACTCGGCTGACCAGCATCCGAAACATTACACAACCGATAACCGAAAAATACAATACACAAAATGTTTTATATCACCGCCGTAAAATATAAGACCGATTCCGAAACCGTCTCTGAACAGAAGCAGTTTCGAACTATAAAAACGCGTAAACACACACCATACTCTTATAAGAGTGAGTATACGTGTAAAATATAAACTAATAAAATATTTCAACTCAGTGTTAAGGTGATATTATTAAAAGTTATTTAGTAAAAGTCTGTACGCTTCAGTTGATAATTCTAATATTGAAATGAAATTACAATGGTAACAAACATCAAGTGGCGTCCTAGTCAACTCTGTAATGTCCTTTATGTGAGTTTCTAAATAAGTCTAATCCTTTTATACACACCGTAAAACGATTTTTACAGAATCTCAAATACCTTTCTGATTCTGAGATTCTGTAAAAATAAGATAGATGGCTCTTTAAAATAATGGAACGATTAAATGTATTAATATCAAAAAGGTAACATATAGGTTCGAAAATTGTCGCTAAAAATATTGTCACTGTAGCATAGTTGGATAATGCACCTTCCCCGGTTAGGAAAGAGATCCAGGTTCGAATCCCGGTGGCGCAACAACAATATTTTTCGATAGAATTGATATTATATGTATAGCTTTCTAATTATTATATTTAATTCATATTTAATTTATTTTGTATTTGTATTTAGAAGATAAAGTTTTATTCTATTCAAATTAATTTATATTTTTATTTATTATCTTTGTTTTATTAACCACTAGGAAAAAAATTTTTAGAATGGGACTCGTAGTTAAATTTAGTTGGTTGTTTATAATTTTTTGATTAGTTTTACACGCTTTATTTATCTCCAACGATTCCAAATTATTTAATTTATGACCAACACCGTTTATATGCAAAATTGACAATCCCAATTTTATATCAAAATCATGACCATTTTCTATCATTTTAGTGGTTAATAAAACAAAGATAATAAATAAAAATATGAATCTTAACCACAAAGATAACATTGCTGATTTTAAAAGTAAAATTAATTTATTTATTTCGTTTGTGTAGTGTAATAGCGCGCATGTATCGTGTGTAAAAAATGTTCAGTGAGCACAAAAAATTACGTAATTAGTAATATATTTACAGCTACTGGGGACAATAGATCTTCGCGGTATTGATAAGCCGATTGCAAGAAATCTATTGATCCGTTCTAAAATTTGAATACACCAATCAGGGCGTCTTTTAACGTGTAACGGAAATCGGTCAAAAAAAACGTATTTTTAATGTTTTGGATTATACGCGGTATGCACATTAGATGATATTCGGGATTTTACGAAAACATTTGTGCGAACTCTCACTACGTCTTTGAGAAAATAATGATTATGTAATGTTGAATTGACTAAACACGCACGTAGTTGGAGAAAAGTTGGCATGTTTTTAGCATACCAAATTCGGACGTGTTAACAGCAATTGAAAGTAAATAGATTCACCGAATCTCTTGAAACTTTCCTTGTGTCCACTTACGTTAATATTTTCAGAATACAAACAAATGTCGTCATCACTCTGCTGTTTGCGTAATGCACTTCCATCAGCGCGCTTGTATCCAGCGGTGGGGGACGACGTCACACGGACGCTTCGTCACGGGCCCGACGGGCCTCTCGGGCCCCGCGCTCCCGGCGCACTGCGTCTCGTACATCAACTTGTTTTAATTTGGTACATTACGGAGCAGACGCGAGACCCGGGTGAACGCTTCCTACGTCCAATCGTCTTCTGAATGGACGAAAACTACTCCATTGTGGGCCCACAATGAATTTCCAGAGAGCGATTTTATCCGCTCAACTCAAGTTGACACTTGGCCAATCAGCATGAGCGGATCGGAACGTGTGCGAGAAATTCTGATCCGATCGATGCGTCATCAATGTCTAATTTGAATCGTGCCAAAATCGTAATCAATTCCCTTTTTACCGTAAACGTCTCGAACATGCATGTATCTCGGTAAATTATAGTTTCCTTCAATTTCTTTACACATTGGCTGAATAAAATATTTCTGCGCCGCCAAGTTTAAACCGTTTTTTATTCTAGCTGTAAGTCTAACATGAACTGTTCATTTTGGAGACGGTTTTCAACTCATCAATAAAATAAATAATATTTATGTAGCGAACCTCTAAAATATTTATGGTTCGGAGTCAAGAAAGTCGTACTTGAGAACAATTAGATTATTTGTTAAGTGTTCTAAATGTTTCGATGTAATGTTGTCAGAATGTTGCGCAGTTTACGAGGAACACTGATTGTCTCGGATGAAAACTTTCGCACGGCTCGATGATAACTTTTCACCGCGTCCCGGATAGATATGTATCGGGCAATTTCTTCATAGATTGAAAAGCGGTAAACAGTGTTTACCCTTATTAAGGAGAAAACACTCCCGGCCGCTCGCCACGGCCGGTCGCCCTCGCCTCTCGGGCCGCCGCCGCCGCCGCCGCCGCGCACAGCAATTGAACTTTCGAACGTGTAATTTTCGAGCGGGAATTTTCAATGAACGCGGCCGCGCAACGTCTCGCCGGACCGCGGAGGAAACTTCTCGACCGACGGAGCGTATAACGGGACGCGCGGGAAAGCGCACGCGATGCTGCATTTCGTGAAGTACCTACCCACCCATCTGGGAGTCGTGAGAGGCGGCCCGCCGAATGGTCGGTTTCCGTTCACGTGACGTACCCACGTGAACTTTGGTTCGCCCCAAGGTCAGCGAAGAACTACAGCTAGCGGATTGTAGATAGGCGCGGATGCTCGGCCTGCGCGGAGGCCCACACCCGCGGCGTTTGTAATCATGTCTCCATTAAGACCGAAGACAGTGCAGGAAGCTCGTTAACGAGCTTTATAAGAAGCGAGCTTGTAGATTATTATTTATTTCCAGTTTAAATACCTCGCACCTAACACTCTCGGTAACTGGTTGTTTACAAGAGAGCACCCCGCTATCATTCACACTAGTCAGATTTATAGCGCATTATTTATACTTGTGCATCCACGGACGTTCACCTATTGGTCGGCAGCTCATGTCGACAGATGGTATAGAGCATAGAAACTCATGTTGCGAAATTTATGACCCACTACATTCCGTATCTCAGAGTAAAAAAATAGTGCTTATCTTGATTAAACATGGTCTTTTATCTACAACCCGTTTCATCTTTAAATCAAGCATTTTTTAGGAAATTTTAGACTTTTCTTCAAAATTTATCAATTTATTTGCGATATATTTCAAATAGCTTCATATAAATAACATACGTTTATTCAATTCATTCATAATGTACTTTTATTGACAATAATATTTAAATAAAGTATTAATATTACATAAAAACCACGCTTGATGTAACGCGTTTGAGCAATATCATACTATTATATTTTAATTAATCGTTCGCCCTCGTCTTCAGAAGCTAAAATTATCCTATTTAAATAAAAGAATAAGATAGGAGTGTGAACAAAAATAAGAAGATACTGTTTAAACAAAATAACTCAGGCAAACATTAGGTCACACTGTAAAGGAAAGGTTTTTTTGATGCATGCTTAAAGAAGCGCTGAAATTAAGACAAATCAATCGTTAGGTATTTAAAATTACACGAAAAAGTCAAGGTCTAATTAAAGATTTTGCAAAAAAAACTAGTTTATCATCTAATTACGTGTTCATTCAGTAAATATCATTTCATTAAGGAAAACACATTCTTATTCTAAAGATGTAATTATTCAGAACATAGGTCTGTGATCTTTTAAATACTAATTAAATGTATTAGTTAGAAAGATATGCATATAAAATCAATTTTATCGAAAAATATTGTTGTTGGGCTACCGGGATTCGAACCTCGATGTCTTTCAAAACCGGGGAGAGAAGGTGCATTATCCAACTTTTTTTTTTCTTTCTTTGATATTTTATTCTCTAATATAACTTATATTATGTAGTGTATTTTTGAGATTAATTTTATAATTAATCATGTTCTTTATTGTACCTATTTGATTAGTTCAGTGCGGGGTAATTACAGGCTGAATTAATTGCGTTAGGCGAGGTTTTCCTATTGCTGAAATAAAGTATTAATATAATACAATGTACGAAAAAGGATTTAGATATTTTTTTATATATATTACATGGTGATTTGAGTAGGTAGGTACTTATATAATAATAATGATAATGTGTTTATTCTAGCGTGATCAGGTTTTTGTTTTAACCCGATTCGCCATAAAGATAATACATATTGTGTTATATATAAAACGTTATGAAATAAATATAATGCTATGAAAAAGAAAACCAAGGATTAACCAATTAATAATTTTTTTTTTTTTTAATAAAGTTAATAAAAAGTAAAAAGTTCACACATATATACACACAAAATATAAATATTACATATATGACTACTTCAGTCACGGCCATTATTGTATATGTAGCTATTCTGCAGGCGCTGCCATTCTCTGGTACATAGCGGTCTTAAATACACGTTATTTTTTGAGGTTAGGTTATACTTGCTCAACCAGTCCGTTCCTGGGTGTCCACGTTTACTTGCTTTTGTAAACATAAATGAAAAATATGAATAATTTTGAATAATGTAATCTAATAGCTATTATGAAAATCCAAATAACAACAATCCTCCAAATGTAGATTTGTGAACGACATTCTAATAATAATTATAAAAAAACTTGGAATGTGCTGCTCGCGCACGTTATATGTGGGATTTATTTTTTTGTCCAACGTTTTAATTTTGATTCAATTTATCTCAAATTAATTTAAATTTTGATGATTTTCATCGAATGAAAAACTTTTTAAAAGTATAATTGTTACAAAAAAAAAATTGATTTTTCAAAATCAGTTGAATAGAATTCAAGATATTAGATAACTGGAGATGACGCCGCGTCACGCGCCCTAGTCGAAGCATGCGCCTATCACAGACTGTTACAAGAATTTGTTTATCCATGTGAATTTTGAAAACGCATGAGATGTGTGAAAGTGCAACTAGGCAATGTAGTATATCTCTGTCTCTGCCAACCTTGACGGAGATACAGTGTGATGATTAGTTATGTTTAAGTTCTAGACAATGATAATTATTAGGAGAACACATTCTTATTGTGAAGTTGTAATTATTCAGAACATAGGTCTGTGATATTTTAAATATGAATTAATTAAATTAATTAATTAGAAAGCTATACATATAAAATGAATAATAAGAATGTGTTCTCTTAATAATAAAGTTGTATCAATGTGTCCAAAATTTAATAAAAATGAATTGATAATTCTGGCGTCTGCTATCAGATTACTCAAAGGTATTTGAGTTTCTGTAAAAATAAGGTAGATGGCTCTTTCAAATAATGGAACAATTAAATGTATTTATATCAAAAAGGTAACATATAAAGGTAAAATATTGTCGCTGTAGCATAGTTAGATAATGCACCTTTACCGGTTAGGAAAAAGATCCAGGTTCGAATCCAACAACAATATTTTTCAATAAAATTGATTTTATATGTATATCTTTCTAATTAATATATTTAATGATAATTATATATAATACTGTGAAAAGGGACTAACTTAGCAGTCTCCCGGTACGAGGGTCAAATCACTGACCATTTGATCACAAGACGAATGCCTTACCAACACATATGAGTAACAATCACGCCGAACTGGAATATTATATAAAAGAGTACTACTTTAAATATCTCATACACAAACTTAACACAGCTATAAATTAATGTAGCAATTCAGTGATAATCTTGTCAGTCTCCTTTTGGCTTCTTTGAGGACAACGATTCAGGATGGCGTATCTAGGGTTACCACATATATATATCCAAAAGGAGGAAAAGTTCTCCTTTTTCATATTAAAAAATACAAATTTTTGATCCGATTTTATTTATATATCTTTTATTATTTATATATATATCCTCCAATTCATTAAACAGCCCTATTTTTTATTTATTCATTTTTAAAACCACTGTTGATTTCAATACAAATATAATGTATGAGTTAATATATATATATATACATTCAATAATATAATAATAATAGATATGTGCACCCCCAAATAATAAAGATCTTGAATTATGGGGTGGCTATCGATATTTATATAAAACAAGATTAAAATCTATAATAATACAAAGTGAAATAATAAGTATTTATTGAAATTTAAAATTAAAAAAATTATCAGATTAGAACTTATGAATAAGAAAGATGTCAGAATACATCATTTTAAAAATTATTTTGAAAATCTTTTAGCCATTTTAGACCCTTTTATTGTACATATTTATATTTGCTGCTAATTTAATTGATTTTGGCAGTTGGTTATACAGTATAGGAGCAATTTACGATGTATGTCTATACATGTTAATTGGTTTTACTTCGAATCTGATAGTTGTGATAGATTTTTATTTTGACCTTTTTATAAAAATGAAATAAAACAGTTTTTTTATATCTATACTATGAGATTACTAATAGTTTTATCGGAGGCTCCTCCAGAACGTTAAAAATATTCTAACGTTAGAATTAGCGCGTTAGAAATAGTTTAAAAAAATTTCGGAGCCTTAAAATGTTCAATGTAAAATGTCCTATAAATAGGAGGTTCGCGGAAGGACTGTAATGTATACGAACGTTATTATGGTAGCTTTGGAAATTATGCAGAAATATGTAGGAAAAAACATATTCTATGCAGTGATGGTAGCAGTGGCGTAACTATCCCAATGCAGTGCATTGGGGACCATGTTCACGCTCTACAATCCATTTGCATTAATATTATTGCGAGTATTAATACCTATTCCAGATTTAATTGTTATTAACATCAAGAAATGGAAATATAAAATTTATAAAATCGTTTCCAATGTTTCTTAGTTCTGTCCCATACACATGTAAAACATTATCGATGCATACAGTAGCAGTACCCCGCTACTATGTCGGATTAAGGACCAGACACCAGACCATCGTCGTAAAGTGAAAGTTGCCTTAAAGCGAAGCAAGCTTTTTTTTTAATTACAAGTATTTACAAATGTTTAATAACACGTATGTTTTTTTTTATGAAAGTGTGAATATTATATGAGACAGGAGACTAATATTATTCTACAAATATTAGATATCTCATAGAGACAAATGTGTTTTTTATTATATTTAATGAAAAATATATGGAAGTATGGGGTAATTACAAATTTTAAAAAAAATTGATTCTCATTGTGATGACATATATGCAGTTTAAAAAAATGTAAAAATAAATTATCAAATTTGGTCCATAGATGGCGATGGTGTAGTGGTACTTGAAGCGAGTTCACATACTAACAATATACAACTTTCAAAAATTTGATAAATGTGGAGACTGAGGGGAGAGCATGATGAAAATATGAGGTGATCACTTAAACCAGCCGAAGACAGGTCGTAAGTCCTGTAATTACCCCATAATTTCATATATTTTTTATTAAATATAACAAAAAATAGCTTTGTCTCTATGAAATATCTGATATTTGTTTAATAAGAGTGCCTTTGTAGGTAAAAATTCAGTTATTGTGTGTTCTTGGACATATTCAAATATAGTTAATTTTATTCTCACTATTTATTGGATAAACACCGCTATATTCGTATATCTTATGTACAATACTAACTTGTTAAGGGGCCCTTATTTCCATTCTGCATTGGGGCCAAATTTTTGTAGTTACGCCACTGATAAGGGTTGATAACTTCTTGAAGAGCCAGAGATGAATACCGAGAGGTCCGTGTATTATGAAAGAATACTGGATAAAATACTGCAACTTCAATAACTTAGTTCGTCGTTTGGCAGAGTTTGAAAAATTGCAATCTATTTTCATAACTTTACATATGTGAGCATTGCAGTTGACTTTTTTTTATTGTTATTTTTCCACATAACCACCATATGTTAAAAGATATAAGTAAGTAATCATATGTATGAGTAAAGTGCAAAAAAAGTACAAATTAGAAAAATTTGCGTCTTTCTTGATATTTAAAGACGTCTGAAAAAAGGACCACACGACGGTTGGCGGCCATATATTGCACAGTCGACTATTTAGAATCAATTTGGTGTAATTACAAGTATTAAAAAAATCGTTTACATGGTATGGTACCAAAACATTTTTTTAAAAATATTTTCGTATGTATTTTAATTTATTTATTCATGTAAAGCATGCATGGTGTATGGATTTTGGAGATTATTGTATGTACTTATACTTAATTCATAAAATAAAAATAATATAAAATGGAGTTACATCAAATTGATTAAGCGGACGATATGAAGGGCACATGTATTTGAGATATTCAGAAATGTCCTCCGCAATTTCATAGTAGATTGAACTCCATTTCCATTTTTACATCTGGTAGCCCTGGGCGAGCCGGGCCGGCTAGCGGCTGTCCGCCCACTCCCCACACTCCCCGCCGTCAGTGTGATGAGAGGCCAGAGATTGCCACATGATTGATATACGAAGCGTATAAATAAATCAATTGTTATAAAATTCACGATATCCACAGTCGGCAACATTTAATGCTCTCACGCTCGTGCGCGCGCATACTGTACCACGCCGAAGTAACGTTATCGCGCTCTTTCATTAATCGTGTGAAGTATACCTGCACTCCTGCATGACAAACACATCCTCATCGTCACATCACCAGTCACTCTGAACCACATACTCAAAGGTGACGCGTTGAATTCAATACTCCGATGTAAACAATGGGGTATTGAAGTGGAACTCGTGAATCATTATCGTTGTATGCTAATAACATCGTAAAACCAACCTGAATATATACATGTAACTATTATTATTTTATGTATACTTTATAATGTCCGTATATCCGTATATGTAGATACATATAATATGAATATACACACAATGCCTGGTGAGGTGAAAAAGTACGCTAAAGTATGTATTTTTTAATTTACTCTTAACAAAATTCTTTACTTTTTGAAAAAAATAATTAATTATTAAAATAAAACACAGAGTTGTTTACATTACACTATACTTTAATTAAAAATTAAAACTTTTTCGACGCTTACCGCTTCATCTTCAGTAATAAACTAAAGCTATCGACTACATGAGGGGGCGGTATGATAGCGGCGTTGCGTATAGGGGGGTTTCGGTGAAAAGTGAAAGTACTTGTGGTCGGGGCTAATATGGATAGGAGAGGAGGTGTAATAGGGAGTGTTTGTATGTTAAGTACATTTTTATTGTTAATATTAATCTCTATATTTTTTAGAATGTCTAATTTTCTCCCCTTTCTGCATATATGTATTATTTCTACGTTCTCATGAGCGAAGCGATGATCTGCCATCTCTGTTTATGCTGGAGTTCTTTATCTAAGGTGTTCTTCTATTCGTGCGTGAATTTTTCTTCCAATTTGTCCAATGTAAGATGATTGAAATTTCTTAAAATTAATCTTGTATACTCCACTATTATTTTTTAATGGCGGATAACACGGGCTTATTAGGGAGAGGAGGAGGTAGTAAGACAGTGCGAAAGGGGGTGCCAGGTGGATATTGAAAATATATGATTCTAACGGAAGTATCTCGAAGCTGTATGAAATTTTTTGATAGTTCTGAAAGATTCATGAAGCTATAATTTTTACCGTAGAGCTTTTGTTTTTACGAGTATACTATTATACTATACAAATTATGATAATTATAAGTTAATATTTAACCAGTATGCAATCATTATTCATCATCTATTTAAAATGAGAACACTTATCGACTGTTAGGTACACAAGATAAATATTATTCTAAAGCAATATGCTTGTATTTTTATTAATTATCTTTGTTTTATTAACCACTAAAATGAGTTTTAATACTTCTACCGGTTTCGAAAAATACCATTTTCTTCTTCAGTAATTATGAGTTATGACATCCTGAAGAAGAAAATGGTATTTTTCGAAACCGGTAGATGTATTTAAACTCATTTTAGTGGTTAATAAAACAAAGATAATAAATAAAAATATGAATCTTAACCACAAAGATAATATTGCTGATTTTAAAAGTACAATGTGCTTGTGTAATTAAAATAATACTCGCTTGTTAGTCTCGCTAGTCGAGGATTGAACTAGCTACCACTTGGATCACAGTGATTTGTCTCATCTCCAGATATGCACGTTGCGAGTTTTCAAATAATTCTGCTACGTTAATTAACGGGATATTGAAATTTGGAACAATATTTTAGTTTACTGTGACCGAGATACATTAAGCAATTAATTGATTTTGTTTTAAATTTACACCGTGTTGCGAGGCGATTAGTCATTCCTAAGTCAAAGCGAATTTTTAACGCATTTATTTGAACTCGGAGCATAGTAAATTTAATATTTAATAAATTAAAAAAAACGGTTGATTATTAATTTTGACTATATAAGTTTTTAGTATTTAAATATAATAAATATGAATTAAATATATTAATTATAAAGATATACATATAAAATCAATTTTATCGAAAAATATTGTTGTTGCGCCAACTAAGCTACAGCGACATTATTTTTAGCGACAATTTTCGACCATATATGTTATCTTTTTGATATTAATACATTTAATCGTTCCATCATTTGACAGAGCCATCTACCTTATTTTTACAGAATAATGTCGCTGTAGTTTAGTTGGATAAAGCAGGTACAATTGTTATTTCTAAATGAAATGTAGTTTAAATATGAATTAAATGTATTAATTGGAAAGATATACATATAAAATCAATTTTATCGAAAAATATTGTTGTTGCGCCACCGGGATTCGAACCTGGATCTCTTTCCAAACAGGGGAAGGTGTATTATCCGACTATGCTACAGTGACGATATTTTTAGCGACAAATTTTCGAATCTATACGTTACCTTTTTGATATTAATAATACATTTAATCGTTCCATTATTATTCTAATTAATACATTTAATTCATATTTAAAATATCACAGACCGTCTGTTCTGAATAATTACAACTTCACAATAAGAATGTGTTCTCCTAAAAAATTAAATATAATAGTTTTTCATAATCGTCAGATGGTAATAGAATTTATGCCGGATTATCTATTCACCCGAATTTCGAAGAAATTCTTTTATCGGTAAGTTGGCACTTATTCACATGATGGAAGAGTTAGTCTTAGTAACAGTAAACCAAAGCTGAGAAAAAGTACTGAGGAATATCTCCAATGAATTAGATGTAATGACGTATAATAATATCATTATATCAACTATATATTCCGCCAGTAATGACAGAAAAAAAAATATTATTAAATTTACACACAGAGTAGTTGGTAGGTTTTTCTGGAATCTAATTAAATAATATTGAACACGCGGGAAATACGTATGCACCTATTTAAGCTGAATACTTAAAGCTCAGATGAATAATTTATTGGGAACTATTAAAGAAAGAATGAATTATTTGTGGAATAAAATAATAAAAAATTAGCAAGATTAGGTTAGGTTAGGTTAGGTATTTTTTTATTGAATAAAGATTATTATTGAACAAATTATTCAACGTTCATTTTTTATTATTGTAACGCACAAACATTGAACAAACTATTTATTTTAATGCACATATGTCTTAAAATAATTCCCTGTTAAAACTTACCCGAGTTTATTTGAACAAACAGATATCAAGCAAATATAATAACCAAGAGAAATATTTTTACATATTCTGTCAAGTGACAAAGTGCCAGACGATTATTTAATTATTTTATTCGAAATATGCGTGCCATTTTTAAAAGTACGACAAACGGATAAAATTATATTATTGTAGATTATTTTCAATAGGTGCAGTATATACTAATTATATGTTGAGTAAAATTCTTCACATGAGACGTGCGTACAATGAGTGAGTTCTACACATCCCATTTTTTTTTACAAAAACTATTCACAAAATATTTAACAATAAAACGAAAGAAACTCGTTATTAATTCAATCTGTTAGATTCTCTCGAATATATGTTTTTAAAAAAAATTATAGCCTACACACACTTTTCATAACGATCGCCATAAAAAAAAATCATATTCATACATATTATAATTCCGATTATTATACCAGATTCGACCTGACTGCCTGTCAGATCACAATGGCGTACCATATTTCTTCGGACACGCAATCCTCTTCAGTTATTATTGGTTCAGGTACTTGAAATTTATTACGGTACTCTAAAACGTCGTCATACAAATTCAATATTCTTCGCGTGTCCATTCGTACCAACGTGTAAAAATAATAAAAATCTAACTGTTTTATTAGAAAAATGTCGCGCTCGTGTCATAGCGAATTATGCATTTAAAACCATTAGCATGGTTCTCAACAAGTTAAGTAGAAATTTCACACTACTTCCTAAAACATTTAGTACTGTTCTTCCCACTAAATAATTTCAGCAAGGTTTTAAAGTTCGTGCAGATTTTTAATGCGTTGAGAAAGCGTTCAGTTTATTGAAATTTTAAATGCTTTAAAATATCCGCACGTAAAAGGAATTAACTTAGTTTTCATGGATAAATGGGGCTTTAAATTGTCTGCAAATTCAAAGTTAAACGCACTAGGTCAAATTCATTATTTTTGTTTTGGTATTTTTATATCTATTACGATATTTCTTAGGATTAGTCTGTTTAAGGGGTTGTATGTTATAGGACGTGGTGATTAAAAATATATGAAGTAAAATCCTAGTTTAATTTTATAAAACATTGCCTTGATAATTCTTAATTAATTTCAAACATATTATTGAACAACATATTTCGTGTAAATTGACGCACGTCTCCCAGAAGTTGTCCTTGTGTATTCCCTATTATCCGGTCTTTCGCCTGGTTTGGATTGCTCGATCATACCACTTCAATGAAAATGTCGTATCAGTTAGTTTCTATATTTTAATCCACAACGATTTACTGCAATAATGCATATATTTACAACATAAAAGTATCAAAATTGAGTAATATTTGTTTTTAAAAGTATATTCTTTTAAGTTCAGAACGTTCAGAAGTTTACATATCAATTTGATTCGTATTTCATAAATAAATTGACACAACTCCTCAATTTCCTTTCAAATTTACTAATGAAAAGAGAGCGTTATGGATTGTAGAAACGAGTATCACAATAGTAAAGATTTATTTGAGATAAACCTTAGTACTTTAAGCACATGTTGATATTTTGATTTGGAGGTATCTCATTGATCAGCTTAAGATAGAAAGGTAGAATGAGACAAAAACTCAAACGATCTATTTGACAACGAAATTTGACACGTGTCTGTCTCTCTATCTCAAAGATTCTCATCCGTGGACACGAGTTCTTCTTCTGCTTCTTGTGTCATATTGAACGGACGTTGGCTATCATCAGTTTGTTTATTGCTGCTCAGAAAAGCTCTACAGTGGACTGGCCAAACAATCCATTGCCTCAGATCCTTCAGCTATGATGTTCACCTTCTTCCAGGGCCCCGACTTTCAGCAATTTTTTCCTGAATTATGTGGTGCAAGATCTCGTACTTCTCCGGATGTCTCATTACATGTTCGAGATATTGAAGTTTTCGGATTTTTATTGTTTTAGATATGTTTTTTTCTTGATTCATCTGGAATCCTCATTGGTAACTATCAATCCAGATTATTTTAAGCATTCTTCAGTAGATAGACATCTCAAATCCTTCAAGTCGTCTTATCATTTCTTCGGTAAGTGTGCATGCTTCCATTCCATAAAATAAAATCGAGAACACATAGCATCTGACCATTCTAATTCGTAATCCAAGGTTACGATCGCAGAACATCGTTTTATGCGGGTTGCACAGAGCTTGCTCAATGCGGAATTTGATTTTATCAGAAGGATCCCATATTTTATTTATATAACACGCTAATAACACGAGTTACCTTTAAATTTATATATTATAAATGGTATATTTATATTTCCAGCTGCCAGGCCGGGAGACGTGTGCTACAGCAACTCTCACTGCCGGCTGTGGGAGCCCGAGAGCCGCTGCGAGTTTCTCATCCCGAACCTGTTCGGCCGCTGCGCGTGCAGCGCACCGCTGCGACAGATTGGCGACAAATGTGTGGGAGAGTCAATCAACCAATATGCTCCGTCGGCGCAGATACCCACAGCGCTGCTCGCTCGGCCGGCCGCGGAGACGGACGCACACCCTCGGAGAGACGTGACGACACGCTCACCCGCATCACAGATGAAACCCGTTTCGGAAACAATGGACGCGCCGCCAAACGCGGCCGCTTTCGCCACGGCAGTGAATCAATACCCCATCATGGAAGCCAAAAAAGCCTCCCTTCAAAAGCCCGATAATGAAATCGACAAGGCGAACACGCACGAGTCTTTTCTGGTCGTTGACGCACCGCCCGCGACAACGACCGAAAAATACAACCCGAATATAGTTTTAGCGCCCCCGGGAAAGCACGGCCACGACGGTATGCTGAAATTGATTGCCGACGATGCGAATTTCGATGACCAGGATTCCAACCAACATTTGGCTTACATCATAGGGCCTCCTTCCTTGCGGATCACGCCTAGTCCAACTCCGATTACGACCACAAAAAATACTCTGACACCATTGTCTCCAATTAAGTCTACATCGACCAATATTAGGAAAAAGAAACCTCTTCGCAAGAAACAAGGTGAGTTTTTCTTTAATTTTATTTATCAACTCATGAGCTTTAACATTAATATTCGTATGCACATATAAGTACACATACAGTATATATTACACATTGTTAATAAAACAAAAACAAAGGTATGCACACAACGGCTTAAATATATTGATGAATTATATCATTGTCTAAATACAGCATTAAAAATTACACTTATATTTAAGAATTGACCATCCAACAAAACGGTAAGAAATTAATCCAGTCTGATGAATAACGTCCAGTTTGCCATTTACATTTACTATTTTTAATAAAAATAATAAATCACTAAAAATTCATAATTCTTTTGATGAACTTTATTTAGTGGAGACCAAATTATTGAGTTATATTCTATGTTACTACGAACTATAGTCGCGTGTAAGATTTTAAATGATAAAAGTGAGTTGAGATGTTTTGACACAATATCGCTCGATGTTTTTGTATAGATCAATGATATTATTCATTTCCATCAATATGAATCATAATCAGCTCTTCACTGGTTTTTAAGTATTTAAGTATGTAATGTAATTAAAAATATTTTATAATTTTTTAGAATGACTACTTATAATTCAATTACATATTATTAATTTTGCATATTTTAGGAGGTCATAGGGTCCGTTTCGAGGGAGGTATCGCGTCACTGGGACTGCGCTGTTACTCGGACCAGCAGTGTTCTGGGGTGGACCCTCACTCTCGATGTGTCCAGGGCCGCTGTGACTGTCTTCACAGGGGCAATTCCACAACTGCATGCTCAGGGAATAACACGGGATGTCAGTCTGGAACTTTCCAGGTATCGTTATGTGTTCATTTCGAAAGAGAGCTTTATAATAAACGACAAGTGTAGATATATTTAACAAAATCATCAAAATACATCTGACTTTTATGCGAGTTCTTATTCAAGTACGGGACAACAATCTCGACAAAATATTTAGTCGACTCTGGGTCAGTGATAAATGTTGGTGGTCTTTTGATTTAAATTATTCAATTCTTATTGAAGACTTGTCATACAACAAAACTGTAATAACTATTATCTATGCGTAGTGTAAGTTCAGTCATGAAAATTAAAGAATCTAATCACAAGAAAATATGGAATTAATTTATTTAAATCACTTGTCTGACATTGATATTGTCTTGGACATAGTCGTGGTCAGGTGAAGCATAGATAAATTCAGACATAAATAACCATAAAATATTAATATTTTTAATAATAACCATAAAATTTTTATATTTTTAATATTTACTGCAAAAATATCGTGGTTTGTCATTTTTACAATAAATTTCGTATTTAGCTACTAGCGTTTTACATTAAAACCAACTCCTCCATTATCAGTGCAATAAAAACTAAACCTAAACATAAAATTATTATCTTTTGTTTAAATTTTTGTTATTAATAAACTAATATTACATTAGTATGATGATGAATGAATTAAGGAGAATGAAAAAATATAGGAAAAATACCTCAACATTCTAAATTGGTGGTTAAATTTAGTTGGATGTTTATATGTTTTTATTATTTCTAATGATTCTAAATTATGTAATTTTATAATAAAAAATATTAACTATTTTTCTATTTCGAAGTATGTATTCCAACTTTAATGGTATACCATAGGCAATCTGATATAAATAAGTAAATAAATATTTCAGTGCCGCTCCACCGGAAACTGCATCAGCTGGTTCTTCGTATGCGACGGGCGCTCCGACTGCGCCGACGGGTCCGACGAGGAGTGCGCGGGCGCGCGCTGCCCCCGCGGCTCCCTGCGCTGCCCCCGCCGGCGGACCACCGGGGTGCTGGTGGCCATGTTGCTGGCCGCGCGGCCCGGCTCGGCGGGGGCGAGCGCTGCTTCCGATGGCCGCCAGCACTGCCTGCCGCGGTCCACGCGCTGCGACGGCAAGCAAGACTGCCCCGGCGGAGAGGACGAAAGAAACTGCCGCGCCACGAGGAAGAGGAGGTAGGAGAATCGGCGATATACAGAGTACCTATAACAGATTGTCCGCACTATGTTCAAATTGTAAAATTTCCATCGTTTAAGAGATCCCTTTATATCCTTTTAGATTGCTAGCCCTGGGTTTATGTTGGCAGTATGCCTGTTTTTGCTCTGTATGGAGCGCTACTTAACTCGACAGAAAGTATCCTACCACCGTCGGAATCGGAAGTTTTTTCGGCGCACGCGAGCATTTGTGGAGAGCGACTAAGAATATACAATCTCAGAAATCAGCAGAGGCTCAGCAGTCCAGATTAGTAATCTTACTAGGGCAGTGGTCGCAAACTACGGTTCGCGAGCCACGTGCGGCTCTTCGACGAATGACGTGTTTAAAATACATTTGAACGCTAATGCTAATATGAAAAAATTGGAGAAAAAAAAAAAATTTTAGTTCACAGTTCACAATTCACAACACGAGTGGTCTACTTTGAAATACCTGGAGAATGAAGACATTATGATATAACCTGGAATAGTATACGACTCATATGATCAGTTAAAAAGACTAGCATTTGCTGTTCTTTCACTATTCGGTTCTACATATTCGTGCGAACAATCTTTTTCAAGCATGAACCATATCAAAAATAATATGGAGAATATGGAATCGTGCCTGAAATTAACAACAACAACATACAAACCCAACTTATCCAAACTGGGGTTATCCTAGGATGACACGGTCTTATTACCAATAGAATAGAAATCCCATGACCAGGATTATTGTTACCGAAGATGTATATCTCGCACAAGAGATATGAGCGTTTTATCAAATTCGAAACATTCAATATTAAAACAAAATTCTTCATACACCTGCGGCCACAAGAGTCGGGTTGATTTCTTTAGTGTGTGAAATAATGTACATATTTAGATTTTTTCAATATTAATGGATTAGTTATTTCTTTAAGTTTTTGAACAGCCGCTATTTTGAAACTAGATAACGGATCCGATACGAGGATAAGGGTAGTTTCGACGTATCCCGGTAGAAAGTACTTTGAAATTTTTTGGATGTTGCCTCAGGAGATTTTTTAGTATTTCTATCGAAATCTACTACATAATCTATTGACAACATACACAATATCACCCTAGAGGTAGAGGAATGTCAATCATCAAATGCGATTTTTTATTAATATGTTATATATATATAAATTCCAGCTATTTTTTTGACAGACATTTAATTATGTTTTGGAGGAATCATCTCATAATTAAATTTAAAACACGTCATCACAACGGTTGATAAGAAAAAAAACAAAATTAATTGACGATTTATGCGGTATGCAATTTCTATATACAATTTGATCGTTTTCGGCATACAATTTAAGCAGGTATCCACTCAAAAGATTGTGGACTAAGTTTTTCCACCCTACATATGTTAAATTCAATTACATGTTTTGTACCGCATTTACGTTATAATACGTATTATATAAATCGGAAAACGGACTATTTATTTTCATTTCTAAATAAACTTGTTCTATTCCATACGCATGATTTAAGTTCGAGGTGAATCCACATTTGTACATATTCAATACACTCACAATTTTTTATTTTGTACTTTTATATTTCTTGTCGAGTGCCGTTATGTAGTTCGACCCAAGAACAGAGTTTAATCTAAAGGAGCCCGTACACGTGGACACTTTTGTCTCGACAGTAGCTCCAGAGGTGGAATAAATACCAAATCTAGGTTATGTAGTCACTATAGTATTTTAAATTGAGGCGAGATTGAACCGATCAATGTACTGTAGGCTTCAGAGTTACCCAATAAGCAGTATTTAGTTGATAAGTCATTTTATTTTATAAAAATATGGTTAATATTATAATTAACAATAAAGTAATTAAGCCAATTAAAAATGCATTGTTCATCACATGCGTTCATTATACTACAGTGTATTAACATTGAAATACAATGTACCCAAAAATGATATATTCCGGCATGTATCTGAATATTTTAAAATGCAAAATACAGGAAAGCGTAAAATTATACACAAGAACATAAAATAATTATAAACGTGGTTTAAAAAAAATGTATCATGTAAAAGTTTTTCGTAGGGTAGTGATGAATTCGAGAATATGTCTAACTCATTTGCTGGGTTAATTTCATTATACAATCTACACATTCGTGAAATCGGATTAAAGAACGCAACGTTGCATGTCGTATTAATAATAAATACTTTAGATTATTAAAATTATTGGTGGGATAATATCCCGTGGACTGTATAGATTAAAATCAATGATTAGTTGACGCAATCCGAATTGGAACAAGAAAATAAATATTGGCAGATGGATCTGGAGTACGTTGATCTCTGTCCTGAGTTGGACGTCAATTTCATCTTCACACTTTTGTAGTGAAGAACGGAGATATCACTGCACTCCCGGAGATGTTTAGAACACTGCTTCTTCGTGGTTCTGGCGTTACGCACGGCGCTACTCGCGAATGTTAAAAGAAACGCAGATGTTGACTGTTTCGTGTCGAAATCCCTAAGTAATTAGTTGGCCAAAGCGGGAAAGGTATATTATGGTTTATATTGGAAGGACATAATGAACAGGGAGTAGGTACTCAAACAAATATATTAACTAGGTACATCATGAACATGTGATTGAAGCCATCTAAATTTATATTGGTAAAAAAAATATGGAAGACTCTTAGGAAATTATTATTACCTATACTATTGTTCATATGCGAATTGTTAAAGCAAAATGTAAACCTAATTATTGTATGTAATGGTGTCATCACGTACTTAATGATTTTTCAGATGTCCGAAGTTCACATTCCAATGCGCTAGCGGAAAATGCATTCCGGAGCACGAGTTCTGCAATTCGATCATATCTTGCGAGGACGGGTCGGACGAGCCGCCTAATCTATGCACAGGTCAAGCAAGGTAAATAACCCTTTCGTTACAGATTTCTACAAACATGATAATATATTTTGATTCGCAACCGTAACGTATAGGTGCCTCCGTGCTGTCGGTCTGCGGTAGAAACAAGATTGAAATGGTGTTCACGACTTCCGCTAGATGCCAGTAAGTCCATTGTTAATGTATGAAGTGTCGTAAAAAGAATAATTATCTGATTGTCTAAAATACATCTTTATTTTTACATTTGCATATTTTAACTGCCCTTTGTTTTAAATTGAATTTTCGATCTCTTAATACAGTGATGGCGAATATTTTGGCGTGTCAAAAATTCGGAAAAATCTATCTTAACTTCTATTTAATTACCTATATGAAAATAAACCATTTACACATTTATGTAACACATATTATTTACATATTGATTAATTAATTGCTTTTTTTACAAATTGAGATCCAAAAGAAATTTATACATAAGTATATTGATACATATGTGTCTACCTACCTGTAAAAAATATATTTATATTGATGCAAGCTTCAAAATAAAGTTATTTTGCTAATGGATGCCGATTTATCGGCACTGAAATCAAAATCAATAAATAATATGTAGTGATAAATTCGAACGTTGTTGTCTGGTGGCGGGACACGTGTTTTTTGGTAACTCTGATATTAGTGAACGATGGCGTGTCGCCCAAAACGCTCTGGCGTGTCACCTTTGACACGCGTGTCATGGGTTCGCCATCACTGTCCTAATGTATATATAATTTAAATAAGAGATGCAATTATGGAATACTTGTCGCATCAAAATAATATACTTTTTTAAACTAAACGAACGGCATATGGTATGCAAAATGAAAATAAGGTTAAAGTGATACGGTCAGATTTACCCATGAAGCCCATGGCTAATATGTGTTAAGGGTTTATTATAATATTTTAACAACAGTTATTAGTAATGCTCCTTCTTTATTACAATAATCCTGTGTCGAGGTGGGCTATTGTTTAAATGTTATTCGAGTGTATTTATATTAGTTAAAAAATTTGATGACCTAATTTTTTTTTATGTAGTAGTGCTCGTTGTTAGTTCAAAACGTAATTAAAAAATGTATGAATTATTTGTTATTGATTATTTCAATTCACTTTTCGGGGCCCCTACCAAATTGGGGGCTCTGGGATACAGCCCCTTTAGTCTTACGCTAAATCCAGTTTGAATACTAGACCACTTGTTTGTCTCTATGCTAGTGTAATACGGCTAGATCAAACAAGTACGTTAGTCTATTTATGTATGCTATTGATTTTTGGCGGATAACTGATTAAATTACGAGTCGAAAATATTCAAGGAATATGTGCAAATTATTCACCGTTACGAAACATGTTATTGTTTGAAATTTTTACAAAATCACGCTAAGCTCTAAGTGTAGGTACGTACTTCGAAAACAATATTTGCGAAATTTATACATTATTAATCTATATATTTGCTTATAATATATATTGCTATAAATCATCTAACAAAAAAAGTCTGACCGCTCGAAATTCGATGACCTTTAATTAATTTGTATTTAATACATAATTTAGATTGAATAAAATATTTCACATAATCGTAATAATCGCATAACTATGTTTTTTTAATAGATGCTTTGATATGGTTGAGATTCCTAGATTCCATATTCCTTGAACATTTTTGACTCGTAATCCACCCATAAAATATTATGGACTAGGTCTGTTACACCCTGTATGACGTATTATAAATCCATTTAGTATTATTATTTAAAAAATAGGTATGTTGTAAAAATGTGAATATATAAATAATATCACGGATCGGTTGTCAGATACTACCATGGTCCGCCACTGACTTATGCTGGATTTATGTAATAACTTTTGCGTATTTTTATTTTTATTATTAGCATTATACCTGGTTCTAAACCCTTAACCCTTTATTTTGTGTAGTGTCGATGAAAGCACGCACTGCCCGTTACGCTGCGCCAATGGGAGGTGTCGTTCGACTGCAGTGGCGTGCTCCGGGAGGGACGGCTGCGGGGACAATAGTGACGAATCTATGTGCACCGTCTGTCGTAAGTATCCACCTGACTATTGACATAGAAAACATATCTATGTGGAATTAATTATATTTAAACTCCGATGCATCTACATGAAAGAAGACGTAAGTTATTTTAACAAACCTGGACTGCTCGATTCTTTTAACACGTTCACTGCTGACAAAAATATGCTTGCATCTGCGCCGTGCGTAACAATTTCGTTAATTTATGCTAGCAGCTACTTGATCAAATATCCACTAGTATTTGCTTGCTTTGTGTATAGGTATGTGTGTGTGTGTGTGTGTGTGTGTGTGTGCAGACATGTACATAAAAATAAATATTAAATATAACATAAAAACTGTCTAAATGTGACGGGCTGAAGAGAAATACTGACAAACTGCTATATTTGCTGTGCAGCAATATTTTCGTGAAGTTATAAATATATGAAATCCCCTCAGAAACAACACTGTATATCGGTTTTTACAAAAAGCGTCGGCCATCTTGGATGACACGCTGTATTGTTGCTGGCAAGATCATTTAGAAATTGTGCGTAATAGTTTTAGTATTTATTTTATAATGTAGTTCGATACCCAAGAAGATATACAACGTTGCGGCATTCATAACTTAGATCTGCTCAATAATTGATATACAATGTTGTTGCAGAGGTGGTTTCGTATATCGATAGAACACGCTCGGCGTGTCGTGCGCTAGCAGCAATGCAGATAGTTGTATAAAAGCCTCGGCACTGAACGTGAATTATGGGAGATTCTCCGGAGAAATGCTGAGTAACTTCATCATTATTATTTTGTTATATAAATATGATCTGCGATATACTGTTATTGTGGGTTAAATCTGCCGGCAGTGGTGTGTGGAGAGTAAGTCTCTTATATGTTTTTCTTTTGTGCAGTCTCGTTTCCCGGAAGGGAGTGCCTCTTTATTTCCCCTCTGCTCTACAGTCTTGTTAATTGTATTATTTTATATTATCTCTATGTTATGTTATGTATTGTAAATATTATTTATTTATTTACTAATAAAGTGAGTCAACCGGGGACAATGAGGACAAATCTTGTTTTGGCTGTGCGGTATCGCTATCGAACAAATGCCTAGTAACATTAAAAAATGCCAACCACGCGGCGAACGAGTAGGGCCGAGATAAAACATTGAGCTTACTGCATCGGTCCCGAGTAAGCGTTGGGTCCGCTCTCATTGTACATTTATTTGATTAGAATTTTTATAGCGATGCCTATAAAATCGTAAATTTTTACTAACTTTATAATACATTCTAGCAATAATTAAAATATCTCCTATCTTATTTAATCATTGTAGTTATTTCAATTATCATAAACATATTATTTTTTCACAGGATGTCCAGCGACACCGCAATGAACTCAAGAAACTGGCAACCAAATTATCAAAATTTAAAAATCCATTTTTGTGATAAGACATGTGTCTCGTGGTCCTTTTAATGTGAACTGTTTACAGTGGTGAATCGTGTATTATGCGCAAATTGTGAATGTTTAAAAAGTCGTACGTAATTTTGCACTAAGTACCTATATAATTGATCGAGAATGCAAAGAATTTGTTAATATGTTCACAAAAACTTTTTGCACCATATGAAAAAAACAAATCGAACAAAATAATAGATGTAATTAATTTATTTTATTCAGTAAGACAACCTGCGTAATTGTATACATATTCATTATAATTACAATCCTTGAAATACGTTTTGCAATTGCTTATGAAATAATTATATATTATTAATGCGAGTGTGAAGACACACCAAGGTTTTCTGATAGAAATGGCAAACCGTTTTGTACGTGTGTGTGTTTTTTGTTGTTATCAATTATCACTCTAATCAACCTGTAATATAATAGTTTATATATTCTATTCAATCTATTCAACACAGATTTGTTTTCTTAAGACGACGATAGAGACTAGTGATGAGATAAATTTGATTGCGGGACTGATGTTAGATTGTAACGGCGATCGGTAAATATGTTTATTTGTAAATCGGCGAGCAATCACTGGTACACTGGAACCTAAACATCCAATTGTTAAATCACTGAACCAATTGAATATTAATCATAGTCACAGTCACGGTTTATCGACCGTCTATTTAATATATTCCCTATTTCAATGTCTCCCTGTCAATCATCTCCCCATTCTTAATTAGACTCCACTACACCCTGTAAGGGATGTCGTTTAAATTTTATGCAATAGTTCAGTTGTTTCGAAACCGGTTGACGTAAAACTAATGTAATCAAATAATTAAACTTTAATCATTTATATATATGTGAGAACAGTCTTTATACCAAACCAGTTCAGTAAACTAATATATAGGATCGGTTCAAAGATGTCAATGAACATTCTTAGTGTCGCTGCAACACCATTTTTACCAAAAAGGAAATATTTGAATTACCTACTTACCTTGTGTTAGTATTTATTTAAAATTGTTTGCGACGTTAGCTATTCAATTACTTCAATGTTTGGACCTTCGGGCGTAAATGCTCGTGACAACTTCTTTGACTTTGATTACTTTTAATGTATCCTAAAAGTGTAGAAGAGAACATTTTTTACTAGCCTTACTAAATTGAATAATTTTTGTCCATCATTCTGAACGATTTTAAATAATTCCTATTTTAAAATCTCTCAGGAAACCATCTAAACGATATGTTCTCGGATTAGGCATAATGCTTGTAATATGACCGTATTTCTGCTCAGGAATGTGGAATATATCTTATCAAATACTCTGCAGTGATGCCATTGCATCGGAATTGTGTCGTGTGTATGTATTAATAGTATTGAATGTATGTGAAGTTATTGTGCATATAGATCGGCAGTAAAACCGCTCAAACATTTTTAAAAATTAATATTTTTTTAATAATATGAATTTAAAATGGTGATGATTAGATTAACATCAACATCGTTGGAAATGTATACGTCATTGATCCAAGGTCCACGGTAAGATAATTAAATTGTGGCTAAGGCAACATCTTTATTATATTTTCAGTATGTTCAAATCTTTGTAGGAACCAATTATTGGGATTTATCCCCTGAGGGATTGTCATCAAGATATAGATGTCTCACGGAGACGAAGCTATTATTTGTTTTTTTTACATGGAAAGTATAGAAGTCTTGGGCATTACAGGGCTTACACAATGTATCAAATTTAAAATAGATGAACGTTTCATTGTTTTCAGGTCGTAAGCCCTGTAATGCCCAATACATCCATACTTCCCATGTAAAAACAAATAATTGCTTCGTCTCTGTGAGACATCTATATCATCATCTTTATAATTTATTTTTAACGGCCCTCGTTGTTTCATTGGTCGAAAAAATCTTTAGTAAATAAATATAAGCATGTATTCGTAGAGCCAAAAATATATCGTTTTTTTTGCATGTCATTAAATAATAGTGATGAGGGTAAACCCAACCTTGACCTTGAGAAGCGGTAATTGACTTGAGCCATGATGACCCATCCAACAATAATGCATTGTATCATATCATTCCGCTTCGCCTCAGTAGACCTTGAACGGTTGGTCACGATTTCTTTATCCGTGGCTTTATCCAATTAGTTAAATACTCGTATACGTAGGTATGTCGGACGGACGGCAAAACAATTTTTTTGGTTCTTTTTTACAACCCGATCGCCTTTTTATAAAACACCATTGACCGCGTAACCTTCAAAGTAATTAAAAATATCATTTACATATTCTTCAAGCCTCTCTGGCAACAGTTTTGTATTACTGGTGAATTTAATATTATTAATGTTAATATAAGAAAACTTGACGGTAATGTTTGGACAATAATACGTCGAAAACAGAAACCATAGGTGTAATTAATTAATATTACGTATTAAACTATTTATTTTAACTATTAATAATATTTAAAAAACTGATACATTTATACATAGATATACTGTGCTACTATGCTAGTTATATTTCTTCCAAATAATATTATAATTGATCTTGAATTTATAATATCTTTTATATATATATATACATTTAAATCCTAAAGGACGAGTGTCGACTTGCATTATATTATAATTGCAATAATTTGTTGGTAAGTTTATTTCGATAAAAATTGTCGGCTGTTTGACGTAAAAGTAAACATTTTTCGTAAAGTGATTATTTTTGTAAATATTAACATTATGTTTATTAATACAAATGTAAGTATTTATAATTAATTATATGATACATTGTGATGTAATAGTTATAATAATTGTTTATTTACACTGATCTAAAATTATTCGTAAGTAATGACCAATGACTTTTGTACTTTTTTAACATTTTATAAAATAAAAATAGATTTAAATTATTTGAGTTTTCATCTTTACATTCATTCCGCACGTAATACGAACTTTTATGTTATATTTTTTTTTTCAGAAAAAAATTGTCACGTAAAAGTGACTCATACAAGTCATACTTGTTTCCATGGTGAATATATTTTTTATTCAGTAGCCATAAACGTTAAACTTAAGTTTTGACACTTTTTAAAAATTCGCATGTTTTATAAACCACACACTATAAATATATTAAAAACATGAATTTTAAAAATAATACATACCTATTACCCTACTACTCAAAGTAAAATGCATTTTTATCGCAGACCAGTAAATTAATAGACATGAAATACAGTGTACATATTGGAGAGTGGTTTGAAATATTAGGGGACGAGGGGTATTCTGCACACATTTTTGGTGGAAACATAAATCCGATTGTTTATGAGACTTGTATGTAACAGTATATAATGAAGCTAAATAATAAATAAGTATATGTGTAAACAAGACGTATTTTTATATTAATGCATATACGTAATATTGTCAGCGTTTAAATATTTGTTCCAACTGAGTAATATTTAAAAAAAATAGTCGCGGAGCTATTTGATTCCGTAAGTTGCACGTGGATGACACCAAAATGAAGATATTGGGACAAGGAATTTACGTTAGTTCATGCCTCTATATATGTATTTGGTGGTCTGTGATTTTTATAATATATATTTTTAAAAAACATGTAATATTTTAAAATATCAAAAATAAATTTAATAAATTTTCATTCCTTCCTTCTCAGTGAACTGTAGACATATCACACACACACACACACACACACACTAAATGTGCATATTAGATTTTTTCGATTTGTATAACACACGACTGTATTGACGTTTCAAACTCGATTTAAAAGTCACACTTTAAAGTATATTTAAAAACTCGGCTATACCTACTTTGTGCTTCTTGTAACGCCACACACAGTACATAATAGAATAATTATCGATATGGGAATACGTTTCGAGGTTCCATAATGCAAATGGACATTGTGTCATTATGTATTTTTCGTTTTAAGCATCGGGAGCAACAATAATTATTGCGGTAAAAAAGAAATAATACCACGGAAAGTATAAATATTATTTCTCACTTTCAATTTTTTTCTTCTTTTATTAATGTTTTTTGAAAACGCAGAACAATCAGATTTTTCACGACAATTCTGCACATAGTGACAAGTGCACACATGCGATTTATTATTCTGCTGCCGTGACTTTGTACTAGCCTTACGTAACTTAAAAGTTTTTTATAACATACAAATTAATTTTTTTTTTTATTACATGTGTACCTTATATAAACGAACTTGTCTTGTGTACAGTTGTCTTGTATGCATTTAACTGATTTTTTTTATACATAACAATTATTAACAACCTTTAAATTTGACAATTGAATTGAATATTTGTTTAATTCTCGCAATAATAATATATTTTTTGGTCTTATTATAGCTATTATTATTAATATCTAGTGTATTACAATATTATGTATTATAATAGAATGTATGCGTATAAATTGATTAGCTGTTGGTCAAGTTAAATACGCAAATAATTAAAATGTAAATAAGAGATGGAAGAGAAATTTCTTAGTTAATAAATATTCGCCAATGGTTGAAGGCGTAAAGGAGCATTCGGCAGGCAGATGGCCGGGAGATGTTTGGCATAATGGTCACCAACGTTCTATAAGAATGCACTCAGAAAAAGAAGAAGAAAATTGTTTGTTTGTTCTGTGTAATTATATATTAAATATTACATTAAATTTTTGAAATATCTATCTTCTTATCATTCAAGTTTATACACATAGCTTATTATTGTAATTTTTAATGATAAAATGCGACGATATCTATATTTATAAAAATACATCCGTCTTTCTTCAAAATACAAAAATAAAATATCATAATAGTTGAAGTGCCCGGCGTTGCCCGGGTTTTACACAGAGTGAAGAGGCTTCGTTTAGAGGGATGAGGGCAGTTTTTTAAATTTATAAATTAGATGTAGACAGTAATTTTCGTCTTATTTTGAACGTCAAGTGTGCAAAATTTCATCAAGAAGTACAGAAATTCTGCTTTAAGGGTCGGGAAAGGGGGACGGGGGTGGTTTTTCGAAATCTCATGTAGACAGCGACCTTCCTCATGTTTTAAGGCTTGACCTTAAACAGTATTATATATATATATATAGCCATACATTTTTTCAAATTTTATAAATTAAATACTGGCTTTATTTCAAAATCTGTAATCTTATTTGTCTTAATCTCGATATATTTGAACGAAGTAGTCAAATACAAATTAGTATAATTGGTTTGATAAAATAACGAAAATAAAAATAACTACACAGACACCGTATGAAACAATATAAATTATTATCATTAATTATTTAAAATAGAAAATTAATAAAACAAATTAAATCAAACAGAAAAAATATCTGGCTGTCGAAAAAATATTTGGTTACCATCGGAATATTGTTAACGAATTCTCCCGGCAAGACCTCCGGATTCGTATCCCGGTGGTGACCACATATTTATTCATCAAATTTGTTTTACATGTCATTAAACTAGATATGTTCTAAAATTGCAAAATTGCTAAAAATTGAAATAATAATATAGAATATTGTAAACAATAGAAAAACAGAGCTGAGACCCAACTAACCATAACAAATAAATCGAAGACTTCACAAAAAGGTTTATTTACTACTAATATTTATTATTTACTGTTTATTGTACGCCGACGATGCAGTACTAATGCCGAATAACGAACAAGAACTACAGAGTCCAGTGAGTAGAATGTACGATGTATGCAAGGAAAGCGACCTCATGATGAATGTTAACAAGTCGAAAGTGATGGTATTCGAAAAAGAGGAAAACAGGACACCGTGCTTGTAGGCAATGAATGTTTGGAACAAGTAGATGAGTTTGTGTATTTGGGAAGTATGTTTGATAGAAACAGAAAGGCTGAGAATGATATCGAAAGGAGGGTGACTGTAGGAAATAAAGTGAACGACGCTTTGAATGGAATTATATCAAACGGGAATTTGTCAAGACTAGCGGTGCACAACGGAGTCCTGGTACCGACACTGATGTATGGAAGTGAGGCCTGGAGCTGGCAGAAAAGGAACGAAAGTAGACTGAACGCAGTGGAAATGAGATCACTTAGGCGTGTATGTGGCAAATCTATTTATGACAAAGTAAAGAATTAAGAAATAAGGAAAGAATGTAAAGCTGATGTTAGTATAGTGAGTAATATTAAGAAAGGATTACTTAGGGGGTTTGGTCATATAGAACGGATGAATGAGGAGAGAACGGTAACAAAGATATATGACGCAAGTGTTGATGGCACCAGAAATAGAGAACGTCCGCGGAAGACTTGGAACGATTAGGTAAACCAGATAATGGAGGATGGTTCTGTTAGAAGCCTCAACGATCGGCGAGCTTGTATGAGAAGATGCAAGGATGTGGATGAGGCGAGAATTGTGTGTCAGGACAGAGGAGTGTGGCGCTCTATCGGCGCGATGATAAGTATGTACTACTACTACTGTATTACATCGTACCTCATACCGTTTCAGATCTCACAAATATACTGTCGATTTTATTATATTATATTTAAAAATAATAATACAATTGTTTTTACTTTGGAACTTTTGGTTATTCCTGGATCAAAAATTCGCATAATTTGTTTTCATTATTATCAAGAGTAAGAGGAAACGGAAATGAGTGACAGGCACCCACGCCTTGTCCGGAGCTAGGTACCTTAATGCGCTCCAGCGCTATTTTACAATTGAAATTGATAACACGAATTTAGCTGCCATCTTGTTAGAATTTTTAATCAAAATCCATCCAGTGCGAGCCGACATAATTTTGTATATCGTCTGTGTATAAGAAATCACAAATTAGTCACATTTATTATACTTGTTATCGATGTTATTAACGTGATCATCCCGTTTTTAGGTAGCCTATCCCGTTATCCCCGAGTACGAGAATAAAGAGATCAACCCACGGTAACAATTCTAACATAATCATTATACAGTGCCTACACTAATACTACATTTTTATTTAAAAAAATAAAATTTATCTCAATTTTTATTTCTGTCGTATTTTTTTTAAATAACACCACAACAACACGAAAAAACTGGCTACTTTAACACAGACTTCAGTCTAGAAAAGTATATATCAGAGGTGAAGTCTACTCCATCCCACACAATAAACTACGAGTATTTAATTGCAATATAACTGCAATCTTTTGTTTATCATGTTATATTATAATATATTCACCTCTGTTACAACAAAAATATGTATGTCAATAAAGTCTAAATAAATCAATTTCAAGAAAGGCGCGAAAAATCAAAAAATCTATCGAAACAAGAAAGGAAAGGGTCGATCGACGGATTTTGATGACCAGGCCGAAACAAAAGTTGCACCCCTAGGACACGGGCTGAAAACTTCGATAGTCCACGGTGTCGGTGACTGCGCCCTCAATGATAATTGTACATAATATGTTTTCGTTTTTGGCTATGTTACAGTATAATAATACAATATAATTATTAAAAATCGGCGGATAATTATGCGTCAACCTAATGTTTGTGTAAAATACCATACGAATACCCATGTAATAATAGACTAACAAAAACTATATAAATGACAATTGAATAACTCAACAATGAACAGGAAACGACGAAACACGAGTTTAAAAACATTACATTTATTTTAAAGTAGCTGGAAGCGATCGGCTATCGCCGATTGCTGTTGCGTTGCCAATCATGTTGTATCGTGTATCTCTGATGTGACAGGATAAAAAAATAATATCAAAACAATTTGCATGCAAGATTCTACTGCTTCTTTAACCTGTCTGCATCAGTTGTTGGACCTCCCTAATCCCTTTCCACGATCCCTGGCTCTGTGTGGTTCTCCTCCATCAAAGATCACTGGTCTTCTTAATTTAGTTATCCAGCGCATTTATGCTCAGTCTCTACTTCTTTTATTCAGTTATCGACATAGATACGACTTATTAAATATCAAATTTGTCGATTCTATTAGCGAATATAACATCTCTAACTAATGGCCGTGCATAGAATGTGCGCAATGGTGCAAATCAAAATATTTGACAAAGAATGAATATTTGAATTTGTTAAATACTAATTAAAATATTAAATTATAAAATAAACATTACAGACCTATGTTCTGAATAATTACGACTTCACAATAAGAATGTGTTTTCCTTAATATTTTTAATTTGTGTTTATCAAATACATTAAGAAGTCACCGTACTCGCCTTCAGATGATTCTTTACGAATATCATTGCTATATGATGAGGGTGACATCAGTATTACAAACATACAATCGAACGATATAATTATATATAAGATTGTATGCTTATTTTTCGTGTTAATATTTAATGTTAGAACACAATAATTTTGATAGAAGACATACCATTATTACGAAATATATCGAATGTAAAAATTGAGTATCAGAAACGATCGCTACAGTTACTATTACCAACTAGGAATATCCTCTGCCAAGGTAGGTACACAAATATTTAATCATTTTACATCAAATAATTAAATTCATAAATTGCGTTACACGCTTTTTCAAAAAACCTAATTGAAGTGTTGAAAAACGACCAAGGTGATAATAGGTTTTGTTAGATGAGTTTTGGAGTAAAAAAATAAAGATTTTTGAGTCATAACAGCATTATGGTGCGTGTAGAACGTGTGAACTGTCATTCGTTATATATTATATTTTGTGCACAGAGTGGAATCCAACCGATACTTACCGACCTTTACCGCTAAATCTTCGCGACGAAATATCAAAATTACATTCGTATGTACAAAGCATTAGAAAAACCTCTGATTAATTAAATTACAAATATTTGCCTTTTACTCATTATTTTTTCTCCTTTAAACAAATATAGAGATGCACGGAATATAGTGGTTTATGAAGGGACCAATAAAAAATATGTAAACAGAGGGAAAATTTAAATTGGGAGTATTAAAAAAATAGATTATTTATTTTTTATTAAAAAAAATCAAACAATTTTTTTTTATGCATGTTTTTTTGTTGTTTTTAAATAGTTCTTTCAATATTATAAATAAAATTAAAGATTTATTGTGGTACATCGCTAATACCTAGTACAATATACTTTGAGGCATTCAATATACCTCATGGCATCGTCCTTTGCGGGATCTTGGTGAATGAGATGAGCAGACACTTCTTCTTTGTAGGGAGGTTCTTCTTCTGTCATATTTTCGTTTATGCGATTGTCCGCTATTTCATAAATTTCTATGTTATTATGTTGGAGTCAACGTCTAAATAAATCTGAAAGGGTTATTCAAAAATTCGTTCCCAGCTATCAATGCTGTCTATACTTTTTTTTACGAAATTACGAATTACGAAAACAATAAAATAATTACGTAGGTATGAGAATGAAAAATGCAGAAATAACACGCTAATGGAGGGAAAACGTGAAATCCGGGAATGTAAAATCGGGGATATTCTTACCATTTTAAAACTGAGCTAAGCGCTTGTACTATAAAAATTAGTCTAACTTGAGAGTCTTCCGGAACGAGGGTCGAATCCGCTAGACTAAACAAGTCACAATACGACTTTCTAACATTTTTTTATTACTAATTATTAATTCAGAAAATTGGCTTATAAAAAATAAAAATATTTAATGCAGGTGCAGCACAAGTGTATTTAAATAATTTGATAAAAAACGGAACCGGAAACACTGCGTAACTCGTTTTTGCTGATATTTCAAGCAGATTGTTTGGCATTGACCTGACAATGTATACTACAGTATAATTTAGTAATCTTGCAATCAATATTTAGGCCGCGATTTCAGATAAGTACACTTTTACATATATACTTATGACTGTATCTGTATATCTGTACACTGTCCCGGCAAGTGGTGGCTCTAAAAAAATCTATGTTTTACTGACAATCGCGATTGTGTGTAAATTTTTTCACCATTCTGTTACCTTCACATAAATTAGCGCTATTTTCGGACGTAAGAGGCACCGGACCGTAAGATGCACTCCAAGAAAAGAAAAATACTTATCTTATATTTATACATTTCATTCACAAGCAAACCAGGACTGTATTTGTTTTGCGTATTATATGAATTGTCAAATTAATGGTACTAAAATTAAATACGTGCATTCATGTAAAAATGATTTATGGTCGATTTTTCTAAGTAAAATGGTCCGATAAATACGACGAAAGAAATAAACTCATGCAAGGTGTGAGGTTGTTACAATACGTTGTTAGTTTTTTTTTTTTACATCCATTTCTGGTAATAATATAATTAACTCATAAAAAATAGTATTCTAGTGTACACCGGAGAATTGCGTGCATGGCTGAGCCAGGAATGTTGCAAATTCATCACTATCTCCCATCACGACAAAATAGGTCCAAAACAATGCGGCTTTGTTTTAGGCCTGAAGCGACGATAAATTAAAAAGAGCCATAACCTCACATGAGAAGTCCTTCACCTGAGGTTATAACAATATTTTTTTAGAACTCATGAATTCATATTAATACGGTACACGTGTTAAGTAAATTTTGTCTCAATTTTTTGTTATTGCCTTATAATTTAAATCATAGAATGATCAGATTGATTGTTGATGGATAACAGATAGATAAAGAAAAACATGATGTGATTTGTGACGTACTCAGAAAATGACGAAATGTTTTTTACCCTTATAAATAAATAAATAAAAAGACCCCGCGCTCAATCTTGTCATCCAGCCCCTGCCTGCCTTGGTGGTAATACACTCACCTAGATAGTAGACCAACCGATGAAATATTCGATCCACGTCCATGAGACCAGAAAATAAGTACTATTTTTATTATTTAAAAGTTTAGTTTGTTTTAAATCAATTTATTTAAAAAAATAATAATATGGTGGTATTTTTAATTTTGGGATAAAGTATTGATTTTTAAACGACAAACTGTAGTTATCTCGTTTGTGGCATATTTGGCATTCTTGTCACCGACTATTGTATATTACTGACAATAATATTTTTATAACATTTTTACATTATCTTTTTATAACTTCTGATTATACTTTTTTCACATAACTTTTTATAACTCACTTAACATTATACTTACTTATCTCTTAATATTTACAACTTTTAAAAACTGTACAGGTAATTGCTTTAGAACAGACTACGTCTAGTAAAGCAATTGCCTTTATTTTTTCATATGTACTATTTATGCTACAAAATAATAAATAAATAAATATATGGTTGGGCCATACGTCGCGACATGCGGAATATATAATTATTATCCAATTGCTCAAACATATACTAAAAACGTATACCTTTATGTCCGTGCAATGTTTATCATCGTCTGTTAATTGTTAATATTTCTGTTGTTACTCCAAGATTATTAAATCTCAGTACGTCATAATTTATGAAACATTAAATGTAATTAAAACATAATTTTTGAGAGACCGTCAACAGTTTGAGGCATGATTGTAATTTAAAACACGGCTGTCCACTTAACCACAAAAGTTATAAATGTGAAATAAAAAATATTAGTGTAAGATGTAACTTCATCGGTACATTGTAGATGAAAACAATCAACTGCCGACAAATTATTAGTCGATATCTATCGTTGAAGGGCACCACCTGTCGTAATTTTAGAAAAGTCTTGTCTAAAATATTCATCATCAATGAAGAAGAAATAATGACACGTGATCGATAATACCAATTGCAGCACACACGATACTGTTACCATTAATTAATTATTATAAATTTCTGTTGCAATTGAATTTAGTCTTAATAATTCAATTATGGTATTTAACAATCTATCCATATATTGTATTATACAAGTATATATGAGGTATAGAGTCAACATCAGACGTGTCGAAATTTTATGGTTTTTTGAGTTAGGTATGTACAAATATAAAGCAAATTTATGTCTACAAGATTACGTATAGAAATTACCGAATTTCGTATAAAAACGTAATTAAAATTCGCGTGTTACTTCAATCACAGACATATCCAATAGATTATTAATTCAAAACTAGATAAATATATTTTCAGTCAATAAGATAACAGTATTTGATCACTGGTCATATTCAACATGATTCCAAATATGACAGTTGAGATACAATGGTTTTATGCACTTTTCTCAAAAACTGGTAAAGTGGACATGTCTGCTTTTGATTCTGGACCTCACATATATTCTAACACATCTCTTCATAAGGAATACAAGTTAACTTTTCTATCTTGCAAATTAGGTATACAAGAAAACGTTCGTGAGGAGAAATATTTTATCTCTTATATTTTCACGGGTGTTCAGAATTTCTTTGTAAAGGTTTTAAGGATATTTTGATGCATTGAATATCATTACGAATCTACATTATGTTTAGAGCTTAGGCATTGTAAAAATACAGGTTATTTAAGATTCAAACTTTGTTCATTGGTCGAACAGCTTTTAAATTATTTTTTTTTTTTGCATAATATAAAACAACTTTATGTTATATATTATGTTTAAATTGTTGTGAGCGTTCATTTTTAATTTTTCGAAATAAATTAGTAGAGTGTCGCCATCGACGATTTTATCTCTCTTAAAAAATGTTCAAAATGTCGGTTATAGTAATTTACCTTTTACCCTTCGATATATTAATTAAATAATATTGATTAAAATAAAAATATATGAAAAATCAAACATAAACAAAAAATCAAAATATGTGATATTTTTTTCATGAACGATGAAATAAAATTAAATGTTCATAATACGTATTTTTTACATCTTCTTTGTAAAAGGTATATCAACACCACGTCTTCTTCAGGCAGTTTGACAGTATTAAGTGGGTCATATCAAGATCTGTAAATCGTTTTCGGAATTTCTTAAAATAATTCCATGTAATGATGAAGAATATGGGATATTCTGCCACACGTTGATTTAGAAATCATCCTATGTGAATTCAAGCATACATCTCTGACAGTGGCGTGCACTAGGTATGGATTTAGGTTGTGCTGTTAATATCGATACCGTAAACATGCGAACGACTGTATTGTCACTTAAGGTTGTATTCATTTGAAAGACATACACATTTTCAGAAACACGTTTTTGTAAAAAGTATGTCTGTATCAATTAATTTCCCTTTTTTTTTAATAGAGATGCGTCCATGGAATACGTGTCACATCAATGTTCGTACTATTTTCAAATTAAGCTTAAACGCTTGTGCTATGAAAATAGGACTAACTTGATGGCCTCCTGGAACGAGGCTCGAACTCCTGACAACTGGATCACTAAGCGATTATCGTAACCATTAGACCACAAGCCCGTTTATAATGTATTGGAACGTACACGTTAAATAAATAAATTACCGCTTTAAATACACTTTGCGCTACTATGAAACACGTCTGTTCAACCGAAGACGTGTAGTCGGAACAGCGCACGGCAATGCAAATTGCGTTTAGTTAGTTTAGGGCAGTATATAGTTTGGGGCAGATTTTGTGAAAAATTATGCGAAACACACGCATACCTTTGTCATTTCGATCCCTCAGAATAACAAGGTTCCATCTGACAATGACACTGTTTTGAGATAATGAGCTCAAATGTTTTGATTGAATTTTAACATATATTCATGTTTTGAGTATGTAAATATAATAAGTTTTAAGGTCTTAATTTATTTTTTGTATTATCAATGACCACTATGAGATGAGGGAAATTAAAAAAATAAAAAAACATTGTAAATTAACATTAATGATTCATAATTTGAAATAAATAGCTGATGCAGTTGGAACTTTCAGCTCTCCCTATTTCCTTTAATATTCATTAAATAGAGTTGGTGTGTACGGAAGAAATAAAAAATACTGCATTTGGAACCCCATTTCACGCAATAACTCAAATTAGCTCAAAATGTTTGTTGGAACCTTGTTATTCTAAGGGGTCGATTTCTAAATTATTCCTCTAGAAACATGCAAGCTGTCTGTTAATTGTATTTAGACCTAGATACTTAATACATAATAGCATTTACCAAACATTTTGACTCATACCTATATTAATTATTGTTACAAAGTGATCCAAAAATTAAGTCCACTTTAAAATTGTTCTTCATATACACCTTTTATATAGTAATAAATGTAATTCTATCTACTACTTGTAATTCTAATTAATTGAACAATTACTTGTAAACTATGCCCGTCTCGACACAGAATTTCTCTAGTGGGCGGGCACAGTCCAAACTGATTTTTACCTTGTATTATATAGTTACAAATAAAATAAATAATAGAATAAATATGTACTTTAGATTTATATCGCGAAAAATATAGTTATGCACAGCTCTTTTGATTGTATTGTAGTATTAAAGTGCACACCCCTGATATCCAAACCCATGTGTGTATATATATAGAATCTTGAAGTTTTAGAATAAATTATTAAATCCAGAGGCATGACTTCCAAGTATTTCAATTGGTCAAGCTAAATGGTTGCGAAAGAGTACAATTTCAAACGAATACTCTAATGTTCTAAAAAATCGGCAAACTTTAGCCGTACCACATTTTCTCATTTCGATATGCATTACCACCTACCGCCGCTAATACTTTGTTGTTAAAATATCAGCTAGCGTGTCCGATGGAGCGAAACGTTAAGCTTTTGCAGGCGAGGCAAATTTGTACCTATTAATTAACAAGTCGCACGGTTGACGGATCTTTGTTCAGATCCGTCAAATACCATATTGAGTAAGGCCTCCTATACTCGGTCAATAATACGTATCGATCAGTACACTTCCGTGACGTCAGACTCAGGGTGACACGTTGGAGACAGAAGGCGACACATTGGAGACGTCTATGCGTACATACCAGTCCGTCTATGATTACGATTGAAGAAAATTATCTTGTGCAGGATATATGAGCAGTACAGAAATTTTATTTTCATCCCCTTATCCTAGAAGTATCTGGGGTCCAAAGTCGCTTCCGTCTTCCCTATCTATATAAAATCTTTGTTGATTTGTTTGCTCCAATTTAGTCTGGGGTCACCCAAAGATCACCCTTCCTCTGGCATTTGCAGTCACCTCGATTGAGGTCTTTCTATATACAGATGTAAAAGTTCCATACCGAGGGTTTCTTTTATCACGGCGCTTCTCACTCGGTTCACCAATGTTACTCCTGCTACTCCTCTAAGATACCTCATTTCAGCAGCCTGGTTTTTTGACCTCGCTCTCTTCGTGAGAATCTATATTTGGTGATCATATGTAATATTAAAGTGGACATGTAGATATCATAGCTTTAAAATCAGTTTGGTATTGACAATTAACTTTGATTTTTTATCACTGTATAGGGAACGACATTTATATTATTATTACGTTTGTGTATTTGTGTACTCTCGGTAGCACCATCATAAATGGAATCTGTTAATGTGTGTGATACAAAACTGTCTGATTTAGCTGACAAACAACATTCTATTGAACCATTATTCACGTGTATTGAAATCTGCCGTCTTGGCGTAAGATCTATTTAAAAAATATATATATTACAACGTAATATTTTTTAATTTACACAAAAAACTCCAATACTATCACATATTTTCCAAATTAACTAAAATTGGTTTTTTAATATTATAAAATTATTGATATATTTTCTTTATTCCCGCATTTGAAATGTCCGTTATTACTGAATCAAAAGTTTTGCAAATTTTGTTACATTCACTTTTTGTAGTTAAATAAAACGGAGTCTACAAATTTAATTATTTTAAATATCTTCACGAAAAATAAAAATAAAATCAACAACAAAATCGTACACACATATTTGAATGGTCAAAATACAATTTTTAATATATTTTCAGTCTTTATAGATGTATTTTATTGTGTATAAATGGACCGCGCCTACTATTAATTGTATTTGCAATCTGTAGAACACTTGCCTTAGTGATTTGCCTTCCACAGGCGCATCTCTATTACGTGGAAGTAGAAATATACTTTTTAGCGGGTTATTAAATAGATATACGATTTTAAAGGTATTACACATTGCTGCTAAGTGTAAAATTAAGACAGTGACATGCTTTATTTAAATATATATATAGGAGAGTTAAACTCCTCTGCTTTTAGCATTTGTCCATTGAATATGCACGAATTTTATGATGGGTAAGATTCGAGCAAACGTTCGCTGGTGCGTGCGCGCCAATTGAGACGTGCGTAGGTACTATTTGAGTAACGAATCGTACGTTGTTCTAATATTACACACCGCAAAGCCGTTTCGGACCATTAATTCGTCTGCCACTATTTATTTTCTCTTTTTGGTCCAAACTAGAATTGTTTCTGATGCACTTCAACTAACTGCAGTTTGAGGCACAGAATAGTTAAGAACGCGTTAGCAATTGCTTAATGCTGCCGTATCAGCAGTTTCATGTTTTAAATATGATGGAAATTTATTTAGATATTTCCCGATATTAAGACTGTTTATGTAAATGCCTTCGATAGCTGGTTCCCAGGTTTCCGATTAACAATAATCTCACATATGATATATGAACAGCACTAACCTTTTATTTTTGCTGTCTTTCTGGTCCGGTGTTGTTGTTCTTTTAGCTGGGTCGTCTTCTTTAGATTTCGACCGACCGAAGCGCGCACTGGTAGTTTATTTGGACCGCTGGACTGGTCGAAGTATGGGATATAATAAGAATGACGCCTGTCGGTTACCGTATTCTTACCTTTCCGAAAAAAGGGTGGCAATACTCACACACACATATGTACATTGTTATAAACCAGGAAACCCAGTGGTGCCAATCGAAGTAACAAGGCGCGTAAATAAATAATTCTTAATTATTTTAAATGCTACTGTTAATTATATATTCAGTATAATTTTTAAATATATGTCCTCATCACCCCCCATGACTCTACCATTCTTTACGGTCATCCGTCAATTTTTGTCATGTCACTCTCACTGCTCCGATAATTTTGTCTATCTATCGCGAGACTTTTGGCGTTCTCTAGGCAGTTTTTTGTCTCTTGGATATCATTGGGGAATATTTATTCCTTGTTTATAGATTATTTATAAGACTTAATATATGGGTCATGTGAAACAAATATCTATATAATAGTAGTTAAAAAATTTAGAACATTTATTTAAGTAATCATCTGAATTATCATCTGTTTTCAAAACGTATTCATATTTATGAGTTAGATACACCAATAAATGATTTATTTTTCCATTGATTTATTCAAATGGCAACACACAGCGTTTTTTATTCCATATATAATATGAAAAATTTGGATAAGGCTCTAGATACGAGTTATGTTTGACACTTGTATCGAATACGAGAAAATCAATAATTTTATTGTCGTCTTTTTCTATTCAAACCTTTCTCTCTGTATCTCTCGCATGACAAATAACGTAATTAATTATTTATTTAATACTTATAAGAGTTTTAACTATTATCCTCGTCTTGAAAGCATATCTAATTCGTGTATAATTTCTCATATTTCAAACTGGAAAAATGAAAGCTCTCCTTTAATACTCATACGATAAACTTTAAACATATTATATATTTCGATGTTATTATTTTTAAAATCTTCACTAAAGACATATCGGAAGAATTAGTAAGAAAAATTGAGTCAAATCAGCGTGAGAACGGGCACCATAAGAAAACCATTCAGGAAGAAGACTAAATTTAAAAAATCAGTGATGTACAGTGTGATAAAGATGTTCAATATAATCCTAGATGATATAAGAAAGGAGAAAAAATAATGTACATTCAAAATTTTATGCATCAGAGAATATATATTTATACATATTATAGTTAAGTATGCACTAGATTAAGAATAAATAAATATATAAATGATGTAAAAAATTATTTCTGTTTCCATTCTATACAAGATATATACCGAAATGCTGTTGATTCACACATATATATATATCATACTGGTTAGAGGCTGGGAATGATATTTTTATATGTAGGTATCTCTAACGAAAGATTCTGATGAGGTAAGTTCTTAAGGAAAAATTGTGTCAATGAGCCAATTCTTCCATGAAGCGACCAAGACTCGGTCTTTCCCAGACAGTAGGAAAATAATAGTAAAAAATAAAGACAAAATCATTAATTCAACCATGTAGTTACTTTATGGTGCAACATGTTTTTTTAGATAACCTAACATTGAGATATATTTTTGTCTTAACACTCACTGCCCGGTGGGTCAAAACAAAACGCGTCCGACGGTGGTGGGTCATTTAATAGTTTAATTCCAATAAGATTACAACAAATAAGGACCCAATATATGATCCAATCAGGTAGAGATGAATCAGAAGCGTGGCTATCCAACATTCTAATATAATTTATAAATTGTATTAGATGTATTGTATACAATACCTACACTAATAATTCACTAGTCCTACAACACTCCCACTACATATATATTTATTTTATTTTTACTTTTTTATACATATTTTTAATTCTATTTTTATTCCTGTTGATGATCTAAATAACACCACAACAGCACGAAAAAAAAACTGGCTACTTTAACACAGACTTCAGTCTAGAAAAGTAGCCAGGACAACGCTGTATATATCAGAGGTGAAGTCTACTCCATTCCACACAATAAACTATGAGTATTATGTCTTATGTTTAATATGTATAATATATTCACTTCTGTTAGAACAAAAATATGGATGTCATTTAATAAATAAATAAATAAATTTTAGACCCACCTCAAGTTTTCAGTTTTTCAACCGTTTTGTGGGAGATTTTTTATAGATATTTCATTTTAAATATGATACGAATAATGTACATATTCTCACGCATTAACAGACGCCTTACACAGCCAAAATACAAACATCCACTGAGCATGTAACCTTCTCGTCGGACCCGAACAGGTAGTGTCATAAAACTTACAGGTAGGCGTAACGCCCCTCAAATAGTTATATTACTGGTATTATATAAGGGCCGCCAGACGAAAATAAGTCAAAACAAATACATTAACGCATACCTGGTATCCTTTGTCTACCCGCTCAAAATGTTGACAATATATATTTCAGTGTAAGCGCTGAGTTTCAATTTCGTAAAAGCGATTGATTTTTGATCGTTTTTTGACATTTTTATCTCGTCCGATAACATTTATTTGTATTTTAAATTATTTGGAAATATTTAATAAAAGATGAGCTAGAAGGAAAACAGCATTAAACGAACATTTGTAGCGTAATTTATATTTTTAAAAACAGCCGGGTCAAATCTGACCCACCACCGCAGAGTATGTGTTAAGTATGAGTATGCGAGGGCTTTTTATTTTCATTCACGTTTAATGTGAAAATATTTTGGTCAAATTTCAATTACCAGTTTGCACATAAGAATGCTAATTAATTAGTTTAAATTCAGACCAGATAAAATTAAATGTGTCAGATGTTAAATTAAATGCGCCTTGACTCCACCTGTTATTTCTATTTCAATTAGATTTGATCGCACACAAGGAGTACAATGGTAATTGCCACGCCAATAAAATGTAGCATGAGTCGTTAAAACTTCCAAACACGCACATTTTTATGTAATTGGATCAGGAATAAAACAGAAATTACCGACACTTGTAACTAAGCGATCGAATGAAGTATTTATTGATGACCACTAAATACATAGAAATCTTTCTATTTGGTGAAAGCTTTTGGCTATTCCTTAATTATTACATACGCGTGTTAGTATTAAGAAGTGGGTGTGCCCTCTTATAATTCGACAAGGCAAAACTTCGAGAATGAAATATGGGGAATTCCATAATGCTATCACTGACTCTCTCTTTCATTTCTAAATAAAGTTGTACCATTATAATATTATACAATACATATAAAGTGTGCATACCAGTGACGTATGTGTATGTGAAAGATACGATATCGCGACCGGTATCGTCTCTCTTTCGCACGCACAGTCACGGGTTTGAAATATTTCACAACGTTACAGCGGCGTCATGTGCGCTGTTCAAAACACATTAAAATGTAATTTCAATTTAGTTTTTTAAATACAAATTACAACCTTCATGCAAGAGATGTATTAAGAAATAAAATAAAATAATGTTGGAATATGGGTGAAGGGAAAAACACTCGGCAGAAAATTGTTCGATTGTCTCAGATGTACTTCCGGTATTGTATTACTGCACAAATAGAAACGGTCCATCGTAATCTGATTGAATTCTTTTTTAAATCAAATCAAATCAAAAGATAACAAATCGAATCTTTGTATTCTAACTACAAATACGTAACTAAATAGCACACGTAAAATATATATATAATAAGCCATTGAAAACCGACAATTGAACACAAATCTTGTCACAGAAGTGACATCATTTCTTACTACGGTACCGCGTTATATGGCAGTTTACGTTTATCGATACCCCCGATCGCATATTCGTCCGACGGAGTGACTATGAGTGTAAAGGTCAAATGCTTCATCGCCAATAACGTCGCTGTTTGTAGTCCAATTTGGATAAAATAAACTCCATTTAGCTCGTATGAATGATTTTCACAAGTATTTTTTTTTTCATAAACTAAAAAATATAGAAATAAAACAATTTCATAAAATATGTTTTAGTTTTCTTTATTTCTCATGCGATGTCTTCTTAATTTTTCAGTATTATATACAGCATTCAAAGCAGATCAACATCTTATTTCCCTCTTTCGTATTCCTTTCATCATTATAACATATTCCAATACGCCTCTTACATCGTATATCCACAAGCGTCATGTTTTATATCAATATATTCTATAGTTAATGAACTTTCCTGGTATTTTTCACTAGAAAATTCAACACGCATTTTCCGTAGTTTGAATTTTCTTTATAAATTAAACATTAGTATAAATTGTGTTTTCTCGTTTATAATACATGCATGTAATAAAATGCATAAAATAATATATACATGTAAAAAAATGTAATTATTTTTCTTGTAGACGTACAGATGTCGGCCGAGTATTGAAATGTTTTAGGTATGTGAAGACACGCGGTAGGAGACAAGAGTTTAGTGACCTGCCCTGTTAAGATCACACGGATGCTGCAAGGAAATTCTCGTACTCAACCGTTGTGGGACTTCGATACCGGCTGTGGAGAAGAGGCTTTCGCGACGACGCGTCGGGAAGCCAGAGCGCATGCGTCGCCAAGTCGCGAATTCGCAACCGGTGTTGACAGCTCTCAAAGACTAGAATTATTTTTTTAAAATATAAGATATGCAATTATTTTTAATTAGATAATTCGAATGCGCATAGTAGAAACTAATTAAATAATTATTAATTATATTTTTATCTGAGTACATATTTTATGCACGCAATTTTTTTTTTTTTCACATTATTACAATTAATTAAAATATTACAATAAATTCATTTTCATAGTTATTATCATCAGCCTGCATCTATTTACTGTTGGAGGTAGACCTCCCCAAAGGATTGCCAATTTTCTCTGTCTTTGCCCCATTTCATCCATATTTTGCCCCCAAAGAGGTTAAATACGCTAGAATGGAAGTCTGAGAGATGATTTAAAGTCCGAGCGAAGACAAAGGAATATCAGATTAGCATACGTTGATTAATCGTCAGGGACTGTTTGTTGGTGAAACTTGTTATTATTAGAAAGAAATGCGTTTTTTAAGTGTTCAAATTATTCAAAATGGTGACTAACCACAGCTGGCTTCAATATTTTATTATTGTATTCACTTCTAGTTTATTTAACCTCTTTGGTTCCCCCCCTCTCCCGATTCTTCAGAGATCATCGCTTCATCAAGTTCATCATATAATATATAAATTTTACAGTGATAATCTTCACCTATATCGATCTACGGATATTATATATAATTAATCACCTTTCATTACAATGTTTTAAAATAATTTTATATTACGTTAAAATTAGTAAAAGACTAATTTATAAAACATAAACAATAGGTATATTATTCAAAATAATGAATTCTTTATGTTATAATATAATACAAAAGAAATTTCAAACAATAATAATATTATCAAATTGTGTGGTTAAATAAATGTTAAAAATTGTATTAATAAATAAGAAGTTAATCAAAAAAGAAAAAATTCTTAAAAAATTGATTATCGTAGTATTATCCAGAACAATACAAATTAAATCAATACACAGAAAAAATCAATTTATCGAAAACATATTTAGTTGCTACCGGAATTCGAACCTGGACCTTTTCCTATCCGGGGAAGCGCCTTCAACAGTTCACTATAGCAATCGAAACACTTTTGACAAATGTTGAACTTATATTCTGTAATCTTTCCAATTAATACATCTATTATACAACTTTTAAAAGCTATAATATTTAAAAACATTAAGTGTATTATAGTTTTTAATAGTGAAAATAAAAATTAAAATATTAGTACGGTTCAAGTTCACTACTCATTATCCGTATAAAAAAAACATAATTCTTAAATAAGACTGCCTCGATCAATATCGAGATCCGGACGTAAAACTCGCCAGATGTATCGGAAAGTTTTATAAATGGCAACACTGTAGGAATTTTCCCGCTCACTCCGCCCCCAGTTTTCCCGCCCCGATACTCACACTTGACGTGCAATCTCGCGCGCGAGATCACACCGGCGGCGGAGTGCGGTAGCCTGTCGTGGCTGAACTACGCGGCCGATACAAGGGTACCACAGTCAGTATTAAACCTTCCTCGACGTAGCCCGTAGCGAGCGTCGCGCATCGCGTCGCGACTACTACGTGAATTGGTTAATGCGATAATAGTCGGCGACGGGTCCGGCCGCCTTTGTTGTGCACAGGAACCAAACAGTGTGTTTGCAGTGACGATGTTTGTTTACGTTGGCAGGGATATTTCCAGGACTCCTCACGTGGTGATATCTTCCCTTTGATCAGTTTCGAAGGACGCAGCTAGGAGGGGCGCAGGCCCCCTTGGATAACCATATATAATACCTTTGAGGTTAGCACTTTTTAAATTAATTTTTATTCGATGTACATCAGTATTGTGAAAGCCAGCATATTTCAGCGTAGGTATATCATACATCAACAACAATATTTGTAACAAAAATTTATTCTGACAGAAATAACTTTACAAAACCATTCATAAAGTATAATATAAAACTCTATTTGGTTATGCAGTGCGTAACAATTTTATCTTACTACTTTTTTCCAAAATATTTCGCGTAAGTAAACTAGAGTACATTACTAAATTCTACGATTAGCCAATGAATTATATTTTAAAATTATATTATAGGTAAATATATTTTTAATAAGTACATCTGTTTATTTCCTTTAAAATTGATCGCTTTTCGTAATGTTGTATATTATTTTTTCATTGCAATATTTTGACCATCTATTTACTGGGAAATTTTTTAAATTTAAGCTCTCAATCAAGATCTGTAAAGCGAAAGATGACGCAGTTGTCCATAACAGGGCGTCTCGATTGTCCACCACAAAGGGAGGTTATTTGGTGTTTCTTGTTAATACGATAATTTAATAATAATTTATTAAGTAGAACACATTCTTAATGTCAAGTTGTAATTATTCAGAACAGACGGTCTGTGATGTTTTAAATACTAATTTAATGTATTAATTATAAATATATACATATTAAATCAATTTTGTCGAAAAATATTGTCCCTGGATTGGAAATAGAGATCTAGGTTCGAATCCCGGTAGCGTAAAAATAATATTTTTCGACAAAATTAATTTTATATGTATATATTTATAATTAATACATTAAATTAGTATTTAGAGTGATAATTTACTTAATAAAATTACAAAAATGATATTTTACAATAATTTATATGAACATTTAGAAAAAATAGTCCCTCAGTATCAGTAAAATATTATACAATTTTCATTACTATTATTTACTACTTTTTGTAGTACTTGATCATGTCGGCGATCATTAGCTTATTTGCAGTAGCTCAAAATAGTTGGATTGTGAACTTCCTGAACCCATTGCTATAGATTCTTCAACGAGGATATCCTCCGTGTGCCAGGACCTTTTCTGCTAGCATCATCTTGCTAGAGCATCTTACATATAAAATTCATTCATTCACCGGTCATGCAAATACCATAATGAGAAATTTACAGAAATTGACTTGTTCAATATTAGCCTTACTACGCTCAAAGGGTTCTTCTTATGAACCACCGCAATCTCAATTTTGGCCATTCATTCTACCTATAAAACACATGTTGCTCTCCCTTTACCGCAACAATAGTTGCAACCTCCCCACCCTTCTCCCTCTTTCATTAGTATCACATGTTAAATAGTTATTATGTTTGTTACAATATGTTTACACTGTCAAAAGCCCTCAATAAAATAAAATAAAATCATTCAAGGAAAAGTATTTAGTAATAATATGCCTTAAATTATGAGAAGCAGGATATTTTTCTGGATCTCATGACATGATCAGAATATTATTTTCCGGTATTTTTTTCCTTTTGCATCTGAATCATCACATTGTCATTGTGAAGGTCCACTCCTATGTATAAGACCAGTTTATTTTTAGAAGTCGTCCACAATAGATTTACGTCTCAAATGCTTCAAGTCGCTTTAGTATTGTGTTTTTATATTCAGTGAGGGTCTGTTATTCTATTCCATATAAAGTACAGCGAACCTTAGCATCGTATCATTGTCATTCGCAAATTTATATTTAGGTCACGGCTAGAATATATTTTCTTCATGTCGAAGAATGTAGTATGGAAGGTTTCCAGACAATGTTTCCTCTATGTTTAACATCATAGCGCACGCAAAAAATATAGTGCGCACACAATTTTTAACAAGACTTCTTCATGTGCCGCCCTCTGTCAAAGGTCGATGACCATGTTGCATTAGGTTGATTTATTCTGTATAAGATCACCACTTTTTAGATATTGAACCGTTTTCTAAGGTTACACAACCAAAATAACCTCTTTCTAGCTACACTACTAGCTCTGCTGCCTTCTGTCTTCTGTCTTCCCCTACGTAATGAGTTGTAAAATATTACATTTTTAATTGTTGAGAATGTAATCAGAGTATGCAGATTTCTTTGATAGTTATTAAGTAATCTTAACAAATTGATGCACCTTCAATATGTTCAATCCAGGCCTTACCAGTAGCCTTATAGTGGTATGGAAATGTTTTTCTCATTTTCTCTCCCAGCGCACAAATAATATCAATTTTATGGGCACACCTTAATCCACAATTTTATTTGCATTCCAAGGAGACTATTCTAAATATTTTTTACAGTAACCCATTACTATAAAAAAAATAATGGTTTCAAATGAATTACTATGTGTTTATTACAACTTATTATTAAAATATATTAAATAAAACGTTATGCGTTATATAGTTTATTTATACGTTGTTACTTGATATATCTCGAAGGCGTGTTCTGCCCATACCTATACGATATTATAGATCGTAGCATAAGTAAAAAATAATTATCATTTTATAGCTAGCATCAATATAAAAATCCTTAGTACAAATATTATAATACATTTCATTTATACACAAGCCTGTTGGCCGCTTCCTATCTCGCTAGGTACATATAAAGTACCTATTCTGGGATAGGTAGCCATAAGGTTCAATAAGCTAGACTATAAGTTGGAAGTAAGGTAACAAATTAAATTGAATGGTAAAAAACAGAAAAATCAAAAGGAAACAAGTAGAGATAATAAGGAAATTGAATGAACAAAGTAATTTTTTTTGATACAGACTAAATATATGCAAGAAGTAAAAGAAAAAAAATAACCAGGGAGAATACAAATGCTTGTTGTATATCCACGGTCCTATAAAACATGCGCGTATATGTTATATTTTCGAAATAATATTTTATACTGTAGTTAGGCACTCACAAATAAAATTCTGTAGATTTTGTAGCTTTGTGTAACACATATATTCTAATTTATTGTTATTTCAAACTTTTGGGTATTTAAAGTTTTTCGTGTTTTCTTGGCGAGTTCACAATCACATTATCAAACGTGCAAATCTTGATGATAAGCTCCTACAATAATATCAGCGACACTGATCAAAAAAGTCAAGTATATAAATACAAAGACTCCCTGGAAACTCTATGTAGAAGAATCCACCAAATATTTGGGCTGATTAATTTCAATAATTTTCTTATTTCTGAGATACATCCTTATAACAATGAAATTTAAAAAGTAACGAGTGTAAACACTAAAACATAAATCGTTCATGGAACATGCATCATGCGGCGACGCATGTAAAGGTATCTAACTTTTTTTTTTCTGTTTGTCTCAGGGTCAACATATTTACACCGTATTCTGCTTTGAAAAATACGAAAGAGCCAGACGCCTTTTTTATTATTATTTAGTTTAGTCATGGCGGTTTTTTCGATGCCGATTCTTCTTCGTATTTCAGGTTCGCGTTCACCAGGATTTCTAATATATCTTAATATACCGTAAATAAGGACTTTGGGAGAAAAAAGTTTAAATTCTTATTATGCCACTTTTGCGTTATGGACTTCAAATATATCATGTTAAAAAAATTAGATATTTTTTACCTGCCGGTAATACTATTGGTATGGTATCACATAATAACATTTTGAATGAATAAATTTCAAAAATTTTGCAGGTTAATGGACAAAATTTTACACCGCATAACTTTGCTTGTAAAATTATTTAACAATTAGGTTTATCAGTGAATATTTATATTACATAAAGCAGAACTTTGTGCAGAAGGCTGGTGTTTTGTTTGCAAGTAAAAGATCACATATATAAATATTTCACATTGGTATTACTGTCAAGTGTCGCTTATAACCTAGTTTCGTAGCGAATAGGCACAAGTCGTGGGATGAATAGAGACACATAGTATAAAAACTATTTGTGTATTGTGACATTGTAGACCAGGAAGGTAAAGCCGAGAACTTGTACATCTGATCCAAGGGGACAGAGTCGTTTAAAATACTAAAAGGAAAATATTTAGAAAGCTGTTGGAAAAATAATGCAGGCAGAGAAAAAGCTTCATTCCAAAAAGTATCTTCTCTTCTTTAATAAAAATATATTAGCCTAAATTAAATTGAGCCAATAAAATAATATATCAATAAAGGTTTCAATAAAATAATACATCAATACAGGTTTCAATAAAGTAATACATTAATACAGGTTTCAATAAAGTAATACATCAATACAGGTTTCAATAAAGTAATACATCAATACAGGTTTCAATAAAGTAATACATCAATACAGGTTTCAATAAAGTAATGCATCAATACAGGTTTCAATAAAGTAATACATCAATACAGGTTTCAATAAAGTAATACATCAATACAAGTTTCAATAAAGTAATACATCAATACAGGTTTCAATAAAACAGTAAAAGTGCCATTAGATCGTAATAGGCTATTACACACCACAACAGACTCCCGAGTCATTTGAAAGTGTTTTGCTTCTGTTGATTTTGAAAATTAGTTTTCTCTCTCTGCAATTCTCTTCACGAATAAGCTCAGCCATTTCTATTTCTTATTATAGTTTTAATGAAAAATATATGGAATTATGGGTAATAACAGGGCTTACGACCTGTCTTCGGCTGGCTTAAGTGATCACTTTATACAAATGTAACGTTCATCATTCTCACCCATCAATCTCAATAACTATCAAATTTTTGAAAGTTGTATATATGTTACCACTATACTACTTTGAGTACCACTATACTATTGTCATCTATGGCCTAAATTTGATAATTAATTTCCTTGAAACAGCATATATGTCACAATGCGGGTTTAATTAATGAGTATAATAATAAAAATAGCCTCGTCTCTATGAGACATATCTATTATTTGTTTATTTCTATTTCCGTTGCAGTTATCGAGGTTGTGTCATTTACATATCAGGAGTTTGACAAGTTTTTGCCTCCAATCGCTATGCCTCTAATTCATCTATCCAGTGTTAGCGGCATGATATATTCTCCGTGTATGTCGAAAAGATCTCCCTCAGAAAAGCCATTAGTGCAAACAACCCAAAGCGAAGACCACTTTCAAATCAGCAGCGTGAATATAAATATAGACATCAAATTTTACGCTATGCTTTGCCATTTTATTGCATCTCTCCAAAACTATTAAAACCAGTTTTATGCAAATAGCGAACATCTCTTCACCCATACAATCGCATCACTGCTCTAGAGTGGCGTGCAGTAGATATAGACTTAGGTTATGCTATTAGCATAATATTATATAATATATTATATGCTACATTGTACATAGGTTTAGGCAAAATCTCGTCTCGGCGTCGTCTTTAGGCAAAATTAATCAATCATAATAAAAATTTATTATCCTCGAATGCAAAGAACAAGGTAGTAAAATTTACGAATTAGTAATTGAGGATGTAGATGCTTCGATCAGTTCTAAGCTAAGTTCAAAACCTTTCAGATGTCATTCTGTTAGGAAACAGCATAAAGAAGGACTCCGTACAACATGTATCAGCTGATCCATTTCTGACTCTGCCGAGTGGAATTTTCAATTCAGTAGGTAGCAATTGTATGGCTTGTATAGAACTATAGATTAAAATAGTGATTAGCAATTATAGAAGCAATAAATGAATAATAACCCAATCAAAGATTACAGCACCACGGTGACGTCGCGCGGTAGCATCCAGAACAACGCAACTAATGATTCTACTGATACACGGTGGGAGCTAGCGTAATTATAACACATGGATTATTCAATTTATATTTGTTTCCCAGAATTTTTTGTAATGCACAGCTTTTTGCTTGTATACAGTGTATGCCTTCATTTGATTTGATAATTGTTATGTAAAAAAAATTATGCCAATATTTATCGTTGTCATTTCCGTCCTCAATATTACACCCTGACGCTGTAATTTGACGAGCGAGACGTGACAAAAAATTGCTCTAGCACAAACAACTAATACTCCACCCAGGTATCAAAATATATATATATATACACCTTTTACAAACTTTACAAGTAAAAACAATGCTATTAATCATCTACAGCTGCCCTCGGGCGCCCCGCTCTTCGGGATCCCATGTATATACCGGTTATAGCACTTGAGAAATCGAAGACAAGAGAACGCGTTCTCATCCCTCTATCACTATCATTAGACATAAACTATTATATTTAAAAAACCCACTTTATTAATAGTTTAGAGGTATTTAACAATATCTAAAACTAATTTAATATTCATTGTACAATTATTTGATTTTGCGTTATGATTTATAAACAAATTCAGAAATAAAATCTAAACATCGTCTTAAGGTCTGTCTCTTAAAACTCTTAACATAAAATATATTATTAGTATTGTGCAGTAATGTCGCATATTCCAAAGGAATTTTTAGATAAATTTAAATATAACGTAGGTCGGCTTATATCTACCGATATTTTTAATGCTCCAGAGTTATATTGGAATTAAAATATTATTTCGTATCAAGAAAAGCTGTCGATTTTTTAAAAATATAAATTAAATCAAATAACAAGCGGTTGATTTATTAATTAAATTTAAGAAGTTTAACAATAGCTATGAAGCAATTTATACGAGTCATTTTAAACAATCAGTATTCCGGCCGGAAGCAATCTATTCTTTCATCAGGAAAATTGTTTATACTTGTCAGTAGTAGAGCACGTTGAGAGGCTGTGGCGCGGACGATCACATACGTGGCGCTATTTTTCCACCACCTTTACTGAATTTATTATTTTTCAAAATGAAACCTAAACCAAGAAGAAAAGGCGGAAAATTCTCCTGGAAAAATGTCTTTCCCACCTTGTGTCCATAAATTAAATAGCATAGTGAAATAATATTATAAATATTTGTTAATACTCGTACCACATTAAAACAAATTTAATCAAAATTTAATTCAGGATCTACCGAGATGTTCTCAGATTTATTTTGTTTATGATTTATTTAGATATTTGTAATTAATTTTATTATGTATTTTTTTTCGTTGATAATTAAGAGCTTTAATTATTAACGTATTTATAACGAATCTAAGATAAATAGTATTTATTTATATTTCTCATATTATACGTATTAGAGCTATTATATTACAACTCAAATACAGGAAAATACATATTTAACCTCGAAAATATACATGTATTTAATTTAAATAATACATGTTGCTATATAATTTATGTAACCAAATAATTAGTTATGTCCATGTTCGCCTTGTTAGGTGAACACCTATCTCAAGGCTTTGTGAACCTTTATTTGTTTCAGACCATTAGATATTATTCGTTAGTGTACATATTATACATATTTCATTTATTAAAATGCAAATGAGAAGTAATAGTTATTAGTGATGAGAAAAAATTATCCTCTTGACTCATTGGTGTGATTGTGATTGATATTCGATAATAATCAGTGATTGAAAACTGTGACTGTGATCGCAGTTTCATTACTAATACGCATGCGCTGCACGATATCACAATACACGAAATAAATTTAAAAACATAATTTTGAGCATATATACTCATATTATTCAAACTTCATTTGCGTAAATAACATATTTTAGCATACATAATCTAATTTAATATCATCACAAAGAGAATGAAAACCCTTAAAAAATGTGAGTTTATTTTTCGGGTCAAATTCGTAAAAAAAATTGGCAGAATCTACTAGATGGCGCTCATCACGAATTTCACAAATTATAACGTCATTCTTTCATGAATATTTTCGTTTCATATGCACATGCGCCGAATCACGATATTCCCAGAAATTTAATTATTGGTACCGAGTGTGACTCATCGATATCGCAGTGATTGACTCACGGTTCGTAAGTTTGAGCTCATCACTAATAGTTATAGTTATTAATTTTGAATTGCGTAACATGTGCCACCATATGACGTCATCGTCCACTTCTAATCTTATGCAAACGTTGTGTTTTTATTTTCGTATATTTGAATCGACAGCAATTCAAATCGATTCTATTTTTGGATTACATTTAAGCTATTTTTGTTGATTATTGCGCAATTAGCTTAGAAACTGCCGTGTGCGGGCACCTAATAATTAAGGTACGCAATTTATGAAAATATAAACATAGAAATGGTTTGTTTGTTAAAATTCATTATTACACGTGTATATCAAATGATCCTAGCCCTACCTAGCTAGATCAGAGACCGAGTTAGATAGTGTTTATATATTCTATCATTTACAATTTTGTTTGTTAAAGTAACAAAATATGTAAATACGTAGTTACATTATATTATATAAGATGTGTGAATTAAATTGCAAATTATCATAAACGGTGAAAAGTGATAATTAATAAAAATCATCAGATCAGATTATATCGATTCAAAAAATGTGACAACCTTTATATTTAATATTTACTGTACAAAACGTGTCAAACAGTTACCTCGTAACTTGGATCAAGAGCAGCTCCGATTCCTCTCGACCCACTTATACTAGCCTCCGGGTTATTTACTCAATTTCAAGCAAAACAACGCATCTAATGTACTTGTGTAGATAAATATAAATAATTAAGTGGATACATATTTAAATGCTGAACGTCGCTTTGATAATTCTGTTATCAACTTTTAACTTCCGTGATCAATCCAAGCAAACACGACTTTGAGTAATGCCTGAGTATTATATAACTGTAAAAGTAGATGAAATTTATTAGAAAATATGTTATATTTTATTAAAAATGTTCGAATAATTTTATTTAGGAGAACACATTCTTATTGTGAAGTTGTAATTATTCAGAACAGACGGTCTGTGATATTTAAAATATGAATTAAATATATTAATTAGAAAGATATACATATAAAATCAATTTTATCGAAAAATATTGTTGTTGCGCCACCGGGATTCGAACCTGGATCTCTTTCCTAACCGGGGAAGGTGCATTATCCAACTATGCTACAGCGACAATATTTTTACCGACAATTTTCGAACCTATATGTTACCTTTTTGATATTAATACATTTAATCGTTCCATTATTTGAAAGACCGTATTTGTATAGTTGGATAATGCACCTTCCCCGGTTAGGAAAGAGATCCAGGTTCGAATCCCGGTGGCGCAACAATAATATTTTTCGATAAAATTGATTTCTTATGTATATCTTTCTAATTAATATATTTAATTCATATTTAGAATAATTTTAATATATAATAAGAATAATATAAAAATAGCGTTTGTTTTCTTTCAAAATACATTTCATTACATTTAAATTGTTTTCATTAGGTTACATGATTGAACAAAAATCTATTTATTTAAAAATTATTCACATTTTTTAAAATGTGTTTGTATAATTAATTAACAGAGAATACGTAATAATGATACCATATCCTAGTACAATGCTGAGATAATTAATATACATGAAATTAGTAGCGGGACAAGGATCATTCTACACACATTCTCGGTGGAAACATAAATCCGATAGATTATGACATACTTATGCAGTAAAGGTATTTACTCCTAAAATTAAATCTTCGTGTGAACAAGACGTAATTTTTACATTAATGCATATTACATTGTCATTTTCGTTCCAATTTAGTCATATTTTTATAAAAAGTCGCCGAGCTATTTGATTGCGTGAGTGGTACCATAATGATCACGTGAGCGGCACTAAAATGAAAATATTCGGACGAGGAATTTGCATCAGTTCATGTCTATATATTCGTTGTTTGCAGGCGCGTGCAGTCAGTACATTGAAACAAACCGTACGTAACTAACTACATATGAAATATTATGAAAAAATAAAATTTGAATAATATAATAATAATTGTGATTGGAATATTACGAGATACATATTTTATTTAGATTTATTACGAAGATTTTCATGACAAGTACATACTGTTTATTTTAATCAAAGTACTGATTGCACGCCGCTGGTTGTATGTTAATGCTAATAAATCTAATAGTCAATTTCAAAGCTCGTAAAAAACCTAACCTAACTTAATTACGGCGATCCGGGCAGATCCAGGTTCGAATCCCGGTAGCGCAAAAACAATATTTTTCGACAAAATTGATTTAATATGTATATATTTATAATTAATACATTAAATTAGCATTCAAAACATCACAGACCTGTGTTCTGAATAATTACAACTTCACAATAAGAACGTGTTCTCCTAATAATTAATTTTTCGTTGCCCGTGTACAAAATGCGAGAAAAGTGTTATATACCCACGATATATTATGTATTTGATATTACTAGTAGTGTTCATTGTCTGTTTTGAATATCGTCTAGAGATCTAGAGTTATTCAATTATTGTAAACTGAACTGTATTGTACGAGATTTGGGAAGACCAATCCGCGACGATCCTTTAAACTTTGATTGTTTATGAATGTTGCAAATTGTTTGTTTGTAACGCATCGAATAGTATCAGGGATACATATTAAGTGGATACCTCCTGAACTCAGAAATGATGACCTTGTATTAGTTTCTCTCACAGTGCACTTCCGTTAATGAATGTTGCAAATTGTTTGTTTGTTACGCATCGAATAGTATCAGGGATACATATTAAATGGATACCTCCTGAACTCAGAAATGATTACTAGTGTATTTATAATATTTAATGCAAAAAAAATGTGGTTAGACATTCAAATAAATTATTACTGATATGAAATCCGCGTAAAACCACAACATTTCACAAATTACTCAATTTCTCTAATAATACTAGCTAGATAATGCCACATACCATACTGAACACATTAATAATCGTTCAGGCACCTGTTATTCAATATTAAATCGGATTAACCTGATAGTGCCGATATTTTTAGTACACCTCGCTAGATAATCAGTTCAATACTTCAGTACAATCACAAGTTATTAAGTAGTAACCAGAACACATATTAAATACAAATCGTTATTATTTCCGCCACGAAAATCAAATAAACACCTGACTGTTGTCCAAAAATACCAAAAACTTATTATACAAAACGCTTATCAGGAGAACACATTCTTATTGTGATGTAATTATTCAGAACAGACGGTCTGTGATATTTTAAATATGAATTAAATGTATTAATTAGAATAATAATGGAACGATTAAATGTATTATTAATATCAAAAAAGGTAACATATAGGTTCGAAAATTTGTCGCTAAAAATATCGTCGCTGTAGCATAGTTGGATAATACACCTTTCCCTGTTTGGAAAGAGATCCAGGTTCGAATCCCGGTGGCGCAACAACAATATTTTTCGATAAAATTGATTTTATATGTATATCTTTCCAATTAATACATTTAATTCATATTTAAACTACATTTCATTTAGAAATAACAATTGTACATATTATTATGAAAGTGGTCTATGTCAAAAAATTGAAAAAAATTGGTTTATCAATTATTTCGCGTCACATTGTTTTAAACTAATATAATATGATGCAAATCGTAACAGTTGTAAAGAATTTGAAGCGTTATATTCAGTGTATTGTTACGACGTTCAACGGTATTCCGCTAGTATTTATTTTGATAATAGAGTATAATAATAGTGTAGAAGAGTATAGTCATTTCAATCTTAATTTTTACATTGTGTTGTGTGATGTAAAAATATTTTTTAATCAATTCAAACGCAAACCTTTAAATATCTCGAAACAAAAGAATATTTCCAAAATATATAATACTTTATTATGGCAGAAAAGATTCTCTGAATGATTGGAAATAATTATTCTCTTTCTTCATTCTCTCCTTTCCACACTGTCGATCGAAGAATTAACATCAAATTATTTTTTGACTACTTTTGTTGAAACATTATAGAATTGAATTAATTTTGTAACCATTTTTATTGAAACGTTATAGAATTTTATCAATTTTTTAACAAACCTTTATATAATCAGTTTAAAATAACTTTGTGCATACGCAATCTAGTTTTTTATTTTAACGTCAATCAGTTTCGAAACCGTCTTTTCTTTCATGTTGTTTATCGAGAAAATGTTTACATATCGAGAAAAAATAGTGCAGATTTTAAAAGTATGTATTGTATATTATACGAAATGATTAGTTTAAGCCAAAGACAAAATTATATATTGACGTAGAAACAGACGCTGTTCCAAAACAAGTTGGCATTAAATAATAAAACTCAAATTGTTATTACAGAATTATTTCATATTTGTTATCAAAGTTATTTCATTAAACCACAAAGTAACTGCTTCAAATATTATAACAATGTCTTAATTTTAAATCAGTATTTTTCTTGTGAGTAAGCAGTGTTTTATATAACAGCTTATTTTCGATGCATCAGCTGCAAGTTCACACGTAATGGGTTCACTCGTGAGTTTGCATATTATCTAATGAAATTATAAAACACTTACATAACTAATAATAACGGCGTGTAAGGATATTTTAATAATTACGCAGATCCGCAAAAATTTATAATATGACTCGAAAAAGAAAGAATAAATAAATGATTATTCTTTTATTTTTAGGAGAACACAGTCTTATTATGAAGTTGTAATTATTTAGAACATAGATCTGTGATATTTTAAATACTAATTAAATGTATTAATTAGAAAGATATACATATAAAATCAATTTTATCGAAAAATATTGTTGTTGCACCACCGGGTTCGAACCCGGATCTCTTTCCAAACCGGGGAGATGCATTATCCAACCATGCTAAAGCGACATTATTTCAAGCAATGGAACGATAAATGTATTATATTAATTTTAAAAAGGTGTATTTCTAATTAACAATATTATTATCAGCAATATTTACCCTATCAGAGTGAAATCTATTTATAGATTCTCAAGATTTTGCAATACTTTTTTTTCAGTTTGGACGATGTTCAGATCTAGGTGTCTATTATATTATTAATGATTCGTGCACTTACGTGAAACATCAAAGTTTATTTATTTTTTAGTTACATCATGTAATTGTGGGTCAAGTTTCTTCTTGTTTTTTAAAACCGTGTATCTAATAAGCATTGGCGTCACAGACCACCAAATATATAGACATGAACTAACGCAAATTTCTTGTCCTAATATTTTCATTTTGATGTCACCCACGTGATCACTTTGATACCACTTATCCTCCGCGACATTAAAAAAAAAATGACTCTATTGGAAGGAAAATTCAAACCCTGACAATATAATATGCATTAATGTAAGAAATAAATAGTAAATATTTTATATTTTTATTTATTATCTTTGTTTTATTAACCACTATTATATTATTTATTAGTGGTTAATAAAACAAAGATAACAAATACAAATATGAATTTTAACCACAAAGTTAATATTGCTAATTTTAAAAGTATAAAATAGTAAATACTTTTACTGTTGCATAAATGTGTCATAATTTATGTTTCCACCAAGAATGTGTGTAGAATGCCCCTCGTTCCACAACTTGAGTTCCAAACCCCTACTTACTTTCTTTATATATATTTTTTACTTTATTTTATATATATTAATTTACTGGTCTGTGATTGGCGTAATCAATCTTTTAACTGTAAAATTAGTTAAAAATTATCTTAATTATTTGAATTTTGCATAATCAATTAATGATCAAGAATGTATTTTGAAACAGTTAATATTCCAAGGAAGCGTAAAATAAATCATTCATCCCTGCCTATCTTATTGGATTGAGATGTACGAGTTTATCCAGGAGGGTGGTATTTTTTATTTTAGATAAAACAACTTACTTTTAATGAAACTTGCCTTCGAAGCAAAACTATCATTCAAAGTGAGTGTCGCCGTGGGTATTGTGAAAAAAATATAGAAAATTTATTTGGCCACTTAGTTTCAACCAAATAAAATAACGCCATAACAAATCGATATCAAAGAAAAACTAAAGTAATTTCAGTAATTGAAGGCGTCACCCGAACAACGATGTACGGCATATTTTGGTGATTCTACAGGAACTGAGAAAAACTGTTTACTTAATCTAATGATGGGAAAAAATAATATTCGATATGTGTTTTTAATATATTATAAATGTTAATAATATGCTTTTTATGAAATTGTATTATTCCTCTTCTTCTTCTTTTAAATAGGCAATCCAACCTTCAAGAGTGATTTGCACCATTAATCAAGTTAAAACATTTTTTTTTAGAAAAAAGTACAATAATATTACAGAATAGGAAATATTATATTACAAGTCAATACCATTGTCGTTCAAAAAAATTTCTATTATATAAATTAAATGTGGCGAGTTAAGAGAAAGAAGATGACACAAGTTAACCGAGAGTTGAAAGAAATTACCATTGGCGAGATTACTGTAAAAAAAAACCTGTATTCCGTAATGAACAGGCAAAAAAAATATGGTCAAGAGTTTCCTCCTCGGCACCACACTCACACATTCGGGAATCTATTAAGTTCTATCTGAATAAATGTGAGGCTACCTGGCAATGCCCAATTGTTATTCTAGAGATATTTGATATTGTTATTGTGGAGACTTTTCTTTTGGAATTATTTTAAGCTGATTACCCTTATAATTATTTGGATCCATCCATTGTGCAGTCCAAATAGAATTCGTACGTTTTTTTTTTACCATATTAAGTCTGTTATACATCGGGATATGGAATTGATAAGGGAAAACTCCGGAAAGAGTGGCCTCCTTGGGCAGTTTATGAGCACATTCATTTCAATGAACTCCCTTACGTTGATTAATAATTAAATGAAATTAAATTAATCACTTAGAACAGATATACAATAAAAAATAAGGTTCAGATGGTCTATTTCAACGAAAAAAAAAAAAAATTTTCACTAATGAGGTATATGTCTCTTGTATGTAAAAACAATATTTTTGTCAGTGAATCATCCTTCATCTGACTTGTTCCTCTTCGCTGATGGTATGTGGTAATATTATTTGATATGAATCGTGAAAGTTTCTACCCTACGTAAAGTTTATTTTTGTTAGGCTTTACTAAAATTGACATAATTTTCATCACACTTTCGGCACCGATGCTTTTCACACTCTTCCAGTCCAACGATTCCACTCTCAGCGAGCCGGGATCGATATTCAAATTTGACTCCCCTCTCAGCCTTTACGCGATACTACAGGGCACTTTAATCAATGTCAGGAGCCTTAGTAACAGATGTGGCAATTTTCATACGAAGATTTAACTAAGAGATTGGATACATATATTTGGATGGCATGCCCTAGGTAGTAGGTAGTAGTAAACGTGATCTCCAGATATTCGCACAATATTACAAGTACGTGGTGAATATTATGTTCCAGACCGATTTTGTTTGGCCGCCATTTTGGTTTTTTTACCGTCCGAAAGCAGCGCCGTGCATAACGCCCATGCATGCCCACGAAGAAGCGATGTTCTCAACAGCTTCAGAAGTGCAGTATACTTGACGTCCAACTCAGGACTTTAGAGCGAGGTAGGCCAGATCCATCTGCCATTATTGAATCCAATCCGGGTTGCGTCAGCTAATCATTATTATAATCGATACAATCCACGGGGTCTTATCCCACCAATTATTATACACGTAACAAGTAATGAGGAAAATGAAGACATGTTAGTAGAAGTCATTAATTATCAAGAATTTTCGACAATAGATAGCAATTTACCATGTTACGATGAAAATGAAGGCTGCAAGGATACAATGATTGAAGTCATTAAATCAAAACATCAATAATTAGTGCCTGTGACTAACCAGGAGGCAACCAAATGTATAGCCGAGTTATATATAGCCTAACTGTGCTGATTTTGTAGATGTACTAACTTACAAAAACATAAGACAGAGTACGCTTGATGCATTCCTGCAGAATTAAATTGTATGTAGAATGTACATACCTACTTATTGTTATATTTTTGAATTTATAAATATTTTTTCTTTGGAGTTTATAATATTATCTATTATTGTCAGTTCGCATTTGGTAATCCTAGAGAGTAGTTGATTAAAAATTATTATTGAGCATCTAACGCATCAAAAACGTGTTAAAGTTGTTAAAACATTTAATCTAAAGAATAATAGCAACGCTATAAACATTAATGGTGATCGCTATCGTCGTGTGTTGGAAAACCTCTTGGTGCCGAATTGGATCAATTGGACCTGCAATTTTGCGAGCAATTTTTCCCGGCCGCATAATGTGAAAAAGTGGTGATATCGACTGGCTTCCTCGATCACCCGATTTGACGACTCCCGACTATTTTCTGCGGGAGTACCTGAAAGGAAAGAACTACGCCAATAAGTCAACAACAATTCTGATACTACAGGACAATATTCGAAATGAGATTGCAGAAATAACAAGCGAAGTGTGCGAGAATGTTATGAAAAATAAGGTTAAAAGAGCACGCATTTGTGCCTCTGCCAGAGGCGGCCAGTTGGCCGATGTCATATTCCATACATAATTGTTATAAATCAAATAATCAAATCAAAAACCAAATTAAAAAGTTTTGTTTCATAGTTATTCAAAAACAACATTGGCCTGGAACATAATATGCAACGACACATGATAAAAAAAAAATATAAGCTTAAGTAATTATAAAATATCTCATCGGTGTTTAAATATCCTAAAACATTGTTTAGGTTACTATGCCAGTGCCAATTACATGATTCAGGCGGCGTTTATCAGGTCTTATATTGGTTTTGACTGATATTGCCTCTCTAATTATATATTTTATCTCTGTGAAAATTCTTTCATAAGCCATTTGTTTTTGTGATAGTTTTTATTGCTATTAATTAGTTTAGTTATTGTATTACATAAAATATGGCACCGCTCTTGCTACAATCCTGATTTTAATTCTATTTTGTTAATTTTCGTAATCTTAATTTATTTAAAAAATTAAGTAAAACACAATGGCAAAATAATTAATTTTGTGTCATAGTCAGTTGTCAATACATTTTTGTTTTACGTTGTACTGCGACATGGATGGACGAAAATAAGATTAAACAAATAATAGATATCTCATAGAGACGAAGCTATTCTTTTATTATATTTAATGAAAAATATATGGAAGTATGGGTAATTACAGGGATTACGACCTGTCTTCGGCTGAGTTAAGTGATCATTTTATATAAATATAACGTTCACCAATCTCACCCATCAATCTTCCATATATTTTCCATCAAATATAATAAAAAATAGCTTCGTCTCTGTGAAATATGTGTTATTTGTTTAATATCAGTGCCTCTGTAGGTGAAAATTTAGTAATTGTGTGTTCTTGGAAATATTGAAATAAATTTTGAAAATAAGATTATTATTGTATTATTGGTATTCTATTGTATAATTGATAATCTCCTACATTGTGGATAAATATTTTTTATAATAATATGTGTGAAATTAAAATAACTGTATTTTTAAAGGAAAACTGCGTTATTTCGGGTGAGTTATATTTAATGTCGATTCATGTCACAAATTTTTCTGTCTTTTTTAATTCATCCATTTTTTATGTCACGTGTCACCTTTATTTATTTTTGTTTCATTTTCTTCCGGAATATTGAACGTACATTTTTACACTCAAACGTATCATTAATCTGTCCTAAAATTATATAGAAAATGTATGCATATGTAAATTTATTGAAAATATTCTAAAATGAAACGAAGTTTTTGAATAACGACATGTTAGAAAGAGGTGAATATGTTAGAATTTCGAAATTTAGATGATTGATTTAATAAGAAAAAAATTTTTACGTCTGAAGGTCACTTATTTTTTTAATAATTTAATAAAATTAAATGGATTTAATTTTAAAATCATAATAAATTAAAGTATTTTATAAAATATTTGTCAATTCTTACCGAAATTAAGCACATGAACTTGTGCTATTCTTGTTTCTAAAATAACTATAATATATACACTTTCTAACATTAAATGTTTTCACCACCCTACAATGACTGAAGAAATCAGTATTTGATTTCTCTTGTATAATAGATCGTTTTTGTTATATTTTGAATTGCTTTTTTAATAATAAAACTAAAATTAAAGTTAATAATTCTCGCCGTTCGTAATCTGGTCACTTCTTTAATAATAGTGTGCTATCTAAGGCCGTGCGCACGCTTATTGGCATATTGTCTAGATATGAAAATATATTACTCTCTAGACATTCCACTTTTTCAAATGAGTTTTGCGTATCCAACCTAGGTACCTGTTTTCCATATTAAATAATAATTTCATTTGATACCAGAAGGTACCTACAATCTATTCGAACATGTTTTTATTTTTATATTATATATTTACCGATTAAGAATCTAGAAAAAATATGGACTAACGCGATATTAAATTTTTAAAGCTTTCTCAACGCTGCGTTGGTTAAATTCCTAAAATAGATCTATTAGGGGAACAAAAATTGGGCCGTGATTCGTGAAAGCGATTATGATACCGCCCTTACCTTTTTCAAACGGGTATTCATAAAATGTGGATACACGACCAAATTACGGTTGAATACGTTATCAAGATTGCGAAAAAGTTGAAACGAAATTGGATTGGTGAGTAGCGGACGATCGTTGAACGAATCAAGTTCTCCGGTGGTAGAAAAAGACCACGAGACAAACTCCACATGGCCTGGCAACTTGGCGTCAGGAATATAAACCTTATGAGGAGGGAGGGACACGGGGAGGCCTTCATCGTATTGTTGATTGACGAGGTTAAAGATAATCAAAACATATTTATTTTATATTGTACATATTATTATATTAAGCCTTACATATAAATACTGCTACACACAATTTCTAAATGATCTTATCTGCAACAGCACTGTCAATCAATCATAAACCATGGTATAATTGCTTGGGGTGGAGCGACTATGTTTGTAATTAATACGATAATAGCAGCTGAGAAAATTATTTTAAAAGTTTTCCTCCAAACCTCAATCACAACGAGCACTGACGAAATTTTTAATAAATTCGATGTTTTTGATATAAGACCAATATATATTAATACTACTCTTAACTACATATATAAAACAACTCAAAATATAATTACCACACGGTCAAATACACAACGCCCCAAGAGCACGTACTACAAATATTTTGGGCCTAAACTATTATTAACTCAATTGAATTATCCCAATAACATGAATCTGAAAATTAAAACTTGGATTCGTAAAATGGGTAGACCTAGAATTGGTGCACTCACCCAAACATATTGATTCAAACTTTTAATAATTGTTACAAATTTTTTCAAAATAATTTACTAAAAAGTTCACTATGTTATTGTTTTTTATGCTTTTAATACTAATTTATTTGTACAATTGCTTGTAAACTATACCCGTCTCAACACAGAATATCTCTAGTGAGACAGACACAGTCCAACCATATTTTTACACATGCATTATATAGTTAGTTACCAATAAAATAAATAAATATCATCCAAGATAACCGACGCTCCGTCTATCTATTAACATATGTAAGAAACGATATCCAGTGTTGTTTCAAACGATATACAGATAAGAATAGTTGATACATTGATGTAGACATTTAAAATAAAATATGTATTTATAGAAAAACTTTTTTATAAAATCAATTAATTTTTAAATAATTGAGTTATGTGTTTTATAAATTAATACCTAACTTTAATTAATAATTAATTAATGTTCGGTACCTACGAGCATTCGTGTTTATTTAATTAAAAATTTAACTAATTTAACTAACCGATTTATCCGCTCATCTCATTGGAGGTTATTTCTTTGACCTGTACATGACTTCCGTTCCAGGACTTTTCTTTACCAACGTGCCGTATGGTATGTACGAGCGTCGGGCTTATTGAATGCTCAAATGAATTGAATACTGAAATCAGACAGGACGAGGACGTGAAAAAAATTAGGAGAGGCCAGTGTCCTGCAGCAGACTTCACGAAGCTGATAATGATGAAAAAGAGTAATGATTATGTCATTATTTGATAGAAACTTTACCCAAGTATTGAATATATGTAAAGGCACACTGAACACGGTGGTAATGCTTTGAATGATTTTATTAAATTTTTTATTTATTTATTGTAAACATAACAAATATTATTAATAATAATAAATATATAACATTAAATAAAAATTCTACGAATGAAAATGAATAAATAATAGTATATGGTAAATAAATATTTACTTAATTAAATTTAGTGTAGAAATATGTTTCAGCTAAGGGTTAAACCTATATAAGAATTGATTTTGTCTCCCTGGTTGTATTTTTTGACCTAAATAAATTCACTCCTAATGTTCTTATCTTATATCTTTATATATATAGGGTATAGCCAAGGACTTATCCTCGCCATACAACCAAAATTGAATTACTGCAAAATGTGTTTTTTTGTATAACTGAGTTACAAACAACCTTACTGCTTACAGCTTAAATTGACTAAATGATATCACCTGACTAAAGTTAGGTTTTTTTATTTTAACATTTTTAATTGATCAAAAGCATTTTTATTTCGAAAAATATTTTCAATAAGATAATAATATCAAATAATATGAAGTATTAAATAATTTTTACTAGGTATTTATTAATTCCAAAGAACAGCAACATCTTTTAATTATTATTCTGTATGATTTGTCATTTGTTAGTTATTCAGTTTAGGCTGAATGGCGACGACATCCATGCTAAATTCTTTGGTAGATTTATTTATTTATATATCGATGTTATAATTAATACAATATATTATATGTTATAATTAATACATGTTATACGTATATATAATATAATATAATATATATAATACGATGTTATAATTAATACAATATATAATTATATGTTTTTAAATGCCATGTAAGCCCATCGGTGAACACCTATCTCAGGGCAGATTTTCTATATAAAAAATTATAGGAATTACTCGCCAGACCGATATTATTTAATTGTTTATTTATGTATGATAAATAAACATAATAGTTATAATAAGTTTGTTCCAAGCATGTGATAATAGATATAATAGTATTGTCAACATTTGTTCGAATATTTAGAAATGGTTCGGAATCCTAAGCGCCAAGATTTATTAGCCATGTTATAATGGGCTTCGTATTAATTTCACTTTCTCTTTCTAACCATTGCACAAAAAGGGTGTGAGGAAGCTGCCATGTCGTTGACCGAATTTAGTTTTCATTTTTGTAACAGTAAATTGTAGTATGTTGTTTCTTGTGCCATGACAATGCGATATTTGATGTCTCGCATAAAATATTGTCTCATGGAAAGTTACTTGACATCAAGCAATGCGATATGAATATGGATAAGTTTTTTGAATTCTCTCCAGATTTAGGGTTATGTTACGAACTCGAGTCTGATCTGCACAAATAAACTGATGAGGACTTCTATTAAGAGGATTCTGGAGAACTACAGGAACGAAGAATGGAACCCAACATTTTAAAATAATGTTCTCGGCTTTTGTATTCACCGTGTCTCAGAGATTTTCCGTCTTACACCTTACTTCATGGTCGTACATTATACGTCAAATGTCACTATACTCATGTTCGTTATTTGGGTGAATTTGAATCTCCCCATTAGCAGTTAAAACGCAATAAACGTTTATAATTTAACGCCTTTGTTAATTTTAATGTTTAATGAGTTATATCTAACTTTCCGAATAAATAGTTGTTGGGATCTATGGTAGTTTTAGGTGATATTTAATGTTATAATGGATTGAGTTTTTATCTTTTTTTAACAAACTCAAGAATAAAATCTCACACGGTATTGAGATGTGTAGCGCCTAATTTAAAAATCCTCTAAAACATATTTCGAATAATTTGCTTTAATTTAATAAAGCCAGATAAATCCATTGATATTGCATGTTCAAAATCAGGGTTCGTTCCAAAATACCCTAAAACAGAGTATAAATTGCTATTCCACCTAAATTGAAATCAGCCAATCACAACGCTTGTTGATTATCACGTGATCTAAAATCCAGTATGGCTGCCAGAACGATACATACAGAGAAAAAGAAATTAAATTACAAAATTGTCTCTTTAAAAAACAAACATGTTGTACATTTGCTTTCAAAATATGTTTTCATCCATAACTCAAAAAACACATAAAGTTTAGGGGGGTTTAGAATTAGGCGCTATATATATATCTCAACTAAATCACTGTGATTGTCTCCTTCGTGGACACAGACCTTAATTTACTTACATAACACAAACAGCCTCGCTATATAGTTCTCTACTTTGATATAACACGCTTTAATGTTTCGTAATACGCACTTCAAATCACTAATCGTTATTTCTTACAATTTTCATTAAGCAACCGTGATTGTGATTTATGATTCACATTCTCAGATTCTTATGTCTCAATAGTCCTTCTTAGTTGATTTCGCATCCATTTATATGCAGGATGTTACAAAATAGATAGTTGCTATAAGCGGTAGTCTAATAAAAGAGCACTAAAAATATAAATGTGGTAGATATATAATATATTCAATAACTGCACTGTTCATAAAAATACGAAATTGAGTAATAAATGTCGCCTTAGAAACTTGATTTTTATCTGCAAGATCCATTAAAAAAAAAAATTATATATACAGCATGTAACAGACCTAGTCCACAAAATTATACGGATGGGCATCTGACTGAACTACGAGTCGAAAATGTTCAAGAAATATGTCCATAATCTCAACCGTGTAGACATATTAGCATTTTAAAAAATAGTTCAATGCGATTATTTCGATTTATTAAAATATTTATTTCAGAGCACGTAGACTTAAAGCTTAACACGCTTTTGTAAAAATTTCAAACAGAATTTGCACATATTTAGTCAGGTATCCATCCACTTATAAAACATTGTGGACTAGGTCTGTTACAGCTGTATATATATAATATATTGCTTGTCATGTGATATTAAAATTAAATATCATGTTACGGACGTTGGTTCAGAAAACTCCACAGTAGCCTACTAAAATTTTATGCAACACTTATGTATATCTATCTTATTTATATTTAAAGTAATAACAATTAAGATAATATGCATCTTCACCGCTTACGTGAGTGTTTCAAAATTTAAACAACTTTTAAACTAGGTCTATGCCTCCAATAGGAATATTGAACCTTTGACCTTTGGCATGCAATCTTGCACCTGTTCAACGCTCACGTCACAGTTTGCTTGCATAATTTAGTATATGAGATACGTAATTGTATTATAGATAGCTAATGGTTTTGATACTGCAGACACTGCATTGTATGTAAAATTATAATGTGTCAGATATATCAAAATCGATGTACGAATTTATATGAGTACTAATATTTTCTGTGGTGTCGTTAACGACGTTATGGAAACAATGAAAGTGCTACCACACAGCATAGCACAGCAATTCTTCGATTAGTGTGATTTATAAAGATTTAAAGAATACACTTTATGTATAATTAAGAATAATTATAGTCTATTTCGTCCAAGACTTTAAAAACGACAATCGAAGTTTTTTTATTTGGTAAATTTTATTAATCTTAAGCAAAGAATAAAATATCACATCTAATGGGAACTTATCAATCGAGGCGATAATAGCGGTACACAATGGAGTCCTGGTACCGATACTGATGTATGGAAGTGGGACCTGAAGCTGCAGAAGAGGAACGAGAGTAGACTGAATGTAGCGGAAAAGAGATCACTTAGGCGTATATGTGGTAGATCTCGTTATGACAGAGTAAAGAATGAAAAAAATAGGAGAGAATGCAAAGGTAATCTTAGCATAGTGAATAAGATTAAAAAAAGGATCGCATAGGTGGTTTGGTCATATGGAACGGAAAAATTAGGAGAGGATAGCAAGAGAGACATATGACGCAATTGTTGATGGCATCAGAAATAGTGAAAGATTTGGCATGATAAGGTAAACCAGATACTAGAAGATGGTCCTGTTAGAAACCTCAATAATCAACGAGCTTATATGTGGATGAGGCGAGAATTGTATGTCAGGGCAGAAGACTGTTGCGCTCTATTTTCTCTGCCTATGCGTAATGGTAAGTTAATTAAGTTTGTTAAGAATACATATAAATATCTTCATCAAATTATTGAAATTAAAAATCAAAAAAAAGAAGAAATGGTTGGTTTTCAGACTCTTGTATTTTGTTTTCGTAATAAATTGTTCTGCATCTTTTTCAATATTCCTGCGAATTTGAGTGCTGCGTTCAATATCTGGGTCTCATTCCTATTGGTGTATCCGTCACTATATTTTGGTAGTTGAGATTTAATTGCAATATAACTAACTCACTATCATGCCGTTTCTCCGCAGAGGTAGGCAGACGATAGAACGTTATGCTTTTTTCTCCCAGCACACCATTACCTCTCAACTTTCATATAGCTTCTCATGTAAGGTCTTTGGTTATTGAAGGATGTTCTCCAAGATATGCTTTACCTGGTCACGCCAGGACATTTGTGGATGCCCTCTGTTTAAAATTTACGTCTCTATGTGTGTGTAATATTAAGGAGGTCAGAACCGCTTGATTTGTCTTTTATTGTGCTTAAATCAGTTGTAATGATTTTATTAAAACGCATAATTTTACTAGGCCTAGGATAAATAACGCGCAAATCGAAATTTTGGTTAATTTTAATTGTTTTTTTTTTTTTTTTAAATTTAATAAATTGAATTGATAATTCTGGCGTCTGCTATCAGTTTACTCAAAGGTATTTGAGATTCTGTAAAAATAAGGTAGATGGCTCTGTCAAATAATGGAACGATCAAATGTATTAATATCAAAAAGGTAACATATAGGTTCGAAAATTGTCGCTAAAAATATTGTCGCTGTAGCATAGTTGGATAATGCACCTTCCTCGGTTAGGAAAGAGATCCAGGTTCGAATCCCGGTGGCGCAACAACAATATTTTTCGATAAAATTGATTTTATATGTATATCTTTCTAATTAATATATTTAATTCATATTTATTTAATTTTAATTGAATTTTTTTGTTAATTACAAACTACTATTTAGAGAATTTCGCTAATTCACGCTAATTGATCGCTTATGTATATACAGGGCTGGTTTGAGGGTATGCGATAATAAGCTCATAAGCCATTTAGGATTACGGTTTCAAAAAAAGCTAAAAATTAGTCGCCCCATGACGCATCTTTTACCTCGGCACCTTTATCCGAGGCGTACTTGGCTGCACAGCATACATTATAATTATAGCTTATCTTTAGGGTCACGATGGATCACCATGATGAATATGCAAACATAAATCAATCTTCTATCATTTGACCTTGCCTAGACTTTGGTAATTCATGGTTTGGATAACATGATATATTATATACATGAAATTTTATTTAAACACTTGGAAATATTTTTATAATATGGATCCGCTATTCAAAGAGTTTTAAATATTCTAAATAATATGTAAAATCACAAGTTGTTTGGTCCGCTTTCGTTGCTGGAATCATTTCAGTGTTTTGCGTTCAAGAAGTTTTATTTATTTTGTTATGTTATTCTAATAACATTGTACAATACAAGTAGGTACATTCATAAAAAATAATTTTTCACATAAGACCAGGTAACACAGTTACCATGCATGATGTGTCAAAAATGACATGACTTAAGAAAAAAAAGTAAGAAAAATTACACGTAAAATAAAACGGTGTTAAAAATATTTAATGATTAGATGGAATACATTAATTTTTATATAAAACAATTTAATTTAAAATGTGCTATCTTTTCCTGACTACTATTGAAGATAAATTTTAGTCAGACTCGATTCTGTTTATTTTTTTAATATCTATCCATCCATATTTATAAAACAAATGTCTATACAATTGTCGATATTTAGCCAATTTTACTCTACCAATTACTCTTTAAGATTTTGTGCAAAATATAGACACCCTCTTCCCCTCGGCTTATACAGTCCCTCCCGGCGATATAAATGTGAATTATGTTGATGCCTTTCATTCCAATGCTTAGTGTTACATTCTAGGACTCTGAGTAAAATATAGCCACTCCACTTCACCCTCTTCCCACCACCCGATATCATACACACCACACCCTTCCTGGACCAAATCGTAATCCCTGGCAATGCTGGGCACGAACCTTTGGTACTTAACGCAAGGAATAATGTTGCCGTAATTACCCTTCAGTAGCTAGTCCTGGGTTTTCTATTGGTATTATTGAATATATTAATTCAATACATGCAAATAAAAATACACCAACCTTTGTGAATCTGGACTGGTAGACGCCGACGGTCGCTCTCCTTGCAGTCTTGAATCTTCTAACTCTGCTGATCAGCCTCCGAAACTTTATATAACTAATAACCGAAAAATAATACACAAAATGTTTTTATATATCCGTAAAATATATCCGACCGAATGCAAAACTGTCTCTCACCAGAAGCAGTTTCGCTTTTGTTTGATATTTTTGAATCCAGGCCTACCCATCGAAGTGTAAAATCGCGTAAACAAAAGTATTGTCCATGTAATACCAATACAACTTTCAAAAATTTGATAAATATGGAGAATTGAGGAGTGAGAGTTGGTAAACGTTATATATATATAAAGTGATCACTTAAACCATCCAAAGACATGCCAAAAGCCCTGTAATTACCCCATGCTTTCATATATTTTCCATTAAATATAATAAAAAATAGCTTCGTCTCTATGAGATATCTAATATTTATTTAACTGCCTTTATAAGTAAAAATCCAGTAATTATGTGTTCATGAACATATTCAAATATAGCTAAAATAATATAGTTTTAAATACGATTGATTTAAATTTGTATATGTTTAACCTCATTTTATCTTACATAATTTTGGCATTATAGAAAATCCATGCATGCATCAGTGCCAAGATACGTTTTAATGACCGTTCTGGCTGACTATTAGAATGGATAAAAGTCGTCTCGACTTGTTTGGAGTTAGTGCTTGAGCATAAATTTTCTTATCTCGTTACCGCACATATATAAATATTCGTCGAATGAATGAAATCGTATATTTTTTCATACTAAAATTGTAGTTTAAATCAGGATGGTTTTCAATCATCGGTCACTTTTAGGTAAATTTCAATAAATATATTACTTGCTGTACGATTACAAAACGCATTGCCACTTTGTTCAATCGTGACGGAGACTCATTTCGGGGTCTCTCGGGCATGATCGATTAAGTGCATTTAATTGTCCTAGAAGTTGCGTCGTGAGATTCACTGTATTATGTTGTATTTATGATAATTCTGGCGTCTGCTATCAGTTTACTCAAAGGTATTTGAGATTCTGTAAAAATAAGGTAGATGGCTCTTTCAAATTATGGAACGATTAAATGTATTAATATCAAAAAGGTAACATATAAGTTCGAAAATTGTTGGTAAAAAATATTGTCGATCCAGGTTCGAATCCCGGTGGCGCAACAACAATATTTTTCGATAGAATTAATTTTATATCTATATCTTTCTAATTAATATATTTAATTCATAATTAAAATATCACAAACCTATGTTCTGAATAATTACAACTTCAAAATAAGAATGTGTTCTCCTAACATACGAGGGCCAAGTAAAAAATAAGGTTCCTTACGCTGTACACTCGCCACGCGAGATGCTAGGCGAAATCCGGCAACACCGCCTTGATTGTTGGTCCCTTAACTACATCCCCACTACCGGGAGCAAACGCTGCGACGCTCAGTAAAGGCCTGACAGCCATCCGCTATGGAACCCGCCATCGCCGTTACCGCCAGGTGTGAAATCCGTTCGGTGATTCGATTTTTAAACGCGAAGAAGCTTAAACCTGTTGAAATTCATTGACAGTTGGAAGAAGTTTATGGCACAGCTTGCATCAGCGTCCAATACGTCCGCAAATGGTGCAGGGAGTTCTCCGAAGGACGCACAGACGTCCACGACGAGCAAAGGAGTGGGAGGCCATCGGTGTCGGACGAAGTCGTGGCGAAGATTGAGCGCATTCTCCTCGAAGATCGGAGAGTAACGCTTCGGGAGCTTGCTGTCCAGGTTCCTGAGGTTTGTGAAAAAACCATCGACAACATTTTGACCGATAAACTTGGTTATGCACCACGACAACGCTCGCCCGCATGTCTCTCGACAGACCACCGCCCTACTGGACAAATTCGGCTGGAAATTGCTTGACCATGCCCCCTACAGCCCTGATCTTGCTCCCAGCGACTTCCACTTGTTTCCGAAATTGAAGCAACACTTGGGTGGACAACGCTTCAATACAGATGAAGAGGTGAAAGAAGCGGTCACCAAGTTCATCGGCGGCCTAGCGGCGGAATTCTTCGAAGCGGGTTTTCAGAAGTGGATAACTCGTCAGGAAAAATGCATAGAAAAATCAGGAGACTATGTAGAAAAATAGAATAAAGTACAAGCTTTCAGATGGTTTACTTATTTATTGCAATAAAAAATACCTTATACCTGAAAAAAATGTAGGAACCTTATTTTTTACTTGCCCCTCGTATTTTTATTATTTATAACATGTAATATTTCTAGTTATTAAATTTTGTGACTTGGATATTATTTTAGATTAATATACTGTTAGATATAATGATTAAAACTCCTTTAGCACAGACTTTGTTGTACTAAAATAGACTATTGGTTCAAACCTCAAGGAAGCGCTAGTAAACGTTTTCATCAAATATTTGGACACTTCTTTAATGAGTGTTAGTAGTTTGTTCATACATATCACAGTGCTTCGTACCGTCGACTACTGAACAAATACAGTTTGTTTCCATGAATGTATAACAGGATGAAACAGTGGATACCCATCCGCATAAGATATGGTCCAATATCAATAAAGATTAATATTCAATATCTGAGAAAATTCGTGTCGTACCGCTACGAGTATACATATTACAATAATACATATACTAAACCAACAATGTACAATACATCAAACCTTGTAAACATTAAGTGTATTGGATAGAAACATTTGTTTGGATAGGTATGCGACGTAACGCTGTTACAGGTCCGTGTACAGGAATGAGATTTTTATGAAATTTTCCACTCGAGACAAACTCTGCGATATGGATTGTGCTCCCATGTGATTTTTTTGGAGACGATACTCAGCTTTCGTGGTCCAAATCATTTTATGACCAAAGCTCATATATTGTTGACATTTTTACTCTACAAGGCAACAGCGATGTAACACGGCATGGCTACCAGCAAAAAGCCATTCACTGTCCATTCAGTGCAGATTTAGTATTTATGCATTGTCTATCCTCGTGTTCCACCATGCACGTCAATCCATTGACCATTGATGTTCCGTTCATCACTTGGGTGAATCTTCCCAGCTGAAGTTAAAACGGAAAAAATGCTAGTAATTAAATATCTTTTCTTTGTTTAACTTTTACAATTAAATAGTTGTAGGTATCTATGATTCTAGGTGACGTATATGCGCACGTGTTAAGTCTCCCCGTTAAACTGAACGCTGTGAACATCGGTTTAAGTTTTTGTCTCTTTTTACCAATCTGCTAGTCTCAATATCAAAATTTCAACACTTGCGTATGATACTGAGATTTATCTCAACTAAATCTCTGAAATTTATCTCATTGTGTCTCATTTCATGGACACGGACCATTAGCATTATACTTGTACATCGATCGGCTGGAATCTTAAGTTAACTTCTTTACATTCATGCCATAATTCAAAGAACGCGATTGATTTCCGTCGCAGATTCTGTGTTGGCCAGCCGTACCATTTTTTGTGAACTCGTGTAGTCGTAAAAGAATGACTCATTTTTCATAACATCGTATTTATTTATTGTAATGTTTCCAAATATTTAGTAACTGATTTTTTAAAAGACTCGGGCTAATTAATTTGATCACATAATTTACTCGTTTGAGTATACTATCATGATTGTAAAACGAAGGGTCTGATGATAAGTGTATCTATTTTATACTACTATAGAGATGCATAATTGAATAATGAATTAATCTATTAATTAATGTAAGGATTTTCTGCAAATCGATTGCGTCTCAGATTGTAAATGCTTACTCAAATGCCACACTATAATTAACCTTTACCATAACGTGATATAAAATACTCGTACGCAGCCATGCTGTCAACTCGTGTTGCCGTAAGAAATTAGTGTGCTTAAATTAATTGTAAATTTAATATAAAAAATATATACAATATTATAATTCGGAGCATCCAAGTCCTGTATAGGAGGTTGCATTATATAATACAATATTCTTTTTTATCTTTCTTTAATTAGTGAGAAAGAGACACCATTATATTTGTATGTTTGTTATTCTTTTTACTGTGAAATTAAGATGTGATTTCTTTCTGTCTTGACACAAATGGTATTTTTGTCAATGTATTAATTTTACAACTAATTGAATTCAAAGATAATTATCTTTGTAGAATTTGCCTTTTCACTAGTCACTTTTCACTAAGTGTAAATATTTTCCTTCAATTTAACTGAAATATGAATTGCATGTTGCGTGTATTTACCGAAATATTACAGTATTAATTAGAGCGGTAAACCGATGTTACTGCATGGTTTGGGAAGGGTTAATATAATCATTATTGATGTTGGTAATGGGTAAATATTGTGAATCCAAATCATAATAATTGTAAAAACCGGCATGATTTCTTTACTATTGGAGAAATTGAAACTTTGTAGAAAAGTATTTAATATATCTTTTAGATATACCTAATCTTGCCAAAATTAATATACGAGTAATAATATATTTCTAATAATCCTTTAAATAATAAAACATATAAAATGATTAAACCTACTAGTGATGTGAAAAAATGCTACTCTTTACTCATTAGTGTGATTGTGATTGATATTCGATAATATCAGTGATTGAAAACTGTGACTGTGATCGCAGTTTTATTACTAATACGCATGCGTCGCACGATATCACAATACACGAAATAAATTAAAAAACATAATTTTGAACATATATACTCATATTATTCAAACTTCATTTGCGTAAATAACATATTTTAGCATACATAATCTAATTTAATATCATCACAAAGAGAATGAAAACCCTTAAAAAATGTGAATTTATTTTTTTCGGGTCAAATTCTCAGCATTTCTGGTCAAAAGCGTACATTTTTTTGGCAGAATCTACTAGACGGCGCTTATCACGAATTACCTACATGAATATTTTTGTTTCATATGCACATGCGCCGAATCACGATTCACAACCAAATATAAAAAAAAAAAATGAATCACGAATCAAATGTTCAATACCTGACAGTGAGTGTGACTCAAATATATCAGTGATTGACTCACGGTTTGTGATTTTGACCTCATCACTAGTACCTACGTTATTTCTGAAACGTATTCTATTACTTACGCAATTTCCATTAAGCCGAGAAAGGTATTCGTAATTAGAGGTACACATTTTAGTGATAAACTTTTGTATCACGACAAGGTATCGTTGGCAAAGCTAAAGCTAGAGATGCGTACACGGAATACGTGTCACATCAATATACTTACTATTTTAAATCAAAGCTAAACACGCTTGTGCTCTTAAAAATAATTAATAGTGTCTTGGAACAAATATAAAATCCTCTGCCACTAGGCGAGAGTCTAAACCGCTAGTCAAAGCATTTTATTGATCAATCATTGTTTTAATTACAATATTTATTTATTTTCTTTAACCACTGTGAAAGCATTGATTTGTATAAACATTTGAACTTCTTATAAATAGTTATTAAAAAGATAATAAAACAAAGTTTTCATGATATGCACATGCGTAATAATTACAATTCTTTGTTATACGCAACAGTATTCCGAGAAAGTTAGAGTGAAACTGCTTTTGACGTCTCGTCGAAGGCTTTTTCGTCGATTTCTTACAACAGTGAATTTATAATTGGAGACCGATAACGTTGCTAACGTCCAAGAAGTGCCTCTGTGGCGCCCTCTGACGAAATGTTAGGTGTATATATATATATATATATAGTTTATCAAATTTCCCCCTAAAAGCATTATTATTTGCCCGCTATACACAGATTAATATTCATCAATCGAAGGAGAACATTTTACCACCGTAAACGCTCTTTTACTATCATTTTTTATTGTTCTTTATCTATGGTTTGTCCTGTTTCGAATCTCATTTCAGTTTCCACCCACTGCTGATAACATTTCATATGGGTCTGCTGTTATCATGAATAGCCACTGTTTCAGATAAATGTTTCCATTTATTGAATCTATCTCTGACTAATTTGAAATTGTATTTATTATCAATAAGTCGGCAGCAAAAACAAAATCTTTAGAAACGGAGTAAACTAACCATCGATGGCAAAATGTTTGACTATTTCAAAGTTTTCTGTGAAAAATGTCTACGGTTCTCATCTTGGGGATATTTATCGAGGATAATTTGTGTCGGACCAATTTTAATTAAATGATCCATAATGTGATAGCCAGTTCCTAAAGACTGGCCAAATACAACAATCTGATCATTTATCTTTTTCTTTTGTATTATTCTCTAACTATTCATCATTAATTTCGTGTAAATCTGCTGCTTCATTGTTATTTTCCAACATTTCCCTTCTAGATTTTGGACTGATGATGTAACATTATCTTGACTCATCAGCGGAATCAGCGGACACGTTTGTAATGATATTTGAAGAAGCAGATGGCTCTTCTGGATCTATATGACGTTCGTCTTGCTTTTCTTGTATTATGTTTTTTTGTAATTTTTATTTATTTATATATAAAACATTACATTATTATATTAATCAGAAAACATTTATGAATGATGATTGCACTGCCCTACTAGGCAAACCTGCTTTGGGGCAAGTTGGCATATTTTATTTATTTAAGTATAAAAAGCGGTATAATCAACATATTTATAGGATAGATATCCTTTTAAAATTAGCAATATTATCTTTGTGGTTAAAATTCATATTTTTATTTATTATCTTTGTTTTATTAACCACTAAATTGAGTTTAAATACATCTACCGGTTTCGAAAAATACATTTTTCTTCTTCAGGATGTCATAACTTATGAAAAAAATATTTGATTTGTGCAGTAAGTCAATATTTGTCATATATTTTGATTTCCAATATTATCTAATCCACTGTAATCCTTTCCGACTTGAACTAACCTAACCTTACCTTACTTGACCTCACCACACCTCACCTCACCTCACCTTTCCTTGAATGAAGAAAATTGTATTTTTCGAAACCGGTAGATGTATTTAAACTCAATTTAATGGTTAATAAAACAAATATAATAAATAAAAATAGGATAGATATCAATTATGCACAATTCTGAAAATAAAGTGTGTACTCGGATATGTCGACCAAATAACGCAAACTAGTACATATCTAACAATATCGTATTTTCTTACATTTCGTAATCACGCATAAACACATCATCAGGCTTTACACATACGCATGTTCATTTACTGTTTATTTTGTTCAAACTGTAATTTTTTCTCCGCTTTTCATTTTTTATATTCGCATACAAATAAAACTCGCCGTATTTAGAAAACTAGCTTACAAATGAATTGATCACAGATAACATGTCGAAAATACTTGATAATTAACAAATATGAATTTTTAACATATCCTCATTGCTCATCGGGGAATGTCAAAAATTTTAAAACTGCAAACAACAAAACAATTTTGTATGGTGTTGGTTTTTATAGCTAGCCAACTGTCAGCGATAAACTGTATTGCTTGCAAAAGGGAAATTTTTGCACTCATCTCTCTGGTTGCTACGGAACTTGTTAATAAATTTTATAAATTGAAGTTATGTGTATAATATGTATTGAAAAATATTGTTAAAAATATTGAAAAATAATAGATTACATAGTTGAATAATGCACCTTCCCCGATTAGGAAAGAGATCCAGGTTCGAATCCCGGTGGCGCAACAACAATACTTTTCGATAAAATTGATTTTATATGTATATCTTTCTAATTAATATATGTAATTCATATTTAAAATATCACAGACGTATGTTCTGAATAATTACAACTTCACAATAAGAATGTGTTCTAATAATATGTATTGAGTATTTTCAATTCGCTGTCCAAATTAAGTTAAATGTTATCCCAATTAAGCATAAAAATTACTTGAGATTTGGCCCAAATATGCTGTTGTCCAATTGAGCGGATGTATTATGAATTATGTCCAAAAAGATCGTCCAATCATTCATTATAGTACCAACGTAGAAATGTTAATGTTGACCCCGGGCACGGCGACAAGGTTTCAAGTCAACCGTAACAATAATCTGTTTGTCAGTTAGATCTGGTTTCACATGTGTTTAAGACTAATACATTAATATTCAGTACATTTCTGAAATAATAAAGTTTCGTAAACTGGCGTTTCGCACAGTTGTTTAATTTCGTCATAAAAAAAATCTCGATAATAAAGTAGTATAAATCAATCAATTTTTTTTAGTTTATTGTGACTGTTTAAAGTTGTAAATGGAGCAGCACTCTTCAATTTCAACTGGGGAATATAACATGTAGGAAGATTTATTATTAATATTTATTAATTTCACTGGAAATTTGGCGTGCTTATGTGTAACCAAATGGAATTGTTTTGTTAATTAAAAACTGTTAATTCGAATATCTCGCTGTTGAAGATTGAGAGATTGTCTTTTAGTGCTAACATACAGGTGACTATTATGTTCCAGATCGATGTTGTTTTTGAATAACTAAGAAATGAAATATTTAAAAAAAGTAATAATTTATTTATTGATTATATGGTTTATCACAATTATGTGTGGAATATGACATTGGCCAAAAGGCCACCTCTGGCAGCGGCACAGATGCGTGCTCTTTTAACCATATTTCAAATATTATCCTGTATGATGCTTATTGGCGTAGACTTTTCCTTTCAAGCACTCCCACAGAAAATAATCGGGAGCCGTCAAATTAGGTTATCGAGGAGGACAATTGATATCACAACATTTTGAAAAAAATCTCGCAAAATTTCAAGCGTAGCTCGGGTTGTGCGTTGGGTGGCACCTTCCTGTTTAAATCAGGCCTAATAGACCCAATTCGGCACCAAGAGGTTTTCCAACACATGACGACAGCGATTACCATTAATGGTTACATCATTGCCATTATTATTTATATACAATGTTTTAATGAGTTCAACACGTTGTTGAGGCGTTAGATGCTTTCTAATAAATTGGTAATCGATTATTCTCTACGACTACCAAATGCGAACTGACAAATGTCTGCCAAACAAAATCGGCCTGGAACATAATATTAACTCTGTACCTATATAATTATCGCTTAACTTTAGGCGCTTGATACATCACCACCAAACACAAATCAATCTTGTATCATTTGACCTTGCCTAGGCTTTGAATTGGTAATTTCTAGCTTGGATAACAATATGTATAAATACAATTTTATTTAAATGCTTGTAAATGTTTCTAGTTAATTTTTCCTGCAATTCAAAGAGTTGAATTGATATAGTAATATATTAATATATCTGAGGAATGTTATAATATTAATATAGGAAAAATGAGTATTAATATTGATTCATTTGACTGGATATTCCGGCGTCCGTACGGAGACTAGGTAGCATTTGTATGACCAATGTATAATGTGTAAATAAATTTCAATTTGAAAAGTGCTTGCACATGCATATAACTTACCTAGAACAGGTCATAAATTCTCCGTAATGAAATAGTGACATTTATTTTCTTTCTCCTCTATATATACGAGTATACGTATATACATTTTATCACAATGATTTGACATTATGTACACCTGCGACTTTGAACGATATTTTAATATGTATATGGAGGTGATGTATAAAATATTGCACAATTTATACTAAATATAAGTTTTTAAACTTAAAATTATTAAGGTTTAAAGGATTATTCACTATATATAAAATATTGATTATTAAATTGAACTAAAATAATAAAATAAAGTTATTTTGAGTTCATTGATATATTTTAAAGTTAGAGCAGTTAGTTAAGTTCCGACAGTTAGTTACTTAATCCTTATGGCTTTCCTTCATATTAACTGTTTTCTTTATTTATTATATGGCACAATTATTACAGGTGGTCATTATTACAATCAGTCATTAACATCATTATACCATCATAGATTGGGTTAGGTTAGGTTAGGTTAGATTAGGTTTCCTTATTATATGGCACAATTATTACAGTTGGTCATTATTACATTTTTTGATTACAATCAGTCATTAACATCATAATACCATCATAGGTTGGGTTAGGTTAGATTAGGTTTCCTTATTATATGGCACAATTATTACAGTTGGTCAATATTACATTTTTTGATTACAATCAGTCAATAACATTATAGGTTGTTAGGTTAGGGTAGGTTAGGAATCTTTATTATATGGCACAATTATTACAGTTGGTCATTATTACATTTTTTGATTACAATCAATCATTTACATCATAATACCATCATAGGTTGGCTCCTGTGTCATACCTGTACAATTTGACGCGAGGCTCGTTATTATAATATTTAATTCAGAAGGCTGCTAGAGAAAAACTATAGAAGTCATGCACCCCCAAAGCGAAAGGGAAACGTCATATTAATGTGTTGAAGTCGCATTACTCAGTCACAGTCCGGCAGAAATTCACCCTGCTCAGGTCCCAAGAGGTGCGAAGGTGAGTTCATTAATAATAAAATATAATGAAATTAATTGTCAACATATCTTTTAGATAATTTTGTAATGTCCTAGATCAGTGATGGCGAACCTATGACACGCGTGTCAAAGGTGACATGCCACAGCGTTTTGGGCGACACGCCAGCGTTCACTAATATCAGAGTTATCAAAAAACACGTGTACGGCCACCAAACGTCTACTCGACAACAACGTTCGAATTTAACACTACGTACAAATTATATATGCAAATCGAATACTATATTTTTATTCCATATTTTTTTCAGTTAAATTTTGGGTGGGGAGGGGGGAGTGACACCAGAAAACTATATTTTCTGACACACCGAGCCCAAAGAGTCCTACGTCACTGTCCTAGATCGATAGATTGCCTTATAATAATATGTATGCTTATGTACAAAAATACGTAAAATGTATAAAAAAATAATAGCTTAATCGCCGTAATAAGTAGTATACAAGTGCATGTGTATATATATATATATATTTGTACTCATCATCTCAAGCACACGTCCACCCACTGACAGAAAAAGGCCTCTCGTAATGATGATGACCACCAGTCTTCTGGTAAGTACGATCATACAGTTATTATGGTCTAACAACGGACAAAAAATTAGCTTTTCAAAAATTAAATAAGTATACATAAAAATATATTTAGGTCCATCAAATAAAACAACAATTAATACATAATTTGTGTTTGCTTGTGACGATTTTGTTGCGTATATTCTCAACATGGAACATTGCGGGTTTTTAAAAAAATATTTTTATTTATAAATATAATACATCCATTTGTTATTTTGCAATTTAAACAACTCTAATGATATTTGACATGCTACCTATCTATAAAAGATCTCGTGTTCAGAAAGTGAGATTAATTATATTTAAATAAAAATACAATTTATATAGAACAAATATCAGATATCGAATAGAGACAAAGCTATTTTTTATTATATTTAATGGAAGTATGGAGTAATTATAGGGCTTACGATCTATCTTCGGCCGGCTTAAAAGATCACTTAATATAAATATAACGTTCAGATCGTTTATGTACAACGGTTTCTCACCCAACATTTATCAAAATTTTTAAAGTTGTATATATATTAATATGTGGACTCGCTTCGAGTACCACTACACCATCGCCATCTATGGACCAAATTTTATAATTCATTTTTCCCTTTTTTTAAACAGTATATATGTCATCACTGTGAGAATTTGATTTTTTTAAACGTTATATTTATATAAAGTGATCACCCTGTAATTACCCCATACTTCCATATATTTTCCATTAAATATAATAAAAAATAGCTTTTTATCTATGAAATATCTGATACTTGTTTAATAACAGTGCCTTTGTAGGTAAAAATCCAGTAATTGTGTGTTCTTGGACATATTCAAATATTATAATTTATATAGGTTTATCAGTTATAAGTATAATATTATCAAAAAAAAAAAAATTAGGGATATGGTCGATAACTTTCTGTCTGTCTTTGATGTCTTTCTGCCTATTTGAACTATGCCAATCCAAAGCTGAATAAGATTAAAAAAAGGATCGCTTTGGTGGTTTGGCCATATGGAACGGATGAACGAGGAGAGAATAGTGAGAAAGATATATGACGCAAGTGTTGATGGCGTCAGAAATATAGGACGTCTGCGGAAGACTTGGAAGATGGTCTTGTTAGAAGCCTCAACAATCGACAAGCTTGTATGAGAAGATGTATGAATGTGTATGAGGCGAGAATCCTCTCTGCCTATCCCCGTGAGGAAACGGCATGATGATAAGTTAGATAATTAAACTGTGCATATAATCTGCATGTTTTATAATAAAATTGTTACAAAGTGACAGAAAATAATGATACACATTATTTTTACGCCCGTTCCGGGTCGATACGATTTATACATATTTTTAATGAATGTTGTAACTACTTTTAATTGATAATCTATCTTTAAATATTATACAGGTATTACAGGTACAGGTTGCGCCGCCGGCATTCGAACCTGGATCTCTTTCCAAACCGGGGAAAGTGCATTATCCAACTAGTGACCATATTTTTAGTGACAAATTTTCGAATCTATATGTTACCTTTTTGATGTTAATACATTTAATCGTTCCATTATTTGAAAGAGCCATCTACCTTATTTATGCGGAATCTCAAATACCTTTGAGTAAACTGATAGCAGACGCCAGAACTATCAATTCATTTTAATTAAATTTTGGACACATTCATACAACTTTATTATTAGAAGAACACATTCTTATTGTTTTTATATCTTGATTTTGATAAAAAAATGGGATTGTCAATTTTGCATATAAACGGTGTTGGTCACAAATTAAATAATTTGGAATCGTTGGAGATACTCGTAAATAAAGCGTGTAAAACTAATCAAAAAATTATAAACAACAACTAAATTTAACTGCGAGTCCCATTCTAAAATTTTTTCCTAAAAATTATTCGAGTAAATTTGTATTAAGTAATGATTTGAGTTAGGTACTAAAAAAAAAAAAAAATTTTTTTAAAAATAGATTTTTTTAAAAATAGATTTTTTTAAAAATAGATTCTGTCAAAGAAACAATATATGTTTTACTTAGTTATGACATCCTGAAGAAGGAAATGGTATTTTTCGAAACCGGTAGATGTATTTAAACTCATTTTAGTGGTTAATAAAACAAAGATAAAAAATAAAAATATAAATTATCCATTATTATTATATAATTTCAGACATTGCAAAGACGTGATTACTCACAAATAAACGTTAGACTTACAAGTGTCTCTCATGTAAATAATACTGGTAGATGAAAGGTTAATTTTGAAAATGATTAAATACACGCATGTATAAAGAGCGCAGTCGCACCTAGCCCCGTGCTTAGTGAAGCTCCGTGCTCATAACCGATAAATAAATAAAAAAACAAAGTTTTGCTAATTTATTCAAATCCAGCCTAATTTAAATATTGACCCCTAAATGTGTTATTTGTGTATATAGTATTTGTGTAATGTTGCTAAATTATGACGATGCATTGATGTGGTATGTAAAGTGTAACTTATGACTTGTAAAGTGACGGAGCTCGTTCTTTGCAATATTCTATAATCAGTGTGTTGCATACACATTCATGATAATATTTTTTTCAATTTATTAGTAATACAAATCTTATGACATGTAAGATATACAGAAAAAAAAACTATTTATCTTTCTAATTGATTAATTTAATTGAATTTGCAACTTGTCAATAAAAATGGATTTTCATTAAAACTTTATTAGCGCTTTTTAAACGGACCGTTCATGTCTACGGGTTAGATTTGCGACCCATGACAATTACTTGAGACAAGGATTATACTCCCATGAGATTTTTTGAAGACACTTCTCGACTTTCGTGGTTCTCGTATAGACACCGTGTCTCAGAGATTCGCCACCTCGCGCCTGACTTCACGTTTGTACGTCAAACATCAGTCCATTGGCTATTGATGAAGTTTCATTTGTCAGTTGGATGAATTTGATTTTTTATAGCAGCAGCTAATGCTTCTGTTTGTCTAAATTTTTCAGAATAAATAGTTGTCGCGGACTCCACTGCAAAGTACGTCTTTTGGATACTCATTAAATTTTTATGTAATATTAATTCAAGATATATTTTATTTTGCCCGCAGATATGAGAGGGGAAGAGGGGGTCCGCCTGCTGGGGGACGCGGGCTGCGCGGAGGTGGGGTGCGCGGAGAGGAGGCGGGCGGACTGGGCGGGGCGGAGGGCGCGGGCCGCCGGCGCCGCGGCGGCCGTGCTGCTCCTTCCCGCCCTCTATCTGCTGGGCCGCCCGCAGAACCGCCTGCTGTCGCCCACCTGGTATCCCCACACTTCGCCCCCCGCTGTGGTCCCTGCACATCCTGGTAGGCCCACCAATTTCATAACAATATTTTATAGACAATGTATTAACAAATTTTGCCAGTGGCGTAACTTAAAAACATGATCCTAATGTACGTATGTATGTGTTGTTATGGTATTTATTATTGTATTGTATTGATTATGCGAAAACCCTCACTGAAAAAATAAAGGGCTGAATTTATTTTGAAAAAAGTTGCAAGTCAACATAAGTGTGAACACGATATGAGGGAAGAGATTGAATGAGACTACCATTCGGGAAGAAGACCAAATCGACGATGTATGTAGTAGTGAAGATTTTGAATAAAATCTACAAAAATTGTATATATTTAAAATTAAACTTAGTAAATATGTACTATGTGAGATATAGATAGTTGTACGTTTATATTAGAGTATATAAATACTAATGTAAGCACTAATTCAGAATAAATAATGTATGACGCACTGTAGGTAAATACAACTACAATTGAATAACTGCAAAAAATTGAAAAATAACTTGGTTTCAGATGATCTTATATCAGCTGACTAATTTTCGTTTATAACAGTTTTGAAAAATTCAATAAATCAACAATTTTTATTAGATCAAAACCATTTATATTACGATGAAATACGATCAATTTGATGAAATATCGAACAATTATTACTGTGTATAACTTACTTTCTCTCAACAGATGATAGATAATCTTAGATATGATATTTAGGTATAATGTAGAAGCACTTGAGATAATTGGGCATATTGTTATGATATGTTATTTTATTATTATTAAGAAATTGAAAAAATAAAGGTTATGGCATAAAAATATATAAATTATATAAAAGTAGAATATTTATAATTCCAAAAGAGATATGTATAAAATCTTAAAATCACATTTATTATAGGTACATAATTTATCATTTGTTTGTTATTCGGTTTTGACTGTATGGCGAATTATCAATTAAATAGTAAGAACAAAATTAATAAAAAAAACAAAAGTGTGTTTTTGAGCAAATATAATATATGTATGGCGATTTTCGCTTCAGGTTCAGTCCTTAATCTAATATTTTACAAGGATACTACTAAATATTCGATAATGTTTTAACGTATTTTTGCAATCCACGTGAAAAAATATTTATAAAGTTTGAATTATATTTCTTATGGACTAAAATATATCAGTCTGTACCTAGCACTAGGAAAAGTATCGACGCTCGCAAAAGTATGTATACTACAGGGCGCGAACCTTTTCAACCCCTATCTAATGTAGGGTTCAATGTACCGCACCACGTGGTGGACAGACACCATTGAAATATGCAGATTGTTTACAAATGTAAGTCTTTAATAAATTGCCCAATCAATTGCCATTATGTTGTTAACATTTTTCTGCAAATTAGCGCGGTGTGAAATACTCGCCGCAAAAACGTGTTGTGAACATTATTTTTAACATATTTAAATGTATTATGAATAAATTGACTTTAAATTGAATTTTTATGCCACGCAGTAATAAATTTTTTTGAAATAGTAAAAATAAAATGATCAAATTTCTAACTCAAATTCAGGATTCATTTTAATACATTTCTATAGAAATGTAGTAATACTTGCACTCAGGATGAATATCATTATATGACATATATAATGATACCTATTAAGATTTTAACTCACTTTTACTTTGGCTCTTGCTTCGAAGATCGAGTTTACTCACCATTTATAACAGGATTGAGAATGAGTAATGATATTTACTCGAAACGTCGGGAGTATAAATGTCCTTCTTAGGACTATTTGACGCTGGTTCTCCCCTAGAAAATAATCCGTTATCTTTTATCCGTGATAACCTTAAATATAACATATACCTGTATGTATAAATTTAATTAATACAATTTAAATGTATCAACAGAAAAAATCTATTTATGGAAAAAATATTTTAGTTACCGGGATACAACTAAAATATTTTTTCAATAAAATTAATATTAAAATATCACAGAACTATATTCTGAAAAAACTGCAACTTCACAATAATCATGTATTCTTCTTAAAAATATAATTAAAGTAATGCTGTTTTACGATATCAGTACTAAAAAGTTATAAAAACTTGTAAAAAGTGAAACTCTGTATAATTCGTTAAAGCCGTCGACCATTGAAATCTTGAATATATTAAAATATTTATATTTGGTGTTTGTCATCGGGTCGTAATTCTACGACATTTTGTTGTTTAAGAGTTTAACATAATATTTTATGATTAAACATGATAATTTAAAAAAAACATATATTTATGGACTAAGTTTATAATTTTGATAAATATGACTCGATTTGGTAGGATTTTTTTTTTTTACAAACATAATTTATACGTGATTTAAATCAATCGAGCGTATTTACACAGGGTTTAGTACGCAAAATTAAATATATATTTATAGTAATCGCTAGACGGCCAGGGTCTCCATAGAATCTATTTTTCAATATTCAATGACAGATAGTCGATAGATGGAAAAATTCACACGATTTCGATAAGTACTTTGTATTTTTTCTAACGTGTAATAAAGACAACTAAGACTTCATTTCAAATTGAATATACCTATATTTACATATTGTAAAGTAAATATTATTGTATATATAAATGGGAAAACATTTGAGTAATCTTAAGGTTAACCTAAGATATCAAAAACACGTTTGACATACGTATGTAAGATACGCGAATTCGATTCTTTGGTGTTTTTTCTTACTGGCAGTGTACATTGACATATGTACACTTACACATAATACTGACATAGTTAAGACAATTTATAATATACAGGGTATAACAGACCAGTCCACAATATTTTATGGGTGAATAACTAACTAAATTACGAGTCGAAAATGTTCAAGGAATATGTGCAAATTCTGCAACATTACGGAAAATATTATTGTTTAAAATTTTTACAAAATCATTTTAGGCTTTAAGTCTTCGAAATAAATATTTGGGAAATTTATCCATTATTAATCTTTGCTTCAGTTTCTAAATCATCTAACAAAATGTAGTCTGGGTGCTCGAAATTCGGTGAACTTTAATTTTTTGAGTTCAATATGTAGTTTGGAAGCAATAAAATATTTCAATTAATCGCAAATTACGATTTTTTTGAAATGCTTATGTCTGACATGGTTGATATCAGACACATTTTTCAATTCTTTAGCACTTACATCACCTAACTTTCTCAAAGGTTTTTATGATTCATTAAAAATTGAATAAAAGATGTATTTTTTATAAAAGAGTAAATATGCAAGTTTCAAATTTGTCGTAAGCTTAAATAGTTAAGATAGTGTAAAGGTAACGTATTTCCCCGGCAACCAAAAGTTCCGAATTCAAATATTTATTTGATAGATAGATTTGTTATATACGTCTTTCTAATTGATTTATCTAATTTGAATTTGAAATTATATCATTCTGCAATATAAGTATTTATTATTTCCTAATTTTGTTAATTATTTAAATTTTCTTATCAACATTATATGTATTATATATTTAGTCAATTATGAATTACTTCGTTATTAAACCAATTTTTAGATTTTTTAAATTTTCCACAGATTTCTTGGTGTGGAGTCCGTCATGTCGAATACCAGACATAGATCCATTCAGCAAAGAAGCCATGGCACTGTTTGATCAACAGAGGTACATCTCTTGCTCCACCGGACCTCCATACACATATATGGAAGAGAATAAAGATGGCTACAACGTCATCTACCTAAACGAAACGCTCATCAAAAAAAGCAGGTCTAAAGGTGACACGGTGTCGTGTTGCTATCTGGATATTGTTCGAAAAAATGACAGTTCTCAACTAATGTGAGTAGTGACTTTTAATTATTTTTTTACTAAGTATTTACTGTACTTTAGTGGGAAGCGTGTATGTGATCTTCCTTAGGCGAAATCACTCTTACCTAAGAATATTTAAAAATAAATTATTATAATGATTTCTCGTAGATCTAAGGTCAGATACCTACAACCTCAAAGTTTTTTTTAAATAGAGATGCGTACCTGGAATACGTGTCACATCAATATTTTTACTATTTTCAAACTAAGTTAAACTAACTTGCTGGTGTCCTGGAACGAAACGAGAACACCCGACTAATAGATCACTAGGCTAGCGTCTTAACTCCTACACCAACAAGCTTCATATGCTCCATGGCGAATCTGATGTCGATAAATTTATATCATCATCTATGTCGGTCCCTCATGAGAGAATTGCAATCTCCATAAACTCCCACTCTCTCGATTAAGCTCCTCTACTTTTCTCAGCATCCTGTAGATCTTAGAGCTGTCATCAGTGAAGTTCTTGTTGTCTTTTCCGCTTGGTCGGTCCGACGGAAATCTTCCTGTTCCTCTTCCTCGCCGCTCTTCGACGTAGCATACCACAGCAAGCTTCTCTGAGCTATCTTCCCATCTCGCAAGATGCCCAAAAAATTGAATGATTCGTCTCAGGCTGCAGGTTGAGAGTCTGTCCTTGATTTTCAGTTCCTGCAGAATGGAGACATTCGTGTGTCTCGCCGTCCATGGTATGTGCTGCTTGTGTCTTCATGACTCCACACCACATTAAAATATAGACTGCACCAGAGACTACAGCCTGACATATGTATATATATTTTGTCAAGTCTGGGCATAGAGATTTTCGCCGTATCTATGCTTCATTTAATTTCTGGCTTGCAGCTACCGTCGCCAGTAATTATGGACCCGAGATAATTTAAATCTTTGACAATTTCAAGGTCTGGAAGGGCGTCTATTCGTGAAAGCTGGTTATGTCGATCAATAAATTTATATAAAACTCGATCTATTCGATGGATCGATCAGCATTTGGCTCTGGTGGAAGAGTCTTCACCGTGTGTAGACCTATTATTTCATAAACTTGAAAGCAGACGGAGTATCGATAGACCGCGACTCCGTTAGCTAATGAGAGGACCCACCGCTAATCCAGAACCATTTATAAGCAAATACTCTTATATTAGTCCTACTCATTCGCTGATAGGTTGGCATTTTTTAATGCTTAAACAGGCGACTGTGCAACGCAGCTCGGCGTATAGGCGTCTAAGCAACGACGCACGGTTGCCAACCAAGACATCCCTCATAACACATATGATCCCATATAAAAATCTTTATTATGTAAAATATACAATGCACAAAATAGTAATAATAATACAAAAAAGATACAGTAATAACACACAGACACCGGGGGATAGAGGGGCAACTAGGGGAGTACACAAAGCACTCCCCAACGGGAAAAATACGACTACAAAAAAATGTTCATTTTCTCTACCCGAGCACCACTGCCGGCAGATATTATCCAGGAAACAGCACACTAGTTTAAGTGCAAAATATGTAGTATCTAAGTTTAATAACTAATCATTTTCCATGTGTCTATTTTCCCTTGCATTTACAATCTCGACTCGAAGGGACTTGCATGCTCTCAATGTCAAAACTAGCGAAACAAGGGTGTGAGGAATGGAGCCATAGCGCCATGATGAAAAACCTCTCTACTTACGTTATATTTTATGCTACCCTCTTCAAATGTGGGAGTTAACTTCTAATAAATTTACTTAGTAATAAGCGCTTTAAATAGACCATGGAAAAATAACAGGATACACATATTGTAATCTTCATCTTTATAATGCGAGGTAATTTAGAATATTTTTTATGACACGATCTTCATGTTTATCCATTCCATGTCTTCATTCATATTATTATCAGGGCTGTTGGAAATTATTTGTACACGTGTAAGTGTGCATACTTTTTTTTGTTGATATTTCCCTTTCCCCTCCCCAAAATTTCCCTTTAGTAAAACTTAAAGTGACGATAAAGCGGCCAAACACAAACATCATGCTCGTTACAATTGTCACTGCGTACTTTACTGAACACCTATTAACCTTTACCATACGATGATATAAAATAACCGAACGCAACCATGCTGTCAACTCGTGTTACCGTAAATAACAGTTAGAAAAAATGTTTTTATTAGCTTAAATGGCACGAATTTACTCTAAATATTGAGCGTTCAATTTTGAAAAAATAATTAATAACATAATTTAGAGCATTCATTAAGTCCTATACAATGTGTCCTTCTTTCTTATCTCTCTTCATTTAATTAGTGAGAAAGAGACAATTATACTTGAATGTTTGTTGTTCTTTTCACTGTGAAAATAGTGTGTGTTCTCTGTCTTTCATATCACAAATTGTATATTTACCAACGTATTCATTTTACAACGGATTGAATGGAAAAATACATAACACACACACAAAACTTTTTTTTAAATAAGTGTAATTTTTGTTTTTCAGAAAATCTTCTTGCAAGAAAATAAACGATTCGGTTGTCCTTCTCGACACTGAAGAGTTCATAATGTCCAAGTGCTCAATCACCGTGAAGGGCAGGAGTCGCGTGAAAACGCACAATAACGTTTTCCTCAACGTCCGGCCCACGGAGGCGCTGAAGAAAAGGCTCGACTTCTTCAGAACGAACATGAGCTCGTCCAGGGCGTGGAACGTCCTCGTGGTTGGTATCGACACACTCTCCAGAATAAATTTAATACGAGCCATGCCCATGACGTACAAATTTCTGAAGGATCACGACTGGCTCGACTTTCAAGGTTACAACAAGGTATTCGAGATAAAACTATACATACAATTATACAGATACCATCACCACACGATTCATTATGCAATAGTCGCATATCTAAGACGTATAAACAAATATTTATTTTATATCCGGCATAAAAAGATCATTATTTTTATATTCAAAGGTCATATTTTTACACACGAATCACCGGTATGCTTGATGATTTGCGTTTGCTTGATGATTATTCAAGTTTTATCCAATTCACGCAGTAGATCGCCAAGCGTTAAACTGGGGAATCAGTTAAAAACACATGTGAAATTTAAAACAATTGAAAACACATGCAACTTTAATCCAGAATTATTTTTTTCCGTCTTTCTCATTCATATTATACATACTATTAATTGTATCCTATTTTACTCTTTATGTAATATTTTTTTAATTTTTATATACATTGAACATTGTATTCATATACATATAAATATTTATTTATTTTTCTACATTGAACAATGCACTTTACTTACTTTAACAAAACTTACTTTAAGATTTATATGTATTTATGTGCTATTTAATTTATTTATTTAATTTATTTGTACATTGAACATAACACTTTGTTTATTACTATACCGGAAAGGCACTGTCTGTTATAATACTGTAAAATACTAGTGAAGCAGGCAGGGTACCGAAATACATGTCTTACTTTGCTGCAATGTTATCTGATTATAACAATATAATAACACACTGTACTGTACTATGAATCAAAAAATAAATATATTATTATTATTTACCAGTTAATGGAATGTATATCGATGTTTAGATGTGGTACCACATTCTTTATATTGAATACATATTACTTATCATAAGAGTGTGTAAGCATGGATTAAATATTGCTCGAGGACGGGATACATCAGTCGCTGCGTACAAAATACAATGGATAATGAGTGACAGCTCGCTCGGCACTTACGTGAGTTCCGACATAAAAACTTCCCCCGTGTACGCAACCCCTTTGACAAGATCCAGGTTTGGACAATTAGATTCATATTTTTGATAAGGGGCTTATTTTTAGCATTCTCGTATTGGTAATTGTGATGCATCTATGGAACGAATGCGAGACGCGCGCGAGGTTGGCAAGATGACACGCGTGAAAGAGAATCGCGCCGCGGTCTCTCTCGCCTCCGAACCGTTAATCTGATAACATATAATATTGACTTGTACTGGATTGTATAGAGGCATTGAGATTAAATACTATTATTACACATACGAGTATTATTCCATCGACCCAATGCCGCACACAAAATCATCAGCATATAAGAAATATAACAATAATTTTAGACATTTTTCTATCTGCGGTAAAAATGGATATACCATAATTAATTCACCAGCTCGCATTTTTTATTTACTTCTGTCACCACCTCATTTCTCTAACTCCTTTCTAACTATATTCATTCGCAGTTCACATTTCATAACGTAATTTTATATCTCAACATCAAATAATTGTTTAACTCTGTTTGCAGATAGACGACAACACGTATCCAAATCTCATGGCTATATTGACGGGTCGTAACCAAAGCAGGGCCAGGAGTCTGTGCGATGGAGCCGGAGCCAATTCGCCCGACAACTGCGATTTCATGTGGAAGGAGTATCAGCGAGTTGGCTACGTCACTGCGTACGCGGAGGACGACGTCGGGATCGATACATTTGAAAAGCCTTATCACAAGGGCTTTACGCATAAACCTACCGATCATTATTTACGGCCCGTATTTCAGATGGTCGAAAAAAATGTTCATAAATCTAAGGGATCCGTGTATTGTTCCGGACAGTTGACATCGGGAGAACTTTTATTTCAATACGCTTTAAGTTTTGTTGAAAAATATAAAAACGATCCATTTTTCGGATTCTTTTGGGCAAACACATTCAGTCACAACAATATCGGTTCACCTTCCTCCATGGACGAGAAGGTGGCCGGATTCTTCGAGTCGTTGAAGATGAGCGGGGCGCTAGAAACTACAATAGTATGGTTTATAAGTGATCACGGCATAAGGTACGGAAAAATGAGGACATTACTTTCGGGTTACTACGAAGAGAGACTTCCCGCTATGTACGTTTCAATTCCAAAAGACTTCAGAGAGCTGCACAAAGAAGAGTACAGTAATTTACGAGTAAACACCAAGCGCTTAACCACACCGTACGACGTGTACATGACGTTTCAAGACATTCTGTATTTGTCAGGAAGAAAGGAAGTTTTGCTATCGAGTGAAGCCTGCCCCATGTGCCAAAGCCTGTTTCAACAGGTTCCCGCGGACAGGTCTTGCAGCGAGTGTGCCATTCTCCCGCACTGGTGCACCTGCAACCCCCTCGACCACTTGCCGCCGACCCACGAAGTAGCCAATCGGGCTGTCGAATTTATTTTGAAAAAAGAAATTGAAGACGCTTTAAGCGGGGTCAATAAAAATTGCAGAAAGTGTGCCAAACTAAAATTAGGTCAAATTCTACGTTTCCACGAATACAATTATATACAAAAAAATTCTAATCTTACCGATTACCTGATAGCATTTTCAACAAAGCCTGAAATGGTATTTGAAGCTACTGTGAAATTCTATAATGAAAGCCAAACTTTTGTGACTGAGGGTATCGTAAGTCGCCTGTCGCCGTACGAAGGCTCGGGGAATTGTGTCTCTACAGCTTATTTGAAGAAGTTCTGCCACTGTTTAAAAAAGTGTATCTGATACACTCATTCAGTATTTGATATTCAACCAAAAAAATGTATTATAGTACTTTTGTGCAATGTGATGTAAGTTTACAATTTATATATTCTAAAATAGTTAACTAAAAGATGATTAGGGCATTTTGTCACCGGTTTTATCGGAATCGTAATACGACAAATCAATCGTAACGCAACGTGAGGCACATCACGGACGATTCACAATTATGATTTGATTAATTAATCGGAAGATTTTCAGCAGTGAAAAGTTTCCAGATCGGTCACATGAAATGGTCTTCCAATTCTTATGTAGAATGGAGCGAGATATCATGCCAAAATTACAATTCAGTCCACAGCATGGTACGAATATTTTATTGAATAAGATTTATCACAAATAATGGATTACCTACATAATTTCGATTAGATGCCAGATTATTGACTTCGTTGATCGTGGATTAGACGGAAAACGATTAATGTAATGTAAAACGTTTAATGTAATTATAATTTGTATCGTCAGGTTCTAATATGCACCCAAGTAAAAGGGGCACAAAATCCTTCAAATATTTATTGAAAACTAATACAATTTGAAATGCTGTTTAAAAAATTATATTTATTAAATTTTTTTTGTACAACCGTTCAAACTATTTATAGTTAAGTAATCTAAATATAAAATAATCACGCGCACATGCTGTGTTTCCATTTCAATGGGAGAGTTTATAAAATATCTAGATATTTACTTTAAATAGTTTTAACTCAGATCAAATATATATATATATATAATTTTGATTAGCAGTTATAGTTATATACAAATATTGATAAAACACGGCAGGAAACAGTGTGTTTCGGGCGATATGGATGACCATAGGTAATTAATATATGAATATTATTTTATAACTCGATCGCTTGTACACCTATTTATAAATTCTTGCCGTAATTTTATTCTTTTTTGTATTTTGTGACACTGTTGGATAAGTTTACATTATATGAGTGTATTATTAAATTAAGGTATACATAGATATTGATAATGACTAACATAAGGTTCCGTTCAATTTGTGATATAAAATAAGTAACATTTACCAATTATACCCAGAGTTATTTACTGTATTGATGTTGTACCAAGTAATTAAGTAAAACAATTTTATATATTTCCAGTTCTTTATAATAGCGAAGTTTTTTTTGCCTTTGTGTGTGTGTTTGTGTGTGTCTATACATGTTATGTTCGTGTTCCGGGGATGTGCGTTCCAAAAACTGGATCTAGCGCACTATGACAACAATAATATAATAATAGAAGAATGAATTATTATGTGATAGGTTTTAATTTTTAAGAACGCACTATTCTGCGTAAATAAGTGTTTTCTGTGGTTTGTAAATCAGATCAAAAGAGTTTAAATGTTTTCAGTGCTAATCACGGTGTCTTTTAATCGTACAAAACAAAAAATTGTAACCATTAATTGGTCTATAAGATAACAAATAATTTTAGACTACTTTGCAGCATTTTTAAATCTCTGAAATTTGTTTCCTTTATTGTTTCCACTCAATGGCCCCAACTGGAAGTACAGAAGAGAAATGCCAGGTGGGAACGATTATTACCATTCTCAATTTTGTGTGGTACCTAACTCAAAAGTAGAGCTAAGGTGATTCAATAAATTTGTTACAAAATATACAGCTCAAATGAAAAAAAAATTGACTTGTTTGGTTTAGGCTCGCTAAATTAAAAATTTGAAAATTACGCCAATTTTACTGGCATTAACAGTGATTTTACTGAAATTAAAACACTGATAAACTGTATTTTAAAACTAATAAATAGAGTTTAGTTTAGTCGCAATTAATTAAATTGTCCAGGATTATCTGTATTTTGAACCTGAAATAATATCCAGTTAATTTCAAGGCATGGATATGTCATTTTTGATATGTAGGTATTTATTTACCAATGATTTTAATATTTAGTTTCACATTTTAAAAAATGTTATGTAATGAAATAAATTAATTTTCACAAGAAATAAAATGTACAGACGGTAGAACAAGACTGGCGCGATAATATGCAGTTTTAATAACGTTGATGCTGGTTCTGGGAAATTACGCATTAATATACACATACCTATGGTACATTCACACGAAGACAGACGATACTACAGTAACAAGATAATTATTACTATATAATTATTAAGAACTTATCAAAAATGATGTATCAAAATGTAAAATATTTATGAGTTATTTATTTAGAAATACACGAACACCACGTATATAAGTAAAAATACTTTCCCCAACAAATTTCAAATAAATGCATTTTGAAATTAATTCACAGATGAACATTTCAAATTTTATTTCATTACATATATACCTAATAAATAAGTTAATGCGACAATGTTTGCATCATTTTACAGAGAAAAAAAAATTAATAACGAAATGAAAGTTATTTTTAGTTAATGAACTAAAAAATTCACAACTCAGATAAATAGAGCCATATTAAATTATGGTAGATCAATATAAAAAACGCTAAAACAAAAAAATAATAAATAGTTGGCATCTATCTCTGTTTTTAAACTTAAATAGATTTTTTTGTTGATAAAAGTAATCTTTACATATATAATAGGACAATACTGTTATAATGCGTACTCATCAGCGATACTGTTACTGAATAATTCTGTAATATCTAAAATTATGTTCAGTTTTTATAGAAATACCTACTATGAAGATATCTACTGTTAAAAATTATTCTTATTTATCTTTATAGTGTGTTTCTAGTATTAATAATTTCCTTTCCTTTTCTTGGTCATTCAAGTCATAGTTTGAATAGTATTAATATTTTGTCTTTTCACTAACTGAACTTTTCAATGACAATATTTAATAAATACTAATTAATTCCTGCCAAATATTACCTAATTGTACATTATAGAACAAATAATTTTATAATGCGTTTTATTTTCCTTTCATGATTTTATTAGAAAATTCCTATTTACGACTTTTGATTTCTGATATACCTACCTGAATGACCTTCATAACAAATGGAGGTAAAGTGATATCATATTTTATGTGTTTTTTTAGAACAAAACCACTTCAAATTGAACGGAATGCCTCTACCAATTATTTACATCATTCCGGGATATATCATGTTTTTTCCTTACTTTTTGTAATCAGCAAACTTCTTTTTTCAACAGTGCGTCAACGTCCTCTGCTGTCCTTGAACTTCCAAATTAATAATTTTAATTCCGACAAACTTTATATACTAAGAAATCGGTAAAAATATAGAGACTATTACGGTGCATATACACAAAGAACAACATGAGCGGCGATAAAGGACACTATACAGACTAAGACATCATTCATTAGAATTTATGCTTTTTGAATGGAGAGAATATTGGTTCAACCGATATATTATTATCTTTATTCTAACATGTCTTGAAGCCTCGTGGCTCCATATTCTGGTTCGAGCATGTTCGATGTAAAATTCACGAAAATGGTAGAATTTATCCTATCTCGGAAAATATTAATTTGAGACTCCGAGATTTCTTCAAAACTGAAATGCCGATTGTAGAAAAATAAAACAATGAAATTTTAAGACTTGATTGAATTTTGAAATTTTAAAATCGAATATTCGTATATCTGATAAATGTGACTTTTATTTACTACAATCAGTCAGTCAGCCAAACCAAAGTGTAACTTTGGCATAATTAATATTTAAAAAAAAAAATTCTTCTGAAAAATACATGAATATTTTTGTAAACATAATATAAACAATACTATAAAAAATATAATATTTATACACGTATATATATATATAATAAATAAAATCACATTATTTATGATTTATGTAGACCATTTTTTAAAAATAAATCCCGGCGAATTATCAAAAAGTCTCTCGTGCCATTAAAAAGTATCAGAAACAACGAGTACCTATTGCAAAAAAATTATGAACATATACTAAAAAAATCAATAATTTACATTCTCACTCGCTACTTTCGCCCTTTAGTTTTTAAATATTTTTAAAACCCGAAATATATCAGTAATTTTTTGATAAAATAATAAATATTCGAAATACATACGTGTTTGGTAAAAATATATGTTGTTTATTTATTTAATCGCAGTAGAAGTAAATAAGTTTAAATCGTAATCAGTACCTCGTATAATTAGGATGCTTAAATTTATTTAAAAGTTATTAGCTGCACCTTCCCTTCACAGTGAATTAAAAAATATATTATGTAGATAGGTGCGTGTATTTTTCAACTAATAAGCAGTGGAATAGTATTAATTAGTTCGTGTATTTACAAGCATCGATGACGACACGTGTGAATTGAGGCTGTTACATTTGCTGATGACACTGATTTATTCTTTCTAGAAAAAACATGCGATGAAATATACCTACATTATGATTTTGGATTAAAGATTAATTTATGGCCTAAAATGAACTATCTCATATTACTAATTAGACAAAATACTTTGTTTAAACCACTATTTATAAAAAAATATTCTAAATTCTATACAACCAGCTTTTTACATTAATAACAAGTAATTATTTTTATATAGGTAAAGCTTGAAGAAATTTTGATATTAGAATTAAGGAGCACTTGAGAAGCCTAAATAACAACAACTACTCAGAATTTTCCAATCAGCTTTTGGAATCAAACCATTATTTTGATATTAACAGCGGTTTATAAATTATACATACAAATACTAGGGGTTTACAGTTAGATAACATTGAAATTTTATAAATAAGAAAAAGTGTTAATAGCAAGCTAAATATTATAAATAACCAAATCTTATTTACAAATAGTCACCTTTTTCATTTGTTTTCATATTAGTTCTTACTTATTCACCACTTTATAGTTTTGTTTTTATCTATGCTTGTATTTTTAATATCAGTATACATTGTTTCCTAAAGAAGATACAATAGGTGTCGAAACATGTTGAATAATCAATAAATGTTTAAACAAAGTATTTTGTCTAATTATTAATATAAAATGTAATTAATATATATTAGACATTGATTAAAGTAAATACCTATGTTTCAGTACCAGCATGTCTTGTAATTCTAATCTTGATAATTCGTTAAATCTTCATTAATTATAGCTGAAAAAAACACAACCCTTGTACCACTCATCATACACGACATGCAAATGTAAGTAAAAGGACAGATATTAAGAATTATTTGGATTGACCATTTCTTAAACTAATCTAACCATATTAACAAACTTTGTACATACTTGTAGACGAGTATAGATCCCGGTACTTCACGCATGCTAAGCCAGTGCTCTAACAAGTTATCAAATTGTCATATAAGTATATAATGCTGATTTTTTTGTGATCAAATTTAATGTACTGATTCATATTTTTGATATCCGTATCACCTCTGGTGAACTTTATAATAGGCTAATATGAATAAAGATATTTGTGAATGTTTATTTTCACGTCTCATTCATATTCGTCAATAGTGTAATGGTTAACATCCAGCATCCCCCGTGTCGTCCGGGAGACCAGAGTTTAGTTCTTCCCAAGGGGAAATTTTTTATCGAAACGGAAAAACATATATATTTATATACAGATTGGCCTAAAAAAAGTGAGAACATTTCGTAAAATGAGATATAATTACATCAAAATTAGTTTAATTATATCAACAATAGCATAAATAGTTTACTAATTTACTTACTTTTTTTACCTATATTACCATATCTTTGATTATCAATTTTCCCATTATTTGGTTTTTTTAAATTGTTGCCCAGAATGACAAAAATCACTGCAAAATACCGTATTCTGATCAAAAATTCGCGAATTGAAAAAAGTTGGGGTGCTAGGAAAAATGATCAAACAGTTTCAAAACAATGCCTGGAGTATTGCTAGACATTACAGCATAACTGGACAGACAGCAGGATGAGCTCCATCTCACACAGCCAGAAAAACAATCAACTTTCTTCGTCGTGAGGATGTTAATTTCATCGAGCCAGGTATGTGGCCACCGAACAGCCCATATTTAAGCCCGGTAGATTATGAAATATGGGGTGTTTTGATGGTTTCTGATTAGCTAAATATTGTGCAAAAAAAATTACACTAAGAATTATAATTAATTATATTATGTTTTGAAATAACTCATGTGTTACAAGATGTTCTCACTTTTTTTGGGCCAACCAGTATATAACTGTTCAAAGGTTTTTGGTGAAACTTTGTGGAATTCCATGATTATTTTGTAAATTGAGTTAAAACTGTTTTATTCCACTATATTTTTTATTGTGTTAAACATTAGAACGTTTTAGGGAACATCTTCCCATTATCAATATTATAATTCAACTAAAATTAAAAACACTTACAGACAGTAATGTATGGTGTGTTTGGAGTTAACGTAATTGGGGGTGGAGTTAAAATGGATAAGAGAGGGGATGTAATGGGCGGTATTTGAATATTTATTATGTTTTTATTGTTATTTTTATTATTAAATATTTCAAAATTTTCTAGAATGTCTAACTTTCGTCCTTTGGCGCAACTATACATAAGTTGTAAATTACTATTATCAAATGAATTCATTCTGCGTGCTCAGCCATTTCGGAATTTAGACTGAAGTTTTTTTATAGCTTTCTATAATATTGATAATGGGCAGATGTTCCCGAAAACGTTCTAACGTTTAACACAATAAAAAATATAGTGGAATAACACAGTGTTTTAACTCAATTTATTATATATATATTCTGTGTTTTTATTTTAAATATGACTAGTTCGACATTCAACACTGGAATATTGAAACGTTCGTAGTTTTGTTGTAAGTAAATGAATTTAATCAAGGCAGTTTTTCCAACAACTTTCAAATAATTTAAAATATATACTCTATCTCAGGTAGTAAAAAAGAACAAATTCTCACCTTCCGTCAATTCTGCGTTTTTGGCCGCAGCTTCCCTACGCCAAATTTAACCATCACTAATGTTTTGGCAAACGATAATACACACACGTAACGATAATATTTTTAACCGAATTATTTCCGAAGAACAGTCCACAATGTTCGTCACAAAAATGATGTAACTTGCAATGCGTCGTAAGTTGTAAGCCACGATTTGATGACAAGTGACATTTTGATACGGACAGTACAAAATTACGCTTCTGCCAAATTACTATCGTAAACAAGCAGTCATATTTTTATAGCGGTCACCAGCGAAATCCATTTATCTTCAATTACTTAGGTCCGGTAGCGTCATGCTGGGTTATTATAAACTTTACTTTTAAACTTAGTTTATCCGAAAATGAGTTGGGTCATCTCATTTTTGTCGCTTACTTTTAATTTTAATTTAAAACCGCCGAAAATCTCCGCTTAAATGTAAACTTTACTAATGCACATGCGCACTGCGTGCGAGCCACCTGACATGTCACCGAAATTGAGTATTTTTACATTTTTGACTCTGTAGTATCGAAATGTACAATATTATGTCGGATAGCAGTGATATCGCAGATTTTTTTGATGATAAACTAATTATACAGTATATTCTTAACAGGAAAAGATAAAACTCGAACCTCGGCACATTATTTTTTGCGGGAAGAAATCTACTGACGATATAATATATATCTGAGAAAAGTCTTTTCGCTAAGAAACGAAAACACGTTTGCACTTATTTTTTAATGTTTGACTTTATTATCAAATTGTTCAATTACACTTCCGAGATTACACTATTTAAATTATTCAAAATGATTTTCTTGCTTTGAATGGTCTTAACTAAGGCAATTATGACAATTATACATTTTCTTGCTACTTTAAAACCAAGTATTTTTAGCTTTTCTTCCCTAACTAACATCTCCCGGTGGTAGACTTTTGTGTTCCAGGGTTTGCAAATTATTATAGTATAGTGCTGATTATTTATTATAGTAAAAGCCGTAGACTTTCAATTCTTCCAGTGGAGATGGACGGTAGCATGTCACCTTTGTCATATAAATTAATATAACACTGTTCTGTTTTTTTTATCGTTTTTTCTTATCATCATTACATACAACAAAACAGCATATCTATAATATTCGAATAGAAACACTAACATATTACCTATCTGTATTAATTGAAACCTTAACTTTGAAGTTTGCAATTGTCGTTTGACTAAGTGTTAACACACTAATAAGTTATTAATAAATTGACTTAATAACGAGTTTTTATTAGAAATTAAAACTTAAAAGTAATCGTCTTTAATTATGTATTTAATGAATTACATAAACGTCTTATATGCTCAAATAAATTATATATAATCTGTAATAAATTGCATAAAACGAAACAACTTTTTGCTCCATAAAAGTACGTACCTACGTGTTTAAAAAAATCTGTAACCGCTCTGTTTTAATCTGTAATCCGAAGTATTTTTAAAATAAAAATTAACAAAAACCGGTCCACTTTTATTCTGCCTTTTGTTTGATGTAAATTGAAGACAAACAAAAAACTAATTTCAGACATACCACTTTTTGGCCTGGAATTTTTTATTGAGTCTTGAATGCAATGAAATTAAAAATAATAGATAATAAATCAAGTCAGCCATTCGAGACTAAAACACATGCCGATGAACTAAGTACATTCAATACTACGGGAAATTCAAGTTTGAAAAATTTAATGACCGATGTCAAATATGTGATTCGTTATAATTTATTATTGGGCGAACTACGTTATAAGAACCACCACAAGAAAATAACATACCAAATGCTTTCGAGATTTGGTGTTAAAAGAATGCGCTACGCATGCAAAATGGCTGCAAGATGCGTGACGGACTCCATTATTAATACGAAATGAAATAGCCAATTATGTAAATATGAAAAAAATGTACGATTTTGCACTTTTATATCATTTTGAGATCATTGTGATAACATATTATATAAAAATTTCAGCTATCGATGATTAATCAGAAGAAATTTTTTAAAATTTCATTAATTCAAAACAAGCAAGAGCATTCTCAAAGTTAAAAAAAGAGTTAAGTCAAATTATCCTTAATGGAACATGAAAATTAATACTTGGTAGCAAATTGTGGTTATGTTATATAAAAATATCAATTTTGGTAGACCATCAATTTGTCTAGCAAAAAGATATTTGTAAAATTAGGAATGAATGACATTCACTATAATATACATTTATATGGATGGCGGAGGTAAGATTGGTCGGGAGGAGGGATGGTGGTATTTCGCAGAGTATTAGAGAGTAACTTTACAAAATTTAGTTTAGATCGGTTAAAAGGTATAGGTTGATATAAAAAATAAATAAGACGTAATAAGAAGATGTAATAAAAGCTCTAGAAACATGTTTTTTTCTGATAACACGTGTTAAACTTAAGATAACCAAAACTTTGTAATTTAAATGATGCTGTCTAAAATTCGTACTGAATATATGAAATATACGAAATGTATGAAATATGTAGAGAATAGGTAAGTACAATAATTTCCAATTACTTACCTCGAAAAGCAAGTGTCCTTAATTAGTTTATGATTCTTTTGCGTGCAATAACGAAACATTAAAAATGATAAACCATAGATAAGGATCAAACCTATTTCGTACCTATGGTTTCAAGTGAATTATTGAACATAAATAATGAAATGTCAAGTTGGTCGCAGATCAACATTAATCATGTTTTGACTTGGTAATCTTCACATTTATTTTTATTAATGATATATTTAGCCACTTCACTTGTCAATCAGTAAAGTAGATGTGCAAGTATTACTTATGGTGTATTTTAAAATTATTTACTGTATTGTTTTATTTAATCTCTTATTTTGGTTATCGATACTGTGTCTAATTTTTGTCATCAGATAACGATATATTACAAAAGATCTGTTAACATTACGCTTTCGCGTTTTAAAAATATATGCAACATTTAAATCTGCTCAAAAACGATTTAATCGATTTCAATTACACATTAGTTTTCCTAACCTAATCTAACTTTTAAATATCCCTTACAATGTTGCATTATTGTTTTGTTAATATCCTATCTTCTTTCCTCGTGTCATGTCGTGTCCTATTTTCAGAATATAAACGCGGTTTAGTGTTTTCTGAAAGGATAAATCAGTCAAGTGACTTTACTACACTTTTCTGTTTATTTTTTGATAGTGGTAACAAATCATTAAATGAAACACAACACAGATTAATGAATTATTTCATTTTGAAACTTAAATTTTTTGATTAAAGATAAAGATTTAAAAAAATAGTGATGCATATTCGAAATCCACATTGTATAATTTTTTTTACTATTTTAAAACTAGCGATCTTTTGGGACAACTCTCGTGATCACTTGATCACTATGTGAGTGTCTTGCCGCTAGACCAAACAAATGTGACATCTTTGCAGTAATAACCTTTTTCTGATAGGTGTGAAGATCTTGTCTTTTATTTTTTCTCCTATAATGCCTAAATATGATAAGATAATGTGTTTAAATTTATTATGTTCCCTGAGCCTATTTTTTGTTGATGAATAGCAGTGGCTCGCAATCAGTACTTTGAAATATGTTGTATACCAGTTTTTGTTTAAGAAGAACAATTGTATTAGTGTGCATGATACCATGTATGTGTGTTGGTGCCTCTTAATATTTTTAATGGCCAGTCACTTGTAAGGACAATGACCGATCAGTACCACCCGATGTGCAATGCAGCGGAGCTGTCGTTTGTTTGATGAGCTAGAAACAGTGTTCATAAAATATATGTATGCAATGTAGCGCGTCAATTAGGAAAGACCACTATAATGCCAAACTAAAATTCTTTTAAATGTCTGCAAATATTGGAACGAAATACACAAAACTAGCAATTCAGAAGTATTACTGTATATAAATTTGTTTTATTTTATTTCGACTGTCAAAAAATTTAATATTGTTTCTGGGTTTTATAAATTTATTTTAGTAAGATCTTTGTAGATACCTACCTATTGCTTCTTTTCCAAATTTATAAAGAAAAACTTTTTATTTTAATTTAACAAAATATTTATTTATTTTAACAAAATATTATTCAATTTCAACTTTTATAATATGTGTTTTGGTTTACTGCATGTTGCAGTCAATCGCGATCCTTTAGCGGAGTCCATATTCAGTTATTAAGTCATAAGTAAACGAGTCTGTAAATATAGTTATTATTATTAATTTTTTTTAGATAGTAACTATTATGGAAGAAGTATATAGGGTGGTTGGAGTGACCACATGAAAAATACACATTATTGTTTGAGTGTTTAAAAATAAAGGATAATCTGTTGCCATTAGTTCCGCCAAGAAAACGAGAATTCCTCAAAAGAAGATTGATGTCGATGACTGACAAAACCGTTGAAGGTTTTACTTGAGACAACATGAAATTACACTACTGGAGACAACTTTAGATTGCACTACTTGAGACAACCTGAGATTGTACTACTTGAGACAACTTGAGATTGTACTACTTGAGACAACTTGTGATTGCACTACTTGAGACAACTTTCACAGTACAGGAAGGAAGGAAGATACCTGGTTATTTCCGACACTATGTACTATCAATTAATATTTGTAAAAAGTATTACAGTAAAACTCCGTTAATTCGTAACTCACGGGACCAAAATTTAAAAAAAATCCGAATTACGAATAATGAGAACTAAGTTTTTTAAAGGCAACATTACAAATAAATTTTTATAAAAACGCGTTAGTTTACTGCGTCTGCGATTTAGTGCGCGCCGCCACTGATGACATTGCGATTTTCATACTGAAACATGATGACTCCATTATTTCAGCTTCTTATGTGTCGAAATGTTTATTGAATAACGTATTTCTCCTGAATAAGAAAGGTGTGTTATGGCAACAAAATCACACATTAATTTGATTGGCAGTCGAACTCACCTTTTCTATCCGAATTGGAATATTTAAAATGCGCTTGAGAAATAATTTAAAACTTTTAAATCTTCATGTCTCGCTGGCTTTCTTGGTTGAAGCTTATTATTCCCGCGAGAGAAAAGGATTGGATTTTTTCAGCCAATTTTATCTTTGATATAAATTTTTTATCGGTTTTCAAAATAAGCTACATTTATCCAAATAGTCAAGGATTTATACGAATTACAAGATGTTGGTGCCATTTTAGAGAACGAAACATGAAAAAAAAAAAAAAAATTATGTAGTTTCTTTAGTACCTGCATATGCAAATCGCAACGTTTCATAAACATAGAAACTAGATCAAGTGATTCAATGAAAACATTATTTAACAACGAATCTTATAAAATGCACTATGGAATTTGATATACATGTCATATTACGTATATGAGTTTTGCCATATGTCATTTGGCAAAACTACGTGAACAAATTATTTATTTCAGATATCAAAAATGCATACAAACTGCGAATAATCAGATTTTACAAATTATCAGTAGAAATTAATATGAAATGTTATTTTTGAGGCAATTTTGTTTGAAAAAAGTGTGAATTCTGTAAAAATACGAAATATAGGGTTATGAATTAACGGAGTTTTACTGTACATGTTTCTGAAACAGGCTATTACACACACTAATATGATTATTATTTTTACATGAAAACTGGTCTACTTACCTGGAATTCAGCGAAATAAATCGAAGCAAAATATCTCATAATATTTCTATCAAAAGTATTATCATATTATTCTGATTTTAATATATGTATCGTAATAATCTGTCAGATAAATATTTTTTTCATTCTTTATTTCAAAATATATAGTTACGTACAGCATACATCAATGTACTGACTGCTCGCACCTGGTGAATAGTGTTTTAGAATTTTTCAACTTTGGTTTAAACTGGTTATATCAAATATAATATTAATATTATTTTTTATACACTTAACTTGTCTTTACTAATTATACTTGACTTTAGCATCCTGGGCATTACAAAAATGGGATTGATTATCGCTACCTGTGTTGGGGATCGAACCTATATAGCAGTATATTTGATGTGGATTCGTGACATGGTGATTTTGAGAAATTACTATTTTTCTTAAGAATGCCTAGTTAAATCAATTTATACTTTCAGGTTTTTTTCTTTGAAATAAAATGTAACAAAATGTTGAAATAAAAGTAATATTTTCTAAGAAATATTTGTAATTCAGCTACCATACTTAAAATGGGTACCAAAGGTGTATGTTTCAATATGTGTCCCAGTCAGGAAGTAGAATTGTAAGTATTTTTATAATCACGTAAAATTTTAATTTATTTCTTTAAATAATTTCATCTTTTAAATATTTTTTTATTACGACATTAGATTTATTTGACATTAGTGTTTATTGAAATATTTGGGTACCATGAGGGAACAAGCATACAAGCAGTTCTTGATTCACGAACATTCACTATAATGAACGTCACCATTTAGAGATTTTTTTATTTATGTAATGCACAAAGTGCAAACATAAAGCGAACATAATTGTAAGATTGCTGATACCATAAACTCACTTAATATAATACTAATCAGAAAATTCTTAATACAAAATAATATCAAAAATAAATATTTCTTGGCTATTAAAACAAATATAGCCATTTAAAAATACTACGTACGTACATATTTTACATGGTGCGTATAATGGGGGAGTGACATCTGTTTTCAACAAACAAACAATGCTTTGACCGATCTTATTTTGCATTTGATACATGTGGTTTGCATTAAGTAAAAAACACGGGAGTCATTTAAAGAAGCGGAAGGGTCCTACTGAATTTTTTAAATAAATTTATCCTGTCACACCATGTATAGAATGTAAAAAATACACTGTTTGACATGTTTATAGAATGGGTGAATAAAATCTGTTTTCTAGCGTAATTTAGCAAACAATACATTATATGTGACAAGCTAATTGAACAATTTTAGCCTGTCAAATAAAAAAAAACCTGATCAATCAATTTAAAGATATTGTAAAGGGTAGTTCTACATTTGAAGACAATATGTGATCAAATTTTTTAAAAATTTATCTTGCCATAGCAATATAATAACACTGATTGTAAAAGTGCTGGTAGTAAAAGACAACAATTTAGTTTAGTGGATGAACTAGCTGTAGGAGTTTCATTGGAAGTTCAATCATTTACCTCGCATGCGCATGGGAACATAATGGGAATAAAAGTTGAATGTGCAATATATATACATACATATACAGGCGGTCCTCGACTTTTGTACGTAATTGGTTCCTGAAATGTGTACGAAGGTTGAAAGGTACGAAAGTAGAGCAATGTAAAAAAACATGAAAATGTATTTTTAAACATTCATTTTAGATTGAGGTGCATTAGCATATAAGTAAATAGCACTTAACATTATTGATTAGTATCTGGTGTTATCTTTATAAATTTATCAAGAGTTTAAGAGTACTTTTCTATTTCATTTCTTGATAAAGAGTTCTGTAACAAGCTGTATATTTTTCTATTGCCCTTCGAATTTATCTTTTGTAGATTAATTAAATCTTTATTTGACAAATGTTCTGAGTGAGATTTCATTAACTTATTATATTCTCCATTGTTGACACTGATTCTTCCTTTGCCAAGTACATACGTGCAGGCATCTTGTTCCTAAATAATCCTGTCTTGTTCACATTGAAGATTTGGCAAGAAGAATAACCTCCATCTTCTATGATTATGGAGAAAGTGGAAATAAATTTAAGGGCAGCTTGCTCAGTAAATTTAATATTATGTAAAGAAGACCTTATTTTAAATTTGTCGAACAAGCCCTTGCTTGCCTTAAATTCTGTAGCCGAATTTTCTTTTAATCGTTTCTTCCAATTGTCATGCAAATGTCTTTGCTTGAATAATTGATAAACTTAGAGGGATGCCTTTTTGATGTTGCTTTTCAGGATTTTTCATGAATCAAAATTTTAAATATGTTCAAAATAGCGAATTGTACAAAAGTTGAAGACCGCCTGTAAAATATATGTATAATTTTGTTCATGTTTTTAATTAAAATTATCTATTTCTTTATATATCTTGTGTTTTCTTAGTTTTTTTCTATTTATTTTATGTATGTAGTGCATTGTTATAATTAAACGTACACATTTGATGTTTAATACAATGCTTTTCATATGTAAAAATCACCGCTAACTTATTCGGTTGCATTGTATACGTAAAAATGCATTTTTAGGTATTCTGACGCATAACAAATAAAAACATATAACAAGTGACCTCAAGGAATTGAACTCGTTTGTAAATCGAGAACTGCCTGCAACAGAATCTTCTTTCAGCGCGATACACATAGTCCAGCAATATTCCAACTTTTTAAATCCATGGTGAAAGAGCAATTCTTCGCCAAATGGGGCCGTTTTTTCATAAATTTAATGTTGAATCAGCCTAATAAATCAGCCTAGTACTGCCCCATAATTGTCCTTCAAATATTCGGTGAAGATGATGCCTCGTGAATCATAAAAAATGGTGGCCATAACCTTTCTGACTGATGGAACCGTTTTCGCCATTGAAACAGGTTTGCTAGGTGAAGTCCACCATTTTGACCGTTCTCTCTTTTCCGGTGTTTAGTGATGGATCCATGTTTCGTCAACGGTCATGAAACGCCGTAGAAACTCTTTCAGATTGCACTTAAACATGTCCAAACAGTGCTCTGAAATTGTCATGCGATTCCATTTTTGTTCCACTGTGAGCAAACGCGGCACCCATCTCGCTAATAGCTTTCTCATGCCCAATTTCTTACGTAGGATATTTTGTATTTGTTCAGTTGAGATGTTTACAATGTCAGCAATCTCCGGAGATCTGCTAACACGATATCATGGATTTTGTTGACCATATCCTCCGTAGTCACCTCAATCAGACGGACTAGGTGCTCTTCATCAAAAATTGATGTTTTGCCACGTTTGAATATATTAAACCAGTATTATTATTAAATCAATTAGTCATCGAAGGTGCATGATCCTTACAACTACATACAAACGACATACAACTTTACTTTGATTTCCTCACATATCTTCTCATTCAAAAAAAGTAATCAAATCACTGACCGATATTTCTCTTTTTCCATGGTTGCAATCAAACACAAACTTGCTCACTTTTAACAGCTATCAAAACAAAACTACTTGATAAATCTATCTGAAATTTTGATAGGCGTCGTTCAAAAAATGGCATTAAACAATGGAATACTGATTTTGCATTAGTGACGCCATCAGTTGTTAAACACATTATAATACAGCCCTTATAAGATTTTATCAAAATAAGATTCTTATGGTCAGTAACAAATTAAAACCTTTAAAAACGTAATGTATTGATAGATTCGATGCCAGGAATGTGAAAATGTATCTATGGAACAGAATATTTATTTAATCTTCAAAAGGTTTGACGAGCTTGTATTAGAAATTTGCTTTGGCACTATGTATGCCAGCCACTATTTTGTATTTAGTCTAAGGTTCTAAGGGAAGCCCAAAAGTCACTTGGATATCTCATTAGGGAAGCACTCAACATTTATTAATATCCATTTGCCTAAGATTAAAATCTTGCAGTCTTCAATTCATTTTGTCATTCTTCCTAAGTAATTCTAAGTGCTTTTGCATTCTTTATTAGATTAAAAGATAAAATCACAATTGATATTTGTTTATATTTTAACAGACGCGAGAGAGAGAGGTTATTGCATCCTCTGGAATATCTGTATGGGACAGAAAAGAACACCAGACCAAAAGCTGATCCATATAGAGTAGTTAAAGGTTTTTGTCGCTCAGCAGCTGGAATTAATTTAGCCTGCCCAGACCAATTACGCCCTACAAATGTCCTTCTACAAACGGTCAAATATCTTTTAACTCAGTAAGTTATTTTAACGGTTAATCACAATTTGTAAACAGTACAAATTGAATTTTCAAACTCGTTTATGTACTAATAATATACAATAATTTTTTATTAGTAATTTTTTTTAGAAACCTTTTTAGTTTTTTTTAAATCAGTGCTTCTGTTTTACATTTTTCAGTGTGGTGAATGACACTCGATTTAGTAGAATGTGTATTTATGACTTCATTGTTGATAGATTGAGATCCGTACAGCAAGATATGGTTATACAATCATTGCCACCTGAAGACTGTATTAAAATACTAGAACCAATTGTTAGATTCCATGCATTTTATGGTTATAGGTTTGTTACATTTCATTTATTATTATTAATATTAAATACTCACACACTTCGTAGATAAATATGATTTAAAACAAATATTTTAAGGTGATATTTATCATATTTTAAAGTTGTAAAAATTATAAATGACAACAAAACTCGAGAAAACACCACATCATTCATTGGCACATTGATGGCTGACGTCATGCATACATTAAAAATGTTTGTATAGCTACGCTAGTCAGTTTTGTTTCCAAAATGTGTCATCATTCTTCAATATATTATTGAACATTTTTAATCTTTTGGCCATGATAATTCATCAGCCCCTCCTATGTAAAGTGTTGTAAAACTAATAAATAAGTAATTTTTCTAGTATTTCACATTTGTGAAGTTCAGAATCAATAGCAGACATGTCACACTTTACCTGCTTTCAAGTAAAATGCAAAAAACCACTGCAAAAACCAACTGTCACATTTAGGATCATATTGAACATGACCAGTAATCACAGGTCACATGACCAAATACTGTCGTCTTATTGGCTGAAAACATATTTGTCTGTGTTTGAATGAATTATTTATGGGATATATCTGCTATTGAAGTAACAAACAAATTTTAAATGCGTTTTTATACAAAATTTAGCAATATTTGTCAAATTTTGATAGGCTAGTCTTGTAGACATTAATTTGCTTTATATTATTTACATACCTAACTCAAAAACCATAAAAACTGAACATGTCTGATTTTGATTCTATACCTCATATAGGATATTTAATACACATTTTAACAGTAATTTTTTTGTTCTATTATGTTATATCGAAAAAAAATTTTTGATCAAAAAACAATTGTGTAGTTTAATAAATGTGAATTGTTAAATTAATATGACCATTCTTTATGGTATGTAATTGGATTTGTATTGTTTTCACTGTACCAACTAAATAAAATAATGTAATTTTTTTAAATTTACAATAGTGAATCCTAATAATAGGTGGAATTTAAAAAGAGTAAAGTTAGAAAGTCTATATAAAATATTTTTAATTTTTAAGAAGAGCAATTATTATTGTGTAGTTGAAGTTTTTCAGAACATAGTTCTGTGGTATTTCTAATATAAATAAAATGAATCAACTAGAAAGATATACAAAAAAATAGTTTTGTTATATCCCAGCAGCAACTAAAATATTTTTTTAATAAATAGATTTTTTCTGTATATCTTTCTTGTTGATTAATTTAATTTGTATCAAAAATATTTTTTGGTATCCGGTGAATATACGTTATAGGGCGAAAGTAATTTTTTTCTTAAGAAGTATAGACAAATATGATAAGTTTGCAGCTTTTTTATTACTGAATTTTGCCATAATGCGAACATTACACTGTCGTCTGAATGATATGATGATAATAGTTACAATTAAAATAGCTAAATTCACGACTCCATGCACATTTTGTAATGCATTGTGCAATACATTGGTACAATATTTATAACATGTTGTACATATTGTGTGTAAACTCTATCAAAATGTGCTGAACACATACCTTGCAATATTAATCAAATGAGTATCTGGGCTTGATTTATGATGCAAGAGCATTTTGGGGGCTCTTCGCTTCTGGAGTCTAGAGCTTTAACCATGTTTCTAGGCCTTATTTTATTTTTGATTTCTCTGTTAATCCTGGTTTTACTTTCCTTTTCTCAATGATTCGAGGCCCTTCTGGAAAGCGGGGCTTCGCCACACATATAATGTAATTCTATATCGTAAATGCTCTACTGATAAGAATGAGTCATTTTTCCAAATCCAAATAATGCGTGCTTTGTTGTGTTCCTTGTCGACAGCCTGTTGTCTTCCACACAATTGTCTTGCTGATTCCACCTTGTAAAAAACAACAAGACAAGAGAATGAAAAATGCGTATATACGAAAAACACACTCTTGGCTTTATGGCAAAAAGCGAATTTCAATAAATTTCAATAAATTTTTGACGTAAATTGCGGGAAAGACAAATGTATAGAGTTTTTAATGTACTAAAATGACACGGGACTGCAGAAATAACATGCAAATGTAGGAGAAACGTGAATTCCAGTCATGTAAAATCGGGGTTCCACTGTATTTGAGATGACAAGTGTCGATGTTTACAAAAAAATGATTCCGTCCTCTGAGTAGATGTGCTATTACAATAAAAAAATCTTCATCCATTAATTATTTTTCAGGTTATGTGAAGAAAACATATCTAATTATGATCCAGTAATGAATAAAAAACAACTTCTTGAGTACCTTAAAAGGTTGTTAGTTTGCTATGATGAAATTGAAAGCTCTAGCAGTACATTTATTGATCCTAATTTAGTTCACGATATGAGTTCCTTGAGCATCAAGTCTCAAAATTGCAATTCTGATTTTTATGTCAATGAAGTGATTGGTAAACGCCCTTTAATGGAAGCTGTATATATAATAAGTAATTTAGGTGATGTTCATCCATTACAAAGGTATCTTAAAATGCCTGAAAAATTCAGGTTAGTAGTTCTGTATGTATTTTTTTATCAACTAAGAAACTAGTGGTGTATATATAAAGAGGAACAACTTAGGATGATGTGGGACAATGTTACCGCACCAAAATCTATTAAGCGAATAAGCTGGGACCCTGACCTGAACAGGATATGACAAGGATTTGAACAGGGTATAGTAATATTTTTAATTAATGAATTACATTATAATATAAAATTTTCAGGTCTATTTAAACCTGGACATTTCATTAAGAAGAATTAGGTAGATTTTTTATAATTTTTGCATACTTTTTAAAAAATCAATAAAAGAAGTTAAAATGCAACAATTTTAAATACGGCTGAAAAAATTAATAAATATGAGTAATTTTGATTTTGAGTACCTATTATTAATGTACAGTGGAAAACATACATTTTTTAATGAAAACACATTTTTGCTGTGAATTTGCAATTTCAGAACAAGTTTTAATTTCAGAATCAATTTCGAGCTAGTGTTTGAAATTTCAATTTCATAATCAATATCAAACTAAAGTTGATGTTTCAATTTCAGAATCAATTTTAAGTTAAATATTATAAATAACCAAATCCTTTTTGCAAATTGTCACCTTTTAAATTTAGTTAAATAGTAGTTTTTACTTAGTTACCCACCACTTATACTTTATAGTATTGTTTTTAGCTATGCTTGTATTTTTAGTTTTAGTATACATATATTGTTTCCTGAAGAATATACCATAGTTATCGAAACATATTGATTTATCAATTAATAATGGTTTAAACAAAGCGTTTTGTCTTATTATTGACTAGACTGCCATTTTTCTTTTCTTTTAACATGAAGTTTGTTTATCGTGAAACAATATTTTAGTCTCCATGGTTTCTCATTAAACGTCTTCCGCTGTATTATATGTTAATTGTTTATTTATTTTAATAATTTAAAAAATTTCACAGATGCCAGTTGCTTAAAACTTGTTTTATAATATCAGTCAGTCATTTATCAAGGAATTGGGTGAAAGAATGCAAATTAATACAAACACTGCCACCTGTTGTTCTGTGTGTTGGTATTCTGCATATTCCCACCGTAAGAAGGTATTGATATGTACTATTACATCCACATAAAACTCTTATTAAAATGATTTATATTTTATTTTGATATCTTTCTTTTTTAGGTTTGCGTTAGAAGTGATGTCTCACGCATATAGCAGTAAGGTTGTAAAATATCCCATTGAGAACCTCAAGAATATGTTGCTTTATGAAAACTGTTCTCAAGTCATTGATGACTGCAAGCACTACAATATCAAAATAATTGAAGGCAAATATGCGTGTTTCATGAAAGATTCATTTAACATTGGCACCAAAATGGTTATTGTTTGTTCATTTAAAGTTTTTGTAAATTTTATCATTTTTTTATCATTACTTTCTCTACATGACATTAAAAACGATTAACTTTTTTATAGAATGTGATTTAAAAACATCAATAATATTACAAATTAAAATCCACAAACAGCCTATCGATATATCTTATCCCAAAATCTAATTATTTATATCCTTTGCATCCGGATGCTAATAATGAAACCATTTTTTTTATTTGACATCTGTGCTTCAAAATATTAATAGGATATCAGTTTCATAATAGTTAAACCAAACAATACAACGACATTAATAATCAAAAAAACTTTTTAATAATAGTCAAACCAAAAGTAGTACAATTTTTTATTGTGTTTAAGTAAATGCCTTCGATAGCTGGTTCCCAGGTTTCCAATTGGCAATAAGGGCACATATGATATATGAACACTGCACTAACCTTTTTATTGTCTTTCTGTATAGTGAGTAAGATTAAGAACGGATCACTTAGGTGGTTTGGTCATATGGAACGGATGAACGAGGAGAGAATGGTAAGAAAGATATATGACGCAAGTGTTGATGGCACCAGAAATAGAGGACGTCTGCTGAGGACTTGGCACAACCAGGTAAACCAGATAATGGAGAATGGTTCTGTTAGAAGCCTCAACAATCGGCGAGCTTGTATGAGAAGATGTATGAATGTGGATGAGGCGAGAATTGTGTGTCAGGACAGAGGAGTATGGCACACTATTCTCTCTGCCTACCCATGCGGAAAAAGGCGTGATGGTAAGTTAGTTAGTTAGCTGTTTTTCTGGTCCGATGTTGTTCTTTTGGCTGGGTAGATTTTGACCGACCGAAGTGTGCACTCCCGACGATTGGTTTATTTGGACATCTGGACTGGTCGAAGCACGGGATGTAATTGATCCGCCTGTCTTTTACCGTCTCTTGCATTCTCCAAAAAAAAGTGGTTATACTCAAACACAGACTCATGCACAATATCGTAAACCAGGGAACCCAGTGGTGCCAATCGGAGTAACAAGGCGCATAAACAGATTGTATCATGTTATTTTGAATACAATAGACACATAGTCACAGGCAAAAACCATCAGTTGCATATCATTTTACTAAATTTATCTATAAATAGTTCTTAGGCAATTGTTTAAATGAAATACTAACCGGTATTTAATAAATCATTTTATGCTAATGTTGAATTTAGGAGGCTTGATAGCGATGTTTGCAGGATCAGGTTCAAATGTTTCAGTGGAAAAATAAGGTTCATGCTTAGTTTGAAAATAATATATAATAATAAATGTACAACACAAAAAGTCAACAGTTGAAATCATATTGTATATATGAAATTGAGTTTACATTAATAAAACCCATGCTTCAGGTTGTTTAATTCATTTTTGTTTTTTTTTGTTTTTAGGTTTCCCAGAAAAGAGTTCAGTTTCTTGATGACCGCATACGTCAATCAAAACTGGAAAATCATCTCCTGGGTGATATCAAATATTAACGTGATTAATATTTTTTATTCACTGTTTCAGGCCGAAATTCTGCAGCATTCACTCATCAATATTTTTTTTATGTTGAAGCAGTATATGTAGTTGGTAATAGATATGAAATAATTTCCTGTTTTTGTCTGGGAAAATTGTTTGTCAAATGTTATTAATAATACATGAATATGTATATTTTTTTAGCACATGATAATGGATTGTGAGCTTTAAGATTAACTTTTTATCCTAAAAAAGATTGTTTAACTGCGTTTACGTTTACGTTTATAGATATTTCAAGATGGTCGATTTGGAATAGATATTTAACCCTCCTCCAAAACAATAATTTTGTATTAAATGTGCCTTTTTTTATATTTCAGATCTCAACATAATTTATTTTGATTCCGTACAACCAAAAGCGGATTATATATCTTTTTTCATTAATTATATCGCCAAAATTATTTTTATTTGAAATGTTTTAAGAGTTTTAAAATATCTAAACATTATTTTTCTTGCTTTATTATTATTTTATTTTATTCTACCTTTTTTCATTTTATTTATGCTTCTTAAAGAATTAACCATGGAGATAGATATTACTAAAATCTTAATATTAAAAAAAAAATTTTTAATACTTATCATCGGACCAAACCAACAAATACGTCTTTCTAATAAAATTATTTTTGATTTAACTACTTCTTAATCATGAAACCATCATAACATAAATCTCTGCCAAATTTTACTAACTTGCCCACTTTATTCAGTCATACATTTTAAATATGAACCAATGGTTAGAATTTGACATTCCGGTTCATGCTTGAACTTAATATTCGGGTACATACTATAATTTTATTTAACAAAAATATTCACAATTATGTATTCAACTTTAAATATAATTTATAATAATTTTTTATTTTACTTATATTTTTGAAAATCGATAACAAAACCTTATTTATCTAAATGTAGAAAGATCACAGACTACCAAAATAAATAGATGTGAACTAACCCAAATTCCTTGTCCTAAAATTTTCATTTTGGTGGCACCCATGTGATCACTTTGGTGCCACTCACGCAATCAAAGAGCTCTGCGACTTTTCTTCAAAATATGACATGATTCGAATGAAAATTTTAGTGCTGACAATATAATATGCATTAATGTAAAAAATACGTCTTGTTTACACAAAGATTTAATTTTCGATGATTGCCTTCCCGAAACGGGGTATTCACATTCCCCATAGATCGCTTTAAACTCGATAACTCAATAATTATGAAAACGATTTAATTCTTATTTTTTGTAATCTTCACGGAAATAGTGACGAAAATTTAGACATTTTTTGTTTTTCAAATTTCTAAGTATAATATTAAAATTTTTTGTTTTCGGTCCAGTGATCTTCGTGCAGTACATACACCTGCATATGTCGATACCATACCCCTGTGTCTTATCTTTAAGTTATTGTGCTTATTATTTGTTTCACTCTAACTAATGCACTGGGTAGCCCCATACCATAGATGCAAACGAGGGAGACAGCTATATCGCTTATCGCGACTCGCGGCATTCGGATAAGAGATGTCCGTTGAGGCGGTTGAGACCACGTCGTCCATCATGAACTTTTTATTATCGTTTGTAGCGTATGATCTGAGGTGTTTCTATACCCCGCTTCGGACCACACGGAAGTTCTGGCCACTTAGTGACGAAAAGGTTAAATGCTTTTACTGTTGCATAAATGTCGGATTTATTTCATTAGATATGTGTGTAGAATGCCCCTCGCCCCACAAATAATGTTCCAAACCCCTCTCCTATATGCACACTTCATATCATGTCTATTCATTTACTAGTCTGTGAGAAAGACACATTTAGAAAATTGAGTTTTTTGTTTTTTTTTGTTTGTTGTTACCTACTTAGTAGGTATATTTTAAATTATAAGAGCCATGAGACTAGACATATGTTTTTATCATTTTTTAACATTATGAAGGAATTTCATTGTAATTTATTTGATGATCCTGCCTCTGGCATCGTACTTACGGTTGTATTATTTTGTTTTATTATTTTTTTAATCTTTTATATTGATATGTTTTTGTTAATCTTATTCACAATATTATATTTCACAATCTTAATTGTATTTTCTTTTCTTCATCTGTATCCACTGCAGAAAGGGTACTTCACTCGAAGGCTAACTTAACAGAGAAGTATTTTAATCTTTCTTATTTAATATGTTTTAAGAAACTTAATACATTACATATGATTGTATTTTTTCATACATTTAATACCTAGGTGAGGCGTTTTAAAATTATTTTAAACCTAATACCAATATATATTTTTTAAAGTTACAGTTATGTGCTCGATATGCTTTTATTAGCCAGCCTAAATGGCAACATACGGAACTCCATTTTAAATTTATTATGAATTAAATATATTAATTAGAAAGGTATAAATATAAAATCAATTTTATCGAAAACTATAATGGATAATGCACCTTCCCCGGTTAGGAAAGAGATCCAGGTTCGAATCCCGGTGGTGCAACAACAATATTTTTCGATAAAATTGATTTTATATGTATATCTTTCTAATTAATATATTTAATTCATATTTAAAATTACAACTTCACGATAAGAATGTGTTCTCCTAATAAATTTATTATGTCACCTGAATTTGTTCACCTATACCACTCCATACAATCTCCCAAATGTATTGTATATTAACCATTGTTCTTTTCCAACATAACAAATTTTGAATAGGTGTTACGACAGGACCAAACTTATAACCCACATATGATATTCCATCAACTCATCTGAAAACTTACCCTAAAACTGATTTATAGTAAGTATACTTTTTGATGTCAAAAAATGGCAATTAGATATTTTTTATCTGTTTCCACGGAAAAGAATAGCAGTTATATTACATTTTTCTTATTGCGAACAGTGTATTCATAGTTTGGACAGGCAATAACTATTAATTTTAAAAAAAAATCTTGCAATGTAATCACATCTCAGGTCAGATGGTACATATTAATATACTGACCTTATGGTTGCTTTTCTGGAAGTACAATATCATATAATTTTCTTATAGAAATATGTATGTATCAAGCAGATATGCTGCATTTCTAGACCTATGACTTTCTATTCATATTTTATCTGCCGATCTTGTTTTTTTTACTATTAAATTTATAAATAAATAGTAATTATTACATACAAAACATATTCAGGAGGCCTTTCCTTTTCGTAATGGGGTGCATTTTAAAAATTAATTTACTATGCAGGGCTGTCAAAGCGCAAATGTATTTTATCTATGAATTGAGTCCTATCCATAGATGGGAGATATACTTTCATCGCTAGAATCATTCAGGATTGTATGTAAAAATTTGAAATTATTATTTCTACTGCCATCTATTGGGAAAATTTAAAACTTTTTAACAGATATGTCAAAGAAGGCACATTTTCAAATTATCTTATCGCGTGTATATTGTTATATTTCAATTACCTACTTTACAGCTTATTAAAGTAGATGCAATTTATACGAGTTAAATTCATACCTACATATTGTATTCGTTTCTGTTTTTACTTTGAGTAACATGTAGGGCCAACGAACGCGGTTGCTTGACAGCCCACTTGAGATTCCAAGGGTTGGTGTTTAGGTTAACCAGCGGGTTCAATAAAACTGTTGGGACTAAAATCTTCCCTTAAAACAAAAAAATGTTCATATTAACCAAGAACAAAGGATTATAGATCGTAAAATCCATAGCTAGCAGATCACTGTTTTGGGCATCGGTCATGCAAAGTTCTTCTTAAATAAATTTCTCTAGCAGAGGATGCACTTCTCCTTTCAATTCGACACTATGTTGGCGTGAGAAATATAATTTATAGGCAGATGTCACATCGCGGAAATAATACAAGATTAATACCTACATATAATAAAAATATGAAATCACAAAAAACCGATGATAATTAAATGAAGATGTGGACGGTTTTTCTAATAAGGGAAGGACACTGGGAGTTGAAATTATTTTAATGTATAGCGAAGCTGTCAAGAATTTCACCCAGGGCCCGATTTACCCTTGAAGGTGAACGCATTATAACTCTTGTTGTTTTTTTCTCGCAAAATCACATAAAGATGTAAAATTTATACATTAACATTAGACCTTGAACTACATCACTGTAGCCCGATAGTAAATCCAGGTCTGAGGATTTCACCAGTGACGAGGTTTTACTAATGTTTGTTAATTCACCAGCGAAGTGTATCAAATGAATTATCTTTTAAACGGATTTGAAATAATTCTCTAAAAGTTCACAATAATGCTTTTTTTCAAATAATACGCAACGTATTATAAGTAAGCATTATTATTATAATGGGCAATTTGTATAAAGCCATTTTCGTAAAAACTTTCACCTCAAGGGTGCTTTGTTTTTAAAATTAAAAATTGTTATGGCCACTTATGGAAATTTGACAAAATATTTTGAAATGTATTTCAAATATTTAAGCGAAGGGCAGGAATACACAATAGTTGAGTAATATTAATGCTTATTAATGAAATGTTCCCAAATTAAATGCGCAATATAAAATTGTTGTAAAAAATAATGTTAATAGTGATTGTGGCACGGTTCCGAATACATCTAGCAGGGCAGTGAGAAGCCGCCATTAGACCTTCCGGTCGGCGACGTTCACACCACTGAGTCATTTTCAACATAGGTTCTTCATAGAAATAACACGATCTTCAGGTTCTACAAGACTTTATTATAAACAACGCCACAAATGGGCAACTTAACTAGGTCTCGATGGGAAACCGACTCGCGCTGTGATCCTCGCCTCTACCAACGCGACCCGTGGCGCCACCGGCGCGCGCACCTAACATGAGTGGGTGAACCTGTCCTGTGCCTCACTTCTACTCTACGCTCAACTCTATTCTAACATTTGTAACCTTGCCTTAATAAATTCAGCGTAAACATGTATGTCGGCGTTTTTGTTAAATTACCGAGCACTGCCATTAAATACCTGCCTGTTCACACAAAACCATGTTAAATATTGCGATTCACACAGACATGAGTGGCCAGCTTTGTGAGCAACTTTACATTCGCATAGTCTTAATCTTTCCGATAGAACCAAATTCATCTCACATATCAAACAAATAATTTTGTTTATATTTAAAATAAAATTCCCTAGATGTGTCATGAAAATAATTATTTTAAATTAATAAATTAATTCTTGATGTTTGTAGCGTTAATTTTGTGGTTAGACATCATTAAAAATCGTATATATATTGCGTATAACTATACGTTAGTATCGAAACTGGTCGACGCAGAAATAACTCAGTGGTTTATACAAAATTTAAATATAGGTACAATTTTTATTGAATTAGTATTAAGTCGACATTCAAGATAAGCAGAAGATTATGGTTCTGAAGGTTTTTTTTTCTAAACTTGTATTTGTAGCAAGTAGGTATAGTTTAGAGTTCATTAGTTTGTTTGATGAAATTTAAATTCATCATTTTGATGAAATTTAATTCATTACAGAATGTTAGACGTATTGTTTTGAATAGACGCGTAATTGAAAAGTTCGACAAAACTTCCTTGCCAAAATTCTCAAAAAACAAAACAGTAAAGGAGGCGTAACAAAACAGTAAAATGTTCGTCATGACATTTATCCTATAATTGTAATATCATATTTTTGCAATATTTAAAAACACTGCGGAACGTAGATGTTCTGTAAAATGAAAAGGATTGAGAGTAATGCGGCGGCCTAAAAATAATATTGACGTAGGACAAAATTCTAAATACAGTTAAATCTCGAATAATCGTTTTCCCGCATGTATCGTTCCTCTATGCATCATTTTATCGCATTAATCGTCCACTCACAGCAAGAAATGAAATAATAATATTTATTTAATCATGAGAATATGAATATTACAAGACATGATTTTTTTCTTAGTCCAATATTTAAAATAAATGCGGTGCAGAAAGAAGACATCTCTCCTCCTGAAGACAGGTTGCATTGCATTGGTTGAAAGTGAAAATGGGTCTTTGAAAAATATGATTTAAGATATATAATCGCGTACCTATCTAGTACTTAATATTCTTAACTATATATATATATATATAAATATGAATTAAATATATTAATTAGAAAGATATACATATAAAATCAATTTTATCGAACCTGGATCTCTTTCCTAACCGGGGAAGGTGCATTATCCAACTATGCTACAGCGATAATATTTTTAGCGACAATTTTCGAACCTATATGTTACTTCTTTGATATTAATACATTTAATCGTTCCATTATTTGACAGAGTCATCTACATTATTTATGGATAATGCACCTTTCCCGGTTAGGAAAGAGATCCAGGTTCGAATCCCGGTGGCGCAACAACAATATTTTTCGATAAAATTGATTTTATATGTATATCTTTCTAATTAATATATTTAATTCGTATTTAAAATATCACAGACCTATGTTCTGAATAATTACAATTTCACAATAAGAATGTGTTCTCCTAATATATATATAAAGAAGAGTATCTGTGGGTTTGTTTTTTATGCAAATCTACAGTTTTGTTCCGAGCTTGATACAATTTCGCACACTTGATCTTCAAAACAAGAAGAAGGTCACTGTATACGTGAGATTTACAAAAACCACCCCCGTCCCTCTTTCCCACCCCTTAAAGCAGAATTTTGGTACATCTTGATGAAATTTTCCATACTTGACGTTAAAAGTAAGAAGAAAACTACATCTGATTTAGAAAAAAACACTACCCCATTCCGCTCAATGAAGCCTTTTCACTCTGCCTAAAGCTCGGGTAACGCTGGGTACTTCAGCGTGTATCTTTTATAGGGGGGCTTTTTTTTTCTATTTTGCGTTGGGGCCTATTTTTTTTTAGTTACGCCGCTGCTAATATCGGATGTAATTGACAAAAAAAAAAATCAATTCCCAAAGTTTAGGGATTGTACGTTCTAATCCTGTGATTCATAAGTTACGTAAACTGAACTGATTGGATTCCCTCATCACAAGGCATAAATGTCTAAAAACATTAATATTTTACAAAAAAGACTGCATATCGTAAAGCTAAATGAGCGTATGTTCTAAATATTTTACCTAAGTTAAGTTTCATGAAACTAACACGATAAGACACGAAAATACGTTTATAAAAAAAATATTTCAAGGAGATAAAATACCGAAATACTGTGCTACGTCAATGAACGAATTGTTTCAAAAACTTGAGTGGAAAGTTAAACGTCGTGCGCCACAATACAAGTTTATTTCCATGAACCAGATCAAATGGAAAGGTCAAAGGAAATAAAATGAATCTCACTCAAACCCACGTAATAACGATTTATATCAAAGGAGATTGAAAATAATATATTGACATCCTGCCACTTAAAATCTAAATAAATAGTTGATTCATATTTTTTTAAAAATGAGTAAATACCATACCTCGAAACTTATTTAAATTACTCATAAAAAACATAAAATTCAAACTCAACCAAAAACAATTCCGTTCAAAAACTTAAATCAGGTCCGCCATGTTCGATAATACTTTTTCCAGACGAAGGCATAACTAGTCAAGCCTCCTGACACTACCACGATTTTCGCTGGAAGCGGCCTGGAAAGTTTCATCAGGCCCGAGGGCGATAATCTGTCTGTTTATACGCGCGGACGTCAGGTTTAGAAATACTTCATCTTGATGTGGGTAAACAGATACTTTGATATCTTTGTATGGGACAATGTCAGATGCATCGTTATCCGTCAAAATGTATTTAAAGATCAATGGCGTGTTTAAGCATAGGATACCAGACTTTTATTGACTTAAAAATTAATATTTTCCACCGTAATGATTTGTTTTAAAATTATTATAATTTTGTCAGATACGTGTTGGGGGTCAGAACCTTCAATTCAATTGTCAATTCACATTATTTAACTTAATAATTAGAAGCAAAATAAAAAAATCTAAGTTGTCATAAAATGCCATCTGTCTTGCATCTTATAAATGTAAAGATTTAAAAAAAACTGTGGCGCACTGGAAAATTGTTAAACAAAATTCTAGATGAATCTCGAATACTCTGATGAACATTAATATAAATTAGTAGGCCATTGATGGACATTGAAATAAGATAAAAAGGTTGAAAAGCTAATAATTCCAGACCAGCGTCGTAACTACCAAGATTGGGCCACAATGCAGAATGGAATAAGGGGCCCTAATAAGTATTGTATATAAAGTATACGAATATTAGTACTGCGCAGTTTATAAAATTAGTCCCTTGTTTCATATAATAGTCACACTTTCATGAAGAAAAATAAACGTTCTCAGATATATATATACAATGTATACTTTAAGGCTTTAAGGCGATTTTCAACTTAGATGGTTTGGTCCCTAACGCGACATATTAACGGGGTGTTCTGTTGCTGTATTCATCTATAATTATTTTACGTGTTTTTGTAATATGCGTGAAAAACGATTTTTTCATTTCTTGCTATAGATTATTATTAGCGCTCGGAAAGGTATCGCAAATATCAATGCCAAATAAATTACAAGGTGCGAACTTTTTTAACCCCTTTCTAACGTGAGCCCTAATGCACTACATTGGCTGTATCGGCATAGTTACGCCACTGATCCAGACCTTAACCTTAATTAATTTTTGATTCTATACTTAAATAATCATTCTCAGTCATTTCAATGATGTAGGTACATATTTAGTGTTTAAAATAAAACGATTTTTATATTAGATTGTGTGTTTTATTTAATATACACAGATGTGCACAAATTATAAAATATATATACAATTACACGCTATGTTATGTGTTAGGTTTTTGCGGCTACTTTTGTAATTTGTATAATATTTATTTACAATACTTTCAGCCAAGATTCGCCATGTTTCAATTTTGTAAGACCTAAGACCTTTCCATTGATACCTAACTTTAGCATCTACCGCTAATATTTTTGATTTCTCGTGTACGAAAGATTTTCCTTATTTTCTATAAAATTATATATAACTTCAAAAATTTAACAAACCCCCCGATTTTTTTATGCCTTTCTGGATAATTATTGAATTTTAGGGCCCTCAAGACACTGCAGTCTCAATAGGTATAAACGCGCCACTGTTAATGAAAACGTAGTGTTCTAAATACAGCATAGTTTCAAACAGAGAATTCAGTGAAATGTTCTACATTACTGTATAAAAGCGGCTCAAGCGTCGAGGCTCTATTGAGATCTGAGAGAGCTCTCAAAAAGCTAGTTGTATTTATACAGAATAAGTACCTAGTACTCAAATTCAGACTTTATTATCTGCTTTTAACTCAAAAGCACTTAATTTGATGAAAGTATTTATTAAATAATTACACAATAACTTACATTTTTATATACGTAAAATAATCCTTTACATATTTTACAGTTACATTCTTAATATTGGATGTACAGCGAAATGTATAGAGCATTGGGAATATCTGTAACTATCTAATATTGAACGCAAACTTTGTGGTTATTCATTTTATTACAGAATTATTAATTAATTTTGTTTTTAAACCACTTTTATGAGTTAATTTGGTTGGTGTATAATTACACTATGTACGTGTACTAGTTTAAAATCAAAGTTAATGAATAATTAAATATTATCGTGTTTTTTTTTAAAGGAGAACACATTCTTATTGTTAAGTTGCAATTTTTCAGTACATGGGTCTGTGATATTTTCAATACAAATTAAATGTATTAATTAGAAAGATATACATATGGAATCAATTAATGCATACCCAGAATAGGAAGAGATCCAGGTACGAATCCCGGTAGCAATAAAAATATTTTTTCGATGTATTGATTTTATATGTATATCTTTCTAATGAGTACATTTAATTAGTATTAAATATATCGTATTATCAACTATAGATAGTTACAGATAACCGCTAAAGAAAGAAGATGTCAAAATCTTTTTTTTTCAGCAGCCTAACAGTAGTGGTCCTTCAGCCAGCTTCTATTTGCTTTCATTTTTTGCGATCTTGGGGCTTGTTTAGTGCGAAGTGTAGGGATGCTCCGATCGTGTCTCGGACTTGATCAGTCCATCTTGGAGATTAATCTTTTGCCCTTCGTACCAATTTATTCTAGCTATCTCCACGTCTTCTAGTAACAAGCACAAACTACGAAATAAGTATTCTTCTGACTTTCAGTTTCAATTTGGTCACACCAATTTTGCTTTCACACTCCCTGTTTCTTGAGTCAATCGCTGATTTCTTCGTTATCATTAAGAATATTAGTTCTCGGCATTTTATTTATATATTTATTAGAAACTATATAAAATATACGTATAATATGTTTGGACTGTGCCCGTCGTACTAGAAAATTCTTTGTCGATACGGGCATAGTTTACAACTATCAGACCGAAATTAACATTTACCTTTTATACATACACCTCATGTATTATACATAAGGTGTATATATAAAAATCAAATACAAAGTGGACTTTCCATACATTATTTTAGTAAATTTGATACAATTATTATAGGTTTGATCAATGTTTGGGCTAGTGCACCAATACTAGCTCTGCATTTCATGTTACCGGCACAATTCAATTGAGTTAAATCTATCAGAATCCTATTAAATAGTTTAGGTCCAAAATATTTGTAGTTCCTTTGGCCATATATTGTATGTAGCAATGATAAAAGTAATCTGATTTTGATGTGTTTGTCTTGCTCCTGTTTATTTCGAGACCCCTGTACCGAGCTGTATTCTTCAATTTTGTGAATGTGCTGTGCCATTTAGTCTTCACCGATTGCAATCGGTGTGGTGTCATCTGCAAATCAAAGGTTGGAGATCATTTTGCCACAAATAGTTGCACCAACTTGTAAAACCGTTAAAGTCACCTCGGTAAAATGGAATTGAAACCAATCTTGCAATAACTATATCGGTTTTAACAAAAAACGTTGACAATGGACGGAGCGTCGGCCATCTTGGATGATGTACAATGCATGGAGAATCACTTAGAAATTGTGTCTAATAGTATTTTTATTGATTTTATATGGTTGTTTAATACACCATTAGATGCCCAAGATGATATACAGTGTTGTTGCAGGGATGGTCTCCAATTTCATGGTAACCGTATGGAGACCAATATCTACAAAGTTTATAAAATAACAGTATCATCTAATATAATTGTAATTTATCGCGCACTTGACAATGGAAAAATATTAATGAATTTTTATAAAATAGTGTATCATAAAAAAAAAAAAACAATTAAAACCTTGGATTATAATGTTAAATTTTACGGAAATGCGTTAAGTGGTTGAAAAGCTATCCACAATAGAAACCAATTTTCGAGCGAGAACTTTTTTTTTGATACCTACCTACATTAAAATGTTACTTTACCAAAGAGAGAAAAAACTTAATCTACGTATATGAATCTCGCTTGAATATAGTGGATTTTCAATTACTTTTTGTTACGTAGAATGATAGTATTTAATTGAATATCTAAATGTTTTTATTTATGTACATATTTATGTAGTTTACGCATTGACATATGTACGTTATACCACACTCTCACGGCGAAAGCGGAGTGGATAATACTCCACAAATTCCGAATCTGATATATTTACTTATTCCAAATTTATTCATCTTATTACAATACGATCATCTGTATATTAAGTCTTCTGACAACCAAAATTAGTTCAGATTAAATTAATCGTTTCACCGGATAGGAAATATTCCGGGTTCGTATCCCTGTAGCGACTAAATGGTTTGGTTCGATGGATACATTTTTAAAAATTGATTAATTTAATTTGTATTAAAAATATATTACCACAGAACTATGTTCTAAAATTGCAACTTTACAACAAAATTGCGTTTTCAATAAAAAAAAAAGTTACCCTACACTTTTTATACCTGTAGTTTATCTTATTATCGATATTTTCATCTCTCCTTTCATTACGAGTAAACCTTATTATTAATAAAAATATTTTTCTTTACCAGATGCGTGCTTCTAGCAATATACCAATAAAACAAACAGTAATCAATAAAATTTATGAAAATAAATAAATTTAAAAAAAGGATTATAACATGTGAAAATAGAGAATAAATAGAAATATAATTTATGGTAAAAAAAAGTTGCATGAAATATGTTAAAAGTAAAATTAAAATATATGAGATGGAAAGAAGATAAATATTATATTTATTTTAGGTATATATATTCTAGATATTATATTTAGATGTGCATGCAAATACGCTCACTTGCTCCAAGTATTAATTAATTTTTTTTTTAAATATCTATTCACAGGTTATTAAAATATTTTCATTTTTTTATTTCTTATTTATTGCAATGCATACCATCCAGTGTTAAATTATACGTATCAAAAATTCATAAAAATCTACTTTAAATTAAATAGTTATGCAAGTGATGAGATAAAATAATTCTAATAGACATAAATGGAATATTTTTTAATATAAATAACTATCTTTGCGTCTGTAACGCAATATTTTTTGCGCGTAAATTTGAAAGGAATCTAATTCAATTTAATTGATTATTTCTATACAATTGATTAAATTTGAAAGGCATCTATTGTCATTTAAATACATATTCTTCTTTGTCTTCGCCTTATCCCATTTATACACACGTAATATAAATGTTCAAAATTAGAATTTTCAGGATCGTTTTCTGATTTAACGACTCCTTGACTTTCCTCGTACGTGGACACTATTTAATAATTATTAGATTTATATAATTTAGTAATAATATTATGAACGTTAGTATATGTAATGACACGTGTCCATGGAAAAGATTTATAGATCTCGATACGATTTCTGAGATGCGATTTTTGCTCTCATGAAATTCTTTGGAGATAATCCCGGCTTTTGTAGTCCCCGTGTATACACCATGTCTCAGAGATTTTTATATTGCGCCTCACTTCTCGCTTATTGCATAGCAAACATCAAATTTCAGTCTATTGGTCATTTACGTTCGTTCGTTTGTCAGTTGAGTGAATTTAAATCGGATTAAAACTGATTAAACAAACTTAAAACTAAACTTTAACTTTAAACTTAAACTTTTCAGCGATGGTCTCGTCTCTGCCTATCTTACACATTAGAGGGGTACTGCCAGTGGCAGTGGCGTACCTATTCCAATGCAACCAATGCGGCGCATTGGGGGCCACGTTAGATGGGGAACCAAAAAGTTCGCGCCCTACAATCCATTTGAAATGGTTATTTTTGCGAGTATTGAAACCTTTCCCAGCGCTAATAGTGATCCACAGAGAGAAATGAAATTATAATTTTTTAATGCTCTGCAAAGTGCAAATATTATATAACACAATACTTTAATTTTATTCTTATTATTCAATGGATAAACCACGCAGTACTAATATTCGTATATCTTATATATTATACAATGCTTATATAGGGGGTCTTTTTTCCATTCTGCATTGGGGACCAATTTTCGCAGTTGCGCCGCTGGGTAGTGCTACTATATATGTATCCATTATTATGAAAGTCAAGAAATTGAAAAAAAAAAGTTTATCAATTTTTTCGCGTAGTATTGTTTTAAATTAATATAACATGATGCAAAATGTAACAATTGTGAAAAATTTGAAGCGTTATATTCAACGGTATTCCGCTAGTGTTCATTTTGATAATAGAGTAAATCATTTATTAATTTTTTTATAACCTTATACGCTACATGCAATATTTATATGTTGAAATAAATTGTAAATCTAGTAAACTAAATAAATTTTGAAACAATGTGTTGTGTAATATAAAAATACGTTTTAATCAATTCAAACCTTTAAATATCTCGAAACGAAAAAAACACGACTTAGAGCACTTTCATAATAATTGGGCACACATACGCTGACAATGTCTTGATATGGGTAACTATTTTTTAAAAATTGTATAATTCCATTTCTGAGTGTTGTGGATTTTAGATACGATTAGTCCATATTAACGCTAAGAAAGATATCGATACTCGCAGAAATATCGATGCCAAATGGATTGATAATTGAGCGCGAACTTTTTGGAACTCATCTTAAGTTGGCCCAGATGCAGTGCACCGGCCGCATTAGCATAGTTACGTCACTTGTTCAAATGCAAAGTGTTGTTCGTCCAACTTGAATTGGACCATCGTATATTTTTTATGTTTTTATTTGTTATACTCATATTTTATATAATATATATTAATACAAATTAAATGTATCAATTAGAAAGATATACATGTAAAATCAATTTTATCGAAAAAATATTTTTGTTACCACCAGGATTCGAACCTGGATCTTTTCCTATCCAGGGAAATGCATTAACCGATTACACTACACCAATATAGTAAGTTGACGACAAATTTTCGAACTTATATGTTACACTTTCAAATTGATACATCTGATTACTCAAAGGTGTTTTAGATTCCGTAAATATAAAAAAGATGGCTTTCAAATAATGAAACGACAGATGTATCAATTTGTAAGTGCTACATATAAGTTTGAAAATTTGTCGTCAACTTACTATGTTGGTGTAGTGCGATCGGTTAATGCATTTCCCCGAATAGGAAAAGATCCAGGTTAGAATCCAGGTAGCAACAAAAATAATTTTAAAATAAAATTGATTTTATATGTATATCTTTCTAAATGGTCCATTTAATTTGTATTAAAAATATCACAGACCTATGTTCTCAAATATTGCAACTTCACAATAAGAATGTCTTCTATATAATATCTTAAAAAATATATATAATTGATTTGACAGTTACTTCGTTTTATAACATTTTGATTTAAAAATATATATGCATAACACTTTGTACTACACACACACACACATTTAAAAAAAAATTGTATCACTAGTTTCGAAAAGAGCAATCTTTCCATCTAAAGTGTAAATTGAACTAAAATTAAATACAGTTGGCTTTTGGGGCGGTGGGGCATGTAATGGTGGGAGTGGCTTTATTGCTTCTAGGAAACATTGATAATGGCGGCGAAGCATTTAAAAATATGACATTGTTCATTAATGTTTTATCAAAATTCAAATTTTTCTGGATTTCAATCATTTCAAAGTTATTCATTATTATTTCCCTATATGCTACCGAGTGGAGTAATTTTAGATCGTGGCTGTCGAAAGAATGGTTGCCCCAATAGCCAACTGTATTTAATTTTAGTTCACTTTACACTTGTAGATTGGACCGCTCTTCCCGAAACTAGTCGTGATACAAATATAAAATTTGTGTGTATGCAGTATTTAAAAAAAATATAAAACTTTCTTTCATATTTTTAAGTGAAACATTATATGATATTTTAAATGAAAAACCAAAAAAAAATTCTGTATATCTTGATTAAGAGCTTAAACAACAATCTTAGGATCAGCTAATGCTAGTTAAGTAAAAATAATTAGACAAAATACTTTGTTTAAACCACTATTTATTGATTATTCTACATGTTTCGATACCTGAAGTATCTTCTACAGGAAACAATCATTACTGAAATTAAAAAACAAGCATAGATAAAAACATAACTATCAAGTAAGAACTAATATGAAAACAAATTTAATTTTAACAACTATTCAGAATTTTCTAATCATCTTTTGGAAACAAACCATTATATTGATATTAACAAGGGTTTAGAAATTATACATACAAATCCTATGGGTTTGCAGTTAAATAAATTTGAAATTTTAGAAATAAGAAAAAGTGTTAATAGTAAGCTAAATATTATAAATAATCAAATCCTCTCTGCAAATAGTTGTGCACCTTTTAAATTTGTTTTCATATTAGTTTTGTTTTATCTTTGCTTGTATTTTTAATTTCAGTATACATTGTTTCCTGAAGAAGATACCATAGGTATCGAAACATGTTGAATAATCAAAAAATAGTGATTTAAACAAAGTATTTTATCTAATTATTAATATAAATTGAGGCCACAAAGTAATTTTGCAAATATTGAAGAAAAAATATTTTATATTAAAGTACGCGTTCATTATTTAAATAACTTAAGTTCTTACAAAATCTCATTACTCTTTGATGTTACTATTATTTAAAATTTCCAATTACTTACGGCAAATATATGTAACATCGATCGTGATAAATTTTCACTAATAACGTTTTAATAAATAATGAAAGAGGAACAATATCATGTTTTTGACCCACAGCAAAGACCATAAAACAAAAGTAAAGGTTTACGAGTATAATCGCGGAATTTACGCTATACCCAATGTTACAATGCCGTAATCCTATTTTAATTTGAAGGGAAAAATTATTGTAAATGGTACGATCGACCATGCGAATATGATAAATAGAATTTTAGAATTGATTCAAATTCTTTGATAAAAATCTTAATGTTGCCAAATTCTAAATGAAGTGTTTTTCTTTCATATCTCGACTGGGAAATAATCACTTACGGAATTTTTATTTTATTTTATTTTTATTGTTTGTTTTACTTTTGTTTAAATACAATCTAACCACCATTTATTAATTACCTAATTACCATTTATTGTATGGTAATTTAAGAAACTTTAAAAAATAAAAACAGGTACTACTGAAATATTTTGATATGAAAATTATGAAAAGTGCTTTGACGGACAATTTATTAAATAATTAATTATTTAATATTAATGTCAACATCTTTCGTTTCAAATGAACGACTCTCATCAATTTCTGTTAATTTTAAAGTGCATATAATGTTACACTTCTCAATTTCTATCTTCCATCCTCCGTCTACGAGTAGGTATATTATATCAAACTAATTATACCTGCATATTATATTTCTGCTGTTACTATTTTTTATATTTGTTTTAATTTTGATGTAATTAATTAATTTGTAAAATTACACAAATTGTGCATTTAAAATTTTAAATTTCGCATTTTCATACAAATTAGTAAAATGTTTACCTCAGCACGGGCAAAGCTAGCATTACGAATACAATTGTGTATAATGTATAAAAGAAAAATATTGAAAAACTATACATTTTTTTATATTTTATGTATTGGTATTTATTCATTGGTATTTCCAAGATAACGAAGGTCAAGCTTATAGTCTCAGACATAGTCGAAAGCGAGGGAGAGAAGACGGATTGATGCCTTTGATATGTGGTGCTGGAGACACATACTGAATGTCTCCATTCTGCAGGAATAAATCATAAAGGATAGATTCTGAACCATTTGTCTGAGACGAATCCTTAAATTTTTTGGGCATCTTATGAGAAGGAAAGATAGCTTGGAGAAGCCTGTTGTGGTGGGCCACGTCGAAGAACAAAGAGGAAGAGGAAGATGCCCAACCTGTTGGACTGACCAAGTAGAAAAGGCAACAGGCACTTCTCTGGTGACATCCCTAAGGTCTGCAGGATGCCGAGAATAGTAGAGGACTATAGTTGAGAGGGCAAGAATTCATGGAGATCGCGATCCTCAGTCTTGACCGACGTGGATGTATTGCCATGCACAGCGTACTTTTTGTGGTGTTTAGCTTTTATTTCATTATTTGGGGAATGAATATGCGGAGGTAGTCGACATTTTTACTGTAAATTTAACTCTTTATTGGACTACATTATTACGATTTTTTGTGTCTCAACTTAATTGTGATGGATAAATTGCTTTACTTCACAATTTTTATTTATTTTTAATTTTGATTATGAAAAAACATGCTGACATTATGTAATTTTTTTCTTTGTGTAGCGCACTTCTGGTGACATTTTCTGTTATTATACAAATGTTAATGCCTGAATATGGCATGTATAATAATAATAATAATTGGTAACTGATTATTCATAATTCTTCGAGCAATCACTGGTACATTAAAAACTAAATCTCTAACAGTTTAATCTCAGATACCAATCATGTTACAATCGAATACAATCACAGTCGTGTAACATATAGGTTCGAAAATTTGTCGTCAATGCATTGTGGTGTTATAACATAATCGGTTAATGCACGTTCCCCGGATTGGAAGAGATACATATTCGAATTCCGGTAGCAACAACAAAAATGTGGTTTAATATGTATATCATTCCAATTAATACATTTAGTTTGTATTAAAAACATCACAGTCCGTCTGTTCTGAATAATTACAACTTCACAATAAGAATGCGTTCTCGTTAATAAAGAAGTTCTCGTTCAAAGATAGCAATATTGGCCATGGTTTGGCATTTCCAGTAACGAAGGTTCGTCGAGGATTTTCCACAAACGGGAATCTCTCCCACCCCGCTCTGGCAAAATTTATTAAGAAAAAATAATTTTCCGATATTCTGATTTTCATTGGCCAGCGCGTTCCCCCGATCTCACGGCTTAAGGTTTATTTTTGTTGTAGGAATATTTAAAAGGATGAGTGTTTGTCAATAAGCTTTGATCCCTTCTTGAGCTAAAGTACAATATTCGCGGAGAAACCCGAGCAGGCATTTTGCATGCAAGTCTGGAAAGCGTTATTGAAATAGCTCTTTGTGAAGATAAAATTACAAGATGGTTATATCATTTTTAAATAGTTAACTGATTTATGACCCAAATGCCTATACTAAAAAAAAATATTCAACGCTCATAACGCGACTCAGAGCGTGTTTCTTTGAAACCGTTTTAAAGCGGTTTTAAGAAACAGTATCTAACGAATTAGATAGATAATGTTCATAAGCTTTTAAATCTTACTACTTAACCTTTACCATACCGTGATATAAACTACTCATACGCAGCCACGCTGTCAACTCATGTTACCGTAAGAGATCAGAGTTCTATTTGTCTTTGAAATGTTAAAAAATGCAATGCCATAAATTTACTATAAATATTAAGCATTAAATATTAAAAAAATCTTGACACAAATAGTATTTTTGTCATGAACGTATTAATTTTACAACGGATTGAATTCAAAGATAATTATTTTTGTAGGATTAACTTTACATACTTGATTTTTCACTAGTCATTTCTAAGCGTAAATATTTTCCTTTTATGTAACTACAATATTAATTGCATGCTGCGTGTATTTACCGATATATTACAGATTTAATTAGAGCGGTAGAACTGTGTTACCGCATGGTTTGGGAAGGGTTAAAGGAACTAATGTATCGCCATCTTTTTTATGAACTTTAATCGTTCTGTTCAAAGGTATTACCTACTTCCTTTTTGAATCAGATAAAATGACAGTTGCGTTTTATTCCTAGCTAATAAATATTATGTAGTTATATCTAAATGTTGACGTTCCACAAGGATGTTTTTATCACCGATCTTGTTCTTGCTGCACACGAATGACGACGAAAACCAATTATTATTAATTACATTTCAATCCGCTGCACATTTTAAATATTTTAATTTATTTTTCTTTATGGTAGAGCATTTACTTTTTTAATTAATTTATTAGGAACTCATAAACAATCAAGTATTTTTTCTAAATTTGTTACGGTTAAAACATCTTGAATTGTAATCGTACTTTAAATAATTATTGTTGTATTTTTATCCCTAATCTTTATAAATTGATGTTATATTTCTTATTTTTAATTTTCTTATCTTACGTTACATCGTACACCAATACTATTATTTTATTTATTTTTCATATCACCCACAAGCCAGCGTAAAATACACATGTACAGGGTATTTGTAAATTAACATATAAATCAATTATAAAAATATGCAATAGTGTCAAATAAATAAAAAATTTTGTAATTTAAATATCGTAAAGCAGACCGAATTCGAATATTCAACAAATGAAATTAAACAATATCACGTGGCCGTTTGAATGAACATTTCAAACAAAGGCTAATACTATACTACATTTCTACCCTCCTTAGCGCGGATCCAGAGTATAAGTATTTTCAATAATAATACTTTTTGTATCGCGATCTTGATATCGAATCCAACATTAATAACAAAATAGTATAGCGCTACCATTCCGCCAGCTATAAGCGTTTAAAAAAATCCCTATCTCGAAGGTAAGTAATATTGCGAGAGAACTGATAAAATAACAAATTAATGGAACAATGTCGAATTTTCCCCCGCCAGTGTTTTCCCGCCTTCCCCGGGCGGCGCGCGCAGCCCCCGGCCGCTGACGTCACGGCCCCCTCCCCCCGACGCCGGCGGCGGCCGCCGAGCTCAGTACACCGCGGACCCGTCTCGGGTTTGGGGAGATTTCTCCACTCCGGCGTCGTCTCGCACCGTCAGGCGGAAAAATTCAACAAAACATGAAGTGCAACCCGTGAAACCAGCGATGTATCTAACCGATGAATGCTGAAATACTCCCCGCTGTCGCTGGTGACAGTTCCGAGTTTTGGATGAAGTTGGTTGTGTGTGGTCATAGTCAGTGGAGTGTGATGTTGTGAAGCGAGAGCAGGACCCAGCAGAGTGACAGTTCTCGCATCCGTAGGTACCCCGCTCCTTGCTCTTAACTACGGGCCCGCGAGATGTAACTGCGACGATTAGTAAAACTGTAAATAAAGTATCAAAAGAATATTATCATTTAATATTGCCAAAAAAGTTACGAGGTGACAATACTACTAGCAAATATTAACCGAAGTACTTTGTCTCTTCTTTCGTGAAAAGTTTTGTTCGCTCTTTTTTATTTGGTGACAATCTGCGGTAAAGAAGGGTGACCGCACCGTGTGCACAAATGATCTTTGCAGACAGCCGACTCGTGCGGTCACCCTTTTTTTTTTAATTTCCCACGTTAACTTTCTTCGAGGCATTACATCAATTTTCGTATACATATACAATTACTGCACTAAGCGTCTAATAAGTTTTCATACAACGAAAATATTTATTTCACTGTCATGTAAAACAATTTTGATATGTTCAAAAATAAATTTATATCAAAGATCTAGAAAATCAATCAACTTGTCGAGGATGAAATGTTTTCTTCCATTAGATTTGAGTAAGTGCAAGATTGTACCATTTTGATGAAATTTATCATTTTTTCTACTGCACAACATTTGCCCAACTGTCTGCCGTGATATGTTAAAATGCTATTAAGTTTTTTTGCAAATAGTTATGTGTTTTATGTATATTTTTTTTTTCATTTATACATCGTTTACCGAACCAGGTTGATTACAAATTTAACGTTTTTTTAAAGTGAATATATAATTAAATACAAATTAAATATACTATTTAGAAGGATATGCATATAAAATCAATTTTATCGAAAAGAATTGTTGTTGCTACCGGGATTCGAATCTGGATCTCTTCCTATCCGGGGAAATTTCATTGACGACAAATTTTCGAACTTATATGTTACACTTTTTAAATTGATACATCTATCGTTCCATTATTTGAAAGCCATCTTCTTTATTTTTACGGAATCTCAAATACCTTTAAGTAATCCGAAAGGAGACGCCAGAATTAATAATTATTTTTTATTAAATTTTGAACATTTTGATACAACTTATATATTATTTAGGAGAACATAAGTCTTACAACTTCTCAATAAGAATGTGTTCTTCTTAATAATGTAATATACTTTTATAGAAGACAAATTTAATTTTTACAGTTGTATAATATTATACTATAAATAACATAATTGAGCTCATTGTATTTTATAATATAAAATATTTATAAATGATAATATTGTGGCAGGTTAAAAATTAATCTCACCGGTGAAGATTTTTATTCATAATATGAATTAAATTTAATAGTTAGAAAGATATACATATAAAATCAATTTTATCGAAAAATATTGTTGTTGCGCCATCGAGATTCGAACGTGGATCTCTTTCCTAGCTGGGGAAGGTGCATTATCCAACTATGCTACAGCGATAATATTTTTAGCGACAAATTTTCGAACCTTTATGTTATTTTTTTGATATTAATACATTTAATCGTTGCATTATTTGAAAGAGCCATCTACCTTATTTTTACAGAATCTCAAATACCTTTCAGTAATCGCCAGAATTATCAATTTATTATTTATTAAATTTAATTCATATTTAAAATATCACAGACGTCTTCTGAATAATTACAACTTCACAATAAAAATGTGTTCTCCTAATAATTTTTATATATTCCTGAACGCAGAAAAGTATTATTGATTTTTAAATATATTTCAAAAACACGAACAGTTTTAATCAGAAAAACGGATATCCCCTTTCAGTATCGAGTGTCGAATCCGACATCCAATTTTTCAAATTTATATTATCAAGTCAACAAAATATATGGATAGAAAATAGATGTCTTAAATTTCTTTTATGGATTAATTATAAATGATAACGGTAAAATATATTCGGTACCTTCTTCTCACAACCAATAAAAATCATCATTTTACATTGTAACCGTAACGTTGTAACTCATCAATTATGTACGTACGGCGTTTACATCCTTATTTGTTCAACAAAGATGTTAATAATATTTCTGAAATGGATAAAGCTCTCTCTAAATCTTTTATCTATGCCCGAATTTAACCACTTTTATATATGTTATAAGTGCAAATCATACAGTTGATTTGATACTACATTGATCAGCTTATACATGTAATCATAAAATGTGATAAGCGGATAAAACTCTATCGCGAAAATGGAAGAGAGAAGTTTTTGCGAAGAAAACAGATTTCAATAAATAAATTATACAATTACTTTGTATTTCACAAACTTGAGTTTAATATATAAAATAATCGGTTTCAAAAACTCATTTTTCTTCTTCAGGGTGATTAAGAATCATTGATTGTCTTGAATTTTTTTTTAATGTTGTAATATTAGGAAATTAATAAAAATTAATCTAATTAGTTCCTGACTAAAATAATTATGATGATGAAAAATGGGGAAATTGACCTTCTTCTTCTTTTAAATTGACAACCCACCCTTCAAGAGTGATTTATGTCATTTATCAAATAATAACAATAATATTATAGAACAGGAAATATTATATTACAAGTCAATATAATTGTCGTTCAAAAAATTTGCTATTATATAGATTAAATGTGGCGATTTAAGGAAAAAAAGATGACACAAGTTAACCGGGAGTTAAAAGAAATTACCATTGACGAGATTACTGTAGAAAAAAACCTGTGATCCGCAATGGACAGGCAAAAAAGATATGGCCAAGGGTTTTTTCCTCGGCACCACACTCACACATTGGGAAATCTATTAAGTTCAATCTGAATAAATGTGAGGCTACCTGGCAATACCCAATTCTCATTCTAGAGATATTTGATATTGTTATTATGAAGACTTTCCATTTGGAGAACTAGGGAGTGCGGGGAATAGATTGAATTATTTTAAGCCGATTATCCGTATGATTATTTGGATCCATCCACTGTGCAGTCTAGATAGAATTCGTACGTTGTTTTACCATATTAGGTCTGTCGTTCATCGGGATATGGAATTGATGAGGTAAAACTCCGGAAAGTGTGGCCTCCTTGGCCAGTTTATCAGCACATACATTTCCACGAATTCCTTTATGTGCAGGAATCGAAACGAATGACACCTGTTCATTGTTGCTGTCCAAATTAAATAAAACATCTTCTGATGGAACAGATTAACTCATTGTCTAGCCAAACTTTCATATTAGCAGAGAGGGATTCAAGAGCTGGCTGCAAGTCTGAGAATAAAACAGCCTTATCGACGTTCCGGAGTACACAGATGTCCAAGGCCTCTTTAATTGTCCAAAATTCTGCTGAGAAAACCGATGAATCCGAAGGAAGTCGTATTTTCATATTTATTTCTAATGATTCTTAATTATTGGATTTTTTTTAGGATTATATTGAACATATTTTGGAAAAAAAAATACAGATTTCGATATCTGCGAACTGGCCAGGTAATTTGAAATGAGGAACAAATTATTCAAGAGAGGTAAAAAAAATCTTTTGATAATCAGAAAAGTTCAATTAACCGTCTGATTTACCGAAGACGATCATCACATCACTGCACGAGTATATCTGTAGAGAACGCTTATCCATGTACTACATCATATTATGTACCCGCATTCATTTCACTTATTATTTATTTTCTTTGAGGGTTATTTTAAAGCTCAATTCAGATATTTTTATATTTGTGCCCATTATTATGAAAATGGTCCAAGTCAAGAAATTGAAAAATATGAGTTTTAAATTAATATAAAATGATGCAAATTGTAACAATTGAGAAAAATTTGAAGCGTTGTATTCAGTGTATTGTTACGATGTTCAACGGTATTCCGCTAGGGCTTCTTTATAATAAGCTACATGCAATCAATATTTACATGTCCGACATATAAATCCAGTAAACTAAATCAATTTTGAAACATTATTTTGTGTAATATGAAAATATTTCTTGAATCAATTCAAACGCAAACCTTTAAATATATCGAAACGAAAGAAACATGACTTATTTTCATAATAAATAACATTTTCATAATAATGGGGACATTAATGGCTTATCTAAATGCATTGATTAGAAAATTACTTCACTTTTGAAATTGATATATTCAACACAAACAAGCTAGGTTTCAAGGGTAGATTATATGCGTTTTCTCTCAATAATGTACATTAATAACACTGCCTGTACATATTGCTCGCTGTTATTGTTTTTCAACTGATTTGGATACGCGAAATTATAGTCTTGTATGATTTTTTTATATATAGCTACAATATAACCCTAAAAGGGCTATGTATCATATACGATCAAACTATGTTTTATAACAAAAAAGCGAATATATATTATGAAATCAAATAACTTCTGTGGGCGCGAGGTAAAAAAACAATATATATGAATAACTTAGTGATCTCTAGGGATGAGGCTTGAATCCCTAACCATTCAGACATTAGGCGAACGTCTAGCTGAGTCTAAGGTAATATAATGCCTAAATTGCTTAAACAATAGGAAAAATAATAATCTAAGATAAAAAACTCAATAACTATCTTGGCTATTAAACTTTTTACAATTAATTAAAATATATACGAAAAGCACTCGTTCAATTAAATCCCAAAACACAGGGAGCCGATGTTATATTCCGGCAATTTCTCATCAAAATCATAAATTCACAAATTATACAAGGAGCGTTAATGATAGCTTTCATGTTAATAATTATCATAATAAAACGACATCCTGAATTCTTAATGTAGACCAGACGCTGTTGAAGTGCGTTTACTAACAGCGAATGATATTTATTTGTCGACTGAGTTTTAACTATATTTTTAACATTAAAATAATTACAATCCTTACATCCCTCCGCGATTTTGCGCGTACCCATCTGCCCTTATCACCCTATCAACAATATTTCAATAAATAGTTTTATATAAAAACAGACTTCGAATCTGGCATAATAATTTGTGGAATATCGTTATATGCATCAAAAAAATTAAAGTATACAAGTATCTACTAAACACCAGGTATTTAGGTACTCCTATATTTTTTTACTTTCAAAATTCGTAGACGACAGAAAAAAAAAGTAATTTATAGAGAAATTAATAAATAAAAATCAATTTAAATATATAAAGATAAAGGTTAATGAAAATATTAATTTTCCATAAATTATTTCTAATATATATATTTAAATTAGCTGTAGGTATAAATTATAGATATTTTTTAATGTGTTTTAAATTAGTTCCAAAATAATATGATAACAAACTCCCAAATTAATATAATATACTAGGTGAAAGATCGCTAATAATAACAGCAAAATATAATATTTTTAAATTCAACACAAAGAAGTTGATGATAAGTATGTAGCTACCTACTGCGGTAAATTAAAATATTATTGAATGGGAAAAAGGTATTTACGTAGATTGGATATGGAAAGCTTCATTAATTAATTTATTTAAAAAAATAGATCGTCCAGAGAGCATTGTTTTTGTATTATCGAGTCTATTAGTAGAACTATTTTTAATATTTGCATATTGAACTTTGTGGTTTATTTTGTTCATTCTTTATAGATTATTTAACTTTGTCCATAATAATATAGGAAAATTACTCATACATTCCAAAGACAAAGATGTTAAACGTAATAATTCCGATGTTTATAAACATAGCTGTAAAGATTGTACCGATTTATATATTGATAAAACAGGTCGAAGTTTTAATATAAGAGTCAAAGAGCATTCAAGACGTTTAAGTAGTAATGGTTTTTCAGAATTTTCCAATAATTTATTAGAAAATAATCATACTTTTGATAAACATTCGGGATTGTCTATTTTACGTATAAATAATGTCGGTCTTAAGTTGAGTAATTTAGTATATTTAGAAATAAATTAACTACGTAAAAGTTACCAAAATATTATAAATAACCAACTCAATTTAACCACATGTTCTATTCTAAAAAAAAATCCTTTTTTTTTTCTAATAATTTTGTATCTTGCGTATTGTATTGTTATTTTGCGTCCATAACTAAAAAGAAAAGATTTAAATATGCTAATACACGTCTATGGCTTGTGTTCGGAAATATCACAATCTTTCTTAAACGTTAACCTGTTGATGTTCGAATCTCACATTGCCGTAATTGTAAAGCGTACTATGAAGCCTGTCAAAAATGTAGAGTAGCTACTATATCTCAACACTTATTTGACGAATGTTTTTGTTATACGGATTGTAAAATAGAGTGTGATTCAAAAAATATTCGGTGTCGAATGAGCGGTCAATTATAAAGAAAAAATCTGTTCCATCACTGGCCACGAGAATGCCTATTCTGAAGGACACTAAGTGATGTAAGATGGCGGGTGGGTTGCACCCAGCAAAGGACGCACCCTTCAAGAATTAAGGATAAGCTGGGAGGAAGCTTTTTGGCGGTGATCATTTCCATTGTCGTCGGTGGCCAATAAATGATTCACAGATTTTTTAATTTAACTAAGAAATCATTATTAATTTTACACTGAAGATTTTTTAAATCAAATAATAAATATATATAATTAATGTTTTTTTTTCTCGCATCCACATTCGCATTTATAAATCATTTTTAACGTAATTATAACAATATATTATAGTGTGTAATAAACATCGCCACATTGAGTACGGTATAAATTTTAAGACAACTACAATATTTAAATAGTTGTATTCACAACAGAGTTTGCAATAAGTTTAGCCCCGCCTCATAGCTTTATTGGATTTCTAAGCTTATGTTTAATATAGAGTTAAAAACTATCTGTTAACATTCACAGGTTCTAACATCATTATGGATTTGTTGGGTTTTAAAACCTTTAAAAAAAATTACTAATTCGGTCTGGGATAACCAGTCTATTTTATTAAACAGAAAACACGACAAAAACTAAGTATTAATTAACCGGTAATAGATTGTAGTATCTATTAATATTTTTATTATAGATTTTTTCTGTATGTTTTGTATTATAATTTAATTTAAATATCTTTTTTAACGCCGCATCGAGCTCGTGCAGCCTTCAAAAATATGTTCTGCAGTCACGAACTCATCCTCAGATTACGAATGCGAATGGTCAGATGCTATGTGTTCTCGATATTATTTCATGGAGTGAAAGCATGGACACTTACCGAAGAAATCATATCATGTGCGACTTGAAGCTGGATGACTAAAGAAAATGAAGTATTTTAAACAATAGACATCCGGAGTAGTATGAGATCTTGCATCACATAATTCAGGGAAAGATTTATGAAAGTCGGGCCTCTGGAAGAAGGAGAACATCATGGCTGAAGAACCTAATGGTTTGGCTATATCACAGTGAATAAAGCGATTATAGTCAATATGATATCCAACATCCGTTGAACGAATAAGACACGAAGAGAAGAAGAACTTATTTAATTTAAATTTAATTAGTTTTATAAAAGTAATTTTAAAAATGTGTAAATTAATTTAATTAGATTTTTACAGAATGTGTTTTTATTTGTTTCAGATACTATGTCGGGGTGGCACGGAGATGATTCTCTGTAAATAGTAAATAAACGAACAATTTCTAACTTAATTGTAATCATGGAATTGACATATTTTTAAGAACAGTTCATCACGATAGATATCTTGACAGTAATTGATAATTACAGAATTAATTTTCGTTTCTGAGAACAACACTTCGGTAGATGCATATATTTTTTTCTATAATGATAATTTCGGTTTCGGGTGTGGTCTGCTCTCAGTTTTAAATATTTAGACATTATTAAATTTGTGATAAAAACTTAAAATGAATGAAGAGTTGTTGATTTTCTCCGCTGTATTCGCGTGAACTTTGTCAAAAATCTGACAGAACTGCGGCGTTTGATGGTTCCTGAACAATGCGCGAGAAATCAGTCCCCGGCGGAATGAGCGGCGGTTAGGTGCCGCGGGCGGCATGGACGGGGGGGAGTGGGGGTGGGCGGGGAACTGCTCGTGGGGCTCGGAGTGCAGCTGGGACTGGGGCTCCAACTCCAGCTCCGGCTCCGGTTCTGGCAACTCCTCGGGAGCAGGCGGGGACCCGGAGGCCGAGGGCACCGCCCGTCTGCTGCACGCCGTGCTCAAGGCAGTGTTGCTGGGACTCCTCATTCTCTCCACCGTTATCGGTAAGTTCCTCATAACGTATCTTAAATATCAATTTATATTTTTATTTCTTCAATATTTGAAAAATTACTTTGTGGTAACGTATTATATAAATAATAAGAAAAAACGCTTTGTTTTAAACTACTATTTATTGATAAATTAATATCTTTTATGACCAATGGTCCTTTCTTTAAGATACAATGTATACTAACATTAATAATACAAGCATAAACAAAAAATAAAACTATAAATAAAAGTGATGGGTAACTAATTAAGATTTACTGTGAAAACAAATTCAAAGGTAACTATTATAACTGTCTAAATAGCAATAACTATTCTGAATTTTCCAATCACATTTTGGAAACAAACCATTTTTTATATAAGGGTTTAGAAATTTTACATAAAAATACAATGAGTTTACAGTTAGATAAATTATGAATAAGAAAAAGTGATACTAGTAAATTAAATATTATAAAGACCAAATTCTTTTTGCTAATAGTTATCTTTTAAATTTATTTTCAAAATAGTTCCTATTTAATTACCCATCACGTATATTTATAGTTTTGTTTTTTGTCTAAGTTTGTATTTTTAATTTTAGTATATATGTACATTGTATCCTGAAGAATGGACCATTGGTCTTAAAACATCTTGATTTATCAATAAATAGTGGTTTAAATCAAAGTGTTTTTTTTTATTGCTTATATATTTTTATTAGTTATATGTATCGATTAAGTTGTTAATTAAACTATTACAGAAAAATTGTATAAGTTTAATTATATACCATTACGATAAAAATGATAATACGCATTAACATATGGTAAAATGTAAAACGAACATGGAACGTATTCATGTTATGTGGAGGGCACGTTTTATCTAAGTACGCCAACATCATTTTACCAACTCAAACAGATTTTCAGAGTACATGATATAAAAACCCTTATAAACATCAAAAAGATAAACGTAGATGAAATATATACAAGCACTACGAATAGGATTTTGAAAACTTTCAACATCAAACGATTCTTTAATAAGGGTTGAATGATTGCTTATACAATAAGAAGTGTAAAGAATTCCATTCCGAGAAGTCGCAAGGGCATGAAATGCCACGTGGAGGCTGTACGTCGGATGTACTCATCGAAATATATCGATAACTAGACGTGATACCGAGGCTTTGGTGTAGTACAACAAGATTGAATACTCAATATTAGAAATCATTGTAAATACAGAGAAACAACATAAACAATGAAAATACGTCAAGCAGTATCAACCCTCAGGGTGAGTCATAAAGAATGCCATTGATCAGGAAATCAATTCTAGCACTAATTACAATCTTCTTCGTCAAAATCAATATCACAACTAAAACACTGTCAAAATATATTTTACCTTCAACTATGTGTCGTACCACCAGTGGCATAGCAAGACAGAGGTCCGAAAGGTTCGCCCATAATATATATATGGTGTCGTTACTTTTCCCAGCGCTAATATGGACTACGATCCACCGCTGGATTGTAAAAATTCATTTCTTACGTGTATTATGAAAATACTTAAGGATGTACTTTCATTTTTCCAGTTTGAGATACGAGAAATTCTAGGCGAAATATATGCTCTTTCAAGCCGGGACTGATAGTTAAACTTTTTGTATTCTTGCTTAAGAATCATCTAAATACTAAGCAATGTTATTTGCTTATTATTATCTTCCTAGAGAGGAAAAGAAAGAGACGACAATAAAATTGTTGATTTTCTCGCATTTGAGACAAGTGTCAAAAACAACTCGTATCTAGAGTCTTATCCACGTTTCTTCATAATAATATTATGGAATGAAATTAAATGTTTGTTGTAATTTGAATTAATTAATCGAAAATTAAATAATTTGTCGAAGTACCTAGTTCATATACATGAATATATTTTGAAATAGTATCTACAAATATTTAGATGGTTGTTTAAATAAATTTTCTAAATTTAAAATTATTATGTCAGATGCATTTTTGTTTAATATTATCGATTTAAAACACCACGTTACCGTTTTGTGAGTTGTTTGTTTTATAATTCTGTTGTATTTTGCTATGTATGAAAGACAACGGTGTTACATATATACGGGATATTTAATTGTGACTTACATACAAAATAATCTACATAAAATGTGTTATCCCTTAATATCAATTAAAAACATCAAAATTATGAAGTTTGCAACTAATGTTGTGAATAAGTTCAATATTAATTCACACCATGGCTGAAATATGCGTGAAAACATATATTTTCGCCATTTTTAACTAAAGTTGCGAGAGTGCGAATTTGACGTCTATCATACGTCGCTCGGTATCGGTGAAATGATGCAAAATAATACACATTAATAAGATTGATATAAATATTATTTAATACGAAATTGATATGTCTTTATATAAAACTTGGTTTTAAATAGATGCTAAAGCTTCAAAGCAAATGAATAAATTTAAAATCGTTTGCATTCACCGAAGCAAAGTAATTTAAAAACGTTTAAAATTTATAATACTTACTTAACATCACACCATCACGCCACGAGGATAGAGCGCCACAATACACTAATGTCTTGACACACAATTCTCGCCTCATACACATTCATACATATTCTCATACAAGCTCGCCGGTTATTATGGCTTCTAACAAGACCATCTTTCAGTATCTGGTTTACCTGGTCGTGCCAAGTCTTTCGCGGATGTCCTCTATTTCTGGCGCCATCAACACTTGCGTCATATATCGTTCCATATATGACTAAACCACCTAAATGATCCTTTTTTACTCTTACTCACTATACTAAGATCAGCTTTACATTCTTTCCTTATTTCTTATTTGTTTACTCTAAATTTAACGGTTCATAACTCTATTATTTTTTAACATTTTGTTAATTTGTCCGAGTTCATAATTATTTCTATAATCTTGGCTTCAAGATTATTAGAAAATATATTTTGTTCATGCAAGAATTTTTCATAATAAAGTAATTTTGTGGTACACGGAAAATGAATTTAATGATAGCCGTCTTTCTTATCATGCTTGTATTGTCTTAATTATGGTAAATAATATTTAAATTATTGGATTAAAATTAGTGTAAAGGTCTTATCTAATGTAACAGTTTAAAAAAAAGTTTAATCCTGTGTATAACTGCTGATTTGAATGAATAATAAAAACACAAATTTTCGTAAAAAACGTGAAAATATGAATTATTATCGGGACGCCCTAATAATAATATTATTGATATACAGTAGGTGTCCTCGCGTATTGTCGGATCAGGGATCAGACCATCGTCGTAATCCAAAAATAGCTGTAAAGCGAAACATGTGATATTAATTCTTGTAAACACGTCTGTTTTTTTCTTGAAAGTGTGATGTGAAGAAGTAAATTTTGTTCTTACTATTTACGGAAAAAAAACCTCTTAATTTTATAATAATGTATATTTGCAGGAGCCCTTCCATTTTATATTTAATAAGTTAATTAATTAATTTTATAAGTTACGCCACTGCTATAGACTACATTAATGAACGAAAAGTCCGTCTTGTCATTCAATATATATGAAGATTCATGATCAAAAAAAACGGCTGATATTTCAATGAATATACTCTTACCTGGCAAAATCATGATTTTTCTTCTTTTAAATAGGCAATCCACCCTTCAAGAGTGATTTGTGCCATTTATCAAGTTAAAACTCAATTTTATAGAAAAAACTACTATAGTATTATGGAATAGGAAATATTACATTACAAGTCAATACCATTGTCGTTCAAAAAATTTGCTATTATATAGATTAATTGTGGCGAGTTAAGGGAAATAAGATGACACAAGTTAACCGGGAATTGAAAATGAGCATGGACGAGATTACTGAAAAAAAAACCTGTGATCCGCAATGGACGGGCAAAAAAGATATGGTCGAGAGTTTCCTCCTCGGCACCGCACTCACACATTGGGGAATCTATTAAGTTAAATCATGATTCTTAATGAAAAATAATTATCAGTTTAAGATTAGTAAGATATAAATATAAAATACCATGTTTAAAGGGACAATTCAAGATTTATATTAAATTGACATTTAGAGATGGTAAAAGGTAAAATAGATGGAGAACGGTAGGTACCTAAAAATTTACGGAGACATCTATACTTACTTATGGAAGGAAAGGTACATATTTATTATTCTTGTCTTTTGAACCGATACGGCGATTAAATTGATTCTACTTTTTATGCAGTCGTAACTCAACTGTTGTAAATTTTTCATTGCCGTTTTTACTACCGGATTCAGGGGAATGACACTGTAGGTATCAGCAACTTGCAGCCCGTGCATTCAAATAATCTGCACTGAAAATAAATCGTTAAAAATTGTTTATCTATTTACAATATATTCTTGGCGCAATTCTTTTCGCATTATACACATTTTAACACATTTATCTCATTTCGATATTTTCTTATATTAATGTTTGGACTGCGCGCGCCTGGTATATGTAATACTGATATCCAAAATTTACTATACTTACATACGTATGTAGTTTTATAATTTTTTGAACTTTTGACCGAAAGTAGTAGAGTCGAGCAGATGAAATAACGACACATAAATATTATTAAAATAAAAATATTTTAATCCCATTGAATAGATCCGCTGGATAATAGTGGAGTATACAAGATTAATTGTAAGAATTGTCAATCATCTCATATTGGATAAACTGGAAGGAAATTACACACACGAATAAAATAACAGCTTAAGAGGATAAAAAACTTCAACATAAACTCAGAGATGGCATACCTTGCAAGATCAGAGGGTCATCGTTTCGCCCATGAGAACGTAGAAGTACTACATATATGCAGAAAGAGGAGAAAATTAGACACGCTAGAAAGTATAGAGATGAATATTAACAATAAAAATGTACTTAACATACAAACACTCCCTATTACATCTCTTCTCCTATCCATATTAGCCCCGCCCATAACCACTTTCACTTTTCACCGAAATTCCCCTCTCCCAACACCGCTCTCATGCCGCTACTGCCCCCCCCGATAGTGCATCTTCAAGTTTAAGCTTTAGTTTATTACTGACGATGACGCAGCAAGCGTCGAAAACGTTTTGTATGAAGTAAACAACGTTGGGTTTTATTTAAATACTTAATACATTTATTCAAAAAATTGTAAAAAGTTTCTTAAAAGTTAATTACAATGGACTTCTACAAAGTTAATCATAAAAATTTTGAAATATTAATATGCCATAGTCCAGGATTTCTTATTTATTACACTTAATAATAAATATATTTGGACAATTTTTCTTTTTTTAAATAATTTTGAAGGTATCGAATTACTTGAAGTGTTATATTTATTTATTTATAATTATATTTGCAGGAATATTTATTAAGGAGAACACATTCTTATTGTGTATAAGTATATAAGTTGTATCAATATGTTCAAAATTTAATAAAAATGAATTGATAATTCTGGCGTCTGCAGTCGGTTTACTCAAAGGTATTTGAGATTCCATAAAAACAATGTAGATGGCTTTCAAATAATGGAACGACAGATGTATTAATTTGAAAAAGTGTAACATATAGGTTTGAAAATTTGTCATGAAAAATACTGGCGCTATAACACAATCGGTAGTGTACTTCTCCGGATTGGAAATAAAGATCCAGGTTCGAATCGCGGTAGCGCAAAAACAATATTTTTCGGCAGAAATAATTTTATATGTATATATTTATAATTAATACATTAAATTAGTATTTAGGAATATTTTTATTTATACTTTTAACGACGAAATAACATCTCTCGGGAACAGTTAATCTCAGCCGGTTACCGTTACTGAGTTAGGCGTTAGAAACACCTCATAATGTCACTTTCAGTATTTATCGGTGGAACCGCTAAAGTTTTGTGGACGTTGATATCAAAAATTTCAAATTGAAACACTTTCAGAATTTATTAGCAGGACCGCTAAAGTTTTGTGGAAATTGATATCAAAATTGTAATAGGAGTTTAATATTATTAAGGAAATTTTGATAAGCTTATTACCTAATGTAGTCTCGTGATGCAGCGTCTAGAAAATTTGGATGCACGTTTTTCGACTACGACCAGAAGGATCCGAAACTACCCTCCGTTTAAATTATGTAGTATATACCGGATTTTATGGACTTTTATTGACCCGTAAATGTCTCGGCTAAGTTCATTAGCAAGCCTGATCTGCAAACTTGTTTTAACATTGTGCTTGTTTAAAATTTCTTTAAAGTTTACAAAGTCTTTTAATATTGGTTCTAGTGAAAAAAGTAAAAAAAACGCATTTTCACACAAATACATAGTCTACCTTATTCAATGTATCCAAGATTTTTCTTTTATTAACTAGCTGTAGTACCCGGCGTTGTCCGTGTCTTATGCAGAGTAAATTTAGGGCGATGGAGGTAGTTTTTTTTTTTGAAATCAGATGTAGACAGTAATTTTCCTCTTATTTTGAACGTCAAGTGTGCAAAATTTCATCAAGTATTACCAAAATTCAGTTTTAAGGGGTGGAAAAGGAGGATGGGGGTGGTTTTTCGAAATCTCATGTACCATATACCAGTGGGCTTCATCTTGTTTTTAAGGTCAAGTGTGTAAAACTTCATCGAGCTCGAAATAAAACTGTAGATTTGTATAAAAAACAAACACACCCACAGACACTCTTCTTTATATATATATAATAATTTTCAATATTAAACCGAAAGGTCGTCATCAATATTCAAGAATACTGGAAAAGTGTATTAGATTAAATTTCTATTATAGAAATAAAACTTCCTAATATAACGTGTATCAACTTTTAAATTAACTTAAAAAATAATAATTTTTATATAATATGTATAGCTAAAGATAGACTTGCTTACAGTAAACAATGGTCTAAACTAGAATCTACTGACAACATGACAAAATATATGATATTTAGTGCCTATGTGGCCATAACGAAAAAAATAAGAAATAAATTAGAAAAGAAAAAATAAGACATAGGATTTTTCTGACTGGAAGCGTCGAAAATTTCAACATTATATTATACCAAGGATAATTAACATTTCCTTATCTGTTAAATAAAAAAAAATCTGTTTGTTGCCGTCAAAATAAATGTTAATTTTAAATTACATATAATATAAAACAAAATGTATTATGCCAAAAATACGAGTAATCCATGCGATATTATTAAACGAGACACAAACCGCATTATTAAAAAGCAGGCTTTTAAATAATTGCCACCAGGGAGGCGAGACAAGAAATATAATCTGTCGGCAAGTGGCAAGTGGCAAGTGGTGTACACGTATATACGGGAACGTTACGTTATTATTTAAATCATTTTTAGAACATATCTAATTGAATTTATTAATGTTAATTGAATTTATTAATGTTAATTAAACAGCCATAGTTCACTTTCATTTTGTAATAATGAATGTTAATAATCAGATTCACCCAATTTTTAAATACCGATTGAATTCTATTGAAAATGAAGCTTTAAATTTTTTTTAAATAAAAAAATAAATAAAACCTATTTTCAATATCATGGCAGCAATTTTAAAAGCATAAATTAAGCTTTTGAACTAGCGACTTTTTAATTATTCTTTTGATAAAAATTGTTTAATTTTGAAACACTTATTTTGCCTACTTGTAATATTACTAATTACGTGATAATTGGAATTTATCGTAAATACATCAAACTTATAACATTATCTGATAACATTCCTAGATTTTAATATCTCATTATTTATTTCTCAGAAATTATATTGTATATATATTAGTATTAGTTGTACACAGCTTATTTAAATTTGTGCGCACTGCGCGCCTCTGGTAATAAGTATAATAGGGTCATTGTTTTCGCGCCTTGTTACTTCGATTGGGTTTTCTGGTTTATAATTATGTACACGAAAGTGTGTGAGTATTACCGCCCTTTTTCGGAAGCTAAGAAGACGGTAACCGAGGCGTCATTCTTATTACATCCCGTGCTTCGACCAGTTTAGAAGTCCTAATAAACCATCAGTGCGCGCTTCAGTCGGTCAAAATCTAAACAAAGTGAAAGGTTAGTGCAGTTCATGTATCATATGTGTGCTTATTGTTAATCGGAAACCTGGGAACTAGCTATCGAAGGTGTTTACATAAACAGTAATCTTTGCGTATTTTACATGAATAAATAAATAAATAAACAAAAGATTTACGAGAGTTATGTGTAAATATTTTTTATATAACTTTGATTTTCAAGTTTTCTATTATTTTTTTTATTTTTTTAAATATATTTTCCAATATTGTGTAGTAAATTATCGATTTCAATGAAGCTGTGTACAATATTATAAAATACCATGAGAAAGAATGTTCATTATTAATCAATATTCCATAATTAATGGACGAAGGTACACGTTAACTTAAAAACTTTCAGATGTCACAAATAATTTGCTAAAGTTGACGTACTAGCCGTCACTTTACTTGAGAACAGTGAACAACAAACTTTTACGAGGAATAATGTATATGTATTAATCAGGTTAAAAGATACACGCTATCAGACAAGCTAAGCAATAAGTAGCAAAAACGGAAAGATCGTTCGGGTATTCAAGACTGTGTAGCGTCTGTCCCTTAAATTTAGCAACCCTGTCTCCAAGGCCAAGTTTATTTCATCGGAGCGTCCGACTCGCTTTGACGGGTGATCTGATTCTTTGATTGTCTCAAGTAAAGTTATATAATTGTAACGCCATCTGTAACCATTAAACTAATAGATTAAGACATAATTGACTTGATTTACGATATAACATCGTCATTAAACGAAAAATATTCGGGATTTACATTTATTTTTCCTTGGAGTCTATTTCGGAGCGTGACATATGAAAATTTAGTATATTTTGCTTGAAGTCAATGAGATTTTTTTTTATCATTTGACTTTAAATGTGGTAAAGGTTGTCGAATCAAATTACGTACCGTTAAATTGACTTTTGGTTTGATTTAGTATTCAAAGATTTGAGTAAACATTCCGATGGAACTAGTGAGCTGCTTATTTTTGTATTTTATAATTTATTAGTATTTTTTTGTATTTCAGTAGTTTTATGGTATCTACATATACGTGAATATAAAAAATGAAAATTAATTAAAATAATCTTGTGTTGCTCTTCACGTAATGGGTACTTCGCAATATTGTATTTATATAATGTATAAAAAACTAGCGGTAAGACAGTTGTCTAGTAATCCAAGTTGGCGGGGGTTTGAGCATGATACCGGAGATCGCCAAGTCAGTTGTATTTTCGTGACACAACCATGGTTTGTTTGAAAATAGTAATAATATCGATTAGACGCTTATTGTGTATACATATTAAAAAAAAAAAAATCTCTCATCGTACACACATAATTTATTAGGTACCTACGTGACGATACACTCAGGATATTATAATTTCCGACACACAATACTTTTAGAATTCGGGTCATTCTAATTAACTTACTAAGTATACCTATATAATATTACATACATAATATATTAAAGCGGCCTTACATATGAGGGTAATAACATTAATAAAAAAAAAGTATCAAATACGATGATGAAGAATACAATGGTAGCGAGTTTCAGAGATATGGTTGAAATATATCTCTACACTGCGCACTTTATATTTCGATAATTTAGAAACCTTTGATATTCGGTACACCGAGACAGATCTCTAACCTCTTTTCACGAGCTCTCAAACCAATACCAACTTAACGATATTGGCGGCATTTCACCGTTGCAGTTTGACGTTTCATATCATCTGTCAAATGTTTGTTATTATATCTATAACAGCTTTGATCCTTAGATATTTATTTACACGACGTACTGCACGAAAGCGAGAATAGTTGGAATAGATATTTTCAGAACTGTACGCACGATGCGGAGAGCATAAAATCGTTGACTTGAGATTCTGTCGAGATAAAAATTTCATCCCGTGGGCTTGCTCACAATAACATATTATTAATTAGTTACTCGAGCGTTAAATATTGTGGAAATAGTAAAATGTTATGTACGCGGTACAGTGTTCAGTGTTGGCGCTAAAATCACAAGGATTTTAAATGACATGTCTTAAATTATTATATAAAAATACCCACTTAAATCTTTTATGATCAAAAATATTTCACACGCCCATTCATTGTTATAATCTTTGCGTGATCCGTTAGCATTAATGTTTCTGAAAGCAATGGCGCCTTTCTGATATGGGAAGTGCTTTAGGGCTATTTGACTTTCGTGAGAGAAACATTGGTTTAGGATAGTCTCATTCTTCCGGCTGCCATATTATGCTGCGTGGAAAAGTTGTAATAATATATATGAAACAAATTAAATAAATCATAACATAATTATCTGTCAAGATTATATTTTAAGCTACAGTGATAATACACAATGTCGTTCGGGTTCTAATAATACCTCATTAGGGAAACATATTTTTTTCTCGTTCAAAACGACCATCTGAACCTTATTTTTTCTTGTATATCTGTTCTAAGTGATTAATCTAATTTCATTTAATTATTAATCAACGTAAAGAAATTCATTGAAATGAATGTGCTGATAAACTGCCCACGGAGGCCACTCTTTCCGGAGTTTTCCCTCATCAATTCCATATTCCGATGTATAACAGACTTAATATGGTAAAGAAACGTACGAATTCTATTTGGACTGCACAATGGATGGATCCAAATAATCATAAGGGTAATCAGCTTAAAATAATTCCAAAAGGAATGTCTCCAAAATAACAATATCAAATATCTCTAGAATAAGAATTGGGCATTGCCAGGTAGCCTCACATTTATTCAGATAGTACTTAATAGATTCCCCAATGTGTGAGTGTGGTGCCGAGGAGGAAACTCTTGACCATATTTTTTTTGCCTGTTCATTACGGAATACAGGTTTTTTTTTACAGTAATCTCGTCAATGATAATTTTCAACTCCCTGTTAATCTGCCATATTCTTTCCCTTAACTCACCACATTTAATCTATTTAATAGATACATTTTTGAACGAGAATGGTATTGACTTGTAATATAATATTTCCTATTCTATAATATTATTATACTTTTTCCTATAAAATAAAGATTTAATTTAATTAATGGCAAAAATCACTCTTGAAGAGTGGATTGCCGATTTAAAAGAAGAAGAATTTTTAAGTAACTAAGTTCTGAAAAATTATAGCTTTACAAATGCGATTTCATTAAACTCTATTATCACGTGTTCCATTACGCATAGTCCTATCTTAGTGAGATTTAATTTATAAATATAATCTACTAGAGTTAACATCCCAAACTGCAAATGATTTGATTTATGGTTTAGAAGTTTAGAATATCATAGAACCTTTTGGATCATAAATAAAACGATATAAAGCAGATGTCACGAGGATTATAATTAGTTCGTTTATCCTTAGAGTTGGAATATGGTTCACCTATTGAGCAATTACAGAGAGTATAATTATTCTCAGTGAAGCGATTACTTAGCGAAGGTGAAGTCGATCTAATGCGGAGATTTTTATAGCAATTAATTCATTATCACAGAGGTTTTAAACTGAACGGTGAATCGGAACAATGAATTAATGTTATATGCGACGTTTTAAAATTTAAATTGCAATTCTGTTGGCCAGCAGCTAGATCGACAGTGAAGCGGGAATTATCCGTTAAAGCGGTTTTTCCGCTATTTCCACAACCAAAATAGTTAATTATTAATAATTAGTCCTACATTGAATTTCTCTACGTATGGTAGATATTATGGAATTCAGTGTCGAAAATTATAAAAATTAATTAAATCAGTTGTTATGAGTCTTGTTAATAAAAGCATATCCATTTGTTAGATGTACATCAAAGACGACTGATTCCTGTACATATCTGTTGTGGCGATTGACTCTGAACGAGTATTTTTATATAGCTATATTCGTTTAAGAAATATACTCAATTTTTGAAATACATCTGTTTTGTATAAATACTTTTGGTCTAATTTCTGTAACTTTTTTTATTACATATATTTTACACAGATTTTAAAATTCAATGCATTTTAAGGCAAATTGGCAAGCAAATTACATTTCACAAAGCCAAATAACTCATTGAAGGCAAAACAATTAAATAGAATACAAAACATATAAGGCAAGTAAACGTGAAATCATATAAAAAGAGAGAAAAAAAAATACCAATGTGCAAAACAATATGTAAAAGAATATGTAAGCACATATAAGATAAAGTGAAATATGCAAGATCAAAATACAAAATGCAGTTATAAGAATTATTTAATTATATAAAATAGTTTACTCTCAGTATCTGCTCTACTTAATTTCAACAACCAATTTGAAACATCCCTTTTAAAAGTATTAAAATCACTTAAAGTTCTAATATTATTTCTAATTTGAATGTATATTCTGGGAGCTTGAAAGGTGAATAATCTTTGACCAAAAGTAGTTTTCATTCTTGGTGCTATTTTAAGATTATTTGATCTTGTGGGATAATATATTTCAGTCCTCACAGATGGAGCGCTTATTTTTTTATGATAGCTTGTTAGTAAATTCAGCACATATAATTGTCTTATATCCAAAACCTGAAATTCTCTAGAAAGTGGCTCGGAAGGATAGGAAAAGTCACGGTGGTGTATCACTCTGCGTATAGCCTTCTGAGCAATACTTATTTGATATATATGTACACCTGATGCACTCCCCCAACTATCAATACCATAGCTCAAGATGGATTGGCACAAATCATAGTACAAAACAAATACAAAAAAATCATAAAAATTTCCGGATAAAACTTCGTTAACAGAAATGAGCACGCGTTATAAAAATAATACGCTATCAATTTTACGAAATTCGCTACATGAAATTTTGTTGTAAAGAAGTTAGCATTAATAGCTATGTGTGATTTCCAATATAAATAAAGAAACATCATTGAACATACTAAAATATAAAGTCAAACATTTTCTTATCTAATTATTTGATTTCTCTATTGTGTTATATTTAAAAAAATGTTTCTGATAAAATTTAAGTTTACCTTTATTTAATATGTTAATTACTTTAATTGAAGGGCGATCCTTGCCGTAAAACTGCTGTGCAGTTTAGCAAGAAATAAAAATTGTTATGTAATATATATATATATATATTACGTACTTAGCTTAGCTCCTGCCATCAGGATCCTCTCAGCCTGCGTCTGCTGTAACTGGTCTCCTCAGTCTCGGCTCCTGAAAGTCATCCCCACGCCTTCCCTGGTCCGCTGCTCTGGTCCCACGGCTGCCTCGGTCCGTAGAAGCCCGCCTTGCTCCTTCCGTCCGACTACACGCCCTGAGCTTTGTCGCCGCCGGTCCTCTTCACCTAGATCTTCCAAAAAGTCTCGGCTCCTGGAAGTCCGCCGAAGATCCCTGCTCCAAGAAGAACGATCTCGCTCTTCTTTACTCCTCTAATTTGTTTCCTCGAGAAAAAAAAGGAAATCTCAAACCGGCTGCGCCAATGTTACGTACTTGCGTAATAATACGTCTTATTACAGGTCTGAGGAAAACTCGTGGTGATAGTTAACTATTTATTACAGTAAGATACAATTTAGTTACAAGTACTAGTACAAATCAAACGATAAAGTCGATGGATACACGGAGAGATCCGCGCCCTGACGCGCGTCGCCCTTTATAACCTCGCACACATGCCCCGGCGGTGTTTCAGTCATACACACACACACACACACACTCACACACAACTATACAATCCCAAGGACATCACAATATATGAAATAAAAAATACAAAATTTAGTATTTTTCCCATATTTTTTACCCATTCCTAAAAATCCGGCGGATAATTGTTCTACATCACATTTTTATAACGTATTTTAAATGTGAACGTGAGAAATTACTTTTAAAACATGATGGCGCTGTTCTAATGGGACCCTAGTGTGTATTCGGCTCAGTGTACAACTTGAGTTGACTTAAGAAACATGAACTCGTAATAATAATAATTTAGACAGAAGCGCGTATTTTATAATATGTATTCTGGTGAAAATATGAAGATTTTTAAAATTTAAATCATTTCTTTGGCTTGTTTAAATAATTAATTTTGTCGACTTCAGAATAATTCTATCTATTTCTGAATTAATTTAAGTCAATTTAAGTTTGATAAAATTTTATTTATTTCTACAAAGTCCTCGAATTTTCCTAGAATGGATTCAAATTCTAGTTATTTTGAAAGAGTCTTCTTTGACTAAATAGCAGTACTAAATCACGAGATCTGAAAAATCTAAGGATTTCACTATATTCGAACGCGATGAACATTAATTTTATCAGCTGTATAACATAAATACTTGGTGATAATATTCTTACTTAATTCCGGATAAATCTGCAAATTATAGGTTAGGCGAGCTTGTCTTCTGGGTCAAGAGAACTAGTGTCCTGGAAATTTATCGAAAAAGTATATTTAACTTTGAAATAATTTCACTATATTTATTATACGCGTAATTGTCGAGATTTTTATAACTTATCTATATCTTAATATATTTCACAATACTAATCTGTTGATCAACGCTATATATAAGTAATATATATCTAGAAAATCAGCCAATATAATTTATTACTATTATAATTTTTTTTATATAGAGACGCATACACGGAATACATGTCACATTAATATTCTTACTATTTTCAAACTGAGCTAAACGCTTGCGCTATGATAATAGGATCAACTTACTGGTGTCCTGGAACGAGACGCAAACCCCCAACCACTAGATCACTAGGCCTACGTCTTGACTACTACCCAAACAAGCTTCAAAAACAAAACTATTTTAGTTATGCTTGTATTTTTAATTTCAGTATACATTGTTTCCTAAAGAATATACCACAGATATCGAAACATGTTGAATAATCAATAAATAGTGGTTTAAACAAAGTATTTTGTCTTATTATTTGTATAATATGTGGCCACAAAAGTAATTTTGTTAATATTCAAGAAGTTATCATTTGTTTATTTATTTAATATTAGCTGATACCCGACTACTAAGAAGACATAAGAACCGTCTAAAAATTTCACGACGCTTCTAGAAACTCCTTTTTTTTAACCCACTCCTCCCCCCTTTTCTACCTCTTTGTTTCATGTAATTCCTATTAAATTTGAATTGGTGAAGTGGTCTTTTAGCAGGAAGGCAATGTGAGTGAATTATTTCTGAGTAAAAAAATATCTAAACCCCACCCTTGCTTTGGGGATTCAGGTGATTTTGGTATCCCGGACAAAGTGAAAATCATGGCAGTACTCGTTTCACCGATGGATTTTGTTACATGTACAGTAAGTCACCGAACAATGTCCATATATTAAAAACGAACGATTCGCTGACGGCGAACATATTTTTCCGGCTAACGGAAAACTTATATTATTACTATTATTATATAAATATCTATTTAATATCTGTTTTATTATATAACTGTGGACAAATATACATAAGGCGATCATTTTCTTGTGGTTATTTACAGAATATAAAATTCATACTTCTCCACTGGGAGAAAATTATTTGGTAATTAGAGAAATTTGACCATGTCTTTTTTACCTGTCCATTGCGGATCACAGGTTTTTTTACAATAATCTTGTCAATGGTAATTTTCAACTCCCGGTTAACTTGTGTCATCTTCTTTTCCTTAACTCGCCACATTTAAGCTATATAATAGCAAATTTCTTGAATGTCAATGGTATTAATTTGTAACGCAATATTTCTTATCTATAATATTGTTGTACTGCTTTCTATGAACTAATGTTTAAACTTGTTTAATGGCACAAATCACTATTGAAGGGTGGATTGCCTGTTTGAAAGAAGAAGAGAAATTTACATTGAGCATTACTGCAAGAGATAAAAATATCCCAGAAAAATGATGTCAGATCTTAACGCTTTGAACTGTTGAATTTGATGAATCTAATGAAATGAATTTAAAAAAACTCATATGTTAACATATTTTAAATTATAACGATATTTTTACAAAAATAACTGCAATTTTCTAAAGACCATCCTCTAAACTATTATTTTTATTATTAAGGAGAACACATTCTTATTATGAAGTTGTAATTATTCAGAACATAAGTCTGTAATATTTTAATTACAAATTAAATGAATTAATTAGAAAGATGTACATATAAAATCAATTTTATCGAAAAATATTGTTGTTGCTACCGGGATAATAATAATAAATAAAGTAGATGGTTTTCAAATAATGGAACGACAGATGTATCTATTTAAAAAGTGTAACATATAAGTCCGAAAAATTGTCGTCGATGTACTGTGTGGTATAGCATAATCAGTTAATTCACATTCCTCGGATTGGAAGAGATCCAGGTTCGAATCCCGATAGCAACAACAATATTTTTAATAAATTTAATTATTCTTATTAATAAATTTAATTTGTATTTATTATTTTTATCTGAAATTTGTAAAATATAAACATTAATTAAAACTTTCGATACTGATTGAAAAAATTGAACTAATTATATAACATATTCATTATATAACACATTAATATTGTAAATGAAAGGTATTAATTAAGGTTATTTTGTTATATATGCGGTTTCTTGTCGATTCACTATGACGATGCTATTAAAACAGACAGATTTGAAAATTTATATATCGTAATGTTATCTTCAGGAATTTTTCTGCTATTGTTTATTTACTTTATCACAATGTTTTCACGAGGTTTGCACAAGTGGTATATGATACAATATATTATAGATTGATCTCTTAACTGTATCATCACTTTTAAAGACCAAAACTAAATTTCCCATAGATCTCATATTAATTAATTAATTATGATTATTAAGGAGAACACATTCTTATTGTGAAGTTGTAATTATTCAGAACAGACGGTCTGTGAGGTTTACTCAAAGGTAATTGAGATTCCGTAAAAACAATGTAGATGGCTTTCAAATAATGGAACGATGTATTAATTTGAAAAAGTGTAACATATAGGTTCGAAAATTTGTCATTACACAATTGGTATTGTACTTCCCCGGATTGGAAATAGAGATCCAGGTTCGAATCCCGGTAGCACAAAAACAATATTTTTCGACAAAATTGATTTTATATGTATATATTTATAATTAATACATTAAATAAAATAGTATTTAATTATGATTATAATTAAAATATAATAATAATACAATTTCCCGATTCATTTCAGCTATTTTAAAATATATCAATTAATAAAACATATTCCCAAATTGTTAATTAAATTAAATGGGCTAATTTAAAATATGATATTTTTACATTTTCTTTTTTCTAGTTTAAAATATATTATATATACTCCGGTTTAGCAGACTCTCCGGGGAGTTCATATTTGTGGTTGTATTGCGGTTGAATCGGCAGCTGGTGTGCGACCATAATGATTACGGTTTACCTTTCTGAAATAAGCTTTACTGTGATCATCCGCTCATGTAATATGTGCTAAGCTATGCATAAATTAAATCTAATTCACAAAATTAGATTATCTACAAAGCTTGGAATGCAAATATGATAATTATATCACATTTTCTATCAATAAGGAGAACACATTCTTATTGTAAAGTTGTAATTATTCAGAACAATAGGTGTGTGATGTTTTAAATCCCGGTAGCGCAAAAACAATTCGCCTCAAACAATGGTCTTTTGCTCAAAAAAAGGTTTGCCTGCGCCAGAATTTTTGACAACCACAGGCAAAATTATTTTTTTCCGCCCTTGTTTTCAATGATGTTTCAATTTTTGTAAAACCATCCCCATAAATCGGTCGCCCGCGTGCCACACATGTTTAGGGCGGTATTTTGTTAGGCCGGCATTTTGAAACTTGCCCGAAGGCGGCTTTTTAGCAAATTGCGTTCTGGACACTAGTATTGACAACAAATTACTGCTTTATTAAAAAAGAACTATAATAATATTGATTGGATTTGCTTTCTTGGATTGTTTATACCTGGATTATTTTTATTACACACTATTATCTTTTTGCAATATTTTTCGGCTGTCCTCGTGATTTGGCCGCCACAAGTAGGCTCCTGCCCCCCCTGTACGTAACGCCAGCGCTGGCTATATCTATTCTTGCTTTTTTCGTCATGGAAGAAGCTTTTTTTGTGATGAAGCAAAGATTTTCAGGACATACTGTACATTTTAGTGTTTATCTATTTTGACATCTACTCCAAAAAATCTCATTTCCGCTGCCTGGACTATTCAGGGAACTCTCACGGTGATGTCCATGAGTATTTGGTCTTACATGATTATTTTCACTAACGAGTACTTCACGAGCTCGAATAGCACCACTTGTAGCGCCCATTTTCCCGGATATCTCGACTTTTTGTCGCCCATCTAAAGTGGGATCTTTTTAACTTTTTTGTATGTTATTTCTGCGTTTAAAGGGTAGGTTTTTATATGGTGTTCCAAACAAATCGTGTGTAATATAAAATTCTCAATAAAAAATCTACTACCGAGATATGAAGGCCGGTTGTATGATCTGTAGTAAATTTTTACTATGGTAACTTTTTACCATCGCCCGTGGTGAAAAACATTTGCGGGTTGCTGATACATCAAATTTACTATTGTCAAAGCAAGATAAGAAAACTTGACTCACAGTGTAGCAAGATAAATAATCATGAAATATTTATCTGTGGTCTTATTACTTTTCATTCGAAATCTGTCACTTCGCTGCCGAAATTTTTTCGAATTATGTGCTCATGTATAAAAAAACAACGAAATTATCATCGGACGAACTCTCATCACTAGCATAGTAGAATATTGAATGATTAATTGTCAAATACTGCAACTTTCAATGTGACAGATGACTTATGAAACAACTGTGAAGAGTCCGCCATATTTAACCAACGATTTTCGGTTTATAAGATCCGATATTCGAGAGTAAGATTTGCATTTTTTACCAACGATCAAACAACCGGTTTTCGAAATAATATTACTTTAGTAACATTTTTTACCATAGTAAAAAGTTACCATTGATCACACATTCGGCTCTAAGGAAATAATATTTGTACCTAAATTAAATGATAGTGAATTGAGGTCGCGTATGATGAAATAAAAATCCTCTAGGGTGTGGAATTCAATTGTTGAACGCTGCAAATATACATCAAAGGTGAAAAACAAGTCGTTTGAATAAAATAAAAATATTTTTTAGTTCATATTATCATAGGTAATGGAGCATTTGACACCAAATTAATACATAACATTTTTTGTTTAGAATTTTAAGTATATAAAAAGTTTTGCGCGTTTCGTTTAGAACATTCTTCGTAACAATAATTGTCCGGTCCATAGTAGATTACTTAGAGTATAGGGCTATGGAAGAAGGGGGCTTCTTGGAACTGGTAAAGACTGTCTGGAAGCAGTGGAAATGAACTAATTAACAAAATATACGGGAAGTTGAATAACTGAGTAAGAAACGGAGATCTAACGAAATAATTTAATTTAGATAAGCGTAATAGATAGGACGAATAAAAGTTAGCTAGAACGATAACCTAATATAAAACGATAGCAGGTAGTATAAAAAGTTAGAAGCGACCGCATATAAACCTTGATAACAAAATTTGAAGGTGGGCAATAATAACACGGAGCCTTAAAAATCGACGAATGCTTAATTTGCAGGTGAATGTAATTATTATTAAGCTTTTAAAATTATCAATATTAAATTTGTGGTTAAAATTCATATATTTATTTATTATCTTTGTTTTATTAACCACTAAATTGAGTTTAAATACATCTACCGGTTTCGAAAAATATCATTTTCTTACCACAACTACGTGACATGTTATGATATCCTAAATAAGAAAATGGTATTTTTCGAAACCGGTAGATGTATTTAAACTCAATTTAGTGGTTAATAAAACAAATATTTATTAAGCCACTATTTTCTTATTCATATTAAGCCTTACCCTCCTTGAATCTAGTTTGAATTTTTTTTTAGTTAATTCAAAATAGTATGGTGAACATTGAAGAAGTGTATACAGGTTATATTACTGAAAAAAAAATTGGTTTAAATTTCTTAAAAATAAAAATTATAAGTGTAAATACAATTACTAAATAGATAAACTTTAAAGAATATGTGTGATATATACATATATAAAAACGCACTGTTTTTTCAATCTTTTAGTATTAAACTTCGTAGATATAAATTTATGGTTGTTTCGTGATGGGTTTGCCATATCGGGTTCTGAAGCACCCCCGGTAGGACGGACCTTAAATAATAAGGGTATGGCAATGTTTAATATCCATTATCTCTAAAATAAAAGCCTCGAAGCCTAAAAGTTATATTGTATGTTAGAATTGTTTTTACGTCTCGAATTCTTCAGCTGAGAGTAACGAGTAAAATAATAATAAAAAAAAGACTTAGACATATGATTAATCTGAGAATATCTCCTACAATATCACAATTAAGTAATTACTTATTTTTAGGACAGATTCTTATTGTGAAGTTGTAATTATTCAGAACATGGTATTTAATAAAAATGAATTGATAATTCTGGCGACTGCTATCAGATTACTCAAAGGTATTTGAGATTCTGTAAAAATAAGATAGATGGCTCTTTTAAATAATGGAACGATTAAATGTATTAATATCAAAAAGGTAACATATAAGTTCGAAAATTTGTCGCTAAAAATATTGTCGCTGTAGCATAGTTGTATAATGCACCTTTCCCGGTTAGGAAAGAGATCTATATATCTTTCTAATTAATATATTTAATTCGTTTTTAAATTATTTATTTACAACTTCGATAATGATATAATATCATACTTGAAATGTTATCTCAGTTGAACTGATTGAAATTAAATTTTTCGAGTTTTTATTCCATTATGTAATACATGAATTTGGGTTGTTTTGTGGTAAACAATTCAGATGAGAGAGTGGATTTGGAGTCGAGTATATGAGAATATACCTACACATCATGCCATTTACATCGGTAGAAAACATCGAATGTACTTTGGATTCGAGTTCCTTTCTGCTTCCTACCGTAACATATTACATAATATTTTCCTTTATCTAGTTTGTCCGCAGAGTTTTGAAGCACGCGAGAGAGAAGATAAAATTTGATTCACATCGTTTAGTTTAATATTCTATCTATATAAAATACTAGACGACGTTTAATTAAGTCACTTTTTATCGCACGTAATCTTTTATACCATTTTACATTATGTTATATATAATTATACGTATCTATCAGTGGCGGGTTGGTGACGTTTTACAGAAGGGATGCTGCAGAATGTGTTTTTTTAAGCAAATGGTCGAGAGACAAAACTTTTACGCATTATTGTTTCAATTATACACTCACACAATTTACTAATTTCGTTTACAGCGTTAGAACACGTTGGTGAAGTATCTATGTTATTTTCTGTATTTTTATTTTATTTAAATGATGAATTAAATAGATAATTGAACGTTTCTTGTACGTTGGATGCTGTCAACGAATGCGTATACAGTATTCGAAGACCTCGACAGGCGGAACAGAGTGTTGAATACTTTCAAACATTGTGAATACGGAACGAATAATAGAATCCATGTTTGCTGATATCGGTGGGTTTACGCGATTCATAAATGTTCGAAAGTTGAGAATGTATACGTATTTCGACACGCTCCGTGCGCGCGCCGAGTCATAGTGTGTTATGACTAGTCTCTAAAGGACAGTACAAATTTATTTACAGTAGTGTTTTTTTTCTGCTGGAAACAAAAAGTCCAAAGCTTCGCCTGCTATCTATAATTAATTATTTAAAATAAAAATTTCCATACAATTTTTTTTTGTAGTTATTAAACTGACGAAGAAGGTATTCGCAGAGATTTTGCAAAATGCTAATTTTTCGATAAGTTATGAGTCGATGAGAAAATGATATTGGAAATAGAACCCGGAGCCCTCGGTATGTGATGCCAGCGTCATGCGCACTGGGCTACGAAGGCCGCCTTTTTTTGTAGTTTTATTGCACTTGGAAAATGTAACTTTACCTAACTCACGGGTCGGCAGACCGCGGCTCTTTTCATAGCCTTTTGCGACTCTTCAACTCCGGCTCATATTTTCATATACAATGAATAGTTTGTCCGCAACATGACACAATAAAAGAACTAACATTATCCATTCTCACAATCCCACATCCGAACAAACATTATCGCCGAACAAACATTATAGGACAATAATTTACAATCCTGCTTAAAATTGAACATGAAGTTACTTGACAGACATATCAAAGTTTTCGAAAGCGATGCAAGGTCACCGTTCTTTACAAAGCCCAAACAGTGTTTTATTAGTGTTTAATTATTTAGGTTTACTTATTTTATAACTAGTGTACTGAGTTACTGAAGCTTAAAACTCATATATTATATATTCTTCTACGTACTGTATTGTGAATTTGAGTTTTTAATAAAGTTCTTGATTTTATCCCGTTTTTTTTCGTCATTAAAATGTATAAAAGAGCTACAGTGAAAATATATATTGCGGCTCTATGAAAATGTTGCGATTCTGTTTACCTAATATTCGACTCTTCTCACCAGAAAGTCTGCCGATCCCTGGCTTAACTCAACATAGATTATTCTAGCGAAATATTTGTGCATAAAGTCATATTGATAAAGAAAACAAAAAACAATAATTAAAATCTTCTATAACCGCTCTCGGCGCGTGTCGCCCTTCGCGGATTCGTTCCCTTACACCACATAAAAATGCATTGACGAATGACCAGTAATATCATATAATAAAGTATCGACCCGCGACAGATAATGGACTTGGCCAATTGACATTGCTCACCTAATGGCTACTAACCGATGCGGAAGTGGGCCGGACACGATCAGTAAATAAATAACCGAATGAGAGGAAAAGTCAAACATGGCATATCTTGATTGGTTACAAAAAGTATAAAAATAATACGATACATTTAATTTGTATTAAAGTATCACAGAACTATGTTCTGAAAAACTGCAACAATAATAATGTGTTCTCCATAACCATTTAAATGCCACGAGTGCGTTAACACGCCAAACTATAAGCATGTTAACACGCACTTTTGGACCTTGCAAACTTGCAGGGATTAAAGTCATATTTTTATATCATTATATCTATAGACACGTCAAAACCCTTAAAGCCTAATCTTATACCCTGTTTGGTATCTTCCATTTCAAATAGAGTTAGCAGTTAAAAAGTTAATAATATATAAGTTATATTAATGTTTCTAAAAATGAATAAATTCATTTAATTCTGGCGTATCCTATCGGATTTTACTCAAAGGTGTTCGTTTTTCCGTAAATATAAATTAGATTACTTTCAAATAATGGAATAACAGATGTATCAATTTGAAAGTGCAACATACAAGTCCGAAAATGTGTCGTTAACTTACAATGTTAACGTGGTGTAGTAGATCAGCGCACTTCCCCGGATAGGAAGGGTTCCTGGTTTGAGTTAGAGTAGCAACCAAAATATATTTTAGATAAATTGATTTAATTTGTACATCTTTCTTATTGATGCCTTTAATTTGTATTCAAATATCACAGAACTATTTTCTGAAAAACTGCATCTTCACAATAATAGTGTGTTCTCCTGAATAAGAAATGATAAGAATTTGTGTTGATCGTGACCTTGGAACACCAGAGTATCGTCTGACAATTTTGCCAAAATATACTTACAATTTTTTCTTTAAAATTATGTTAAAAACATATAACATTTTCTGGTAGTTTAAGAGTTAAAAAAATAAAATTTTGTTTCAATAGCACTTAAAATATTTTTTTTAGAAAAACATCTGTCAATTTGAGTAGAAATAAAATGTATGAGATATTACACAATATAATTTTATTACTTATTTAGTGATATTTTTATAAAATTTTCACCTCACGGGAAATTAACCAAATTGCTGAAAAACTTAGAAGCTCGATATCTCTGTTTGATGTCAATGTCAGGTGATGTCTTGTTGTTCCGAGGGCACGTAATGTAATGTATCGTGAAAATTTAACTCTCAACAAAAGAGAGACATCATAGACAAAAGTACACAGTCGATGTAATAGAACATAAATTAAATAACAATGGTAAGGTCACATCGCTTGGAGAGCGGACAGTCGTTAGTCATCCAGTGGAAATCAGTCATCGGTTGGACTAATAAAATCATCAAAAGTTTGAGAGAAACATTACGTGGAAGCGAATAGAAAAATGAACGGAGAAAAATAAAAGACATGTATATATATATATATATATACTATATAAAAAAAACGGCTAATTATCCTGAAAGTGCTGTTAGTAATTTCTAAAATGATTAATTATTTATTTATATAATACAAGCGATGACGTACGACGCTGTCTGTGCCCTCAAATATTCGAAGGGCAAGAAGGTCTTTAGCAGCTGAGGTAGCCAGTTCAAAATTTATGAATGGAAATTCAATTAGTTTCTGATTTAATTTGATTTTTTGTTGGTATTTTTACTCCTCCATGTTTCGGCATATTAGGGTTCTTAATTTGCAATCTCAGCGACCACCGTATTTTTGTAATTTTGAGAAAACCCTAAAAGAAACAAAGAACATCTTGAAGAACAATGTATTTATTAATGGACATATTATTATGATTAATACTCGGCGTAATCTAGTTTAAAACATAAAATAATTGCAACACCTTCTTTCAAAAACAAGCTAGTTTATATTCTGGTAGCCGTTTAAATTTCAGAGTAGCGATTGGACGAATCCGACAATAAATAGCGGCGGATAAAAACAACCGATTTTTAATGACCAATTTACATAAAAAATCTGAGTTTGATTGTTAATAAATTAACACATTGCGTAAAAGCTGTGTGAGAAGAAAATTGAATTAAAAATTAAGGTCTGTGTCCACGCAATGAGAATCTCAGAGATTTAGTTGAGATATCTCAATATTGTGAACACGTTATGAGATTTTGTTCTGGAGATAAACTCGGAAATCAGCCTGAAATTGTTAGAAAGGTGCAAAAACTCAAGTCATTATACAGCGAGATTTAATACGCGCACATAAACGTCACCTAAAACTACTATAAATCGCTACGACTGTCTATTCTAAAAGTTATATATACATATATGTCATTAAACATTAACATGAGGCGTTAAATTACAAAAAATATTGTGTTTTAACTGCTAATGGGGAGATTCAAAATCCCCCTACTGACATATAAAGACATTTGACGTTTAACGTCCGAGTGCGAAGTAAAGAGCGAGATGGCGAATCTCTGAGACACGGTGCGTACATGGTGAACATGAAAGCCGTGAGTTGTCTCCAAAGCATCTCTTGGGCGCAAAACCCGTATCTCAGAGATTATCTCTAATCAAAAATCTACTAGCATTATAAACTGTTATAATCTACTCTAACTTCTGGTTTCTGATGACGAATTACCAATTAAAAATTACGAATCTTCAAAAACATATTAAAATTAACACGATTTTGACGATACGTCATAATCAGTTGCATATAATTGAATGATACATACGTTTCAAACCAGAATTATATCTTACTACCAAATTGGCAAGATTGTAATGTTCAAGCCAGTATTACATTTCGTACTTCTCATCACCAAACTGGAGAGACAGCAATGAGATTTTTCGAGCATGTTAATATTTTTCTAAATATTCCCAGGTATTCAGGTGGTTCTGTATATGGATTCTAGGGTATTCTAGATCTTCTGTATATGGATTCTAGGGTATTCTAGATCTTCTGTATATGGATTCTAGGGTATTCTAGATCTTCTGTATATGGATTCTAGGGTATTCTGCCTGTATCTCCGACCTTCGGTCTACGTTTCGGTTCTCATTGCAGGACTAAACCACCAGTTAAAACAGAATTAATGTTTGTAATCTAATGTCTTCTGTTTGTCTATTTTTTCATAATAAATAATTATAGGTACCTACGTGTCTCGCTGTCAAATCGGCCGCAGTGTACTCTGGTCAGTTTTTGAATATATCTTCAGATTAATATCTCAATACGTGTACACAGTATTGGGATGTATCTCAACATTATCTTTGAAACATTATTATCGTTGTGTCTTATTCCGTGGACACAGATCTTAAGTAAACATATTGGTGAGGGCAGATTAAAAATCTTATCTGACTCCATTGCAATGCTGCAATATTCATTCAATTCAACAATTTACGCAAAAATTAGTAACCGACCAAGATCGCGTAGCAGCTTAGAAATCCCCAAATTTAAAACTAGTGCTTCTCTATACCATTACAAGGTATAATATTTGTTAATTTCTTCCCATATAAAATCAAAACCTTATAAACCCATCAAATCACAAATCAAACAATTATTAGAAAACTCCGACAACAACTACAATTTATAAATTATTTCAATGAATTTGGCATAACTCTTGATTATATTTATATATTCAATAATTTAATTCTATAATTTATATCTTACTTCTATATCTACGTTATTAAAAACATAAATTCTCCCCAGTTCCCAAAAGTTGGGTAATTTTGTGTAAGAAAAATGTATAATTAATTTATGTTATGTAAAACAAAATCACATCCGCATTACTCAGCCTAATAATTAGTGAGTTATTAATATTAATCAACATGTCCTAGATTAACATCACACGTGTCATAGCACTGCTAAATTATTAATGAGTTTATAATTAAATGCATTTTTACGACTGTTTTCAACATTTGCCGTTTTAACAGGCGATCTACAATGTGCTGCACACTTTAATGTGCACGTTTATTTTGCAGAAGATTTTAGTGCTTTGCTCTCCGGCAATATATGTTCCTAATGGCTCGTGTTTACGGATGAAATTTTTATGAGATTTTCGACTCTGAGACAGGGACTATGCCCCATGAGATTCTTTGAAGACAACTCTCGACTTTCGTAGAAACCAAGTCTCAGAGTTTCTCTATCTCTCGTCTCAATTCACGCTCGTTATAAGTCAAAGGTCAAATACATTGATCATTGATGTTCCGTTCGTCAGTTGGGTGAATTTAAATCTCCCCAGCAGCAGCTAGAATGGAATAAACGTTTATAATTTAATGTCTAGCTTTTAACTAATAAATAGTTGTAGATGTCTATAGTTGGTGCCCACGTGTCGAGTAAACTGTTAAATTCATAGTCACGTGCACAGGTCGATCATATGAATGTCAAGCGGTGATCTCTTGATTTTATTTTTCTGTTTATCTAACTTTCCTAATACATTGTTGTAGGTATCTGTGGTTCTGGGTAACATTTGTGCACACGTCTCTTTCTACCAATCTCAAACTGATCTCCGAGTCTAGATCAAAATATCAAACGTGTACATGGTACTGAGATTTATCTCAACTAAGCCTCTAAGATTTATCTCATCGTGTCTCATTCCATGGACACGTCCCACAACGTTTAATAAACTTCTACAATTAATTATAAAAAGGAAAAAACAATTTTTAATTAAAACACATTTTTGTTATTTAGTTTCAATTACAGAACACAGTCCTGTGGTATTTTTAATTCAAATTAAATGAATCGATTAAAAAAATATAATATGTTAGCAACCAAAATTTTTTTTTTATGTATTTTGACTACTGTGAATAATCGTCCTGTTGTGTGGGGCTGTTATTATATGTGTGTAATCGGTTTCTCGCTACTGTGCGAACCGATTTAGTGCTGTGCATCTTGCTATTGTGTAAGGTGTTGTTTGACACTTTCGCGCGATCACCGAAAGTGTATGTCCATATGTACCTCGCGCTGAACAACGTTGTACGTGTCCTGGAGCTGGAAGACCTGTGTATCCAGTGGAAGATGATCCAGATACCGGAAGGAGCGTTTCACAGGTGGGTCGTGTTTTCTGGTTTTAGATGGTCCTTCACCCGCTCTTGTTCACTATTCATATCCCTCTCTCAATTTTCTTCCATCCTTTCATCCCTCATTGTGTAAATAGATTTTTTTTGTATACCTTTCTAATTGATTCATTTAATTTGTATTAAAATATATTTGTTCATTTACGTGTCGTGCTGTCTATGTACATGCACATAAATGAGCAACATGAGCAGACTCAACATTATATAGCTCGGCAGCACGATCTAGATTTAACGTAGGTAGGTACTACTTATAAATTTGAGACTCTGAAGAATAATAAAATGCTTAGTACCGTCTTTACGGCAAACAAGTGTACCTCTCATTCCGTAATTGTACATTTTGTCTGGCGTGATCTTACATGGCTCTTTCTTCTTGTTTATAACCGTTAAATTGTATTCAGCTGTAGTCATGGTAACAGAAACACTGAACATGAATAGTTATTCCTATCGTAAAATATTTTCATATATTTAGTGTACAACCGCGTGCCTTATTAGTGTATTACATAATATATTCAATTTAATTATATTAATAATATTCTGCTTCATCGTGTAAAATAAAGGGAGGCTTTGTATCCTGTTTAACAACGGATTTCTGAGATGCCTTCGGAAAGCGTAGTTTGGATATAATAATAATTATGCGTTTATTCCAGCGTGATAATACATATTACATATAATAATACATTAAAGTTTCGAAATATTATTTATGTTATGAAAAGAAAACCAAGAAAAATATAAATAAATAAAAAGTTCACACATATATATAAATATAAACAAAATATAAATACTTCAGTCACGGCCATTATTGTATCTGTAGTTATTCTGTAGGCGTTGCCATTCTCTGGTCAGGGAACCAGTTTTCCATGAGAGCGCCGCTTGTACTAAAGAACTGGTGCTGAACTCCAGCTGCAACTTTACGCCCGCAACTCGATGTCTCAGAAGCGGAGTGAATCCATATATACGGCCTTCGGTATACATTGTAGATGCGCTGCAATAACGCGCCAATCCGAACAGTATGCTGTATGAGTTGTTGTACTGAATTCGGAGACGGTTGTACGTCACTTGCTTGTATTTCGACCGGAGATCTCAGGTATACATGCTGGTGAAGAACGATTTAAACAGGATCCTCTTCACCTTCTTACTGCATCGGTAGAAACGGCGTGACAGAATATTTGCACGAACGCTCAGCTGTCTCATCTGCCGTTCTATGTAATCATCGACTTGTCCATCTTCATTGAATATATGGCCAAGGTATTTGACTTTATTTTGAACGCTCAATTTCGTTCCGTCCAGCCACACGCGAGGGATATTATTTCCATATCTGAACGCCATTATGACCGATTTGCTGGCATTGTATAAAATATTATGTTCACTGGCATATGTTTCACATATCTGTAAATGATTTCTTATCTCTTTTATAGATGGCGCTAGTAAAACAATATTATCGGCATAACTAATGTGGTTCACATTTGTCCCGCCCGTGTGGCAGCCAATTTTTGCATCGGATAGTCGCTCGTTTAATTCGTCCATGTACATATTGAAGAGAATATATACACAAGATTTGTCCCGTTATTTGACAAATTCCATGCTCAGATAAAATACTACTCTAAAGTACGAGTATAACGATGAGCTAAAATTATTTAACTGTGATTGATATTTTAACTACGATTGATAACTGATTATTCGTAATTTGCCGAGCAATCGCTGGCACATTAGAAACTAAATTTCCAATACACTAATCTCAGTTGCCAATCATCCTAATGATCAAATACCAATCACACAATCACAGTCACAATAACTAAAGGAGAACACATTCTTATTGTGAAGTTGTAATTATTCAGAACAGACGGTCTGTGATATTTTAAAATGAATTAAATATATTAATTAGAAAGATATACATATAAAATCAATTTTATCGAAAAATATTGTTGTTGCGCCACCGGGATTCGAACCTGCATCTCTTTCAATCCGGGGAACGTGCATTAACCGATTATGCTATACCAACAAATTTTCGAACCTATATGTTACACTTTTCAAATTAATACATCTATCGTTTCATTGTTTGAAAGCCATCTTTATTTTTACGGAATCTCAAATACCTTCGAGTAATCCGACACGAGACGCCAGAATTAATACTTTATTTTTATTAAATTTTGGACACATCGATACAACTTATTCATTAATAAGGAGAACACATTCTAATAATGAAGTTGTAATTATTCAGAACATAGGTCTGGGATATTTTTAATGAAAATTAAATGTATTAATTAGAAATATATACAGAAAAAATAAATAAAATAAAAAATATAGCCTTAGGATAGGTTAGAAAATTTGTTATCAAAGCACTGTGTTGGTATAGCATAATTGGTTAATGCACGTTCCCCGGATTGGAAGAGATCCAGGTTCGAATCCCGGTAGCAACAACAATATTTTTCGATAAAATTGATTTTATATGTATATCTTTCTAATTTATACATTTAATTTGTATTAATAAATCTGTATGTCGAACTGGACCCTCTGTCTATGTAATGGTAACTGAAAAACGAGAACACCCTTCCAATCCTTATCTATGGAATACCGGGTTTGCTCCTGTCAAAAACGCTCTAGAGCACGGCGTGTCTGAGCCGAGACAACTTATATGTAGTCGCGAAACGTTAATTTGAAGGAAGGGTGAGTAAGATGAGATATTGGATTCGCATGCCCTATCTTTAGTTTGTATAACTGTCAGTTGCATCATGAATAATTTTCGGATTTCTGGACCCCTGGAGGTCCCTTCCATGCCGGCAAAATGTTATTGTAACAAAGTAATGGGATGCTACCACGATCCCATCTGCCTGTTTGAGCTTCGGTTGAGATATCCCATCAATGTTATTATTTTTAATTGGAATGAAACAGACAATGATTACCACGAGACGGAACGAGAGTCGTATGGTGACATTTGGAGGTTAAAACGCCGAGGTGTCTTGGGGAAACGCAATTCGTGCTGAAATGGATTACGATGTAGACCATGGGTGGCCAACCAGCGGCCCGCCGAGTGTCTACTTGTGGCCCGCGGAGCATATGCACACATTTTTTTCTTTTAGTGTACATAAAACCACCAAAAGAACATTCCAACGTGCGTAGTTCGTATCATATCTCATATGTGGAAGTATCTCAGTACATTGATTCAACTATCGTGACATGTTCTTCTATGGTGTATTAGTATTAACAAACAATCACAACGTTAAGCTGATTTCAAAAAGCGCGCACGCCACTTGAATGCGGGGCGGGGTGCGTCATGCGACCGCCAGCCACCCTGTGGCAAGCTCGCAACGCCGTCGTTTGCTTTGAATAATGAAAGAAATTTTGCTGTACGGCCCGGTAGAAAATCTCATTTCTAAAATCTGGCCCGGCTGCTGAAAAGGTTGCCCACCCATTCGGATTCTAAGGGTGGTCAAAGGCGAAGGTAATCAACAACACGCCTGTATCAACACCGCACTGATTCTGGGCACTGATCATTGTCAAATGCAGAAGTTGTCGTCATTGTTTGATTTAGTACGCTAGCGTTTATTAAATTCAGTAATAGTTTATCACATGCAAAACCTAGGATCTTTATCATTTTTTGTAACCTAGAATGTTACATGTCAAATGCTCAGAGCGATTGTTTTAATTCTAAATAATGTCAATAGTTCTTCCGCAGTCAGTTACACGTCTCACTATCTTATAATATTACTGGCTTGTTGAAACAAAACTTATTTTAATAGTATTAAATAATCTGTATGATATTTTTATTTCCAAAATAGTATGTCGAGCATTGTGCCAGGATGGTCGTGGATAAATTCAGTGAACGCACCCACATCTTCATGTACTGGTCGGACATAGGCCCATTAGGCCACACTATTATATAAAAACATATCAGCGGATATAACTAAACTATAAAACATTGAAATAAATTTGGGATCAAATATAACTGTTAATGGATGAGAAAGATTTCGCGAATCAACTCGTTGAAAATAATTGTATCTTCATCGTAATTAATACAACGCAAAATTTCCTTTAAAATCATAAAAATTCCACGCTTCCCGCGATTACGTCTCATAATCCCGATATGTCAACTTACTGGTTGTTTGATAATCACATGAATAATAATTAGATGAAATACGTGTCGAAGTAACCATTATTAGTTAGTGGTGTTTAATGGACTAATAGATTAATTAAATCATCATTTTACGTCTCTTTATTCCAATAATTAATTCTCTCGTGTGATCTATAACTGGTTTACTTTGACCTCAATTGAATTTTAGTCTATTAAAGTAGTCACTAATAAAGGGACCTATTGATAGGTGGGTAAGAGAGATCACATGAACAATAGTGTGGGATATTTAAATTTAAGATTTTCCTACACATTCTAGAATAATCACAGAGATTATAAAATTTTCCAATATTCGAAGCGATGTGTATATTTTCGGCAATATAGATTTCGATAGAAATACTGCCTGTTGAAGAGGGCCTCGTGAAACATTCTCTCACATCTCAGTTTAAGTTCATTAGCCAGCCCGATATGCCGTATCATTTAAAAAGTATCTTGAAAAATTCATAACCCCGTTAATAATGGATCTAGAGAAAAAAAATCGCTTTCACAAACAGACTAAATTAATCTTATTACTGCGAACCTGTGCCGGATGGGATTTTTTAAATATTTATGGTATTCCTATGAAAAGACATCAACAGTATACGAAAATGCTGGTAAAATGCACCAGACCAAACACACATTTATTATTAGGAGAACACATTCAAATAATGGAACGATTAAATGTATTAATATCAAAAAGGTAACATATAGGTTCGAAAATTGTCGCTGTAGCGTAGTTGGATAATGCACCTTCCTCAGTTAGGAAAGAGGTCCAGGTTCGAATCCCGGTGGCGCAACAACAATATTTTTCGATAAAATTGATTTTATATGTATATCTTTCAAATTAATATATTTAATTCATATTTAACATATTTATTGCTGAACTATAACAATAATTCTATCATCATTTCTGAAAGGCATTTTTTATAGAGAATTTTTTCTAAATACGGACTTTTATTGCCTAACATTACACCCTATTTATTTTTGATATAAATAATAAAATTAATTACATATTTAATTTTGACGCCAATGAAATAATTGTTATTTGTGTATTAAAAAAACATTGCAAAACTTATTGGAAGAAGCTTAATAGCAATTATTTAATCGAGTAAATACAGGTGGGCCATAATTTTTGCACTTTTGAAAATTCTATGAAAAAAAAACTACAGGTCGTATGATAATTAATGTTTATTTTACTGAAAGAGCACAATTAGGAAAATCATGTCTGAATCTGGTACCTAGATTTTGAAATACTGTATGATACAAAGCGCGTGGGTGTTGGCTATCTCTTGACGAATATTCGCCATAAGTTGGGTTATTGTGGCTGATTTATCATTTATTATTATATAAGTTGATCTTGGTATTACTATAGCAGCAGAACTTTTGCGAGTCGACAAGCCCGGATCTTCTCGCACTGACTCGTTAACTTGCGCGACATTCTCTATGTATTCTTATTTGGATTCTTATTCTACGTGGAACGCGCGTTGTTACCTGGTGAAGAGATCCATTGTGACTAAAATGATTTAAACTGTACACTCTCGATTTTTTTATTTTTCTTTTGTGGTAAAATTTACAAAAAAGTTATATTTCATTTCGTTATTAGATTTTTGCGTTTAATTGCGTTTTTGGCGTCGATGCAGACAAACGGGTAATGTACAAAACTCTTGGAACCTAGTTTGAATATAAAAGGAAAATATAGGTAATATCTTAAATTTTATTTTTTAAATAAATCCTTTATAATTTTACAAAATCCTCCACGTAAATTATTTTTATACTTATCTTGAAAAAGTACGCACTAATTTAAATAATTTCCCTGTGCGTTTTTAATTCAAATAATAACTATCGAGGTCTGAGATGTTATGAAAGGGTGTTTTTGTGGGTGTGCATTGAAGTCGTATCAGATGTGATGTAATGACACGAGTACCAATATTTCATCTCCACCATTCACGTGCTCGTTCGGAATATTTTGTGTATATGCGAGTGTGGCAGGCAGCAGGTTATGAGAAAGAAACCACTTACTGTTTGCATTGTGCTTATTACAAAAGCAGAAGTTAACCCGCTCAATGAAATTACTGCACGAATCGTTTCTGTAGCTGTTAACTGGAAGTTGGCGGCAAGAAGAGTGAAGCTCGTGCGGCAACCTTAGCCGCAATGGTCATATTTATATAATAAATAATATTTCGTAACTTTAATGTATTTATATAGCCAGGTAGCCTCACATTTGTTCAGATTGAACTTGATAGATTACCCAATGTGTGTGTGTGTGGTGCCGAGGAGGAAATACTTGACCATATCTTTTTTGCCTCTCTTTGTCACCGGTTTTTTTTACAGTAATCTCGTCCATGGTCATTTTCAATTCCCGGTTAACTTGTGTCATCTTCTTTCTCTTAACTCGCCACATGTAATCTATATAATAGGAAAAATTTTGAACGACAATGGTATTGACTTGTAGTATAATATTTCCTATTCTATAATATTATAGTAGTTTTTTCTATAAAATGGAGTTTTAACTTGATAAATGTCACAAATAACTCTTGAAAGGTAGATTGCCTATTTAAAAGAAGAAGAAGAATGTATTATATATTATAATATGTATTATCTTTATGGTGAATTGGGTCTTCATGAAAAAAAGAACCCGATCACACTGGAATAAAAACATTATTATTATATTGTTACATGCTGTCGGTACATACTGAGTATTTTTATGTCTGATGGGAGTTTCGTTTTGTGCATCGGTACTCGCTGGATGTGTTCAGCTTCCCCGGGCGGTGATGTTAAAAGATGAGGCGACAGCCGTCCATGTAATTCTTTATATTACATGTATGTATTACAATCTGGATGTCTGATGTATGAGTGTGCATGTAGAGTGAACTTCTGATGAGTTTAGTGATGGAGTTCATGAGAGACGGAAGTGTGATGGTAAATAATTAACAACTGAATGAACGACAAGGTTGTGAAAGATATCAAGTAGACGATCGCCAATAGGAATTTGTCATCAGTCTAGTGACGCGAAATGGTGTTTTGATTCATCACTGATGACAGAAGTGAAACTGAATTGGCATAAGAAGAACGAAAGAAAACTGCATGCGGTGAAAAGTTGTCATTCATGTGCATGTGTGAAAATCTATATACGATTGAGTAAACAACTAACAAATTATGTATCTTTTTGTAGTCTAGTCAATAGAATTAAGAGAGTCGTTTAGGTGGTTTGAGCACATGGTGCGCGAGAACAGGATGGTAAAGAAAATATATAAGGCGAGTGGTGAGGGAAACAACTCGGTAGGATCAGCTGTACTAGATATGAATTTATAGTAACAAAAATAATAGTAAATACATACATTTTTATATTTTTTATTTATTCAACTTAATAGACGTACATATTACATTATAAATATTATTATATACATACACAAATGAAACGAACATTCAATCATACCTATTTCACTCAAGATTCATAATGTAAGAGATGTTCACTGTCTCCTTAACTAGACCGAAGTCTGTACTGAAGGAGACAGGTTCATCCGTTATATCTATCAATACAAATATGAAGCCATTATTTTTAATCTAAACCATAAATATTATAAATGAATTAAACAGGGTTATCAAATAATTCTAATACTTGACATAATAAATAACATAATTATATACTTTTAAAATAAGCAATGTTATCTTTGTGGTTAAGATTCATATTTTTAAAACTAATCAAAAAATTATAAACAACCAACTAAATTTAACTACGAGTCCCATTCTAAAATTTTTTCCTAAAAATTATTCGAGTAAATTTGTATTAAGTAATGATTTGAGTTAGGTACTAAAAAAAAAAAAAATTTTTCTTTTAAAAATAGATTTTTTAAAAATAGATTCTGTCAAAGAAACAATGTATGTTTTAGTTAGTTATGACATCCTGAAGAAGAAAATGGTATTTTTCGAAACCGGTAGATGTATTTAAACTCATTTTAGTGGTTAATTAAAAAAAGAAAAAAAAAAAAAAAAAAAAAAAAAAAAAAAAAAAAAAAAAAAAATAACATAATTATATTTACATGTCACTAATTACAAGTTTTCTCTAAATTATTAAATACAATAACGCGATACAGGGTGGGAGCGGTAGCAAAGATAAATGTTAAGTAATGTAGAAGATAATAAAAAAAATACAACTATCTCTTGTATAAAAGGAGTAAAAAAAAAATACGAAATTAAAAATATATTTTTTTTTTTCCGTAGGGAACGAAATGAAGAAGAGAAAGGAAGATGGGATGGGGATTAAATTCTGTGTAATAATAATAATAATAAAATCTAGTGTGTTTTTAGAGGTTTGTTTTTAGAATTGGCAACACTTTTTGCAGAGACAGCCAATTTGACAGCTGATAGCTGATTTGTGCTCAGCTTGGTTTGCCATTTCATGAATTTTATGATTAGACCTACGTCAGAACAACGCTTGCAAATTGTGCAAATTTATTTCGAAAATGGTAGTTCAGTTCGCGAAACTTACCGTGCGCTATGTCCATTTTACGGTCGACATAATCGTTCATCCGAGTAAGTAATTCGAATAATCATGGATCGTTTTCATACCACGCATAGTCTAATTGATAATACGCATCCGCAGAGATATAGTATAGTGCACACCGCAGACATATCGTACAGTGCACACCGCAGACATATCGTATAGTGCACACCGCAGACATATCGTACAGTGCACACCGCAGACATATCGTATAGTGCACACCGCAGACATATCGTACAGTGCACACCGCAGAGATATAGTATAGTGCACACCGCAGACATATCGTACAGTGCACACCGCAGACGCTGTTGTTTTTTCAAAAGTGATGCTGGCCAGAACGTTAGTCAATAGAGAGCGCTATAGATCCATGATTACTGACTTTATCGTTTCCCAATTAAATGATATTAATGTGGAAGAGCTGTGGTTTTAACAAGACAGTGCAACATGCCAAACAGCACACGCCACAATCAATCTATTGAAGGAAACATTCGATGAGCGCATAATTTCGCGTAATAAACCTGTGAATTGGCCTCCAAGATAGTGTGATTATTTTCTGTGGGGATATGTAAAGTCGCTAGTCTACGCCGATAAACCAGAGACGACAGACGACTTGAAAGTCAACATTCGTCGCGTTATTACCGATATACGCCCGTAGCTGCTCCAAAAAGTGGTTGAAAATTGGACTTCCAGATTGCGCTTTATTCAAGCCTGCCGCGGCACCCATATGCGCGAAATAATTTTGAAACACTAATGGTATAAAATTATCTTTCCGATAAAGCCAATATCATGGCCAATACCATGATTTTTATTTCGTTTAAAAGTTCTATACCTCTAAAATAAACACCTTTATGTATTGGAGTACCGCCCTTTTAGAATCTCTAACAATTGTCGAGCGAACGAGGCAAGTGATGCGATGTAAGAATATGGTATTCTATCCTCTCTGCCTACATAAAAAAAAAGTCTCATAATTATATACAAATGTGGTAAATATGTGCATGAAAATCAGTGAATTCAATATTACGAAACCATTCTAAGGAAGTGGAACACAATTCCAAAGACCAGTCATAAGTTTAATATCTTCTATGTAATAATTAATATTATAATTATCTTGAAGGAATACATACTGTAGAAATACACGTCTACTATCAAATAGCGCCAACCGTACCGCGGTATCTTAATAATCATGTTTTGACTGTTACAGGCTGAATATTATGTTCCAGGCCGATGTTATTTTTAAATAACTAGAAAATGAAACACAATTCTTAATTTGATTTTTATTTATCGATTATTTAGTTTAATACAATTGTGTATAAAATATGAAATTCTCCATGTAGAGCCTCTTCTGGCAGCGGCACAAATGCGTGTTTTTTTAATCATACTTTTCATAACATTCTCGCACACTTCGCGTTTCAGCAATTTCATTTTGAATGTTGTCCTGTAGTATGGGAATTGTTGTTGATTTATTGGCGCAGAGCTTTCCTTTCAAGTACCCCTACAGACAATAGTCGAGTACATATATGTATGCATATTAGTCAAAAACCCTTACTGCTGAAAATACTCCATTGAGTTAGTTAATAAATTTACATTTCTAGGATCCCTATACGACGAAGTTATAAAACTCATAATATAGTGAAAGAAAATTGCTGCTACTTCGGCCTACAGAAACAGCCAAAGTCGAACATGATGTCTAGAAAAATAAAGGTAAACGACTCTGATAAGACCAGTGCTTATCTGCGCGTCAATAACCTGGACCCTTAACAAAAAAAATATGAAGCAATACTAAATATATTTGAAAGGAGGATTTTTCAGAGTCGTCGAAGAAAATGGAGTATTGCGTAGGCGTTATAACCTGGAATATTTATTTATTTATTGGTAACTATATATTATAATGTAAACAATATGTTTGGACTGTGCCCGTCCAATGACGCTACGATGAACACGCAATTCATAAAATTAGGGAGGCTTCGATAAATAAACTAAGATGCTTCTACCAAGGCCAGTCGCGTGAATATTGGCTCCCCGAGACAGACATTACATCGGACGCCAACCATGCTAAATATTTTCGACCCAAAATAATAAAACACATTTTCTAATGCAATATTTATTTTATATAAAATTACGTATAACAAAGGTATAACGAATGATCCAAACTCAGCCATTATTTGAATAATTTATTGCATAATTGAGGCACTACCTTAAGTGTTAAATGATTAGTTTTGAAACATTTGCGTAGATCTTATATTTTACATAACCATAAAGAAAAAAGTCTAGAGACGTTAAATCGCACGAAAATACGTGTTCAAGAAATTTCTCGGATTGTGTGGCACGTAGCTCCATCCTGCTGAAAATATTGTAGACATTATCTAAAAGCACTTAGAACTTAACAAACTGTTTTCGCGAAATTTTTACCGTGTTTGTATTGAATTTTTACAATTTTAATGCACTGTTCAATTGTGTATCGACACATTTTCATACAACGTTTCTAACAACGAAAGATAAAAAAAAATTGAGCTATATTTAAAATAACTATTAAGTTTAATCGTATACGCGGGATATTATATAGATAAAGCGGAATGTCGAAAATATTTTAAGTGTTAATAATGTTATAAATAAGAAATGATGCTGCTATTATTAAAAATCAGAAGTATCAAAATTATTATCTACAATTGTGATGTCCTTGGAATTGTATGTGTGTGTGTATGAGTGCCGCACCGCCGGCGCGTGTGTGTGAGGCTATAAAGGGCGGCGCGCGGCTCTCTTTCTCCGCGTTAACGTCGACTTAGTGATACTAGTGATAATTGTATCATATTGTAATTAACCAATAATTGTTACAAAGTTTATTCCTTAGACCTTCCCAGGACGAGGTGTACACTAAAGACGTACTAAGAAGACAAGTGCGTAAAGTGACATCTATTTTTAGTTTTTCAATTTTTTTTATTTGTATTTGTTCTCAGTTCGGACAAAGAATGTTCTAGGTAGATCTAGGGTATTTGTATCATACTAATAATATGGTTTTGAGCTTATTCTCATTTTTTATGACCAGGTTAACAAAGGGCCACTGACCGAATCATTCACGCTTCGTCTAGATACGTTAGATATTCTGACAGCTGAAAAATGATAGGATTTTAAGGGGTAATTTTATGTTAACTTTTCCGATAGTTTGCCAAGTTAGATAATCGCAGGGCGCGGCTGAAAAGCAACTTTTAAAAGTAAGTCCACACGATTCTACAAAAATGCGTAAGTGTGAAGTTATTCTTTGAAATATTCATACCTTTCTAGCTTTTATCGTAGAAAGGGGTGGGAAAAGTAATAACTTACACTATAAGAAATAAAAACAAAAATTCTTAGACTAAAATTTTCTTAGACACCGTTTTAGAGCAAAATGTGTCGTCTTTCTATTAACTTTTTTCGCCTTTCTGACATTAAAAGCGTGGATACAAAGGCATCCAATATTCCAGAAAAATTGTGAGATTTCTTTTTGTTGCATGAACATTCCACCCGTGAAGAGGGGGCGGGGTGGTGGCGTGAGGTGAAGGGCGGGGAGGGAGTGGGGTGGGAAGCCGAATCCCCGTTCACTTGTTACTTCGCAGAAATATCACATTCAGGTCACATCTTACAAGAATTCGATTACTCTTATCATCGCTAAACGGTTTCCTCCTTGTATCATAGCAGACGATACATATTTTCGTTTTGTGGCAACAAGCAGGTGTGTATTGGGCGCTGCAAAGGATTGAATTTTATTTTTGGTATACCGAGGAAAGCATTATTAAATTCGCGTCTTCTTCAGCCAGTTTTTTAATCCACTTCTAGATATTATTTGTCTGTCTTATTTCCTTCCATCGCTTTCTGTCTTGTGCTGTCAGCTGTCGGTTACTCAACTTTCAATGGGAGGAATCTAACATCAAAAATACATTTATTTTTCATCGGTTTTTTCATACTGTCTATTTTTTTTTTACATAAACTTAAACAGAATACATGTCACATCAATATTCTTTCTATTTACAAATAATGCTAAACGCTTGTGCTATGAAAACAGGTATCTTGGAACAAGGCTCAAATCCCCGACCACCAAATAATCCAGATGCAAGGTGAATATTAAGTTTCAGGCCGATTTTGTTTGGCCGCCATTTTGGTTTGGCAGATATTTGTCAGTTCGCATTTGGTTGTCGTAGAAAGTAGTTCATTATAATTTATCATCGTATAAATCTGTCACAAATGGATCTGCTACACATACACCTAAGCGATCTCATTTCCACTGCATTCAGTCTACTTTCGTTCCTCTTCAGCCAGCTTCAGGCCTCACTTTCACACATCAATGTCGGTACCAGGACTCCATTATGTACCGCTAGTTTTGCCTCGGTTGACATGTTCCTATTAGCTATTTAAAGTGCCGTTCACATTGTTTACTGCAGTCACCTGCTTTCGATATCATTCTCAACATTTCCGTTTCTATCAAACATACTTCTCAAATACACAAACTCATCTACTGTTAAAAAAACTTTTATTACCTACAAGTATTTTGTACGTTGTCTCGCTTTCTTCCTTAGTACCTACATATAAATATATACCTTCTTGCATTATACAACTTTGCACACGTAATATTGAAAATAATAATACCTCGGCACCATTTAACTGAGGTAAGCCATTTCGAAATGCTCGTTAGTTTAAAAGCCTGGTGAAAAATAATGACTCATTAAGTTCCGGATGACAGTCGGACCGTGTTGTTCGAGTATTGTAAGGGATGTAAACGATCTTTGCGGCTGACAGCTTTGGAGGCTCTAACATTGTGCAGCCCAAGAACTAAGAAATTCCTACAAAGCAATTTTTTTCAGAAGACGGCGACAAAACATTTTTCATTGTTAATATATACATTTATTCTTATTGTTTTATTTTAATATTAGAAAATATAATACAATTTAGAATTATCAGTAGGATATATATATATATATATATATATTTCTTCTCTATGAGAGTAGGACTCGTGTATAGAGAAGGAGTATATACGAGATAATTTATGTTTCAGTTAGTCTGTGTATATATTTTTTTACTTCAGATACAAATTGATTGTAGTCTGTAATTGTGACGTAAAGTATCAAAGTGTGACATCTACATTTTCATAGTTTTGAGATAATCGTTAAAAACATGGCCAAATATGTCAATTTTTGATAATATATATGTTTTTACAATTCAAAATGCTTTAAATTCATAAGGATATATAATGTTATGATTTCATAGGCTTATCATAAGTTTTATATTCTACAAAACTACATTCATAACTCGTTTTGTCTAAAAATGGAGATATCACACTTTGATACTTAACGTCACAATTGTTCTAATTGTGACGGGAAGATTGTTAAAAAATTTGATACTTTGATAAATATAGTGATTTTGGGTTGTGGTATATTTTAGTTTTGGAATATCAATTAGGTCTCTAAATTTTGTAAATCGGAATTCGCTTCTAAAGTTTAATTGATTTTTAATTTTGAAAATTTGGATTATTAAATTTTTTTAGTATATGTTTATTATTTTTGGTACTTTGAAATCTGTGAAAAGTTTCATACTTGGATAGTTTTTTTTTTTAGAATAATTTTTATTATCATTTTTTGAGTGATTCATAATTGTGAAATTGAAGTTTTATGTGCTCCTCCCGATATGATAATACCGTATTGCAAATGTGACCGTACAAACGCGTAATATGTATATTATTTTTTGATTTGAGTGATAAGAGTCTTAAAAATACGTGGGCAGTTTTCCTCATTTTATTTGTAAGATTAGTAATATGTTCTTTCCATTTTAGTTTGTTATCTATTTTTATATATTTTTTTAAACACATCGAAAAAACACTCACATTACACCCATAATTGTTTTATGTTTCTTAACATAGCAGTATATTATATAAGATTTCTTCATTGTACACATAGATTAAAACTAAGGCGGAGTGACAATATCTTCAAAGCATATCTTGTGTTAGAAATCCAGTATTGGAGAGAAACGCCGTATAATAGAGACTAATGAAGGAAAATTCTTAACTACCCGCCAAAGGTAGTATTATATATATAGTAATGATGATGATGTATTGCTAATTTATGTAACCAAATATCTAGATAAGTCCCTACTATCTTAACACCCATCAAGGCAAATTTTGTAGACATTAATAGTTTGTAAAGGTATTTAGAAGGTTTTTTTTTTATATTATAAATGATAATAAAGTACTTTGCATACATACATATGTATATAGATATACAATATAGTTATTATATAATTAATTTTAACAATGTGTTTTTTCTTATTATTTATATTATATAATTGATCAGAATTACTCTGTAGACATATTATTAAAAGTAAATTGGTGGAGTATGATATAATTGACTTATTTTAAGAAGATATGGTCCAAGAGAGGTCTTCAGTTTAATTAGGTTTTGTTTGTTTGTAGAATATAACTTCGTCTTTTTTAAAGAAATAAATTAAATTTATATTGAATAATCGTATATGTATTTTTTTTATTGATGTGTAAACATCTTATGATGTATAATACCTCGTACTGGAGTAATCTCAGAAAAATATGTGACGAAAAAATGAACATATCGCAGTAGGTACCCATGAACGTCAACTTACGTTTTGACATTTTTTAGAAATTCACATGTTTGAAAAGGCACAGCACTCACATGTTAGAATATTTGAAAAGTAATACATACCTAGTACGATCTACACAAAATACAATGTTAAGCAACTATTTAAAATTAAATTTTTAAATGAAAGAAATAATTGTTATTGTTATCTTCATTCCCGGTGAATTGCGATGTTTACACGAAACCATGAGAGTATGTACTAATTGTAAATTTTTTTTTTTTTTATCTTTTAATCGTTTTAATATTTTCATTTTGTGTTGTGTATTTAACTTGTTATTACACACAAATTAACATCGCCCGCCGCAACGCGGACTTTGACTAGCGACAGTGGCTAGAAATACGTAGTTAAGCCGACACGTGTAATAATGTCATTCTAATATGCCTGGTAATTTAATTGATGCACTAATGAAATAAGAAATACATTTTGATTATAAATTATCACCTCCGCAAACATTTTTTATCGAGTTTTGTTACATGCGATATGTAGTTAGTGAATTACCCACGTTTCAAAGTGGATATTCATGAATAAATTAATTTATCTAAAAGATTACCTGCCTTACGCGATGTAACAAAGCTAAGTCAATTCTCGGAGCAAAATTTCCCTTCCACGATTTTGCTTATATATAATATTATTTTATATATAAAGTACTCTTTGATGTAAATAAGATAGGATAACAGTAAAGACATTTATGTTCTTAGTATTTTTCAAACTATGAAAAATATGGTAGTCTCCTAGGGTGAGGATCGAACCCACAACTTATCAGTTGAGCGACAGAGTCACCGCTACATCAAATGAGCGAGTCACTATTATTAAATAAGATAAAATGACTAAAAAATTAATTTTTCTAAAATATTTTTTAAAATATATATTTTGAGACTTCATAATTATAATCGAAAATTTAAGCTGGAAAAACAATTAATAAAAAAATACGTAGAATTCATTTAAAATATTATGTACTTATGATTACCTAATTACAGGTTACATTTTGATTAATTAAAACGTATACTTAAATTTAATTATGGTACTTTTTCGTAAGTAGATCTCAGTAGACAGGTAAATTAGAACACACTTATACACTAGATACATTTTTCCACTTGATTTTATATTGTAATGCTTCATAGCATTTCCACCGGATTTTACATCATGTCATATTTTACAAGTCATTATCATTATTTAATTGAAATAATCCTGAGGCATAACTTAAAACGTGATACGGGATTTTTAAAAATCAATTTATAACAAATAATAAGATAAAAATGATAATGCGATTTATTTTTAAAAGTAAGATTTAATTTATACTTTTGTGAAAAGTTCAATACGCTGCCGAGGAATTTAAATCAATATTTGACATCACAGATAGCTGTGATAAATAAAATATAAATTATGTTAATCAGTTACACAAATACTAAAAATACACAAAGAAATTATTAAAATAATCAATTTATTCATGTTTTTTTTTTTTGATTTTATTGAAATTACAAATTATCCACTCACGATACATCCCTCGCGAAAGCGAAACCACTCGAAATTATTTGAAGGACTTTTATCGTTTTAATTACAATGAATTTTTTCTGTTTTGTCAATTCGGAATAATAAACGAGGGGGGGGGGGATAGGGCGTGCGAGCCCCTTGTTCGATAGAGAAGAATTTAAAAAAATCTGATCTAATCGCTCGTTTTGATATTTTTAATGATTATTTGTTAGATGATATTTAATAATAATCGGTTAATATCATAAATCTTTATATCGAAATAAGTAGACTTAAAGCTTATCATGATTTTGTAAAAATCTCACACAATAATATTCTCCGTAAAGATACAGAATTTGTAATTACGTCTAGAATAATTTCATCTCGCAATTTAGTCAAGTAATATACCTACTCATAAAATATCGTGGACTGTTACGTCTTGTGAATTTCTTCCAGTCGTCGCGAAAGTGATACGAAATTGACTCCCCGCCCCCCTCTCAAATGCTGCGAATTAATAGGTCTGAGACGACGCGAGCCCCTTGATAATATATTGGCAGCCCACCCCCGAGTTGGTAGATAGATATCTTACATATTATAATCAACGTCCAAAAATATGAAGTTTCATCGTTTACCAACATGTTTTCATGTTTTGTTTTTTACATTTTCCAAATTATTTTCCCAAGTTATACGTACAACTTTGTACTCGGTAAAGTAAGCACTAAAGTTGCAAACTTGTTCCCAACTTGACTTCATCATCGCTTCTTACCCGAAATAATGAACAGAAATTGTCCGCGTGCCTTTTGTTTTTGACTTTAATCGTACTGATTCACCAGAGTCGTGCGGTTCATGCAAGCTAAAAGCTGCGCATTACTAAAAATTCTGGGAAACAAATATAAATTAAATAATCTATAATATGAATCGTGAACGTATATTTATGGATTTATTACAATTAGCGCCATCTGTGTACCAGTAGAAACTTATTGGATTTATTCTAAAACCTGCCACGACAACCCACCGCTACAGCAGTAGCGCGAGTAGTTACAATCAACGCATAGTAGCTATTCACATTACTATCTTCAGTCATACAAATGGCTATTTACTAAATTGAAAATTCCTTTCGGTTGATCCGTTTTGTATGGAGTTGTTACTTATGCTGTTTTTTTAACAGAATAACACTCGAATAACTTACAACTGCGTGCAAATCATTGAAGTGTATACTTCCTCTTTTACTAATTCGCAAATATTACTATCTTATTGTTTATACTACGTGTTGATTTCATGATCGTTCTTTGCATTTGGTGCATGAATTTGTTTTTGATTTGGGAAAAACAAAAAACAATTGGCAGAACTATTTCCAACGTTAACCTTTAATAAAAATAATTATTTCTTTTAGTTATTACGTGAAGGATCTTCAAACAATAAACAGTCATAGAAAGTATTCTTAAAAACGTCCATACATTTTTTATATTGATTTTTTATGGGTAAGAAGGTATTATTTTACGTTAAAACTTAAATTTTAAAAACACCATTAATAGTACTCTAAAATTACAAATAAATACATGGTAGGGTTGTATAAACGGCGGATTCATTTTGCCTAAAGATGTTGGTTAAACGAAAGTTCATATTCCTATATATTGTGAAATATATTGTATTACATATATTATATATGATTGTATAATATCATTGGTAATAGCATAACCTAAATCTATACCTACTGCACGCCACTGCGATTCACACTTCTCATCTTTGAATACCAAATACATTTGAATGATATTGGTATGTAGATATTGTGTGAATATGTATAATGTAGAAATGTGCGTGTGGGTTTATGTAGATATGAATGTAAGATGACTTAAATCAGAAGAATTTGAAGGTTATGTTGTAACTAACTAACTTACCATCACGCATTTTCTCAGCGATGGTAAGCAGAGAGGATAGAGCGCCACACTCTTCTATTCTGACACACAATTCTCGCCTCATCCACATTCATACATCTTCTCATACAAGCTCGCCGATTATTGAGGCTTCTAATAAGACTATGATTTACCTGGTCGTGCCAAATCTTCCGCGGACGTCTTCTAATTCTGGTGACATCAACACTTGCGTCATATATCTTTCTTACCATTCTCTCCTCATTCATCCGTTCCATATGGTACTCTTGAAATTTTTTTGCTGGACATCCTTTAGATAAACATGTGTGTGTTGAGTTCAATTCATCGAAAATGGAAAGGTAATAAATTTTGATATTCATTTTTTAATAAACGGTTGCATTGTACTTTGTGTAAATACGTACTACTAGACATGTGATATTTATATTTAAATTTTTGCCTACTTACCGGGAATATGTTGTCAACACGGTAACGGGTTAGACGCAGTGATGATGCTACTGTTGACTCACTGGTGTGATTGATATTCGATTATATCAGTGATTTAAAACTGTGACTGTGATCACAGTTTCATTACTATTACGCATGCGCCGCACTATATCGAAATAAATAAATAAATTTAAAAAACATAATTTTGAGCGTATTAACTTATATTATTCAAACTTCATTTGCGTAAAAATCATATGCACGGTGGGCCGTTAGAATCCGGACAAAAAAATGTTATTACAAAAAGTGGTTTATTTAAGTCAATATACAAAGATACCAAAAAATTATGTTATATCTCATTTAAAGGATCCTTGCTGGGAACTTTCATTCTATATAGCCACCCTGAGCCTCTATCACCTCCTCGATCTTCGGCCTAAAGCGCGAGCACACTATTTTCAACTAATCGCGGTTCATGGCCGTAAACAATGCCTCGATAGCGGCCCGGAGGGAGTTGACGCTAGGGTGCCTAGACTTGTTGATTTGTCTCTCGACTACGCCCTACACTTAGTAGTCCAGAGGGTTTAGGTCGGGACTGTTAGGAAGCCAAAAGTCCTTCGACGACCAAAACATGTCAACGTTGTCAGAGAGCCAATTTTGCACTAAATGACCCGTGTGAGCGGGTGGTCCATCTTGTTGATATATATACGGTCTCTCAGAGACCACAGTCTCCATCCACGGCTTTATCACTACCCTCAGGACCTCTAAATAAACCTCCTTCGTGACCGTTTCGCCCTTCTGGAAGAAGTGCGGCGGCATGGCATCACCCTCACTTGAGACGACGCTCAGGACGTGGATATTGGCTGGAAACTTGGTCTTGCCCACCACAGGGACGTCCTTAGGATTGTGGGCGTCCCATATAATTATATACAGTCGATCTTGGGTACCTGAAGAATTTAATAATTTCGGTGAAAGTTCTTCCGACACGAAGGCTGTCTATAATTGCCGCTCTTCTATCGTACTCCATGCTTGGGTTGACAGACTCAGCCATTTTGAGATTATGAAAGTTTTACTGACATATTTAGCTAACTTTAGCGCCAACTAGCGCCTAACCCTGAATTAAAATATAGCGGGAACTTCAAATACAATTTTATCTGGATTCTAATGGTGCACCCAGTATATTTAATATAGGTATATCAAATTTAATATCATCACAAAGAGAATGAAAACCCTTAAAAGTTTATTTTTGGGTCAAATGCATAAAACGTTTTGGCAGAATCTACTAAATGTATTGCAATTATAACACCATTCCTTCGTGAATATTTTCGTTTCATATGTACATGCGCTGAATCACGGTTCACAACCAAATATAAATAAATAAATGAATCAAGAATCACGATATTCCCAGATATTCAATCACCGATAGTGAGTGAATCAAAGTATTAGTGATTGAATCACGGTTCGTGATTTTGAGCTCATCATTAGTTTGACGTACTTTTTTGGTCACATTTTCGTAACATATTATATTTTTTTAATCTTATGAATTTTTTAGTGATATCATACATATTATAAAAAAAAACTTTATTTATTGATAAGTCGTCAATGTACGCTTTTTCATTGATCAGTCATCGATGACTGTTTTTCGGTAAGCAAAGGGGTTAAATTATTTAAAAAAAAATTAATCAACAAACTCCACTCTCTTTCACGCCGACCTCCACGGCCGGATTCAATATTTTACTGCGTGCGAGAGCTGAATTAATCTCTAGTTTATTTAACAGCTTTGCAATCGACACATTTACCAGTCCATAGTAGATACTAATGTAACTTTTGTGGAAGTATATAGTAATGCGAAATGGTCGTTTATTTAAAAATATACTTAAAACATATAACTAACCTGTATCTACACATAGAAAACAATAAGCACACATTGTTAATACTCAAAGTGCTTGTAGCTTTCAAAGTAAAAAGTGCAAGAAACTAATGTATGTGGGAATTTCAATCAGGTCAGTGGGACGGTCTGCAACTCATTATTCTGTAACGATGCATGTATCTCTACTTGCACAAGAAAACAAGTGGAATCGGGTATAATTATTATAATCTATTTTTAAATACAGGGTGTCCCAACAAGACCGATTTTTTTTAATTTGGCGCCATTGTTCGACGGTTCGATGGCAGACAGTCAGCCATTATTAAAAATGGATCGCTATTCGACACAACAACGCATTCTTATTATTAAAAAATTATTTCAAAAAAGTTTTACTGTCACAATTAGCAATTTGCGTTCAATTTTCGATAATCAAAATGTTCCAAGTGCATCAACTGTGAAGAGAATAATCTAAAAATTTGAAGAGACTAGGTTGATTATTGGTTTCAAACTATCGACACGTGTTTGTTCAGGTCGTTCAGCAGAAAATATCACGGCTGATTGCCGGAATGTGTGCGGAATCCGGGAACATCCATTTGGCATCGTACTCAATATATGGATCTTGAAGACATATGGTTCTAACAGGACGGTGCCACTTGCCGCACATCACGTGAAATAATGGCATTATTGCACGAGGCGTTCCCTGGTCGTGTTATCTCCCATTCGGGCGACCAGATCGTCCGATTTAACGCCTTTGGACTTCTTTCTCTGAGGTTTTTTGAAATCAAAGTTTATCTCAACAAGCCCACGACCGCTCAAGCCTTGAAGAAGGAGATTAAATGCTGTATCACTGAAATCCAGCCGCAGTTATGCCAAACCGCGATTGAAAATTTTATCAAAAGAACGCAAATATGCCAGCAAAGCCGAGAAGGGCATTGAACAAATGTGTTGTTCCATACATAAATCCCACATGTCTACTTTATAATTAAATCAACATTTTGGTATTTTCTTAAAAAATACTGTGTTTTATTTTAAATAATAATTTTCCGCTCTTGTTGGGATAGCCTTTATAAAGGTACTAACACAGTAAACAATTAAGTATATAATTAATATCGTTTAGTCGGAATGTACAAGTAACTAAATTACTTACAATCACGCTATTTCTTCGCAGGGTTAGGCAGAGAGGGTAGATCTCGGTCTTAACTCACAACCGTCGCCTCGCTCATGTTCATACATCATCTAATCCGTGCTTGTCAATTATTATCGATCTTTCTTAACTCGTTTCCTAAGATTGATCTTCCAGTATCTAGTTTATCATGCCAAGTTTTCCACAGACGTCCTTTATTTTTAGTGCCATCTTCTTCTTCGGTGGTCCCTCGTAACGAAGATACCTCTGCCATGATCTCTTGGGTTGGCACGGCAGAGGCGGAGATCGGTGGGATTGTTTAAGGTGTAGCTGGTATTGCACTGTACCACCCACACGCACTCTTGGCATAATGGAGAGTTTGGTCCAATGGCAAGGGTGGCCCCCAGACGACTGGAGCTCTCCGTTATTTTTCAGCCTCTTACGTCTATGAACAGGCCTTTGTACAGGGCTTGATGCCATCAATACACCGATCATAAATATATCTATCTTTTTTAATTTTTAAGTAGAACACATTCTTATTGTGAAGTTGCAATTTTTCAGAACATAGGTCTGTGATATTTTTAATACAAATTAAATGTATAAATTAGAAAGACAAAATCGTACATATAAAATCAATTTATCTAATCCCGGTAGCAACGACAATACTTTTTCGATCTTAATTATAAAGCTTGTACCTGTTTACGTATTTTTACACTTCGATAGATAGGCCTGGTATAAAGTTTGAATGTGTGCATTCTATTTGTGTGGATTTAAAAACAGAAAAAAATAGCGAAACTGCTTCTGTTGAGATACGATTTTCGGTTTGATCGGATTTATTTACAGCGGTGATATACAAACATTTTATATTGCATTTTTTCGGATTATCGGTTGTGATAAAGTTTCGGGGGCTGATCAGCAGAGTTTGAAGATTCAAGACTGCAAGGAGAGTGACCATCGGCGTCTACCAGCCCTGTTTCACAAATGTTGGTGTATTTTTATTAGCATGGATTGAATTAATGTATTCAATATTACCAATAGAAAACCCAAGACTAGCTATCGAAGGGTAATTACGGCAATAGTACTTAATATTCTTATTTCTTACATAAAATATATACATACTTTCCACTTTACATTGGAGCTTTCTTCAGTTTTGCATTTGTGTCCAATTATGTTTTTAACATCACGTTATCTTAGATTATACCGGAGCTTTCTTCATATTATTTACATGTACAAGTGCTTGTGTCTGTTACACTGTACCTTTGTTGTCTAATTTGAGGTCTCTCCAAGTAAGTAAGTAGTATGTTAATCGCACAATTTGCTATGTAACCAAGTAATACGGTTTCAGAATTGTCACAAAGGGGTTTCTGTTATAGAGCTCGCTTATTTCTTGAGCACGTTTACATTTTGTTTGTCTGACAAGACAGTTTGCTTTTGATTTGAAAATGCAATAAACTCACTCTGTTCTATCTAACATCCGTTGAAATACTTTGCAAACTAAAAGTGTTAATTTCAACGAATCTAGAAAGATGTTTGTTTCCTTTCTATGTCAAACTTTGGAAAATGAAATCTGTTATAAATGTTCCCCGTCGACCGCTTGAACAAGTGACGTGGGGTTAACCCATCAAGCTTAGAGCAAACACAATACTATTAATTATAAATTGATTGTAAAACAAATATGAATTAAATATATTAATTACAAAGATATACATATAAAATCAATTTTATCGAAAAATATTATTGTTGCGCCATCGGGATCCGAACCTAGATCTCTTTCCAAACCGGGGAAGGTGCACTATCTAACTATGCTACAGCGATGATATTTTTAGCGACAAATTTTCCAACCTATATGTTACCTTTTTTGATATTGATACATTTAATCGTTCTATTATTTTGAAAGAGCCATCTACCTTATTTTTACGGAATCTCAAATACCTTTTGAGTAATCAGAGCAGACGCCAGAATTATTAATTCATTTTTATTAAATTATGGACACATTTATACAACTTTATTATTAGGAGAACATATAACTTCACAATAAAAACGTGTTCTAATGATTGTAAAATGTTTTCGAAATCAACTCTAGGGTTCTTATGGAAAAATTACGTCAATGAAAATCATATTAAACTCGGGTTTAATATCTAAATGCATTCCAGTCGTCAAAATATGGAAGCTGGAATTATATTCTATGTATAAGCATTGCACTTAATTATATTACAGTTACGAAATACCCAACATTTAGAAAATAATGTTAAAGTGTAAGCCTGAATGATTTACTAAGTCACTTTCTCAAAACTGTCATGTTTAAAATTCAAGTAATAAATTCGTTGTCCGTTGGTGACAGAAAAACCAACCGTCTCGCGATTAGTTTGGCAATGTTTTATTATTTAATCACTTTTGGTCCACGAGGACTCTTCCAGTTTCATATTCCTGGCGCTATTCTATTCTCCGTGTTCGAGTTCCCGTGAAATTTTCTTGTTGATATTCCTGGAAGACAATGTCTACAGCAATAATTAATTTGCGGTTGAAGAATTAGATGTGGAAATGTCTAACGGAACGGCGGTTGCGGTCGCGGAGGATTTTTAATGAAATCAAAAAATATATTTTAAAATTTGTTTTAAATTCACGCACGCTGTCAAGCACGTCAACATTTTATTATTTCAAATTTTTAACGAGCTTGTTGGTCTAGTGGTTAAGACATTCGATTACCGGTCTGAGGTTCGAGCATCGTTCAAAGAGACCAGCAAGTTAGTTCTATTTCCATAGCTTAGTTTGAAAATAGTAAGAATATTGATGAGATACGTATTTGGTGTGTGTGTAATTGGTTTATATTTAAATATATATATTTATTTAAATTATATACGTGTATATATATATTTTTATTGCGAAGAAATTATTTGTTATCATGATATTAATGAAAATAATTAAATATCCTCACCTAAAAGAAAATACCTTTACGTTTTTTACCAAAAAGTTTATTAAAAGTTATACCAACTACTAGTTAGTTTTAAAGAAATCCAGTGTATACAATTAGTATTCCCACGATTATGTGCAACATTGCATGTGTGTTAAGTGTAAACTTCATTACGAAAGAAGAAATGAAATTTGATTACAATAATTGTTGACATTTTAAATTTAATTTGTTTGCTTATCCTTGTACTTCGTGCTGGTAGATACGTATCATTTTGCATTTTTATTTATTTATAATTAGGTACCGTGTAGGTACTGAATTCACAAGAAGTTTTTTTCCTACTGGAACGTGAAAGGTCATATTATAATTTTTGAATATGTTAGTTTTTTATGTTTATGTGTACAGAATGATATACATAGTTATCAATCGTGGTAACGAGTATGACGCACTTGTTTGGTCATCTTTTCGTTAGATATTTTTGTGAGATTACTCCAGTATAAAAAAAAATTGGGGAGGGGAAAGGGCGTAATCAAAGATCGATATTTTTTAGTCTATTTTTGTAACTCATTAATGATATATCATTGATATTCTTTTTTGAAGACTTAAATATAATTTGTTAGAGTGGATATAAGTCATAACTATGTGGAATCTTTGTCTACAACACCTATAATATAAAGCTAAAGGAAAAAAAAAAATTTCTAACAAACTGTAATAAAACTTATCTCGCGAGTTAGAGGGATGAAATTATCACTATAACCATCATAAAATATTTATTTATTTTTTAATCAAAATTGTTTGATTCGAAATTTGCGGCAATTACGTTTTGAATAAACAATAAAATAATTACTTCTTCAATATTTGTAAAATTACTGTATCGCCACATATAATATAAATAAAAAGATAAAACAAATTAAAATTAAAAATTTAGATGCCTAAATAGCAACAATTATTCTAAATTCGCCAATCACCTTTTGCAAGCAAACCATTCTTTTGACATTATCAAGGGTTTAGAAATTATATATACAAATACTAGGGATTTACAGTGAGATACATTTGAAATTTTAGAAATAAGAAAAAGTGTTAATAGAAAGCTAAATATTATAAATTACCAAATCCTTCTTGCAAATAATCACCTTTTAAATTTGTTTTCAAAGTAGTTTCTACTTAATTACGTATCACTTATAGTTTTATTTTTAACTATGCTTGTATTTGTATTTTTAATTTTAGTATAATACATTGTTTCCCGAAGAAGATACAATAGGTATCGAAACATGTTGTTTTATCAATAAATAGTGGTTTAATCCAAGTGTTTTATATCTTATTATTTAAAGACAATAATTAGTAAGAGTGTATACAAAATCTTTTGTAGACGAACTCATTCTTTAATTGTCCTTTTGGTGGCTGTATACTATCCTTTCGGTTAAATGTAGTGTGAACTTGTAACCGGGTGAGCGCTATTGCCCTCTGAGCGGCATTTGCCCATCTTCCCCCGCGTGCTTTTATATAAGTAATATAAAAGTAACCTACGTCGGACATTGGACTGTCTGAAAAGTACTTTTTGTTTTTCTTTTATATCTACGCAAAAGAAACACTACGTGTTAGTTGTGCGGGGGAATGGGATGACGGCTTTAATATGTAGGTACGAGAGGAGGAGGACAAAAATCATTTAAAATTCTAGCGGTCGCACGTCAGAACTGTTCGGAGAAATAATATAAGATAAGGTCTATTGACATATTTATACTTTTTTTTTTATATCAGAGGTGAACATAAAATAATACAATACATTTATTTAGTAAGTTACTATTAAGTTTACAAATTTATAATTTTTTTATTCTCGTTTTTTATTTTGTCTGTGTTAAAATTACCATTAGTTGTAAATTCATTTTAAATTTGTATCGCGGGGGTGGCTATTCAATCCGCCGCCCTCATCGCTGCTCTCAGCTGATCGACGACACAGGCGACGTCTACACTCGGGGACGAGGCTCTCGCTAAGTGGAGCCGCTCCCAGTTCCGCTCCTTCGCTCGATCCAACTAATCTGTCAAATTTTATAATTTGGTGCCCATACATATAATTTGGTGCGCATACATATCATTTGATGTGCAAACATATAATTTTGTGCGCATAGATATAATTTGGTGAGGTTGCTGTCAAGGCGTACAAAGAATTAGTATACCTTGTGTAAAAATAGCCGTCACGATGTCATCCCATTGCCGGACACTTGTGATCTAGGGGCAGAACCGAGCGTGAACGTGATCTCGCAATGTAAGGTTCGGGCGGCCAACCCGCAACCCGCATACCGAATTGCTCCCGCTAAGTCGGGTTATCTGTAAGCCGTTTATCCTTACCGGGTAAACACTTAGGGGCGGATTGTGCCCAGACTGCCCGTCCCCCGGCCGCCTCCGGCCACCCCGCGCGGGGAAGGATCGATAGCGCCGCATCCTCCTCGCGCCCCTCGGGCTGACACCTGATAACTCCTAAACTCCTAAAACCCCACTCGACTGATTGGCCGTGTTTAATATGTTACTACAGAACGAGTACCTGCCTATGTGAGTAGCGTGGGCACGCTACGTGGACGCATTATGTACTATATAATGCTATGCACATATACTTTAAATTTAAAAAAAACTCACCATAACGTGAGAAACCATTTAAATCTGTCGTTTAGACATTTCAAAACGTGTCATATTCAGTAAAAGTGATGAAGTTTCCTGTCTTGAATGTCATCAAAATGATTGTAAATGGATATGGAAAAATTCTATTAGAAAGGAAAAAAAATCATTCCTATAACCAGGAGTCGTGGTCGTTGATTTATGGTATTTTAATTTTTTTATTACAACTTTATTTTGTACATATTACATATATTTTTTTTTTTTTTGCAAAACTGCATAGCAGTTTCTAGGCAAGGATTACTCTTCAGTTAAATTGATTAACATAATAAATTAAAGTAAACTAAAATTTTATCAGCATGTCTGTCCGTCAGCGATGTCTCTTTATTTTCCGTAATTCTTGACTGATTTTATTAAAAATTCTTGGCACAACACATTTTCTCGTTCTCTCACCGTATTAATTGTTCGCGATCGGCACTCTCGTGGTTCGTCCCGAGGATCTGCTAGAATTGCTATGGTGAGAATCAGTATTCATATTTACATTTTTTATCATTTCTTCTAAAATTATATTATATGTCACTTATTTGTCAACTGGTAAGATTTTGCATATTGTAAATAATTTGTAATAATCATCTTTATACAAACACTCGGTCCCGTTGTCTAATATAAGATTTAAAAATCTTAATTTTAGTTGGACTATAAGGTAAAGTTGGTTAATTTTCAAACGACTGCACAGTACTGTGTGTAAAACAGATTCTGTCATAGTTCTCCAAGGTGTTCAAAGTCGGGTTACTGTAATACCAGAGTATCGGCGAAAAGATTTATCACCTCTGCAGTGAAAAATAAACGAGAAAATGGCAAGACTATTGGAGCGAAAAGTTAACCCCTAACACACTTGAGTGAGCCTCACTACAAAAAGCACTACACATTCACACTATAAATAAAAATAAACTAGATTTTTGTGATATTTTTTTTTATCGATTATATTTTATTTATTTTTGTATAAAAACATGCTTTTCATATTTGTAATTTTAGTGGACATTTTTTTATAAATCACTAATATTATTTTATTTAAAAAAATCTACCGATGGTATACGTTTTAATTTCTTATTTTGTATCTTCTTCTTTAGCGGCCTCGTGAAACTTTGTTCTCTTATCTGCCAATGTTTCAGCTGGATAGATTACAATCTATTCTAAATGCGGCTGCACGGATAATACACGTAGTTTCCAAATTCTCTCATATAACATCCCTTTTGAAAGAGTTGAATTTAAATTGTGCTGGTTGATGTACAAGGCGACACACAACATGGCGCCTCAGTATCTTCAAGAACTTTATATTCCAGGCAATTTGAATGGTAGACGTCAAACTCTCAGGTCAGCCTCTACTTCAGCTGCAGGGAGGGTTGTAGAACCGACCAACCGTTGCCAGAAGTCTAAATTTAGTGAACGGGCATTTGCGATGGCAGGCCCCAAAGCATGGAACTCTTTGCCCTCCGTTATAAGGAACAGTGCATCAGAGACTTTATTTAAGAAGAAACTAAAAACGCACCTTTTCAAAAAATCATTACCATAAGTGAAAATAATGATTTTTAATTTTAAAAAAAGATAATTGTAGAACTATAAACAGTTTATGTGAAAGGTGCCCTTGAGGTGAAAGTTTTTACGAAAATGGCACTATACAAATTATCCATTATTATTATTATTATTATTATTATTGATATTACTACAGTGGTCCAGTCTGCTAGGTTTTTTTTATAATAAAAATTATTGTTAATTTATTAATACAAATTAAATGTATCAATTTAAAAGATATACAAGAAAATTCAATTTATCCAAAAAATATTATAACTGTTACCGGAATTCGAACCTTTAGTTGGCAAATTTTCAAACTTACATGCCGTAGTTCTTTCAAATGAATACATCGATTATTCTAAATTTAAAAGTCACCCTTTTATTGCGAAAATCTCAAATATCTTCAAGTAATATTAGTTATGAGACGCCAGAAATGAAATCAAATTATTTTTATTTAATAATAGATAAACTTTGTTACATCTGATATATTACAGATGCAAATTGATATATTTAATTTTCATTAAAAATACCACTATGCTCTGAAAACCGCATCTTCACAACAACTAGTGTGTTTTCTTTAATAATTAATGAAAATTTATTCATAAATAAAAACACGTTAAAACTATACTTATGATTTCATGCTCACAGGGCATTTACATATAAATATATATGTGTGTTGATTGGTATTTACTTATTATATAACCTAAATAATTTCATGTCACACAAAAATAGTTTTTTGTTTATACGTTGTTCGAACATAATAACGTTAAGTTTTATTACATACAGCATAATCATTTTATGTCGTAAAGTAGTATAGCAATGGAAGTATGTGCGAAATTGGTAGAATCATTCACAGATGATTAAGCGAATTAAATACAATCAAGATATTTGTATAAGGTGTAATAAATTTAGTTCACAATATTTTAATGTTGGATTCATTTTCAATATTTGGGTGTAAAATGTTTATCCTGTATGTGCAAAGATATACGCGTTTTATTACAATCGTAGAGGTTCAAGACTTATTTAAAACTAATCTTACATTTAACCTTCCACATTGCAACACAAATGCGCCAAACATAACTCATTTTTCTACCGAGCACCCCTTTATTTCAATTCACACCTAAACGAACTAGACATTTTCAATATTTCCAATTACCTCAATTAAATATTAATTCAATACATAAACTTTAATGGCCTTCATTTTATTTTTTTACACAGATTTTATTCTCTTTCCCCTCACCCTCCCGTTCCCCTGGAATTTTTTTCTTTTTTATAACTTTTATCTCTCTGTTTATATTTTTATTCGCAACTTCTTTTCTCATATTTTTCTGCATTATATTCCTTTTTAAATTTTAAATTATACTCTCTGTATAAAGTATATTGTATCTTCTGAGAAAACATGTAACTGGTTTAATTATTATTATGATTTTCGTATTTACTGATAAACTGCATATTTTCCGAATAAAATAAAAATAAAGAATATTTTTTTAAAAATATTAATTTCAAACGATAGTGATTAAAATGGATAGATCTTTAACATTGAAATGCAGATTTTTTGTTAATATATTATAAATTCTCAATGTTTGTTAGACTCTTTCGTGCAATAGTATCATCGATACATCCAAAATCGGGTTTTGTTCATATTATAGTATAATCTGTAATTTTACTTCAGACTTCGCATCCGCACACGATTTATCTCACAAAATGAGCTGTGTTCATTCTACACTTCACGGGCTTGTTAAAAAATAAACATTTAATATTCTAAAAAATATGATAAAGTTATTTTTCATTCTTTCCATAAATAGAAAGGTACATCGGATATTAATATGAGCTTAATTATAACATCTTGATCAAGGCATGTCTGGCTCACTTGAAGTTGTTTTATTGCATTAATTACTACTAGCAGAAAGCAACCGGCTACAACCGATTGTTGTTGTTAGGGCATGCAGCCGGCTATTATAACCTGATTAAATTGCGTGAAAAATGATTCGAGTACTGCTCTAAAACCTCAAGGGAGTTTATAACACATTTAATATTTTATGATTAATGTATCCTATTTACCGTCTCTGCCATTTTTTTTTTCAATTAATATTCATATCCCAATATCTTACAAAAAGATTTTCATTTTAATACGTTAACTTATTAAATTTGAATTTTTTAACTAGAGCTCAAACAAAACCCAAAATCATAATCAATACTTATGCGTACTGTATATTTCACAATAACAACCGAATAAATTATAAAATTCTTAGTTGTAATTTTTCCACTTTTTGGTCTACTACAACTAATAGAACAACTTAGAATATTAAAAGTTCGTATTTGTTATATTTTGTTCTGGGTTTTCTATTGCAAAATATAAGGTATGCAATTCTAGATTTTGCAAGTAAAGCCATTAACTTGATTTCTCTGGCTGCGATCTTCTGGGTGGCAATCCGATGTCTTATTTCTTCTGGCTGCTCTACTAATGGTCTCTCGTGTACTTGTACATCTCCGACATTTAAATCGATAAAAAATGCCATCTATATCTCGCGGGCGACGAAAGCGCCCACCACGTTTTGATTAGCTCCGTCATCGAGGGCGATCCGATTAGTTCTGACGTCGTAAGTTTTGCGGTATTCCCACACAAAACTGGAAGATACATACTTCATATTTTGAAAACCCAGGATTACCAACCGAAATATGTATAACGCGCAAACAGAACTAAAATAAATATTTTATCTTTATTCTCTCTACGAATTGCCAGGAAGCCAGGTTATGTCAATATGTTTTTTATTTTTTCTGGCACGATGAAATAATTTCTTACTAAACTAAACTTAAAATACATCTCAAAAACAATAATTATCGTGAGACCACTTTGATTTTAACCAAAATTGTATTTTATTTATATATATGTATTTATATTTGTATATATGTATGAGCGATTTCAAAATGCAGTTTAGTTTTCCTCGCAGCTTTCCGCATCTGGCACGCTCGACATATCAAATATTTTCACTACAACTTGTAAAATTATTATCATTTCAACTGCGAATAAGATTAAATTAAAAACTAATCAATGCCTACGACTTCTGCACTGTCTACAATTTCAAAATGTTTAAACCTGTCAAAAGAAATGTACACAGTGTTGCCCGTTGAAAAAAAAATAGACCGCACATGCTTGATTCTAGATTTACCTGTATTTAGTTAAAATTAAAAATGTAACTTACGGTATTTATGTCAATACAAAATGTGTATGAGTTTTTAAGCACCGGTCACACCTGCGACTGCGACATCATTATATAATAATTAGACCGATCGTTCAAGAGGTAATTTATTTGGGGCGCTGATCACGACCACAAGACACATAGCCAATGTTGTTATGATCCAACTTACTAAAATACGAAAATACGGAGATGTCAAACAAACAACTAAAATTATGTCGGTTCATACTCTTGTCTTTCCAATCTTCCTGTATTCAGCGGAGACTTGGATAGTCTTCAAAAGCGTCAAATAGATGCTACGTATCCCGTGAACCTCGCGATGTATGAATGCCTCAATCCTGCATCAAATTAAACCATGGCAAGCCATACCATATATTAGCCATACCATATATTCATCAAAATGACAGCCTAGAGTACAACTATAAAATGAATAAGACCCGGAAGAGTGCTAGAGAGCTTGGCGTCAGCTACGAGAGTGACACAGGACCTAGATTTGTGGAAGTACATTAAGAGCCGTGTTTCATTTGATTTAGGCCACTATATGTCAATACTGATTTGAAGGAAGGTGTATCGCTGCCCTGTTGTGCATACATACATATTGACGAGTCTGGCGGCGAATGAAAATTAGCATTAGCTCATAAAACAGTCCTCAATAAGTGGTGAGATACCTCTCACTGATACGAAGAAAAAAAGATCCACCGAATTAAACCGATTAATAATATATGACATAATTAACTGAAGCGTTTGAATATAATTGAAATAAGACGTTTATTCAATCGCATATCAATGTGCCATACAACATATTTATTTATATTTGAATATCTGTGTAATTTGACATTGTTGAAATGCTCGGTTATATTTTCAATATCAACCCCGAAATGAGGACTGAAGCGGAATGTGATTAGAGTTCAAGAAGACAATGCTGAAAAGTATATTTATATTGGCTCCTCTTTTTTTGTATGTCTACTACTCTATTGGCAAATAATAATAATAAAATACCACAACCATTATTTTTACATACAAAAATCATGTTAAATTGGGACGAGTATTAATAAGAATTCATTTAATTCATATAAAACAGACTTTCAGTCCTTGCCGTTGACCTGTATTGAAGTTTTTTAGAAATATATACGTATAATATTTATTTATTTAAAAACGCGATACCTGGCGAAATGAAAGGTTCTAAGGGCATGGTAAGACGATATCGTACCAGGGTTATCTTTTCACTGCCGATAATATTTTGTAGTTGTTGCGTAAGATTAATCGTTAGCTGGTTCTCAAGTACCGTAGAAGTTAGAACATTATATATATCGGCTAGAATTGTATAAAACTTTACTGCTCGAGAGATTAAAATAGGAAATTTTGTCAGCCAATTTAGCTTGTTTAATCTAATATTATATAATTATGAACAAATTTGTTTATACTTCTCATTGCAATGTAATTGAGATACATCTCAGTACCATGTACAAGTGTTGAGATTTTGATCTAGAGATAAACTCAGAGATCAGCTAGATATTAGTAGAAGGAAACACAAATTGAAACCAGTGTACACGACGTTCGATTTGACTATATTTTGCATACGAACAACTATCTATTCTGAAAAATTATAAAATATTAACTTTAATTAATATAAGGCGTTAAATTACAAACATTTATTCATTTTTAACTGCTGTTGGGGAGATTCAAAATCACTCGCTGTATTTTTACATAAATTTCTTGACTATATTTTTGACTTGTTACTTACTTTGACGTACTTAAATTAAAACCAAGTTATCATTATCACTGCTGGAAGATGAATTTTGTTGAATCTCAACTCTCAAAAATAATTGTTGTCTGACATTCATAAAATATCTAAAAACTGTAAAATTAAGATTAGATTATAAATTATGCATCTTCATCGCTATCTTTAGAAATAATCTTCTCGCATTTGAATCTCTTTACCCAGTCAAATAAAGTATCCCCTTATTTTCACATACTCAGGTGTTTTTCCATCATCTCGTATATTTTACGACCTTTTTACTACTTTCACCTTTTTGGTATCCTTAAGCAAAAGCTCTTGATCCACTTTTGTCTTTTTTTTGGTATATCTAGAAATATTCAAAAAGATCATCTCTTACGACCGCGATAAGTATTCTGGCAGGTGATTTCAGGAACGGTCTTATTGAGAAGAAGCTTTAGACGAAGTTAATACAACGAGATTCAAAATGTTGATATTTACTTTATATAGTGATATTGATATCGAAATAACTAACTTCAAAGTTTGTTTGATTAATATGAAGTTAATTATTTGTTTAAATTAACAATTACGTTTAAGCTCAAAGATAATATTTTAGGAAGACACATTTTAAAAATATGAGCTGAAAATATTCAACCTGCTTGCACCTATGTCAAAGATATGAGCATTTAAAAGAAGTCGTATTAATATTATTTTAATTGATTAAAATATTTTATTGATTCCAAATTATATACTGAATACAAGAAATAAAAGATCATCGAACTTCGAGCAGCCAGACTACTTTTTTCTAGATTTTTCTAGAGTCTGAAAAAAAGATACAGAATAATAAGAAGTCAATTTCGCAAATATTTATTTCGAAATATGCATATTTAAATATTAATATAATTTTGTAAAAACCTAACACAATAATATTTTCTGTAACAGTACAGAATTTATACATACTTCTTGAACATTTTCGACTCGTAAATTAGTCCGGTATCCATCCACAAAATATTGTAGATTAGATCATATATAATCAATGGCGTGCAGTAGGTATAGACTTAGGTGATGCTGTTACCATGGTATTATGTAATACTATATAATATGCTACATTGTACAGTAGGTAGGTTCATGAACTTTCATTTAACCGACGTCTTTAAGCAAAATAAATCCATCATAATAAGAATGCATTATCCTTAAACGCAATAAAACAATCATGAAAACAACACATATAATAAGGTAGTAAAATTTGCGAATTAGTAAATGAGGAAGTAGATGCTTCAATCAGATCTAAACCAAGTTCAAAACCTTTCAAAAGTCATTATGTTAGTAAACAGCATAACTAAGGACTTCGTACAACATGGATCAGCTGATCCATTTCTGACACTGCCGAGTGGAATTTTTCAATTCAGTAGGTGGCAATTGTATGGCTTGATTAGAACGATATATTAAAATAGTGGTTAGCAATTATAGTAGCAAAAAATGAATAATAACCATTAGAGGATTACAGGGTTCCGGTGGCGTCGCACAGTAGCATCCAGAACAGTATTTTTTGCTTGTATGCAGTGTACGCCCCTGTATATAGTCCGCTGTGAGCTATCCGAAGATCCTACGAATTACGCAGCTAACTGACTTTCTCAATCTTTGGAACCTCTTCCAAAGAAGACAAACGTTAGTTCATGAGATTGTGAACGAGAAATTAAATTCGTCTCCGCGATCTGCATTTCTGTATCTAACCGAACTATGAAATACGAGTCTACAGCACCTGTCTGAATTTTTTCAGCAATAAAAATATCAACTATCCAACAATACCAAGAATGATGCGGTGCTATAACCATATGATCCAAATAAATTTGCAGACAAACATTTTCTCAAAGCCAAAAACAGGATTCTTGAAACCATTTATAGTTGTACATTCAGTTTATTCAGTTTATTAATTTTAAACTAAACCATAAAATCAATTGTAATGCTTATAAGATCAATTTTGTACTTACTGCTAACTTGGGTAATGTATATTCTACGCTAACTGATATTCTAGATATCGTTAAATCATAGTTAACGAAATAGTAAAGACAAACATACACTAACTAATTAATACTTTTGTCCTATAGATGATACAGCGGCATTTGCAATATTAATAGCAATTCAGAATAAACAAGTACACACTCCTTCAACGTGACACATATACTGAGTTTAATTAGTGTGTTGTGTTCTATTAGAAATGTATGTGCGGCAGGACCGCAGTCTAAACATCAGGTGACAGAACACTACTTGTGTGTGAGTTTATTATCGAATACCTACTATTCGTCAGGTGTCAAGATTAATCTGTGTGTGTGTTTGTGTGTATTTGTCATAAATTAAATTGATTATATTGGCATTTGAACATGAATTATTTTAACTCTCTGAAAGTGAACTACTATTATTAAAATTCCACAAAAAATGCCAGTGTTTACGCAGTACCAATCTTAAATTATATTGTAAATACATTACCTTTTGACATAATTTAAAAGCACCTTTGCACCTTTTGACATAATTTAAAAACACCTTTTGACATAATTTAAAAGCACCTTTTGACATAATTTAAAAACACCTTTTAACATAATTTAAAAGCACCTTTTGACATAATTTAAAAGCACCTTTTGACATAATTCAAAAGCACTTTTTGACATAATTTAAAAGAACTGATATCATGTTTTATCTTACCCTTAAATTACTTTAAATATCACACAACTATGTTACGAAATCTCAGTTTCTCAAATAAATGTATCATACTTTTAAGGTGGATAATTTATCTCGTGATATGAGTCGAAAATTGTGAGCTTTAAGTTGTCGAGTCACTCCGATGGAGTGACTGATGTTTGTAGGTTATGTAGTTTAGATCAGAAGATTTTGTACACGGTGAAACTGAAGGACTTATCTCTCTTCAGACTTCACGCGTATGTGAGGTATATATGCAGTGAGTACCTATATATGCTGTGACTAGAGCAAGGTATTTAATTAAAACAGAACTTACAAAAGTTGGTGTTTATTGCGGGTTGATTCACAATTGAAAGTAAAACGATTAGAAAGTTAATTTGCAGAAATAAAGTTCGTAACTGGAGATGCTCGCTTGAGATGTTTTCGAAAGGACGGGCTACGGAGAAGCAGCCGGCTCTCGCTGGCATCTCAAAGGTGTCCATCTCGATGTATTGACATCTGCAATTGGTCGGTACGGTTCGGCACTAAATTGCTGTAGAGTGTTTGAACGCTATTGATATTAAAAAGTATACTCTTTTCATGTTTAAACATAGCATCATTTCTTTATTTTTAATAAATTAATTCCACAAACCAAGTAACCCGCAATACTTGTACTCTCGTTCACGTAACGGATGAACGGATTGATATAAAATAAATTGAAAAATTGACTGAAACTTGAATTTGTGATTTGCCAATTAATGAATATTGAGTATACGTTGATGTCCTTTTCAACCCCGGTCGTTTCATTTTCAATCTTCCCTACCTTCAAAGTCTCAAGACAGACAAGTTAATTGGACAAAAGTCTATTTTTACCGTCACCGAGAAATAACGATGTCATTTGATATTCATTAATGACTAACCCCTAAATTTATTTCCTGAATAGCTTCTTAACTAACAAGTAAATTCAATAAATTAATATTCAGAAACCTCGTTTACGTTCAGTGAAATTATTATTTTATTCTTACACGTAATAATATTATGTGCAATCAGATTTCGAGTAATCAAATTATTTATGTTTACGTCAGCGAGAAATGAAAATATTTTACTTGCCGAACAGTTATTTATATCTCGTGAGGGATGACAACAATGAAAAATTATTACTATTATAGATATGATTTTTATACGTAGGAAAAAACTAATGGGAATATTGTATTAATGAAGGGTACGAATATATTAATATTTAAAAAAAATATTAATTACTAAGAAGAATTCACGATTGGCGGTGGATACACCTCTGTTGATATATTATCTCTCCATACAATTCTTCTTCACTCAGTTCCTTAATCACTGTGACTTGTCGATTACTTTGACAAGTCTCCTCCACCTTTCTTTGCAGCCTGCGATTCCTTCAATAGTCAGTATCATTCTTAATCTGGTCCATCTAGTTGAAGATCGCCCTCTTCCGCTTCGACCTTTCACATCTAGTCATCGCCAATTTTTCCAGATCATTTGTCATTTACGAGTGATGTATTCACGGCCACCTAAGGCTGACTTAAAACTGAACAAGTTATGACAGGAGCGGAATTTTGAAGAACTACGTGTTACTGTTTAATATAGAAAGTAACAAATGAAACAGTGATTTGGAATATAATGTGTCATGATCATGGAATGATCGTGTCATGAACTTGGAGCTTGGTGACTGTCGTCGTCGGCATCGTGGACTGTATATTATATAGAAAATTTCCAGTTACATATATGTGTATACATTACAATTTATTCCTACATACAGGATATTCCAGAGATAGTAGTCTCTTTAAAATTGTAAATTTGTCGAAAATCACAAAAGTTCGAATAACTTCTAAACAGTTTTAAATTTCAGATAACTTTATTTGACACTCAATGGTTAGCTAGTGATGTCTCTAACAGTGGACTCCGTTTGGACATTATATATTCATTTATTTTTAGGTTATAAAAGTGTAATATTTAAATTCGACCAGACTCGAACTAGCTTGTTGTTCTAGTGCTTAAGATGCTGGCCTAGTCAGCCAAGTCAGTCCTATTTTGATAGTACAAGCGTATAGCTCAGATTGAAAATACATAGTAAGAATATTGATGTGACATGTATTCCGTGTCCGCATCTCTACTATAAAAAAATAATAATTAAAGAAAATACATTTTTGTTGTAAAGTTGCATATTTAGAACATAGTTCTGTTATATTTAATACATATTAAATTTAATTTAATTAGGACAGCAACAATAAACAGGTGTCATTCGTTTGGATTCCTGCACATAATCGAATTCATGTAAATAAATATGCTGATAAACTGGCCAAGGAGGCCACTCTTTCCGGAGTTTTCCCTCATCAATTCCATATCCCAATGTATGACAGACTTAATATGGTAAAAAAACGTATGAATTCAATGGATGGATTCAAATAATCATAAGATAATAATTCAAAGATCTATTTCCCGCACTCCCTGGTTCTCCAAAAGGAAAGTCTCCAAAAGAACAATATCAAATATCTATAGAATGAGAATCAGGCATTGCCGGGTAGCTTTACATTTATTCAGATTGAACTTAATAGATTCCTCATTGTGTGAGGGTGGTGCTGAGGAGGAAATCCTTGACCATATCTTTTGTGCCTGTCGATTGCGGATCACAGGTTTTTTTTACAGTAATCTCACCAATGGTAATTTCTTTTAACTCCCGGTTAACTTGTGTCATCTTCTTTCTCTTAACTCGCCACATTTAATTTATATAATATAAATTTTTTTTGAACGACAATGGTATTGACTTGTAATATAATATTTCCTATTCTGTAATATTATTGTACTTTTTTCTAAAAAAAAATATTTTAACTTGATTAATAGCGCAAATCACTCTTGAATGTTGGATTGCCTATTTAAAAGAAGAAGAAGAGGAAGAATACAATTTCATAAAAAGTATATTTTAAACTCCCGATTAACTTGTGTCATCTTCTTTCCCATAACTCGCCACATTAAATTTATATAATAACAAATTTTTGAACGACAATGGTATTGCCTTGTAATATAATATTTCCTATTCTATAATATTATTGTACTTATTTGTATAAAATAAAGTTTTAACTTGATTAATGGCACAAATTCCCTTGAAGGGTGGATTGCTTATTTAAAAGAATAAGAAGAGTACATATTAAATTAATCAACTAGAAATATATAAATTTAGTTGCTACCGGAATCAACAAAATATTTTTTCGATACATAGATTTTTTCTGAATATCTTTCTAGTTGATTAATTTAATTTGTAGTAAAATAATTATTTTAAAGGTTAAATAACGGAATGAGATCGTTTTAAATAATGTTCATACAGATTTATAATAATTTTATACTACATTGGAAAGTGACTATACACATACGTGGAAGCTGCTCGTCCAGCGTCCTTGCCCGTCAAGCGGCAGCCGTCACGACGCGTCACGGCGCATCTCGGCGCGTCTCGGCGCGTCTCGGCGCGTCTCGGCGCGTCTCGGCGCGTCTCGGCGCGTCTCGGCGCGTCTCGGCGCGTCTCGGCGCGTCTCGGCGCGTCTCGGCGCGTCTCGGCGCATCATTGCCAAGAGTGACATTCGATTCCACAGAAAATATAAAAATAATACGTTTATCTTCGGCGAAAGGCTGCTCTAACTGAAAAATAATTCACTTCGATATACCCAGGTGATTGATATATTTGTATAAATTTGTTGCACGCTTTTACTTAGATTCGCGTCTGTACCGAAGCAGGCAGTGTTGGTTTCACGTTATTGATTATATGTACGCCAATGTGTTTGTGGTAGTTGATGTAATATGTGATTCAATTCATTTAAAAAACTTTTTGATAATTTGGAATTTATTTATTTGTTTATTTATTGAGTGTGGGATTTTGATGTGGCGATGTTCTTTCGTTAATACAAAAACATACATTTTTTTTTTGTGTTAAGTGATAGGAGATTCATATCAAACCATTTTTTTTCGAATGTAAGTGATAGATTTTGATTGCCTACAGATTTTTACCTTTATTTTTGTAATTTATTTTTTTACAACAAATTTGCGAATTGATTTCGAGAACCGTCTCATCGTACGTGATACGAGATTGACTATTTTAATTAAATCTTAATTAAAATATAGTTTATTCTTGGTTGATCAGCCGCGGGTCGGATCATGTGAGCTGACAGTGACCACAAAAATATGGCACGAAACGTCGACTATGACATAAACCGTCCCGCGGGAAAATAACCCAGAATAAACTTTTATATTATCTGTGAAAACCCATGATCCTTGTACAAGTTTACCTCCAAGCACCTCTGAGTATTATTTAAAGTAATGCGCGTGTCTGCTCCAACCGTTCGGAAACCTCGCCAGTGGCGTAACTAAATAAATTGGTCCCAATGCGGAATAGAAAAAAATGTTGAGCCACAATGCAAAAATAAAGATGATACGGAAAAGCCCCCTGAATTTGAATTGTATATACCTAAGTTATAAGAATGTTATTACTACGCGGTTTATCAATTAAATCTTAAAAACAAAATTGTAGTATAATACAGTATATTTTTATATTATATTCACAATTTCACGAAAAACCAGGAGTGTGTTTTTAGTCTTTTATGTGCACTCACAATTGGAAAAACCTCGTTTCGCTTTACGGCAAATTTCCAGCTTTGTGGCGATGGTTTAGTCCATTTTTTGATCATGGCACTTATGTCAATATGTGCGTGAGCGCTATCTAAGCAAGAAAGAGGCAGAGTTATATGGCCGCTTCACGCTAGTCAGTAATGCAACAATGCACTTGACGTCAATTGACGCATGGTATCGATTGTGTACACCGCACGCATTGTGTGCGCGCAAAATAAAAGTCCATTATTTTAATATGTAATAATAATATACCGTTCACTTGTAACCAAAATTTATTTTCTTCACCTACTATTTTCAGCTGATGAAGAATATCTACAGTCATTATTATTATTTAGGTGTGATTAATATTCTTTCATTCCCTATCCAAAAAATAATTAAACATCAAAAAAATCTATGTATTATTATATTGTAATAATAAAATAAATTATACTGACAACAGATTCGTCAGTGGCCGACTGTACAGTGCATGAGTTAACAATCGACATGTAAATGTACATCAATTTTTATTATTTTTAAATCAATGTATAATTCTCAGAATTTTCCAAACGGTTTAACGGCAAAGGATTGTCCTTCGCATAGTAGTTTAACAGAAACAATAATATTAGTTATATATCAAACAAATTATGACATTACTAATGTTTTTATTTATTTATTCACTTATAGAAGTGAGCATATAAAACTTCAATATCATAATTAGAAATCACTCAAAAAGTTAGGATAAAAATTATTTTAAAAAAAAAGACTATACAAGTATCCAATTCTTCACAGATTTCAAAGTGCCAAAAATAATAGACACATATATTAAAAAAAAACAATAACCCAAATTTTTAAAATTAATAATCAATTAAATATTAGAAGTGAATTCCGATCTACAAGATTTGGTGACCAAATTAATATTCCAAAACTAAAATATACCCCAACCCAAAATTACTATATTTATCAAGGCATCAATTTTTTTTAAAATCTCCCCATCACAATGAGAAAAATTACACACTACTATATATAAATTTGAACCTGAAGTCAAAAAATATGTACTCTGACTAACTGAAACATAAATTATATAGTTCTTTTCTATACACGAGTCTTACTCTCATAGAGAAGAAATAAATGTTAAAAGAAATATATATAATACATCCTACTGTTATTTAAAAATGTATATTATATCTTCTAATAATAAATAATAAAAATAATATAGTGCATACATAAGTATATTTATATATGCTCTAATATAAATAAGATCACAATTAAAAATCTGCATCGCACTGTAGATCATCGATTTCGGAGATTTAGCCTTCTTCCTAAATGGCAGTCTCAGTCCATCCTTTCCTCTTGTATGATGTTCGTGCTCATGTTTATTTGCATCAACTTTTCTTATAAATTCTGCCGATATTTTCCAAGTGAGGATTTTATAAATAAATACCATTGAATACAAATATATTTACCGCTTAAAGGTCATCATTTTCAGATCTTTCAGCATTGCACTTATCCGAATATATCTATTTTTTCTGAGTATTATTCTGAAAGCTTTTAAATGTATAATTACTTGAGAATGTATTATTTCACTTTACTCTTCATGGCTTTCAACGAGATCTCTTTATTTTGCATGATTTTAACATCTTCGTAAGTCTTTATTAAACTAATATAAATTCATGGCACAACACATTCTCTCTTAGTGGATTCTTGCTGTAGTGGATATTGAAAATAATTAACGCTTGAAAAAGTTTCGATATTCCTTTACATGTAGGTAATTGGTGCGATGTGAAAGTTTCCAGTATTGAATATGTGCAAGAATGTTATGTTCCTGGACTCCAAATCAGTTTGGAGTTTATGAAATGTATTGTGTCGTATGAAGTATGGCGGTAAAGGTAAAGGTAAAGTAAAGGTGAGAAGGGTACTCGCTAATTTTCAGACGTTCGATATGTGGCTATTTCGCGTGTACGTATCTAAGTGTTTCTGTGTCGTATAACAGACAGTAAAGCATCAGATAAATATATAATGAAAATACTAATTAAATGTATTAATTATAAAGATATACATATAAAATCAATTAATTAGTATTTAAAATATCGCAGACCTATGTTCTGAATAATTACAACTTCACAATAAAAATATGTTCTCCTTTATAAAATATATAATGAAATAAGTACTCGTGATTTAGGGTAGATACATTGAACTTATTTAAGATAATACTGTTCGGTATTTATGACAGGACCAGAACACCGGTGTCCTCTATGAGATTTACTATACCTATCTGCCCCTCCCCCATTCCATTTACCCTTACCCCAGAGCACGACTTTTTCTGTGTGATATATGACTTGTGAACTGTCAAGAAGTGAACGTTCTGCTATGTGCTCGGCACTGACTTGGAGTTATTGTAAAGTTATTAGTGTTACTGTGTTCTGGTTTTCTCTCAGTGCGTGCCGAAATAGCTATTGTGTGCCATGGTAGCACCATGTGCTTCATGCTAATCATCGAAAAAGTATCCTGAAATTCAGGAGAGTTGTGAATACAGCAATGAAATCCAGGTAAGTCGTGTTCTTCCTGGTTGGTCCTTGAACTCTTATTGTTTTGTCCCTCTCTCGAATTCCTACCACCATTCATACATCCCGTTTCTCCACCCCCTCAGGTAAACAGGTACAAAGGTTCAGTTCAACATTTAACTAACTCGATGATGCAGAGTACGGCGCGGTAGCCGTCGACGCAGTCAGTGCCGAGGAGAGAATGAAGTGAAATGCCCGTTGCCTGCGGCGGCCGTCGGAAGCGCCAAGTACATTTAGCCAGTGTCTTGAATATTTATGGCCGTCCGCCCCTCTATATAGCCGTAAAGATTTGCATTAAGGAGAAATTACTCGTGCGATATTTAGTACGAACGAAAAAAAAAATTAAATATTAAATGCATCTCATATTTTCAAACAAAATTTGGATGGGATGAAATTATTTAAAAAACTTTATCAGGGGACTTCGGTTAACTTTAGCCAAATGCGTACATCATTGTCTTCCGATGTGTACTTTTTTGTATGTTTGTTTTTTGGTTTTTTAAAATTGTAATTTTAATATTCAATATATATGTAAGCTTAATTTCATTTTAAAAAAACTACTATCACATTATGAAACGAGAAGAATCTCATCAAACAATTTTTATTTGTTTTAAATAAATTAATATTAACGTATGTTTTTTAACGTGGATATATATCCTTAATAGCTACTGTATATCAAACATATGAATATTTATTAAAATATATTTTATTTAAAAAAAAATCATGGTCTTGAAAACGTTGTCTCCCGAGTCCCGGGAATTGAAAAAAGTCGAGAACACGGAATCCCCAGTGCACACCTATTGTGCCTCAACTAATGTGGGTCCCGATGCACCGCTTTGACGGCGTTGGGGTAGTTACCCCATTGATCGTGTCTATCCCTGTAGGATACCTGTAGGAATAGTTCAATTTGGATAGACCTCGACTCTGTACCGACACGTAGGCGTGTCCGGCGAGTCAGGGGAGGGGGTGAAGCGCCCTGAGAATAATGAAACTTGCCACACGGAGCTGTTAGCGCCGCGGCCATTAAGCGTAAAGTTTTCAAAACATTAACCCTTTTATTTTCAATACTATAAAAGTACGTTAATGGATGGCAAATCTTTGCACCGGTCCTTTACCGCTTTACCCAACCATGAAAGTACTATGTATTTGAAAAATTCAATTTAATCCCATATAACAGCATACTTAGTTTCACAGATATAGACATACTCGTAAATCGTTGACTTAAAACAAATTTTAATAATGTTTCAACGCTGTAAAGTTTGGTTAACGCTTGCGATAATGTATTCTCGGATAGATTATCTGAGGTATAAATCTTTTAATTTTAACCTAGAATATATGTATTTGATGGGTATTCCGGTGAAATTTGTCACGAGAACTTAGCGCAATAGAAAAATTCGTTTATTTTTACATTTATTTTTATCTTAACAGGTACCGGGATCGATATCAGTCGCCTCCAGACCTTTTTTAAAATCAAATTATTTTGAAGGCGCCAAGTATCGAGTACCTACCTTTCACATGCTAATTTAACCATTTCCCTAATGGACTGTGGTGATAAATTGTTATATACGTATATAATAAAAATTCTAAATTCGAAAACAAAAACTTACAATTTATTATAGCTTATTTAACTTTTATATTTAATGCACTAACCGGATTCGACAAATAACATTTCCTTTATCGGGATCTCAAAGTAACTAACTAAAACAATAAATGTCAAGTTGATCTAATGTTTTTTAAAATCTAGTTTAAAAAAATAAATCTAGTACCTAAATTATATTGTTACCACGATGAAAGGTGTGAAAATTGACTTAATGACACCAAATTATTAAATTTTTTTTAGTGGTTAAATTTAGTCAGTTATTTTAAATATTTTAGTTAATTTTACAAACTGTATTTATTTTCGATGATTCTAAATTATTCAATTTAAGACAAACATTATTTATATGTAAAAAATAGACAATCCCAAATTTTTCATTATATATTAAATATGATCATTTTCTAATAAATGATTGGAAAATTTTGAAAAACCATTACTATTTAAACATCTTAAATGCTCTATGTTTAAATCAATATAAAATATAAAGTTCAATTTGCAACAAATATTAAAAATAAAAATCTACATATATATTTTTTGAGAATTTAATGCATTAATTTATATTATTAAAATATGTAAGTATATAATGTACTTAATCATTTACACATTCTTAAAATTAAATTCTAATTCCGAAAATATTTATCCTTAGTGATCTTTATAACAAGCTTGTATTAATAAAGGGTTTTAAATATTTATTTTCACGTTTCATTCGCATCCGATAGTGCAACCAGGATTCAGTTCTTCATCAGGATTTTATATTATTTAATTCGTTTAAATTTATAATTTTTTTTTTTTGAACCAGAAACAAAACATATTTTATGTAAATTACAATACATGTTGATGTATAATTTATGCGACCAATTAACTAGATAAGCTTTAAGTCCGCCCTACTAGTAGAATACTTGTTTGAACATTTTTTTGTACTAATAATACGCCGGATCATCAGATATGATTTATTAGTGTAGGTACAGAGTGAATATTGTGATCTAGGCCGATTTTGTTAGCCGATATTTTGATTCGGTAAACATTTTTTAGTTGACATTTAATAGTCGTAGAGAGTAGTTGATAACAATTTATTATAGAGCATCTAACGCCCCAACAACGTTTGAAGTCATTAAAACATTTTATCAAAATAATAATGGCAATGCTGTAACCATTAATTGTAATCACAATCGCCACACGTTGGAAACCTACTTCGTGGCTGAATTGGGTCGATTAGACCTACAGCACATGTGGTTTCAACAGTACGATGGTACCTCACATACAGCCCGGGCTATAATGTCATAAAGTGGTGATATCGATTTGACAAAGATTTGACGACTCCCGACTATTTTCTCTGGAGGTACTTGAAATGAAAGGTCTACGCCAATAAATCAACAACAATTCCGATGCTACAGGACAACATACGAAATGTATTTGATAAAATAATACGCAAAATGTGTGAGAATGTCATGAAAAACATGGTTAAAAGAGCACGCATTTGTGCCGCTAACGGAGGCGGCCACTACGCTGATATTATATTCCATCCATAATTGTAATAAATCAAATTATTGATAAATTAAAACTAAGTTAAATTAAAAATGTGTTTTATTTCTTTGTTATTTAAAAACAACATTAGCCTGGAACATAATATTCACCCTGTATTTATAAAAAGAATTATTTACTTTTTAAGAGAATTGAGTCTTTTGCAAGCCCACTTTAATATATGATCACCAAATATGGATCTTTATGGCGAGAGTAAGAACGAGTAACAAGTATGCCGAAAAGAGTTATCTTAGGGGAGGATCATTAATGGGACAAGTGAGAATTAGCGATATAAAGGAAACCCTTGATATAGAACCCCTACTTCTATATAGAGAAAAATCTTAATTGAGATGGTTTGGACGCGTCTTGAGAATACCAAAGGAACTATGATCAAATTCTATTTTCTTGGCAAATCCAGAGGGAAGGCCGGTGGGTTATCTTAGACTAATCTAGCATAAGCAACAAAAAAAAAAGTATTAAGACCGGAACTTAATTAGTCAACAAGTACCGAAGCGGCGCAACACATGAGAGATGGAAGCTCCCTGTTGAGACTTTGGGCTCCCCCCGACCCTCTTAGGAAAAGAGATGAAATGCTGATAATAATTTATTTTTAAAATACAAAAGAAAAGCAACGGTTAGGGTGTTGTGTGGATATGATGAGATTTGATAAAATATAAAATTTATTAAATACTAATTTAATGTATTAATTATAAATATATACATATAAAATCAATTTTGTTGAAAAATATTATTTGTGCGCTACCGGGATTCGAACCTGGATCTCTACTTCCAATCCAATGTATATATTTATAATTAATACATTAAATTAGTATTTAAAACATCACAGACCTATGTTCGGAATAATTACAACTACACAAGAAGAATGTGTTCTCGTTAATAAAATTTCTTAATTTAATTCAGAAAAAATATTATCTATATTTAATATTATGTATAAATACTGAATAATTTATCAATTCAATTAAAACAATTCTTACTTGAAACTTAATAATCATTTCAATACTGAGAAACGTTTAATGTGAAATTGTGTGTGATAATTAAATCAAAGATGTGTGCATATATTATACATATCGAATATAAACCAAAAAATTTGTGTAATGTTTTGAAATAGATTTAACCTTAGTTAAATGGTAAAATCTATTACATAATAATTGTACATTTAAGTAAGTACCAATTAAAGGAAATCTGGTACTATAGTTAACATATTTAAATTATATGTTATGTTACAATACAGTGTTTTTCTGTAGACGAAGAAAACATTATTTAAAAATGTAATATGTAAAACTTTAATTATTACGGACAAATAAAACAATCGGCTGGGTGGTTAGTAGGAAATCCAAAAATAACGAGTTAGTTAAAAACGATTCGCTATTTGTAAAAATTGAAGATTCTGGGTGGATATTGCAAAGTACTCTTATAACCTAAAGATATGCGGGGGCCCGGTCAGGTAATATGTTTAGGAAGCAAAACAAACCCTTAAATTACAAAATTACGGAGGGGCCTGGCTAGATATAACGTAATGTGCTTCTTACTACATACACATGTGGATTGGACTGGCTAGATCGTTGAAATATGAGAAATACGATAACTTTAATATTAATATCGAAAAATAAAGTTTCGGCCCGGTTTACTGCCTATGAAGCCTAGTAAAGAATGCTCCTGGAATCGCTGGAAGAAATTCAATGGAGGAAAATAAAAAAGATATATTTTTATAACTAAACTTTCGGATGGAATGAACCCCAGGCGTGCACATTATAGGTTAAGCAATTATTTACTTTTGGCATAACGTTCCCATTTTACAGATTTCCCCCTAATTGGGAACGCGCGGGTTTTTTATTGCGCCATTATCCCCCCTCCCAGACTCGCGAGGGGGGCAGACCGCACCCACCCGCAGCCTCCTAGCCTCCTCGGGGAGCAGACCGCGTTCAACCCCAACCCCCTTTGCCACATGATAAATGGTAAATTCTCTCACAAACTTAAAAAACGTGTTATGGGTCGGAGTTGCAATTAAATTGCAACACTAGTAGCGGTACACGATCTAGGAACTCAGTTAATTTCTCTCGATGCGACACATTTATATGACGTGAGATATGTATGTATTTTTTAAATTCTTTTGTTGCCAAATCAATTATTAAGCTTCCGAGGTTTTGATTTGATTCTTTTTTACATTCGAACTACTTAATGGAAACACCATCGAATAAATAAAGAAGTTAAGCGCAGATAATTTCAATAGAAAAATGTTCCTAGTGAAAAGTAAAACCACATTAAATTTTGTATAAATACGTTTAATGAACTGCGTGCGGGATGCGTAAACAGAAATAAATAATTCAAGATCGAAAAACTAGAAGAATATGCTGCAACCTGAACGAGTGGACTGAGAAGGCTCTGTCGTCTACTAGTATGTATTATGATTCGTCTCCACAGAAGAGATTTTTAGAAGATTTTCGACTGGAGGCAATCTATGAGATATAGACTTTGCTCCCATGAGATGCTTTGGAGACGATTCTCGGCTTTTGTATTCACCGTAGGTACAAAGTGTCTCGCGCCTTATTTCACGCTAAATGTCAAATGTCATTGTCGTTAGGTTCGTCAATTGTGTAATTTTGAATCTCCCCCCAGTAGCAGTTAAAACGCAATTAATGTTTATAATTTAATGTATATTGTTCAATGACTTATTTCTAACTTTCAAAACAAATAGTTGTGGGGATCTATGATAATTTTAGGTGACGTTTTTGAAATGTATCTCATCTAAATTTCTGAGATTGTCTCCTTCCGTGGACACGGACCTTAAGACCTGTTTTAAAAAGATAAAAACATAATCTATTATCCAAAAAAGAGAAGTAGTCTACCACCCAAACAAATGTCTAATCAAACATAATAATTATTTAAATATGTAATGCACCGTTTTAGGGATAAAACGACTCATCCATCATTTTTCAAGGCTGAGGCGTGGCCGACACCGCCTGAAGACAGATTATATGGAATATTGTTAGTCGTAAGCCTAAGACCATTATAAATATTTTTTTTAAATATGTACGAGAGAAAGTCAAAAATTATCTACAATTTATTTACAGACTTTACGGAAGCCAAGCTCGTTATGGGTGATTTGGTGGGCAGAACCATGACTGATGTTCAAAGAAGACGCTACCTCACCGATGTTATCTCGCCTTTTAGCCTAAAATCATTTCTCGAGCTTGTTGAATCTTGTCATCCGCGGTGGTGGTTGACGTGCGTCCTGCTAACTCTTCGTACGTCACACTTGTCCGGCCACTTTTAAACTTCTCGATCCGCAAAAAAACATTTTTACGTCATAAAACACTGTTCCCGTATCGTGATAAAAGTCAACGATGAATTTCAGCCCCTTTCACACCCTCCGACCAGAGAAATCGGATCACTGCTCGTTGTTTTTCTTTGGTGCAAACTGCTAGCGGAACGGACAAATTTACACTGCAATTGCTGGAAGACAAATGATGCGATCGGGATCAAATGACGATCAAATCACGTGATCGCAGTCATATCAACTCTTAAGCACGCATGACAACCTTGAAGTGTAGTTAATTTTTGTCTCGCCCTCGTATATAGAAGTACTGAAATTTACATCAGTTAAACTATTATTTGTAATGACATGTAAAATATTGTCTACTTCACGAATAACATTGCGTGAATTTCTGGCGATTATGAGTGTACCTCCTGTATCGTCTTATTTTCTCTGCCTGTCGTTACGGGAACGGCGAGATGAAATGATACATTGTATGTACAAGGAAGTAAGTAGTTAAAAGTACATTTATCATGTTCGTCCGCCAGAAGGTCCCGACCCCACAGCGTTTTACCCCAGCCCTGCCGCGCCCCGCGCCCCGCGCCCCGTGCGCACCAACAGCCTGTGGATGTTGGATGGTACCCCGCCTCCGAAAACGAGATTACGAATATGCTAATATCGTATGGTAATGTCGGCCATTTTAGAAATATTTTCAAAGAATTTAACTAACTGTTCTGTAGAGTCAGAAGTCTGGAGGTTTGCACATCTGTCGTGTCAAGTTATTTCTTTTTATACAAATACAGCAGGAAGATCTTTACACTTTGATCTTATTAATCCGTTTATTATCCGAGACTTTTAAGCAAACACTTGCGACTTCAGTGAATTATTATTTACACCGCGTCAGGCTTCTTCCAAGAAACATTATATATATTATATAATGGTTTTATTAACATTTATCTCTTACGATTAGTTAACTTTTTACATTTTATTTAAATGCATTTACAGAGGAGAAACGTGGATATTGAGAACAAGTATACTCCTTTCATTTAGAAAGAACAATTGTATTAGTGTTAGTAATACAATGCATAATATGCACATTGTAACAGTGTATTAATGTAAAAATATGTACGGATTGTTTGAATTTTGTAAATTAGGAAAATTTATGTTTATGTTTATATCTGTATTAATGTATTAGTTGTATTTTTATATTATTACCAACATTTGTCGGTTTTTCCATTGTTATAAATATATCACTACGTACTCACACCTTAAAAGCCATATAGTCAAAATGAATATTTCTAAAAGCATTATATGTTCTAATATACCATTTTTTCTCTGTATATAAATATAAAAAATGTGTATATGAAAATTTGAGCACTATATGTGTTATGTGTTCTATTTCCTACGAATTTGTTTAATACATAATATAAAAAATTTAACTAAAACAACATGTAAACAAGTACACGGGCTGTTACACATACTTCATATAATTGTTCTTTCTAAATGAAAATTGATTTAACAGAAATAGTCTTGACGCTTTTTAAACGTGGGGCTGGAGGCGAATGCTAAGAATCCCTTGAATAACATGCGCAATAATTATGGGTCCGAAACAGGGTGTCCACGAACTATCTGAAACGCATTCTCCAATTTTTCCGACACATCACTCGCACATACGATAACATAGATAAACTGGTGGTAATTGGAAAGATGGAAGACCAGAGAGTTAGAGGATGATCTCCAACTCGATGGATCAACAAGATCGAAGTCGTTACTGGCGACGTAAGATGATTATTCGTACTATGGGCTGCAGAGACAGATGAAGGAGAATCGTCGTCGACATCAACAGGACACAACGCTGAGGCCACGATCTTCAGTATTGAGGGAACCAATTTGATAAGAAGTTAAAAACGTTTTACATCTCAGAACACGTGGTCATCGAACCGTCGACCTCTGAGTCTCTAGGAAAACATGATCGAAATTGCTTGGTAGAAATGTATTTAAATAACATTATACATTATATGATTTATAATAAACTTTTAATAATATCTTATACTTCTATTAGTTTATTATTATCCAGGCACACAGGCTCACCTTTTAAAAAGTTTCCTTCTTCAGGTCTTTTTGTAAAATGAGATTTATAAAAGTCGTTAAATTAGTTATAAATTTCGTTGTAGAATATTAATTGGTTTTTTTTAAGGCCATTAACTCTGTTTTATTAACCACTTAATGAATTAAATACATCTACCGGTTTCGAAAATATTATTTTCTTCTTCAGAATATCACCAACTAATCAAAAACATATGTTATATTGTTTCTTTAACAGAATCTATTTTTTTTATATATATTTTAAAAAAAAAATTAAAAAACAATAATTAATTTTAAAAAAATTCAGTACCTGACTTAAATTGTTACTTGATGATACAAAATTATTTTATTATAACGTATGTTTTAGATTAGTTGATAACATCCTGAAGAAGAAAATGATATTTTTCTATGAATCTAAAAAATGGATTTTAATCACAAAGTTGATTTTGCAAATCTTAAAAATATTAATTGTTTTCACTCAAATGTAGAATGTTAATGTTCAACAGAAAATGAACGAGATGAGTAAAAACAAAAGATTGTCGTATGCAAAACTAAGAATGAAACCCTTCAAATAGGATGTAATTTCTTAACAATTTATAATACGTCATTAATGACAAACGTTTTAAAAATGGCGTAAAAACAAAAACAGCGTAAAATAAAGTAACCCTTCAAACCTATTCTACACCATCCATCTTTTATTTTTCAACAACCGCGAATTTTGCACGTGAGAACGCGTAATCTTTCATCGAATGAGAAACAAATAATTATTTTCCTAGCTATTTAAAAAACTTGAATTATTTAGAAATTAAAAAATATGCACAAGTACATATATTTATTCGTCTTTATTTTATTAGAAAATAATTGTTGCTTTTTAACAGTGTTCGGGTTTCTGTTTAAATGTGTATATTATTTTATTAGAGTTGTACGTCAGACAGTCGTGATGTAGAACATGTTCTTTCCCAAATCATCCCTAACATATTAGGGCGCACACTGTGCGATATTAGGAATGCTATCTGCGACGCCCCAAGCCGAACAGCCATTATTCAAAGTCGATCGCAGATTATAAACTCATGTTTCTTCAGTTGTATACAACGAAGGTTGTAGAATTCATTTTATTTTGATCAATTACTACAAAATTAGCCTGTAGGTATTATTCAGCACATAGGCTCAGTTAAAAATATAAAAATCCATAGATGGCGTCAGCATAGTTGGTAATAAATAATTGAAATGTTCCAACATGATATCATGTATACAACATCCAAACATTTGATAGATGTGGTAGCATGGGTAAATAAGTGAACATTACATTATGTAAAGTGATCACTTAAGCCGGCCGGTGACAGGTCGTAAGCCCTGTAATGCTCAAAACTTCCATACTTCCCATGTAAAAATAATAGCTTCGTCTCTGTGAGACATCTATATCTTGATGACAATCCGTCGGGAGATAAATCTCAGTAATTGGTTCCTACAAAGATTTGGACATTCTCAAAAATATTATCTGATATTTGTTTAAAAATATAACTATTATTATACATGGTTAATAGTTATTCGAATGTGTAATACGTATGATGTGTGAACGACGAGGGACTGTTGCGTGTCTACTATACTATTTATCAGGGTCATTAATGATCTGTTGCGTGTCTACTATACTGACTATCAGAGTCATTAATGATCCGTCTTCTTTTAAATAGGCAATCCACCCTTCAAGAGTGATTTGTGCCATTAATCAAGTTAAAACTTTATTTTATAGAAAAAAATTCAATAATATTATAGAATAGGAAATATTATATTACAAGTCAATAACCATTGTCGTTCAAAAATTTGCTATTATATAGATTAAATGTGGCGAGTTAAGGGAGGAAGATGACACAAGTTAATCGGGAGTTTAATATTATCATTGACGAGATTACTCTTAAAATAACCTGTGATCCGCAATGGACGGACAAAAAAGATACTGTCAAGGGTTTTCTCCTCGGCACCACACTCGCACATTTGGGAATCTATTAAGTTCAATCTGAGTAAATGTGAGGCTACCTGGGAATGCCCAATTCTCAGAATATTTGATATTGTTCTTTTGGAGACTTTCCTTTTGGAGGACCAAGGGGTATTTGTCAATAATCTGTCTATTAAAAAATAAAAACATAATAAATGTTCATTCCTTTCCTTTCATACTATAATAATAATAATAATTTGTATAGCGTCATTTTCGTAAAATCTTTCTCCTCAAGGGCGCTTTACACATAAATTGTTTATAGTTCTACATTATCTTTGTTTTTAAAATTAAAAATTTAATTTGAAAAGGTGCGTTTTAAGTCACTTTTTAAATAAAGTTTGTGTTGCATTGTTTCTTATGACGGGGGGCAAAGAGTTCCACGCTTTTGGGCCTGCTACCGTAAATGCCTGTTCACTAAATTTAGACCTTTGGCAACGGTTGGTCGGTTCTACAATCCTTCCTGCGGCTGATACAGAGGCGCCATGTTATGTGTCGCCTTATACATCAACCAGCCCATTTTAAATTCAACTCTTTCAGGGAACCGGGGCCAATGTAGCTCATGTAAAAGGGATGTTATATGAAAGATTATACAGCTGCGTTAATTTATTTTCATACTTCAATTACAATAATCATGATTAAATAATATCTCCAGTTCGGGCCTAGACTAGGTATCGTGTATCGTGTATCATGAGAAGATATCAGCGAGTGAGTGGGTCGGGTCTAGAGTTACACCTCGTCCTCGACAGGTGCTTCGGCTTTAATTTGTGTACTGTATCACGTCACATACGCATGAGCAAAAATAAAACGATTATTCGCAGAATATGAAAATTCTTTAAACATTAATATGTATTTTTACTGAAAATGGAAAAATGTACACATTTAATAAGCCTTTGATGTTGGTTTTTTTTATCGTTTTCGTACGTGTCTTATAAAACGGTAAATCACGTGTAAAACTACGAAATTCGCGTTGAAGTTATGACGCAGCAGGCTATAAAAGCTTTGAAGTCATATTTATGAACTTTATTTTCGAAAACATTATTACACCTACAAATATTACGATAGTAATATATCTATAGCGTGCCTTTTACAGTTTATACATGTTTATTTATTTTTATTATAAATTATTGTGCTAAAATTTATTTCATATTCACCGCGCTTAAAACAATTAATTCAGCCTATAACTATCTCGCGCTAAGCGAAATCGCGTAAATTTAACACAATTAACAATAGGATTAAATATAGATTTTAAATATATTTGTTTCCAATATTATTAGGTACATACATATATATTATAATTTTCAATATTTTACAAATTGCAGAATAGATTGTCTTTCACATAGAAAATTAAAAAACATAAAGAAACAAAAACATTATATGAATATGTGTTCTTTCACTTTATATTTTAGGGTTGTCACTGAGGTGTCTTTATTTTTCATAAGTCATTATTGATTATTTATTTATTAATAAGTCATTATAATCTACGGTATGAAAGAAATGTACTACACATAAGTTATTAACAGTTCGTAATATTTTTATTTACTCAATGAATACGCAATTCAAACGATAAATTACTTATTGCTAAATAATATTTGATAGCTTGTTTATTTTATAATTTAATTTTCAATAGTTAGCAATTTCTTTGTCCGAATTTCAGCGCTTCTTTTCATGTTCGGGTCAGCAACGAATAAAATATATTTTGTGCGCTTGATGTAATCGAATACTCACTCAAGTTCTTAATGAGCGGTTAACTTTTTAATAATCTCATTTTATTTTTGCTCGCACTTTCGTCTTCTTCTTTTTTATGCCTAGGCTGTTCTTTCAAATGCAGGAGACTATTCTCGCTTAGCTGATCAGTAGTAAATTTTAACTTTTTATTTTACAGGTGTACATTATGTTCCAGGTCGATGTTGTTTTTGAATAACTAAGAAATTAAACACAATTTTCTAATTAATTTAGTTTTTGTTTGGGATACTGTGCCTTCCACCTCCCCTCCCCTCCTCACCCCGCACGACACCGAACCAGTCGATCGGCGACCCTGAACCGGTACGGTAACGAGTGAAATCGCATATATATAATATTAAACTGAGACGTCGTGTCTAATCCAGTGCAATCTGAAGGATCAGGACCCTGAACGGAGATTGTGTTACAAAATCTAAATTTACAGTCCACCTTGGAGGTGCCAGAAGATCGGGATTGTGATGAGTGCGAACCTCCTTCAGAATATTCTGTTTCTTCCGGCATCTATGCTTTTACGCAACAGTTTTTATTTATCAATTATGTGATTTATTACAATTTTGTATAGAATATGAAATTGGTCAAATAACCGCTTCTGGTAGTTTATGTGAAACAGTTATGAAGAGTCCCCCATTTTTAACTAACGATTGACCGTTTTACCATCGGATATCAAAAAGTAACATTAGTTTACTATTGAATGTACTATCAAAGAGTAAATATTTTTTACCATCGATCGAACAACCCTTCTACGCAATTTTTTTTACTAAAGTAACTTTTTTTACTATAGTAAAAGTTACCACTGATCCACACAACTGAGCTTTAGAGAAGGGCTTTAGATAATCAGCCGCTTAAAGATAAACGCGCAAATCTAATTTGCGTTAAGTGAAGTTTCCCTGTACCGCATGATTTGTTATTATGTTTTCGATGCCTAAATAAATATAAGTTTTTAGTGTTTATCAAACCTTTAGATTACGACTATAACTCAAATGCGAATATTGTAATTAATTAAAAATTATATATCTTAGATTAATTTGTGAGTGCGATTAAATTTTCTCAGAATTATATATTGTAGTTGCCTTTTAGAATCGAGACGATCTTAACCTTTCAAAATTGAACTGACATTTACCAAATTCAGATGAACGACGGAGATTCTGAAATAGAGGTGGAAACTTAATAAAAATCATTTCATTTGTAATTCTCAGAACCTCTGAGTTTATTTGAAATGTCACTCAATGCCAAAACATAAGTGTTTATATATCATATTAACTAACTTATATTTTTATTTTTATTTTACTGTAAAAAATATTTGGATTAAGATACAAGAACGTGAATAATATGACAAAAACAATGAAATGTAATGTAAAATATGAATTAAATATATTATTTAGAAAGATATATATATATATAATCAATTTTATCTAAAAATATTGTTATTGCGCCACTAGGATTCGAACCTAGATCTCTTTCCAAACCGGGGAAGGTACATTATCCAACTATTCTACAGCGACGATTTTCGAACCTATGTGTTACCTTTTTGATATTAATACATTTAATCGTTCCATTATTTGAAAGAGCCATCTACTTTATTTTTACGGAATCTCAAATATCTTTGAGTAATCTGATATCAGATGCCAGAAATATCAATTAATTTTAAAAAATTTTGGACACATTGATACAACTTTATTATTAGGAGAACACATTCTTATTGAGAAGTTGTAATTATTCAGAACATAGGTCTGTATTATTAATAAGAAAGATATATTTAATTCATATTTAAAATATCTCAGACCTATGTTCTGAATAATTACAACTTCACAATAAGAATGTGTTTTCCTAATAAATGTAGTTATTTTCTTTCATACAACATATAACAAAACCTCTAAGATATATAAAATTAGCGCACTTCCCCAGATAGGAAGGGCTTCTAGTGCGAGTATGAGCTATACATATTTTTTCTATAAATATTATTTCTATTCATTGATTTTATCTGTATATCTTTCTTATTGATACATTTAATTTGTATTACATAAAATAAGTTGCTGTGTGTGTATCTACAGGACAAATTACCCAATTCTTTCCAGGCTTTTTCTTACTGGTATCGCGGGTCTGCCCGCCACTCTCCTTATGTTATCGGTCCAGTAGGCTTTACCTACCCACATTTTTCCTACTAACCTTCAGTCGGTAACCTTTTTTTTAATAAATAATATTTAACAAATTATAGATATCTCATAGAGACGAAGCTATTTATATTATATAGGAAGTATGGATTATAAGTCTTACGACCTGTCTTCGGCTGGCTTAAGTGATCACTTTACACAATGTAACGTCCACCATTCCACCCAATCAACCCCCACATCTATAAAATTTTTGGAAGTTGTATATGGAGGTAAAAATCCACTATTTGTGTGCTCTTGGACATATTTAAATATTGTTAAAATAATATTTTTTCAATTATTTGTATCGCTTCCTCACTAGGATGATTCTGTGTATTCTATAGCCCAACTGTTATCCTCTCGTCTCGACAGATGTCCCGCCTACATTTCAGCTTTGCCACCGGGTGTCCATCATCTTCGAATTTAGTATTGTTACTTCTCCATTTATTTGTCTTTCATTCACTTAACGAAATCCCCAATACCATCACGGCATCCGGGAGTGTCCGTGTTTCAAATTCATATGTTAAGACAGGTAAAACGCATTGCTGAAAGCTTTCCACTTAAGGTGTCGTGGTTGTTTGATTTTAAGATAATCTTGAGGTTTTCGAAGATTGCTCATCCGAGTGCTGTTTGCTTCTGGACTTGTAGCAACCGTGTGTTTTTATTGATTGCGATGACTTGACCAAATATTCATTGACGTATTCAATGTACTCTGTGCCAAATGTGATCGATACAAGGTTTTTCTGGTTTGTCATCACCGTGGACTTTATACAAAAGCCCGCTTTATTGCAAGTAAAGTGAAAATCACTGCTCGTGGCATCTTAGTCGTTTCGGCAAACACAACGATGTGGTCACAAAGTCGATGATAGCATTTTTCCACCAATGTCTATTCCCAACATCACCCAGGGTAGTATTTTAAACGGTAGTTGATTTGGGAGAAACTGTATCTTCCTGCCTAATACCATTGTTATTGGGATCAGTTTCGTTAACTCGTTTAATAGGTGAACCAAATTTGAATTATAATTATAATAATAATAATTAAAAAAATGTATCCATAATTGATAGACGAGTTATCAAACAAAAAAACAATATTGCATATATCAACACATTGAATATTCCATTGTATCTATAATTGTGTATGCACATTGATACTTGTCGTGTAACACAATAGATTATTAATACGCCTGGAGCTAGCAGAAGAGGAACGAAAGTAGACCGAATGCAGTGGAAATGAGATCACTCAGGCGTACATGTGGTAAATAATGAAGAAATAAGGAAAGAACGTAAAACTAATCTTAGTATAGTGAGTGAGATTAAGAAAGGATCACTTTGGTGGGTTGGTCATATGGAACGGATGAATGAGAAGAGAATGGTAAGAAAGATATATGACGCAAGTGTTGATGGCACCAGAAGTAGAGGACGTCCGCAGAAGACTTGGCACGACCAGGTAAACCATAGTCCTATTAGAAGCCTTAATAATCGGCGAGTTTGTACGAGAAGATGTATGAATGTGGATGAGGCGAGAATTGTTTGTCAGGACAGAAGCATGATGGTAAGTAAGTAAGTAATTTATTTGCGTTAATTAATTAAGTAATATTTCACAACTTTAAATAGATTTATTCATAATCTATTTTTTTATTAATATATACACGAAAAATATTTTTTTGAAGCTTAAAAGTTGACGTTAAAAATGAACTATAACTCTTATTTGTTACCTGCCGTGGAAATGTGTGATATCAGTTAGAGCCACTCTCCCGAACTCACGGATCGTCTGCATGAGAGCGTATTGTCGCTCTGTTTGAAATTGGAATTCATGTAATGCAACATAAGCAATAAGGCACGTGACTAGCGGGGGACAGATTCCCTGGGAGGGCACCTACTCCGCCCTTGTGGTGGCGCCCTGGTCATCCCATAAACCATGCGAAGGGAAACTGAATGGAAACATATTACACTTGTTATCCGTGCCTGGCCTGTAGATTGTAGCCCTTCCCTTAAATCGCTACACGTGCTTCTTCTACAATTGACCGCCACCCTTCGCTCATTCCGAAGGTTATATTTCCAAAAGCAATACACTTAATATATATTTTTTTTATTTAGAATTATGTCGGTACAGATGTTATGTAAAATTTTCAACACATATCAAATCTCCGCTGTTACGTTGTATAACATATACGCTTTCTTTCAGTCATCTTTTTTTAGCTGACATCTCAGCTCGAAATATTAAACAAGTGTTAATTTTTATAAAATAAATAATAAATATATACATCAATCAACAAACTAATTAAATGTATTAATTAGAAATATATACATATAAAATCAATTTTATCAAAAAATATCGTTGTTGCTACCGAGTTTCAAACCTGGATCTTTTTCCAAACTGTGGAAGGTGCATTATCCAACTATGTTACAGCGACAGTACTTTCGACGACAAATTTTCGAACCTATATGTTGCACTTTTCAAATGAATACATCTATCGTTCCATTATTTGAAAGCCATCTACTTTGTTTTTACGGAAGCTCAAATACCTTTGAGTAAACCGATAGCAGACGCCAGAATTAACAAACAAAATTGATTTTATATGAATATATTTCTAAGTAATACATTTAATTAGTATTTAAAATATCACAGATCTATGTTCTGAATAATTACAACCTCACACTAAGAATGTGTTCTCCTTAATAATTAATTTAATTACTAATATTATTTTTTGTACTAACACGATCATAATCAGCTGTTTCTGAGATGTATTAATATAATAAATTGTAATATTTTCTCTCATAATATACGCAAAATTAAAATAACTCTTCTGATGGAACGAGCTATTTAATTCGTTGATAAACTGCATGGAAGAAAAATATAAAATTGTAAAATCACATTATTAAACAAAACTATTGCTTAAAATACGTATTAGGCATATCATTAACAATATACAATGCTTAGAAACTTGATAATTTAGATTCACTAAAAATATTAGTGCTCTATAACTAATAATATTAATAATCATTAAAGAATCTTTCTTAATAATATTATAATAAATAAATTAATGGCTCATTCTCTATGCTTTTCTAACATACTCGTATCTTTGTAAAACTTCAAAGAATAATTTAATTTTGTTTTCCCTCGCTATGCTCTCAAAATAATAAATAATATATGAATCACGAGAATATATGGTATCCAAGAGCGGGGTCAATATTTTAAAATACATTTGAATCAAATAAAACACTACCCATCGCATCGTACTACCACTACATAGATGCATCGTACCAAAAACCAAATATAAAAATACCAACATAAATATACAACATAAAACATCTAAAAAGAACATGTTATTTAAACATGTTACTCTACCAGCCCATAAATCTTTTTTTACAGAATAATCGTGGAATTCTAGAGCATTTTTATCTTCTCTACCTTTGCAATAAATGTAAGATCTACATATGTATATACAAAACATTTAGATCAGTTGGCAAATCGCGAATCCAAAATTGGTACAGGATGATTATGTTGTTCCAGGATGATTATTATGTTCCATACCAATATTTTTTCATTCATCAAAACTTCAAGCGTAACTCGGGCTGTGTATGAGGTGGTGCTGTCCTGTTAAAACCATATGTGTTGCAAGGCCAATCGACTCAATTCGGCCATCAATAAGTTTTTACAGCATTGCCTCTTAGGTCCCAATGATTCCGCTGGCCCACATGGCGTACGATACAGAAACTCTGCATGGGTGTATTAATTGACGATTTTCAGTGCCCCAATAACGGCTATTATGTTTATTAACAAAACCCGTCAAGTCGAAATGAGCTTCGTCGCTCATGATATTTTTTTTCCAAAGGTTGGATTTGTGTCTGTTTTAATGTTTTAATGACTTTAATACGTTTTTGAGGAGTTAAATACCCCATAATAAATTGTAATAAACTATTCTCTACGATTATCGTATGCGAACTGACAAATATTTATCAAACCAAAATGGCAGCCAAACAAAATCGGCCTGGAACATACTATTCACACTGTAGTACCAAAATAACAATTACTACAGAGAATGTTCCAAGATTATTTAACATGTTACCCATTATGGGTAATACGTTAAATAATATATCATATCAGGAAAAAACGTAAGGAACGTTTATTAAATGCTCCGTATATTCTTTCTAATGAATTATTTCTACTAAGAGACCCTCTAGGTAACTTTAATTAATTAATTTGTACTTTAATTTTTCCAGTTTGAAAATCGAGAAATTCTATGCGAATTACATACTCTTTCAAGTCGGGACTAATAATTAAACTTCTGACAAGTGTCACCTAAATACTAAATGTTGTTATTTGTTACGTAAATCTAGCTCGTTGATTTTCTCGCATACGAGACAAGTGTCAAAAATAACTCAACAACTTGTACCAAGTTTGATCATATTAATATTATGGAAATAAAATGTGTGTTGTCATTTGAATTAATTGATTGAAAATTAAATAATTTATTAAAATACCTAATTCATATATATAAATATGTTTTGAGATCAGCCATAGTATCTAAATAATACCATCTCGATGTTATGAATAAAAAATTATTGTTTATAGAGATCGATTTAGATACCACGTCACCGTTTTGTGATCTGTTTGTTTTATAATTATGTAGTATTTTGCCTTGTTTAAAAGACAACAGTGTTAAATAGGGTGTCCCGTGGAAAAATTTTAAGTTTAATATTAAATAAATTTAAAAACTACAATGTTATTCTCAAATTTTATTTATAAAAAATGAAGTTTAACGATGCGGATTTTACGTTTTATAAACAATATCGTCTAAATGCCGTCCATTTTTCTCAAGACACTCTTGCAATCGTACTCAAAAATTTGCGAACACTCGAGAGCGAAGCGTTGGTTCAATGGCAGTAACTTCACGGAGAAAAAAAGTTGCACGGTGTAAGGTCCGGTGACCGAGGTGCCCTGGGTGTCTCCGTATTTGCTGATTATTTTATTGGAAAAAATTCCCCTCAGCTTCTTCATTGAAACTCTAGCTGTGCGTGGAGTAGCCCCGTCTTGCTGAAATTGTGTTTTGTTGTTGAACTCGGGAAACAGCTGCAGTAGCGGTATCTAAAATTCATCGATCATTTGGCAATACACGTCAGCAGTGACTGTCTTTCACTGGGTAAAAAAATTAAGGACAATTATCCCTCGGGCAGAAATTGCACACCACACTGTCGGTTTTGGACAATGTAAACGTTTTTGATGGCATTCTTTTGAGTTGTCTGGGCACCAGTATCTCATGTTCTATTTATTACATAGCCATCGATATGAAAATGTACTTCATCAGTAAACAATACGTTTCCAAGCGTTCGTGCTGTTCCAAAACGTTTCAGCATCGTTCTCGCTAAGATTTTGCGTAGAGAATCTGCGTATGGGTGAAACTGTACTTTCTTTTTCAAAATAACGTGCACTGTTGATTTTTTTATTCCAGTACAGCCTGTTATCTTTCTTATTGATTTACCTGGATTGCGCATAATTTCACGTCGAACTTGAGCCATATGTTCTGGCGTCGCTGCTGACATTGATGATTCCGGAAGAGTTTGGTTAACCATTGTCCCTTCTTATCTGAACTTTTGAACCCAACACCAGATAAGTTGCGTGCTCGACTCATCACTTACTCGTTGAATATTAAAGTGAGTATGAACAAAAAGCGCGACGCGCACGAACCAATGAATCACTGCACTCTAAACATTGCTCAACCGCGAACGCGCGGTGCCCTCTCGACCAGTGACTCATTGTGACTGACAAATCAGCAAATCACGCACGTCGAACAATACCCCTCCCACTTACCTCACCATGATGGTTTACGAGCAATTACAATTTAATCTTGAAAATTTTCCGCTGGACATCCTATGTGTACAAAATATTTAATTGCAACTTACATATAAAATAACGTACATAAAATGTTTATTTTATTCAAGAAAACGTTATTTTTCCCTAAAATCTGTGAAAAAACATATGATTTATGAAATTAACAACTAATGTTGTGAATTATTTCAATATTAATTAAAATTATGTCTAAAATACATGTTTAAGCATTTTTTAACGAAAATTGCGAAAACTCAAATTTGACGTTCATCATGCCGCTCGGGACCGGCGGAACGGAGCAAAAAAAACAATTAAAAATACACATTATATCGATATATTATAAATACTAATTAGTACGAAATTATTTTGACATAAAACTTGATTTTACATAGCAACTGAAGCCTCAAAGCATGTGAGTAAATACAATATATAATTTAAAAACGTATGTTTTCACTAAAACAATGTATTTTAAAAACGTCGAAAATTGATCACGTGTCCTGCAAATTTAACGGTTTGTAACTATTAATTTTAACATTTTTTTAATTTACCTCCATTCAGATTTGTCTCCGTAATCTTGGCTTCAAGATTATAAGAAAATATATTTCGTATGTACAAAAATTTTCCATTAATTTGACGGTCGCGGTCTTTCTTTTAATGCTCGTATTGTCTTAATTATAGCAAATAATATTTATTTTATTAGTTTTAAAAAAGTGTAAAGATCGTATCTAAGTAACTCTTTAAAAAAAGGAAAATCTAGTAAAAAAAAACACGAAATTTAGAATTATTATTGAAAGTGGTGCCTTAACTGTAAATAGAAGTAAGTAAATAAAAAAATAAAAATGCCGCTTTTGGTTTTGAAATTAAAAAAAAGTTTTTTCAACTTGTTTTAATTACAATTGAATTGTAGTTGTGTAGATCTTGTTTTATACTTTATTTCAAAGTATAATTTTGTTGTTAATAACACCTGAAGAATCGCGAAACACATTTTTAGTGCGAGAACCTTGCAAAGGTGTAGAGTGAATGGAGGGTGAGAGATTCGTTAATCAGATTCCCAAAACCACTCGGTTGAAAGAGGGAGGAACCACAATAGCCGGCAGATCCTTCCGCATCTCAGTTGCTTACACGAATGGCTCAGAAAACGGTTCGTTCACATGCAACTGGTGACATGTATTTCAACCATAAATCTAGTCAGCTCAAACGCAAGATTCTCAAAGGAAATTCCACTAAGATTCCGCTAGAAAAGATACTGCATGCCTGTGTATTTCGTCGGCATTTCAGATATTGCGAAATACCTGTTTACAAATGTACATTGATAAATATTTTGCACCGAGTCAAATATTAATCCCGTGATCAACCCACGTGTGACCAACATTAAGTAAAAAATGTTCTAAGGTTTTCACGGCCGTTCAGAATCTTCTGTGTTTTCTGTACTAATCTGCCGTGTATATCTGACCTTTTACAAAAGGGTTGACGAACATAAACGGGCATGTAGACTCGGCCATCCAAAAAAATCGGCATTGGCTGAACACTTTCTGGATACGGGCCACCATTTTGCATTTGAGCCGAAAATTCTGGGAAAGCCCAAGAGTCATCACGCACGTCTGGTCAAAGGAGCAATTGAAATATACAAATACCCAGTGAACATTAATAGGGATGACGGCCTAAAATTAAAAACCTCGTGGTATCCGACGCTTCAAAACCATAGGAGTCAAAGTCAGATCCGACAGTAGATGGAACTTAACATAACACAACACTACTCACTTCACACAACACCTGTTTTCGACACGGTAGTGCAAGCCAATACTTAATAAACGACAGACCCTGCTTTCGACAGTATACTTTTTTTGTGTAGAAAGCTCCTATATGGTCCTACTCATTCGCCGCCAGGTTAACTTTTTTTTTCATGCAAATAAGCAGCTATGCGATTTCTTCTCGCACATAGTGGCAAGACGGAGCCGCATAGCCGCCATCACAAAACCCTCATTGGCCCCGATTCTTTATTTATTTATTGATAGTTTACAAACACTTTAACAAATAGACGTAGTAGATGAAAAAAATAATTAATTAAAATGTAGCTTTAGTCGGGGAGATGAGGGAAGAAAAAAACACGCCCCTGAAAAAAGGAAAAGGACACTACAAAATTAACAACAAACTAACCAGTCATCAGAGCACCACTGCCGGCCGTAACATCTCAATGACATGAGAAAAACAAAATAGAGACTATAAATACAACAAAATAAAAACGACAAATGAGAAAATAAAGTATGTAACTAAAGAATTTAAAAACAAACATAAATTTATAATATGTTGAGAGTACCAATTAGATATTGGGAGTCCCAGGAAAAAATACATCTCCCCAAAGGCGCCGCCTCCCATCTTTCTTGACATCTTACTAGTCTAATTGCTCTTAATCTCTTGCATAAAACCTTGTACTCAACCCCAGAGGGTTTGAAAGTGTATCCCAGATGGCACACTTCCTGTCCCCTCCTCAGAGCGCGTTTAGCCGATGTCTCCAGCACCAGGAGGTCGGCAGGCAACACACCACGATACTGCAAGCCAATACTTCACTACAACACTAACAGTCATACATCACATCAGCCCTGATGATGGACCCTGCAATGGGATCCGAAATGCCGGCCAGAAAGGTCAGATATACACGGCAGATTAGCCCAGAAAATTATACACAGAAGAACATGAAGTAAATTTGAGATGTTGGCAATATTTTTTTTTTTTAAGATCTTTACCGGCGAATTGATTAGCTACTACGTTAATGGGACAAAGAAAAGAGACAATTGTGAGGTTTAATTATATTTTGTATCCGACCCTATCCTAAGTGCCTTTTTATGTGAGAATTTTATGAACGTAGATAATGAATAAAAAAAATCTACTTTTAGTTCGAGTAATCAAATTCAACATAAATTCACGTCAAAATCCACACATACAGGTACCTTCTAGTTATGTTGAATAAATATTAAAGTAGATGAATTAGTTTTAATTAAATCTATTCAAAAATATGTACATCTCATTCTAATCCTTTGTCTTACGCGTGTCTAAATTCCAACGGAATATTAACATTTTCTAATTAAGCCTATCATATTTCAAAAAGGTTGGCAGATTTCAGCTATAGTTACTTTTTAACAAACTGTAGACTGACTGACTTACGATCACGCCGTTTCCCTGCGAATGTAAGATGTATCAATTTGAAATAGCTGCAATATATAAGTTTGAAAATTTGTCGACTATTTACGAGGCTGACATAGTGTAATTGGTTATTGCACTTCCCCGGAAAGGAAGAGATCCCGGTTCAAATCCCGGTGGCAGCTAACATTTTATCTCTATGTTTATGTTTATCTGTATGTATATCTTTCTAATTGATGCATTTAATTTGTATTAAAAGATAATCTCGCCTAATAGTGCGGTACTTACTTACTTACTTACCTTCACCCCGTTTTCCCGCGGGGGTAGGCAGAGAGGATAGAGCGCCACACTCTTCTGTCCTGACACACATTTCTCGCCTCATCCACATTCATACATCTTCTCAAACAAGCTGGCCGATTATTGAGGTTTCTAACAGAACCATCCTCCAGTATCTGGATTACCTGATCAAGTCAACTGCAATAAACATTTGCGTCATATATCTTCCTTGCCATTCTCTCCTCATTCATCCGTTCCATATGACCAAACCACATTAGCAATCCTTTCTTAATCTTACTCACTATACTAAGATCAGCTTTACATTCTATCCTTATTTCTTCATTATTAACTCTAAATTTACTTTCGTTCCTCTTCTTTCAGCTCCAGGCCTCACTTGCATACATCAGTATCAGTACCAGGACTCCATTGTGTACCCATAGTTTTGCCTCGGTTGACAGATTTCCATTAGCTATAATTCAATTCAAAGCGCCGTTTACTTTGTTTTCTGCATTCACCCTCCTTTCGATATCTTTCTCAGTCATTCCGTTTCTGTCAAACGTACTTCCCAAATACACAAACTCATCTACTCGTTCCAAATATTCATTACCTACAAACATTTTGCACGTTGTCTTGCTTTCTTCCTTCTCGAATACCATCTCTTTCAACTTATTTGACATTCAGAATAAGGTCACTTTCCTTGCGTACATCGTACATTCTACTCAGTAGACACACTGCGCGGTCGGCGTACAATAAACAGCATACAATCAAATCATCCATTTTCGCTCCCACATTCATACATTCATCACATAATCACAGTCATAATAACGATTTAATTATTAATTAATCGACACAATCTCGCATTACCGGTCATGGCTAAGTGAGTTAAGGTAAAAAAATTACACATCTTTCCTCTAGTAGCGCAGATTCTAATCCTACCGGTTGCGAGGTTTTTTTTATGTACAATTATATTTTAAAATTGTTATTTATATGTGCATTTAACCAAGACACAAACAGCTTTATTTAGTGCTTTAGACTTTTAAAATACGTTAATCATTCGTGGCAGCAAAACGCCAAACTTCTTCAAATACCTTTGTTTACGCAAGGGATAAAACTTTTTATTTATTTATTAATTCCGGACATACTGGGCATGGCCGCACAGTATCCCCCACTGGCGTCAAAGCGGCCACTACCTAGCAGTCGAAGATAGATTTCAGCATGTATAATCTGTCTAAATTTGAAGTCGAAATGCTTTACGCATGTTACGTCCAGCAACGATGGAAAAAATCGAGACTTAACTTTTATTTATATATTTAATGAATTGATAAAATGTGATAAAGGTGATTTGTTTATTACGTAAGGTTAATTTGAAAATGGAGGTGCGTTCAAAGTGAGATCATTTAAAGTGCTTCTTTTTTGAAAAAAAGAGCACTTTAAAAAACAGAGTATTATGAGTAAAGTTCTATTATTAAAGAAACAGTGATTTTATTTTCTTAAAAATGTCTAGGTTCGTTTTCTAAGGTAGGTAACCTGTTTAAGATAACTAGATCAATTTCATTTTCTAAGATATTTTAGAGACAATTAAATTAATTTTAATGATTTAATATCTATTGGGATCGAAGTATCGATACATTCCAATGTTGACAAATAAATAAGTGTATTTTGAATTAAAGTGAATATATTATAATTGAATTATAGTTATATTGCGGCTTGAAAAAACATCGAAATTTTTGTAGAATTGTAATTCATTTAGGATAATATTATTCCGTAATATTTTTGAGCTGCATTATTTAATACTTCTACTGTCGAAAATTTATTTGACTTCCTTTTTAGTATAATATTTTATCTATATTTAATGAGCCATTTTCAGAAATATTTGAAAATACGATGATTGACGAAATTTCTGGAAAATTTTCAAGTTCTTTAAATATTTACTTTGAAAACGGTGATTTGAATCTGATTTTTAAAATTTACGCAATATTTAAAATTTATTTTAATGAAATTTGCAAAATTAGTCCCGTAGCAATTGTGAAAATTTTAGATCTCTAGTTATTTCAATAAAAATTGTAGATGTGTTAATTTGACATCTACTATTACAATAGTTCTACATATAATTAAATGATTTAAGTATGTACATAATAAAGGATTTTGATTTCTTTTTCAGTTTAAAAATATGTTTTTTTTAACACTGAAACATTTATTTTTGGGTAAAATATTACTATATGTTTTTTTTTATATGTGAGGTTTTTTAAATAGTTTATTTCGTTTTTGTGAATTTTTTAGATTATAAATTTTTAAGCCTTTCTAACGGGGGTTCTGGTTGTTCAACGTCTGAATGGATTCAGATCTAGGAAAGAGTTAATAGATACGGAAAGAAGAAACTTATTACTTGGTGGTGCTATTTAGTTATTAAATTTATATATAATGATGAGGGTAAGTGGAAAAAAAATTGGTATAACTATGTTGAGAGTGAACTATTTATTTTCGAAATATTGTTTAACTATAGTTTTGCTAAAATTCTTATTTATTTTTTTAATAAATAAGACTAACCAATTAACTATCTTACCTTGTTATACGTAACACCTAATTCCAAAATCCTCTAAAATTACTATATGTGATTTGAGTTATGTATGAAAACGTTGATTTTGAAATCAAATGTACAAAATGTTTTTACATAAGCATTTTTTAAAGAGACAATTCTGTAATATAATTTTTTTCTGTATATATCGTTCTGTCAGTCATACTGGATTTTAGATCACGTGATCATCAACAAACATTGTGATTGGCTTATTTCATTGTAGGGTGAATAGCAACTTATACTTTGTCTGCTTTGGGGTATTTTGGAACTAACCCTGATTTAGAACATGCAATATCAATGGATTTAAGTGGTTTTTGCGACAAACAAAATGTTTTGCATGTAGCTGACAATAAAATTAAAACTGCATATTGAACTCTAATTATCCCAAATCCGTTTTAGGGGGTTTTGGAATTAGGCGTTATTTTATAATCACTATTATTTATTGCCTCTTTAACTTTAATATATTTTTCAATGCACGCCCTTCGATAATTGAGTCTTTTAATAAATATAACCGTAAACCTTAATTACTATTATACTTATATTGTGTCAACTAAAGATTAATTAAAGACTAGTTACTACTATAACTAATAAACTAAGAGACTAATTAAACATTAAAAATAAAGTTACGAGTATATAAATATTGCCAGTAAAAAAATTAACCAAATTTTAATTGATGAAAGGTTAGTGACCATACCGGAATGGCCAGATTTTCCATATTTACCATGTTGAACCTTTTTTTTTTAAATAAAAAATCATATTTAATTAGGAAATAACGCAAATATTTATTATTTGTTTAATAAATTGAAGTTCTTGACTTAATAAAGTTCAAATACTCAAACAAAAGTAATAAAAAAATTCACAAATTTATGTTAATAAAATAATAATACAGTGAAATCAAAGTCAAATAATTTTGTTCACACCACATTAAAATCTACATTTTCCTCAGGATGAGTTGTATACTAAAGTTAAAAATTGACATTGGAGGAGGGTTAGGAAGAAGGAATGGGGGGAGGTATACCAAAATCGGAGTTGGAGGAGTTAATTAGAGAACTACATGGTCATTGGAAGGGGAAGAATGGTTAAATGGGAAAATGTTCAATAGAGGATTTTTTACAAATTTTATCTGATTATTTATTATATTTACCTTAATATTCCTACTTTTTATAATCTTTAATATTTATAAATTGTTAATCTGCGAGACCTTATACCTTGTATGTAATGGACACGGGCCATAGGGTGGTTGCTTTTGGATGACAAACTTTGTTCGGAACATCGTTATTAGATATTAATATCTCTCGAGAGGTTCGCATATATGGATTTACTCGTATAATAGAATATTAGTAGGTACTAATAGTAGACTTCAAATATACTATTCATCGAAACTCATTTTACTGGTACAGTAGAACCTCGATATAACGGACTTCGGATATACCGCACACAATTTCCACACCCATTTTCATAATTTAAAAAAGTTAATTGTAAAAAAAAACATACTTCAAAAGTTCAAACAAAACTTCTTGGGTTTTTTTTATAGTAGGATTACCGAAACCAAGCGCCCCGAACATTACCGTCACTCCACAATGTATGTGTTTGGATATATCACCCGAAGAAGAAAAAATAGGATTTTGTTTGTGCTTTTATTTTTTTTTAACCTTATACCTACATATAATTAAAGTGTAAAAAGTGTTTGTTATTTATTTATATTTATATGGCAGAAATTTTTTACTGTAAAATTATATTTTCATGCATCCCTCGTTAGTTTTTTTAAAAATCACATAATATTTCCATTCCATTTGTTTATTTTCTTAATAAAAAAAGTGCATTCGGAAAATTACCTCAATATATATCTGACTTTCGGCTTTAACGGACAGCCCCTCACCCGCATTAGTCCGTCATATCGAGGTTCTACTGTATTACACCATCCCCGTGTAGAATATGTTTTTTTGTTTCGATAAAAAAATATTAATAAAGTAAAAAAAAATAAACATAATAGAGTATTCAAAATTCAAAAATTGTTTATTCAATGTTATGTTATTTTATTTTATTTTTACAAATTGATATGAGATTGTATTACATTATATCATATGGGATAGTTTGAAAGAATTGCAAGAAATTGTAATACATATTGTATTTTATATTTGTAAAATAAGTAATAAGAAATAGCAAAAATATAATTTAAGATAATTAACAATGTCCTGCTATAAGAACAATTTTTTTCGCGTGTGTTCAAGCAAAAAAAAAATTATAACGTAACCAAAGATACAAAGAAATTTTTTTAACTTACTTTGAGGTTTGTAAATCGATTCAAACCATTTTTTTTTGTCATTTTTACATAATTGTCCCTATTGCTACCTAGTTCTCAAATATTTATTATAATTGTAGTATTATTTTCTAAGTGTTTTATTTTTGATCAAAGATGAGTGTTTTTTCAGATATTATCGACCGTCTCGGTTCGCTAAATTTTTCATTTCGAGCCTCGAGCATATCATCGACGAAAATACACTCATGAGATAGGGGGTGTGGAAATGATAATACTCAATACTAATACTAGTGAGGCGTCTCGAGGAAAGGGGAGTTCAGATCTCGCGATATTCTCAAGGAACATGATGCCTCTACGACGAATGAGAGAAAATTGTGAATTGTGAACTCTGTAGTTTTTTTTACTACAGTACAACACCTGCGATCGCGTGGTTCATAATGATCTGATATTACATCAAATAGATAACATTATCTTCTATCGATGAGTAGAGTTTGGGTGTTTAAAGATTCATTTCATATCCGTACGTCAATATCCGATCAAAAAATCATAACACTGTTGTAACATAAAGTATTGATAAATTCACTGCACGACCTTTTTGGTAATCTTTTTATTCTTCTTCTTCTTCGCTATAATCTTGGCAGAGCAGTGACGGTCGCATTATACCTAATAACGATAGCCCTGCCAAAACGGTGTTGTGTTTCGTCCAAGTTCCTTCATGGAAGAGTGTACTTGGTAGTGAGCCCTTTAATGGCTGTCTTATACCCACTTAATTATATAGGTAATTATATAGCCCAGCCGAAACTATTGCTGAAGGTTTCCTGAAGTGAGGCATTGGTTGCAGACTTCACCACATCCGTTCATCGAGTCGGCGATCATCCGGGATCTTCTGTTTTATACTATTTGTCTCACCATTGCATTCATCCAAATGTAATGTCCAAAATGTCTCCGTGTACTAAGTTGTACTGTGGAAGATTGAGAGATAAAATTGAGGTGTTTGTTAGCATTTGCTTGTAGTCGCAACACGCGCTGCCACCACCACATATCTAATGCGTTTATTTTCCTGTCCTTGTATCTCAGACACGGACTTACATTTTTTGTTCCCATTTAAATTTTTTTTGTTAATTTAATATTTAATAATTTATAATAATTACCGTACTTAATTGATGAGTGTGAATCAAATCGAGCACCAATTAAAAGTGTAATTTAAATTATTTGATTATTTTAACACCTCGAGCGATATCCTATTTTTTCGCGTTATAAATATACGGGGCTCGGTCGACCTTCATACCTTAAATTGACTTTGCAACATAATATGGTTTAGGTAAAGTTGGTTTTTCAGATATTTTTTCTGAAGGTTTACTGGCATAACATTGTTTTGTAGGTATAGAGGAATAATAATAATAATATTGGATAATATTAATAGCGCTATTTCGTAAAAAAATTCACCTCAAAGGCACTTTACACATAAACTGTGTATAGTCCTCCATTATTTTTGTATTTAAAATTTGTTGTTTTAACTTATGGAAATGATTTTTTGAAAATGTACTCTTTCTTATGACGGAGGGTTCGACTTCTGGCAACGGCTGGTCTGTTCTACAACACTTCCTGCGACTGAAATAGAGACTAACTTGAGCGTTTAACGTCTATTATTCAAATTGTTTGGAATATAAAGCTCTTAAAGATACAGAGTCGCCATGTTATGTGTCGCCTTGTACATCAACCAGCACAGTTTAAATTTAACTCTTTCAAGGAACCAGAGCCATGTATCTCGTGCAGAAGGGATGTTACATGAGAGAATTTAAGATTTAGGAAAGAGAATTTAAATATTTTATCGATAAAATTGATTTTATATGTATATCTTTCTAATTAATACATTTAATTAATATTTAAAATATCACAGATCTATGTTCTTAATAATTACAACTTAAAAATAAGAATGTGTTCTTCTAATAATATATAAGTTGTATCAATGTGTCCAAAATTTAATAAAAATGAATTGTTAGTTCTGGCGTCTGCTATTAGATTACTCAAAGGTATTTGAGATTCCGTCAAAACAAAGTAGATGGCTTTTTCAAATAATGGAACGATAAATCTATTCATTTGAAAAAGGTAACCTATATTCGAAAATTTGTCGTCAAAATTAATGTCGCTGTAGCATAGTTGGATAATGCACCTTTACCGGTTTGGAAAGAGATCCAGGTTTGAAACTCGGTAGCAACAACGATATTTTTGGATAAAATGATTTTATATGTATATCTTTTTAATTAATACCTTTAATTAGTATTTAAAATATCACAGACATATGTTCTGAATAATTACAACTTCACAATAAGAATGTGTTCTCCTAATAATATCTTTTTTGTTTCTCTGTTTATACTACGGTCAATTATTATACTTTTAACAGAGTAGGCTTTATTTTTTGACAATCTAAATTTGTTATCACCATAAAATATTATGTACCAATTTTATTATTATCCTACGACGCGATGGTTAGATAATATCAGTCAGTTTGTTAGGCAAATTTGGAAGTAAAGCGCAAGAGGCAGTGATCCGTGTAAAAAAGGAGGCCTATTTTAAATATTAGACGCAAATCGGATACTATTTATTTTAAATTGTTAACTTTGTTTTATTAACCACTTAATAAATTAAAATACATCTACCGGTTTCGAGAAATGTCTTTTTTTTCTTCAGGATGTCATTAACTTTATTTATTATTTCTTTAACAGAATCTATTTTTAAAAAACAAATAATTATTTTAAAAAAAAAAATTGTACCTAACTTAAATTGTTACTTGATGATACAAAATTACTAGAATAATTTGTGATTAAATTTAGTTGGTTGTTTATACTATTTTTGATTATTTTTACGCGCTTTATTTATCTCCAACAATTCCAAATTATTTCATTTATGACCAACGCCGTTTGCATGCAAAATAGACAATCTCAATTTTTTATCAAAACCATTACCATTTTCTAACAAATGATTAGAAAATTCTGAAAACCCGCTATTATTCAAACATCAAGTTTAATTCAACACTCCAGACATAGGACCGGAAAAGTCTACAACTTGAGTTTGCATTTTAAATTATGAAATGATTTTCATAAAGGTAAATAATTTCTAAAAGGTGTGTTGATATTTTATGTATTATTAACGATATTTCAACTTTACACATTGTCAGACATACAAAACTTGATCGTATTAAAAGATATGGTACAGACCCACTTTAACAATATAATTATAATAATACGATGTTATAAAATCCAGAAACAAATTCTGATTTTACAGTTTAGACAGTTAAAATGAAATCAATTTTTTTTAAAACATTAATTAAATATATTAATTATAAAGATATACATATAAAATCAATTTTATCGAAAAATATTATTGTTGCGCCACCGGGATTCGAACCTGGATCTCTTTCCTAACCGGGGAAGGTGCTTTATCCAACTAAGCTACAGCGACATTATTTTTAGTGACAATTTTCGACCCTATATGTTACCTTTTTGATATTAATACATTTAATCGTTCCATCATTAGACAGAGCCATCTACCTTATTTTTACAGAATCTCAAATACCTTTGAGTAAACTGATAGCAGACGCCAGAATTATCAATTCATTTTTATTAAATTTTGGACACATTGATACAACTTTATTATTTAGGAGAACACATTCTTATTGTGAAGTTATAATTTATTTAATTCATATTTAAAATATCACAGACCTATGTTCTGAATAATTACAACTTCACAATAAGAATGTGTTCTCCTAAATAATTTTTTTTCAATTTAAAAATTCAATAAAAAAGTCAGTAGTCTACCTGATTCGTAATTCGAATAAGTTCACTTCAATGTAACGTGCCAGTTTCCTTTCAAATTTACTTACAAAAAAAAAACGTTGGTTCATACAGACACACTCATTATATTATGAATTATTTTGAAACGGGGAAAAACGCCAACTGACCGAGCCATCTCGCCTTAACAAAATTCAAAAGCGGCGACGCTTCCACAAGGGACAAATGCGGGTACAAATGAAGAGTGACAGTATGTATTTACAATATATAATACAATGTACATATTTATGTAGGTATGCCTATTTGAAGGGGGGAAGATTCATGGCCCAAAGCGGGAACAATTTCGCCTGAAACTGTGCAATATTTATTAGTACAGTTTTGAGGCCTACGGCTGGGGGGCTGCTGGAAGGCCCGTAGGGGCCCCGTGTCGTCATAAAGGGTCGGAAAATGATACGGGAAGCTGACACGCTCGAGTTTTTTAAAGTCAGGAAGGTAAACCATCGGGGACATTTTGTTTCCTTTGTGAACGAATTAAACTGATAACCTTTTATATTATTTTCCTTCGAATTACTTTTCGTAGCATTTTGAAAGTATTTCAAATTTTAATTAGATCAGTATTAAAATGAATTGTATTTTTATTTTTCTTTACAGCCCTTGTACTTGTAAATATAATACATTGGGTGTTCAAAAGATTCTCAGAAAATTCAAACAAAGGTAACAAATTCAATCAGCCTCTATATTGTTCATACTGATAGTGATTTCATTATCAGTGACAATTCTATCGAAAAAAGCTTCTGCATCATATTTGTTTAAAAAATAAGGAGCATAGTCAGCTTAAATAAGCTGATTATGCTCACGCAACAGGTTTGGCATCCATCGTGATTAAAGTTGACAAAAATGTAATCTTTCTTTTAAAATTCTTTCAAGGGATCCTACCGACATTCCAAAATGCTGAGCATTAATTTCATTTGCACTGTTATTTGACGACAGTTTTTAATTAATGTATTTAAAACTTCCATTAATTTAATACTTTCAATACTTATGTTCTTTGCCTTGATTAGTGAATAGACAGCAATGATATTTTATTATGCAATCAATTTTGACGATCTTCCACAACGACTGTCGTCTTCAATGTATTCTTGTTCGTTAACAAAACGATTATTCCATTACGAAGTAGTTTAACACGTTGAATTTCCAATACAGCGTTTATATTATTTTCACACATTTTTCAAATAAGTTTAACTAAAGGTGTTTTTAAGAGGTTTGTTTTTCGAATTGGCAACACTTTTTCCAGCGACAGCCAATTTGTCAACTGATAGCTGATTTGTGCTGCGCTAGAACAACGCTTGCAAATTATGTAAATTTATTTCGAAAATTGTGCTTCAGTTAGCGAAACTTACCGCGTGCGCTATGTCCATTTTACGGTCGACATAATCGTCCATCTGAGCAAGTAATTCGATTAATCATGGATCGTTTTCGCACTACGCATACTCTAATTAATAATACGCATCCGCAGAGACATCGTATATTGCGCACTGAAGAACCTGTTGTTTATTCAAAAATGATGCCGGCTAGAACGTTACCGTCAATGGAGAGCGTTATAGATCCATGGTAACTGCCTTTTTTGTTCCCCAATTAAATGGAATTAATGTGAAAGAGCTGTGGTTTATTGAAGGAAATATTCGATGAGCGCATAATTTCGCGTAAATGAACGTGTGAATTGGCCTCCAAGATCGTGTGATTTAACACCTTTGGATTATTTTCTGTGGGGATATGTGAAATCGCTAGTCTACACCGATAAGCCAGAGACGATAGACGACTTGGAAGTCAACATTCGTTGCGTTATTGGCGATATAAAGCTCTAGCTGCTCCAAAAAGAGGTCGAATATTAGAATATTGGCATTAGTAGAAGGAAATTAAATGTTGTATTCTCCATTTTTTACCAGTTTTTTCAGAACATAGTTCTGTGGTATTTTAATACAAATTAAATGTATCAGCTATAAAGATGTACAAAAAAAAAACAATTTATCGAAAACGTAAAAATACTTGAAAACGCATAAGAAAAGATTCAGGTTCGAATTCCGGTAGCAACTAAAATATTTTTTCGAAAAATTGATTTTATTTCTATATATCGTTCTAATTGATACATTTAATTGGTATTATTCGTACGCAATGCCTTATTTGCATTTTGATTGTTGAAATTCCTATCTCATTGTTTTCGAACTAATTAAAATGTAATAATCTAGCGTGGATAACATTGTATTGGTGCTAAACATCTCATTTGTGAAATTCCACAATTTTCTACACCTGCGTACATACTAGCTACTTACTTATTTTGGTTCATTAAATCTGTTATTATTAAATCAGTGCAATACTAGACAATATTTCCACATTTTCAGAATATTTTGTAGTTTTTTTTTGTCAGTAATCATTTCTAGTTATTGATTCGCGAATGGGATTGGTACTAGATCATATTATATACTTAATTTAAAAAGTTACGTTTATCGAAACTGTTCTAATATTTTTTATTTTACCAGTTAGATTTTTGTTCTGTAAACACTCGTTTCTATTGATTTGTAAAATTTATTGGTGTTCGCCATTGGGTACGCTGATCGGTACAACGGTTTCCGGACATGGGTTTTCGAATTACCGGTATCTCAATCATTCCAACATTACCAGGCCATTGGAAATACACTCGGCGATTTTATACAAACATGTACCTGCTCGTATTATTTTCTTTTTGAAAAAGGTTTTCTTCTGGAGTTTTTTTTATTATGGGTCAAATTTAAACTCTTTATTTACTACATTTAATAGATATTTTTTTCAATCTTGGGCTTAAAACTAAAAAAATACGTGCCAATTTTTTGAGTTTTCTAATTAACAAACCGTATTATGGCTGATTCAAATTTAAAAAGATGTATCTGATATGTAAATTTATCCTGGTCGAAAATTAGCCATTGTAGAAATGTTTTTAAGTTGCGTCAAAAATGAACAGTCAACTCTTTTAATTTACACTCTTTTAACACTTTGTTATATAATACAAAAATAATAATATTTTTTTCGCAGATCATATACGTAGGTTTATTTGTACATCTTAAGGTGGTCCAGGCAAATTATTTGATACATCAAAAGAAGAAGCGACGAATTTTGTCGATAACATAGTTTTTTAGAAACATAAAAAGTGCTTAGTAGAGAAAAGCATTCAAACAGGTGTAATAAAAGAAGAAGTAGAGTTACGATGTTTTTTTTTTCGTCACCAAATTTTTTTTAAATGCAAAGAGTGCCTAATCGTGTAGAGAAGAGCACAAAAACCAAGTGTTACAGAAAACTATTATATATGTATATGCAGTTCTGGCTCCACGAAATGGGAAGAAATTACACCCAAGAACTTTTAAAATTCCAAAATTTAGATTAAATATGCTACAACAGTACCAATATATTGAATATTGCATTTTCTACTTTTTCTCTGTAGTTGTATTAATATATTATTTAACTGAACTTTTTTCAATCTTTTTATATTGAGCATTACAATTTTACATAAGTTCACTTCATATTTGTATATTATTTACTCTTACTTTACTTACTCTTTTTTATTTTTGATATATTGAACATTGTATTTACTTAAAGTTTTACGTTGTATTTATATGTAATCTAATTGCATCTTGTTTTACTATTTATATATATATATATTTTATTTTTTTTGCACATTGAACATCATACTTTGTTTACTACTATACCGGAAAAGCACTGTCTGCTATAATACAGTAAAATACTAGTGTAGCAGGTAGGGTATCGAAATATATGTCTTACTTTGCTGCAATGTTATCCGATTATAACAATATAACACACTGCAATATGAATCAAAATAATACAATTATTATTATAATTATTATATATATATATATGTATATATACAGGGTTATTTAAAATGATGGAGTCAATTTCGTAACTTTATATTTCAAACTCCGAACGAGTAAATTAGATTTGATAATACTCACCATAAAGTTTGCAAATACAGTTTATAAACGTTCAATCTGAATCTCTATGGCTGCACGGCAAACGTCTAATCGGTAGCTGAACTCGTTCCACACCAGATGAAGCATGTCTTGTTCCGCAAGTCGGCCAGAGTTGTTGGTAGAGGTGGTACATAATCTTTTACGAACCCCTACAAGAAAAAGTCACAGGGCGTGAGATGAGGAGATCTCGGGGCCAGAACTGAAGAGCCAGGTCAATATCCCGGTGCCAATGAGGTGGGATTCAAAACTTTCGGATGTCCTCTATCAATTGCTATGTAGATCATTCATATGCAACGTATAATTAATAAAATATAGCAGTATGAAATTGAGTCCATTTTCGTGAAACATTGCAAAGATGCTACCCAGGTACGGTGTCGCATGACAAATACATATTTCTCAGCTTTTATTATATTAAGTCATAATGTATAACCTAAAAGATATTTTATTTACAAGCTATTTCAGACGCTTCCATCCTGCCATACCGTTTTTCCTTCTGCTCAACAATATTAAATTAAATATGAATTAAATTGTAGGCATGTAAGCAAGCTGCCTTACCGTACCGAGCCCCCGGACCCACCGCACACAAAGTAACCGTAAACTACCCACCTGTGAACTCACATAATATCTACATGCAGAAGCACTTACACGTGTGAAGGAACATATAAATGTATATAAGTACAGGAATAAGAGCAAACCACGAAAGAAAATGTGTTATACAACCTTAAGCGATTTTATTTTTCTTAATGAAAACGGTTTCTATTGTTCTTTTTTTTTTGGAGTAGTGAATTCGACTATTTTATTTAACTTTTATTTATTTATATTTATATTATTATATACAATATTCAGTTTTTTCAGAATGGTCATATTCACGTGCTATGATACACCCAAGTGGTCCTTGTTGAATTCAGTAGATAATAAGTCCTATAAAGGAGAACACACTCTTATTGTGAGGTTGTAATTATTCAGAATATAGGTCAGTGATTTTTTTTAAAATACAAATTAAATGTATTAATTAGAAAGATATACATATAAAATCAATTTTATCTAAAAATATTGTTGTTGCTACCGGGATTCGAACCTGAATGTCTTCTTATCCGGGGAACATGCATTAACCGATTATGCTACACCAACACAGTACATTGAAAACAAATTTTCTAACCAATTTGTTACACTTTTCAAATTGACACATTTATCGTTCCATTATTTGAAACCCATCTTCTTTATTTTTACGGAATCTCAAATACCTTTGAGTTATCCGATAGGAGATGCCATAATTAATAGATCCAGGTTCGAATTCCGGTAGCAACAACAAGATTTTTCGTTAAAATTGATTTTATATGTATATATTTCTAATTAATACATTTAATTTGTATTTAGAAAAAAAGATAATGAGTCCGTCCGCTTGTGACGTACCATACGAATATCCCGTTGATTTTTTAATATATTTAAATTCAACCGTCTGGAATTCGGAATGCGGTCTGCTGCGTGCCATGCGTAAGTAGACAATTTGTGGTAAGGGAGTATTAATAATTCCTTCAATATTCGTTCTCAACATCCTTAATCTCTTACAAAAGATTGTTCGTTTCTAGTCTGCAATACCGATCCCTCATCCCCAGTCAAATTTCAATTATATTTATACAGAAAAATGTATAATACACTATGTTGCATTTTTTAACTTTTAGAACGATGTTTTATTAAAATTATGTATTTTACAAATTAATTTTATTCTATCTGACGCTGATGGGTTAAAATTTATTTTCCTTAATTTTCGCCCCTCACAAGTGGCGTTTCTCTTCAGCATAAAACAGTAGTTGGCCATCGTATTAGCATCCCATCTTCCCTGGTATCTCCTTTCCATGTCTTTGATGTCTTGATGGAAAACGTTATTCTTGTTTCTTGTCTCGCCGACATCTCCGAGATTCTCAGGAACAAAATCGATGTGCAAATGCAGATAATGAAGCTTTACACTCGTGTTACAGCCTACTTCTTCTATTAAATAGGCAATCCACTCTTCAAGAGTGATTTATGCTATTAATCAAGTTTAACTTTATTTTATAGAAAAAAATACAATAATATAATAGAATATGAAACATTATATTACAAGTCAATACCATTATCGTTCCAAAAATTAGCTATTATATAGATTAAATGTAATGAGTTAAGGTAAAGAAGATGACAGAAGTTAATCGGGAGTTGAAAATTACCATTAACGAAACTACTGTAAAAAAAACCTGCAATCTGCAATGGACAGGCAAAAAAGATATGGTAAAGGGTTTCTTCCTCGGCACCACACTCGCATATTGGGGAATCCACTAAGTTCAATCTGAACAAAAGTGAGGCCACCTGGCAATGCCCGATTCTCATTCTAGAGACATTTGAAATTTTAATTTCTTGAAATTCTGCAACATTGTTTTAACAATGTTTTAACTTTATACTTCAGATGTTTCTTGTTATCCAAAAAACCTGCCACAACTTGTGTAAATGAAACACGAGCCATTTTTTGTACTGGATTCATTGTATGTTTAAATGCGTTGTCTTTCGTTCAATTTATGATCTGCGGCCTCACGAAGAACCTTTCTTCATGTTTTTCAGTAGATACTTTCGGAAACTTTGTTACTAAGTACTGGAAGCCCTGTTCTCTTCCACACAAAAACGGATGCAATTTACATTTTAAGTAATAAAGTACTGACTTGATTAACAAAAAAAGCGCACGTGATAGAAACAAACGAATACTAAATCTGAAATCAACTTACTTGATTATTAAACCTCATGCAGCATAGTGAATCTGAAGGTGTACACATTTATAATTATTTTGATGAGAAACTAGTGATGTATTAATAAATAACGATTAAAACAATCGATACTCATTTATTCGTGTCATTTTCGACGCGCAGTAACACTGTTTATGGCGACTGGCTTCGCGCCAAACGACAATCTGCAAACGCAAAAATGCTGCAGTCGACCATTAACTATCAAACGTGATGTACTTTATCGCCCGGACGGTAATTTGCGTATATTATAAATGATAATACAATTTTAATTAATTTTGAGAATATATATGATTTGAATATATGTTTATGTTATCTGGCACTATGATTTACAATTTGTTGACATTATATATTATTTTCAATACTAATAAATAGGTTTTTAGAAAGCATTGATTTTAGGGTAGTGAAGCACTACAGGAAATGACTATTTTAGCTACCTAGCAACAAGCAACGATGACGGCTGATTTCTTACTGCTAGTATTATTATCATGTTGAATAGTTTTTCAAAAATAACGGTTCCGATTTCAACATTTTTGTAATGATTTTATTTACATAGTAAAAATTAGTCATTGATTTTTTTTCAAAGTATACAAATTATAATAATAAAATATATCTCATAATTCATATAAACAACATCAAAGTGAAACCGTTTATTAGATGTTTACGGTCGTTTGGAATGTAATGAGCAAAACTTTATTATGTCGCGTGTATCTGACCTCCAATTTTTATTTCCAAGTCTACGATACTCTGAGTACTCTACATGCGGCTTGACCGCCTAATCTACTACTACAAGTTCTAATCGCTTTTTTACGCTTTTACAAACTAGTAATATTGTAATAAACATCATAAGTGTTTTTTAATAACATATGAATTGGAAGCGTAAAAAAATCTGATAAAAAACATTAATACAGCTTATATATTTTTAAGGAGAACATTTTCTTATTAACGACAATATGTTTTCGATTAATTGATTTTATATGTATATCTTTCTAATTAATACATTTAATTTGTATTAAAAATATCTCAGACCTATGTTTTCAAAAATTGCAACTTCACAATAAGAATGTGTTCTATTTTTATTTATTATCTTTGTTTTATTAACCACTAAATTGAGTTTAAATACATCTACCGGTTTCGAAAAATATCATTTTCTTCTTCAGGATGTCATAACTACCTAAAACATATATTTTTTTTTTTTGCCAGAATCTATTTTTAAAAAATCTATTTAAAAAAAAATAATTTTTTTTAGTACTAACCCAAATCATTACGTAATACAAATTTACTCGAATAATTTTTAGGAAAAAATTTTAGAATGGAACTCGTAGTTAAATTAGTTGGTTGTTTATAATTTTTTGATTAGTTTTACACGCTTTATTTATCCCAACGATTCTAAATTATTTAATTTGTGACCAACACCGTTTATATGCAAAATTGACAATCCCAATTTTTAATCAAAACCATGACCATTTTCTATCAAACGATTAGCAAATTCTGAAAACCCACTATTGTTCAAACATCTCAAATGCTCCCTTACTCTTATATTAAAATTTCAACCCGTTTTACCAATATAAAATTCAGCACAATCCTTGCAACTGAGTTTATAGACACCAGAATTGTTAAATTTATCATCTTTGTCTTTAGAATTTATGAGTAAATTTCCTAATAAAATGCCGGTCTAATGTTTCGTGGTAGGTGTTTAGATATTTGATTCGAAAAGTTAATTAAACTTAATTTAGTGGTTAATAAAACAGAGATAATAAATAAAAATATTAATTTTAACCACAAAGTTAATTAATATTGCTAATTTTAAAAGTAGAATGTGTTCTTTTTAAAAACATTCCTATCTAATTATTTGATTTCTCTATTGTATTACGTTTAATGTTAATTACTTTAATTGAAGGTACTTTGGCAAAAAATAATAATTGTTATCTAATATGTATGAAATAAAGTTGTAATAAAATATATATATATATATTTATTTTTACAAATTATCTTTGGAAGTTTAGCCGACGCTGTCCGTTTCTGTGTATCTCAGTCCGGAATGTCGTGCGTGTTGTTCTGTTTCAGGAAATAGTGCCTGGGCAAGTGGTGTTTCTGTATCTGACTTATTTTATCACTTCTACATTTCAATACAAACACGCCGTGTCTTTGGTGCGGTATTAGAATACGGTATACAAGCAGCGGCATGAAGATATACCGTATAGTGGATTTCGTAATAAAACTCTGAGATGACGAAATTTCCAACATTTGCTCCCAAAAACTTTGGAAAATAAACCCTTTTAAAGACTTGTTAGTTTAATAGAATCAAGAACATACAGAAATATATTACTGAAGTATACACTAAAGGTATACACGCGTCACGTTTCAGCGATGCTCATACGAGTGAGGTGGCTTTGTTTGTTTAAAATTTTCAGCCGTAGACCCATCAGTGGCGTAGCCCAGCATCCACCCAAAAGGGCGTCAGAAGAAACCGGTTTCGGTTAATTGCCGTTATGAAACAAAAGCCTCATTAGTAACTAATCTTACAGTAATCCAGTATTACACGCGTTTGACAAAGTACAAAAGGTTCATTTTTTATACTGATAACCAGAACGGAGGCCATACTTAAATGAATATCGATATAGTTTCCTTGGAACTGCCGCTATAATTAATAAATATGACTAATATACAGCGGCGTGGAGTCAGTACATCGAAATGAGCTGTACTTGACTAAAATTTTTGCGAAATAAATCTAAATAAAATGTGCATCTCGTAATATTTTTATTACAATTATTTTCATAATATATTCTGTAAGAAAAATATTTAATTTCGCTTTATTTCTCAAAATATATAATTAAGAACAGCTTATTTCAATATACTGATTGCACTCCCCTGCTAATATACACCTACCTTAATTTTGATAATATTAAGACTCGGTTAAATGATTGTTTCAAGAACCTAACATTTATATTTTTAAGTAAAAGTTGGGCAGAAATGCAATGCATAAAGTTGCCATGGTGATAAAAAAATTATACGAAATTAAGTGTTTTTATGATATGTAGATTATATTATTATAAAATCGTATTATATACATAAAATTATGATAAGCTGGTTTTGCATTTAGTGCACATCACGACTCGCAATATATTCGACCAATAAAATGCAAGAAAACTGTTGCACATTTAGTTGGTTTGTTTTCTAGACTATCGATTCGACCAATAAATTGCACATAATCTGGCGCGCATGTCATTGTGTGGATTATTATTTCACGGACATTAGCCCTATTAATCGCTTATTTCAATATTATCAACCCTCCACATTAAAATCGCTATATATTCATTTCCTTTGGTTTCCGCAACATAATATTTTAAATATGAATTAAATATATTAATTATAAAGATATACATATAAAATCAATTTTATCGAAAAATATTGTTGTTGCGCCACCGGGATTCGAACCTGGATCACTTTCCTAACCGGGGAAGGTGCTTTATCCAACTAAGCTACAGCGACAACATTTTTAGCGACAATTTTCGACCCTATATGTTACCTTTTTGATATTAATACATTTAATCGTTCCATCGTTTGACAGAGCCATCTACCTTATTTTTACAGAATCTCAAATATCTTTGAGTAAACTGATAGCAGACGCCAGAATTATCAATTCATTTTTATTAAATTTTGGACACATTGATACAACTTTATTATTTTATAATATAATATAATATTTTATATTTAGGCATTTCCAGCCATACATTTTAACTTTTTAAACAATTACATGTTAAACAAAATTCAACCTGAAGACTAATGACAGGCATCAGATAATGTGTTTGAAGCCAGTCCGGATACGGATATACGAGTATTTATTGATAAATAAAATTATTTTGTATTTTGTGTGAAAACGTGTTTCAAAAGAATTTTTTTTTTTTAAATCTCATTTTTTTGGTAAGAGTAGTTCTCTTTGCTTGCCCGAGATCGTCCCTTCCTACGCCAATGTCTGTTTGGCATGAAAAACGGAGAATTTATTTCCGAAAGTATTGATGTCGACATTTATATTTTGTAGGTATATGTAGTATGTATGTATTCGAGGTACGGATCAAAAGTTTCCAGCCTAATGTGATGTTGAGAATATCATTCATACAAAATGTAAATTGTTTGCATTCCCAGCTCAATTAGTTTTTGTCTGGCGGCCCAACGTGTCGAGAAATATTTTAAAATGTTAAAAATTGAGTACCGTGTTGTAATCAAATTTATTTCCAAAGAGGGTCTCAATCCAGACATCAAATTGCGTCCAGATGGTGTGTGAGTGGTACTTTACAACATCACCTACACCTTAAACAATTTCACGCACAGGCCACTGCTATGGCTAACCCAATAAGCTCAGCAGTAATGTACTCAGTAGGATCACTCATATGCGGTCACAAAAATGATGGAGGAAGATCTGTCGCTCAGATCCGACCGCCGAAGAAGAAGAAGAAGAAATAAGAAGGTGTGTACAATGAGGGTGGACCCGCCGCTTACCCAGGACCGTATATAAGCAAAATCTCTTATATGGTCCTTCTCATTCGCCGCCTGGTTAGCCTTTTCTTAATGCTAATAGGCAGCTGTGCAATTTCGTCTGTCACATAAGTGACAAAACGGAGTCGTACAGACGCCACCACAAACACCCTCAATGTCCCCGACGTTTTCATTTATTCAGAAAAATAAGATATACATTTATGGATAAAACATAGTACATCAAAAATTCTAAAATACAAAGAATTATTAAATAAAATAAAATAGAAAATGCGAATAAAATTTCAGAACCATAACAGGGAGACAACATGATAAGTGGAGCTGTAGTCGGGGAGTCGAGGGAAAAAAAGAATACACACCCCCGAAAAGGGGAAAAAGACAAAACAAAATAATTATGATCTGACTTGTCATCGGAGCACCACCGCTGGCCATTCGTCCCCAATGCAGAAGTGAGGAGGTGTATACAGTGATTTTTTTTCATTTGATTTGATTTGATTGATCAGTTTCGCGTGGTAAGAGAATCAATTGAAAATGAGCCTTGTAGCCATCGATCAATTGAAGTGACGACTCTAGAAAGACTGTTGTGGAAAAATAAGTTTTTAGTGATAGGCAGCTGAAGGCAAAGAAAATCGCATCCAAGTGTAATGTATCTAAATACACAGTACTAAATATACTACATGATCACCTTCATATGAATACAGTTTGTGCAACATGGGCGCCAGTAGTAACCTGGAAGTATTACAGCAACTTAATGTATCAATTGAGAGATGCTGTAAAGGAGAAACACTGTGCAAAACGCAGTCAATTATTTGACTCTGTACGTTGTACTCCCGTACACACAATGGCTATTATAAAAATTGGTTGATGTATAATTATCCACCATTTAAAAAAAATTATATTATAACATAACCAAAAACTAAAACAGACTCAAAATAAAATATGTACAGGGGCGTATTCACCGTAATCGGACTGATCGATGTTGAAGTTCTCAGCCAGTGTCCTAGTGGTGTAACTTACGCGACTGATCATCAAAATCCGAAGATCGACCCTTTCCTGACCTTTCGCTAATCGTTCCTTCGCATCGTCGATATCGCGAAATAACTTAGCAGCTTTCCACCCTTTCTCTAAGTGGTACAACATAATATGGCTTATGTATGTATGATTTTCGATACGTATTTTAAATTTTCTAACCTTATTAATGAATTATGTTATAACAAATTTAAATTAAACGTTGAATGCAAAAAACAAATCGTCGCAAAAAAACAGCAGACCTAATATATAGACTGAATGCGATTTCCATGAATGTGTCATCCATTTTACAACACAAACCTAACCCCTGGCAATTTATTTTTATAACTTTTAAGAGTCGATTAAATTAACAACAATAAAAAAGTAAATAAGCATTATTTTCTTCAGACTTCATTTTCTTTATTAATCTTCAGACTTTTTTAATGTATAGTACAGAATTGTTAATTAAATACAATGAAAAGTGTATTCTAACTAATACAGACAATATTTAATAATATTATTATTTTACTTCCGAATACCTTCAAGCCGGAAACTTTTGGTGCTCGCCTCATAACTATAATCAAGCTGAAGATGGTGATACTCCAATGGTGGTGGTTCTTTGATCTTTTTTCCCAAGACGTCAGCTGTCAGCGCGTTCCCGTACACCGCGCCGGCTTCACCCCACACCTATATATATAGGTATATATATATTTATGTACAACGGGGTAAAATTCCTGGCTCCAGAGATCGGGGAATTGGAAAACTTTTCCACTGGTTATAATTTACAAAAAACGTATTTTCACCAAACACTTTGCTCTATTGGTCACGGAGCTACAGATAATACAACTATCGTTTTTAACCACCCTACAATATAAATACAAAATTTGTAAATGTCTCACTCAAATGGATTTGTCCGCACCTTATGATTGCGAACCTTGATATCATTAATTATTCTAAAAATCTACATAATATTACGCTGAGTGTTTCTGAATGTAAATTATACAAAATTTAATAAATATTCATGCTTTGATATTCAGAAAGTGCTTTTCCTAAAGATAATTAAAGACAAATTTATTAGTGGTAAGATGTAATTTTAGGAATTTAGTAGTATTTTGATCTTACATATTTCCCTTTACCTTATATTATGTGCTTACATTCTTTCGCGTATTGTATTACGTATTGATATTAATTTTACTCTTTTTTATACATATTTTTAAAAATATTTTCAAGTTTACTTGCCATGTACGTTACGTATTGTATTTAATTGTGTTTTGCCTTCAATGAGTTATTTGGTTTTGTGAAATGTAATTTGTTTACCAATTTGCCCTAAAACAGGCTTGCCTAGTTGGGCAATACATTTTAAAATGTGTGTAAAATATATGTTACAAAATGTTTTTTTTTTTTTGTAAAAGATCTTAAAAAACCTTCGTGTCTTGCTTTAACTTTCCATATCGATTTCATTTCGCGTGTTTGGACCCTTCGCCGAAGCGCTCGATCGGTTTAAAATATGTATATGGCGTGTGACATATAGGATAGTTGTGAGAAAAAAATCCCTGCAAATTTAAAAAACTTTGCCCACGTCTCTTTCACATATTCTAATCCAGTTTACAAACCCAATCCTAATCCAACATTCAGATTATACAGTGTCAGATGGATATACGCGTCACATGTCTCAGATACAAGTATAGTAGAACCTCGATATAACGAACTTCGAATATACTGGACAAAATTTCCACTCCCATTTTCGTAATTTTAGACAGTTAATTATAAAAAAAACACAGCAGACATCAAAAGTTCACACAAAACTTCGTGAGTTTACTGAAAATAGGATTACTGAAAGCAAGCTCCTCGACACCGAACAATAACGTCACTTAACGGATGTGTTTAGATATATCATCCGAAGAAGAATTAACAGGGTTTTGTTTGTGTTTTTATATTTTTTTAACCTACATATAATTAAAGTGTACTCGTATTTTCGGGAAAAAATGTATGTTATTTATTGTAGGTAGCAGAAAACTTTTTACTGGGAAATAAATTTTTCATACATTCAGTTTTTTTTTATCACATAATATTTTTAATCCATTTATAGAAACATAACTGGTCTTGTATTCACGTGTATTGTACCGTTTATTTTCTCAGTAAAAAAAAACGCATTTCGGTTTTAACGGACACCTCCACACCACCATTAGTCCGTTAATCGAGGTTCTACTGTATTACAGCATCCCTGTATAGAATATGTTTTAAATAAATAAAATAAACATAGAAATCTCCTTGGTGAGTAGAACCACAGTCTTTAAGAGGCAGAAATATATTGCTAAAGAATCAAGCAAGATCGGATCGCAGGTTTTTTTAAAGTAATCTCGTCCGTGGCAATTTTCAACTCCCGGTTAACTTGTATCATCTTCTTTCCCTTAACTCGCCACATATTATTTTTTGAACGACAATGGTATTGACTTGTAATGTAGTATTTCCTATTATAGTACTGTTTTCTATAAAATTGAGTTTCAACTTGATAAATGGCATAAATCGCTCTTGAAGCGTGGATTGCCTTGATGTAAATCACTCTTGAAGGGTGGAGGGTGGATATTTATAAGAAGAAGAAACAAGCAAAACGTGAAAATAACAGTATAATTTTTTTAAATTATTTATTGCATAAACATTGTCTTTATTCAATATATTCATTTGACAATTTGTCACCTGGGGAGTAGCTAAGGTAGTATAGCACTAGCTTAGCATATGAAAGGCACCGGAAACGATACTTGCCGCCTTCAATGTATTTTTATTTCAAAAATATATTGAAAGTGTCTGATATTGATCCCGGCACTGGCAGAGATGAAAATAAAACACAGGGTGCATAAAAATGCTACGAAATTTTCCAAAACGCTGACAAGTTTTACTGAGAGACCAGCTGAATAAACATTTACAATGTTAAAATTTTATTAACCAACCGAAATTAGGGGAGTTCCTGAAATGGTTAAAACATGCCACACCTTGAAAATAAAAGTGTCACTGTGCAAACAATCTGTTTTTCAGTATAAGCATTTTAAGTGTTATAACATCACGTTCGCGAAAAATCAGTATAATATCAGTTAATTGTATAAAACAATTAGAACAGTGCTGACATTTGCATAGCAGAAAAATTATACTTTTGCATAGTCACTGGTGCTTTCAATGTGCGATGTGTAAATTATAAATTTAATTACGCCCATTCGTAACATCGTACTGACAAGTTACAAAAAACTCGTAACTGGTGCATAAACCCGCCCGAGTGGGTACGTCATTTATAAGTCTCGCTTCTGATTAATTAAACATGGTAAATACATTTTGATAACTAGCGTATTGACGTTGAGAAAGACGATTAGACGTTTTGTCTTTGAAAAACGATCATTATAAATAGGGTGATTCTAAAAAAAAAAGTATTAAAAAAATAATATATATTTCAATTACAATTTTCAGATTTTCGATAATATAAATGGATTGTACACTATTTTAAAAAATATATAATTTCAGAATTAACTGATCATATTAACAAATTTGACACTTCTTCAGTTAAATATATGTATATATAACTTTCTTTCTCTACTTTAAAATTTTATTTATAAGATTCTGAATATTAAAGTGACTTGAAAATGAGAAAAACCCCACTATTTGGGACATGTATTTATGCTTGAACGAAACTACTATACTGTGCCTTTCACCTTCCCTCCCTTCCTCACCTGCCTCCGCGTTAGTCGATCGGCAACCCTGAACCGGTACGGTAACGAGTAAATTTCGCAGTATAACATTGGAGTGAGACGTTGTGTGTAATCTAAGACTAGGGCCCTGAACGGAGATTGTGTTACAAAACCTAAATTAACAGTCCACCTTGGAGGTGCCAGAAGATCGGGATTGTGGTGAGTGCGAACCTCCTTCCGAATATCCTATTTTTTCTGGCATCTATGCTTTTACGCAACACCCACCATTGGTGGTCGGCCAATATTCTTTTGCATACTTTTGAACATTTAAGAGATTAAGAATGATAATAATTTTTCCTTTAAACTATTTATATCCGTAGAAAAAAAGTGAAATAGTATATTTAAAATAGCTTGAAACATTTTATCCACGGTTTGAAAAACGGAAAAGGTTTTTTGTGAACTAAGGTCAGGTTAGGTGTCATTTTCATATTTACATTTTTTTAAATATGTATGCCGAAAACGAGAATTTTGTTTTGCACACACAATAAAAACAATTATTAGCTTATTAAAAAGAATATTTCTTTAAATTTATCTAAAAAATCTATAAAATATATTTAAAATAAATCTGATAATTGAATATTTATTAAAATAAAATTTGCACTAAAAAGTTGTATTCTACAATTTATGTATGTCAAAAAAAAACTTTTTTTTTTCTTTTTAAATCGTATTGCATATTATCACTTTTTAATTACAATATTTAATCAATTACAGAGCACAATTTACACTTAATCACCACTTTCACTCCATGCTCACTTATCACCATAGAAACTAACATATTACGCAACATTTATACCAAAACTATTATCATTTTTTTTTTTCAAAACAGTGCTGCAACAGCGAAGTATTCTAAAAGCTTTTAAACAGCCATCTTTCTTTTCATTTTTGTATGGCGCTCGCGAACTATGGTTATATCCAAGAGTTATGACGGGATTTTTGTAAAATATGCGTATTTACTATGCAAGGTGCACTATGTCATTACATATATATAATTTTTAACTTTTTTCATACTTATTGGCAAATTTTGTTCTAAGCTGTTACAAATAAATAAACGACTAAAATACCATCTTATAACACATGAAAATAAAATCAAAAATATTTATTGTGTATTTATTTTTATTTTTCAAAATCAATATGAAAACAGTGGTCATCTGTAATGAGCCACAATTTATAACCTTTCGTCGAGAAGTGCCAAGTTCTCTCAAAAGGTTGATTTTAAAATGACACGCGATCTCGTTCGGTTGGGTGAAGTGACATTAAGGGTCCCAAAAAATGTATTTACAGTTCAATCGCAAAAATATTTTTCAAATAATATGTGAAATGAAATTTAATTGGATAGGTTCTGTTAAATTTAATTTTACTTTAAATTATATTTATTTATTCTAATGTATTATTAGTTGTTCGTGAATACATTATGCATGAATATTTTTTGCAATGTGTTTAATGAACTGGACAAAATAGTGCAAAACAGAGGACACTGCAGGAAAACTCTTGAAGTAGCTAAGATTCACAAGATATTGTAGAGGCAATTGTGTTAGAGACAGTTATATATATTTTTATTTGTTTTTGTACACATATTTAATATTTTCTCATGAACATTTTCAATGTTAATTAATCATTCTATCTACAAACATATCTTGTTCTCAGATAAAAGATATTAAGTCCAATTTATTATCAGAAACATTGTAATAGCTTTACATTTTATTATTATTATTATTATTATACCGAATTTAATCCCCATCCCATCTTCCTTTCTCTTCTCCTTTCCGCCTCCTGTGGAAAAGTGTTGTTTTTTCTTTTCATTCTCTTAATTTTCTTATTTTTTTATTTTTGTCACTCTTTTCATTGTCTTTTACACTGATTGCCAAACCAAGCCCACACTGCATAGTGTTATTGTATTTAATAATTCATAGGAAACATTTAATTGGTTGTATTTATTTACTATTATTTTTATTACCATCTTAACCATTGTTGATTAACTGTATATTTTTGTAATACATACATATATTTATGATAGAGAAGAAAAATGACCAGAACATGGGTGAATTCAACTCTAATTGTCGCACACTGAACAGGTTTGGTAGGGTTGTTTGGGATAAATTAAATATACAAAAACTCAAACCTGCGTACAGAACGTTTGGACAGGTTTTGACAGTGCGCAAACGTCACTTAGAACCAAAGTTGGGTTAATAAAAGATATTACATTATAAACATTTATTCCGTTTTAACTACTGCCGGGGAGATTCAAATTCACTCAACTGTCGCACGGGATATACATGGTCAATGGACTGATATTTGACGTTTGACACACAACAAGCATGAAGCGAGGCTCAAGTGGGTAAATCTTTGATGGTTGTGCACGCGGGGGAGCGAAAGAATTTACATGTAGCCGAATGTGGATAGGGAATGAAAAAATATTAATCACATCTTAATAATAACAATGACTGTCAATGACCTTCATTAGCTGAAACTAGAAGGTGAAGAAAATAAATTTTGATTAAAAGTGAACAGTGGCTATATTTTATTATATTAATGTAATGGGTATCACCAAAAAATTGCGGAAAGTTTTTAAAAATGGTTTAATAATTATTATTATCAATGTGTTAAATTTACTCAGACAGCAAAATAACAACACACTGCGCGCGGTGCACACAACCGACACTATGCGTCAACTGACGCCAAGTACGCTGTTGCATTATTATCCAGCGTAAAGTGGTACTATGTCTCACATATAACTATTTCTCACACATTGATAGATTACCTACTACATATAGCCGAAAGCCAAATAATGTCATGGGAGCAAAATTCCCGTCTCAGAGATTGTTTTGAGTCGAAAATCTCATCTGTGGACACGAGCCATTAGAATAACGATCCGTCTCCGTGGAGAGCGATGAGACGGTAAATATGTAAGTTTGACATTGAACAAATCGCAGTGAGCTCGCTATCGTGGGCATCAAATTGAATGCACTCTGGGACGTCGGGATTGTAAATCATGCCATTCAAACATTTGCGGGATAAAACTATTTCTTGAAATAGAATTTTCAATCCCGAGCATATCTGGGAGCGGTCTGCCGTCGACCGAGTTGCTATGACTTTTCTCATTCCCATTCATTGTATTGTTTATTTAGCGGAAATTTCTAAAGAGAAATATGCTATGGAAATGTTAATTAATTTTATATTTATTAAAACGTAACATTTAAATATCACCATTATTTAAATTATCACAAATTAATATAACCCATTAAACCGTATATATTTTCTCGCAAATTATTGTTTATCGTATAATTTATTATTATAGTTCGTCGTACAATTTACCCCTACTGGCCCGCCACTAACAAATAGGTACGTTTGTATCCTTGAAAAACTTTCGACCTTCCGGTTACAAGGGTTGATTCTAGTTCATTCTTGTCCTATATAAAGCTTAAAACATTATTTTGTGTAATGTTTCTTGGCGATTACTAGTGTAGTTTCTTCTCGTGTATCGGGTCGGACGATGTGGCAATAAAATTCGAATGCTTACAGCATATATATTTAGTAATCTTAAAGACCCGAGAGAAAAAGAGACCGACGCAGCGACTCAGCTAGTCTTCACACACACACACACCTACTTACGTCTGTCAAACTAGCGCGCGCCTCACACACACACACATATGACAATTTTACAGCATTAATTTATATTACATTTTATAACTAACTTACCATCACGCCATTTCTCCACAGGGGTAGGTATGAGGAGAGGAAAGAATGTCACACACAGTGGCGTAACTATAAAAATGGGCCCCAATGCAAAATAGAAACGGGGGCTCAATTTTGTAATATGTAAGAATATTTAGTAACACGCGGTTTAATCTATTAAGTATTGCGAACAAAATGTGTCCCTATTATGTGTCTTTTTTTCATGAAAAAAACAAAAATGTGTTTTTAGGTATTTTTATACACTCGCAAAAGAAACGAAACCCTTCTTTCATTTTACAGCGATGGTCTGGTCTCTAACCCAACAAACACATTACCGGAGAACTATTGCATACATCAATAAAGATTTCACGTTGTTTTCGTAATAAATACAATTTAAAATTTAATAATTCTATTGTGGTCTATGTGGAATTTATAAATGACTAACTAAAGTACCCGGCATTTCCCGAGCCATAGCAGAAGGAAGAGGCTTCATTTAGGGGAGTGGGGGTAGTTTTTTTTTCGAAATAAGATGTAGACAGTAATTTTCCTCTTATTTTGAATGTCAAGTGTGCAAAATTTCATCAAGATGTTCCAAAATTGTGCTTTAGGGGTGGGAAAGGGAGATGGGGGTAGTTTTTCGAAATCTCATGTAAACAGTGATCTTCCTCTTGTTTTTAAGGTCAAATTTACAAAATTTCATCGAGCTCGGAATAAAACTGTAGATTTGTATAAAAAACAAACCCACTCACAGACGCTCTTCTTTATATATATATATATATATATATATATATATATATATATAGATTACTCCATATTAGCGCTCGGAAAAGTATCAATACAAAAAGTACTGTGAGGCCTATATGGTTCTACTCATTCGTCATCAGGTTGGCATTTATTTAATGCTACTATGACAACTATGCATCAAGGTCCCGCACATAGTGACAGGACGATGCCGCACAGCTGTCAACACAAAATTGCCCTCATAAACCTCGACAACTTCCACTTTATTGAGATATAAATAAAAACATATTAAATAAGTAATTGTCAATACAATATACATGGTGTAACAGACCTAGTCCACAATATTTTATGAGTGAATACCTGACTTAATTACGAGTTGAAAATGTTCAAGGGATATGATATAATGTAACATTATAACAGTATAATTGGTGAGATAAAACATCAAGTAAATATTTATGTTAACTTTTGGTTAACATCTACATGTAATATAATAACTACCGAGTTATTGTTACACTAAAAATAAATTATTATTTTTGTTGTCAATCTGTAAGTTTTGGGTGAAAAACCATGTTCTACACAGATTAGTTGGTAACTTTCCGTATCGAATTAACTTAAAATTGAATACGGGTGTGGGTATGTACATAGGTTGAATACTCAAAGCTTAGCTCAGATGGCGCCACTAATCTTATGAAAGTATTTTATTCACGTAATAAAGCGTGGCAACCTCAAAAAATCTTTTTTATAAATTTTTGATAGTTGTTCAAATTGATCCTCCGAAATTCTTAAAATTACTTCCATAAACTTCCATAATCTTTTAATTCAATTATTTACATAGCTTTCAATATCTTCTAATTCCTTTTAAAATTTCGACTTAAAACTTTCAACAACAAAATTGTTCATTTGTTGTATCTTTTCTATAACAATGTGTTTTAGAATCTACATTCCTCGAAATATTGTTTTTCAATTTTATTATTTATAAATCAATTTGTAATCCCAACAGCTTTGCGGCGAGGATTGCTCTTCATTTAGTAAAATAAAATAATTTAAAAAGTATTTTAGAAATCATATAAAAACTACGGTTAAAATTACTAATGGCCCATGTCCATGATGAGACTTCTCTCGGAGATTCGACTCGAGTGCGTACGCGAAGAGATTTATGAATTATTTCAATTCAATCAATCAGGTTAAAAGTTGTAGTGTGAATCAATATTAATATTTTATTTATTTATAATGTCTTCTAGACTTGAACCATGCATGCACACGTAGAAAGGTATACATAATTTTATACAATTGTGAGTATGAATAAAAATATCAATGTTTTAGTTTTAAAACACAAAATTGAATTCACAATATTTATCACATTATTTCAAATATAGATATAATTTACCTCATTTGCTATGGAACTGAAACTAACTGTCTGATAAAAAAAAGTAATCAAGTAGATTAATTCATATTTTTAGAGATCGCTTAAAAGTATTATAACTTATGTGCCTACCAAAGTACGATATATATAACTTCTGTACCTATAAACACTCCACTTTACTTCTGTAACCCTTAGTAATCTGTAAAATTGTGGCCTTACTACCATAATGCAAAGAAAAATCGAAAACGAAAAACATTATGTTTCTAAAATATGATTTTAAATAATCTTAGTCATTTAGATTCGGGTTATTTTTAGAAAAAATACTAAATTTATCCACGTCTGTTTGTAGTACCGTGTCAACTTCACTTACTTTCAGGGTATTTGTTCATAAAAATGCAGCTGATAAAAAAGGTTGATCCGGTACTTTTTATGCCAATGAATAAATGTTGCCACTTAGTAAGGCAGAAACTCGACACATGTACATTTGCGGGTATAGACAAGGAAGTGAAGAAAGTCTAATAAATTTAAACACAACATAAAACTGAGCTGTATAAAACTCTGATACGATAAGTGTACAGTACTTACCTGGACTGTAACAAAAGCATATGAAGCAACGCTGAACGTACTTGAAAGAAGGATTCTCAGGAGAATTTTCGGAGCTGTCAAAGAAAATGAAGTGTGGCGTTAACATTACGACCAGGAACTTTAAGGCCTGTATGAAGCGCTGAAAGTCACAAAACTTATAAAATTAAAGGAGGCTTCGGTGGTTATGTCGTGTAGAGCCTATGAATGATCCCCAAAATGGGTACTCAATAATAGTTTGACACAAAACGAAGATGGGCAGATTCAAAATGAGGTGGCAAAATTGCACAAATATAGACATGTCCATTCTTAGCGTCAGCAATTGCTGGGAAGCAACCCAGTGCAGAAACCGTTGGAGGTATGATCTTGAGGAGACCAAGAGCCATACCGAGTTTTAGATAGATGATGATATATACAACATAACACAACAATCATAATACATAAGCATTACACGTGTAACTATAAACATTACACATAGTACACGTATACTTCTAATAAAATAATTATATTACTGTCTAATACTTTGTCACCTAATATGAGAAATAATTGTCATTACTAGATTATTTTTTTAATTAATCAACTGAAATTGCGTGTTCAACCTAGGCAGGTTTCCATTTCCCACGTGTTCAGTAATAATTTATTTCGATACCAAGGTACGCTAAGGTACAAACCAACTATTGAGTATAAAAATTAAAATATGATTTTTTCTCGTCACTGTTGAATAGTTTTCACCTAATGTTAACTTATTCAGTCCGACAATACGTATTGACGTATTTGTGAGGGCTGTGGTGAAATGTCAGACACTGAGCATGGTGCGCAATAAGTTTGATATACTCGTATTATGCAGTTTCAGTAGCCACAGAGAATGGTGACCCACCGCTTACCAAAGACCGATTTATGAGAAAAAGCTCCCATATAGGTCCTTCACATTCACCGCCAGATTAGCGTATTTTTACGCTACTTGGTAACCGTGCATGCAGCAATACCGTATAGCGGCAATGCAACACGGCATGGCTGCCAACCAAAGACCATTCACTGTCCGTACAGTGCGGAAAAAAAACATTTATTCAGTAAAACAAAAATAAATCAGAACCACACAACAGTAATACAGTAATAGAAGAAATATACACACAAGTGGTACGGAAAATGGCGATTCCTGAACAGAACAAAAAAGGTTTCTTCCGGTAAAGAGAAGCCAGAACAGACAGGTTTTTTTTGAGCGAGAAGAGGAAGGGCAGATAGCTCTCACCCTCTTTCTAAACTCCTGACCGTCTCAAAATCTCCCAGCGAGACGCCCACATACTCGCGAACTCCCGGAAAAGTCTGAAATTACTTTCGTTCAGGGTACTTAGTTCTTATTTTTTTAAATAAGAGGATCACACAGTTACTGTCGATTCGCAATACTACGAAAAAATGTTACTAATTAATGAATTGCATCCCTTAAGCAGGGGCATAAACTAATGACTTATAATTTCAACAAGACGTAGCAATAAGGCGTACAGCTCGAATGTATATGACACCTTTAAGAGGAATGTTTCTTGGACGGCTCGTATCTCAAAATGGTGATGTTAAATGGCCGGCAAGATCTACGGATTTGATTTGCTGCGATTTTTTCTTATGGGGATGCCCGAAGTCCAAAATATTTGTAGACATGCCCCACACATCACAGAAGTTGAGAAATAACAAAACCAACGAAATTAGCCACACAATTAGCGCTGCCATCTTCAGTCTGAAGATGACCGCGACAGACTGAAACCGGTTATGGTCACAAATCAATAAATGGTGGAAAAAAGTTAAAAAGTGTAAAACCATTGATACCTACGGTATCTTCTACAAGAAACAATGTATACTGAAATTAAGAAATACAAACATAGATAAAAAAAACAAGGGTTTATAAATTATACATACAAATACTAGGGGTTTACAGTTAAATAAATTTGAAATTTTAGAAATAAGAAAATGTGTTAATAGCAAGCTAAATATTATAAATAACCAAATATTCTTTGCAAATCGTTTAGTTCTTACGTTAGGTATTAAAACATGTAGAATAATCAATAAATAGTGGTTTAAACAAAGTATTTTGTCTAATTATTAATTGAGGCCACAAAGTAAGTTTACAAATAATAAATCATTAAAATGGAACTCCACCAAGAATTAACAGTTTTAAAATTTGAAATAATATATGTTTCGTTTTAATCTCTGTGTTTCAATTACTAAGCTGATAATCACACGATAAAAACTGTCAATACTTATTGCTGGACCCTGTATATACAATATATATATTCAACATTGTAAATATATACAACTCTTCTCACAATCGTAAACAATGGTTTGAATGATTTATTAATATATAAATTAATCACCAGAAAAAGTATATCTATCAAAAATATATTTAATTGCTGCCAAAATTCGAACTTGGACCACTTCCTATCCGGAGAAGCGCGTTTTCCATTTTCGCTATAGCAATAGAATACATTTTTGACAAATTTAAAACTTATATTTTTCTGCAATATTTTCAATTGATACATCTACTATTCCATTTTTAATTTACTTAATTGATTTACTAATAATTTATACTTTTTTTAAATACAAATTTAATATATTATTAGAAAGATATCCCGGTAGCAACAATAATATTTTTCGATAAAATTGATTATATATATATATATATATCTTTCTGACTAATACATTTAATTTATATTTTTTTTAAATATTACAGACCTGTGTTCTGAATTCATACATTTACTTTTAACGACATTTACTTCTTAACAAAGCATTATGCAAAAGGAGATTGGCACTGCAAATTATAGATTACAATTTTTTTAGCACTGTCCAAAAAATATATTATACGTTACGAATATTATACAGCTATGGCCTGTGTCTACGGATGACATTTTTATGAGATTTTCCACTCGAGACAATCTCTGAGACAGGGATTATGCTCACATTAAATTCGTTAGAGACAACTCTGTGTACTGCCAAGTTTTTGATAGATTTGCCGTCTAAGTCTGTTCAGTTTGTCTAACTTTCCAAAATATTTTTTTGTAGGTATCTTTGGTTCTAGATAATGTGTGTGCTCACGTGTCATGTAAACCGAACATGGGTTTGAGTTTTTGTCTTTTTCTATCAATCTCAAACGGATCTCTGAGTTTATCTCCAGATCAAAATCTCAACACTCATATACACAGGCCGTTATGATAACATTTATTTATTATTATCAGTCCACGTACACTTACCCTTTTTCTAATACAATTTATTTGTACATGACTATACGAACTTTTAGACTGAATAAACATATACTGTACAAACGATCAACAGTGTACAAACTACAGTACTGGATATACTATGCCCAACACGGCGAGACCCTTCACTGTGGCTTGTCTCTAATTAATTGTCTCTCTCTGTCAGCGTCACCAACTTTCTGAATTCAATTTATTTGACGTAAAATCCCATCTATAACGCTCGAAGACGCCAATTCATTCGCTCGGGACGCAATGCGATCAACCACCATCGGTGCCCCATTGTAGTCACTACCCCTGGGGACCACCCCCCGCCTGCTTAATGACCGGTCATGGGTCACGGGTCACGGGTAAAGCCAAATAAAGACCCATTAATATACTGACTCCTATCCAGCCGACAGCGAAGCTCGCTTATTTTTCGTCATAAAAATGAAGCTTTATTTTTTAGCAATATTAGAATATGTCCAAGAACACACAATTACTGAATTTTTACTTACAAAGGCATTATTATTAAATAAATAACAGATATCTCATAGAGACGAAGCTATTTTTTTATTATATTTAATGGAAAATATATGGAAATATGGGGTAATTACAGGGCTTACAACCTGTCTTCGGCTGACTTAAGTGATCACTTTATATAAATATAACGTTCAGCATTCTCAGCTATCAATCTCCACATCTATCAAATTTTTGAAAGTTGTGGAGATGTGTAAATATGTGGATTCGTTTCGAGTACCACTACACCATCGCTATCTATGGACCCCAACTTCCATATATTTTCCATTAAATATAATAAAAAATACCTTCGTCTCTATGAGATATATCTGTTATTTCCTTATTTTTTATTTATTTAAAATTCTTCTTATTACTAAATAAATCTATTTAACAGTCAGCAAGTAGTCGTAGACACCATATTTCTTCGCGAACCGATAGTTCTGGTACCTCTATTGGTTTTCTAAATTAGAATAAATTAACAAAAGTGAGCTCCCTTCCAGGCTATATTGCTAATTTACATTAAACAGGTTTACTCGAGATGGGAGGAAATGGGAGGAGTTAACAGGAGATAGGAGGAGACAACGGAAAGACGGAATATAAGAGTGAAGGGAACAAGGTTGGCCCTTTATACACTGTTGTCGGTTGTAATAAATCGCGGAGTGACACATTTTGTTACGCACGTGATGTAAACAGTTTTCATAGACGTTAAATTCAGTAGTTAAATGAAGAATGAGAATGGAATAAAATTATTAGAATATTAAATATTTTTTTATCTTTCTGTTATTTATGAACAAGTAAAGTCATTGACGAGGCACCCTGTTCTGCTTTTACGTGCTGCCTTCCCGTGTCGGAGAACGCGCATGGCCGCGCGGAACGTACAAGTAGTGTCGTGCGCCGCCATTAATTTGTAGTTTAGTATGATTGGTTGGCGTCAGCTGAGGCGAATATCTTTGTACCGACTTGTGAAAATATTGTGAATTAGGGTCCCGAAGGCTGTTGAAGGTATATATTATACTTATAACGTGCTATCTGCGTTTTATTGTACATCACCCGGCTTATGTTTTCATCTGGACACCCACTCGTGCATAGATCTGGGAACTGAAGCAAAGTCGATAGATCGATATTGATATTCTCACTACCACACGGTGAGGTGCATCCTGGCAAAGCTCCATAAATCGTTTTTGTACGAATTTGTAGCATTTGTTTAAAATTCACCCATTTTAACGTCCGGTGTAATGACGATTTTGACACCCAGAACCGATTCCCCCTTTGCCTCTCTATACGCACGGCACTGAGTCACTAATAATGTATTTCTATTTATTGATACGAATCTGAAAAGAAATGCGGCCATGGAGATGATGACATAAGATATTATAATGTCGGCTAGCCTGGTTGCTGTAACGAAAAAGTCGCGCAGTAAAATGAAATTAACTTAATAAATTGCTTAAATAAATACCAAGTAAAATCATTATAAGAATATATTATATAAAGGCTATAAGTATATAGATGTTACAATGAATGTGTATTACCAGTTAAATTATATTTTCACTGGTATAAATATAATTTCACTAATTCAGTCAGTTAAAATGTTCAAAAAATTGATTTACAATTTCACTACTCAATATCAGTGAAACTGTATTTTCTTTTAAAATTAGCAATATTAACTTTGTGGTTAAAATTCATATTTTTTATTTATTATCTTTGTTTTATTAACCACTTAATTGAGTTTAAATACATCTACCGGTTTCGAAAAATACCATTTTCTCCTTCACGATGTCATAACTAACTAAAACATATATTTATTTTTTTACCAGAATCTATTTTTAAAAAATCTATTTAAAAAAAAAATTTTTTTTAGTACCTAACTCAAATCATTACTTAATACAAATTTACTCGAATAATTTTTAGGAAAAAAAATTGGAATGGGACTCGTAGTTAAATTTAGTTGGTTGTTTATAATTTTTTGATTAGTTTTACACGCTTCATTTATCTCCAACGATTCCAAATTATTTTGTGACCAACACCGTTTATATGCAAAATTGACAATCCCAACTTTTTATCAATACCATGACCATTTTCTATCAAATGATTAGCAAATTCTGAAAACCCACTATTGTTCAAACATCTCAAATGTTCCCTTACTCTTATATTAAAATTTCTACCCGTTTTACCAATATAAAATGCAACACAATCCTTGCAACTAAGTTTATAGACACCAGAATTGTTAAATTTATCATCTTTGTCTTTAGAATTTATGAGTAAATTTCCTATACTATAACTGTATTTGTTGATATGGTATAATTAGTTATGTGAGTTTTATAACTTTCATTTTATGCATATCAAAAAAATTGTATTGTCCATGCACTGGTTCAAAAAAATAAAATTACAATTTTTATCAAAAAATATTTTGATAACTAAATAACTCAGATCGAATAATTATTTTGTATATTAATCGATATAAACACGTATTTTAACCGAAAACAAAAACACCTGGACACAGTGGACGTTTTACAACTGTCAATTTGACAGTTTAGAGCAGCATATAATTTCACTGTCTCAATATTTTCGCTAGTATAAATATATATTTTCTGTGTAAATGTATTTGGATATGATTTCACTAAAACGCCAGTTCACTGGTAATACACATTTGCTGTAATATTTATATTGACCCCATCTTAAAATGGAACCGACATATAGAAATGACGAGCAAAAGGATTTAAAAACTGATATGGATGTTCAAAAACATGAGGAATATCATGAGCAATCAACTTCTAACGACGGTATACTACGCCCTAGTCCAATTTATCATTGAATACAAAGTAGTAGGATGGGGATGTACTAAACTGCCCCAAAACCTCTGGATTCAGCACAAAAAATATTACTTAAGGTTATATTCAAATTTCCAATGAGAACAAGCTCGAATATACTTTTCAGCAACCTGGGGATACCCGGACATTTTCCAGATCTACGCTAAAAATATTCTTAACTACATATTCATCAATAAGGACATCTGGAGTTTCCATGGAAATGCCAAAAATACTAGAATCTCAGAGGAGAACAATTTAGCAATTCCTAGGATGTGCACCACATACGAGCGAAAAAGCTATGTGTTTTTAGCACTCAAGTTGTATAATTATTTCCCTAAATACATAAAAAAAAACATTGAGTAACACAGACAGTTCAAAGGCGCAATAAAGCTCTGGCTAAAACTCATACCGAACGTATGTTCATAGCATGGTCACCCCTTCAATATGAACACATACCGAGTCAATACTTCAGACCCATCACTAATGAATGAGCAGCCTGTGAATGCATGTCTTTAATTAAATTTTACTATATTATTTTATCTTTTTTAAATGCAGGTTGGTTATAAATTTCTCAAGATTAAATATTGCATCATATTTTGTTACTTACTCTTTATATTTTTTCCTTCGTTTTTCTTCTTTCTTATTCTAAATTTATAGTTAATAAACTAATTATGTATAATATGTTTGTTGATTAAAAATGTTAAATGTTTGCCTCAACACGGGAAAAGCTCGGTGAGGCAGATATCAAAATACCAAATGTACTTACAAAATATGATATGAAATAAATAAACTATATATATAAAGGAGAGTGTATGTTGGTTTGTTTGTTTTTTATACAAATTTACAGTTTTATTCCAAACTTGATGAAATTTTGCACACTTAACCTTTAAAATAAGAGGAAGGTCACTGTCTACATGAGATTTCGAAAAACCACCCCCACTCTTCTTTCCCAGCCCTTAAATCAGAATTTTGGTACTTCTTGATGAAATTTTGCACAATTGACTTTCAAAATAAGAGGAAAATTACTGTCTACATCCGATTTCGAAAAAAAATACTACCCTCTTCCCCCTAAAAGAAGCCTCTTCATTCTGCGTAAAGCCCGGAAAACACCGGGTACTTCAGCTAGTATACAAATAAATATCAAGTAAAATGTCTCAAAGTATGTGTTGTAAAAGATGGTGCACAATTACAATAAAGTTAAGTATGTATTTCATGATAGAAATATGTAACAATAATATAGATAAATGTGAGGAAATTTTTTTCAGTATTATTTTCATGTGGTGTTTATCGGATTACAGGGAACGTATTCGTGATAGCTGCCATTCTGCTGGAACGTCACCTGCAGCAAGTTGCTAACCACCTGATTCTGTCTCTCGCTGTGGCGGACCTATTGGTAGCGTGCCTAGTCATGCCGCTGGGGGCAGTGTACGAAGTGGCCCAACGCTGGACATTGGGCCCGGAGCTCTGCGACATGTGGACCTCCAGCGACGTGCTCTGCTGCACGGCTTCCATCCTCCACCTGGTGGCCATCGCTCTTGACAGGTGACCTCTCTTATATTTCACATCTATCATTAGGTCACTAGGGCCAATATTGGAGCTGGAAACTAGACCCGGAACCGTGTGATACAAATGAAGATGCCCGGATAAGGTACAGAGTGTAAGCGGCGAACCAAACGGAATGCCAGACCGGTCTACTCGAGGCTCTAAGGCTGAGTGAAAAAACATTCTGCGAGGCGTGCGGGCCGTTAATACGCTGTTAGAATACAAACCGGTTTAAACTTGCACGCTCACGCCACGCCGAACGCAAACAAGCACGCTCTCCCCACCGCTCTAGGCGCCCGCCACTCGGGACACTCGCATTCATATATTGCTATGCACACTGCACGCCCCGCCCCGCAAAACTACTACACTAGCGGGTACACTGATGAACCGCGTTCCGACGATCACAATCAACACTTGAATTTCATACATAGATGTCGCCTAATAACCATACATACATTTACTAAATTTTTAATTTCTTTACAGTTGCCTAATTTTAACTATTACTATATTATTTTTAATTACTACGTACATGTAACATGATGCATATTTATTTTTGTACCTATTGTAGAAACCTAGAGTCAATAAATTCAAAAAATAAATATTTTTTTAAAAATTACCAAAAAATCTGTATATAAAACTAAATTGTCATGGAATATGATATGACAAAAGTATTTAGATAATAATTATGATTAATTTACCAAAACAATTAATACGAAATATTATTATCTGCCACGCCCTGACCGCCGTTCGTTATCGAAACTTTGAAAATAAATAACTTTCCGTTTTAATTCCATTTAGCGATTCGGCAGAAACTTTGCGAAAATTTATTATAAATCAATAAATTAAAAACGATATTAACTAAACTAACGATACTTTATATTTTCTTCCTTTAATTACTCATTGATTAAAATTAAAAACGTTCTGTTTAAGAAAACGCCTAAAAATCAGCCTCTCTTACTCTGAACCATTTATTTCTACAATATGTACTTTACATTCATATTCATATAACCGACTCAATGCCCTTTAGCTATGAAAACTCTCATAATGTCGGCGGTTTCTATCTTATATAATATAAAAAACCGTTGTCAAGCTCTTATCTTGTTGGTATTTTTTAAATTAAACTTTGAGGAACAAACCCGTTATTCCTCGGGGTTCTTATTAAAATTCAAAACTTTGTAAAATTTCAATTAATGACTTAAAAATGTGTTTTCAAATCAATAATTATTTATGCTGATCGTCTGAATATATTATCCCAAATACGATCTTTGACAATTTTTATTCAGAATTATTAAAAAAAACTGTTTGTAATAATTGTAATTAGTTAATCATAAAATTGATTTTACCAACGACGCAAGTAAAAGATATTTGATACCGCGTTAATTGATTTGTCTAACATATCGGTTCTACAGCGTATATAAAATGTATAGAGAACGTTGGGCTTCATAGCCCGATCCCGTGTACTCTATAACATCATTACTCTGCGTATGTCCGAATCACTTTATCATTTTGGTCTCCAAAATCAATTACCCATACCTATTAGATTTCAAATACAAGGGGCGTGTTTGGGATAGAAACAAAGAAGGCAGTACTACCAGAAATTTTCTGAAATAAATTAATATAAATTCTGTCATTCATACGTTATGAACTGAACTCGCGCTCGTCCTACAAGTACGCAGTGGAGCTGAAGAATGGTGATTTTTAATTCCGCCGACTGTCGTAGCTCAGAGCTGAAATTTTTATCCAAAACACGCACAAAAAGTTTTCATTTTGACTCGCAATGATACTACTGCTTTTATTAATTTTCGAATTTGTAACCTTAACATTTCGTTTTCACGTTCAATCGTAAATCGTCAATAATATATATATATAAAACCCTCAGGTCGTAGAATCTGGACGAGCAAATTAAATCCAAGTATAATTTAATATGTTAACACACAAAATATTTTGTTTTTATCGAAAAATACAACGATTTACCAACAATGAATCTGGAAATCTGACATTGTTTTTTCTTTATAAATTATTACTACCCCGCAGTGTCTTTACTATTTGTGCATACAAATATATTTGGAATCATATTTTTAAATAATATTGTTACTATACTCGTATAGAAGTGTGGAATTAAACAATTTTATAAATAATTAATAATACAAAACACTTTGTTTTAACCACTGTTTATTTATAAATCAACATGTTTCGATACCTATGGTGAATAGTTAACTTTTAAATTTTTAATAGTAGTTCCTTCTTAGTTACCCACTACTTTTACTTTATAGTTTTGATTAATTTGTGCTTTTATTTTTGATTTTAGTAAGTATACATTGTTTCCTGAAAAAAGTACCATAGGTATCGAAACATGTTGATTTATCAATAAATAATGGTTTAAACAAAGTGTTTTGTCTTATTATTTATATAATATGTGGCCACAAAGTAATTTTGATAATATCGAATAACAAAAATATTTCATGACATAATTAAACATTTTAAAAGGCTTGTGCGTTGGGTATAATCACACTTGTCTCTAGTATTTCCATATGAATTGATTAACAGTAAAAAAGGTGTTTAGATACATACATATAAATAAATTTTATTGCTTTATAAAATATATGCAAATTAAATTCAATAATGATTGAGACGAAAAAAGATTCCAACCATATGTTCATAGAGATATTCTGATTTTTAATCAGATACAGCTGCGCCACGGCTAATGACGTAAAGTATGTAAATATTGCAGTATTTATTGGAAAGTTTTAATATATCAAGCATATGTCTAAATATTACTACTAAGATTACTAAAAGTTTAAATACAAATGTTAATACAACAAATATGAATTAAATATATTAATTAGAAAGATATACATATAAAATCAATTTTATCGAAAAATATTATTGTTGCGCCACCGGGATTCGAACCTCGATCTCTTTCCTAACCGTAATATATTCAATTCATATTTAATATATCACAGACCTATGTTCTGAATAATTATAACTTCACAATAAGAATGTGTTCTCCTGTTAATATAACATTTTTCAATATGTTAAAGAAACATGTTCCGCCTCATGTATTTCTATGTTTCAAATATAAATACACAAAAATAATTATAGATTTTTTTACGGATTTGAAGAAATTTTATTGACGTTAAAACATGTTTATGTTAAAAAATTTAAAACATTCTTTGAAAATTACAATATAACAAATGTAATACAGTAAATAAATGGTAGACTTAAGTAAACTATGGATCCATTTTGCCTAAAGATGACTGTTGAACAAAAGTATGACATGCAGTGTACCTATGTACAGCAAATAGTATAGTACCGTTAGCTGTTTTAATGTAAATTTTTCAAAAAAGTTTGATCGGGTTATCGTATCCACAGAATCCGTTATATCTGTTTTGAGGTTTCCTGGGACATCGAAAAAAGTGCACTGAAATATTCCGGAAGAGAGACGCTCTGAAATCTACCATAAATTATTATATTAATTTCCCATATTTGCTTTCAGATATGAAAATACACGAACCACAACGGCGATTTTTCATTTGGTTAATTGATTAAATTTCCCACCTTTTCCTAGTTTTATATACATTTTTTTATTATACAACCTATAAAAAACGATATCTTAATATATATCTAACTAAAATAAGAATAATTCAATTCAAATTAATTAACTAGAAAGATATACAGAAAAATATGTATCTATCGAAAAAATATTTAGTTGCTACCGGAATTCGAACCGAAAATATAATTATTAAGGAGAACACATTCTTATTGTGAAGTTGTAATTATTCTGAACAGCCGTTTTGTGATTTTTTAAATACTAATTTAATGTATTAATTATAAATATATACATATGAAATCAATTATGTCGAAAAATATTGTTTATATGTTTATTTAACATTTATTTATTATGTTGCGCAAAAACAATATTTTTCGACAAAATTGATTTTATATGTATATATTTATAATTAATACATTAAATTAGTATTGAAAATATAATTTGTCGTAATTCTAATAGCTTGCTGCAGTGGAATGGTTAACACGTTTCCCGGAATATGAAGTGGTCCAGGTTCGAATATCGGTAGCAAGTAAATATTTTTCAATATGTCATTTCTAGTTGATTAATTTTATTTATATTAAAATACCACAGAACTATGTTCTGAAAATCAGTTTCCCAACAAAATGTGTTCTCCTTAATAATAAAATTAGGTTTGTAGTGATATTAATGTTATTAAACTGAAACAGATTGTTTTATTGTTCGCGTATTGGCACCATTCATTAATTTATAGTAAAACTACCTCTAACACTAAAAACACTTTACATACTTATATTTTTATCTCAATGCACGTTATCAAGTTTATATCGTAGATATTATTTGACTGTTAGAAAATGATTAACAATATGGAAAACTTGTTACTAGCCTTAATTTGGTGATATATGTCTTACGAAACATTCTGTTGTCATTTCGCCTAAATTTTCATAATAAAATACGTAAATATATTTGGAGTTTGGAGTATTGAAACACTTACGTATCTAGAAAACTGGACGATTAGATTATGTTCAACTAATGTCTGATAATACGATCGTCACACCAAACTATTTGAATTTACTTTATCACGTTTTAATATAATAGACAATAATTTGAAGAAAGCTTCAGCTATGGTAATTTATGTTTGATAAGTTGCCAGTACGGCGTGATTTATATAATATGCTATTTTTAGATGAGGTATTAAAAATATGAGTTTTATCCTAAAAGAGTTTCATATTTTTTTAAATTAACATGTCTCGCGTAGCTGTGTTTTCTTATCGACCTGGGTTATTTTAGCCTATTCTAAAAGTAACGAATTATTAAGTAATTTATCCATCGCTGAAAAATAGAGTGAACGTAGATATTTACGCTCGTGTAATGTTTCTATTCGAATATTTTGAAACGAACCGTAATGTCAGTATTTCTATTACTACTTTAAAATATTATTAAATTTGAATACGTTATAATTGAAGAGTCGTTTAATATTATATAATAAGATTACACAAATATGGACCCAATATATGATCCAATCAGATAGAGATGAATCAGAAGCATGGCTATCCAACATTCTAATATAATTTATGCAATACCTACACTAATAATTCTCCAGTCCTACAACACTCCCACTATAAATTATTATTTTATTTTTACTTTTTTATACATATTTTTAATTATCTTTTTATTCCTTTCGATGATTTAAATAACACCACAACAGCACGAAAAAAAAAACTGGCTACTTTAACACAGACTTCAGTCTAGCAAAGTAGCCAGGACAACGCTGTATATATCCCACACAATAAACTATGAGTATGATGTATTATGTTTATTATATATAATATATTCACCTCTATTAGAACAAAAATATGTATGTCATCTAATAAATAAATTGCAGTCATAACACGATGTTACGTTACGTCACTAACGGTTAGTGATATTTGTGAATATGCGTACTTATGTGTCTACTTGTTTATTCTGCAATTGTCTAAATATGTCAAATCTAGTGAAAAATTAATAAAGAGCAAACTAAAAAAATCGTACGATACTGTTGGGTCAGTTACGCTGACCACGACGACTGTGATGTTTTTTATGTTCATGTACGTGAGCCTAAGATGCATTTTATATGTATATGAGGCTGCTGTGTACATTTTTTGAATTAAATTATCAATATATTTCACTAATAACTTAAAAAATTAACGAAAACAAATACTAATCTCAAAATAACATATAAATTTGAATTTAACGATAATTTGCGTATTTAAACGAATTGTTTCAATACAAAATGTACCGTTCGGTTGCCAACTCGACGTAACAGATGTGCCAATGGCCGACTGGCGACTAGCGACGCCACACGGCTCCAACAAAAAAAATACAGCGGAATTTTGTGCAACTACGTGTCACAATTTAGAATCATTGTCGAAAGTTTAAAGTTGTTTTAAATTTGAGCGCTCGTGTATAACTTTAGAAAGTTACAGATTATTCTGTACAAATATCATTGCAATCTATTGATCTATCTATCTATCCAATCTATCTATCTATTCGATCTATCCATCTATCCAATAGAGGATAAGAGCAAGATTGGATTTACAGTCAAATCAGCATTTTTATTTAGTAGATTCACAGACGCTGGAATTTTCGTTGGCCGTAAGGGATAAAAGTCAAAATAAATTTATAAATAGATAATATAAATTCTAACGTTTGATATACTATTATTGCTTGGAAGTTAACCATTTTTGGAATGTTTACCAACTGAATTTTTTTTTATATTTATGGAATATACTATATAAAGCAGCACTTTAGTTTTTATTTATCTTTACTTCGTAAGTAAGTAGATGAAATAGAGTGAGTTCGTGAGCAAAATTTTTTGTCGTTAATTATCTATCTTTAAGTCTCGCAAGATTGTGGTGATGTTACTTACTTCGCCTATTTTACATTTTTACAGTAAACTATCAGTGAATACCACCCCTATAAACAGACGTCAGATTTTTTCATGTTAAAATAAATGAAATTTCCAGCCTTGATATATTCACAAAATGATAATAGCTCTTTGATTTGCAATTCTAAAATAAATTAATTTCCATATTAAAGTATTCGGTTAGTTAGTTCGGTCAGTTAGTTCCAATGAAGTAACGGGATTTTTGCTCTTACGGTGAATATCACTTAATAGATACGGAATTTGTAATGTTGGCTGTGCCGATTTATGATAGGTGAGCAGAGGCGGATCTACTATGAAACTAATAAAGCTTAAGTTTTAGGGCCCCTAATCCTAGAGGGCTCCGAGAGGCGAGCTTAGTCCATATTTCTTAATTAAAATTGGAACTGCTGGATGAGGGGATGTTTTTAAAAAATATGAATAATATACTGTAATTCAATCAGTATTTAAAAAAAAAACATTCATTACACGTGTCCCTTTTTGCGTATTGATTTCGCATTTTTATTTATTTTAATATTTAAAATTAGATTATTAAATAGTTCGCCATTTTCACATTTTTTCCAAGCGTATTTACTTTTTCACACTCTCATCATCTACATTTTTAAATAAAATTCCAACACAGTCATTGCAAATTCCTTTCTATTAAGCTTTTTAAAACTCGACCTTTCAGAATAACAAGGTTCCATCTAACACTAACACTATTTTGAGAAAATGAGCTCATAAATGTTGATTGATTTTTCATATATATTGTATATTTTGTTTTGAGTATGCAAATATGATCAACATTAAGGTTTTGACTAATTTTCAGTATTATAAATGACCACTGTGAGATGAGGGAAATTAAAAATAAAATAAAAACATTGCAAATGAACAATAATGATCCATAAATTGAAAAAAATAATTGATGCAATTGGAACTGCAGCTCTTGCTATTTCTTTTATGGACGAAATAAAGAATAATGCATTTGGAACCCTTTTCACGCAATAACTCAAATTAGCCTAAAATGTTAGTTGGAACCTTGTTATTCTAAGTGCTCGAACTGTCAAATAACGTTTTTTTACTTAATCAGTTCGAATACAGGCTTCTGTCACTGACAGATCTGATCAGTCCGATTGGACTGACTGACAGTAATCTTTTCATACAAATAAATAACTTTTCCATAATTTTCATCCTCACATAACTCGTAAAATAGGCTTAAGAAATTCGTATTCACACCAATCATTTGGCGAGCAGCAGCTGAAGATATTTAAATCAAAATCTAACTGTTTAAGTTCCCCTAAAAATACACTAAAAAATCTATTAACAATGTTTAATATTACAATGATGTCAAGTTTGTAAAAATTAAAACGCAATAATATTTGTATGCGATCCGATCCTACGCGTTTATTTTGTTTCGACATATTTTTGAACATTTAAAATAAAATACTCCGATAATTTATTATTAAGGCTTATGAATTTTATTTGTGATTTTAATAAATACGAATGCGTCAGATATTTATGAATACGGATTTTAGTCTGATTATTCTAAATGTTTTAAGATAATAAAAAAAAAATGTCCAACTACAGCTATGAATACATAAAATATTGTAATTTTCCTTTTGCATCTCGTCCTGCCTTCTTTAGTAAAAATTGAATTTATCTTACAACACTTTTTGAATCTAAATGTAGAATTGTATTAAAATTCGCCGCGCTTCAGCTACAGCGCTGTTAATCATTATTAGTGAAAGCAGTGGCACCCCTTCGTATTCTGGCCTAGGGAGCAGAAAATACACTTGCGGTTTGCGGGATGTTTCCCCATGAATATTCCAACTTCTTTGATATGCGTGAATTTTTAGTACCTACGCGTGAATTATTACATTAAAATTTTCTATTAGCTACCTATACCAACCGTAAAATTGTCTGCGGTTAACGACTTAACTATATATATTTTTACGTAGATTCTATTAAATTAATATTTTTTTAAATTATACTAATAAAATATTAACTTGGGCTACATCCAAACGTAGAGCGAGTCTCTTATATAGGTTAAAATATAACAAAAAACGCAGCTGTACCTCTCCTAATCTTAAATCGTAGCTGCTCCCTTAAATAGAGTAAGAATATTCAGCAAATAATTTGAGAATACAAATAGAGTGAGGACTGTTCAGCAAATGAAGTGAGAATATTCAGCAAATAAAATGACAATGTTCGGCAAATAAAGTGAGAATTCTCAGCAAATAAAACATAATTAAATAAAATAGTGTTTTAGTTTTAAACCACTTTTATATGCACATATTCTAAAGTCAATTAGTTTCAGTTGGACCCAACCTTCTTCAGGACAATATAGTATATAGACTAACCTAAGTACAAATATTTAAATAGGAGGTTATGAAGACAGAGCAACAGTACAGTAACATACAGTGGGACAGAGTATCAAGTAGGAGGTGGGAGAGAAGGGTAGGGATTACATGGGAAAAACTTAAATATCGGACTATTGGATAGATTTATTTGGTTATTTAGTATCTGTATATTATTATTATTTTATTTGCTGAACATTCTCACTTATACTTTTATTTATTTTGTTACTATCAATATAAATACTTATATCATTCCTTTACTAGACAGTGCATATATTTGCTACAACATATTAGTAAAAGTAGATAATATCGCGAGTCTAATTTTTTTGCACATGTTTAAATAATAAATTAAATCTAAAAAACATTTTATTTAACCAAACGTAAATAAATCACACGCTATACTTATATAGAATCGACTTACTATTAAAGTCATAATGCTATGATTGGTCATTAATATACTAGGAATAATTTATAGATATCCAAAAAGCTTGACAGCGCAAAGTTTCTATCGATATTTTTTACCGAACGCAGAAGTGCAAAACTTTATACGGTTTAATGCTTTGGCATATTACATTTAATATATATAATTGTTTACTTTACTGTATTTGATTTAAGAATTGAAATTAAATATGTATATTTTAAATATTCCTAGTAGAGTTTTTAATATTGCTTGTTTATTTTACAGTAAATAAACACACCTAAAGTCGTGAACCAAACTCAAAAATGAAACATTTTTTATTTGAATTGTTCAAAGTACATAAAATAATATCATTAATAATTAATTAGTATACGATAAGTTTTAAAAAATAATAATTTAATGTAGACAGACAAGTATATAAAAATATTATATTTATTGTTATTGTGTTTAGTTTGTAAAACTCCATGTTTATTTTAATGAAATTTGAAAAATCTAATTATAATAAATATTATTATTGAGTACTGCGTTATCCACTGTTTTAAAACGTCCTTAACCGCCGAAACCGCTGTAACATCTAAATAATGCTTACGCAAACTGACAAAACTCGACAATAATATTTATTATAATTTGATTTTTTAAATTTGATTAAAAATAAAAAGATATTTTTGGATTTTGAGAATAATTTTAAAAAATATATTAAAAAACATAATTTAATGCTCTTGAAGATTTAATTTAATTTAGTGTTTGTGTATATAAATATTATTTATCTGTTTGTGTATATGTAAAAACCTAAAATAATTCAGAATACGCTTGTAAATAAATATTTAAACAGATCTACATATATTAAGAATATTTTCACGTACTCACGAGTAATTTGTAAAGCTATTTGCACGTATTATTGAGATATTAAATTAAGAGATAACAAAAATATTTTAATACAATATTATTCGATTTAGACTTATTTATACAGTCTATCTCTATAGTATATTATACAAAAATACGAAATTATATTTTCATATATATGAAATATTTAAATCATTTTTTTAAATACTATTTTTTCAAATTTTTATTGTAATTCTTATTATGACAGAATACGTAAATTATCAGATTATAATTTTTATGTTCAGAATGTATATTACTTAATAGTATAATCAAAATTTTTTTTTTAATCAATTTATTTCACATTCTTTAAGCATTTAAAACATATTTGTATGATTAACTTTATGGAAAAATAAAATTAAATTCTAAAAAATAAACATCAATTACTTGTCGATTACGATTCGTCAAGCATTTGCAAATATTAAAATCCTTCAAAAAGATTTTGCAAAAATTCATTTAAATAAAAATACAAAAAGTATGGTGTTGGAAAAACTGGCCTTTGAACTAGACTTTTAAATTTAGTACGTGTGTGTCAGTCCCCGCGGAGGTCACGGTGGGTACCTCATATTTTTCTAGTGAGGATTTACAGTCGTATTCGGCGGGAATACAGATGGCGGTTCTCGCGGGATGGGATGCCGAGATAAATTGTATTCAGACGGGTCGGCGATGAATTTCCTTCCCCCGGTTGCAACCCGTAAAAAGTATTTTCCTTCAGTGTAAAATTTCGCAAAAAAAAAGGTTCTCTCGTGTGTCAAGATTTTCATAACATTAATATGCAGTAAACATATTGAGAATACGGTCTACGTTTATTGTGATTTTTACACTGGCACCACCTAACAGATTTTACTCAAATGTTTTTGGGATGTATATACTTTGAAGATGAAATTTGGCTTCTTCTTTATAGTGGATCAAAGTTCTATCAACAAAATAATGTTTGGGATCTGGCAATGACTATATTCTTTTGATCGATAGATTTTTTTCTGTTTGTTTCTGAGTGATTCGTATAATTTATTTTCTTTTCTGTGTATTTTTCTACATGATTTATCTGAATTTGTTTTATTTGAGATCAGCAACTACAATATTCACTCGACATAGCCAATTACGATTGTATCTGGCAATAAAGAAAGCTGGTCACTCCCTCCCTCACCCCCCTAACCCCATCGACTGTCAGTAGATACAAAAACATAGGTCTCCCCCTAGCGACGATTGGTAGATCCTAAGATATCTCCACACAATGACTTAACTAATTAAGACGTCGGTACACCACTACCCAGACTGTACAACCTTATGTAAATTTTCTACTCCCTATTTCTTTATTTCAATAAATTGTGACAGACGAGTCCAAGGAGCTAGGCAAGCACTTCTCCGCAGACCGTTCTTTCGTCAACATCTCAAGCGAGCCACTCCAGCCTTCAATTTTATTCGCGTAATTAACTTTATACTCATAGTACCTGCCATTGTAAATAATCCCCCAATAAGCGCCAACTTTTGTTAATTCTGTTTTATATAAATACCTTGCTCTAGACACAGCATAAATACTTACACGCACATTTATATAAACTGCGACATGCACTAACACGTGTGAGACTAGAAGAGAGTTAGGACCTTCAGTGTCACCATGTACAAAACCTTCTGATCCGAATCGCATACATACAAACGTCGGTCGCTCCATCTGAGTTACTCGATTTAATCGTTCCATCATTTGATAATTTATGTATTGATTTAAAAAAAGGTAACATATAAGGTCGAAAAATTGTCGCTAAAAATAATGCCGCTGTAGCTTAGTTGGATAAAGCACCTCCCCCGGTTAGGGAAGAGATCCAGGTTCGAATCCCGGTAGCGCAACAACAATATTTTTCGATAAAATTGACTTTATATGTGTATCTTTATAATTAATATATTTAATTCATATTTAATAATATTATTATTATTTATTTTATATAGGTGTTTAAAATGCCGTTTGATTCTCAATAGATTGATAGATAGACTCAGATCTGTCCAAAAGTAATATACAGTGTTGTTGCAGGGGTGATTTCTCACGAGCACACAGATTTTCAGCTCTGGTTATGGGAAGATATGTACGAATTTTTCAAGTAATTTAGGAAAAATTTTGATCAAAAAAGTATTAAAAATTAATCCACTATCACCTAGTTTGTTAATTTGTTAATTTTTTAACTTAATTTGTACATTATTTTAAAATATAATACGTAAAAAACACTCACCAAAAAAAGGCTATCGATAAAGTGCATTTTAGTTTTAAAATTAAAAAATATAATTTAATGCAGCTAAAAGTAGATATAAATAGATTTTGACTCACAGACTAGTAAATAAATAGACATGAAATAAAGTGTATATATAGGAGAGGAGTTTGGAACATTAGTTACGGAACTAGGGGCATTCTACACACATTATTGGTGGAAACATAAATCCTATAGTTTATGACACATGTATGCAACAGTAAAAGTATTTACTCTTCGAAAATTAAATCTTTATGTAAACAAGTCGTATTTTTTATATTAATACATATGTCAGCGTTTAAATTTTCGTTCCAATCGAGTCATATTTTTAAAAAAAACTTGCGGGGCTATTTGATTGCGTAAGTGGTACCAACGTGATCACGTGGGTGATACCAAATTGAAAATATTGAAACAAGGAATTTGCGTTAGTTTATGTCTGTATGGTTGGTTGTCTGTGATATAAATAGATTTTGACTGAAATAATTGCATCCAGATTATCATTTCGATTTTTAAATATCACCAGATTTTTATTAACACTTATAAATAAATAAATAAAACTACATAAGTACCTAATATTCAGTGGCTAAATCAATCCAGTGCAGAAAACGTGTTGCATTAGGGCCTACATTAGATGGATGCCCAAAAAGTCCGCAATCTAAAATACATTCGGTATCTATACTTTTACTAATATCGGTGCTTTTCCCAGCGCTAATGTGAACTAACATTTTTTTTAAATTCACCACAGCAAAAAAATGAATTACAAAATTGAAAAAATAATTTCTCGCATGTATTACAAAAACATTAATGACGTATATACGGCAGCAGGCCGCTGAAATATCGGTTGAGAGGCCAACTATCGCCGCAATGCGAAAATCGTAATACAGCTAAGCAGGGATTTTTTATTATTTGCTAGTGCATATAAATACATTAAATAAAAATTTTGTAAGTGATAATATTATAGGAGATAAGACATACATTCTATTCTAACTATTTACCGCAAAGTAATGTGGTGGTCCTGCTCGCGCCCCGCAGACATGGCCGCGTAAGGAATCACTTGACAGCCATGCAGTGTCGAAACGCACCAACCAATAGCGGATTTCAATACACAGGAGCTAGCCAACCACTTCTCCGCAGACCGCTCTTTCGTCAACACCTCAAGCGAGCCAGCCTTCAATTTTATTCGCGTAATTAACTTTATACTCGAAGTACCTGCCATTGTAAATAATCCCCCAATAAATGACAACTTTTGTAAGTTCTGTTTTATATAAATACCTTGCTCTAGACACAGCATAAATACTCACACGCACAATTATTAAAACTGCGACATGCACTAACACGCGTGAGACTAGAAGAAAGTTAGGGCCTCAGTGTCACCATGTACAAAACCTTCTGATCCGAATCGCATAACATACAAACGTCGATCGCTCCATCTGAGTTACTCGACAACTCAGATCACATAATTAAAATTCTCACGAGTCAATAATAGTCTACAGCGACAGCCCCTACAGTAAAAATACAGGGTATATGGCTTATGTAGTTCAAAAATTGTACATCCATTGCACTTTGAAGTGAGCCCGTTGAAAAAGTTATATTTATTGATGAGGAAGCGTTTTATTTCTGGGACCTCCCGTAAGGGCGTATTTTGTCCTACAATTGGGTGAAGAGGTAGTATTCAATACATTGCGCGTTTTCCGGACCTCGCTTCACTATATGTCTTTATGGTGGTACATCAGGTTACGTCAAATGCAAGGTTTATTGCGCAAAATCGGGAACAATTAAAGACAGATAATATGGTAGAATGAACTCAAATACAAATCATTATGTTTGAAATTTCTTTGATTTGCTGTGTCAACAGTGCCAGGTCTAAAATTACTTCAGTTAGAAATTTAAAAAAAAGTTTATCTCCTTTAATTAATCATCGTAATCAATTATGAATTTATATCCCTTATAAGTGTGTATATATCTTTCGAGACACCCTTTATTCTTATATTCTTTATGCGATACATGAGAGGACCCTTCCATTTTGCGTTGGGGCCCAATTTTCTTAATAACGCCACTGCTAATATGTTTAATACTTATTACAAACATATTGTGTTTAAGGTATTTTAATAAAATTATAAAATTAACTTTGTTTTTAACCATTTGAGTTAATCAAGATATTTTCAAAACCGATTGGTTTAAATAAACTCTGTGGTTGAATACAAATAAAGTTAATTTAATAACTTTAATAAAGAAAGTACCTAAATCTATTTTTTTGCTCGTTTTGTCACTCCTCGTCGTAATAAATACATACGTCAAATATTATTTATATTTAATACATTTAACTAAAGCGTTCAATTTCCCTTTTACCTAAAAAATGTCACATCGCACGAACATCGTCTTTATCTGGACTGTCGCGTCATAAATGATGAAAACAACATTTTTTGACCTATCTTTGGCGTGGCGCGCGTTGTCTCATATGAACCCCTCAGGACTTGTGATGTCATCTCCGATTCCAGTCATGAGAAACGGCATTTTGTGTCAAGGCGCGACTGCTTCATAAATGTTGGAAAAATCTTTTTTTTTAGATTACCAAAAATGATAACTCTACAATAAGTTTTTATATATTTCTCTTCGGTCTACACTATATATATGTATGTTAATTCAGTCACAGACAGACTTTTATCTGAATTCGTAGTTGGAGTTTACCACATTATACGCGGCGTGTTTTTTAAATGAGTGCCGGGATTTTATTTTTAAAGAAACACTACATCATTTTTACAACATTTTACTTTCTAGCCTTAAACTACTTCTTTACATAATCCCCACCCACGTGTCATAACGGGGCACCAATTATTGTACACTTTCGTCATAAAACGATGCCACCTGGGATGAAAACCACGCCTGTAGTCCGTCTTTGAGTTTATCATCGCCATCAAAACGCTTGCCACCAAGGAACCGCTTCAGATGAAAGAAAATATGGAAATCACATCAGCAATCAAATCAAAACATACTTAGCGATGAATGGCAGCTGATTTCATATTTCGTGCATTCAAGAAACGAATCACGGACCGTATCTTACGGTCGGCGGGCTGATCTATTGTCTTGAACATTTCAACCACTCGCTACAAGATGGCGACACTATGTAAATGTCTCTCAAAAAACTTTGCACAGTCAGTCAACAGATGAAGAAAACCGTTGCGCATGCACAACATCGCAACCGCAGCGCTACATCGGTAATATCCGACAACGGTACTTAAAAAATGCGCCTCGAACTAGCAGAAAATAATTAACTGTCGCCGATTGCTTGGGTTCTTCGAGTGGCTCTAGTGGCCGTTTCAAAGGTGACCGCTGAGCGACCACGGTCAGTGTTTCCGTATAACATAAATTATTTTCAATAATGAAAGTGTTTACCACAGTACAACTTGACTGTATCAATAAACATAAACGAATACTTAATCAGACGTGCTCATCAAATGATTTAAATACATAATTAAATACTAAATGTGCCGCGATACGTGTCATATCCAAAGGGTGACCGTACGATATTGATAAGTGACGCTGTCGTTATACTTGATGTTTTTTCTTGCAATGCAGAGTATATACCACCACTACTAGCATAATAAGTATGTTTTTTTTAATTAATATTATAGCGACTTTGGTGGTTGATGTGTGTGTAGACTCGTTAAGGTCACCAATAAGGATTATTTGTGTCAGAAGAATGTGTGCGGTGAGAATAGAGGGCCCTATATCTCCTCGTTTCTCATTCGGTGTTTGCGTGTACAGTTAGAGCAGGTAGATTATTGCAATGAAACAGTACTTACAATAGTTGGAGTATATTTACAGATTAAATTTACACTTGTTTGTTATATTACAAAAAGTATAAGATAAACGTAGTACATTGGAAGCGATGCCGAGGTGCGAGTAGATGTATCCATGAAGCTGACCAGGAAAATAGTGATCGGTTCTACGATTCTTCGGACTGGTTGCGGCGCGACGTATTGTTGTCTGGTTTGGATGGTACCAGTCGGACTATATGGTATGGCTGTAGTATTAATTCTTACGCAGCCATCACAATATTAATTAACATAGTTGTAGTAGTAGACTCAGTTAAACTATATATATATATACATATACAGAGACGTGCACTCTATACGATTTCTTCCGGAACTGGTCGCAAAAATCAGGTAGGTGTCGTTTTACCGAATAACAAATTTGAAATTTTAAAAAAATATTTTTTTATTTTATTTTCGAGGTTTCCTGGTCACGGTCAGAAAGTGTATTGTAATTTTCCGGAAATTGTCTCATGAGATTTAAAATATACTTTAAAACTGTATCGAGTAGTGTGAATATTTCAAAGTTCTCAGAGCAATGCGTAAACTGGAACTACGTAGCGGATGAATTTAGAAATAGCATACAAAATGGTGCATGTATTAATAACAATTAATCAATTACGTTTTCCAATCCAAACGTATATATTATACTAAACGCATTACTACTTCTGCCCCGCGGTGTTCTTAATACACGTCTTCGCTTAAACTGGCGTGTTGAAAAATGTTTCCCGTAAAAAATAAAATGCGATGTAAATCTTTCGCAGTCGAGTAGATTCGAAAGATTTATATCTCACCTGCAAAAAAGTACAGTTGTACCGTAGTTTTTTGATACAATGCCTTTACAATAGAATGTATCGTCGTGCCGAAACGTCGGCCATCTACAAAATACGCGATCTAACCTAGAAGAGACGCCATTTTCTAGTAGGTACTCGCGAAAACTTTAAATCAAACATATATACGTATATATTGTATATATGATGTTTTCACGGCTCGAATATAATGTCCGAGAGAAAGTTTCTTGTTTATCCCGCGACTTGAGAAAGTAGCATAGATATCCCAACGTTTCGGGTAAATCTTTTTACCCATTTACAGGGGGTGCCTCTATAATGGTCATGGTCACTCGTATTTATACTTGGAATCAAAATTTACTTCTATAACTGTGGCATTTACGATCTAACGTTTGACGTAATTAAACAGTTATTAACATATTGTAATGTTTATCTCACTTAGCGTTGAACCGTCAGTCTGAGAGCACATATTTCATGACCATTTTAGAGCGACACTTCATCAATAAAAGGCACCTCATGAAGATGGGCAATGAGATTTATTTGAAACATTAGGATAACTGTGGTCCTTGTCGGGACCAACAGACGCGGGATAACCAAGAAACTTTCTCTCTAACATATATATATTAAATAATGTATATTATAGCGGCGTTTCTGAATTAGACTTTTTCGATGAAAGTTAAATTAGTTTGGACCTCATAGAATATTCCGAAACATAATTATTAGTAAGCCATTAAATAAGTTGGTCTCTGTAAACTTGCGATCATAACTCAGTGTCCGGTCCCGGGAAACGTGTTGCCTGCGGCAATATTTGCCGATGAAACACTGTTACCATTATTTAGCACCAATTTAAATTAGTACAGTGGTTCAATTATTCAGTTTCACACTTCGCACCGCGCCCGTCTTGAATCGGTCCGATTGTGGACGCTCAAAGGTTTGAGATTGTTTTCAATATTCAAGAGTCCATATTAAAATAGATTAGAGAGTTTTAAACAAAAATCTATTTGAAGAAACCGAAACATCAGGCGATGCTGTCACCCACTGTAATCAGAGCCGCCTCAGCGCTATTTTTACTTTTTTATTTATATAACAATATTTACCAAATTACCACTTTATCTCGTCGCTTAATATTTAACTTTTAACAAAAAATTTTTACTTTTTGAAAAAATCAATCAATTATTAAAATAAAATAAAACGTTGTTTACTTCACACTATACTTTAATTAAAAAATTAAAACGTTTTCGACGCTTACCGCGTCATCTTCAGTAATAAACTAAATCTTAAAACTAGAAGATAGACTATCGACAATATTGGTGGGTGGGGAATGAGAGCGGTATTGGAGAGAGGGGGGTTTTGGTGAAAAATGAAAGTGGTTGTGACAGAAGAGTCGTTCTGGGCTTCTACGTTGTCATGAGCGAAACAATGAACCTCTGATCTTGCATGGTCTGCCATCTGAGTTTATGTTGCAGTTCTTTATCTCCTTAAGGTGTTCTTCTATTCGTGTGTGTATTTTCCTTCCAGTTTGTCCAATATAAAATGATTGACATTTCTTACCTGAAGTATCTTGTTAGATTCGTCTTACAAAATACATATAATTCTTCAGTATTAATTTAATTAATATAAGATTTCTTAATTGCCTCAGAAGCCAAGTAACCACCACTACTATATTTGTGTACACATAAATATCCGGCATTTACATATAAAGAATATATTATAAACAATACCACACATATATAAATAAATCTAACATTCACACACACCCATTATATTCATAGTATAATAGATGTTCAGTCTTCTTAACTAGACCGAAGTCTATGCTAAAGGAGACAAATATAATCTGTAGGCAGGCGGCTTTGCAGTTGTGTGTCGCGTCATATCACCGAAGCCTAAATTATGTATTTAAATCGATGTGTGTAAATGTATGCCTAATTGAATTTTTGTTTGCGCTGCTTCTACGTACTGCAATAGACCATTTTTTTGATAGATTATAATTTCAACATTGAAAAGTAGGTCTTATGGAAACATCAGCCGTTGCCGCACGGTGGACGTTATTACCCACAAAACGGCACAAAAAGTATGTAAAAAATGTATTTATTTTATAATAATATAATGAAAAGAAACTAATCCAAAGAAGATAAGACAAACCTTTATTGATATACCGTTTTTTTTACATCAGATGTAAACAAACAATACTATACGAGGCGCGTTTTTTAAATAAGTACCGTTGCCGGATATTTTCGGTGTAGCGATGCGGTTGCGATGTTGTGCACGCGCAATGGTTTCCTTCATATGTTGACTCACCGCGTGCAACGTTAGAGACATTCACATAATGTGGTCATCTTGTAGTGAGTGAATGAAATGTCCAAGGCCCGCCGACTGCACTAAACATGAAACCAGCGGACATTCATCGCCAAGTGTGTCCTGTTCTGTCCTGATTTGGCGCCAAGTGATCTCCATATTTTACTTCATCTGAAGCGGTTCCTTGGTGGCAAGCGTTTTGATGATAACGATAAACTCAAAGACGGAGTACAGACATGGTTTTCATCCCAAGCGGCGTCGTTCTATGACGAAGGTACACAATAATTGGTGCCACGTTATGAGAAGTGCCTTAATTTAATAATGGTGGGTACAGCGTCTGAAAAAAGTAAAGTGTTGTAAAATGATGTAGTTTCTTTAAAAAAAAATTCGTACTTAAAAAACGCGCCTCGTAATAAACTTATTATAATTAAATTGCTATTAAGTTTGCTAATTTATCGAGTGGGTTGCAATAGGTGTCCATCTCTGATACATACAACCTTAACCTGGCTACTTTTCTAGACATTTGTCTGTGTTAGAGCAGCCAGAAAGGTGAGAAAGATTATCATCATTTATACACAACCATAGATACACGACATTCTTGGTACTAGATCGCTTAACACACTAGTATAGCATACTTTTAATTCAATAAGCTTGGTATATTTTATTAATTGAAAATTTGTTAGGAAAAAGTTTGCCCACCTAGCGGTCGGCTCCGTAAGCTGAAGTGATCGCAGACCTGAATAGTTAGTACCCAATAAATTAATGCTATTTTTGTAAAAGCCGCGTGCGGACAAATATAATATATTTTATTGTCTCTGTTATAAGAGAGTATGCGGCGGGCTCTCCATTAACGTTTTCGTACATCAGTACAAATATTAGAAGATTTCTCGTTCACATTGAATACGTTTTTATTCATAGTTATACATCAACGTTTTAAAAATAAACTGAAACCGATCATTGTATGATCAGAACAGAAATCAGAAATATTCTTTAAATTGAATTTTCTGAAACAAATGTCTCTTTAGATCTCCATCAGATCTTATATTTATAGAGTACAATGCCCTAGACATAAGACAAATCTATATGTTAAGACTCGTGCAATATTTCCATGCTAACAACAACTCACCCCAAGCAACAAATCGTGGACACAACACAAGACAAACAACGAACATCTACACGCCAGTTCCGAGAGCAACAACTACATTCTATCAAAGATTCTACATGTTCTTAGATCCGAAACTATACAACACACTCAGCACCAACTGGAAATCATTCACTTCCAATAAGATTACACAAATATGAACCCAATATATGATCAAATTGGGTAGAGATCAAACAGAAGCATCGTTATCTAACATTCCAACATAATCATTATACAGTGCCTTCTACACTAATAATTCACTAGTTCTACAACACTCACTATTTTTTTTTCTCTATTTTTATTTTTATTCCTGTCGAATCTTTATCTTTTTTTAATTAAATAACACCACAACAGCACGAAAAAAACTGGCTACTTTAACGCAGACGGCAGTCTAGCAAAGTAGCCAGGACAATGCTGTATATATCTATCCCACATAATAAACGACGAGTATATACTTAATTGCAATCAGGGGCGTGCAGTGCATACAAGCAAACAATGGGAAACAAATATAAATTTAAAAATTGTATTAACATTAACGAAAACATTATTTTGCAATTAGTGCCAAGTGTGTACCAGTAGAGACTTTAATTACTTAGTTTTAAAAACTCACCGTAACTCACCACTGTACTCATGGCGCTCTTTTTTATTCGCCGCATCGTGCTATTTACATTACTCAGTTCTGTCTTTAAGTTAGTGAATTACTCAAGTCATATAAATGGCTGTTTACTAAATTGATAATCCCTTTCATTTGATCCGTTTTATATGGAGTCGTTACCTATGCTATTTATTAACAGAATAACATTAGAAAGGGTAACAACTGAGTGCTAGTCACTGAAGTGTCTACTTCCCCTTTTACTAATTCGCGAATTTGGTGCATGGATTGGTTTTTGATTTGAGAAAAACAAAAAGCAATTTGCAAAACTATTTCCTACGTTAACCGTTATTATTTCTTTTAGTTATTCCGTGAAGGATTTTCAAACAATAAATGAATCATGTTCAGTCATAGAAAGTTTTTTTTAAAAACGTCCATACATTTTGTGCATGAGTAAGAAAGTATAATTTTACGTTAAAACTTAAACTTATAAAAACACTATTAACAGTACTCTAAAATTATAAATAAATACATGATAGGGTCGTATAAACGACGGATTTACTTTGTCCAAAGACGTTGGTTAAACGAAAGTACATATATTGTATTATATATTATATCTAAATCTATACCTACTGCACGCCACTGATTGCAATATAATTGTATCTTTTATCATGTTATATTATAATATATTCACCTCCGTTACAACAAAAACATGTATGTCAATAAAATCTAATAAATTAATGTATAATAAAAAAGTATTCATTTTACACTTCTCTATTGAAATTCCTGTATCGAAGGAAACATTTTGTTTTTCTCCTTTTCGCCAACGTATCTCTCTAATTTATGAACATTTTTTTGCCAAAATGCTATTATAAATTAAAAATGTAACGTGCACAACTGTTATTATAGGTATAGAATAAAATTCGATCAAAAAATGTTATTTAAAAATATGGCCTAAATGTTTTATTACCGAGATATAAAGAAAATATTTTTACTTAAATGAAATGTTCGAAATGATGTCATATTACTTCTTTCGACTTTTATATTTGGGAACACCTAAAAAGCAAAGTTTACGAAAAGTTTGTCACTTCAAAAGAAGAATTGATAAATAAGATTAAGACTACGTGTGATTAAATTAGACTAGAAAAATTCTCTCGAGAGTACTGAATTCAATTGTTGAACGCTGTAAGTTAAGTTAAGTTAACTTTGAAGCAACATGACATCACTTCTAGCATTTAATTTAGGTAGAAATGTTTTATCTAAAAATTGCAGTTTTCTGTTAGCTTTGACGAACTGGTAAAAGAGACTTAGCCAAGGTGTCACCTCTCTCTAATAATATTCAATATCATTGAGGAAAGGACAAGGTAAAAAAAGTTTAGGTGGTAATTTATTAGATTCATTTACCACAGGTTTGTTATCTATATAAGCATTCGCTTCACTGACCTCGACAGCATGATTATATATAATCATTATAATTGTACAACTTATATTAAATTAGTCTAATGGCTCATGTGGAAGAGATTTTCTACTCGAGACAATTTCTGCGCTACGAATTTTGCTCCTACGAGATGCTTTGGATACAACGCTCGACTTTTGTATTCACCGTGTTTCAGAGATTCGCCATCTTGGGCCTTATTTCACGCTCGTATGTTAAACGTCAAATATTTAACGTAATTTTTGTCATTTGGGTGATTTTGAATCTCTTTAACAGCAGTTAAAACGCAATACATGTTTGTAATTGAATGCCTTATATTAATTATTATGAGAACACATTCTTATTGTGAAGTTGTACTTATTCAGAACATAGGTCTGTGATATTTTAAATACTAATTAAATGTATTAATTAGAAATATATACATATAAAATCAATTTTATCGAAAAATATTGTTGTTGCGCACCGGGATTCGAACCTAGATCTCTTTCCAAACCGGGGAAGGTGCATTATAATTCTGGAGAATGCTATCAGATTACTCAAAGGTATTTGAGATTCCGTAAAAATAAGATAGATGGCTCTTTCAAATAATGGAACGATTAAATGTATTAATATCAAAAAAAAAGGTTACATAGGTTCGAAAATTTGTCGCTAAAAATATCGTCGCTGTAGCATAGTTGGATAATGCACCTTCCCCGGTTTGGAAAGAGATCCAGGTTCGAATCCTCGTGGCGCAACAACAATATTTTTCTATAAAATTGATTTTATATGTATATTTTTCTAATTAATACATTTAATTAGTATTTCTTATATTAATGTTTGAAGACATTTAACTTTCAGAACAGATAGTTGTAGGGATCCATGATAGTTTTACGTGACGTTTATGTGCACGTATCAAATCTCGCTGTCAGAACAATCTCAAACTGATCTCAGAGTTCATCTTCAGAATAAAATCTCATCACGTGTTCACGGTATTGAGATGTATCTCAACTAAATCACTGAAATTGTCTCCTTCCGTGGATATGGACTTTTAGGGCTTTTTAAAAGGGGCCGATATGCCTGCTAGTTTAATTTATCTGTAAAATAAACTAGAAAAAAAAACGGATGAATGTTAAAAATGGGCATGCCATGCTGCTGTTCAATCTCCTGAAAACAGAAAGCCAGTTTTTTTCCATTGAGTGCGGTCGATAAAGATGCCAAACGGCATAAATATTCGGCACAGCCAGAGAAAAAGGTGGCCTAAAAGAATGTTTACGTTTTCTCGACGAGTCTGTAGACACTTTTATTTTACGGTGCTTTTGCAAAACCTACCTGTATTTGAAAATAAAAAAGAATTGAAATATTGTACATTTAAAGAAGCTGCGTTATTCCGAGAATTTGGAATTTTGAAATATTAAGAATTTTGTAAGAAAACGTCATGCTCAAAGGTGATACCTAACAAGATACTTAGGTCACTTGTATAGGTCTCTTTTTATATTTATGTGAAAAATATTCATAGAATCGCGGGACTTGAAAGATTTAACTTTTTTAATGCAGCGAAGCTGCTTGAAAAGAAATATGATGAAAATTATTTATAAATTTGTTATTAGTATATGATTACCTTCAGTGGCGTGCAGTAGGTATATATTTGGGTTGTGCCAATTGTGTTACCAATGATGTTATATAATCAAATATAATATAAGTAATACAATATATGCACTTTCGTTTAACCAACGTTTTTGGACAAAATAGATCCGTCGTTTATACGACCCTATCATGTATTTATTTATAAATTTAGAGTACTGTTAATAGTGTTTTTAAAGTTTAAGATTTAACGTAAAATAATACTTTCTTACCCATATAAAAAATGTATGGACGTTTTTGAGAACACTTTCTATGACTGAACAGGATTAATTTATTGTTTGAAAATCCGTCACGTAATAACTAAACGAAATAATTATTTTTATTAAAGGTTAACGTAGGAAATAGTTTTGCAAATTGCTTTTTGTTTTCCCCAAATCAAAAACCAATCCATGCAACAAATTTAAAAACAATCATGAAATCGACACGTTAAAAACAGTAAGATAGTAAAATTAGCGAATTAGTAAAAGAAGTAGAAGTTTCAATGATTTGCACGCAGTTATAACTCTTTATAATCTTATTCTGTTAAAAAACAGCATAGGTAACGACTCCATTCAAAACGGATCATCCGAAAGGAATTTTCAATTCGGTAAATAGGCATTTATATGACTTGAGTAATTCACTTGCTTAAATACAGAACTGAGTAATGTAAATAGCACAATGCGGCGAATAAAAAAAGAGCGCCATGAGCACAGTGGTGAGTTGTGATAGTTTTTATAACTAAGCAATTAAAGTCTCTACTGGTACACAGATGGCGCTAATTACAAAATAATGTTTTCGTATATGTAAATCCATTTTTTTATTATATATAGATAATAAGATAAACATATAAAATCAATTTTATCGAAAAAATTACAACTTCACAATAAGAGTGTTCTCCTAATAAAATATAATGTTTTTTTAGAACACTTTAAATTACGTTTAAATTGTGTTACAAAACTGCTTTTAAAAAGCGCTAAGAAGAAAGTGAGTAAATTTTTATATGCGATTTTTTAATCATTGTACCTATATGTTTTATCGGAGGCTTACCCAGAATGATACGTTTGAAATGAAACAGCTTTAGAAAATTTCTGAACATTTAGATAAAATATACATATATTTAAAAATATATCCAATATTATACAATCTTTAGGGGTAATCTCATATGGAATCCTAGTATTAATTTAAATTCCTTAAAAATTTACATATGTACTTAGATCAGTATCTAAATGAATTAAATTATCAGATAATGGTAGCCCCAGAAGTTATTTCAATATTTTTCAACCTGCCAAGAATTATTTTACATATAGATTTTCATATTAAATAATTCGTATCGATTCTAAGTAATGAGTATTAATAGGAGCTGTTTTTGTAACAGCTACTACTACTGTAGGTACTCTAGCATATTGCCCCCCAAAATAAGAAACCTCAAAATTACAACATTTAAAAAACTATTTTTTCAAACGTTACGCAATTAAAATTAAATTAATACCGTTTAATATAAGCATTATATTAAAGCTAATTCGATTATCGAAAGTTGCTGATCATAATTTATTTGCGAATTGTGGACTTCCCGAACCTTCAGCCAGGATGTTTTCCGTCTTCCGGCCCCTTCTCTGTTAGCAATTTTACCATGAATTACGGAGATTCAAGATCTGATACTTCTCTCGATGATTCGAGATGTGGACAAAATATTGCAGTTTCTGAATTATTATTGTTATTAATTTTTCTTTTTGCGTCCGAATCAATAATTAAATAATTAATTGCCATTATTTGATCAGCTTATCTTAAGAAGTCATCTCAAATCGCTTTAGCATTGTTTCTGTGAGTATCGACGGTTCCATTCCATATAAAGTACAGGAAATACGTAGCATCGTATCAATCTTATTTGCAAATTGTTATATTAGTATTTATAAATATAAAACTGTTATCTTATTGTACAATATATTTAAATATAAAAGAAACCTACTGATAATTTATATTACTGGGATCTTTTGAAAGATCGTATTCAGAACTAATTCTTATCAATAGCATTTTATTGGTAAATTCGGGTTGTATTAATTGATCGTTTTGCCTGAAAACAATTTGTATTATTTTAATGCTGATTCAAACCACATTATTAAACGGTGATCTGTGTAACAGGACCCGTCTGTTTGGACCGAAATTGAACGCTGACTACTCTTTTATACTATCGACTGTAGCCCCGGGAGACTGACGAGGGTTATCCTGACGTCCTGTTATTCCGTAACATGACTCAATTTGTCATGCGCTTAGTAAATTAGATTTTCTGTTGTTTCAAACTAGAATTATTTATAAAAAAATAAATATGTGTGTTCATATATTTTTACTAGGATTTCTAATCCGTCTTAGGAAAGATGCAAAAAATGCACATAGGATGGTTTCTGTGAAGAAATTTTAATAATTACTTCATGCACGTATCTCTCGTCCCTCGTGACTGGGGATCGCGATCTCCATGAACTCTCGCCTTCTTAACTATCTTAGCAGATCTTAAATCTCTCACCAGAGTAGTGCCTGTTGCCTTTTCAACTCGGTCGGTCCAACAGTTGAGAGATCTTCTTCTTCCTCTTCGTCCTTTGATGTAGCCCACCACAACAAGCTTCTCCAAGCTATCTTCCCATCTCGCAAGATGCCCAAAAATTGAAGGATTCATCTCAAGCAAATAGTTAATGTTTAATTCCAGCAAAAATGGAGACATTTGGACGTTTCGCTGTTCATGGTATGCGCAACATGCATCTCCAGCACCACATCTCAAAGGCATCAATTCGTCTTCTCTCTCTTTCTTTCAGAGTCCATGATACCACACCATATAAAAATATAGAATGCACCAGAGACTGTACAAGCCTGATATTCATTGTTTTAGAAATACCGAAGTCTTTTCACATTTTGTCAAGTCTAAACATATATCATTTCGCCATACCTATTGATCGTTTAATTTCTAGATTGCAACTATCGTCGTCAGTGAATATGAACCCGAGATAATTGAAATCCTAGATAATTTCAAGATTTTTAATAATTACAAAAATTACAACATTTCTAAATTCAGACAATTGAAATGGAGTTGTTTCTTTTGTGTATAAAAAATGTACCTTCAAAAACTAGAAAGATTATATATCCACCTGATTCGTATATTTCACTACACTCTATTTGATCAGTTTATTTTCAAATTTCCCTACGCAAAAGGGCAGAAGGATATAGGGATTGTATATAATACGTACAAGATACTCTTTTTTTTTCTGCTTCAAAACTATTGACTTATCTGATCATAGTCATCTGCGCGTGGTGCGGGGATTTATACCTCTAGGTCTTACGGACAAGTTTGCGCCGCATCAATTGCCCTCTATTTTCACGTTATTTATTTTCCCTTTGGGAGACTGTGAAATGGGTGGTGATCAAATGAATGAGCGCACGGCCGACTACTGAAGACCGACCCGTGCTAGGCTTGTGTGCAAGATCGAGGACGCCACTTACGTAATTATCACATTCTACATTGGTGAATTATTAACTATATTAAATTATTTATCCGATAGTTATTACTATTAATTATTACTTTAAGATACTTAAGCACTTTCTTATTTACACTGTTGTATTCGGCTATAACCTTATGGTAATTCATTATAAATATAATTAAAAACAATTCGCATTGTTCACATTCTACGTGTTCTTAGCTCCGAAACTGTACAACACACTCAACACCAACATTTCCAATAAGATTACAAAAAAATGGACCCAATATATGATCCAATTGGGTAGAGATCAATCAGAAACATCGCTGTCTAACATTCCAACATAATTATAATTCAATACCTACACTAATAATTCACTAATTTTACAACACTCTCACATTACATTGTATACATATATATTTTATTCCTGTTGAATCTTTATCTTTCTTGAATTAAATAACACTACAACAGCACGAAAAACTGGCTACTTTAACACAGACAGCAGTCTAGCAAAGTAGCCAGGACAATGCTGTATGTATCAGAAGTAGAGTCTTCTCCATAAATTACGAGTAATATACTCAATTGCAATGTAATTGTATCTTATGTTTATCGTGTTGTATTATAATATTTAATATACACCTCTGTCACAACAAAAACATGTATGTCAATAAGTCTAATAAATAAACACCAATTTATTTTTACTAACACTAACCGATTTCGGAACCACCGTTCCTTCTTCAGGGTGTACAAGATACTAACTTAATGTTACAGAATATGGGCAATTATACATTAGTGTCAGATGTTAAAAAGAGGGGGTGGCAGGAAAAGAGACAGGTGATATGGTGAAAGGGAACAGATTTAAGATAGGATCGTAGGTTAGATTTTTTTGATTGTTAATTATGCATTCATTGTTATTTATGGACTTCTTGATTTCTAAGGCCTTATCTAAGCGGTTTACCTTTATTATTAATGTGGGGAATATTGACTTGTGTATTTTTATCAAAGCTATGGTTATTTTCTTATTTACTCCCTAACTTGAGTTGATTTGAAATTACTGTTGATATTAATAATTTTAACCAACCAATCTACGTAAATTATTAAATTAAATCTTATAATAGATTCGCGATCTCACTCGGTTCATTCTGTTTCTAAGAGTAAATTAAACAGAGATAACAGGTGGTCAAAAATTACCTTTCCAACATCACATTGGCCGGCATTTTGAATCGGTTTAATTTTGACAAATTATATTTAACGGTTGAATATCGGAGACGTGACATATTTGTCGTAATTTAATAATACGTTAATATTATTTTAAAAATTGTGTGAAAATCAGTTACCAGACGCTAGGAAATTATTTCCAATATTTAGCGTACACAAAACACCTTCCCGATCCACAATTATTATTTACTTTAGCGCTGTACGCTTAGTAGAGAATATTTAAAATGTGCGTCTGTGCGTGACGTGTTGTAGTCGAAGAACCACAAGATGGCGTTTATAACAATTATGAACGCGGTCGTCGCGGTAGAATATTCTTAGAATTTTTTTTCGCAAATGTATTCGTATATGATACACTTGACTCAAAAACTTCAATCTCGAGACTATGAAGACGAACTACACTAATTATATCCTACTTCTCTCTAATGACCCGAATTTTTATGAGACGACATCGTAAACGACGAAGCCCGTGTCAGCGGTCAAACAAAATAGTACTATCGCGCCACTGAAAATCTACAAGTGATTCATCAGCGACCATTATACCCTCACAGAGTGAAAGCGTGAATTTGGTTACTTCTTCAAAGACGCTAGGGATAACGATGTAACTGAGAAGGACGACCGCTGCCGAGCCATGATCGAGAACTTTCTGTCACAATGAAATAATCGACTTTGGAAAGCACGTGGTTTCAGCAAGGTGGCACAGTGGCGCTGCATATCACGCAGCACGAGCCATAATCCAAATATTGAAAATAATGTTTCTAGATCGATTAATCTCCAGAGGCGGTGACATCAACTCTCCGCCAAGATATCCAGATTTAACCGCTTCAGACTTTTTTCTGACAGGTTATCTTAAAGAACGTGTCCATGTCATCAACCATCGTCATTCAAGTGACTAAAAAAAAAAAAATTTTTTGAAATATCGCCAGAAATTTGTATAAATTATGTGAGAAATGCTCTTGAAAGAACGGCAACAAGAGGCGGCCAAATTGTATTCCATAAATACAAAAAAGCATTTATTGTTTTTGTATTTATTATAAAAATCGTTTGACATTTTTAATGTTAATTTTTGACCATCCTGTAATTAATGAAATAACTTCAACGACAGAAGTCGCTTGAAATGGAGAGAATCTCTTCGGTTTTGGATTGATGGGTACTGAAAGTATATATATATATATATATATATATATATATATTATGTCAATAGATTTAGGTGCGTGAAACCAGAATTAAAATGACATAAATAAGAGCGAGCGGAAAGGGGCGGGCTAATGGCCAGAAACCGGGAACATTAACGACCTCACAAATTTCATTAACGCAGAGATATATTCCGAAACAATAAACAATAAGGGAGTACACACTACGGCTGAGCGCCGAGCAGGTGTTGCCATCCCGTCTGAAGCTATTTCGAGTGACCTGAAACTCTTCGCGCGGAAGGTTAAAAGCCTAAATTTATTTTTCTCCGGGCTGTAATTTAAGTCTTATTGTTACATTAATGGCTTCACATAAAAAGGCAATTTGACTACATGTATTGACTCAAGTAAATCGTGTATCTTTACGTGTCACCGATGGTAATTTCACCGAATTCTTTTATCACAGCCACCAATCTTCAATTGTTCGCTGTCCGGCTTGTATATCGCGACGACGCGGCTACTCCCAATTGCGTTAATGAAGGCGTAATTAAAAATTGAATGGGAGAGCAAATTTGATAGTTAATTAATCGGACGCTCCTCGAGCGCGTGGGTTCAGGGATATCAAATTTTACTTTTTGTTTTGAAGGATAATATCAAATATAAGCAATACGAATAGTCTTTATATTATGTATAACATTTAATGATTGCATCAAAAAATATTACCTACGGGGAATCTTGGTATGTTTCATACCGGACCAAACAGATGAAGTCGGTATAAAAGAGAGATATCCCAGGTCGGACCTAAACAAGCAAAGCTGGTAGACTGGTAGGGATGGTTATCATTATGAAATATGAACACAAAGGTCACAGGTTCTAGTATTCACGCGTGAATTTATTACGGAAGAATTTATTAAAGAAGAATTACGGACATCAGTGAAAATTATCAAAGAAAAACTTTAAGAAAAATATGAAATTAGTTTGAACATCAGACGAATGAATATTTTTATTTTATTTATAAAAATAGAGATATTTTTATTTCATTTATAAAAATAGAGTTGCGTACACGAAATACGTTTCAGATCAATATTATTACTATTTTCAAACTAAGCTAATCGTTTGTGTTATGAAAATAAACTGTAACTTGATGGCCTCTTAGAACGAAGCTCAAACCCGCGACCACCAGATAATTAGGCGAGTATCGTAACCACTGGATCACAAGCACATCAAATTTGTTAAATTTACCATAATATTAACGATTCGGAATATTGGAATGTAGATATGTTTTATGGATATGATACAATATTCTAATTCGTATAGCGTGTCTAGCGGAAAAATATCAAGGTTAATTTGTAATTGCTCGTAAACCATCAGGGTGAGGTAAGTGGGAAGGGTATTGTATTTGCGGGTTTGCCAGTCGCAATGAGCAATATTTAAAGTGCGGTGATTCATTGGTTCGTGCGCGTCCCGCTTTTTGTATTCACTTTAATAGTCGACGAGTAAGTGATGAGCAGAGCACACAACTTATCTGGTGATGGGTTCAAAAGTTAACCAAACTCCTCCGGGATCTTCAACGTCAGCAGCGACGCCAGAACATGTGGCTCAAGTTCGACGCGAAATTATGAGCAATTCTCTTTTTTTTATGGGGATACCCTTAAGTTGAGAGTTTACAGCAAAAATCCTCGAACAATTCAAGCCATACAAGAAAATATCTGCCGTGAAGTTGCTGCTATTGAACCAATGCTTCGTTCTGGCATGTTCGCAAATTTAAGAATCCGATTGCAACAGTGTCTTGAGAGAAATAGACGGCATTTAGACGATATTGTTTATAAAACGTTAAAATCCGCATCGTTAAACTCCATTTTGTATAAATAAAATATGAGAATAACTTTGTAGTTTTTTATTTAATATTAAACTTGATAATTTTCCGCTGGACACCCTTTATAAAGCGAAAATGATAAATCACAAAAATTTTAAAAAAAAATTGTTACATATTCCGACAAACTAAGAAAGAACGGTAAAATTTTATTGAAATTCAATTAAGGTGTCAAATAAATAACGTTTAAGCTATATAAAAAATATATTTGAATGAGCTAATTGCTTATAATCCCTGCAACAGTAAATGGAGATATGTTTTCGAGCAAGTTGATAAATGTGGCGGGGAAATTATAAAATAATAATGATAAAGGGGATCGACATTGAAAGTTCTTCGGCTTTATTGGTTTTAAACCAATCATCAATTAGGTAGCACAACTTTGCATTCCATATAAAATAAGCAGTGGTAAATATATCTATACAATGTTTTGTAAAATCCCTGATATCTATCTACAAGGAACGATCGAAAAGAATCCATAGGATGGGTACAATATAGGGTAAAAGGATATTATAAAATATTTTAGTAAACACAGTGTTCCGAATTCGTAAAACACACGTTTGGCGCGTCTTTCGATTTTCATCCATATATTTCCTAATGCTCGTCTTATCAGTGTGAATTGTGACCTTGACGCCAGCAGACGTCAACTTGACCGGTATTTGTTCGATCCCGACATAGCGATAGCATTTGCGGTGTGGACCTTTCAGCTCCAGTGCACCAGCACTGTATTTGTTTGTTGTTCGTGTGCCGTGAGTGAACTTGTGACATCGCCGTATTCAATTGGGATCGGAGATCGGCTCATCCGCGTGCCATTTTGTGTGATCTCGGCGGCGACAGCAATGTTTACGGAGGCGTCATATATAAGGTAAGGCGAGCAGTCCTTCCGAATCCCGTTTCCCGAGATCACTGGTCCTTCGACTAGAACACCTATCCCCTCACCGACCTCATCCTGTACCAAGGTTTCTCTACTTCCCTCCCATACCTTGCGGTGATTCCGATTTACGACCAAAATTGTTGTATTCCATTCCGCGGGACACGCGAGTCGGAGATTGCGCAATTCGTCCATTTAAATCCTATCGATCCGGATTAACAGTTCGAATTCACATAGTATACATGTATAGGTATGCTGTAAATCAAAACATTTTTTTTTACGTATAATTTAATATTTATTATATCCATGACAAAGTATTAATATAATATATTTAGTACGAAATATATTTTAAATAAATTTGTGCATATATATATATATGCGCACTTGATTCATTACGTCAATCTGTGTATACTTGCGTGTTTAGAATTTTATACGCCAATCAAATTTTTAATTTTGTACGACGGAAACTTATACGCCAGATTTTATAGGAATAGAAATTTATACGTCTAACATTTGCCTACTATTTGCGTATCCTCATACAAAACCAAGTTACACATCGTGACGTATACGAACATAGAATGGTAAACCGACCTGGGAGCGGATTACCATTCCCATTTAATCCTTCGCACAGATTGGATGCCGTCATTTTTCTTGTAATTTATAACTCATGTACCGCGATTTATAAAATTGAGAGAATTTTATGATAATATTAAAACCTTTGGAAATACTCCCCTATCTCACCTTTGTATATTAAAATTCACTATTTTTTCAAACGCCAAATTCCTAGAAAATATATATTTTTGCCTATTCACTTCACACTTTTCACACGAAACGCGTACAACTTTAAGATCTTGTTTTGTGTGTCGTTCTCCGCAATTCCTTTACACCACGTGGTACCGAATACCGGTGCCATATTTGTTGAAAGTGATGTGATTTTTTTGCACGAGCGACCATTGATAAAGCCCACCCGACGGCTCATGAGGGAGCGGGATGGGACATTCGAAACAGTATTTGTCTCTTTCCAATAAAGTTACTAATTGATTGAACCACTGTTCAGAAAATATGACGTCAATATCTGCGACCGCTCGGCGGGACCCCCGCGTCCCTGCAGCTCGGCTGGAGCCAGCCACTGTCAGATCAATAGTGCTAGAGAAAATTAATTTCTTTATCCCTCACTATCTTATATATAGGTTAACGTATCTGTCTATATATATGCGTGCGATGCCTGGTGAGATGAATGGTTCTAAGGGCACAATAAAGAGCTCTTTCTCTTTCTTGCACTGTTCATTATGTATATAACTAGTTACAACCAGTTCCATATACTAGTGCTCGCAGAAACCTTTTATGGGCGGATACCTGACTAAATTATATAAATATTCAAGTTGTGTGTACAAATTCTGTAGCGTTGCGGAAAATAATATTAAACTACATTTTACGTACTGCGAAATATATATATATATATAGGCACTAAAGCATACAACAAAAAATAATCTGTCTGCTCGAAGTTTAACCGTTTATTGTTTGTATTCAATATATACTTTCAAATCAATAAAATATCTCAAATAATCTAAATAAGCACATAACTACGACTTTTTAAAATGTTTATATATCTGACACGGTTAGGATTAGGCACATGTGGCTTGAAAATTTTCGACTCTATCTTTTAATACGTATTTACCTTTCTAAAATATTGTACACTAGGTGTGTTATACTCTTTTTTTAAATGTGTTGATTGTACGTCTGCCTGTTCTATACAATCTTCTTTAGTATCATGTATAAAATCTCAGATATTCTTTGCATACCTACACCACCTCTCACCCGAGATAAAAATATATTATGTTAGGACAGGAAGGAGTTTGGCACTCACCATAATCCGGATTCTGCAGACATCTCCAAAATGTGGACTATATATTTAATCATTATTTCGTCAAAGGTTCCGACACAGCATAGACGCTAAGTCTCAAATTAGTATAATATTGTAATCCTTTCCGAACACGTATAACCGCAAGGTCACCAATTGACTCGTCGGCGGCGAGGTCGGGAGGGGAAAGGAAGGGGAGGAAGGCACACTGCATTATTTTCGTTCTATAATAAATATGTATTTATAAAAATAAATATATGTCCCAAACAATGTAGGTGTTTTGTTTGTATAATGATTTTTAGATATTCCAGATAGATAGATATTTTTCACAAAAATATGTTACGAATTTGAGATGTTACTATAAAATTAGATTATATGATTACATCGTTAATTTTTAATTAAAAGTTATAATAAACATTATTCCTGAACTGACTTTAAAATAAATATTATAATAAACATTGTTTCATATATATATAAAGAAGTTATATACATCAGTATAATAAATATATGTCAGCCATGACCCACATAATAAAACGGAATCATTTACATCTTTTTATTATTTGGTTCAATCATAACTCTCAATACAAAACGGGTAGAAACTTGAATTTTCGACACCACCTTAAAAGTTTTATGAGATTCAACCCACATCATTGAAAAATATGATCTCCATCGAGGTAAGCGAACGGTGAACCATCACGTTTTATTCGATTGTCGAATTTGAGTTTTTATTCCTTTCGTGTAGTTGAAGTTATAAATATTAACGCGTTGTGTATGTATCGTAGAACGACTATCTTTTATTAATCAACGTTTGATATTATGAATAATAGATGCCAGAATTCGATGTCTGAATGATTTTTATTTACTTATTTGTGGTAACAATTATGTCAGTGATAAAATAAAAAGGCGGATTCTATCAGCCAACAGATGCTACTTTGGTCTCCAAAAGTATCTAAAATCTATCTAAGAAAGAACTTAAAATCTATATATTATAAAATTTGTCTATACAAGACTCATTAGACCAGTGTTGATATATGTTGAATTTAAGCTTTTAAATTCTAGATGTTTGAGCGCGAAAAGAAGATCTTTGGTCTGGTTTGCGATGATAATATTTGGAATGGTTGGCGAAACATAGATCAGAACAGTGGGAGGATTTATATGTGGTGTCCAAGGACCACCCCGAACCCTGGTGCAATTATTATTGTTATTTATTTATTGTAAAAACATTAACATGATCTATAAAAACTTTAAATACGCAGAACATTCAGGAAACATAGAACATAGAATCAAATAAATTTGTCTATGGTGCCCATGTAATTTATACAAAGTTTCATGAACAAATGATATGAGAATATTAGTTCTTTCTTCATGACATTGAAATTACACAGCCTACACATTCGTAATATATAATTTCATATCTTAATATTATTCAAATAGATATTGTTTCAAAAATTATAACGATTATATAAACCGGTGCAATTAGTTCTCATCTCGCGTTGAGTTACGAAACGCCGGCTAAATAATTTAAATAAGTGAATTAATTTATCTCAGTTTATATAAATATAAATCTTGCATAACCTAATTATTTAACGTGCCTGTTTGGTCTAGACGCCTGCCTAATGACCGAGTGGTTGGGTGTTTTGTGCTTAGACCCGGGGAACACCGAATCAGTCTTATTTTTTATTGCATAATCGCTTAGCTAATTTCGAGAATTTGTAAGAATATTGATGCGACATATATTCCATGTACTTGAGCATCTCTGCTTAAAAAATACGTGTTCTCAAAATATATACAACTTAATAATGCAATACTGTAAGTCATGACTTTAAGAGAACATTTAAACACAGTAACTGTACAGTAAGAACGAAATCCAGTCAGCACACTGATTTCACAAAATTGAGAAAAAAATTGTTTCCTTCATGCTAATTTTACTATGCTTACTTACTACTTTGTTACATACTTTATTACTTATTTACTAACTTTTTTGGTTTTATATTATATTTCATTTTGGAAAATAAACTTATATTATACAAATATCAGATATCTCTATTAGATATCTGATAATTTATTATATTTAATGGAAAATATATGGACGTATGGGATAATCGTAGGGCTTAAGACCTGTCTTCTGCTGGCTCAAGTGATCACTATTTAACGTTCTCATCCCTCAATCTCCACATTAAACAATTTTTTTGAAAGTTGTATATATGTTAGTATGTGGACTGTAATTACCCCATACTTCCATATATTTTCCATTAAATATAATAAAAAATAGCTTTGTCTTTATGAGATATCTGATATTTGTTTAATAACAGTGCCCTTGTAGGTAAAAAATCAGTAATTGTGTGTTTTTGGACATATTCAAATATTGCTCATATTATACACTTATTAGTTTGCTGTGTGATGCATATAGCATTGTTTTGGCTAATTTTCTAGACTACTGTCTGTGTTAAAGTAGACAGTTTTTTTCGTGCTGTTGTGGTGTTATTTAATTAAAATTATAAAGAAAAGATTCGACAGAGAGAAAATAAAAAAATATCGTGAATGTGTTGTGAAACTAAAGTGAATTATTAGTGTAGGTATTGTATTGTGTATTTTATAGTGTTTTACTTACAATCGTAATTTAATTACATGGATGAAAAGTAATTTATATTGTGTATTTGTAATATGTCACTTATATTTCTGGAACAATATATTTCCTACAACCGTACTTTTTCGCAGGAGATGTAAATCTCTAGTCTCAACTGTGGAAGATTAATTATATTATATATATTGCGGTTACTGAGAAGGCAGCAACGAGATTTTTTTCCCCTGCCGCTGACAGCAACCTTTCTACTTTACACCGTTCTACTTCTGTAACATCGGGAGTGCGTTCACATTCTTATCTATCTCACGCGTCATAATGTTACTCAAATTTAACTTACATTCAAAATTGTATTTATATTTAACTTTGTTTAAACCACTGTGTTTCGCTTATATTTGTACCTAAATTCTAATCCTAACATAATATATAGTAACGCGTTATATCACATTCAAACCGTATTTGCTACACTGGTTAACTATAAATTCTGTTCACGCAACTCGATTTCTGTCAAATAATTTGAATCTCGTTTAAAAGTAAACAAGTTTCAATTCAAACTCGATTACATCTCGGTTATGGTTACCGAAGATGACGCAACCGCACTTCAGACGGAGGCGTACAAATTAGTTGGCAACGTCTGCAACACAGGCGACTCGCATAGCTAGTCGTAAACCACAGTAAAACTTTAAAATTGCTTTATTACATAAATTTTCCGCGAATTTTGGATGTTAATCTATCATAAAATAAAAATTAAACCTACATGCACGCTCGAGTGTTCAATAAAAATTAGTTCAAATGAACCTTACGTGTGCTTTAAAATACTGAAACATATTTTCTAAAATACCTTTTATACGGTGATGGTGTTTATGAGACGTCGGCAGACTGTCCCCCTACACCCTGCCCGGACCACTCCCGCCGCGACCCTCACCTCCAAAAGGTTTTTCGAGCACTTAAACTTTTACACAGAATTTTCCTTTCAGATGTTCTCGCTTTTGAGCTCTCCTGGAACTCATCTGGTATTCATAAAAATATTACGAAAAAGAATCCTGACGTCAGACGTAAGAAGGGATCAAAGAATCCCCCAACATGCTCGCTTATCACGGGGAATAATATTATCCGGAGCTACAACACTTGTTGCATGAACTCAATTGTTTCCACGCAGAGCCAGCTTTACTGGCGGCGCGCGATGTTACAAATAAATATTTTTCTAAAGCCAATAGATATTATTTTATATGTTTATAGCTGGAAACTGAGTCAAAATTCATCGATACGTCTAACTTACGATCAATGGCAGCTATCCCCAAATACGCATGAGCGGCCGAACCTCTTAAAGAAAGTAATATGATAGAATAAAAAATACGAATACTCAAAATTCTAATTCTTCTTCTTCTTTCAAATAGGCAATCCACCCTTCAAGAGTGACTTGTGCCATTAAACAAGTCTAAACATTATTTCATAGAAAGCAGTACAACAATACTATAGAATAGGGAATATTGTATCACAAGTCAATACCATTGACATTCAATAAATTTGCTATTACATTGCTTAAATGAGGCGAGTTGAGGGAAAGAAGATGACACAAGTTAACCGGGAGTTGAAAATCACCATTGATAAGATCATTGTAAAAAAAACCTGTGATCCGCAATGGACAGGCAAAAAGGACATGGTCAAGGGTTTCCTCCTCGGCACCACATTCACACATTGGGGAGTCTATTATGTTCATTCTGAACAAATGCCAGGCCACCTGGCAATGCCCAATTCTCATTCTACAGATATTTGTTACTGTTCTTTTTGAGGTTTTCCTGTTGGAAAATTCTAATTATATTACAAAAAAAACAGCGTACCACAAAACAAATGTATGTACACACATGAGTGCAATACATAATATACGAACATTTATTAATAATACGAGACGCCAGAATAATAGGAGAAGACATATCATTCATTTTATTTAATTCTGGCATCTCTTATCGGATTACTCAAAGGTGTTTGAGATTCCATAAATATAAAGAATATGGCTTTCAAATAATGGAACGACAGATGTATTAATTTTAAAGTGCAACATATAAGTTCGAAAATTTGTATAGCATAGTCGGTTAATGCATTTTCCCGGATAGGAAGATATCCAGGTTCGAATCCCGGTGGCAATAATAATTTTTTTTTGATTAATTGATTTTATATGTACCGATATCTTTCTAAATTATTTATTTAATTTATTTTCATAATATATGAAGAAATTTATTTAGGGGATTCATTTGAATGTCGCCAATCGCATGGGTTAGATTTATGATTGTATGAGAAATATCAGAAGGATTAGATGGAAATGATAATCCGCCTCCAAGTCGGTTTACTTGGTTATGTGCGAGATTAGGCTGGAATTAATGACAGTAATGGAGATTTAACATAAACACGTACTTACTGTTTACACTGAATTTATTATAGCAAGGTTACAAAAGGTTATTTAAATAAACTGGTTGAAATGGCGCGATCAAGTCTGGAGTTTGAAGCTTCAAACTGCTTAATTGTAAGGGCCTGGCAACACAAAAAGAGAGCGAGTAGCTTGGGCGCCGCGCGGTCAGGTCGGCAGCCACTGGCTACGTTCAGCGCGGGTCTCAGTGACGGTAGGCGTCTGCCAGGAGAGTATTGACGTGTATTTTACGCGACGATTGATATGATTGCGTACTCTATCGAATCAAATTTTAGAAATATTTTGAAAAATACTGAGAGACGGCACCTGTCTTTTTGACTTCGCCCAGTAAATGATATTGATGTGACATTTTGAAAGCCAAAAAATCTATTTAGAGGCAATATTAAACATTTTATTAGAAATATCTAAAGCTAAAGGAATTGTAATATATTTATTCAATATAAAACTATCCCAAAAATATATAGGTGTACGTATATATGATAAAAATAATATATTAAATAACTATTTACGCAAACTTGGATACAGTGAATCTCGAAACATATTATTATCTAGTAAGTGTATATTTTAATTTTTGCATTAGTTATTAGATTCAGTTTAGTTAAATTATTGGGTTAAACGAAGATTTTGTTAAAATTAAAAAATAATAATATAACATTAAATATATTTTTTTACATGTAAAAAAAAAATTCAATTCAGTCAACGAATTCTTTTTGCCTGCAGACTGCAACTGAATGCGGTATTGTTTGTAATAACTGTTTACTTAATTAACTCGTTGACAAACTGAAAAAATCCAAATTAAAATAAAATAATTTATTAAAAATAGTGTGCACGAATCACATGAAACTCTTGAAAGAATATGGTGTGTTAAGGACTTAAAAAGTATATTATATTATTTAAGAAATACAAGAAGTCTGAATAGATAGAATTTTTAGATAATTAAATTAAAAAACCGCTTATTAATGGATATAAGAAATTAATTCAGGGGCCATTAATTTTAGCGCACTACTACTTAAAGCACGTACCGCTACTGCTTACAATCACGCCATTTTCTTACGAACAAAGCCATTATAAAATGTCCCACTAATTAATTAGCATTATTTGTCTACCATATGAATAAACTAATAGACTTCTAGATATATATAGGTATTTGTTGCCAGACTTGCCAATATATTGCCATGGCTTAATACCCAGTAAAGCTCATTTAAAGCTCTCGGACAGAATGGATACCCCGGATGGGATTATGCTGTTATAGCTAGTACCAAGCTCAAAATATAACAATGTTACAATTGTTTTTACCGTGTATTTATTGTTTTTAATATATTATTTTACTATAATATGCATTATCCTATTTACTAGCCCACTAATTTAATAGTAGATTTATAACTTATATATATACTTATACTAACAATACATTTTGTAAAAATCTCAATTCGGTCTTACATTATATATAATTTATTTATTTCTATTCGTCTGCGTCACATAGCAACGTAAAACAAACATATTGTCCGAGTTCGCATAACAATTCTTTTATACGCGGCTATCACATCAAACAAAATTAATGGTTTTGCAATTGTATTTTAGATGACTTTTTAAATAAATTAACCATAATTATGAAAATTAAAGATTTTCGAATAATTTCACGTAATTATTTATTGCATATATAAGTTAATTGCGATAACGCCAATATACATGTATTTTATTTAATAATTTAATTCATTAAGTATTATTATAAAATACGCTACTATTTTTAAAATTATATACAATACTTTTAAAGCTTGAATAAAATGTATGTTCACATTCGCGCCGAAGAACACAAGTTTATCATTTTGTACGAAGTAATATTTAATAATTAATTGTTTATTACCTTTGTTTTTAAAACCACTGTGAGTTATTTATAATATATTCACCAACCGGTTTCGGTAAATACCTTTTCAGGTTTCAGGTCTTAAAAAGTTTTTTTATCATCCTGATGAAGGATAAGGTATTTTCCGAAACCAGTTGGTTATTACTCATATATATAATTTTACCGTAATCGTATTTTCTGACCAAATTTTGTTCGTGCAATAAGGAATTAAACACGCGTAGAAATAAATGCTGGGTAGATATGTTGATATGCTGGATGACACGTTCTTAACGATAAATGAATTTCTCGACATGAAACCAATCCTATAACACCAATTGGGACCCCGATATATTACGCAACAAACACTCCCCGTTTTTTGTCGCTACTTACCTTTACCATAAGTATTCCTAAATGCTGGCCGTTGTTCTTCGTTACGCAAGGGTGTACTGAAATAATCAGGAATAAAATATTTTTTTTTTATTTTTAAAGGAAAAATTTGTGTGAACCCTTCGAAGGGTTATATATATATAAACCGGTTGTTAGTGTATTAAATTGATTGAAAGTAATCGAAACCGGTAAGTAGATACGCATTAATAATTCTGTAAGCAGTAATAAAGGCTGTAGCAATAAAAATTGCCTGTGAGATTATGTCCGAGATTATAGAAGTTTCCCAAAGGGACGGTATCTGTATAAGTTAAGGTCGGAAGCTCTCCGTTGATTGGTTTTTCGAGTATTAGTTTTTCCAAGAGAATTTTGCACACAGGCCGATTATCCTTTTCTCCGAAAATCTGCTTAAAGTGATGTTATTTTTAATGAGGGCTCTTTTTGAGACAAGTTTTTCTCGCATGAATCGCATTTTATGCTGAGTGTGGGCATGTACGTACATTGAAAGAAAACACAAAAATGTTAAAATGTTTTATATATTTTTTTAAATTTTGTACTTTGAACGTAATAATCTAGAATGGTGCTCCGCAGCACTTCAATGCTGAGCTGGAAAAGACGTCAAAAGAATTTTAAATTGCTTGCAACTTTTTAAAATAAATTGAGAAAATTCAAGATAAATTATATTTAACGTTTTCGTTATTTTTTAATAATGGAAAACAATCGACAATGTCGGTTGTCACGGCTAGGACCTCTGGCTTTGCTACATAATTAGTAATGGCATCATTAATGAGCCTTTCGATTTTCCTCTCCCGCCATACTACCATTCATTCATGCATACGTTTTATTTTATAATAGTATATATTACGTACTTCACTTCTTAGTACGTCGTTAATGTAGACCTCGTTACGTGAAGGTCCAAGAAATAGACTTTGTAACAATTAATCTTTTATTACAATAAGCTACAATTTAGTACAAGGTATATCACTAGTATAAACTAACGACGAAGATAAAAGAGATGCGCGCACCCCTGCGCACCGTCTTTATAGCCACACATACCCGCATCGGTGGTACGGCACACACACATACATACACACACCATTCCATGAACATCACAGTATCTAATAGAAATTATGCGACTTTTTTTTTAACTTAAAAAGTTTCTTATTCGAATCCCGGTGGCAACGAAAATATTTTTTCAATAAATTGATTATATTTTACTAATTGATACATTTAATTTGTATTAAAATACCACAGAACTATATTCTGAAAAATTGCGAATTCACAATAATAATGTGTTTTTCCTTTGGAATAAAAAACTCTATTGACATGTTTGAAAAAATGTATCTGTGTTTTGAATGCATAATTTTTCTAAATTTATTTGAAGTTATTTTAATAATATTATTTGTAAAATTTATTTACATACCGGAGGCGTATCCGACGAAGATATTCACAGAACAAAGCTGAATAGGAGTGTATTCGGATGCCTTAACGTGATTTTCAAAGGTGGTCTTTTACTGTATATAAAACGGTAAATGTTCAACCAATACATATTTTTGCTTACGTGTGGCTTCAAAATATGAACTCTTAACAAAAGAGAGGTACAAACTTAGGGTCCCACGAAGGGGATGGAAATATGTTATTGAATTATTTTATATTAAATAGTAATTATAATTATAAGTTGTTTTGGGAAATGTAGTTGTGTGCGAGTTTGGAGTATGTGTAGAGTATGTTGATGTATGTTGACTCCAAATAAAAAGGTTTTGAGTATATTGATGTATGTTGACTCCAGATCAATAGGTATTGAAGATGGTTTGATTTGTATGAGCGTATTGAATACTTCAATATTCACCCAAATGCCTTCGTGTTTTTTTGAATCGCAGAGTCTCTTGTGGCACGTATTTGTGTCAAAATATATGGGGATGTAAAACTGTACTGCAAATTGGCAAAAAATAAAAATTGTATGTAATAAAGTTGAAAAAAAAAATATATATATATATATACAAATGTGTTACAAGCGTCAGGTTACAAGAACAGAAACTACTAAGTGCTTAAGATCGAAGATGGCTTCTACAGTATATAGGTAGAGCGATCGTAATTCGGCCCGTCCGAGTGCAACAGAGTGTATTGTTACAAGCTGTCGATACTCTACGTCTTTATGGCTGGTGGGAGTTGCGTTGCAAGTATCGTCTTGCTGGATGCATTTATCTTTACTATGCAGTTTCTAAATGACAAGATTGGAGACAGCCCAGTAATAATAATAATTATATCATCAATTGCATGATAATGTATTCGCCTCCCTCTCTCTCCCTCGCTCAACTATGGTTTCTTGCATTATCTGACCGATTTAAACCAAATATTGTACAGTTACTCTTTAGTATACATGTATCATCTTCCTAGTCACCCCATGCTATATAAAAGTACCAATATCATTTAGAATTCCATCCGTTCCAAATTTTGCTAATTTACATTCTAGGACCCAGAGAATTTTTCAATACTCGCCTCTAATCCTCCATCCGCTTTGATGTACATCTTAGGCAATAAAATAAAATGCATGTAAAAAGAAATTATAAAAAATACGTAATCATTAATACTAGTAATATTGAACTGAAACTCAAAATAATATTTACAACTATATTGTACGTGGATTGTTCAATTGAAATTCACTTTTCTCATAAAAATATTTATTAAGTAAGTTAATAGCGTTTTAAATGATTTTTGATCCATGCCAATTGTGCATCGACATTCTTCTTTTATTATCTCTTATACAGAGCACAGCCGGGCTTGTCTCAAATGGTTTTTTGCACATCAATAAAAACACATTGTTTTACACTTTTACTGATACCCGAAAAAATATTTAAGGCAAAATTTATCACTAACGAAGGTTTTTTTTTTATTTTTACAAATCACTCTTGAAGGGTGGAATTGCCTAAGTAAAAGAAAAAAATAATTTATTTTTTTTAATAGTTCCTCAAAATAGGTCTACTAAGATAAGGGCCATTTCACCCGCGAAGTTCCATCCAGGAGATGAGACATGATGAAATAAGTTTCAGAAATTTAATTTTGATAAATCCCAGGACCGTGTTGAAATTTTGATCTGAAAATGAACTCAAAACAAGATTTGCCCTCATTGTCCCCGGTTGACTAACTATATTAGTAAATAAATAAAATATGTACAATACATAATATAAAATAATACAATTAACAAGGTTGGGGAGCAGAGGGGAAGTGAATCTTGTTTTGGCAGCTGTGCGGTATCGACCTGTCAATATGCGGGGCGCTATCGAACAGCTGCCTAGTAGCATTAAAAAATGCCAACCAGGCGGCGAATGAGTTGGACCGAGATAGGAGCCTTGAGCTTATTGCATCGGTCCTGGGTAAGCGGTGGGTCCGCCCTCATTAAAAATAAACTCAGAGATTACCGCATGAGATTGGTACAATTGACCTGTGCATACGGCGTTCGATCTTATCACCTAGAATCATAAATACCTATAACTATTTATTCTGAAATGTTAGATAAATATAAGGTATTAAATTACAAACATTTATTCTGATTTAAGGCGCGATACAAATGACGGTGCTCGAATCTCTGAGATTTGTTGTGTATAAGGTGGAATACGAAAGCCGAGAGTTGTCTCCAAAGAAGCTCATGTGAGCTTAGTGTGTCTCAGAGAATGTCTCGAAATAAAAATCTTATTTATGGACACGGGCCATAGTGCATAATTAATAGAGATCGGAAACTCAAATACCTGAATAATAGGTATTTTAACATTACAGCATACCTATATAATTGAACTCTCTTTTGTCAACCTTGCCAGATATTCTACCACTTTAGTAATGCGTGCCTTCCATTCTTCCAGATACCACAGTATAAAGAAATAGAGAACCAATAACGCGCGTTCCTCGAATAAACAGAGTCCAGTAGGTTTTCAAGTAGTTACTTAGAGACTCCTACTATCCGAGAGACGTTTACTTATAGCCGCACTTTATTGAAGATCGAATGAATCCTGTTTTTCCTTTCTTCAATTGAAAACCTGATCCAGCTGTGAAATTATTTACCGTTTGATTTAGTAACTTCGGGTAGGTTTCATCATTCCGCTATCTGAAACTGTCTAGTCGGAGAGTATTCCATCATATTTTTGGATTTGCGTGAGGTAGATTTCATAATTTATATTCTTTTATTAACTGAACTAACTAACTTAGGGTAGGCAGAGACGATATAAAGTCACACAATTCTTGTCTCATCCACATTCATACATCTTCTCATTCGAGCTTCTAACAGGACCATCGTCCAGTATCTGAAACCATTTATTAACTGAGACATATTAAAAGTATTCGGAGACATCTTTCCCTGAGGCAGCCCGTCTACTTATAAATGCATTTGTGGTGTCACGTGTGGACTACTGTAATAGCATTTATGCTGGCATGCCAATGTTTCAGATTGATATACGGAGTTTCTAAATGCTCTCGCTTAACATCCCTTTTGCGTGAACTACAATGGTTCCGTTTCTCTGAAAGAGTTGATTTTAAATTGTGCTGGTTGATATACAAGGCGACACATAACATGGCGCCTCTATGTCTTCAAGAGCTCTGCATCCCAGATACTTAAAATGGTAGACGTCAAACTCTCAGGTCAGCCTCTATCTACTTCAGCCTCAAGAAAGTTTGTATAACCGACCAGCCGTTGCTGTTTAGTGTTTGGGCATTTGCGTTGGCAGGCCCAAAAGCGTGGAACTCTTTTCCGTCCGTCATAAGGAACAGTGCATCAGAGACTTTAATTGAAAAAACACGCCATTTAAAAAAAATATTTATGAGAACACATTCTTATTGTGAAGTTGTAATTATTCAGAATATAGGACAGACCTAGTTGTATCAATGTGTCCAAAATTTAATAAAAATGAATTAATAATTCTGGCGTCTGCTATCAGTTTACTCAAAGGTATTTGAGTTTCTGTAAAAATAAGGTAGATGGCTCTTTCAAATAATGGAACGATTAAATGTATTAATATCAAAAAGGTAACATATAGGTTCGAAAATTGTCGCTAAAAATATTGTCGCTGTAGCATAGTTGGATAATGCACCTTCCCCGGTTAGGAAAGAGATTCAGTTTCGAATCCCGGTGGCGCAACAACAATATTTTTCGATAAAATTGATTTTAATTAATATATTTAATTCATATTTTAAAAAATTATGTCCAACAATTTTTAATTTTAAATGCAACAATAATGTAGAACTGTTCATGTAAAAATAGCGCAATAAATATGATCCAATGTTATTATTATTATTTTAGTAATACGTAGGAGGCTGCCGGCTGGGGTGTGGGGGGAGGACACCCTTGCGACTGTTTAAAAGCAAGACAGCTGACTCGGTTCCGCGCTCCGGGCCCGCCGGGCCGAGGCCGCGGGGACCGGATAATATATTCCTCAGAACATTCAGAATTCGGAACAAATATTTATATCGATCATCGATTTTCCATTAAACACTCGTTACTGCTTTAAAATGTACTCGTTACTGCGAGAAAGGAACGGGATCGCTCAGTTCACACGTTCAACTAAACCGAAATGAATTTCTCTTTTGTTGTCGAAAACCCACGATTATATCGTCAAAAATATTTCAAGGAAATTAATATGTTTCATTGCGTCCGTTTAAATTTGTATACAGAAAATGTATTCAATTTTACTTTCAATGCCCAGGTTTTGTATCACCGATCACAAACTAATCGTAGTTGTATTCGTGCATTATTAATTCGACCGTATCGTTTATCAGTCACCATACAAAAGGTTCAAAAATATCATGGAAATGTATCATAGAAATCCCTTATGATACTGATATATTAATTATTCCCATGACTGCTCAATAGTCAGTCATTCCCATATTATAGAATATTCTATATAATAATAAATATATTCCCTCCCGGCGATATTCGGATCATGAAAACTACATATTAAACTAAAAATAACCTATATATAATTAAAAACAATTCATTTTGTTTAAACAACACTTTTTTTTTGCTAACACCAATCGATTTCGGAACCACCGTTCCTTCTTCGTTAATAAAGTGGTGTATAAACAAAGTGAATTGTTTTTAATTATATTTCTAATGAAATACTAATGGAATACAACAGTATAAAAATAATCTATCAATAATGAAGGAAAATGTATAATTTTAAAACATTTATTTTAATATACAACTGAAAAATAATTTACGTCGTTTAATGCAATTAATAATTACAATCTTTCATGTGACATCTGAGTGTTTTCACAAATTTTTACGAGTATTTAAAAAAGTGAATACACTTTAAGTTTATAATTTCATCATACTAATTTCTGACATTTGAGATACTCTATCTGTGACTGACTTCCCAGAATTCGGAAATACGTGTGGTTTCTAATAAACTACAATATCCTACTTTAAAATAAACAAAAATGACCCTTAAATCGAAAATATTTGAAACTTTGGTCCATAGTATGATAACAATAATAATAATCAATAGACATCATCCGATTGTAAAATTAAACCAACTGATCCAACTACTAGTATAATAGATATTTCCCATCAGCACTCAGATTTCGGAAATATTTTGCTCAACACATCTATCAATTTCCATGACAGATATGAAAAAAACTATTACTAAATTTTTCAACTTTCTGCACAATTTTACGCCTTGACCTTTCTCACGATCACATTTTAATATTTAATTTTGTAATACATTCTTAAACCTAAATAAACAGCATTCCCAAGTGAAATGTTGTTTGCAAAGTTTGTTTGTAAAGATAAAATTTTGAAAAACTATTTTATATTACTTATCAATTCTGCGATATTTCGCGTATGAAATTTACATTACATTTTCGTGTTTTATTTTGCTTCAAATTATGCATTGAATTAAAGATTTTAAACACTGGTCAACACATTTTTTGTGTCTTTAGTGTAGATATCTGATTTTAATGAGAAATTGTATACTGATTTCAAAAATGTCATTTTATTATTTGTAGCACGTCTGGTAATGGGAGATTCGGATTTTTGTGTTGTAACATATTATAATATTGGGAGGAAAAAAATAATAGTGCAACCCTGTTTTGTATTATTTGCACTGGTAACAAACACTTTACCAAATCTATAATTTTTAATTGCGTCTTTTAAAGTGAACGCTCGTTTTTGAACGTGTTTGTATTAAAAAATGCCTCGAATGTGTTAAAATAGTGCTAACTCATTTTGTTATACATGCGGTGAATTTGCCCCATCATCGCTAAGGAAAACAATGACTTCCCTTGAGAAAAAAGCATACGAACTGTATTTTAAGTGCAAGGTAGATGACCAGGACAAACCATGGGCATCTTACATAAGTTGTGCATACGGATTTAGAGGATGGTTAAAAGAATCGCGAAAATTAATGCCCTTTGAAAAACTTTGTATAAACTAATCTGGAGTTCCCAAAAAAAAAAAAAACATGTCGATTATCCTAATAGTCAGCTATGCGGCCTGTGTCTCATTGTGAAGCTTTACCGATTCCAACACCACCAGAAATATAGGATAATAGCAAAATAGAAACTTCATCAGATGATAATATCCCAGAATGTGACCCGGAATTTAAAGACCCTTCAAATTCTATAGAACCTCACTTCATAACCCAAAGTGATTTAAGCGATCTCGTTCGTGATTTAAATTTATCTAAGATTCAATGAAAACTTCTTGGTTCACGTTTGCAACCGTAGAATCTGCTATCTAAAGGTACGAAAATAACTCATCTCAGAAGCCGACATAAGGCCCGTACTCCTTTTTACCAAATGGATGAGTTCTTATGCTATGATACCGATGGTCTTTTCAACGCTCTTGGAATAAAACATGATGCATGCTTTTCATCGATTCTTCAAAAGTGAATTTAAAGGCCGTTACTCTCGACCATCTATTCCTCTCGGTGGCCGTTACTCTCAACCATCTATTCCTCTTGGTGGCCGTTACTCTCGACCATATATTCCTCTCGGTGGCCGTTACTCTCGACCATCTATTCCTCTCGGTGGCCGTTACTCTCGACCATCTATTCCTCTCGGTGGCCGTTACTCTCAACCATCTATTCCTCTTGGTGGCCGTTACTCTCGACCATCTATTCCTCTCGGTGGCCGTTACTCTCGACCATCTATTCCTCTCGGTGGCCGTTACTCTCGACCATCTATTCCTCTCGGTGACCGTTACCTCACCATCATTCCTTGGTGGCCGTTACTCTCGACCATCTATTCCTCTCGGTGGCCGTTACTCTCAACCATCTATTCCTCTTGGTGGCCGTTACTCTCGACCATCTATTCCTCTCGGTGGCCGTTACTCTCGACCATCTATTCCTCTCGGTGGCCGTTACTCTCAACCATCTATTCCTCTTGGTGGCCGTTACTCTCGACCATCTATTCCTCTCGGTGGCCGTTACTCTCGACCATCTATTCCTCTCGGTGGCCGTTACTCTCGACCATCTATTCCTCTCGGTGGCCGTTACTCTCGACCATCTATTCCTCTCGGTGGCCGTTACTCTCGACCATCTATTCCTCTCGGTGGCCGTTACTCTCGACCATCTATTCCTCTCGGTGGCCGTTACTCTCGACCATCTATTCCTCTTGGTCATGCTGCAAACATGAACGAAAATGATGAAAACACGATGTTGTATTTAACAAAGATTGAATACAATAAGTATGGATGGAAAGTTTGTGGCGATCCAAAAGGAATTTGACTAGGTATGCAAAAAGGTTACACGAAATAAAAATATGAATCTTAACCACAAAGATAACATTGCTGATTTTAAAAGTAAAATATTGATGTTTTTTCTTATGTGAGTGTGATAGCAGAGACAGAAAGAACCACTACTAAATAAAGGAGTGGCCTACAAGACATGGTCTAACTCCAGGAGCTAAAAATGTACACCACGATCTTTTAGATGTGCTGCATCCACGTCTAGATATTAAGTTGCGACTTATGAAAATTTTTGTTAAGGCTCCAGACAAAGAAAGTAAGCAAAAGTGTCTGAGGATAAGTGATGCTAAAAAAAAGAGGGAATCTTTGTAGGACATCAAATAAGAGAGATTTTGAAAGATCAACAGTTTTTCACGGTCTTAAAACCCGTAGAACATAAAGATGGTCAGCTTTCAAGTCTGCGATAGAAAATTTCTTGGGAAACAAAAAACGCAAAGACTACCTCGAGGTTGTCACTGATCTACTTACAGCCGATATTTATTTTTATTCCTGTCGAATCTTTATCTTTCTTGAATTAAATAACACCACAACAGCACGAAAAAACTGGCTACTTTAACACAGACTGCAGTTTAGCAATGTAGCCAGGACAATTCTGTATATATCAGAGATGGAGTCTACTCCATCCCACACAATAAACAACGAGTATTTAATTGCAATATAATTGTATCTTATGTTTATCATGTTTTATTATAATATATTCACCTCTATTACAACAAAAATATGTATCTAAATGAAGTCTAATAAATACATAAGCTCTCCTATATATGCTCTAATATGAACAAGATTAAAGTATTTTCTTTAACTAAAACTTATATTTTACATATTTGGTCAGTTTCATTTTAAATCTATTCAATTTCTCCTCTATTCTTATGTTTTCTGGCATTTCATTAAAAATCTTCATCGCACTATGCATCATCAATTTCTGAGATTTGGCCTCCTTCCTGAATGGCAGTCTCAGTCAATCTCCTCCTCTTGTACGATGCTCGTGCTCATGTTGATTTGCATCAATTTTTCATGTAAATTCCGCTAATATTTTCTTATTGAGGATTTTGTAAATAAACACCATTATATAAAAATATATATTCAGATCTTTCAGCATTACACTGATCCGAGTATATCTATTTGTTCTCAAAGCTTTATTTTGCAACACTGACAATTGTTGCATTTCATCTTCGTTAGCCAAAAACAAAATGCTCCTGCAGTAGTCGATGTGAGGAATAATAACATATTATTCAGGGAACAATCCTTGTATGAATTCAAAATAAGTAGTTCACAAGCAAAAGCTATATATGTGCAATAGGATGTACCCAATATCGGCTTTTTTTTATTTATGACTGTATGATCAGAGCATAGGCAGCTACTGTCTCTACGAAATCCATTTTTAAACTGATAACCATTTATTATCGTAACGGGTCGGTCCACGATGAACTCTCCATGAGACGTTGACCGTATCACAAGCGTGATTCATAAATCTCGGGCTCGAGACTGTAATACTGTATTTTATGTGCATTCAGGTTGAATCTCCGAGAGAAATCTTATCTGTCACCTGTCATCTGACTGTCACCAGTGCTCGTTATGACTAAACGGTTTTGTCCTATATCTAACCCGACACACATCAACCTGTCGTACGAGTGTTTTGTATAATTGGTATTTGAATTGTAATTTTGGTGAAATTCTCATTTATACCACGTACAAAAGAAAAAATGCGAAACAATGTACACATTGCCGCACCACACCGTTTCAACCTAACCTAACCTAATCTAGCCTAACCTTAACCCTTTCTACCCTGACGGTACTTTAAAGTACCATCAATTGTATCTAGTCATATATCTTACTGGGGTGTCAATTCTCGGATTCTACGTTAATAATAGTCTACTAAATTTGTTTAGACTACAAACATTAGTTATTTTTTTGTCATGTCAAACACTGCGGCGGGTGAAATGTCAGTTGCGCATTGTTACAAGGTTAGGTTTGACGCGTTTGTACTCCTTGTGACAATTAATGGTTATTTTGACCTAATTTTTTAATGTTTTAGAATATTTATTTTTTGTACTATGCTACATATTTTTATTTTTTGTGTACATCATGTATGGTCTGACTGTACTTAGAAGTACCGTAAATTATAATTAATAATATTTATATGCTTAAATTTTTTTTAAATTTTCCATTTTAATCACAATTTGATAATTTTATGTTTGAAGAATACGACAAAAAATATACAGTTGCCCTTAAATTTGATAATTCGGGGTAGATAGAGTTTTAACTTTTGCCATACCATGATATAAAATACCCGAACGCAGCCATGCTGTCAACTCGTGTTACCGTAAATAACAGTTTAAAAAATGTTTTTATTAGCTAAAATGGCTTTGATGGCACGAATTTATTCTAAATACTGAGCATTCAAATTTGAAAAAATGATTGATAATATAATTTAGAGCATTCATTAAGTCGTATACAATGTATCCTTTCTTCTTATCTCTCTTCATTTAATTTGTGAGAAAGAGATAATTATATTTGTATGTTGTTCTTTTCACTGTGAAAATAATGTGTGAGATCTGTCTTCATATCACAAATGATATTTTTAGCAACGTATTAATTTTACAACAGAGTGAATGGAAAAAATAATTGTTTTTGTGCGATTTCCTTTTCATAATTGGTTTTTCACTAGTCATTCTTAAGCGCTAATATTTTCTTTAGGATTATCTAAAATATGAATTTTATGTTGCATATATTTACCGAAATATTACAGATTTAATTATGATGGTAGACCTGTGTTACTGCATGGTTTGAGAAGGGTTAAAACGTTAGCTGCGTTACCGTTGCTCTAACTCCAGTCAAACGATTTTGAAAAATCAAATGACATTCTTTTTCTATCAATGTAAAAAAATAAGCAATCTCATATTACATTATTAATAAAATTCAATTCCATCGTGTATTCCCGGAGTAAATATCGAATCCTTGAAATTTGTGCATAAAATAGAACAAAAAATTATACTTTATTTTTTTATAATTCAATCGTAATCATATAAATCAAAATTCAATTTGAGACGAAATCGAAATACAAAATGAGAAAACGCAAGAAAAGTTTCACAAAGAATGCGCGTGAACAGCACACTGTTTTTATATATATATATTCAGTATTTTTTTGATATTATTTCATTGCTTTACTTCAAACACAATATATATATTGTTCGCCTTACTCTTTTTACAAACCTCTGATTGTTTCCGGTAGCAGCCGTTCAATTAAATCGTTTACTACCAAGCACGAAACTCATAAATCCTACTCTAAAAATGTTACTATCGTACACATATTTACATCCGCGCTACATTCGGTCGACTCGATATCAATATCACATTAAGCTGGTAAAATTTGTCAAGTTTTTAACATTAATTAATAAAAAAAAAAATTAAATAATGACGTATTCATCTCAATTTACATTCTGCGATCAGTAATGTTATCAAATTTTTGTTTCAATTTATTAATGGCTGGTTTCAAAATAACATTTAAATTTCATTTCAAATAATATCATCAACATCGTCACCTATTATCAGTCTACTGCCTTCTCGTGATGCTCACTTTCACCCTCTCGTCACTTTCTTCGGTCTTCTGTCAATGTTTGCCATGTCACTCCCACTGCTCCGATAGATTCGTCTAGCCATCGATACTTTGGGTGTCCTCTAGGTATTTTTTTGGGATGTTGTGTGCGACTTGATATATGGCCAACCCATTGCCATTTAATTTGTTTTTTACATTGTTTTTTAGCGGTGGCAGTGACATTCTAATCCTTGATCTGGTGGTTTTGGCACTTTAACTCGCGTCGTTTTCTGTTTCTTCTGGTATATATAAGCATAGAATTATTAAATATGAAATCTGTCGAAACTGTAATAAACAACGAATCACATTGTTGATATATATATGCCCGCTGTATTGATTACGCGATGTTTACAATAGGCGCTTAGGCATTTGAGTTGTCATCAAATGTTTATATAGTAAGCTTGCTTCCATCACCGTTTATATGTCTCAATGTACAGTGGTTTATCATAAAAGTAATAAAAAATATCATATCTACATTAATGCAAATAGTTTTTTTTTAAAAAAGGTCCGACAAAGCTTTAAGCTATTGGCTAAATGATTATTATATCTATCATCATTAATATATTAACAATATAATATGGAAGGCATTCTCTAAAAATATCTGACTCAGAATAAGAACTAGATCGTTCATACGACGTTGCTTAACCAATATTGCATAATAAAATTTCTAATTTTTTTTAATTACAACAAAATATAAACTGCTATAAAACGAAGTCACTAAATGGCGGAAAAGTCTCCGATAAATATTTTAAAAAATATTTCCTGTGTGCTTGGTAAAAATAATTTTACTACAATTTTTTTATTTTCTAAAACTAACTAACTTACCATCACGCCGTTTCCCCAAGGGGGTGGGCAGAGAGGATAGTGCGCCACACTCTTCTGACCTAACACACAGCTCTCGCCTCATCCACATTCATACATCTTCTCATACAAGCTCGCCTATTATTGAGGCTTCTAACAGGACCATCCACCAGTATCTGGTTTATCTGGTCGTGCCAAGTATTCCGCGGACGTCCTCTATTTCTGGTGCCATCAACACTTGCGTCATATATCTATCTTATCATTCTTTCCTCCTTCATCCGTTCCATATGACCAAACCACCTTAGTGATCCTTTCTTGATCTTACTCACTATATTAAGATCAGCTTTACATTCTTTCCTTGTTTCTTCATTCTTTACTCTGTCATAAATTGATCTGCCACACATACGCCTGAGCGATCTCATTTCCACTGCATTCAGTCTACTTTCGTTACTCTTTTGCCAGCTCCAGGCCCCACTTCCATACATCAGTGTCCGTACCAGGACTCCATTGTGTACCGCTAGTTTTGCCTCAGTTGAAAAGTTCCTATTAGCTATAATTCCATTTAAAGCGCCATTCACTTTGTTTCTTGCAGTCACCCTCCTTTCGATATCTTTCTCAGCCTTTCCGATTCTATCAAACATACATCCCAAATACACAAACTCATCTACTTGTTCCAAACATTCAATTTTTCTAAAGTACCTATAATTCAAATAATTTTTATTTTATTTTTTATAACCTTCAATAGATCAATTTTTTTCTGTTGTATGTCAACCTTTTTATTTGGGGTACACACAATATATTTTTTTTTATAAATTGTATTACATTTTAGGTTTTAAATAAACTATTATATTATTGGTAGAAAAAAATGTGTTCCGATCATCATATACATGTTTAACCTTTACTATACCATGATATAAAATACCCGGACGCAGCCATGCTGTCAACTCGTGTTACCCTAAATAACAGTTAGAAAAAATGTTTTTATTAGCTTTTATGGCACAAATTTACTCTAAATATTGAGCATTCAATTTTATAAAAAATGATTAATAATACTTTTAAAATCAGCAATGTTATCTTTGTGGTTAAGATTCATATTTTTATTTATTTTCTTTGTTTTATTAACCACTAAAATGAGTTTAAATACATCTACCGGTTTCGAAAAATACCATTTTCTTCTTCAGGATGTCATAACTAACTAAAACATATATTGTTTCTTTGACAGAATCTATTTTAAAAAATCTATTTTAAAAAAAGAAATAAACAATATATGTTTTATTTAGTTATGACATCCTGAAGAAGAAAATGGTATTTTTCGAAACCGGTAGATGTATTTAAAATCATTTTAGTGGTTAATAAAACAAAGAAAATAAATAAAAAATGATTAATAACATATAACGGTTTGTTGTTCTCTTCAATGTGAAAATAGTGTACGATCTCTGTCTTTCATATCACAAATTATATTTTTACCAACGTATTGAATGGAAAAAATAATTGTTTTTATACGATTCCCTTTTCAGAATTGGATTTCACTAGTCATTCTTAAGCGCTAATATTTTCATTAGGATTATCTAATATGAATTTTATGTTGCATGTATTTACGAAAATATTACAGGTTTAATTATGATGGTAGACCTGTATTACTGCATGGTTTGGGAAGGGTTAAATTATATTTTTTTATTTAGGACGTTTACAGCAGTTCTGTGATATATATGTAAAAAAATATTATCTATTATACTTGACTTTTTCGTTCGAAGTAATCTGAAATGCGCGCACTTAAATACATTAAAACTGTAATTTTAAGGACGCGTAGTTCTTAAGTAACTGTTTTAGATATGATTTTGAACAGAACTTTGGAGAATTACATAGATTGACTGACATACTGTAACTTTCAAATACTCGAGGTACGGAGAAATATTAATGAAATAAAATTATTCAAAATTACATTTAAGTCTTTAGCGTACTTACAGAAGATTAATTTTGTTATGCCGATATGCACATTGAGGAATTCCCTTACTTTTCATCTAACAATATACATTACAAACTTAACATATTATAAGCTCATAATGGATATTGTTAAAAAGATATTGATATTTTTTCCGAGTTTGCCATCTTTTAAAAAGGCTATACTTTATATGTTTAATTTACGTTTGTCAAATTATATATTAGATACTTTACTAAAAATGGACGTGATGTTCCAACATTTATTATTATTTGAGTATTTGCAATACAAAGAAAATTGCCTTCTGTGTAAGGAAAAATAATTAATTTGCGAATTCTTTACGTAGGTATTTGAATATACGATCTTTGAGAATTATTTAATTGGATGAAAGCTTTATTTACTGTATGTTTTATTTTGTTGCCTTTTGTTTTATTGTTTCATTTGTTTATCTTCCAAATAACAAAACATCAAACAACAAAATAATGTTATCGATGATAAAATCTTGTTAAGGTGTTACTTAATAAAATTAAAAATAATAATACATAGTTTATGTAAAAAAGATATATTATTTGCACCATAGGCGGGATAGCAATATATTAGTCAGTAATGATAATAGGTAGGTTGACTATGAAATATCGAATACTTAGATACTTCGCTCTAGTTATAAATAAAATTTAAAAAGGAGAATAAGATTGTTTTAATAGTTTTGTTTTGTTTTATCAGGTACTGGGCGGTGACCAACATCGATTATATTCACCATCGCACTTCGCGCCGCATCGGGGCCATGATTCTGGTGGTGTGGAGCGTGTCCTTCACGGTGTGCGTGGCGCCCGTGCTGGGCTGGAAGGATCCGGAGTGGCACCGCCGCGTGTCGCGGGACATGCAGTGCATCGTGAGCCAGGACCTGGGCTATCAGATCTTCGCCACCGTGTCGTCCTTCTACCTGCCGCTCTTCGTCATCCTCGTGCTGTACTGGCGCATCTTCCAGACGGCGCGCAAGAGAATCCGCCGGCGGCAGCAGGGCGCGGGCCCGCGCGCCGGCAAGGGCCCGGCGGCCGGGCAGGGCGCGCTGGCGGCCGCGGGCAGCAGCGGAGGCATCGCGGCCGCGGTGGTGGCCGTCATCGGCCGGCCGCTGCCCACCATCTCCGAGACCACCACCACGGCGTTCACCACCGTCTCGTCGGCCAACACCAGCCCCGAGAAAGCGTCCTTCGCCAACGGCGTGGAGGCTGACCCTCCCACGGCGGACTGCCTGAGTTCGTACCCGCCGGCGGCCTGCCGCTACCCCGTGCGCAGGAAGCCCAAGGAGGCGGTGGACTCCAAGCGGGAAAAGAAGGCGGCCAAAACTCTGGCCATCATCACCGGAGCGTTCGTGGTGTGCTGGCTGCCTTTCTTCATCCTGGCCATTCTGCTCCCCACTTGCGACTGCGACATCAGCCCCTACCTGGTGTCCTTCTCGCTCTGGCTGGGCTACTTCAACTCCACGCTGAATCCCATCATCTACACGGTGTTCAGCCCCGAGTTCCGCCACGCCTTCCAGAGGCTGCTGTGCGGCCGCCGGGGCGCCCTGCGCAGGCGCCGGCGCCTGGCGGCCCGCCACTTCCAGTGAGCACCCCCGTCCCGTCAAACTGTACATAAGTCAATTGTGATTTCGTTCGTTCGCCGGACATTCGGGACTCGGTGTGTAGATTCAATGTTCATCGCGCATCTACGTATATATAAGAACATCCATGATGATATATGTACGAGGCGTATTCGTGTGTAGTACCCCGCTCCCTTCCTTGCGTAAAAGTGAATAATGTTAATTTTGTTTTGATGTAATTTATAAGCAATCGTTTGAAATATATTTTTACAAAAAATATTCTGCAAGATGTGAAACATTCGCGTGACGTGTTTAGGTATATACATTTGTTACGAAATAATGAGAAGAGGTGACCGCAGGTTCCCATTACCTGATCTGATGGAAGAGCAATACATTCTATGAGACTTACAGATGATCTTTACTATTACATGTACCTATGCTAAAACCCAACATTCATTAAACAAACACAAACATTAGAAATGTAAGTGTATTTGTGATTTATTACATGTAATTAAATTTATGTATGAACATGCCCCACGAACCATTCAACTGAACTAACAATAAGCAGCTGATTTTGACACTTCGTATAACTTATCGACATTATAATATTGTAATATAATGACAGACTTAGATTATTTTGAAGAAGGAGGCAGCCTGTAGAAAATATCATCTTGACAACGTGTGATCTCATAAATAGCATAATACCCGACCATTCGCTAATCAAGCATTTATTCTATTTACACATTTTGAGAACATCGTATAATTACGAGATTAATTAATGCAAAACTTCGAAGGGTTTATCTGCCATTTTGATATTTATTATTGTTCGCTCCTTGCAACCTTCTATAAAAAATTATCTTCGGTGCCAGCCACAAGTCTCGGCTAGATTTCGTATTTGTGTGTTTTATAATTTTTTTACTACGTTCAATATTAATAGATTTATAATTTTTTGAACTACCACCATTTTGAAACAAGATATCGGATCAGGCTGGTTAAGGAACTTAACTGAGATGTTTACCAGGTCAATTTTTCATAAAAGTTTGTCGAAAATCTCTCTCTCTTCGATCCCTCCCTCTGCAATAATTAGTTATTCTATCAAAATCTACCTAATGATCAGTGGCGTGCAGTAGGTATAGATTTAGGTTATGCTGTTACCAATGATATTATACAATTATATATAATATATGTAATACAATATATGTACATTCGTTTAACCAACGTCTTTGGACAAAATAAATCCGTTGTTTATACAACCCTATCATGTATTAGTTTAAGTTTTGACGTAAAATAATGCTTTATTATCCATATAAAAAATGTATGGACGTTTTTAAGAACACTTTCTATGACTGAACATGATTCGTTTATTGTTTGAAAATTCTTCACGTAATAACTAAACGAAATTATTATTTTTATTAAAGGTTATCGTGGGAATTAGTTATGTCAATTGCTTTTTGTTTTTCTCAAATCAAAAATTAATTCATGCACCAAATTTAAAGAACAATCATGAAATCAACAGGTTAAAAACAGTAAGATAGTAAAATTAGCGAATTAGTAAAAGAGGAAGTAGACGCTTCAATAATTTGCACGTAGTTGTGATCCTTTCTAATATTATTCTGTTAATAAACAGCATAGGTAACGACTCCATACAAAAACGGATCAACCGAAAGGAATTTCAATTCAGTAAATAGCCATTTGTATGACTTGAGTAATTCACTAGCTTAAAGACAGAACTGAGTAATGTAAATAGCACGATTGGCGAATAAAAAAAGAACGCCACACAGCGGTGAGTTTTTAGAACTAACCAATTAAAGTCTCTACTGGTACACAGATGGCACTTATTGAAAAATAATGTTTTCGTTAATTTTAATTCAATTTTTTAATTTATATTTGTTTCCCAGAATTTGTAGCTATGCACAGCATTGTTGCTTGTATACACTGCACGCCCCTGCTAATGATGTGTGTCCGTCAAAAGTCGATGTGTACTGGTTGCGTTAATCCACTCTGGGAATTATCTATAAATCGCATCGCGCTCAACTCTGCACTGTTCTTTATGTGCACTAGAGATAAAACTTCGTAAATCTCATACGTGTACACACAACATAATAATACTTTATCAAACATGAGAATATACAGATTAATCTTTCCTGCCTCACTCATCGAACAGCCTTTTCCGTTTCTATTTTCCTATTCAATCGGATGTGAGAGAGCGTTAATCTTTGAGGACGTTAAGGATAAGTAAATAAGTAATTGTGAGACGGAGCACCTCTCGTTGGGTGAGAATATGAGAAGCCTCGCAATCGATGTATATTCAAAACTCGATGACGCGCATATCCTCAACTAGACCATTCGTTTAAATACAGACATTTTAATTCATTTAATCTCTTGTAATCTTTTTTTATTTTTTAATTATATTCATTTATTTTCAATTAGCATTAGACCCACAAAACGTCCTGATAGACATTTGTCTGCAGGTGCCGTTTTCATTGAATAATACAGACGTAAAGAATACTCTCATTAAAAGGAATAATATAATTTAATGGAAGAAATTCCATTATAATGGAAATCTGAACGATAAAAAAAAGTGCATGCTGTCGTACACTAAAATCGATTGCTTAGATCTGTGCCCGTAAAAGAAGGAGATGTCATAAAAGTTACAAAGAGACTGAAATGTTAGCGCGGAGATCACGCTGTCGGGCATTTGGTGAACGTTGTATACACGACTTGATCTACCGATACCCGACAAGAGCAAAGGACCAAGGCCGCGTCAGCCGGACGAAGTTCAGAGTTCATCGATAAAGTAAAGAGGAAAAAAGAGACCTTTCTTGAACAAAGATTGATTATGATAATATATAAAAAATCATTTGTACGGTGGAAACTTACACAAGACATTTATACAAGTGGAAATTTATACGCCCAGCACTTTATACCTACATTGTACGATGGTACAGGGTGAAGATTATGTTCCAGGCCGATATTATTATTGAATAACTATAAAATGAAAAATATTTTTTTAATTTGGTTTATATTTCTCGCGATTATTTGGTTTATTACAATTATGAATGAAATACGACATTGGCCATGTGGCCGCTTTTGGCAGCGGCACAAATGCGTGCTCTTTTAACCATATTGTTCATAATATTCTTGCACACTTCGCGTGTTATTTCATTTCGAGAATTATTATTGGCTATTGGCGTAGAGGTTTCCTTTCAAGATCTCTCACAAAAATAGTCGGGAGCCGTCAAATCAGGTGGTGGATGAGTCCAGTCGATATCACCACTTTTTGACGTTTTTGACGACCAAAAAGTTTTCCAACATGTGACTGTAGAGATCACCATTAATGGTTGCAGCATTGTATCTTGCATCCTGAAAGAAACGCCACATAGCGCACCATACAGTAACTTTGCATGGGTGTAAAGGTCGTTGCCTTATCAATTGAAGATTTTCAGTGCCCCAATAATGGCTGTTTTGTTTATTAACAAAACCTGCTAAGTCGAAACAAGCTTCGTCGCTCATGATGTTTTTTTCCAAGATTCGGGGTCATCAGTATGTACTGTTCCATATTATTGAGACGTTAAATGATTCATATTAAATTGTAATTAACTATTCTCTATGACTATTAAATATAAATTGACAAATATTTGCCAAACAAAATCGGCCTGGAACATAATATTCACCCTGTAATAATAAATGTATTGTTGTACAATTACTTAGCGTATAAAGTGCTGGGTACATAAATTTCCACTCGTACATGTTTCTGTCGTACAAATGTTGGAGTACAAAATTCTAGAACCACGTCACGCTTTAAGTGCACATTCGCATTGTGTAATTCAGCTGCTTCTTTCTTCTTAACCAGAACTCTCCCGTTAGATCTTATGATTTTCCCATCCACCCTTGCCTCGAGGGGAGAGGGGTGCACACCGCGGAGAGCCCTTCATCTCAGAATGGGAGCGACTCCGTTAAGTGGGGCAACGGAGTTAAAGGATATGGAACATTTGACGTCTTCCGAATATATCTAACAAAAGTGAGTTTGCAACAACAAAAGACACTCAGTCCACCCGCCCCCACCCTCGCACCACTCGGGGATCCAATTTAGAAAAATTTTACTACTTTTTCAAGCATCGCTAAACATCCGCACAGCCAAGTCCGACCAGGAGAGCTCGGTTTATAACGGAGTTATAACTCCGAAAATATTGGGCTCGCAGCCCGTGAGAGTAACTCTGGTGGTTGAGTGAAACTTTATCGTAAGTAAATACGTAATACTCTCCGGAGGCCGGAATTCCGGAATCCGGTCATGTATTGTGATCAAACGCTGACATTCCAATAAACTACATCAAATTTAAATCATTAGGGTGTTTAAAAATAATATATTTTTAGCAATATTTGAATATGTTTAAGAACACACAATTACTGGATTTTCGTCTTTATGAGATATATCTATTATTTGTTTAATATATTTTTAATTTGTCTAAAAATCTTATTTTAAATATCTCCTGAGATTTTTACATTAGGTATAAATTACATCTCGAATTCGAATCCCCAGAAACCAGAAGTCGCATTTATTTTTTTACTAATTAAAGGTTAAAAATACATAAAAGTAAATATCATACATCCACAGAAACATTTAAAATGATGAAGTTTCCAAAATACGAGTACATCTCATGCATATGCCAAGTGTCAGGATTCATAAAAGTGCTGCTCAACTGAAGATAAGTCAATAAATAAATCACCTTGGAGATGTCTCCAGAACACATTTCATAGAAAAGTTCAATAGCGACAGGCGTAAAACAGATAATTTGTTTTTATTGTTTATTTTTTCTTGAAAAAATTCTCGAAAGGAACAACACTTAACGGAGTCGGAACGGGAGCGAAGCTATTGACAAAGCTTTAGGAAAAGATAATTTGGTGCCACCTTTCAAAAGAAATCTTGAAAATGGTATAAAATACGAATATAATTTCCTACCATAGAAAATAAAGAAAATACGTATTCATGAAAAATTTTCATATGTAAAAATATTGCATAATACTGATATAATGTAATGCTGTAATTCTATGTTAATATTTTTTATCCAAAATATATTTTATGTACACCATGAACGCGCGTACACTACATTACCTTTCAATTAACGTGTAACGGATATATTACGTGTGTTCAATGAACTTTTTTTACGCAATACACCTAATCAATCTTCACCTGCTGAAATTTCTCCAACCAGATTATCACCACGCAATATTCACATTCTCTGTCATCTATTGTTATCTCTTCAATGTAGATTTGATATCAATAATTTTCATTTAGAAGCTGGCACGAGAGTTTATTTTTGTCTTTTGCAATTGGTCAGTAACCGTTACAAAATACATTCGTTTTTCAAGTTGATCACGCTACGAGAGGACAACGTCAGCAGTCATTTCATACTCAATTAAATCAGAAGGTCTAAAGTATCCGAATCCCTAACCGAGCAAAGAAGATCCTGATGGAACTGCTTCAGGTTGATTAAATTGTTTTCACACCTGAATGTCGTCATCCCCTTTTTAAACATACTTGTTTCATCGAGTACATTTAATCAAGTACATATCTACTATACATTATTACAAAATATTATATAATTTTCGTATTATTAGCGGAGAAATTTCTAAATTACAAAACATTATCCAGCAAAAATGCTCACTTCAATTTTGGATCAATAAATACGATTGCGTTAATTGAGTTCCCAAAAAACACATTTTTTAATTTCAGTCTCCATTGCTTGTTTACATGAAAAAAATATCGATAATTTAATCAAACACCGAACGAAACTGAATAAATTAAAATTCACATAATTTTACCACCTTTTATATATATTTTTTTCTTTTCGTCAGTAGCGCAGATTACAATAAGGGGGGGAAAACGAAAAAGGGTTCTCCCACCTCGTCCACCAAGCCAATCTAAAAGCCAATCACAAAATAATCCCAGTTAACCTTTAGGTACCTATTTTAGGTTTTCAACATATAGGAATATCGTTACCGAGGGATTACTAATTCATACATTACATATTTGTGTGAACGGTGTACGGTATCAACATTGTTCATACGTCTGTTGCTACGTAGTGGAAGGAAGTACCTACAAATTAAACTTGTGTCGATTTATGAGTCTTTTTTTTACAAAATGACTATGAACACAATAGCTAAACTACAAAACTTAAGTACGATTAGGCAAACAATTGATTCCCGACTAAATCGATTGATATTTTTTACACACGATTAGTGTTTATAAGCGATTTAAAAATATGTCCATAAATATTTAATTTGTTCATGTAGTCAGTGCGCGTGTTCAAATTACATGTTGAGAAACATAATAGACAGATGGTAACTCATGGTCAGTCATATTCCTTAACCCATCTATTGCCCCTGTTTGAATACACTACTAACCTATTAATACGTACTTACAAGTGAGTATAGTCCCCGGGGACAGAGACCAGTAAACCAAACGAATTTTAAATATGAATTAAATATATTAATTAGAATGATATACATATAAAATCAATTTAATCGAAAAATATTGTTGTTGCGCTACCGGGATTCGAACCTGGATCTCTTTCCTAACCGGGGAAGGTGCATTATCCAACTATGCTACAGCGACAATATTTTTAGCGACAATTTTCGAACCTATATGTTACCTTTCTGATATTAATACATTTAATAGTTCCATTATTTGAAAGAGCCATCTACCTTATTTTTACAGAATCTTAAAAAACTTTTGAGTAAACTGATAGCAGACGCCAGAATTATCAATTCATTTTTATTAAATTTTGGACACATTGATACAACTTTATTATTATAATATATTTAATTTATATTTAAAATATCACAGACCGTCTGTTCTGAATAATTACAACTTCACAATAAGAATGTGTTCTCCTAACAAACGAGAATTTATTAATTAAAATTAAATATTTAAACATTGTTAAATATTTAATTTTAATTCTGTCAATGATTTGTATAGCCAATATATGTATATCTTTCATTTATGTTTGCAACATTATTTCATTTTCTCTGTGAAGAGACATCCTATATCACTACCATGAGATTGATAACGATGTTGCATTACTGATATTAATACACACATATCTGACTTTAATTTAGTCACTATAATTTTGAGAGATGCAGTTTTTTCTCATTAACAGTTGTCATATGATTAAGATTCAGTCGTGTGTATAGTATAAAGTTTAGTTAATAATAATGTCAATTAATAATATGCTGTTATTTCTAACAGCATCTTTACAGGTGAAATAGACCATCTTCGATATCTTGACATAAGTTGACGTCCATTGGGCGTGAATAATAAACATTTATTAAGTATTTTAAATATTTGTTAAAAAGATTTCATTATGATAACGTATATTAATTTTATTAAGTCATAAATTTGTTTCTTAAATAATATCAAAATGACTTTGCGGCCTCATTTTATATAAATAATTAGACAAAATACTTTGTTTAAGCCACTATTTATTGATTATTCGACATGTTTTGATACCTATGGTATCTTTTTCAGGAAACAATGTATACTGAAATTTAAAATACAAGCATAGATAAAAACAAATAACTGAAATAAGAAAAAGTGTTAATAGAAAGCTAAATATTATAAAAAACGAAATCCTCTTTGCAAATAGTTACTTTTTAAATTTGTTATCATATTACTTCTTACTTATTCATCACTATAAACATGTCGAATAAACAATAAATATTGGTTTAAACGAAGTATTTTGTCTAATTATTTATACTTTAATTGTTTAATATCTAATATACACATTTTGTAAAACAAATGTATTCAATTTGATCAGCAGATTAGTGATCGCCAGTTATCGATGATCAGTGTGATCGTATAGGATTTCCTAATAGCCAACTAAACATTTTGAATAGAGACTGAACTCTGCCAAAGCGTACAGATGAACATATAATATTAATTTTCAGAAGTATGATAGTTCAGTTCAATTACAACTGGCCTCAGTAAGTGAGGAAACATGTTCATACATTAATTTGATTTCAGATGAAATGATAATCAAATCTTCCCCCTAGTAATATTATAATATATGTGATGTACAATCAAATGTGAACCAACCACATCCCCGTAGGACCCACCGTGCCCTAGATCCCAATATACACATAACCTCCCCTTAGGAATAATCCTTTCGTGATAAAACGCTGTTTGCAATACTCGTACGTAGATGTTTTCAGATGTTCATTATTTTTGCGTATTATTTCGTGAGACTATTTGTACATTTGTCAAGAGAGTTGTGTTCGCTTCCTATATTTATTCTGTTACGTTAAAAAAGAATTTTCATTTATAACAATCCAAATTTATATATTTTATTTTTTAAATTGGCGTTTCACCCCTATGGAGTGTTTTTGCCATTACCGAGTAATTTTATTCAATGTGAAGTTTCTTTTGGATGCATTTAATTTTTACAGGTTTATTTCATTGGAGGAACCTCGTTAATGTTTTTAAAATAGTTTGATTGTTAGAAAATAACAAAGTTGGGATGTTGATGGGGAATGGAATTATGTTGTTAGAAAGATCTTTGATTAAATAAGGACATCCTAAAAAAACATGATTTAAATTTTCCTCTTCTAGTTGACATTCACACATAGGAGAGTCCTGAATGCAGATTTTAAACAAGTGAGAATTGATACAGCAATGGCCGATCCTCATACGGTAGATCGAGGAAGTTTCAAACTTATTTAATTTCATTTTGGAAAACCAGGGCCTAGTAGGAATCTCTGGTTGAATTTCCTCAAACCTTTTAAAAGTTTAAAAGTCTCCCATTGATCTCTCCAAATGCAGATCATTTTCTCTTTGAGAATAGGATGTATATCAGATATTGTCACATGATTATGTAAAGGGACGCCAGAAGTAGACGCTTTCTTTATATTCTTAAAATCTGTTGTAAAATCTCTAATAAAATAATACAGGCAATTTAGTTGGGGACGTTTTAAGCCACGTTCTACGCACATGGTATATTTAAATAATATAATGGGATGGGACATCCTTGAATTTAAGTGTAAATTTAACTTACGTGTCACGTCGTCTCTGTCGTAATTTAAAAAGATTAAAATATCAGGTTGCTCACTAGACTCGGTGACCCGGTAAATGTCATTTTAATTTTTTCGACGGTCCTCACTCCATCCACACCAGATTGGCCAGCCTCCGGACTAATCTGGTGCTCTGATTAATCGGGTCCTCGCTAAATTTGCGAGGTGCAGCTCCAACTGAAAATACACGTCAAACATTAATTTTACGACTTTAATAAATGTACAAATCGTGTCATTATTTATTACCTATTCCAATTGATTTTCTCTCTGAAACGAGTACATGAATATTAATCTGCCTTTGTGATATACGGGTAACGTCAGGAATTTAATACGAATATAACAATACCAAATCTTTTTATTTACATGTGAACCTAGCGAATGAAGTCAACAGAAAATCATTTATGTATTTACTAAGTTTATGAAAATAATATCGATTATGTGTAAATCCATTGAGAATAATAAATATTTATTCAATATGCTGTTTTAAACATCGTCTTACTTTCATTATTTCCCTTTATTTATGTGTGATCAATCAATAATATCTAATTGAGACCCCTCTTGCAAACAACACTGTATACCTGATTTTACAAATGCCATCTTAGATGATATACAGTGTTGTTGCGGGAAAGCTCACTTAGAAATTGTGTGTAATAGTATTTTTATTTATTTTATATGATTGTTTTAAAATACAATTCGATGCCCGAGAAGATGCGCAATGTGGTATTCGTAACTCAGATCTGTGCAAAACCGATATGCAGTGTTGTTTTTCTGTTAAAATTAAGTTTCGACTGGGGTTACATTGTCCATCATCCATTCCAACAGGCATATCTGAATTTTATTCCGATAAATAATATTACATAAAAACATTCTACTAAAATCACTCTTATTTCGAAGTGTCATTCTTACAAATAACGGTAATACGTTATACTGAATGAATTATTATTATGTTCCAGATCGATGATATTTTTAAATAACTAGGTAAAATAACGCAATATTTTCATTAGGATTTTATTTATCGTTTATTTGGTTTATTACAATTGTGTATGGAATATGTCATCGACCAAGTGGCCACCTCTGGCAGCGGCACAAATGCGTGCTCCTTTAACCATATTTTTCTTAACATTCTCGCACACCTCGCGCGTTATTTCAGCAATTTCATTTCGAATATTGTCCTGTACCATCGGAATTGTTGTTGGCTTATTGGCGTAGACCTTTCCTTTCAAGTACTTCCACAGAAAATAGTCGGGAGCCGTCAAATCAGGTGATCGAGGAAGCCACGAGATATCACCACTTTTTGACATTATACGGCCGGGAAAAATTTCACGCAAAATTTCAAGTGTAACTCGGCCTGTGTATGAAGTGGCACCGTCCTGTTGAAACCACGCGTGTTGCAGGTCCAATTGATCCAATTTGGCCACGAATAAGTGTTCCAACATATGACGATATCGATTACCATTAATGGTTACAGCATTGACATTATTATTTAAATAAAATGTTTTAATGACTTCAATACGTTATTGAGGCGTTAAATGCTCCATAATAAATTATTATCAATTACTATCTACGACTATCAAATGCGAACTGACAAATGTCTGCCAAACAAAATCGTCCTGGAACAAAATATCCATATAAATCAGTAATATTTATTTTTTTATCATTTTTCAACAGTGAAAAATTCCACACAATTTGTCTGCTGAAAAATCAATAAATTCGAAATAACAAAATTGTCAACTGTGTTTTACGATATCACTTAACAAATAACATATTCTCGAGTGTTACAGGAATATTCGAAATATCGTTTTTAAACTAATTATCTTTGGTCCATGAAATGTCATTGCTATTTTTCTATATACAATCATAATCAAAATTATAATATTATTATGCACTTTACAATGAAATGGTAAACTCACGTCAAAGGATAAATGATAAAAAAAATTATGGTAATCCTTGAAAATAGATTTGCGGTGGCCCTGCTCGCGCTCCATAGACATGGTCGCGTAAGAAATCATTGAACAGCCATACACTCCGACTGGTACTCACCAAATCAGGCAACAATACGTCGCACTGCAACCAGTCCGAGGAAACCTAGAACCGACCACTCTTCTCGTGGTCAGCTCCTCGGATACATCTCCTCGCACCTCGGCACTTCCTCCAGTGTATTATGTGTGTCTTATACTTTTTATAATGCTACAAACAATTGTAAATTCAATCTGTAAATAAAAGCACCTATCGTAAGTACTGTTTCACTTACAATCCACCCGCTATAGCTGTACACGAAAACATCAAATAACCATAATTCGTAACATTTCATATATATATATATCTCGATTTTCACTGTTCAAATCCTTCTGATACAAATAATCCCTATCGGTGGCCTTAATGAGTCTACACAAACATTCAAACACAAAGTCACTTAAGTCAATAAAACGTGAACTTATTTATTTATGTTAAAATGTTATAAAAAAAACTTTACCTATCATGTCGCCACCTAGCAGGTGCAGCTTAAAGTGTAATCCGAGAAACATTGAATTTAAAAAAATATATACTGAAAATAGATGTGTCACTGAAATAAGTTACAAAACATAAAACGAATCTTAAGGTTGATTGATATAACTCAGATGGGAGAGAATTCTACCAGCGATACAAAAATCCCGACAGCGACTATATTTTTCTTAAAAAGAGATTTTACATTTTTTATACTTTTATTAAACATTATTTAGTTTATTAGATTTCTGGCGCTGAAATATATTTGTTTTTAGAACGAGGTCGAGAGGATCGCCTTACAAATAAATTATTGTGTAATCATTGAGGAAATATAATTTGCAAAGTCAAAATTAATGATGTTTGCAAAAAACAAGGTTAAAGAAATTAAAATAAGAGAGATCGGTCCACAAGCTAAGAAGCATCATAATATCATAATATTAAATCCTTAATAAGGATTACAATTTTTTTAATAAGCTAACAAAGGCTTTTAATTTATCTCTAGTTTTTCTCTTAATTAAGGAGTTTGCCAAAACTGGCTACATCAACACACCAAAGTTTTTTAATAATTCCTCAATTTTCTTCCATTATTTTTAACAGTTTCCTTTTTTCATTGTTAATAAATGGCGAATGAGTGGGTTTAAATATTACTAATTAATTTTAGAAGAACACATTATTATTGTGAAGTTGTAATTATTCGGAACATAGGTCTGTGATATTTTAAATATGAATTAAATATATTAATTAGAAAGACATACATATAAAATCAAATAAGATAAATGGCTCTTTCAAATAATGAAACGATTAAATGTATTAATATCAAAAAGGTAACATATGGGTTCGAAAATTGTCGCTAAAAATATTGTCATAGTTGGATAATGCACCTTCCCCGGTTAGGAAAGAGAGATCCAGGTTCGAATCCCGGTGGCGCAACAACAATATTTTTCGATAGAATTGATTTTATATGTATATCTTTCTAATTAATATATTTAATTCATATTTATTTTATTACTAATTAAACCTGTGGTAGGTAATTTTAAATATGAATGTGGAACCATCATACTTAGATTGATTTTTTCATTACTTTATATTTGTATATATATATATATATATATATATACGTGCTATATCTTTTTGTGGAGGAATATACAATGCATGTTTGGAATGTTAGCGTTAGTGCAAGAACTTCCAGAGCACTTTGTGAACTCGGATAACACAAGTTTGTATGTGTCGGTTGCCAAAGTTGAATTCATTTAGACGTGACACTATTGAAGCAATGAGTATAAACCACACATCACCGAATAAATAGACATGAACTAACGCAAATGACTTTTTTTTTTAAATATCACTCTATTGGAACGAAAATTTAATCGGTGTTCAAATCCCTCTCATATATACATATGTACACTTCATGTCATATCTATGTATTTACTAGTTTGTGGTATAAAAGTATGTGTGTATTTATAGTTTCGTTAGAAAACTGCTGCTGATGGATCGACATGTTAACAAGTTATTATTAATTTTGAAATAAAAATGTTTGCTATAACTCTAATACATAATTTATTGTTGAAATCATAGTCGTGCTGTCCATGGGATATGTAACATCCTTCTCCAGCAATCCATTTCGAAAGCGTGTATGTTACGCTTGTCCCCATTGCGAACTGTCCAACGCTCCGTTGCAGAGTGTGAACCGACATAATTTTTTAGGAGAATACATTCTTATTGTGAAGTTGTAATTATTCATAACATGGGTCTGTGATATTTTAAATATGAATTAAATATATTAATTATAAATATATACATATAAAATCAATTTTATCGAAAAATATTGTTGTTGCGCCACCGAGATTCGAACCTGGATCTCTTTCCTAACCGGGTAAATAAGGTAGATGGCTCTGTCGAATGATGGAACGATTAAATGTATTAATATCAAAAAGGTAACATATAGGGTCGAAAATTGTCGCTAAAAATAATGTCGCTGTAGCTTAGTTGGATATGGACCTTGCCCGGTTAGGAAAGAGATCCAGGTTTGAATCCCGGTGGCGCAACAACAATATTTTTCGATAAAATTGATTTTATATGTATATCTTTATAATTAATATATTTAATTCATGTTTCAACATAATTTTAGTTGCTTGTTTAATGTCACTGTCTTTTCATGTTCTTGTAAGTTTAAGATAGCTGTGTGCGTCTTCGAATTACCTACGCATTGTGTTCGTAATCAGCGCGCCCAAATAAATTACCCCTTGAACTCCGGGAGTTGGAGGAGTATCTGGTTTTTAGCTGACGGTATGGCGGCGGCTAGACCAGCGAGCCGCAGCCATACGACGACGGAACCGGTCAGCGCAACAGGACAGCTATGTGACATGTGGAAGGAAGAATGCCTCTCGAAAGTTCTCCCACCGAAAAGTACAATACAACTAAGTGGGAATGGGGATCTTCAAATACTTCAAATAAATGCATTAGCACGATCCATAACCAGAATTTTTTTCATTTTAGAACATATCTAGTTAACACATCACTTAAAAAGATTCAATGAACGAATCCATCTATAGCAATCTATCGGAAATTAAATGTGCTGGTGGTATCTTTTTTAAGAAACATATATAATTGTTTTTAAAAATAATAATTACAATTTATTTATAACAGGAAAAATTATCAGTGTTCCTGTAGTAACATAAACCGTTGAAAGGGTCCTTGAGAACCCGGATGTCCTTCCTGTCTCGTAAAGGGCAAATCTGCTAAGTAGTTGTAAAGGTTAAAAGTCAAAACAGAACGAAGTGCGGAAGGTAATACAAAAATGAAAGCATTCTTTGCGCGATGATCTATCATAGATTCAGATCTGCGTTATTATTTTAAGATACATTTATTTTAAATAATAATGTATTATTTTGGTTGCGCAGCTTAAAAGAATTCGAAAAGGTCATTACACGTCGATCGATTCAATCTCCATTGTATATAAAATGCCACAGATGATATCTGCACGGATGACCCAGCCATAAGTGTGCTGACCTTTGGAGCTATTCTCCAGACAAAAGTTTCCCTATGAACGCACTTAAAGATATTCTCTTTGATATATTTATTGAAAGGACCCTTTGCACATATCACCGATTACTTTCTGTGAATTGAGTGATCTGGGCATAACTTTAATTGCAAATAAGATTAATTATTAAAATAATAATAAATTGGTTAATAACAAATAATAAATATGCACGAGAATAGAATCCATGTAAATGACACGGGCGAGGCTATAATGTAAATTAATTAATTTCTTGTAATATTAATATTATGCACAACGTAATAATAATGAACGTGTTTAACATTCATTTTATATCCACACATACATGTTCATATATAATGTGTAGGTTACACATTAAATGATGGAATTAAATTATTCATAATTCATTACGCAGGTACTACAAGTTCCATTATTATAAATGTACTAGACATGTAGAAACTAAAATTATATTTACATTTGTAGTACATTTTGGTTAATTGAGACACACAGTTGTTTTAAAGGACAAGCGTCAGATGGCACTCGGCTGAGCGAGCTTTGGATATCTCAAAATTGTCTTCAAATCGAACATTTCAAACAAAGCTTTTCAGTGACACGTACTGCCCGAGACGTACGGGTGTGAAACACGGATACTCACAGATACCGTGATAATAATACTCAGTACGGGCTCAAAGAGCCGTGGATCCATATTGGGAATTTCATTACTTGAACGAAAGACAAATTAGTGGATCTGAACTCGAAGTCGTAGGACACCTAGTAGTCGGAAGCGACGCTGGAGTGGTAGTGGGCGGTAAGTCTGAGAAAATAATAGATGAGTTTAAAAGATGACAGGATAGAGATCTTAAACCAGAATAATATTTGGCGTAAGGACAGTAGTCTAGTCAGAAGCATATAAAGAGTTGGGCGAGGAATATGGACTGGTGAATGGTGGTAATAATAGGCTATTCTTTAATCACCCATTTATGTAGGACAAATATTCAAGAACAGAAACAAATTGAGAATATTTTATAAATAATGACGTGCTTGTGGTCTAGTGGATCTTGTTGTCGGAGGAGACCATCAAGTTAGTCCTATTTTCAAAGCACAAGCGTTTAACTTAAATAATAAGAATATTGACGTGACACGTATCCCGTGTACGCATCACTATTTTATTAAGAAGAACACATTCTTATTATGTAGTCGTAATTATTCAGAACATAGAAAGATATACATGTAAAATCAATTTTATCGATAGATGTATTAATTTGAAAAGTATAACATATAGGTTCGAAAATTTGTCATCAAAAATACTGTCGCTGTAGCATAGTTGAATAATGGACCTTCACCGGTTTGGAAAGATATCCAGGTTCGAATCGCGGTAGCGCAACAACAATATTTTTTAATAAAACTGATTTTTTATGTATATCTTTCTAATTAATACATTTAATTAGTGTTTAAAATATCACTGACCTATGTTCTAAATAATTACAACTTCACAATAAGAATGTTTTGTCCTAATAATATATTATATAAGTTGTATCAATGTGTTCAAAAATTAAAATAATGAATCGTTAATTCTGGCGTCTGCTATCGGTTTACTCAAAGGTGTATTAATTTGAAAAAGTGTAAGATATAGGTTCGAAAATTTGTCGTCAAAAATATTGTCGCTGTAGTGTAGTTGAATAATGCACCTTCACCGATTTGGAAAGAGATCCAGGTTCGAATCCCGATAGCGCAACAATAATACTTTTAGATAAAATCAATTTTATATGTATATATTTCTAATTAATACATTAAAAACACAAAAAAATATATATATTCTCTTATCTAGGTCACCCTGCCGCTTTAAAGTATTTCGGCAGTATAACGAGTCTGCTAACAGTAACTGCCAGATCGCACTATTGTGTGTTGAATTATTAAGTAACAATTTGCCACAATACACCTAAAGACATCAGAAGACCAGTAAAGTGATGAGGATGACACGCGAGAAGCCAAGAAATTTTTTGTTGAATTTTAACGCTATAAATCATAAAATATTTCATTTATTTATATTTACATTTTAAATGTCTAAGCTGATTTTGTTTAGTTGCTATAAAGTGAACGTGTCGATAAAATTCTTCAAAATTAGTTACGGAAAATATGTTTGTTTGGCTTGATTAATTAGGAAAAACGTGCTTGTTTGACGGACACCTATGCAGGGGCAGGTTTATGGTGCAGAGGCCCCATTTTAAAGAGCCCCTGTCTTGAGATAGGGAGTCCCCAAAAAGTCGGTCATACTTGATATCACATTTGTACCAAAATTCATTTAAATACATATTTGTGTTGTTCGGTAGTAATTTTCCTTTTTATAAATCTATTCAATTCTTTGTTATATTTTAGCTTTTAACATAAAATTTGCGCACCTAATTGGGACAAAGTGTTTTAGTCTCAGCGTGTTCCAATTAACCGGAATTCACTGTACATTGAATCAGTTAAAAGTGTGAAGTTTCACGTCATGAATTTACTTGAAATGTATTATTTCCAAAACAGCTGATGTTCTGTCACAATATTTTATAGGAAAGTAGAAAGTCACGTTGTTATACAGGCCGTGTACATTGTCTGCAGTCTGAATTGATTATTTATTTGGCCAATTTAGTGCAAAGTAACCCACAGCCAACATCACGATAACACAATAGAGTTACCGACATAAAGGGAGGAACAATGGCGCGCATCCGATCTGAGGTTCCGCTTGTTTCATTAATCACTTTACAGGGAACTAATAAGGCGAGACCTCTATCCTAATGAGATCAAGCGTTGATTGAACAGTTAGCGGGTGACGTCAGAGGCCGGCAGCCTCCTTTGTGCGGCCTTCTCGTCTCCATCAATCACGAGAGGCTCTCCCGGCCGCGATCTTCCCCCGAAGGGCGCGGCACTTTAGGGACATTGCCGCCGACTGGCACCGCGGGCTGTACATATTTTCAGGCTCGACAATAATATAATTAGCACACAATAAAAGCGCGCCGAGTCCGCGCGGCGGGCGAATGCGTTAAGCGAGAGGGGAAAAAAATTCTCGTGTTTTCACTTCAGCAGATTTCTTTGTTTATTGCCCGAAATGCTCAGCAGAATTATGAACTTCCCCTTCATTAATCATTTCGATTATTTTTAACATAAATATAATATTTTTTCGGACATTTCAAGTGAAAAATGTGTCGCGAAACTGAGTCAAAAAAATTACATCAGAAAAGTACGTTGTATTTTAAAAAAACCTTGTAAAAAGTATTTAGTATATTTGTAAAAGAGAAAGAAATATTTCTACAAAACAAAAGAACATCATCTGAATATGAAATAAAATTCAAGATATCTATATCTTAAATGAATCAACTAGAAAGATATACAGAAAAAATCTATTTAATGAAAAAATATTTAGTTGCTACCGGGTTCGAACCTGGACCTCTTCTTCTTCACGCAATCTATTTCATTTTTGTGTCTTGAAAGTTTTCCAAAAAAAGAGACCTTTTATTGGTAAATATAAAAAAGTGATCTATTTTAAGACATGTTGAACGGAACACAATTGAACTCAAAGGTAATGTCATTTCTGGTAGGACGCCTTACCTTTTAGTTCCTTCGCGTAGACGGCGCCACCGTCGCATTGCCGTCATTTCAAAAATAGTTTGTTAGATTATATTAAGTACTTATAACACAAGATAGAAATGTTTATTTTCTAGCATGTTGCCGAAGATAGGTTTATTAAATTTCGTTTTTTTTTTCGATCATTATTTTTTATGTTCAAGTCAAGTATAAAAATGTTAATGGATAAACTTTTTTGTATCGTAGACCCCTTGCCATGTTTTTCGGTTTTTGGTAGACCCACTACTTGCCTGATATTGATTTTTTGTAAATTTCTAATTGTAGTGAAGTTTAGTGTTAAAAACTTAAAGTAAAAACACATGTTAAGTTTTATACACGATTTTATAAACATATATAATAATTTTTTACTTCATAGGTACTTTTATAAATAATGTATATGTCTTTATATTATAAGATTATAATGTAAGTAAATAGGTACTATCAGTGTATGTTAAGATCCACTATCGTGGACCCCCATTTTCATTTCATGGACCCCCAAATTTTTTTTTCGCTGACGTAGACCCCTTGCAAGTTATCATAGACCCCTGGGGGTCGATATAGACCACTTTGGGAATCACTGGTCAAGTAGAATTCTAACACACATAATATATGACCATATTTAGTAAGATGTTCGCATTAATTATATTGCTTGAATAAATTGGTTCCGAATGCCGTATTATAAAATTACTAATGGTTTACAACAGCGACACTCATTATATTATTTTTAATACATACTTCAGGTATAAGTACGCGGCCTTCTCCTGGCGAGGGGCCAATCTCAGGGCCACGTGGACTCCTCAACCGGCTTACCTGCTGCACCCTAATCTTCAGTCACGCTGCCATCTTTAGACAGAATAACAGAGCCGTTAAAGCTTGCTTTGAATTTCTTATTATAACTTTTCTTCTTTTTAATAAATGAATGTGACTGTGTTGTCTTTCACCGAGCCTAATTGATATCAATATGTAATTTCTTTTAATATATTATTGTGATCAAGACTTAAGAAATGAAAACGCATTGCCATTCGTTAACATTTTAAATGCCATGAGCGTATTAACACGCCAAACTTTATATGTCACGCCAAGCTATAAGCGTGTTAACGCGCACTATTGAACCTTTCAAACTTGCAGGGATTAAAGTCGTATGTTTAAATCATTTTGCCATCTGTGAACGACAGGTCCCAGCTTTTGATAGATAAGTCAAGGCCCTAAAAGCCTAGTCTCTTACCCTATGTAGTGTTTTCCATTTCAAATAGAGTTGACAGTTAAAAGGTTAAAGCTGACATTGATGAATATTATGTTCTTGGTGAACGCTATTCGCGGGTGACCCGGATTGACGCATGCGTTTTACGCAATTACTAGTTTTTACGCAGTGTTAAAATATGCACGATTTAAATCAATTCCAAGGTTTATTATTACTTATTCTGTGAATGTGTGTGTGTGTATATCCGCCAGGAGAGTGTGTGTATGAGTGGGTGGGTGGCGAGCGCTTTATAAGTCGCCGCATTAGCGGGTAGCGCTTTGTAAGTCACCGCATCAGCGGGGAGCGCTTTATAAGTCACCGCATCAGCGGGGAGCGCTTTATAAGTCACCGCATCAGCGGGAAGCGCTTTATAAGTCGCCGCATTAGCGGGGAGCGCTTTATAAGTCGCCGCATTAGCGGGGAGCGCTTTATAAGTCGCCGCATTAGCGGGGAGCGCTTTATAAGTCGCCGTATTAGAAGGGAGCTCTCTCTCATCTCAACTCCTTCCAATTACTGTTTAGGAAGTGTATATATTTAATCTCTGCACTTACGTGTTTGAATAAACTGATAATTGTCACCTGGAAGACCGAGTTTATCTTACCAATATAATCCGGATCCGAAATAACTAGACAAGCAACAGAGGATTGAACACCGGAGTATACGAGTGGTAAATGCGCAGCTGCCGCCACCAATTAGGAGAATTATTTTAGCTTCTCGGTACAGACATCGAGAAGCAAGGGAATACGTATTTATTTTCTGTTCCATAATTTTATTTTATTTCTCTCAATTTTTTAAAAGAATTTACCCTATACATAATGATGTTACATTGATTCAAGAATCTTTTATTTAAAATCATATCAAATCAGCACTAACAACCTTCTTTGCAGTTTTCGCATCCAATTATTTTAGTTAGAAAAATATGTTTTTTGCATCCAATTATTTTAGTGTTGTAAAAGTTTGTTTATCATTTGATTCATTTTATTCATGTGTATTCATTTAATTTGATTAATTTTTTATTCATTTGAAATGTAATTTATTCTAACGCAACCCTTAAAATGATTTTGTCATGCATATTGGCATGGGCGATACTTTGTTTTGGTGTAACACATACCTTTATTTTTAGTTTTTAATTATTGTGAACATGAAATGAGACTAATATAATAAAAATGATAACATTATATGTTTTAATAGCACCATTAAAATTGTTATCAGAACTTATTGATATGATTTTGTGAAATGGAACGTTTTCAGTATTTTTTTAAATAACTTCTGTGCTGCATTGTTTCTTCACTAAACTTAGACACTGACAATGGCTGATCGATTCTAGAACCTTTCTACGTCTGAAGTAGAGGCTGACCTGAAAGTTTTATGTTTACTGTTCAAGTTGTATGGGACGCAGAGCTCTTGAAGATACAGAAGCGCCATGTTATGTGTTGCCTTGTACATTAACCTGCACAATTAGAATTCTTCTTTTTCAGAAAAACGGACCCAATGTAGTTCACGCAAAGGGATGTTATGCGAGAGATTTAAACATTTCATATTGCAATTTGAGTCCATATATGGGGTTCACCAACGTGATATCATCTCAAATCATATTTAATAGTGTAAAAGATATTAGGAGAACACATTCTTATTGTGAAGTTGTAATTATTCAGAACATAGGTCTGTAATATTTTAAATATGAATTGAATATATTAATTAGAAAGATATACATATAAAATCAATTTTATCGAAAAATATTATTATTGCGCCACCGGGATTTGAACCTGGATCTCTTTCCTAAACGGGAAAGGTGCATTATCCAACTATGCTACACCAGCATAGTTAGATGATGCACCTTCCCCGGTTAGGAAAGAGATCCAGGTTCGAATCTCGGTGGCGCAACAACAATATTTTTCGATAAAATTGATTTTATATGTTTATCTTTCTAATTAATATATTTAATTCATATGTAAAAAGATAGGCTGAGTAATAAAAGGTCGCACATTCCGCAGCGTGATGCGCGCGCCGCTGTGTCATATGGTGATGTCGTTATGACGTGTTACGCGCCGTCATCACTAGATGTCGATGTGTAAACATGGATGCCACAGTTATTTACACGTAATCTCTTAAATATTTTTCTTCTCAATTTTTGGGTCCATATTTTTTTCCCTGCTTACTTATACATCTCTTTCTTTTTCTTTAACTTATGATCTCGGTTGCGAGTGCAATTTACCTTATAACTCTAATCATTATCCCTATTTAAATATTCGTGTATTAGATTTATTGGAATTTATGAATGAAAAATGTATCCACAAAATGTGGTCGATCAGTCTGGAAGGTTTTTGAGAAAATGGAGAATATCCCCCGCGCCGGGCCGCGCGCGTCACGCGCGGTCACGTGCTAGGGGGGTGAGAGTAACTTTAACTGGATCCCGTCCGGCAGAACCACATTCAGAATAATTAATGATGATATTCTGGGTTCCGACGTCGTGTATTTATGTTACCTCTAAAACATTGACGGTAATGTATGTAATTCCTAGACATTGTACAAAATGCGCAGGAAACAGTTTTCGGTAAAGTATAAAAGAAACATACGTATTAGATTAACTCCTTATTTATATTTCAACATAAAGAACCGCGTGCCGGCGTCTTGTACTCACTGTACATACAAGATTTTATGTGAATAGACACCTGACCTGAATAGAAGAATAAAATAAGTTTAATAATGAATTGCGCCAGGCTATCGGCGTTATTTTAAATAAGTGGGGGGCTGTTCACCCCCCCCCCCCCGGATAAACCTATAAATAATTATCTACCCGTTAAAATTTATTGGACTGTTATTATTCGAATTACAAGCGCTCCGTACACGGCGACAAACTTACGCTTACTCTAATACTACGAGATAAATGTTATAAGATGTGTCACGTCATCTACATCTAGCGCCAAGTGAGCGACCGTCGAATTATGTTGGGCATGTTAATTTATATTTGCCTATATTTATATTCGCACGCCGTGCACAAATTATAAAACATTATATTTGCTTATTAAGGAGAACACATTCTTATTGTGAAATTGTGATTATTTAGAACATAGCTCTGTGATATTTTAAATACTAATTAAATATATATGCATGTAAAATCAATTTTATCGAAAAATATTGTTGTTGCTACCAGGATTCGAATTATTAGATGGTTTTCAAATAATGCAACGATAGATATATTAATTTGAAAAGAGTAACAAATAGGTTCGAAAATTTGTCGTCAAAAGTACTGTCTGCTGTAGCATAGTCGGTTAATTCACCTTCCCCGGATTGGAAAGAGATCCAGGTTTGAATCCCAGCAGCAATAACAATATTTTTCGATAAAATTGATTTCATATGTATATCTTTCTAATTAGCGTAGGATGTCGACCAAAAAAAAGATCGTCATTTGACCTGAAGGTAACTGCAAGAAGAAATTTGATAATAAAGATAATTTGTAAAATATTTAGGCCTAGCGTAATTCCACCGTGTCTACTATTCTAGGATAAGGACAGGGAAGCAATGAAAACATCGAGTTCGTTTTCCGTCCAATTCACTTTATGACCTGGTTGGTGGAACTGGTCATAAAACGTGAACTAAGTGAGGACTGGCTGTATAATAAATAAATATTCCAAAATCTTATTGATTAATCAAAAATGACATAATATTTAAATACAGGCTAATGGCAAATAATGAACAAGAATTACAGTCTAGTGAGTAAAAGTAGTACGATGTATGCAAGGAAAGCGACCTTTTTATGAATGTCAACAAGTCGAAAGTGGAACGAATGAATGAGGATAGAATGGTAAAAAAGATATATGAGGCAAGTGTTTATGGCATCAGAAGTAAAGGGCGTCCGCGGAAGACTTGGCACGACCTGGTAATCTGAATACTGGTCCTGTTAGAAGCCTCATCGAATGGCAAGCGTCTATGAGAAGAGAATGTCATTCTATTCTCTCTGCCTACTTCCGCGGAGAAACAGCGTAATGGAAAGTTAGTTACTTATTCTTCAGCCATGATGTTCTCCTTCTGCCAGGGTCCCGACTTCCAGCTATCTTTTCCTGCATTATGAGGTGCCAGATTTCGTACTTCTCCGGATGTCTCATTGCATGTCCGCGATATTTAAGTTTTCGAATTTGTATTGTTTTAAATACTTATTTTTCTTTATTTATTCAAACTATGACATCTTCATTCGTGGCTTTTGTCTATCCAGCTTATTTATAAACTTAATATGTCACTGAAAAAATATTAAGGACACATTGATATGCACAATCTTTGTACTGTCATTTGCGAGTTTGAAGATCGTATACACATACCCCAAATTTAATCAGAATTTAACATAACAAGAAATGTTAAAATACTAAGAGTATCTTTATCGATGTATGAAAATCAAGATAATTATCGGAGGGTGGTTTCGAGGCCTCCCGGACAATTTAAACATTTTAGAAATTGCGTCATGAGACCCTCTGCAATAGGTAGTAAGTAATAGGTAATTTGTTTTGTATTGTATTTTGTACGCAGACAGCTGATGCATGCCGACCTTTACCGTCAAATCTCCTAGATGCGCTAGCAAAGTTTCATTGGTTGAACATAAGGTGCACACATATAAACCTTTGTTTCGATAGTAACCCCAAAAGATCATTACACAGTCTCAACTAGATCATTCATTTGCATATAATATGGAGAGAATATTAAACCAACCAATATGTACCGACATTCACCGTCACTCTAGAAACAAAGAATCACCATAAAGACCTACCCCCAAGGTTCTTATACGAGTATATAATAGTTCTAACCCTTAATTAAGATAATATTTTAATACTTTAATAATATTTTAAATTACATTATTATTTCATTATCATCATAATTTCAACTACATATGAATCTAATTAATTATAAATTTGCTACCGTAACACCTACACATAATGTACCTAATACGCATTATGTGTGTTATCGTTTAATAAATATAATAATACTATCGGAAGTATAAAAAAAAAACAATGTGAAAAAAAAATTAAATTTATAATTTTTCTCAAATTATTATTTTTTCTGATTATTATTAGATGAACGAATATATATGATTATTATATAATGAATAACTTGCTTCATTATATGATGATATAGAACGACAGAGGAGACAGTTGACTCGGTGTTTCTGCCGATGCAGTAAGGAGATGAAGAGAATCCTGTTTAAATCGTTCTTCACCACCATGTATACCTGCGAGCTCTGGTCGAAATACAAGCAAGTAACATACAGCCATCTCCGAATTCAGTACAACTCATATAGAATACTGTTCGGATTGGCGCATTATTGCAGCGCATCTACAATGTTTGCCGATGGCCGTATACATGGATTCGTTCCGCTTCTGAGACCATTGAGTTGCAGGTGTAAAGCTGCGGCTAGAGCTCAGCACCAACTCTGGTTCACTGATCAGAGAATGGCAACGACTACAGAATAGTTTATATTTATATATATATATGTGTGAATTTTTTATTTCTTTATATTTTTCGCTTATCTTTTCATAACATAAATAATATTTTAAAACTTAAATGTATTATCTTTATGGCGAATCGGATCTTCATAAAAAAAAACCTGATCGCGCTGAAATAAACCCATTATTATTATTATTACTATTATTATTATTACTATTATTATTATTATTATTATTATCTCGCGTATGCCGTCGGCGCCGGTGCTGCCCTGCTGCTATGCTATATAGATGGGCAGGTGGACACAAATAATTATATGTATAGGTAAGTAGGTTATCAACATGATAATAAAATAACGATATGCCGATATTTGGGTTCGTGGATACATTAATCGACACGTGACACGCGAGATTGGCGGTATACAGATATCTCATCGGAAATAATCCACCGCTCTGTGCTAAGGTCCCACGCGTCATAGTCCAAAATTGTTATCAGAAATTAATAGTTATCAGTCGATGTGGTTGTGATCAGGGATGGCAAATAAAATTTCCCCAACATGCCAAATGAAAATAAAAGTTTTTTTTTTTGGCGCACGCCAAAAACATGTATTTTTTGCGTGTCATTTACTGAATAGAAATTTTATTAGAATTTCTTTAAGTTATTTGGTTGGCATAGTACTTATCTGTCGTAAGGTAATGCATGCCACGCAATCTCCTACTGTTTCGAACCTGTTCCTAGGTCTTCCATTGATTTTTGCCGTCGATGTCATGTTGTCGAGTTGTGTGGGACAATGGCGTACACTAGGCATGGATTTAGGTTATGCTGCTAATATTGATGCTATAAAAGTACAATGGGATGTATTTATTGTCACTAAAGATTGTATTCATCTGAAATAAATACCTACTGTAGTAATACTTTTACTGTTTTTTTAATATTTAACGCAAACATTGTGGTTATTTATTTCATTATTGAATTAATTTTTACATAATGAGTTTAATTTAATACACAAACTGGTTTCGGAAAATGCCTAACATTACTACGTTTAAAATGTAATGGAACACAGTAATTTAAGTCAGTTTCAATAAGTATAAGTAATTCAAGCGAAGGCGCGTATTCAGAATACCGCGAAGCGCGAGACGCATTAGGCAGATTCTGCGAGAAATTATGCGAAACACATGCACAGCCTCTACAATCCTCCGCTAGAAGATTCTAGTTCACATATTTACATGAATTAATATGTATTATTTGCACATGGACATACACACTCAATACGTTATACACCAAATAAATATATAATTTTAAATATGAATTAAATATATTAATTAGAAAGATATACGTATAAAATCAATTTTATCGAAAAATATTGTTATTGCGCCACCGGGATTCGAATCTGGATCTCTTTCCTAACCGGAGAAGGTGCATTACCCAACTATGCTACAGCGACAATATTTTTAGCGACAATTTTCGAACCTATGTGTTACCTTTTTGATATTAATACATTTAATCGTTCCATTATTTGAAAGAGCCATCTATCTTATTTTTACAGAATCTCAAATACCTTTGAGTAAACTGATAGCAGACGCCAGAATTATCAATTCATTTTTATTAAATTTTGGACACATTGATACAACTTTATTATTAGGAGAACACATTCTTATTGTAAAGTTGTAATTGTAATGTGAATAGAATATGATAATTCTGGAGTCTGCTATCAGTTTACTCAAAGGTATTTGAGATTCTGTAAAAATAAGGTAGATGGCGCTTTCAAATAATGGAACGATTAAATGTATTAATATCAATAAGGTAACATATAGGTTCGAAAAATGTAGCTAAAAATATTGTCGCTGTAGCATAGTTGGATAATGCACCTTCTAAGGTTAGGAAAGAGATCCAGATTCGAATCCCGGTGGTGTAACAATAATATTTTTCGATAAAATTGATTTTATATGTATATCTTTCTAATTAATATATTTAATTCATATTTAAAATATCACAGACCTTTGTTCTGAATAATTACAACTTCACAATAAGAATGTGTTCTCCTAAATATATCATTTATATTTGTTTCGTAGAAATTATTGTATTTTTTTATGTATTTGAGTACACACCCCTCATATGGAAGGCATAATTTTATTTTCAGATCTTCAGCGTGCAACTGAAAATCTTTGTCAGTTATGGCACGCGTGCCACCTATTTACGAACCCTCATCTAAACAACCCTTTTTATACGTATTAGTGTAATCATTTCGTATCTCGAGATTTACAATAAACATCTTATGATTTATAAATAATAAGACAAAATACTTTGTTTAAACCACTATTTATTGATTATTCGACATGTTTCGATACATATGATATCTTCTTCGGGAAACAATGTATACTAAAATTAAAAATACAGGCATAGATAATGTGTTAATAGCAAGTTAAATATTATAAATAACCAAATTTGTTTTCATAATATTTTTTACTTAGTTACCCACCACTATATATAGTTTTTATTTTTATCTGTGTTTGTATTTTTAATTTTAGTATACATTGTTTCCTGAAGAAGATACCACAGGTATCGAAACATGTTGAATAATCAATAAATAGTGGTTTTAAACAAAGTGTTTTATTTTATTATTTATTTAATATGTGGTCACAAAGTAATTTTGCTAATATTGAAGAAGATATTATGTTTTGCTTAATTTTTTATACATTAATTCAATGTGTTTTTGTCAACCGATAATAAAACGCTTGTTTGGTAATCGACAAGTCTTGAGTTCAATTCTCTTACTTTAACAAGTAGTCATTTTATATAATATACATTTGATCTGAACAATTGTAGAAATATTCGTGTACGCTTCGCACGGGTACTGTTTTGTAAACATTCATTTTTTGGTAGTCATTGTCCCCGGTTGACTCACTTTAATAGTAAATAATATTTACAATACATAACATAAAGATAATATAAAATAATACAATTAACAAGGCCGGGGAGCAGAGGGAAGGTGAAGAGGCACTCCCTTCCGGGAAACGCGACGGCACAAAAGAAAAACATATAAGAGACTCACAATCCACGCACCACTGCCGGCAGATTTAACCGACAAGGGTCATATTTGGGCAGAATGTAGAAAATAATAATCATGACACAACCAATACTAATATTCGTATATCTTATACATAAACAATTCAAATTCTGTATTGGAACACAATATTTGTAATTACGCCACTGGTAAAGGCATATCTCTGCATCAGGAGACTCACGAGTGGTGTGGTCTTTAATAATGAAGTAACGAAGTGGTTGTTGAATATGAGAAGAAAATTTTAAGTTTCGTTAGAAAAACGTGACTAAGTAGCCGCAATTTTTTTTTTGTGTGTTCTACGTTAACGGTGTCGTTTTTTTTACTAATGATTAATATGTCATTGCTATATTACTAGGTAAAAGCCCGTCGTCAATGACAGAAAAAAATATATATTTTCAAATTTACACAAACAATTGATAGATGCCTCCTGGTATTGTATTAATTATTATTCAACACACGAGTAGTGTGGGGTAGCTACCTAGATTGACTACGCAAATCTAAGGTAATTATTTTTTTATAAATATAACATCCAGACAAAAAAAATCCAGTCACGTGATAAAGTGCCGGACGATTATCGAATTATTTTATTCGAAAAAAGCGTGCATATTTTTATGTGACTTACAAATGTCGAGAATCTTTTATAATAAATGTATATTTAGAAATTTTTTCTCGTGTCGTATCTCAAATCGAGAAAAATCTATCTTTAAAATCTAAATAACATTATTTCGAAATATTGCATTTATGTACTTATATAGATTATGTAAAGAATATACGTATCATGTTATTTTAGTGCGTATATCAAATGGATAATAAAAATATTCTACCAGTCTAACTTTAGCTGGCTGGTTAAAATAATTTTTTATCGCTCTTATAATATATCGTTGTTTATAAATAAATATTGCTAATGCAATAAACTAACCACGAGCAATATTTTAAACAGCTGGCTTGAACGATGTAACTAAGTTGTTTTTTTGATTATCCACCACCAGTCCTGTTATAAGCTGGTTAGTTAATCAGCAAAAATATTATCAATGTCTCTAATAATTATTACCACAAAATTAGCTATCAATATTTTCTTTTATAACCGTATTATGCTACGAAGTCTAATCTAATTGATGTTATTAATATAATATACATATGTATACACCTTCTTTTATATTATGTACTTATTCAATAATATAGGAGTTCCGCCTTTATATTCATCAGTAATCCATTACTGAAACACGAATGAATACTGAATATTAAATATAAAATCTATTTTTTCCGCAGGAATTAATTAAAATTCGAATAATCCATTTACAGTACCGAATCTGAGACATAAATACCAGAACCAGAACTTAACCTTTACTCAGCAGTGATGATTTCACTTTCTTTTAAAACATCGTGTAACTCCAATTCTGGTGATCGATGTCTTTTATGTTTCTTTCCCGACGATTCAGCGTTTTCTGTTTTTTTTAATTTTCACATTTGTTCATTTGCCACTTCACATACTCTGCATTTTGGTCAAACTAGACAACTTTTCTTTATTGTCAGTACTTGGGATACTTGACCATTTCTCATCTGATGAAATTGACAAATATCGAATTTTTGGACAAATATAAGAGCATTTTTTGCACATATATTGGAGTTGACGATTATTAAAGTTTCACCATATTACGTTCGTACGAGTATATGCTGGGAGTTATATTACGAGACCTTCTGAAATATGTAGTATTTCTAATAAAATCTACGTAAAAATGTCAAGAAAAAACATAACCAAAATAACTGATAAGTTTACAGCACAAGTTAATCAATTATCTCAACACGCCGCTGCAAATGTTTTCTGGACGGCTTGAAAAAGACGTTTATGAATGATCAGTTTATTTATGGCGGCTAGCATTACTAAACTACAAATGAAAACATACCGTTGGTTCATTTCGTAATCATTTCTCTGGTTTGTTTTCACAATGGGTCACAGAAGGCAGACAAACATCATTACAAATGTTCATCAACACTGAATTGTTTACATGAGGGGCAAAAGAATCTTCAGATTCCATAATATCGACCGTCCAATTTAACTGCAATCCACCTCTATTCATTGTTTTTATTTCAATCCTTGAGATCCCCGACACCAACAATAGTTTTGATGAGCTGCTTCATTTTCATATTCCATTCAGGTTCATATTTGTATTCAATTAAACTTATAGAACGGATCACCCAGGGCCGTACCAAGTGATAAAATAAAATAAGACAACTGCCAAAGGGCGGCAATCTTGATAAATGAGAATAAAAAATCAGTTATATGTCTCATAAACATGCTGCCACTCATTTTATCGCCCCTGCATATAATTGTGTTGTATGAAAAATGTTTTCATACTACGCCCCGCCACACCTTCTATACAAGATCATTGTATTTTGTTTGGGTCTCTATAATCATTGTTTAAATGTTATTTCAAGTTCATATGGGGGGCGGGTGTTCTTTTGTTTTGTAGAAAATAAAAATAATATAAATTATAAAGATATACATACAAAATTAATTTTATCGAAAAATATTATTGTTGCGCTACCGTGATTCGAACCTGGATCTCTTTCCAAACCGGTGAAGGTGCATTATATGTTAAACTTTTAAAATGAATACATCTATCGTTCCATTATTATATGTACATCTATATTATTTTATATGCATATCTTTCTAATTAATACATTTAATTAGTATTTAAAATAACACGGAGCTATATTCTGAATAATTACAACTTCACAATAAGAATGTGTTCTACATAATAGAAATAATACAAATTTTATATTTTATCGGATTTTACCTATTTCTCCTTCGTTGGTCTCCACAAAGATGCTAAATACCAGTAACAACGTTCTTGTATACTACATACCTACTCGTAAACCTTCTATCAAATGTTACGCACTTTTTTAATGCAGTTTTGTAACCCGAACTCGGGAAGCCTCCGAAAAAACATTATTTGTTAATATATTTTTCTTGTAGGGGATAGTGGGAAAATAAATTGGCAGTAAATTATACAAATGCAAAAATTATTCAAGATATTTTACGAATTGAAACCCACATACTCGACATGTTAAATGGGTATAGCAACTAACAACTTCGTTATCTAGAGGTTATTGGTTCCATTCTCGTCTTATGAGAGAATTATTCTACTTTTCTCACAACAAGCACTTAGATAGTTTGAATGTACCAATGTAATCATGTGGTTATTTATAGTTTCTCCATTTTTTTAAATATCGTATATCAGCACATAAATCATTGTAAAATATATCTGCAAATATTATCTAGCAAAGTCCAAAAATATATTTACAAACGTTCCTAATGTGATAACACATGTTATGTTGTTAATTATTGTATCAAATTTGTGTAGAATTATACTGATTTGCGTTCTGTAAAAGATCATGTACAGTCACGTCTCGACATACGACGGGGTTCCGTTCCAAATCTTCTAACGTAAGTCGAATATACAATACAAAAAATAATATAAATTTATAGTAATTTATCAATTATGTTTTATATCTGATTAATGTTAACAAACATATAATTAAATGGATAGATGAATAATTTTTGATTTTATTGGATAAATAATTTTGGACTATCTTAATCATCTGTACTACTTAATAACTTTTTTTTAATAATAATTAATAATTTATTTTATTTTGATTTTTGATTATATTGTTATAATCAGATAACATTGCAGCAAAGTAAGACATATATGTCGATACCCTGCCTGCTGCACTAGTATTTTAATGTATTATAGCAAACAATGCTTTTCCGGTATAGTAGTAATAAAAGTGTAATGTTCAATATATAGAGTAAAACAAGATGCAATTAGATAACTAGTGATACGATACCGTGGCTGAGTCTTGGTGTTTATTTTTTTTCCTCATAAACATGTCCAATTTTGGCGAGTGCTCGGTGAATTTTGCGTTGTACCTATCATTGTCTGGGGCATCCATATTTTCAAATTTTGCGATTGCCTCATTAATTTGGCTAAAAGCCGCAGCCATTTATTTCTCGTTTAAATGATTTTTTTTCTCCGTCATAAGTGCGAACGGTCGTAAGTCGAGAAGTGACTGTATTAATCGAATCTTTATTTATTATTAAATGATGATTTAAATTATTAAGCAGTGTTAAAAATAGCATTAAAAATTTATTCAAGCAATGTTTTGGCAAAGTTAATTTTTGTTTCGTCTGAAGACACCGTATTTTGCCCAAAACTTGATATCTCAAGACGGCTCAGTCACACACCTGCGTCCCTTCGCCCTAAAATGCCAGTCGGCAGGGACTATTTGCACGGGTAATGGATGATCTAATTATTCTATCCTCTCCAAATAATAATGGTATTACGGGCGCGCGCGTGCTTCGTGGTTTGTAACGCATGATAAATATTTAAATCAACTTTGTACCGTAGGACTCTCTCTCACTCTCTCTCCGACCGGGCCGACATCAACTAACAAACATAATGTTTGTAACTTTTTAAATAAATTTGTGTACGCTCACAAAGTTCACAAATTTCACCACTAAACGAATGATAAATAATAATAAATGATATAAAAATACACGCGAAATCAAACTTTTTGCTCTGTCATTGTAGTAATCAAATGTGTAGGAGTCGTATTTCATCTAGGGCTGTTAATTTGATCATTTAAAATTGTATATAAGAAAACCAAGTGTGTCGAATATTTTTGATAAAATTAGTGTGTGTTTCGTGAGGAAATTGCAATTAATTAATAGGTTAAATAATTAATTTGAAGTCAACGAGAATTTATATTACATTTTCTCAAGTTATCACAATAAGGAGACCATATTGTACATAATAATTACGGTAAAAAACAGATTTTTAAATTTAGCCAGAATAGTTAATATGTACCTACCTACCTTCAAAATGACTACCGCCAATCTTTGTTTAAATTAGTTGGTAAATTAGCGAATTCTTGTATGTGGCCAAATCTTAATTAATTTTAATGGTATACATATTTATATATATAATATATACGTAATATTATTAAAAAATTTCTTTATCTTAATTATTTTTATTTCATGTAAAAATAAATATTTAAATATCCAAACTTGAGATAAAATTATATTAAATGAGATATAAGATAAACATAAAATAACGATAAAAAAAAAATTAAAAATGTTAAAATAAAAACATCTCAATCGTGCAGTTTACTTATATCGACAGAAATTATGTAAGTAAAAAAAATAACGCTATATAAGATCATTCAACCAATTACTTTCATTGTCTCGGCGATCGTTTGGACAATGTCTAGAACCTTTGTGTAAAGGTTCAAGGGATAATATAAAATAAATAAAGGTTGTCAAAAGCAATATGTCTATTTAATGAGAAACACGAGCCAAATAATCGATTGAATACTTAGATTGCAAGTGTTGCTTCAACCAGTGTCGTGCAGTAAGAATAGACTTAGGTTATGCTGAGAAATTTTCCCTAATACCATGATATTATATAATACTATATAATGTACATTATATTAAATTGTACATAGATTTATGAACCTTTGTTTAACCGACGTCTTTAAGCAAAATAAATCCATCATAATAAAAATGCATTATTCTTGAAAGCAAAGAACTATCATGAAAATAATACGTTAAGTAAGGTAAATTTCCGAATTAGTAAATGATGAAGTAGACGCTTCGATCAGCTCTAAGCCAAGTTCAAAACCTTTCAAATGTCATTCTGTTAGGAAACAGCATAAGTAAGGACCCCGTGCAACATGGATTAGCTGATCCATTTCTGACTCTGTCGAGTGGAATTTTCAATTCAGTATGTAGCAATTGTATGGCTTGAATGGACCGATAGATGACTAGAGAGGACTACAGCGCTCCGGTGGCGTCGCACGGTAGCATCCAGATAAACGGTGGGCGCTAGCATATTATAAGATAATATGGATTATTTAATTTATTTTTGTTACACAGAATTTTTAGTAATGCACAGCTTTTTTGCTTGTATGCAGTGCACACTCCTGGTTACAATATTATTATGTTGACAATTATTTTCTGGTATCATCAACTCAAATGATTTATAAAAGAAGAAAAACATTTATTAATTCATTTTTTTAAGAATGCGTGACGAAATTTGTTACGTCACAATATATATATATAATATACCAGTTACTATTCTCAACACTCTGTCTACTCGTTTACTTCTGAACTGGTCAATAATAAATGTTAATTATGGATAAAATCATTTCATTATTTTCCATAGAATAGAAGCTGTCTTTTAAAATTAACACATAATTAATGCGATTAATTAATCGTATTACATTACGTTAAAAACTACTTCGAAGTCAGGCAGGATTATGTAAACAAAATTTACTACTGTAGACCGATTCGTCACAATAGACGATTCCAAGTATATGACGGTTGATACGGATACGTTGTGGTTTCAGCGACCTCACTACGTGACCAATGGTAAAAACCAGATAATCTTACGCACAGGTACATACACATATCATATGTCATATACGATATATAAAGTAAACTCTTATGTAATATTATGTCCATTAAAATGGATACAAATATCAATCAATTGGACCGCGGCAAATTAAAAAATCTTGTGCCAGTATCATTCAAGTTCGGTTGACGTACGTTGAAGTACGATTTGACTATAATATTGTAGATTCTTCAAAAGTTAATGTACGATAAATCCAAAAATAATTGGGAGACTTCACAGGAAGGTACTCTCTTAGTTTTATTTAATTTGTGTTAAAATACAACAGAACTGTATTTCAAAATTGCAACTTCACAACAAAAGTGTGTTTTCATTAAAAATATTAATTATTTTGAATGCCAGCCGCTTCAAATTTTGCTCAGTTGCTGTCTAGAATCCTGAGAAAAATTTGGTCACCTTACACCATCACCAATGTAATTTTGTTTGATTTTGCTATGCGCCCTTTCAAGATAATAATAAAATTATTTATACTACGTGCATTATATAACGCTCACGAACAGGTGTTCTGCTCGTTAATTAGTACAAAACAGCTGTGTGCTATCACTATGAACCAACATTTAATGTTTGTGTATTTTATTTTTAATATACGGTTTATCAACAGATCTTTAATGAGCGTGACAGATAGCCCTTGTTATGAAATTAAGATTCAATATAAAAACATTAACACAATAATTAGGGAAATAATTATTTTTTTTATGGTAGAAGAATTGGAAACACTGTAAAAAATATTACATTTAAAAATATTATATTTTAAAAACAGCACTCGCCTATTTTTCATGTTTAATTTGTCATCATCTTGAAGAAGATAGATCTAATTTTCACATAAATCAAGTTTCTATTTGAACAAACGAATCGCACGCGGTCGCAACAGTGTAACATTCGTAAATCAAATGTCTTCGTTCTCAGCCCCCATGAAATCTCACGTGGTAATCCACCCTTACCCGGGCCGGGACCTTGATTCCAAAGTTGATTTATTGTGAGTTAACTAGACGTCAGTGAAGAAGATAACACTGCCAGCCGCGAACCGAACGGCGAGCCGTTAGCCATTCAAATATCAGTCATCGTCATCAGTCATCAGTCAGTCGCGATAGCTGCAGCCGCCAGGGTGCCGGCCCGGAGTTGTAGGACCAGTGTGCGTTCGGTTTATTTTATCGATCATTTTTTTAGTAAAGTTTTCTCTCTGGTCTAGTTGTTGTGGTAAAAATATTGATGTAAATGAAGTGAGTAAATTATTTAACAAATCTTTTAAAGATTTTGATGTTAATATTAGTGAATAATTAATAAATGTATAGTGATCCATGATAATCTATACTTTATTGCGTTAAATAATCTTTTAAAATAATAAGTAGTTCAATCGCAGTTCTCTTTAATAAATTGTCGTTAATCTTAGCTCGCCGATAGCGCGTGTCTTATCTTGTTTCAATTAATATTTTTGAGTACGTGGTATTTTAATATATTTGTTGTATATTTTACGGATTAAAAGGATAATGTATGAAGAGAGATTGATGACCTGTCAAGTATTGGAATGTGGCTATTTCATATACGTATATAACATATTGTTTACAAATCATTCAAGTTATATTTTCATAATACATGGTGTGATAAATTCATTAAAATCTATATTTTATTGCGTTAAATCATAATTTAATTTTTTGTTTAATCGTACTTAGTTCACATGTGAGCATATTTGTAATAGCCCAACGTTTCCGTAAACGATAGGCTTTTTTATAAGTATTAACCTTAGGCCTCGGAAGATAAGATCCAAGTCCGCGGGCAAAGATTGCACCAAATATTAAAACACATTTTTCGCTGACTTACAAATCTTTCGAAAAAATCGTGTTTTACCTTCAAAAAAATTTTGAGAAATCATCAATCAGTATATGGTACTAACTAAATTAATTTTAACATTTTAAATTTTTATACCATTATTTTTTTATTTTAATATTGTCCATAATTTACTATCAAATAACAAATTGTTAAAATTGGTTACTCAATTGAATAAACTTAATAATCACATTAACTAAAATTAAGTATGCCAATTAAATTAAAGAAAAAACAAGTAAATTTTACATAATTTATTTAAGATATAAAAATAATAATTTTTCTAGAGTCTTCGATTCGTTTAAAAACATAGCGCTAAGAGCGCATATTTAATACAGTTATAATAAAATCAGAAAAATATATTTAAAAAAATATATTTTAATATTGGCAAAATTCTAAAAAAAAATCCTAAAAATTATTTGAATAATTTTGTATCGTCAAGTAACAATTTAAGTTAGATACCATAATAAAATAAAGTTAACACGTTAAAATAATACATTTATTTTTCTAGATTTCTTATTTTGCCCTCAATGAAATAGTGATAGTCAGACTGGCAGTCTGCATTGCACCGTTCCTACTCGGTGCACGTCATAGTCCGTACGTTCCTGGCTGAGCAGAGGTCTGCGGTGTCCGGGCGATGGCCGAGGAACTGAGACATTGGGAGGCGGAGAGGCAGAAGGACATGGTAGAGCACAACATCCAAAAGGTAAGCTCATTTAGCATCTCAGCTGTCAATCTGTCAACATATCCCTCCACATTACAATATAGTTTTTTATTTATTTATTTTAACATTCCGTACAATTTTATCATTCTATAGATAATTTTAACAATTTTCTATACAATTTTAACTTTATAACAACTTTTATTTAGCACACATAAAATTCTACACTTTTTTTTTTCAGTAAAATATAATACTTAATATTTAAGATATTTCTTTAATAATATTTGGATTTGGAGATGTCAGTACGAACTATTGAGATCAAAATTCGACAATCTAAGTTTAATTTAATATTCGATTATTTACACTAGCCTTCCAGTATGCATGTCTTACAAAACCTCTTGAATATTTTTAAAGCCCTACTTTTTATACACGTGTCGTTTATTTGAAGAATCTAACAGAAAAAATATTAACAACCCCAAATGATTAGTTATAAGTATAAATTTTCGGGAAAACTTTGACTGGCTAATAATTCAAATTTGTTATATTCAGAACTACGTTTACTTTACTATTATGAAGCACCTGTTCAAAACATTAAAATATTAAATTAGAGATTCCGTTAAAATAAAGTAGATGGCTTTGTCGTCAATGTGATGTATGCTATAGCATAATCAGTTAATGCTCATTCCCCGGATTGGAAGAGATCCAGTAACAATATTTTTCGATGAAATTGAATTTATATGTATATCTTTCTTCACAATAAGAATGTGTTCTCCTTAATAATTAAATTAGTTATTTGAAAATATACAATGTAATTAATTAGTGATGAAAAATACCAAAGAAAATGCAAAATAATATTTGGTTTCTGGGACCATAAGTAAGTAAACAATAAAATAAGTGTAGTCTGTTTGATGACGAAAATGTTTGATAAACAATAAGCGATCCGTCTCAAGTGGATCTTCGGCAAGAATAAAGTTATATTACATGTTCAATGAAAACATTATATTTGAATTATTTAAATAACATAAACAATCTATTTGTTTAATTTTCTCTCTATTGGAGCTTAAACAATTTCTGGATAATGAATATTATTTACATATATAAAATCAAATTTATGCATGTATAACTGCTTGTTCTCTTTTCAATTTTTTGACAGATCGATCTGATTCAAATTTTGCTTGCATACTTTTTAGAATCCTGTGCACAATTTGAAGCCACTTGTTTCAAAAAAAAATCTCAGTAGAAGTCTTAAGACCCTAGAAAAAGTCACCCAACCCCACCTCCCTTCTTACCGCCACCACCTGCTAGACAAAATTTTGCATACATTGTTACTATTTAGAGTCTGTTGTAATTAAATTGATTTTTTGTGTATATCTCCCTCCAAAATAATTTGAGAATAAATATTCTGAGCCTGCAAGGAGGGGGGGAGGGGGGGGTGCGTACATATTCATATTGAAAACCAGTCACTAAATACTCATAGACAAAGCTATTTTTTATTATATTTAGTTTAAATAATATTGATTTTTCAGACGTATTCTAGTATAATATGATAAAAAAAAACATTTTACAGATAAAGAGTATTGCCTTAAAATATTTTTTTTTAATAATCAGATTCTCATAGTGATGACATATATGCTGTTTAAAAAATAATAATTATCAAATTTGGTCCATAGATGGCTATACGGATATACTAACATATATACAACTTTCAAAAATTTGATAAATGTGGAGATTGAGGGGTGAGAATTCTTGAACGTTATATATATATATATATAAATTGATCACTTAAGTCAGCCGAAGACAGATCGTAAGCCTTGTAATTACCCCATACTTAATATATATATAATAAAAAATGAGATATGTGATAATTGTTTAATAACAGTGTATTTGTAGAAAAAAATCCAGTAAATTGTGTACTCTTGAACATATTCAAATATTGCTATTAAATACCCAAATTAGGCTGGTGGGAGGCATACAAAATTTTGTTTTTAATCTAACGCTGAAAATTTTATTTTAAAACTGATTTAATTCATGGTGCAATACGACACCGCGAATTTTACGTGACGTGCATTAATAATTTTAAAGTTTGTACGTATTAATCCATGACCACCCCACCGATATTCCGATTTAGTTATAATTTAAGATAAAATATTACGATTTTTAGGAAGGGTGCTTTTATTTTCGCAGACCCTAAATAATAACGATGTTTGCAAAATTTTGTCCAGGCAGGGGGAGGGTGAGATATTCTGCGGTCGGTGTGGATGGGGCGACTATATTTTCGTCAGGGTCATAAAGAGTCACTTTGCAAAATTTGGAAGGAATGATTTTTAATATAATGCACATTTATATCTGGGGCGGGGTCTTTAAAAGTAAGTATACATCGGTCAAAAGATTATTCCTGCATCAAATGCTCTATATACGGTTGCGCACATAAGATACTTCAAATTCTCTCATACCGCTCCTCCATATAGTCGATAGTCTATCTTCTAGTTATAAGATTTAGTTTATTAATGAAGATGACGCATCAAGCGTCGAAAATGTTTTATTTTTTAATTAAAGTGTAGTGTGAAGTAAACAGCGTTGTGTTTTATTTCAATAATTAAAAAAAATTAAATTAAACTTTGTTAAAAGTTTATTAATTCACTTAATTAAGGCCTCATTATTCGTCAACGTGACAGCCTGAAAATTATACTGGGCCCAACTTAAATATGTATACCTGAAAGAGTGCCATAATGGGAACGGATGCGTTGAATCTAGTTAGAGAGGCTTTGGCGGCTGTAAGATTACCCAGGACCGAGGCTCTCTTATGAATTCATAAAAATTACAACATTTCAGATCCTATTAATTTTTTAGCAACAAGTAAACTTAATTAGTTTAGTGTAAATAATCAAGTCCACAATACTGTATGTGTCCACAATACTTTACTGACTTCAAATTTAACACGATTATTTAAAAAAAAATTAACAATAATAATTTCCGTAACAGTGCAGAATTTGCATATACTCCTTGAACATTTTCGACTCGTAATATAGTCAGATATCCACCCATAAAATATCGTGGACTAGATCTGTTACATTCTGTATAAGCACTACGCACACCAAGTTTACGCCACCATTCTTGGATTTATTTTATTTTTCGGTTTCCGGGCGCCTTAACAATTTGGAGGCTCTTTTAGGGGAGTTCTTTAGTCTATTTATCTATGCGCTAAATCCAAGCGCATGTGTAAAATAGCGATGTGTATAATATTATATACACTTGCACGGTATTAAATTTACGTGCTTGAAGACAGGGCCATCGATATTTTACCTAATTCACGGTAAACAGAAAGAGAACGTATGAATAGTGAATTATACTTCATTCGCGTCAATTCCACTTGCCATATTCTAAACATTGCGGAATTGACAAACTTAGTTTACGCTGTTGCCAATGTATCATTTATCACATTATACCAAAAATGCCAGTGGTGTACATTTTGTATATTCAGCCAAGACACAAACCGCTTTTTAGTGGTTCTGTCGGCTCGCCCGGCTCTTGACTTTTGGCTGTGAAAGGTAGCCTATATGTAACCACCTGTGGAGGCCTTGATCGTGACCTGGCCGTGTAAACAAACATTTTACAGCCATATCGAATACCGACAGATTTCAGACAACAATATATCGCGACGCAACCGATTCGGGAAGCCAGCTGAAGTGGTCATGTTTCCGTTGGCCATCTTCTCAAGAATCTATCCCAGCTTGACATTATTTGCTATTTTGTACTTCTGTAAATTCTTCTACGCGATAGATATAAGAAAGCTCATTCAAAAAATCATAATTCATTGGTTCATAGACGGTTTGAAATTAATAAACCTTAAAAATGTATGTTGAATCCTTTTCAATTTTAATTAATAAACATTATAAAATGGCGACCAAATTATCGAATTATATTCTAATTTACTATGGACTACAGCGGTGCATAATATTTTAAGCGATTTAAGTAAGTTAAAAAGCTTTCACCATTCTTAAAACCGAGACATCACGTACTTTGTTATTATTTTTAATTTCGTTGGTGTGCGATTTAATTTTGACTGAAGAATGACACGTCATTTAATGGTGTAATCGTTCTCGATATCTTAAGGTCATCAGCAAACAAAGAGTATGTCGACATAATAAAATTGGCCCTAATACATACGCATATACACTATCAGCAAAATTATTTAGGGATAAAATATTTCAATAGCCTCCCTACACAAATTAAAGAAACAAAGGATATAAAAGAGTTAGCCAGAGAGAAGCTACAGAAGTCATGCATCCCCAAAAGGAGGGTTTAATTTGTTGTGTAAATAGACTTTTCTTCCCTGGTATACCATACCACTCTTGCTTCATTAACTATCATACATATTTTCATACACTAGTCAATTTTTTAGGTTTTCTAGCAGGGCTAATGTCTAACATTTGGTTTAACTGATTATGTCAGGTCTTTTGCAGACACCCTTTGTTTCTGTTGTTTTCTCATATATTTTCCTTACCATCCACTTTTCACTTGTGCATTTCACATGCCAAAACCATTTCAGCAACCATTTTTTATTTCTAAAGACTATTCTACATATTTTAATGACTTTTATCACATTTCAGATTAGTTAACATCAGAAATTCACTCTCCGTGCATACATCGAACATCCTAGTCACTAGGCACAGTAGATCAGCTTTACTTATTAGCTACTAACACTACAATAGCGTCTAGGAGGAAATCGCAGCCCAAAATTTAGTGTAATGGCATCAAAAAGTATATTGCACCAAGGAAACATGTTCATGGAAGGTAGCCCTAGAAAGAGAAAAGAAAAGGTGAAATATCCATTCCTCAGAATTCCCTGCCCAACGAATGCACGCGCACAACATGTGGAAAGGTGTGCGACTCAAGGATAGTGCTTTTTAGCAACACTTAGACCCATAATCGATAAATCATGACAGGCATCATCCTCGTAATGAGAGACTGCCAAAAGAGAAAAAGACAACATCGTCTGCGTATAGTAGGCAACATATTAAAAAATATCAATTAATTAAAGAAAATAACACCATAAAATTTGAAACAAGCACATCATTAAGGTTTAAAAATAACTTTAAAATCCCTAAATGTAACACCAAACACTATCGGCAAAATTCTATATATTTAGTGATAAAAAATTTCAATAGCCTCCCTACACAAATTAAAGAAACAAAGGATATAAAAGAGTTTAAAAAGAAACTAAATGAACACTCCAAAAACACATAATTGGACAATAAACAATATTACAGAAGCACACAAATGTACAATGAATAGAATATGTAAAGTATTATATAAAATTATTGTAGTGTAACTCCCTCTCCATGCACAAGAGCTGGTCTCTTTTCTGGAGAGGTAAGCGAAAGAAAAACCATGTATGTATGTAACCATATATTTAAAAATTGAGTTTATTTTGCTAAAATAAATATATACGTATACCTTATTATTTACGTATAATAAGCATGCAAAGCTTTTTAAAACTGCCACTGTTTTTAATTGAATTGTATTGGCGGGAAATGTTCGCATTTATCGACAGATCGGATACACTTGGAAATATTAAAATGTACCTCGGTACACACCTCGCGTCGGCGATTCCATTGTCAGTAGTTTAACGGATCGCCGGATGATGTATGAGCGTTGGACGATGCAGGTAACCACTAGAGGTAGCAGTCGGCGAGTGGAAAATTCCAAAGTAAGAATAATCCATTACAATTGACATGGAAAATTAATTTTGTTCAATAAATTCAACCACTCTTTTATGTCGATTGCAAATTCGGTCAGAATAATTGTATCACAACCAGTAGCGAAATAAAACGAACCAGAATAATTAAAATGTATCATTATCTGTATAATAAAATTTACAAATCAAATTATTTTTTTAAATATGAATTAAATATATTAATTAGAAAGGTATACATATAAAATCAATTTTATCGAAAAACATTCTTGTTGCTGGTATTCGAGCTTAGATCTCTTTCCTAACCGGGGAAGGTGCATTATTCAACTATGCTACAGCGACAATTTTCGAACCTATATGTTACCTTTCATTAATACATTTAATCGTTCCATTATTTGAAAGAGCCATCTACCTTATTTTTACAGAATCTCAAATACCTTTGAGTAAACTGATAGCAGACGCCAGAATTATCAATTCATTTTTATTAAACTTTGGACACATTGATACAACTTTATTATTATTAATAGTTGGATAATGCACCTTCCCTGTTTAGGAAAGAGATCCAGGTTGTATTTTGGTGATCCATATTATTTTTATTTAACGTACAAACAGTTCAGTAACAGACCTATCCACAATATTTGCCTACATTCTGAATCGAAAATATTCAATATTTGAAAATTGAACTCAGTGGTGTGCATGTTCATTTTAAAATATATTATTTAAATTTGTTTTCAATCACATAATGAGTTTATTTGACATTTCCGAAACCGGTTTTGTGTATTAAAATAATTCATTAAATGCTTAAAAACTATATGAAAATGTTTGAGCTATGTGCGAAAATTCCCTAACGTTATGGAGATAATCGAAATTTCATAATTTGGAGTTTACAGTAGAAAATAACTATAATCATATATTATATTGTTCTACAGTAATGTCACAGCATCGTACGTTGCATATGATGGTGTACAGTGTGTATTTATTATAAGTACAATAATATCGACACACTTCGTATTACCGGTCATTGCCATGTTTAGACACCGCATTAAAAAATCTGAATCAAATTTATGGCGCGCGGTTTCAGATCCCATGCAAAAAATAATGTATTTAGCTAAAACACACGCCGCTTTATTTAGCAATCCAGGTGGCATCAGAGTTGTGCATCACGATTTATTAGTATGTTAATAATTTTCAGCAATCGGCGAAAGCAAATATTTCAGCTAGCGACATTAATTATCGTATTTAATAATTTATGTGATTTTACAGCTGGTCCATAATAAGCTGTGGAAAGAACTGGAGGAGTGTGTGAATAAGCTGGCCAATAAAGCGGTGGAGCAAATGAGACAGACGAACTTCCAAAGCGCAGACCCCGTCACCAACAACAATAATAATAACTTCCCTGATAGTAAGAGGTGAGCAACTAATGTCTTGATTATTTTGATGATTTCATTTTTTCTTTAAATTAAAAGTGACCAAAAATACATTTTATATATTTTGACGCTTCTTAGAAATGTAAATGTTCGATAATTAAACTATTTCCTTTCGCATCTCGGTAAGTAAAGGACATCTTTATGAATTCGGTAAGTCTGCCTAAAATTTTTTATTAAAAAATAATGCATACCTAGTATCTATCTACTAGTGTTTCTGAATACCCGGACTTTTTCGATTCCCGGGACTCATGTCGCAGCTCTGGGATTTCCAGGATTTCCGGGACTCGTGACATAACAAGAAAAAAACTTATTATTTCATTTTGATGAAATATACTCTACATACATAAATTAAAAACTTTAAAAAACTTATATTTCATACTTATAAAAATAAATTTATATGATATGAAATATATACATATAAACATGTACTTACTTACCATCACGCCGTTTCACCGCGGGGGTAGGCAGAGAGGATAGAGCGCCACACTCTTCTGTCCTAATACACAATTGTCGCCTCATCCACATTCATACATCTCCTGATTATTGAGGCTTCTAACAGGGCCATCCTCCAATATCTGGTTTACCTAACGTCCTCTACTTCTGCTGCCATCAACACTGCGTCTTATATCTTTCTTACCATTCGCTCCTCATTCATCCGTTCCGTATGACCAAACCACCTAAGTGATCATTTCTTAATCTTACTCATTATATACTAAGATCGGCTTTACATTCTTTACTTATTTCTTTATTCTTTACTCTGTCATAAATGGATTTGCCACATATACGCCTAAGTGATCTCATTTCCTCTGCATTCAGTCTACTTTCGTTCAGACCTCACTTCCATACATCAGTATCGGTACCAGGACTCCATTGTGAACCGCTAACCTTGCCCTCAGTTGACAAGTTCTCATTAACTATAATTCCATTCAAAGCGCTGTTCACGTGTATATTTAACTTAATTCGAAAGTATTTTCTAGATTTGGTACACAAATTTCCAGCAATGGAAAAAACTCTTTCGGTTTCGGTCGAAGTTGATTTTATAGTCAGCAAGGTAACTTCTTTTAAAAGGAAATATTATGAAAATTATTACTTTTCTTCCCCGTTGACTCATATACTTTCATTTCTTTTTTAAAACCTAGATTATTTTCATTCTGACTCTTTTTGTTTTGATAATTCCCTATTTAATCCAAAAGGATTTCTTCCATTCTGAAATTTTTAATAAGTGTATAGGAATGATTTAATCGTTTTATTATAGCTTCACTATAAGATTTACATTTGCCTTTAGTATAACTTATAATAAACATATTGTTTGACCTCATTATTTACACTCTTCAATATATTTTATTATAAAATATACAATACCCGGGACTCGAGACATTAAGAAATCAAGAGTATTCCCGGGAATAGATTCCTGGGTCGACCCGAGTTAGAAACATTAATACCTATCTACAAAAAATACAATGGTAAGAAATCATTTTCTAACAAATTTCTTTCATTTCTACCTAGTGAACTATGCATACATAACATACTCACTCGATTTTTTTTAATTTCTCATACATCATATATAATAAATTATAATGTTTTGTGTTAATTTTAATTGACATCTATATAAATCAAGCGTTTGAGAAATATATTTTGTTAAAATAGTTTTCAAAAGTAGTTTTACCTTTAATTCATTTTATATCAAATTTTTTTGTCCAATTTTTCTGTTCATAATGGTGACAAATTAATTCGTTTGTCAGGCCTGCATGTATTTGAATCGTAGAGTGGATTCGGATTTGATTCAATGGAATGTTGATTCTGTCCTCCAGGGTAGCACTTATTGTAACATCGCGGAAATGTGACTTTGTCGAAGGTCAGAATGACATATGTTCAATAATTATGATAAAATTTTCCGAGTAGATTATCGTACATCAATATCAAAGAATTGCAAGCATTACTCACGCAAGTAACTGACTCACATTCTTCAATGATACATTATTATTTAAATATTTTTTATTAGAGGTTAACCTTTCCTCTCCGATGATGTAAACTGAGTTTACGTTGCCTATAATTATGTGAATATCTCTGTAAATATACCAAATACAGAGTTCATATATATACGCAGCGTTTGCTCCCGGTAGTGGGGATGTAGTTAAGGGACCAACAATCAAGGCGGTGTTGCCGGATTTCGCCTAGCATCTCGCGTGGCGAGTGTACAGCGTAAGGAACCTTATTTTTTACTTGGCCCTCGTATATACAATGTATAAGTATTTACCATACGCAATAATACAAAATGTTTTCTTGAAGATCCTGACATAAATTTTCCAATACGTGCGGAAGGCCAATACGCGTGCCGATCGTCATTTTAGTGTGCTTTAGTGGCAGAGCGTGCGCTGGCCAAGTTAGACGTGTCTTATGCGTCTTTATGCTGTCGTTCGTGATGATCAATGTTTTTTTCTCATTTCTAGCTCTTTTACACAATTATTGATATATTTCGATATATATTCACGTATATGTGTATCAACTATTATTTTAATGATTAATATAAGTAATAAATGTATAATATTCATATTTACCCTGTTTAAAAATCGCAAAAGTTTACATTTTCACTGAATTTACAGCACCGGATCGCGCGTTTTGATTTTAGCACCGTAAGGGAAAGGTTAATAACAGTCATTGTATTTACCAGGTAAATTATCCTACTCATTAGCCAAACTAGTATTCTAGGCACTGTACTTAGGTAATACGATTCTGATTATGGAGAATCTACAATGTAGATTTTCCTTAGAAGGACTTAATAATTCTACAGGAAATCTTTAATCATTCAAATGTACAATATTTATGATTTTATTTATAAATTAACAAAGGAATTTATTAATAAAAATTTTCAAATCAGCTATATTTGACAAAGTCCGCTGTTAAGATAGGTTATTATGTTTTATTATAGTTTAGATAAAGTAACAGGTCAAAGAATATTATTTGATTTGATTCTGAAGAATATGTCAAGGGTTATCTAACTAATTACACTATTGTGGATAAAGTAAAACACAATTTTATATTTTTTTATTTAAGCTAAGTGGTCGATAAGAGCATGGATCGATACGATGAATAATTATTGTACAAGCTTTAAAAGATGTTGAGATTTTTATTCTTAAAAATGAATCACTCATAATAGTATAATATCTGGTTTATATGTATAATAGTTTTAAGAATGAAAACTACTTTTAGTCAAAGATTATTCACTTTTCAAGCTCCCAGAATATACAATCAAATTGGAATAAAACTAGAATTTTAACTGACACTAAGGTTTTTAAAAGGGATGTTTCAAATTGGTTGTTGAAATTAGGAAGAGCAGATACTGAGAGTAAACTGTTTTATATAATTAAATCATTCTTATAACTGCATTTTGTGTTCTGATCTTGCATATTTCACTTTTCCTTATATGTGCTTACATTATTTTACATATTGTTTTGCACATTGGTATTTTTTTCTCTTTTTTATATATTCACGTTTACTTGCCTTGTATGTTACGTATTCTATTTGATTGCTTGCTTTCAATGAGTTATTTGGTTTTGTTAAATGTAATTTGTTTACCAATTTGACCCAAAACAGACTTGCATAGTTGGGCAATACATTTTTAAATCTGTATAAAATACACGTAACAAACTGGGTTTTTTTTTGTAACTTGCTTATGTGTGTGGTATATGTGTCTAGTAATATAATATTGATAAATTATAAATTAATATGCATCGTCACTAACCGTCATAAAAATATGATTCCAAACCAAATTATTGATGAACCGAATACAATTTTTTTTAATAAAAATTATTTGCTATTAATATTAGCACTATTGCAAAAATTATAAATTTATATTGTAATAAATAAAAATGAACAGTTTGAACGTTTTAACAATTTGAACATATTGTTATCTGAATTACTAAATGCCGTAACAATCTACGTATTTAATTGCTACTCACATACGTTTGCTACGTTGGGTTATTATATATAGGTACTGTTTTTAAGTATAAAAATATTATTAAGAAGAACACATTCTTATTGTGAAGTTGTAATTATTCAGAACAGACGGTCTGTGATGTTTTAAATACTCAAAACTATAGCCACTATTCAACCATCTTCATTAATTATTTAATTTACTTACAATGTTGTGTGAGTACACAATAATGAAAAAAAACCTTATTTATATCATATTGATACCTTAATCTGCAAAGCAGCTAACTCCACCCATGGCCAAAAAACCGTTTTTGATGCCCATCAATTTTAAAACACGTGGAATCACGTGTTTTAAAACAATAAATAAGTACTAGATGCTGAAAAACCTTATATTGATTCTTGTAAAAACCTTAAACGCTTATCTGACACAAGTGTTGAATCGCGGAAATCATAATGGTTGCACTACATTATCATGGAAAATCAGCTATCTCCCAATAATATTTTACAATTTTGGTAAAGAAATTCAGCTAACTCTAAATATTCCCTATAAGTACGAAATAAATCAAAATATCAAGAAAAATTTTCAGCCACCCAATTTCTGCATAAACAATCTACAAAAGTGTGTTTTGTAATTTTCGTAATACGTTTAATTACTAAAATTAAACGAGTTTTTGGTTGCTCCTGAACATTTTATAAAAATGGAGTTAGCTGCTTTTCAGATTAAGGTATCGGATATGTTAAATAATTACACTTACATGTATTGCACATAGAAAAAATTCCCAGTTCAACCCTTGCCCATTATTTTATTTGCAGCGAGAATAGTGCACATGGAATACGTAGTGTTGATGGCCCGCAGCAATAACAATGTCCACAGCCCGACACTGGACAAACATCAATCAGTGATAAAGCGATTTGTGTCAGAGACGTTTATGTTACATGTTACATGCGTTCCTTGACCAGCCAAATCGTTATGAATCGAGTACTCGTGCACCGGATCTATTATGACTTGGCTCATTTTAATTATATGTATTCAAGTGCTCGTGCACTGAACACGTACGACACAACTCATTATATGAATAGCTTTATAATATTAATTTGTATTCTACAGTTTTATGTGCAATTTTTATATTTGAAAGTTGACAAAACTTACGAATATAATATACCTACATGCGGGGGCGTGCAGTGCATACAAGCAAAAAAAAGCTGCGCATTACTAAAAATTCTGGGAAACAAATATAAATTAAATAATTTGATTAACAAAAACGAAAATAATTTTACAATTAGCGCCATCTGTGTACCAGTAGATACTTTAATCGCTTAGTTCTAAAGACTATCACGACAACTTACCGCTGTACTCATGGTGCTCTTGTGTATTCGCCACATTACTCTGTTCTATATTTGAGCTAGTGAATTACTCAAGTCATATAATTGGCTATTTACTGAATTGAAAATTCCTTTCGGTTAATTCGTTTTGTATGCTGTTGTGTAACAGAATAACATTAGAAAGGCTTACAACTGCATGCAAATCATTGATGTGTCTACTTTCTCTTGTACTAATTCGCGAATTTTACTATCTTACTCTTTTTAACATGCTGATTTCATGATTGTTCTTTAAATTTGGTGCATGGATTGATTTTTGATTTGGGAAAAACAAAAAGTAATTGGCAGAACTGTTTCCTACGTTAACCTTTAATAAAAATAATTATTTTGTTTAGTTATTACGTGAAGGATTTTCAAACAATAAATGAATCATGTTCAGTCACAGAAAGTGTTCTTAAAAACTTCCATACATTTTTTATATAGGTAAAAAAGTATTATTTTACGTTAAAACTTAAACATTAAAAACACTTTTAATAGTACTCTAAAATTATAAATAAATATTTAGTAGGGTCGTATATATGACGGATTTATTTTATCCAAAGACGTTGGTTAAACAGAAAGTACATATATTGTATTACATATATTATATATGATTGTATAATATCATTGGTAACAGCATAACCTAAATCTATACCTACTGCACACCATTGCCTACATATTATAATATGTGGAGCATTTCTAATAGGAGATGCAGGATGAATATTATGTTCCACGCAGATGTTGTTTTTGAATAACTAAGAAATGAAATATAATTTTTTAATTTGGTTTTTATTTATCAACTATTTGGTTTATTGCAATTATGTATGGAATATTATATTGGCCAAGTGACTGCCACTGGCAGCAGCACAAATGCGTGCTCTTTTAACCATATTTTTCATAACATTCTTCACAATTTAAGTTTATATATTATTTTTACTTTTAACCAATAAATAAATGTAAAATAGTTAAACATCCGAGATCATTGTAATAATTATAATTATGAATGGAAATGTTATTACCTTTGTGCACTGGAATAACAATAACAAAATATTTTTTTAGCAAAAAAAATGCATAAGGTTTTCAAATATTTACAATCTTATTTCCATCCATTTATTGTCTAAAATAAATTCAATTCAAATAATTCATCTAATGTTATAAGAAATAGTTGAAGCACCCAGCATTGCCCGGGCTTTACACAAAGTAAAGAGGCTTCATTTAAGGAGATGGGGGTAAAAAAAATCTTAATCAGATATAGACAGTGATTTTCCTCTTATTTTGAACATCAAGTATGGAAAATTTCATAAAGAAGTACTAAAATTCTGATTTATGGGGTGGAAAAGGGGGATGGAGGTGGTTTTTCGAAATCCCATATAGACAGTGATCTTCCTCTTGTTTTGAAGGTCAGGTGTGCAAAATTTCATCAAACTAAGAATGAAACTGTAGAATTGTATAAAAAACAAACAAACAAACCCACAGACACTCTTCTTCATATATATAGAGTTATAAGATATATGTATATAGATAAGGTTAGAGTTAACAAGATAATTTAACTTTACTTTAAAAAACAGACTGACTTGTTCTACTTCTCTCACTCTTTATTTAATGCGTAATATTTTATTAACAATTTGTAAATATACCAGTAGTTTATTAAATTTCAAATTTATAAAACATTTTTTATCTATTATCACTATATTCCACACGAGAATGAAGGAAGCATAAAAACAATTAAAAAGTTGCCTAAAATGGTAATCTTATTGATAATAAGATAATAGGAACATGTAATGGAAAGATAATATAATTTAATTTTAATAATCTAACTTAAATTAAATTATTATAAACATTACTAGGTAGTGACTTTTTAAATGTTGAAATTATAAAAAATAAAATCGACCACTTAGAAAGTTACATATACCTACTGTGTATTTTTCTCACACCACCAAATAAATAGACATGAACTATTTCTTGTCCCAATATTTTCATTTCGGTGGCACCCACGAGATCACTTGGATGCCACTCATATATGACTCAATTGGAACGAAAATTTAAACAATGACAATATAATATTCACCAATGTAAAAAATATGTCTTGTTCAGACAACGATTTAATTTTCGAAGAGTAAATATTTTTACTTTTGCATAAATGTGTCATAATCTATCGGATTTATGTTTCATTGGTTAAATGTGTGTAGAATGCCCCTAACCCAATAAATTATATTTCAAACCCCTCTCCTATATATACACTTCATATCATGTCTATTCATTTACTAGTCTGTGGTATTTTTCCGTGTGATTCATCTTATTTGTTTTAAATATCAAAGAACTACGTTCTAAAATTGTAACTTCACAATAAAAATGGGATCTCATTAAAAATATACTAAAAAAGAAATATGGTCTGAAATATGTAATTTATCATTCTATTAAAATGTGTATTTTATATGACACATCTCACAACTGCAATGCCGCCTGGAAATAAATTTTATTGTGATTTGTGTCTTGGCTAAAAAATATACATAATATGTGGTGATTTATAATGCAATATAAAAAACATTTTAATTGTATTGCAGCGTTAACAAACGGAAAGAAACAAATGTCAGATCCCGTGTCTCAACTGGCAAAGTGTTTATGGCTCGGCAGTCCCTCCTGACCGAGCTGCTGGAGATCCCTCACATCCGGACCATCTACCACATCTTCATTGTCATCCTAATTATACTCTTCCTCAACACAGTCATATATGATCTGGTGGACAGTGGCAGGTAATTAATTAAAACATATAAATATTAATTGTTACATGAGAATCTACTCGGTATCCAAATTTGGGTGGGTCAAAAGTCAAAAAAATTTGGTTCCGTTTAGGGTTTGGGAAAATTGAAATTTTCAAACCCGACGGGTCCGGATCATAACAAAACCAGAATCATAACAAAACAAATTGTTTTGTGTATATAAACTTACAAAATTAGACTCAATAAAGAAGTACACAATTTTATTAAATGTTAAATAATAACTAATAATAAGTGTAACAGGAGAAAAGACAAATTATGTTAAACATATTTACAATTTTTTTTAAATATAATTACATTTCTAATGGATGTGTATCTATCGTCCTAGGCGAAGAAAGAACTGTAGCAAAAATGATTTAAGAAGTATCTATAAAAAAATATGCTTTTTATACCTATGAAAAACTCCTTTTTTTTTCAAGTAATAAAATGTTGAAAAGACCAGTGCAATCAATGACGTGTCTGATAATCTTGACCGTAAAAAATGTTGCTTTCAAGGGATCTTATAAATATTTATTCCTAAAGTTTTTAAAATAAGCTATCTTTTGAAAAAATAAAATAAAAACAGCTTAAAAGAAATTCATATTTTCATTTGAATTAATGTTAATTGGTACTAATAAAATGTTACATATTTATTAAGCGCTTGTAGATAATACTCTGTTAAAAAATTTCAGAATCAATGTAGGGTTTGGCCTGATACGGACAGGATTTGGGAAGATAGGAACTGTGCTGTATGTATGGAGCTGTATGCAGGTGGCAGCCTTTTTGCCCCATCCGTTACTGAGACTTTGGGCCAAATATCGACAGTCATTTGGTAAATATCTCTAAACTTCTGCACACCTGTTTATTCAAAATCATAAAATGTTATTTTATCATCTGTCAATATTTCAGGTAAAACTGTGCACATTTGGGATACTGCGTGGATCTGCATGCTTGCTGCCTTTCAAGTCACATTCATCGTGCTGCCCATCTCTGCTGTCCTAAGATATAATCTCCCAATTGTGTCATCACTTATCATTTTAACTGAAACGGTAAGCTTCATGGTGGCTTGGGCTGTTCATTATATTATTTGTATTGTATGAAAAATTAAAACTCATGAACCGACTAGTGTCATTCACTTCATTGTTTGATATGATAAAGACTATGTAATGTCACCACAGCTATTAAACTTGAATATAGACAGTTATATGAAAGAGCAGAAGAGATTGAAGATAGGAGCGAGAATGGATATGTTGATTATATTTTTTTTATTTATTTGACATTTTTTACAATTTTTTTTTATAGCGTGAATAAAGTATTTTACATTTTTTTTAAATTACATGGTTTTTCTTTCGCTTACCTCTCCAAAAAAGAGACCAGCTCTTGTGCTTAGAGAGGGAGATACACTACAATAATTTTATATAATACCTTACATATTCTATCCATTGTCCATTTGTGTGCTTCTGAAGTATTCTGTAATATTGTTTATTGTCCAATTATGTGTTTTTGAAGTGTTCATTTAGTTTCTTTTTAAGCTCTTTTATATCCTTTATTTCTTCAATTTGTGTAGGGAGGCTATTGAATTTTTTTATCCCTGAGTATATAGAATTTTGCTGATAGTGTTTGGTGTTACATTTAGGGATTTTAAAGTTATTTTTAAACCTTAATGATGTGCTTGTTTCAAATTTTAACGTGTTATTTTCTTTAATTAATTGATTAATTGAGATTTTTTAATATGTTGCCTACTATACGCGGACGATGTTGTCTTTTTCTTTTTTGGCAGTCTCTCATTATGAGGATGATGCCTGTCATGATTTATCGATTATGGGTCTAAGTGTTGCTAAAAAGCACTATCCTTGAGCCGCACACCTTTCCACATGTTGTGCGCGTGCATTCGTTGGGCAGGGAATTCTGAAGAATGGATATTTCACCTTTTCTTTTCTCTATCTAGGGCTACCTTCCGTGAACATGTTTCCCTGGTGCAATATACTTTTTGATGCCATTACACTAAATTATGGGCTGCGATTTCCTCCTAGACACTATTGTAGTGTTAGTAGCTAATAAGTAAAGCTGATCTACTGTGCCTAGTGACTAGGATGTTTGATGTATGCACGGAGAGTGAATTTCTGATGTTAGCTTATCTGAAATGTGATAAAATAGTCATTAAAATATGTAGCATAGTCCTTAGAAATGAAAAATGGTTGCTGAAATGGTTTTGGCATGTGAAACGCACAAGTGAAAAGTGGATGGTAAAGAAAATATATGAGTGTCTGCAAAAGACCTGACATAATCAGTTAAACCAAATGTTAGACATTAGCCCTGCTAGAAAACCTCAAAAATTGACTAGTGTATGTGAAGATATATGATAGTTAATGAAGCAAGAGTGGTATGGTATACCAGGGAAGAAAAGTCTATTTACACAACAAATTAAACCCTCCTTTTGGGGATGCATGACTTCTGTAGCTTCTCTCTGGCTACCTTCTGAATTTAATATGATAACGAGTCTATCAAATTGATACATATTATACAGGTATGGCTCTGGTACGATGATACCGGAGCCAACCTGATGACTGAATGTAATAATGACCAAATGTAATGATTGTGCCATATACATAATATAGAAAAAAATTAACTATGAAGGAAAGCCACAAGGTTTTAGTAACTAATTGCCGGAACGTAACTGTTCTAACTTTAAAATATATTTTTAAAATGCTTTGAAGATTTTGAAAAATATTGCACGCGTTGCTTTGTTGAATGGAATCGAAGCGAGAGTAAACAATTCTCAAAACGATTTCGGGATAGGGTGGGGGGACCCTTTGGGGTTTCCTTCATAACAATAAATGAAACAGCATGGTAGTAAGTTACTTAGTTAGATAATGCTCAATTAAAATTGAATTTATTTTGCAAATATCTACATACATTCGGTACAATGGACAGTTATATACATAATGTAGATATTATAATTACATATGTAGAAGTCAATTATCATATGCTTTCTTACAATCGTCCAAATGTATTACATATGTACTTTTAATATATGTATACGCCAGAACAGTGTGGGTTTTATACTGCACTTAATACATCTTAATAGTTTATTTAAACCATTAGTTTAGTTCTCAGATGTTATTTGACTGCCTTTATATTATTATAGATTAATATAATTATAACTAATTAACATAATAAGAAGATTGTTTAAGATTTCACTAAGTTCAATTGCTTTACTTTCCAGACCATATCAAATTTCATAACCCTACATTTGTCAACTCGATATAAGGCGATACAAGTAAAGTTGTATGCATTTAATCAAAATTCAGTATTACTCTATTACTTCTTAAATTGAAAAAGTTGCCCTAGCTTTAATTTTAAATGAATCTTAAAAAATTAGCACATAATGAGTATTATAAATGAGTGAAGGTTTATTTTTATGTACAATTTACAGTGCAGTATGTTTACAGGTGCGGTTTGTGATGAAGATCCATGCTTACGTGCGCTCTGTGTGTCCCCGCGCCCTGCACCGCCCCTCTTCACCACCGTCCACCCAGCCCCCCACCAACATCCCCCTGCCACAATTTTCCTGCTACCTATACTTTATGTTTGCCCCCACTTTAGTTTATAGAGATTCCTACCCAAGGTGAGAATGTGACCCCCAGGGTAAAATAATTTATAAGTAATCATAAATATCATGAAGGTAGAAACATTACATGACACATATTTTTATTTGTTCAAAAGTAAACATTATCGATTTCACAAATAACATTATTAAATCTGGAATGCACCCATTTTTAAATATTGCCATGATGTCTCCATTACCATTTTATTTTCTTAATCTCATTTGAATATAAGATGATTATATACCATAATGAATTATATAATATGACCCATTAGATGGTGGAACATCAAGTTACTTAAAATAATTTAAAACCACTAACAGTAGCAGGTAAATATCTCATTAATGTATCTAGACTGCTCAAAAAGTGTCATATTCCTTTGAATGTGTGTTTAAGCCGTTTTTGTTCTGAATATACATTAAAAAAAATAGTAAACAAAGAATTTGACTACTTACTGTCAATATTTGAAAAAATTACAACATTATAATGCTGCTGTCAGGTGATTTAAATTAATGTACATTTAAAATAATGTGATTTAAATTTTATATAGGTACCTAGGTAATAAATATAATTATTTCATTATGATCAGTTTTCAAAATTAAAATGTCAAGTTATTAGTCTTGACTTGAATATTAAAATGTATCTGTGGGGGTTATATGTTTCATTAATAATATATGGAAGGCGATCCAGTTCAAAAAAGTGAAAAAGAGACACCGCATAGATAAAGACAGCAAAAATATTGAGCTTGATAAGTTAAACTAACTGCATATAAAAAATGTTGATTGAATATATACACATATATATAATATTCTCTACCATGCTAACTGTCCTATGTACATTGTTAGCGCCCGCACTAGGAGAGGGCTTACACACTAGTTTTCAAATATGAATAAATCTATTCCAATATCCAGACAGTTTATTGATATAATTTCATGAAAACAATATTTTGTTGATAAAAATTGCATCAGAATTGACATAAAAATAGTTCTTAAATATAATAAATTATTTTGTCAATGTATAAATCGACTGAGCAACTTATAAAAATGAAAACTAAATACCTGCATGTACAAGGTGATGAGAAGTTTGCAATTATTTACAGAACAGGACACACAAGATGGGGGGTCGTGGCAGCTAGGTTGTTGGAAATCGCGGCAATAATATTCTACATCAGCTTTTTGTGCGAGAGGTTCCTCCTTGGAAATTTTTCTAACTTCGGTAAAGCAAATGAAGTAAGATTTTATTCATTTTATTAATAACAATTGTCAACTGCAACTCTTCGGTATTAGCCTGTAGAACAGCATTGCTAACATGAACACAATATATTCAACATATTCAAATTCACATAATCATTTAAAGCATTCACAGGAAAGGAAAAACCAAGAGCATAAATTAGTTTAACATGTTTGACTTGTAGATTATCCTGAACAGAAAACAATGTAAAAAATAATCGTCATCTACAGTATGCAGTTATACTTATATCTTTTAAATTTTACATATATGACTTGCATCGAATTCTGGTGGACATGGATAGTTTGTCTGTATGTAAAATACAGAACAATGCTTAATTAACTTTAAATATACATACATTAGAATTATTTAAAAAAACATTCTTACATAAAAGAGACTACAAAAAAATCATAAATTATTTTTATTTTAGGAGAACACATTCTTATTGTGAAGTTGTAATTATTCAGAACAGACGGTCTGTGATATTTTAAATATGAATTAAATATATTAATTATAAAGATACACATATAAAATCAATTTTATATGTATATCTTTATAATCAATATATTTAATTCATATTTAAAATATCACAGACCGTCTGTTCTGAATAATTACAACTTCAATTTTATATGTATATCTTTATAATCAATATATTTAATTCATATTTAAAATATCACAGACCGTCTGTTCTGAATAATTACAACTTCACAATAAGAATGTGTTCTCCTAAAATAATAAAGTTGTATCAATGTGTCCAAAATTTAATAAAAATGAATTGATAATTCTGGCGTCTGCTATCAGTTTGCTCAAAGGTATTTGAGATTCTTTAAAAATCAGGTAGATGGCTCTGTCAAATGATGGAACGATTAAATGTATTAATATCAAAAAGGTAACATATAGGGTCGAAAATTGTCGCTAAAAATAATGTCGCTGTAGCTTAGTTGGATAAAGCACCTTCCCCGGTTAGGAAAGAGATCCAGGTTCGAATCCCGGTGGCGCAACAACAATATTTTTCGATAAAATTGATTTTATATGTATATCTTTATAATTAATATATTTAATTCATATTTAAAATTATTTTTAAATTTTAACTTCAAAACCTTGAATTATTCATATTTTTTAATTGTATAGCATAATATTTTTAATGGTTTAAGATTTTGGAAGCCAAGCAAGTTGTTGTGCTGGTGTTTGGCTCTATGTTGCCCGGCCTCCTGACATATCTGTGCGGATTCTACCTGCTCCTACATTCTTGGCTCAATGCTACCGCTGAAGCACTTACATTTGCTGATCGTCAGTTCTACATGGTACGTAAAACCTGAATGAATCAATTGGACAAAATAAGTAATATCTTTGTGTTACATATTACACACCATCTTTATTGAATTGAAGATGTCATCCGAACAATGATGTATGGCATATTTTGAGCCGTGTTGAGTTAATTAAGCAATATTGTTGTATGCTAAATTACGTTCATTTTGGTATAGTAATTTGATAAAAAGTACATTAAAATCATTTATAATATTTTTCCCCATCATTAATTAGATAATATAAACAGTTTTTCTCAGTTCCTGTAAAATTACCAAAATGTGCCATACATCGTTGTTCGGGTGATGTCTTCATTTGTCTTCTTGCGTTTTGACTATGTAGTTTAGTAAATAATTAGATTGACATTACAGAAATATGTATAGGTGTAATATGCCACCAGCCCTAAAGAAATATGCTGTTATATACATATTAGTGAACAGTGTAGGAAAATATATTTTTATTTATGTTAACATAGAGAAATATCTCAAAAGTTCTTAGTTTTAGTTATTTGGGGGTTAGGACGGTGGTTAAATGAAAGAAATGTTGTTTGTGTGTTGAGGTGTTTATTGTGATGGATATAACAATGAAGACATATAGAATTAAAGAAATGAATGAAGATGTAGAAGGTGCACGTGTATTATGAACTGAAATGAAGCGAGTTGATGGTCTTGCTCGGCGCGCGTGAGCCGGCAAGACCGCCGTTGTGAAACGATGAAACTGGAGAGACTGCATGGTGGTGAATGCAGGGTGAATCATTGAACCAGACTTGTAGCAGCAGCCGGCAACGCTGTCGCTAGCGTCGATGCCGATTGAGATGGCGGTGAATATGAATGCTGATCGCTACAGTTATGTGTATTTGTAATCCTTCCTAGCCATCTCCTGCAGTTGAAAGAATGCTATCTCCACGCCTTACACAAAGCCCTCCACTCTAACTTCCTATCATAAAACATCAGTTGAGTTGAGAGATATGATATCTTGCTATGCAAATATCAATTCAACATTTATAGCGAAACACAGAAAGGTACCCCATTGCAAGCCATAATTCTCTTTGATCTCAAGAATCTTGTTGTTAATTGAACTTATTATTTATCAAATCTCTAAGCTATTCAAACATATTAATTACTTAAAGTTTTCAGGTGGCCAGAAAGTGGAATCTCTTTCTTACGCCGGTCTTTGATCTGGGTCTCTTAAAGAGGCAGAAAAATAAATACCTTTCTTTACACATACCATTTGCCTGGTAAACTCAGGTCTTATGGTGTTTTTTTATCTTTTATATATTTACTGAAAAAAATATATATGCAATTTCAGTGTTTACTTTTTAATAATGTGAAATAGATAACTCTTTGGTTCCAAAAACGTAAATTGTGTATGTAATAACAAGAAATACTAATAATAAATAAATGACATTCTCCAACAGGATTGGTGGAACCAGTCGAGCTACGCCAACTTCTATCGCACATGGAATATGGTGGTTCATGATTGGCTGCACACGTATATCTATAAAGATATGCTCATACTCACAGGAAATCGCCTTTTTGGAACATTGCTGGTGTTCATAATCTCTGCAATTTTCCATGAAATCATCCTCAGTTTCGCTTTTGGCTTCTTTTACCCCGTTTTACTGGTCCTTTTTGGGTTCTTCGGAGTGCTGCTGGTCTTCCTAACAAAACAATCCAACTCTTCAACGGGGAACATCTTCATGTGGTGGTCGCTGGCAGTTGGGAACGGTATCCTGTGGTGTCTGTATAGTATGGAGTACTTTGCTCGTAGAAACTGTCCGGCATCAGAAGAAACTGGGATATGGAACATCCTGATTCCACGTTCGTGGTCGTGCCACCAAATAACTTTACATCCTGATTGGAAATTTCAAAATCCACTGAATGAGTAACTAATACGAACTCTGTGTTGAATGTTCAATGTTATGTGTGTTAATATACTGTACCAACATAAAAAGGATAAATTATTTTGAAAACCGTGTGAATTTGTTGATTTAACTATGTTCAGACCAAAAAAGTACTATACTTATTGTCTGTTATATAAAAGTTCTAATCATATTACAAAGAAGAAGTGGACTATCAATGTGATGATTTTATTTGCATAAAACAATTTTATTTTCCAATCTCTTACATGTTTGTAATACATTGTATTTATTGTAATAATCTAATTTTTTTACAATACTATCTATATTCAGTTATTTGTTTTCGTTTTCATGTATACATAAATGTTTATGACAGTGTTATTTTTTTATGTCAAACTCGCTTATAAAAAAGTTCATTATTAAAAATGTACATTAGACTGAAAAAATTATAAATATATGTATAACAATTAAGAAATATATTGTTCATTTATATATTCATTTAATCAAATGCAATATGTAAGTATTTATATTTTTTGTATTAAACATTTTTGGGCTGATTCGTTGTGGGCACTTATATTTCTCAGAGATCTCAGTTGGCTTCGGCAGATCCGTTCCTAATTTATAAAATAGACTTTCTCACTCAAAAGGTTTGAATTCGGAAGTGATCATCAGGTAATGGGGAACATATCTGTGGTTTTCGTTGAGATAATTATTCTTTCGGTTAGTAAAGGCGCACAGTAAGAGTATAGTAGTATGTTTTTCATTTTAGGTACAAAGTATTAAAATTGTAATTTCTGAATACAATACTAGACACTAATAAAAATGTTAATTTGAGCACATCACAAGAAAAAGCTTGTGTTCCTGGCTCCTCGTCGATGCCGGGACCTAACTCTGCCGGCCGTTATGTGAAGCTCCGGTAAGCCCTCTCTAGGTAGCTCATGCAAGCTTGTCTGTACACCGGTATGCGGCGTACTACCGTGCCTCTGCTATTCGACGTCAGGTGACTCCCTATAGGATAGAAAATTATCTTTAAAAATGTTCATGTTTTAAACCAATGAAAAACATTGCACACTGCCAGATTCAAAGACTCATATAGGTTATGTCTTATTATTAATATATAGGTAATATTTTGTTAGTTAGTGTACGTAACTAGAATTTCTCTTAAATAAATCGAAATAAAATATGTATCTCGTAATTCTCTTATCACAATTAATGTCACATTATACAGATTTTTATATATCATAATATTCTGTCAGATAAATACTTAATTTTGCATTATTTCCAAAAATACATACAGGGTTATACAATAAATGTGATAGAATTTCAAATAAGAATAGTAGCCGTGTTTATTAATATTTTGACAACTGTCATTGTTATTTTTATTCTGTATAGTTTGCCATTTTATCATGGTGCATTTCACATTGGAACACCATTTGCAAGTTAATAAAACATTTTATCAAAAACTGAAACAATCGATTTATTGAAAACAACATTCAATCATTTCCAGTAATAGACTTGTCAATTGGCCTCCTAGATGTGTCAAGCCACATATTTATGCTGATAATCCAACAACAATTGAGCAATAAAAAAAATACATAACTTGGTCTTATTGATAAATAGCACCAGATTTATGCGAAAGAGTGGCTAAAAACTGGATCCAAAGAATGCATTATCGTGGTGCACATTCAAATGAAATTATATTCCATTGTTAATGGCATTGAATGATCTTTCAAATAAATAAAAATCATTGATATCATACATGTTTTTTAAATTTTTTATTCCATTTTAAAGTTCTATCACGCTTGCTGGATAACCCTATAGTTACGTACAGCTTATTTCATTGTACTGATTTCACGCCCCTGCTGTGTAATATGAAAGGTTGGAGGCTAAGATACAGATGCAGTAATTCTTCCATCACATACTTCCAATAGTCAGCCTGCAAATTCGTTCTTGTCCTCATACAGTAATATCTATTTTCTATACTTTTCAAAGGAATGGCAAAAAAAGGCGTAAAAGTGAGGAAATAAAAAATGTATGGAAAAATAAACTTTTTTGAAAACAAAAACCATTAATACTTAAATATATTGATAATGATATATATTTCATATATTTTAAATATGTATGTGACCGACGCAAGTCGCCGGTCACCAAAAGTGGTGGATGGATGATGAACAGAACCAAAACGACAGCTCGACTCACCTGGTTGATGGCGCCGTCACTTTGAAAATCCAGAACTTCACCCAACATAGTAAATTTACACTTCACAAAACTCTGATGAGTGTTACGTTCACAAACAACAAAATCACAGTGGTGTGTGCAAAGTAGTGATTCAACACAAATTCATATGAGAACACTTCCTCTCCTCGACTTCCAAAAGGACAACCAGTCGAGCCAAAGGAACAAAATATACTGGGGAAAATAGGCTAAGGAGGTATGAATAAACTAAAAATTGGTGACAATATACTACAGTATGAATGAATGAATAAGTATGAAAGTATAAATATTTCAAATATGAATTAAATATATTAATTAGAAAGATATCCGGACAATATCATGATCGTCTAGGCTTGCTGGCAGACGCTCCCCCGTCGAAGATCGAAGAATCACGAACACGCAACCTATATTTTTGCTATTATGCTACCTATTTTTTCTTAGCGACACACGCCTTCCTGCGCGCTTTCGCTTTCGAATTTCTCAGCAGAGCGAGAGAACCTGCCAGCTCGATCTTACACAACGGTGATGCGCCTCGCTTCGGTGAATGAGTGAAAGAGTCTAACTGCACTTTCACACGCAACACACCACGACTTGTCACCAAGTCCACAAATTGGGACCGATCCTCCTACAAACTCAGACCATTTGCGCGGTTGTTGCGCACTCGCGGACCGGTCCCAGGGCCCCGACGGCACTGGCCACATTCACCTGAATGGGGGACACAGTTGACCCTTCATCACTGTTATTTACCTGCCAGGGCCACTGATTGTCACTGGGAAGAATTTTGGCATCACCTCTCACACGGCCCACAATTTTCACGCCGTCAGGCCTGATGTACCTGCGTGGCCTTCCCAGTGCGCCCGATGATGCGTTTGCCGCCACCCTCGAAGGTGCATTTGATACCGCAGCCGACGTGTGTGGTGGTGGTACCCGCTCACACCACATTACTTTGCATGCCGAAATTTAATACCAGTAGCATGCCCACTTTAACTTTTAATAATAATTTGATTATTTTAAAATTATTTCTGCTGACATATATGGATCGGTCCTGGTCGATAAGTGAGTTTTTCTCCGTTGTTTTCAACCACACGTCATAAACAAACCATCTGCATTTGTCTTTGACACTTACGGTTTGTTTGTTTACATACGAGGGGCAAGTAAAAAATAAGGTTCCTACATTTTTTTCAGGTATAAGGTATTTTTTATTGCAATAAATAAGTAAACCATCTGAAAGCTTGTACTTTATTCTATTTTTCTACATAGTCTCCTGATTTTTCTATGCATTTTTCCTGACGAGTTATCCACTTCTGAAAACCCGCTTCGAAGAATTCCGCCGCTAGGCCGCCGATGAACTTGGTGACCGCTTCTTTCACCTCTTCATCTGTATTGAAGCGTTGTCCACCCAAGTGTTGCTTCAATTTCGGAAACAAGTGGAAGTCGCTGGGAGCAAGATCAGGGCTGTAGGGGGCATGGTCAAGCAATTTCCAGCCGAATTTGTCCAGTAGGGCGGTGGTCTGTCGAGAGACATGCGGGCGAGCGTTGTCGTGGTGCAGCCTAACGCCCTTGGTCAGTATAATCGGTCAAAATGTTGTCGATGGTTTTTTCACAAACCTCAGGAACCTGGACAGCAAGCTCCCGAAGCGTTACTCTCCGATCTTCGAGGAGAATGCGCTCAATCTTCGCCACGACTTCGTCCGACACCGATGGCCTCCCACTCCTTTGCTCGTCGTGGACGTCTGTGCGTCCTTCGGAGAACTCCCTGCACCATTTGCGGACGTGTTGGACGCTGATGCAAGCTGTGCCATAAACTTCTTCCAACTGTCGATGAATTTCAACAGGTTTAAGCTTCTTCGCGTTTAAAAATCGAATCACCGAACGGATTTCACACCTGGCGGTAACGGCGATGGCGGGTTCCATAGCGGATGGCTGTCAGGCCTTTACTGAGCGTCGCAGCGTTTGCTCCCGGTAGTGGGGATGTAGTTAAGGGACCAACAATCAAGGCGGTGTTGCCGGATTTCGCCTAGCATCTCGCGTGGCGAGTGTACAGCGTAAGGAACCTTATTTTTTACTTGGCCCTCGTACATTAAGTAACGTTTGCCGATAATAATATTAGTTCTTAGCATTCATACCTAAACATAAGGGAACTCCTTTGTTGACATTGTAATCACATTCTGTCATAACAAACCAATTTGACTTTGACTTTAGGGTTTGTTTAGTCTACCTACCAATAATAATAGCAATTGGCTGACATTCTTCTTCCTCGTGTATAGTGAACATTATTTCGCCATCTTATTTGTGTTTTTACAATTTACTTTTGTTTGTCGAACCTTAACTGACTTTTAAGTAAATCATTCGGTGGACTCCTCACCCACTGCGTTGACACTAACCTATATTAATATTATTGAATAGCTTTGGTTAAAAATAATTGCTTAATAGTTTCATTTTCTACCAGTGGCCCAGCTGGAGAAAATAACTTTTGCAGAGACTGCCTTTCTGATGTTTTGTAAATTGAACTGACTTTCGAGCAACCTTTTGTTAATGCTTCTTGGACAATAATAGATAGCCAGAGCTGTCACAACTCTTCAGGAGGATCGACTGCCATCAGTTACTAGGCATCAACGATCGCGGTGTACCAGGACATACGTCTGGTAACCTATCCCTGTGCCCCTCACCATACCGGCCGACCGTCTTCGCCCTGCCGAGGTTATAGTCCAGTCGTCAGTAATTTCTCTTAAGCTTGAGTATCGTACCGAGCGACTCACTCTCACCTCCCCACGCTGGAAAGCCTTCTTCGCTTACTGTTTCTTTTGTTACGAACATGTTTCTTTTGAACATATATTACTATTGTATTACCGCTGTATAATAAACTTTGCGAAACGGAACATTCATGTTACTGAGCCCTTCTTCTGATTCTTCGCTTTACATTAATTTTTTCAAATAAAGAAATTTGGGTTATATCACTGACTCACTTTTAACTCATTTTTATCTAGATATAAAAAATTACAGTATAAATTTTTTGCACAAGATTAATTGCTCAATTAATGGACTTTAGAAACTTTGAAACACACTTTTTTATTAAAATTAAATATGCTTGAGTAATAACAAATTTTATATTCAATGCTTGCGTGTTTCATAGTTAAATTAAAACCACTATTATTATGCATGTAATTAGATATTTCAAAACAGTAGCAATGTTGCCAAACACAGCTTGGAGATCCAACCGACAAGGGAATATTTATTCCATTTTTATCTTATGTTTCTCATGTAACGCAAATAGTATAGATGTATTTTCTAGGTCATTCTATCCTCACTCATCTCCTTTACATCTACATTCTTTCCTTATTATGAAATGTCTATCTTTATATGTCAAACTTTTTCAACAATAGCATCTTAACTGCAATATAAATTACATGTAATGCATTAAGTACGTTTTAAATACACTTTAAAACAACAAATTTTGTAATGTATCACTTATTTCTTAGTACTTGTTACTTGAAATGTGAATGACAATAAATATAATGTAATTTGTTTTATAAATCTATTTTAAAAAAATATATTATTTTAATAATTCAAGTATACCCACTTCAACCTAGATTCAATTGAATTTTCTTCAGCACAATGTATTTCAAAATTAAAACTGTTCTGCTCATTTCTTGCTTTATTTTTGGCTTCACGGCATTAGGCAAATTATTATACGGGACATATTTATAAAATAATAAATAATAATATCTGTTTACGCGCCTTGTTACTTCGATTGGCACCACTGGGTTTCCTGGTTTATAATAATGTACATGTGTGTGTGTGTGTGTGTGAGTATTGCCGCCCTTTTTTCGGAAAGCTAAGAAGATGGTAACCGACAGGCGTCATTCAATTACATCCATTACATTACAAATAAACCACCAGTGCGCGCTTCGGTCGGTCGAAATCTAAAGAAGACAACCCAGCTAAAAGTACAACATCGGACCAGAAAGACAGTTCATATATCATATGTATGCTTATTGTTAATCAGAAACCTGGGAAATAGCCATCGAAGGCATTTACATAAACAATATCTTTATTATTATATTATATCTAATAATATGTAACGCACTATAGTATCTTGAATATGAGAAAGACACAAATGTACGGGCTGTGCATAAGCAATAGGTAATGTGGTAAAAATAAATAATGAAGTAGAAAAGTTTGTACAATTATAAAGTATGATTCATTGATATGTACGGAAAGATATATATAGGAAATAAACTGAATGTAGCTTTATTTAAATGTCCACATTAAACGTGTTACGTATATGTAAAATAAACTATACATTTTTTATATTTTTTTAAATACTTAAGAGGTATTGTGAGAGTGTTGCATGTGCATGTTATATGAAAATACATAGATGAGAATGAGGAATATGCAAAATTGTCTGTTTTCATTACCGACAAATGTAGTAGCAGAAACTTGCTAATACGTCGGATTAGGGATCAGATCATCGCTGTCAAGTGAAAATCACCTTAAAACAAAGAAAGTATTTTTTTTATCGCAAGTTCATATATATGGCTAAGAATATTTATGTTTTTTTTATTAATTTGTGAATATTATATGAAACAAGGGACTAGTTTTCTTTTTATTTTTTAATGAATAAACCATGTAGTACAAATATTTATGTATCTTATAAATAATACTTATTTACGGGGCCCTTTCTACCATTCTGCATTGAGGCCCAATTTTTACGCCGCTGATTTCAGGGATGGGCTCGAGGGAGCTTGGAGAGGCTCGCATGAGCTCCTTGCTAAATTTGACTTAAATCAAATGATGAAAAGACTTTGTCGTCTTTTGAAATTTCTCGTAATATACATTTATTTCTGGTGCAGGTGTTCTATAATAAAAAAAGTCTAGACATTTTTGTCTACAGTCTAACAGTGCTTAACAATGCTGATGTTTGATATACATTCCTTCCAGATGATCTTAGATGTGCGACGCAACATTTTTGTGAACGATTGAGCGATTATCCTTCATACTTCACACGTGTACATTTTTTCCCCTTTACCTTCATTGTGAACAGTTTTGAGGACAGTTCCGAGGAGATCTTCAGTTTCAATCCAGTGTTCTGTTTTAAAACATGGAATTGGAGCGAAATGAATAGTAGGTGTTTCTGCACTCTTCACTCTTGCAATCTAAGGTAGGTAAGTACATTTTTCAGCTATTGATATTAATTATTTTACGGTATATTGCGTATTGTTACATAATATAATTATATTAATTAACATTCAATTACCACTTCCACCGAGGAGCAAGCCTTGTCTGACAAAATGTAGTAGATGATGCTGTCGTTGCGCCAGGTGCTGGCCATGATACGGCAAGAGATCTCGGTGTTGCACGCCCGGTGTCAGCCATGCACCCAGAGCAACAGCCCCAGCAGACCGTGCTCCCGCAGCCAGTCCAGGAGCTGGCAGCTGCAGGACCACTGCTGGTACCATTGGCGCTTCGGAGTCAACACCAAGAAGTGTAAGGAGCCCTGTACCTTTAACTGGGGAAACGTTCCGGGCTCATACTGATGGCGACCAGCGCCCCCAGCCCCTAGCATGTAAATCGCCTTTTTATCACCGACTGGGCAATCTGCACTCAGTTCCTGGTGGACACGGGTGCAGACCTGTGCGTCTACCCGCAGAAGCTAGTCCGGGGACACCCCGCAAAACAAAGGGTACGCGCTGTCCGCAGCGAATGGAAGCACCATCACCACCTACGGCAGCCTGACACTTTGCCTCGAATTGGGCCTTCAGCGCAACTTCACCTTGAGCTTCGCGATTGCTGATGTCTCCAGGCCTATCATCGGTGTGGATTTTCTGGCGAGGTATGAGCTACTGGTCGACGTCCGAAATGGATGGCTACTAGACCAGGTGACGAGCCTGACAGCAGCTGGCAGATGGAGTACTGGCGAAATTGCCTCCATTAAAACTGTCACCGGTACGTCTCCTTATCATATCCTCCTAAAGAAGTTTGCAGACCTCACTCACCTAGGTGGAACAGAGAAGGAGACCCGCTATACCACTACCCATCACATTAGGACCACTTTTGGCCCTCCAGTCGCTGAACGACCACGACGCCTCGCTCCCGGAAAGTACAAGGTAGCTAAGGAGTTTAAGACAATGGCTCGTCTCGGGATCGCTCGTCCTTCAAAAAGCTGTTGGGCTTCACCGCTACATATGGCACCGAAAAAGGACAACCAGTGGCGACCGTGCGGCAACTATCGGAACCTCAACGCCAGAACCATCCCGGACCATTACCCCGTTCACAATATCCAGGACTTCGTTCAGATACTGAGAGGCACCAAAATCTTCTCCACCATCGATCTGGTACGGGCTTATAACCAAATCCCTGTGGCACAAGAGAATATCTCGAAGACGGCCATATCCATCCGTTCGAGCTGTTCGAATTCCCATTCATGAGTTTTGGCCTCCGGAAAGTCTCCCGGACCTTCCAACGCTTCATAGACGAAGTCATCCGAGAACTTGACTTCGCTTGCTCTTCGCGACTCGGTCCTTCAAATAATACTAAGCATATTTGTGTCGTTTTTTTCTCTCGGCGGCTTCTCCCTGGCGAGAATAAACAAATATATTATATATAATAAGGTTTTTTTTTACTCGAACACGAACCAACCTTCCCACACATATTTATCTCAAAGCACTACTGTCGTTTATGGGGTCATAATTTCATTGTCTGACTTAATTGTCGGAATTTGTCATTTAAAAAATTATCTGAACTATGGATTGGACATTAAAGTGTTATGTACACGTTTCAATATCAATTTTAATTGTTTTCTTGTTTGATGGCCGCCAGCCGACGGCGCGTGTTCTTCGTGCTGTCAGTTCTGTATACTACTCGTAGTATACAGGATACAGACCGTCAAGTGTGTCATTTTTGTAATATAAATATTTTTAATCATATAAAACATAATCATTTTATATAAATCCACGTATTTAACGCCAACCGGTTTCGCTTAGCTTGTACAAGTGATTGTGTTTTGTTTAATCTAATAGGTGTAGGGTGTTCAGTGTAAAAATTTCAAGATTAAATTGTAATTGCTCGTAAACCATCAGGGTGAGGTAAGTGGGAGGGGTATTGTTTGACGCGCGTGATTTGCGGATTTGCCAGTCGCAATGAGTTACTGGTCGGGAGCACACTCCGCGTTCGCGGTTGAGCAATATTTAAAGTGCGGTGATTCATTTAATATTCGACGATTAAGTGATGGGCCGAGCACGCCACTTATCTGGTGCTAGGTTCAAAAGTTCAGACAAGAAGGGACCATGGTTAACCAAACTCCTCCGGGACCATCGACGTCAGCAGCGACGCCAGAACATGTGGTTCAAGTTCGACGTGAAATTATGCGCAATCCGCGTAAGTCTATAAGGAAGATTGCAGCCTGTACTGGAATAAAAAAATCAACAGTGCACATTATTTTGAAAAATGAACTACAGTTTCACCCATACGCAGTTTCTCAGCGAAAAGGCCGGGTTGCGTCATCCTCGGTAACTATAACTGAGATTCAAACTCGGTTACATTCAAACTCGTTTACTTTTAAACGAGATTCAAATAATTTGACAGAAATCGAGTTGCGTCAACAAAGTTTATAGTTATCCAGTGTAGCAATTACATAGGCCTCTTAAAATCTCATTTTCAAAAACAAATGCCGCGCGAGTAATTTTGCTTATGGCAACACGTGTAGAACGCTTCATTTGACATTTGACGTTTACGTTAAATTGGTGTGTTTGCTTTCCCGAAATGAGCAATTGACCGTTTTTGAACGATGAATGTCAATATAAAGTAAGTATTCTTGTATTTTAACTATATTTAAAAGTTTATGTTGTAAATTACGTATTAGTAAACATTATTTTTAATATTTATTCAGAGAATCCAAGACGAAGCAAGAAACAGCAGAATGGATACGAGGTATGATGCAGATGTGAATGGATAGCGGGTTTCGGTATTTGATGATACAGATTCTAACTGTAAGTACTCTGCAAGGCCTTGCGATGAAAATCTTATCACTCATTTTGCATTTAATATGCTACCTTTTAAAAACAAATAAATAATGCACACCCCAATTGTAAGCAGATCAATTATACAAATGTAATATGTTTGTATGTTCATAGGTGGAAGATGTTGAGCACAGGCCTCAAGTCTAAATATCTTGGCATTGCATTCAAATACCAACTCATGGCAAAACCTCAAAAAAATGCACAGAATGATAATTCACAATATAATTAATTAATTTTCTGGTGTATGCACACTTACATAATGTAATAAAATATAAATATTAGATATCGATAATGCTTTTATTTAGTTTAATTATTTCATTTATAATATATACCCTTTCTTTGTTCGCAGATAAATCAAAACGCAAAATGAATTCAATCACCCCAAATGAACAAATAGACAATACACAAGAACTGCATGTAGTCAAGCTGAGAGATATTTGGCCCAACTAAATTTTAAATTAGTCAAAGAAAAAAATAATATGTAATTAATTAAATAATTTACTTCTTTAATTTTATAAACATTAACAATTTCTCTATTTTTAAATGTTTACTGCCTTGCTGTATTTAGCTAATGTGGTTTCACCCCCTTTCATTTTAAGGTATTAACTTAAACCGTTTTTCTATTTACTAAAATAATAATGTGTAGTTATGTCGTATGGCTTTACAGTTTCTAATTATTGACTTTAATTTTACTTACTTCACTTTACTCAATTTATGATGGTAATTTCTGTATGTGATTTATGTTAAAAGGTATATATATATAAATATAATAAAAGAGTTTTTACAGAGGAAGAATTGTTTTATTATAGATCCAATATTATTGTAAAATAAATGTGACAACAATTTAGGCTAAATCTCAGAAATGAATGATGTACAGAGCGATGAAGATCTTTAATGAAATGCCAGATGAAGATACTTCATAGATTCAAAATGAAACTAAGCCAATATGTGTAAGATAAGTTTGATCTTATTTATATTAGAACATATATATTTACATTTGTACGCACAATATTAAGAATAAATAAATGAAATGCTATGGCTGGTTTAATAATTGGGAAAAATAGCCATTTATTAGATCTCGTCTTACATTATTTCCATCCTGTGCAGGTTCAGAGTCAATTTCATATAATATTGTCACAAAGTCTGGTGACTCGGTAACATTATGCAGCACTGCTGTGGCTATAATGACTGCTTCCACTCTTTCAATACTCCGCCTGAGTTTCATACCTATTGCGGGGAAACGCCTTTTCCACACCCCAAATGTTCTTTCTACAACATTCCCAGTCCTGATTTGGCTCTCGTTATATAATTTTTCTGCCACAGATATTGGATTTGTAAATGGAGTAAGTAAGTATGGTTTGAGTAGATAACCACGGTCACCAATGAGATGTTTCTCATTAAAAATACCATCATCTAGTTGCCCTTTTAATCTAGAATGACTAGAATACTATCGTGTGTTGAGCCTGGCTACCTTGCAACAACATTTGTGTATTTCATTGTGGCATCTATTACTGCCTGCACATTAATGGAGAAGTAATCCTTTATATTTTGATAGTATTTCGCATTATTTCCTCCTGGAAATAGGATTTCCACATGAGTGCAATCTATTGCACCGATCGTGTTTGGAAATTTTATAATGTTGAAGAATTGATTCAGATATTGCTGAATTTCTTTGGTAGATACAGGTATACATAAATTGGGATCTGAGAGCGGCTATTACTCTGCTCACTTTATTCGCAATCCGTGAAATAGTGCTCTTGTGTACACCAGATATATCACCCGTGCATCTTTGCATTGATCCTGTGGCATAGAAATGCAAAGTTATCGAGACCTGGTTTACAGGACGAACTGCGTGATTTCTGATCTTTATCAAAAATATTATTATATACCTATGAAGTAGATAACTTTAGATGACATTATATTGTCTGAAATAAGCAAGACCAGTTACCTAACCATAATTTTGGACAGGCGGAATCTTACAATAAAATCTATATCTTCCCATATAAAATGATCACTTTGTGGCCTAAAAGATTTTGCTCTTCTTGTTAAGGATGTATTGAACAATTATTTGATCGTCAGAAGAATCGGTATCAGTGCTATCTGACATAATAATGTTCATTTCAATAATACGACGTCGAAAAATTTAAAAGAATGCTTTTAATGACGGATGTCAAGTGGATGCGCATAATGCAAATGTGCCCTAGATGACAAATCCAGTGGATGCAATCCGTTATCGGAAAAAGATTTTTTAAAACCCATTTCTTCCCGCAAAAAATAATGTGCCGAGGTCCGAGTTTTACTTTTCCTGTTAAGAATATACTGTATAATTAGTTTATCATCAAAAAAGTCTGCGATATCACTGCTATCCGACATAATATTGTACATTTCGATACTACAGTGTCTAAAATTGAAAAATACTCGATTTCGGTGACATCTGTCAGTGGCTCGCGCGCAGTGCGCATGTGCATTAGTAAAGTTTACATTTAAGCGGAGATTTTCGGCGGTTTATAGTTAAAGTCAAAAGTAAGCGACAAAAATGAGATGATGCAACGCGTTTTCGGATAAACTAAGTTTAAAAGTAAAGTTTATAGTTACCGAGGATGACGCAACCCGGCCCTATTCAACTCAATAAGTGGTTAATGAACAAAATTACATCCTTGGGAACGAACCGCAGTAGAAACGAAGAATTTCACTCGTGTACAGCATGATTCTTTTTAAATTTTGTGACTCTTTTATTTTAAGTCGCGCTACTGAAATACTGAATAATAATTGAATTCATACATGTTCTCTCTTTATTTAATTAGTGGTAAAGAGGCTCCAGTGAAGTTGTTACCTTAACACCTGTATAAAAAAAATTACAATCATTTCAAATTAATTTATGGACACCCGATTTTTTTTTAGGTCCGGTTGCGTCATCTCATTTTTGTCGCTTACTTTTAACTTTAACTATAAACCGCCGAAAATCTCCGCTTAAATGTAAACTTTACTAATGCACATGCGCACTGCGCGCGAGCCACTGACAGATGTCACCGAAATCGAGTATTTTTCAATTTTAGACACTGTAGTATCGAAATGTACAATATTATGTCGGATAGCAGTGATATCGCAGACTTTTTTGATGATAAACTAATTATACAGTATATTCTTAACAGGAAAAGTAAAACTCGGACCTCGGCACATTATTTTTTGCGGGAAGAAATGGGTTTTAAAAAATCTTTTTCCGATAACGGATTGCATCCACTGGATTTGTCATCTAGGGCACATTTGCATTATGCGCATCCACTTGACATCCGTCATTAAAAGCATTCTTTTAAATTTTTCGACGTCGTATTATTGAAATGAACATTATTATGTCAGATAGCACTGATACCGATTCTTCTGACGATCAAATAATTGTTCAATACATCCTTAACAAGAAGAGCAAAATCTTTTAGGCCACAAAGTGATCATTTTATATGGGAAGATATAGATTTTATTGTAAGATTCCGCCTGTCCAAAATTATGGTTAGGTAACTGGTCTTGCTTATTTCAGACAATATAATGTCATCTAAAGTTATCTACTTCATAGGTATATAATAATATTTTTGATAAAGATCAGAAATCACGCAGTTCGTCCTGTAAACCAGGTCTCGATAACTTTGCATTTCTATGCCACAGGATCAATGCAAAGATGCACGGGTGATATATCTGGTGTACACAAGAGCACTATTTCACGGATTGCGAATAAAGTGAGCAGAGTAATAGCCGCTCTCAGATCACAATTTATGTATACCTGTATCTACCAAAGAAATTCAGCAATATCTGAATCAATTCTTCAACATTATAAAATTTCCAAAAACGATCGGTGCAATAGATTGCACTCATGTGGAAATCCTATTTCCAGGAGGAAATAATGCGAAATACTATTAAAATATAAAGGATTATTTCTCCATTAATGTGCAGGCAGTAATAGATGCCACAATGAAATACACAGATGTTGTTGCAAGGTAGCCAGGCTCAACACACGATAGTATTCTAGTCATTCTACATTAAAAGGGCAACTACATGATGGTATTTTTAATGAGAAACATCTCATTGGTGACCGTGGTTATCTACTCAAACCATACTTACTTACTCCATTTACAAATCCAATATCTGTGGCAGAAAAACTATATAACGAGAGCCAAATCAGGACTGGAAATGTTGTAGAAAGAACATTTGGGGTGTGGAAAAGGCGTTTCCCCGCAATAGGTATGAAACTCAGGCGGAGTATTGAAAGAGTGAAAGCAGTCATTATAGCCACAGCAGTGCTGCATGTTACCGAGTCACCAGACTTTGTGACAATATTATATGAAATTGACTCTGAACCTGCACAGGATAGAAATAATGTAAGACGAGATCTAATAAATGGCTATTTTTCCCAATTATTAAACCAGCCATAGCATTTCATTTATTTATTCTTAATATTGTGCGTACAAATGTAAATATATATGTTCTAATATAAATAAGATCAAACTTATCTTACACATATTGGCTTAGTTTCATTTTGAATCTATGAAGTATCTTCATCTGGCATTTCATTAAAGATCTTCATCGCTCTGTACATCATTCATTTCTGAGATTTAGCCTAAATTGTTGTCACATTTATTTTACAATAATATTGGATCTATAATAAAACAATTCTTCCTCTGTAAAAACTCTTTTATTATATTTATATATATACCTTTTAACATAAATCACATACAGAAATTACCATCATAAATTGAGTAAAGTCAAGTAAGTAAAATTAAAGTCAATAATTAGAAACTGTAAAGCCATACGACATAACTGCACAATATTATTTTAGTAAATAGAAAAACGGTTTATGTTAATATCTTAAAATGAAAGGAGGTGAAACCACATTAGCTAAATACAGCAAGGCAGTAAACATTTAAAAATAGAGAAATTGTTAATGTTTATAAAATTAAAGAAGTAAATTATTTAATTAATTACATATTATTTTTTTCTTTCACTAATTTAAAATTTGGTTGGGCCAAATATCTCTCAGCTTGACTACATGCAGTTCTTGTGTATTTGTCTATCTGTTCATTTGGGGTGATTGAATTCATTTTGCGTTTTGATTTATCTGCGAACAAAGAAAGGGTATATATTATAAATGAAATAATTAAACTAAATAAAAGCATTATCGATATCTAATATTTATATTTTATTACATTATGTAAGTGTGCATACACCAGAAAATTAATTAATTATATTGTGAATTATCATTCTGTGCATTTTTTTGAGGTGATGCCATGAGTTGGTATTTAAATGCAATGCCAAGATATTTAGACTTGAGGCCTGTGCTCAACATCTTCCACCTATGAACATACAAACATATTACATTTGTATAATTGATCTGCTTACAATTGGGGTGTGCATTATTTATTTGTTTTTAAAAGGTAGCATATTAAATGCAAAATGAGTGATAAGATTTGCATTGCAAGGCCTTGCAGAGTACTTACAGTTAGAATCTGTATCATCATCAAATACCGAAACCCGCTATCCATTCACATCTGCATCATACCTCGTATCCATTCTGCTGTTTCTTGCTTCGTCTTGGATTCTCTGAATAAATATTAAAAATAATGTTTACTAATACGTAATTTACAACATAAACTTTTAAATATAGTTAAAATACAAGAATACTTACTTTATATTGACATTCATCGTTCAAAAACGGTCAATTGCTCATTTCGGGAAAGCAAACACACCAATTTAACGTAAACGTCAAATGTCAAATGAAGCGTTCTACACGTGTTGCCATAAGCAAAATTACTCGCGCGGCATTTGTTTTTGAAAATGAGATTTTAAGAGGCCTATGTAATTGCTACACTGGATAACTATAAACTTTGTTGACGCAACTCGATTTCTGTCAAATTATTTGAATCTCGTTTAAAAGTAAACGAGTTTGAATGTAACCGAGTTTGAATCTCAGTTATAGTTACCGAGGATGACGCAACCCGGCCTAACTATTATTTACGTGAAACCTTAGCTAAAACGTTTGGTACGTTTTGGAACAGCACGAACGCTTGGAAACATATTGTTTACTGACGAAGCACATTTTCATATCGATGGCTATGTTAATAAACAGAACATGAGATGTTGGCGCCCCGATAACCCAAGGGAACGCCCTCAAAAACGTTTGCATTGTCCAAAAACGACAGTGTGGTGTGCAATTTCTGCCCGAGGGATAATTGGCCCTTATTTTTAACCAGCGAGAGACAGTCACTGCTGACGTGTATTGCCAAATGATCGACGAGTTTCCCGGGTTCTACGACAGAACGCAATTTCAGCAGCAAGACGGGGCCACTCCACACACAGCTAGAGTTTCAATGGAGAAGCTGAGGGGAATTTTTCCCAATAAATTAATTAGCAAGTACGGAGACATACCCCGGACACCTCGGTCACCGGACTTTACACCATGAGACTTTTTTTATGGGGATACCTTAGGTCGAGAGATTGCAGTAACAATCGTCGAACAATTTAGGCCCTACAAGAAAATATCCCCCGTGAAGTTGCTGCCATTGAACCAATACTTTGTTTTCGCGTGTTTGCAAATTCGAGTCCGATTGCAAGAGTGTCTTGAGAGAAATGGACGGTATTTAGATAATATTGTTTATAAAACGTAAAATCAGCATCGTTAAACATAATTTTTTATAAATAAAATATGAGAATAACATTGTTGTTTTTTTAGTTAACGAAAAAAATTATAAACTAAAATAAACATAAATAAATAATGTTTATTAGGAGAACACATTCTTATTGTTAAGTTGTAATTATTCAGAACATAATAAATAAAAATGAATTGATAATTCTGGCGTCTGCTATCAGTTTACTCAAAGGTATTTGAGATTCTGTAAAAATATGGTAGATGGCTCTTTCAAATAATGGAACGATTAAATGTATTAATATTATAAAGGTAACATATCGGTTCGAAAATTGTCGCTAAAAATATTGTCGCTGTAGCATAGTTGGATAATGCACCTTCCCCGGTTAGGAAAGAGATCCAGGTTCGAATTCCGGTGGCGCAGCAACAATATTTTTCGATAAAATTGATTTTATATGTATATCTTTATAATTAATATATTTAATTCATATTTAAATAATGTTTATATATTACATTTTGGGATACCAGACTGTTCCTGGCGGTGCGCAGCGATCTGAAGCGGCAAGTGTGGGTAGAGTCAGGTCTGCGGTGTCAGGGTGATGGCCAGGGAACAGACACGCGGGAAGCTGAAGAAGAACAAGGACGCGGTAGACCGTGTCACTTCCAAAAGGTAAATTCATAAAAAATATTTTAAAAACTTATTCGGTCAATTCGACACAAAAACCAATGCTGTGCGTTTAATTTTATATCATTTCTATCATGCCAGATCAATAGACTGCCAATTAGAATTAACATCATTCCGCATACCATCTAGATCGACCCCCCGGCAGTCCGCACTCTTCCACATTCCTAGAAGTAGAATCATCTTACACACAAAATTCAGCCAAATAAATTCCATAATGAGAAATTAACAGAAATTGACTTTTTACTACGTTTTCCCTTTACCACAGCAGTAGTCACAACCAGTGATTAGCTAAACGTTATTATGACTGCGATTGGTATTTCTTTTATAACGATGATTGGTAACTGATATTTAACAGTCACAATAACGGTTAAAATAACGATTTAGCTCATCACTAGTTGCAACCTCCCCCCACACTTTCTCTCACCTTTTATCTTTTTCTTAATCTTCTGCTCTATTATGTGCCTACCTAAATATTACTGTGGATTATCATAATTAGTATCACATGTTCAATATTTATTATGGTTATTTACATTGTCAAAATCCCTTAATAAAATTAAGTGCCTCGCAACTTCCATATAAATAAATAAAAAATTCCGATCTATCGTTTAGAATTTAGGTCACAGACTACTAAATGAATAGACATGGCATGAAGTGTATACATATAGGAGAGGGGTATAGAACATTATTTGCGGGGCTAGGGGTATTCTGCACACATTCTTGGTGGAAACATAAATCCGATAGATTATGACACATGTATGCAACAGTAAAAGTATTTACTATTATTACATCTTTGTCTAAACATGACGTAATTTTTACATTAATGCATATTATTTTGTCAGCGTTTAAATTTTCATTCTAATCGAGTCATATTTTTTAAAAAAAGTCACGGAGCTCTTTGATTGCACGAGTGGCATTAAAGTGATCACGTGGGTGCTACCAAAATGATAATTTTGGAACAAGGAATTAGCGTTATTTTATTTGGCGGGTTCAGATCTATGTTTTGAAATCATTCAGCATGCACCTACATACCAGCGGCGTGCACTGCGTATATATGAAAAATCTGTACTTTACTGAAGATTTCGGGAAATAAATATAAATTAAATAACCATTATCTGCTCAAAAGACCTTTGGGGGTTAGGACGGTGGTTAAATGAAATAAATGTGATTGGCGTGTGAGGTTTATTATGACAATGAAAACAGAATTAAATAATGAATAAAGATGTAGAAGGTGCGCGTGTCTTATGAAATGAAATGAATTGGCGGTCTTGCCGGCTCGCGTTCGCCGAGCAAGACCGCCATTGTGAAACGATGAAACTGGAGAGACTAAAAGAGAGAGATAAAATTCTAGCTATTATTACACATATCAGTGTGACCAGTGGCTGTTGTTTTAATTCCCGATAGTCCTTCGCGTGCAAAGTTATACCGATGCTGCGTGATCATTTTCTTGTTGACATGCCTTCAATCCGTGTGACAGGCATCCGCGTCCGCATTTTTCTAACGGGATTACCTTGACTGGAAACTACAGACTGAACATTTTTTCCACATCAAATCATTTGCAGAGATAAAAGGTGTTCGTCAACTGTCTGTCAAGCGAACGGGTTTACATTTTTCGGGTAGATTATTATTAACAACAATATTGAAATACATTTATTATAAGTTTGGTTTGCGGTAAATTGAAAAGCCAGTTATTAAAAAATAAAATTTTGACCACTATCTTAATGAAACATTTTAAACATGTGTTGTCGAAAGAGAAATCGTAGATATTATTTTAAGCGAATCTAAAGCGGAAAACGGTAGCGTGCAGTAAGAGATCTTGCCTTATTAATTTAACGATTTCACAATTATTTTACAAATTTAAATTGATAGAATTGTTCTCAAAACTAAAATTATTTTTCTCACTTTTTTTTTTGTACTTGTACCTAGATAATACAGTTTAAAAAAATAATAATTTAATGAATAACTTCTGATATGAACGAATAATAAAAACACACATTTTTGTAAAAAAATGCGAAAAGTTGAAGTTCAGTTTTCAAATTGTGCAATTTCATGGTGTTGTAAGAAACAAGCTGTTAATCTTCGACTGAATCTGAATATGTAGTTATGAGTATGGTGGCTAGTGGGATTGATGGCTTATAAATTAATTTTTAAATATGAATTAAATATATTAATTATAAAGATATACATATAAAATCAATTTTATCGAAAAATAGTGTTGTTGCGCCACCGGGATTCGAACCTGGATCTCTTTCCAAACTGGGGAAGGTGCATTATCCAACTATGCTACAGCGACAATATTTTTAGCGAAAATATTCTAACCTATATGTTACCTTTTTGATATTAATACATTTAATCGTTCCATTAAAATTAAAATCGCAGAAATAACGTTGTATCATCATAATTATGATTATTAAACATGTTTATTATGTTGCAGCGCTAATAAGAAAAATGAGCCAAACAACAAGACCTATTTCTCAACTGGCAAAGTGTTCGTGGCTCGGGAGTCGCTCCTGACCGAGCTGCTGGAGACCCCCCACACCCAATCCGTCTACAACTTCTTCATCGTCATTCTCATTGTACTCTTCCTCAACACTGTCATATATGATTTGGTGGATAGAGGCAGGTAATTAATTCAAACATAGACTTATTAATTGTTACACGAGAATCTACTCGGTGTCCAAATTTGGGTGGGTCACAGTTTTCATGAAAAGATTTGTTTATTAAATGAACCGATATTTTCTACAATATTCGAATACAACAAATGTTGTTACAAAAATACGTTTTATGATACGTAACATAATTTTTTTAAATGTTCGTTTCATAACGTCGTCGCTGTGTTAAAATATTGTTGTTGCGCCACCGGGATTCGAACCTGGATCTCTTTCCAAACCGGGGAAGGTGCATTATCCAATTATGCTACAGCGACAATATTTTTAGCGACAATTTTCGAACCTACATGTTACCTTTTTGATATTAATACATTTAATCGTTCCATTATTTGAAAGAGTCATTACCTTATTTTTATTTTAATGGAACGATTAAATGTATTAATATCAAAAAGGTATAGGTATAGGTTCGAAAATCTGCGCAATGATGCGCTGCGAAATGTTGCGCAACAACAATATTTTTCGATAAAATTGATTTTATATGTATATCTTTCTTTACATAATTAATTATAAAAAACGTGTGCAGCTACACAAGTTGCATGGAATATATATATATATATATGTATATATATAGAATAGATTTTTTTTAAATTTAATTAAGCAATACAAACAATAAAAATTTAGGTTTAACACAAAATTGCCGAGTACCAAAAATTAATTATACCTTTGACTCAACATTTTTATTAAGCGCTTGTACAAAAATCTCTGTAAAAAATTTCAGAATCAATTTAGGTTTTCGCATGATAAGGGCAGGGTTTGGGAAAATAGGAACTGTGTTATATATATGGACCTACATGCAGGTAGCGGCCTTTCTGCCCCATCCGTCGCTGAAACTCTGGGCCACATATCGTCGGTCATTGGTTCGAGCTGGTAAATATCTTTCAACTTCTGCACACAATTTGTAATTATAAATTGATCTTTGTGTCCATATTTATCGCGCGATTTGTATTTAAAAAAAAAAATATTTCAATTATTGTTTCCAGGTAGGACTGTACAATTTTGGGACATTGCGTGGCTCTGCATTCTTGTTTCATTTCATGTCACATTCGTCGTGCTATCAATCTCTACCATTTTGAAATACAGCCTCCCACTTGCTTCTAAATTTGCCGTGTTACTTGAAATGGTGAGTTGCGTAATGGCACGTGCTGCAAAAATTAATATATTTTGCAAATGAATTCAGTACAGTGGACAATCATCTAATGAAGATATTATAATTACAAACGCAAAAAAAAAAAATTTACACTTTTTTTCAATCTTTTTATATATTTTTTCCTCTGCTGTTCATTTCGCTGGTTCCCAACTGGAGAGCCGCAAACGATTAGAGAGAATACCAAAATATATTAAATACTAATTTTAATGTATTTATTATAAATATATACATGTAAAATCAATTTTGTCGAAAAATTACAACTTCACAATAAGAATGTGTTCTCCTTAATAACCAAAATATATTGTTTGCGTATGCTGAATTAAATTATAGTTTTCTTTACTTCTTTAGTATACTGGAAATATTATCACCTTAATACTGTTTAATATTATGAGACATTTAATGAGGGAGTAGTAATTTTTTTTTAATTTGTCAAAAAATCTCATTTAAAAAACTGAAAGAATTTTTTCGATATCTTGAAATATAGCCGAGTACAGATGTTCAAAGTGGCACGTTTTAAAAATGAACAACTTGTCATGTGATGTCACATTTTCCGAGTCAACAAGTCGGTAATCGACACTTGCGGGCGAGCATTGGTCATTTTTCAACAAGCCCAACTTTAAACGCCAATATCTCAGAAAGTATTACACATTCTGATTTTTTTTCTGGCATTCTCCACTACCTCATTATTATACACTTTTATTGTTTTCCTTTAATACATGTATTATATTATACTTTTGCGAAAAACATTTATTACAAAAAGTCGCTTCTTTTACAAGATTTGTTAATTTAAGAGTTTAATAAAGAGTGCTATGCGCATATTTCAGTGTGCCGCTAAAATTTTATAATTTTATTTATATCTCGTGATGTGAAAAGGGTTGGGAACCATTGGTTTATTTAAACCTAGTTCAGCTCCTACATATTATATTCTTTATGTTAGATTATACATCGATCATAAATGAAAATACATAATTAATATTTTTACTAAGTTCATTCGTTTTACTTTCCGTAGATAGTAAAGGTGCCCCGATTTGACTATTGCTTCGTGCAATGTAAGAAGTATTCCTGGCTTTTATTTTAAATGAATCTAAAAAATTAACTCACAATTTGTGCTATGTATGTATAATCTACAATACAGTGTGTTTGCAGGCACGGTTTGTGATGAAGATCCATGCTTACGTACGCTCTGTGAGTCCTCGCGCCCTGCACCGCCCCTCGCACATTTCGTCGGTCCAGCCTCCCACCCCCATCCCCTTGCCGACATTTCCCTGCTACCTATACTTTATGTTTGCCCCTACTTTAATTTATAGAGACTCCTACCCAAGGTGAGATTAATTAAGTAATCTTATATAGTAACGTATGTAAGTTCTTAAATATTTTTTGTTCCATTCAACATTAACATTAAATCTTACAAGTCTAGAGATTTTTTTTTTCTGAATCCCACGTACATGAAAAATATTTTATTTTACCATAATGAACTGTAGGAGGACACCCTTTAGATAGTTATTTATGTTATCGATTTAAATTTTCAGTATGTTTTAATTTTAAAAAGCTGTATCTACTAGAAAACTATTGTGGACCGTGTTTACGAATGAGATTATTAAGATATTTTCGTTCCAGACGAATTGTCTCGAGTCGAAATGTGCGAGGAAGTTACTCTTTATATTGTAAGATACAGACTATTTGCGGGATAAGAAGAAATATAAAGGCCGGTGTCCACGGAAAGAGACACTTAGATAATCTCAGAAATTTAGTTGAGAGACGTCAGAGAGACTCGATACCGTGTACACATGTTGAGATTTTGATCATTCGAGAGATCAACTTGAGATTGGTAAAGAGAAACAATACTCAAACCAGTGTACGTGACGTTAGATCGTTTGACAGCGAGATTCGACACGTGCGAAACGTCTCCTAAATCCACCATAGAGTTACACGTGTATTACCTCTGGCGCCAGCTAGGGATTCTGAAATCTCGGGGTTTCTTAATTCCCGGGACTCGAGACTTTGAATATTTTTCGTTTAAATCATAGAAAAATATTAATGTAAAAACTATTATTATACACAATGTAGATTTTTTTATTTATACACAATTATAGTTTTTTTTTTTGACTTCATAAAATTTTAATCTCAATTTCATTGCGTCCGATTCATTCTTTGGCAATGTAAATTTTTGCGTAAAATATTCACGATTGGAATCACTATTTGTAATCCATCTTATGGAAAAACCATCTTGCGCAGCTAGCCGGATAGCAATTTCCGGAAATGGTCGTCTTTTCACAAAGTTTAATAGCGAGGGTTGAAATATTTTAATTCTTTTTGCAGGATTTGAACATTCTTCTTTGGTATTTTTATCTGTATAAATATTATGAACTCTTTCTAAATGTCTTGCAAATCCAGTTGTGTTTGATTAGTTTTGAACAGTGTGCATTGGGCTGACTCTTTTTGCGTGTTTTTTTTTTAATATTTCTATACTCGGACGAGGTGGGGGGGAGTCGCTGGACCCTGGTTAGTGATAACTGGTATACCGGACAAACCCGAGAGCGCGTCTAGGGATGCTGACGTTTATCCTGTCCCTTGGGACTCGGTACGTTGTTTACCCTAGATGGCGCGGAGGAGGGGGAGGAGAGCGCGTCTAGGGATGCTGACGTTTATCCTGTCCCTTGGGACTCGGTACGTTGTTTACCCTAGATGGCGCGGAAGCAGATGATAGAATGTCCGAAGACTCTGGGCCATCCCTCTTCGGACGGAGGCCTGAATACGGAGGACGTTCTATCGGGTGTAGCGGAGGCGACCGGAGGAGGAGGGTCATCCGCGGCCGATATCTCCAACTGGAGGTAGCGGAGGGCTATCGGGTCAGCACAATAAGGGCTTTAGCCCCGACAACGCTGACTCCGAAAGCTCGAGGTGCCTCGGCATCAAGGCCAAGGCTGGCGACGTCCGTAAGGACCCGAGCAGGTGGGGCGCTCAGGAGGTCACCTTGTGACCAGTACCCACAGAGCATCATGAAGGATTGGAGGAGGGCGCCGTGGATCCGCCTTGCGGGGCGCTCGGAGGCTCCAGTCGCGGAAGGTGCTGAGGCTGTGCACAGCCTGTGCGTCTGTTAGACGCAGTAGCTTTGCCAGAAGCTGTTGAGTGTGTGGGCCGCTCAGGAGGGTGTTTTACACCCAGAGCTCACGGTGCAGTCAGAGTAGGGAGAAGGACTGCTGGTAGGTGGGGCACGCTGGCAATAAGGTATCCCGCCCGGATGGAGTCCGCGCGGTGATGGTGCCCAGACCTACGGAGCATCGAGGACGATGCTGAGGCTGATGACAGCCTGTGTGTCTGTGAGACACGAGCTCTGCAGGAGCTGTCGAGAGTGTGGGCCGCTCTGGTGGATACGCCTATCCAGCGTATCAAGAGCCCACGGAGCAGCCGGGAGTAGGGAGGAGGGCTGCTGGAGCAGGTGGGGCGCTCAGGTGGACGTATCACGCTCGGAGGGTAGATTTTCTTTCCATATTTAATACGATATATGTAAAGTAAATATTACTAGCCTTTGGAATTTTTGTTTCAAATGTTGATATCACAATCAGCTGATAATTTTAAAAAAGCAATCTTTAAAGTAAACACGTTCCGAAATTTTCTATGAATAAAATAGTCCCAGCTGCATCGTTATCGGTGGAAAAAATTATAACTGCCTTTTAATATAGCACTATTTTCTATGAACAACCACTTTTGTACACGATTTGGTATAATTCTGTGCAGAAATCCCATGGCGATAAGAACACTCGGGTCAAGAAATGCTAAAATACGCAAAAGAAATTATCTCTGTCTTATCTAGTCATATACCTGCTTTCAAACAATACCAATTCGTCGTTTCAAGAGCTCTAAACCATATGAATTTTATTTTGAAATATAAAGTGTAAAACGTATTAGTACCTTTTAAATCAGAAAGTCTATGTAAAGCAGAAAACCTGGGAATTCCCGGGAAAAAAGTCCCGGGATAAGCAGAATCTCTAGCGCCAACTACATATTAAAGAAAAATATAAGAAGTTTGACATACTACAAGCGTTAAAGTGAAACATGAGATGAGACGTAGCTCGTACACAGAACGAAGCGAAAATTGGGAGTTGTTTCCTGAAAATCTATTGGGAATAAAGTCTGTATTTCAGAGTTTGTTTTGAGACGAAAATTTCTTTCAAATCTCATTCGTGTACAGGCCATTATATAATATTACATATTTATTTACATATGGATGTTTTCAATTAATATATTTACAGAACTGGACATATAAGGTGGAGGTTTGTGGCAGCCAGGATGACAGAAATCGCAGCAATAATATTCTATTACAGCCTTATGGGCGAACGATTCCTTCTTGGAAATTTTTCCAATTTCGGTAAATCAGATGAAGTAAGTAATTAACTTGATCAATCATTGATATCGCTAGCTGTATTTACAGCAGTTATTTTCCTTTAGCCCATTGGACAATATTGCTAACATGAACATAGAACCAAATGCTAGCGGGGATTTTACAACACAAATACTCACTATCATTTGAAACAGTCACAGAAACGAAAAACCTAGAACAAAAATTTGTTTGACAAGTTTAACTCACATATTATTTTCAATATTTTAAAATAAAAAACATGTAGGAAGGTATGCATTATATTATATATGTCTAAATTTACTATTTATAGCAATTAAATATAGATCTGCATCGAAACTTAATGGACAGAGTTACTTTAAATATATTAAATTGTTAAGTTTTCAAGGTACCTTAAGGTATTCAATTTCATCAATGTATTCTTTCCCATTTGTACTTGTATGTATTTAAAAATAATTTAAATAATTTCATTCTACTTCTAGTTGTATGCATTTTGAAATAAATATTATAATATTGGACCGTAACTTTCGGAACACACGTTTTTATAGCTCACGGCTCACGGCCTGCACGTGCGCGGTGTGTTCGCGATCGCGCGGCACATCCGGTTACGTCTTTCTGTTCGCGTAGCTCTCATTCGCCGGGCGCTTGTGAGTGCTGCGGTTTATATTGTATATACTACGGTTTCTTATAAAATGACGACAAATTTAGTAGTATCTTATTCGCATTGTATAAGAAATATAATTAAAAATATGATGGAACATGCTCATAACATTATACTTCATTAAAACGCAAATTTGAATGGGGTCACTTTGTACCTCGGTCTGGCCCTCGATCTTCAGGTACCCGAAGGTTAATATTAATTACTATTAAGTAAAAATTAATCTCGGTTTTTTGTGGTACAGGTTGTAGAAGCTAAGCGAGTTGTCGCGCTGTTTTTTAGCGGTATATTTCCCAGTCTTCTGGCGTACCTCTGCGGGTTCTACGTTCTTCTACATTCTTGGCTCAATGCTACTGCTGAGATACTAACATTTGCCGATCGTCAGTTCTACTTGGTACGTACAACATCCATGAAGCAATTGGATAAAGCATATAAATTATAATATTGTGTTACATATTATGCACATTATTATTGAATTCTTCTTGCGTTTAGGACTCCATGACTTTATGATGAACCACTCACGAACATGATGTAATGACAAAGATTATTAATACAAAGCTATTAATATTAACACTGAAAAATATCTGAAAACCCCTTGGCGCTAAGGCAAAAGTTTTGCCCAACGCTTGGCTTAAAAAGTATATATACTTGATTAAAAAAAAATTCAATGATTATATGTGCGAGTAACCCTTACCGGCTGATCCAACTGCAAGAAAATCGCTTTAGATGCCTGATGACTGATGACTGATGACACGTACTAATACTGCCCTGATAAAAATAGTCTTGAAGCAAGACTATTTTATCGTAAATGATGAGTTTTCACAAAAGATTTTAAAAAACATATATCCTCTATTGTTTATCATAACTGAGCAATTCAAACATATTAATTACTAATATTTGATACGCTAAATAATGACTTAGTTACATAATACAAAATAAAGAAATTTCATTGAAAGCCTTAAAAAGTAAAACGATACAGTACTTTCAGATATAATTATAATATTATATATATATATATGTCAAGTCTTAGTAATTGTAGTCTTAATATTTGTTTTATCATGTCATCGGATCCCCCGGAACGATGACCTATTAAGAAATGAAAGGAATCTCGGGTATTTATCAGGGTGTGGGTCTCTCGCTGGGAGTTACTGGGATGGGCAATGCCGGGAAGAGCAGTGGCTAGAGAGTCCTAACGGAGCATTCTACTGGCTCTCCCTCGCATCTCTTACGACCTGGAGCGGGTGAATTTCTGCCGGACTGTGACCGAGTTCTGCGACTGCAACACAAAAATGTGACGTCTATCCTCCCCTTTTGGGGGTGTATGATTTATATACCTTATTTTTGGCTGCCTTCTGAATTTAATGTGATAACGAGTTTTACGTCTAATTTGTACAAGTATGGCTCTGAACTGATATGATGGTATTATGATAATAATGTAATAAAATAAATATTTAATAATGACAAATCGAAACGAGGGTAAACAACTCTCAAAACGATTCCGTGTAAATAAATAAAAAATATAATTAGTTATATTTTTGTGTGATTTCTTTTTATTCTATTAATTTTTAATTTAACATTTTAAAATACTTATTTTTTACTGTTTAAAATAATTTGTACTTACTATTCATACTTTTTAAAAAATGTAATGTTAAAATACGATGCCATGGGGACATCTTTGCAGTTTCGTAAACTTTGAGCATACATAATTAAAATTGAAATTAGATACAAAAAAAACTAGTTTTCAGCTGACGGTCGGTCGGTCTTTGACCTGAATTTTTTTAGAGGTAGTAAATAAATATTTATTCTTTCATCTGCCTAGCAAGATTAGTATTCTGTTGAAATACTTAAAAAACCAATTCATAGTGATAAAAAAATTTACTTGTTTAAAATATATATTTAATAGGTAGAATAATTATCAACAGGACGCTGAAGACCCTGATAGATAGTCCTAGGTATTTGTGAATACTGATAATTGAATAACGTTCTCCGACAGGATTGGTGGAACGAGTCGAGCAACGCCAACTTCTACCGGAAATGGAACGTGGTAGTGCACGATTGGTTCCACACGTATGTCTATAAAGATATCCTCATACTTACGGGAAGTCGAGTCTGTGGAACCTTGCTGGTATTCTCAGTCTCTGCAATTTTTCACGAAATCATCATCAGCTGTACCTTGGGCTTCTTTTATCCCATTTTACTGGTCTTGTTTGGGTTCTTCGGGATGCTGCTGGTTTTGCTAACAAAACAATCCAACTCTTTAATGGGGAACATCTTCATGTGGTTGTCGCTGGCCGTGGGGAACGGTTTCATTGGCTATCTATACAGTATAGAGTACTATGCTCGCAGAAACTGTCCTGCCAGGGACACTGGGATATGGAACATCCTGATACCGCGATGGTGGTCGTGCCTGCAAATAGCTTTACGTCCTGATTGGAAATTTCAAAATTCTCTGTTAGAGTAAATAATACGATTTATTTATTGTGTGAAAAAATGTTCCATATCAGTGATAATATTAATGGCGCTTAATAAACGGTTCAGTTACTATTTAAAAAAAAAAAAAAAATTTTAAACTTATGGGTATATTTTTGTGAAAATATAATACAAAAATATATATATTTTTTTTTAAATGAGTTTATTATGAGGTATATTTACTGCTCAAGCCATATTCAAACAAAAAAAATGTACTTATTGCCTGTTAGGTACATACAAGTCATAATAATATATATTTCGTTCCTGAATTTGTAAAATTGTGGACAGTTGACATTTTCAAACCCAGGTGATTTTATTACCCTAAAACCACAAAATTATACCTATTGATATTTCTCAATTAACTTTGTAATATGTTTTAATTTATTATAAAATAATAGTAATAATATATAATAAAAATATTGTATCTATTATATATAGTCATTCCTATTTCTTATAATATAATATTATCTGTGAAATGTATTTGTGTTTGTTTTCATTTTTGCATATAATGTATATAACAATTTATTTTTAATCTATGTATATAATGATTTTAAATATTCCTTCCTCGTTAGTGTCTATACAGATTCTAAATACCCCTAATAATATTCTTACACTGGATATATTATAGTCCAACCGTAAACCTCCTAAAAAAAGTGGAAATATTGTAGCTATTTCATACACAAAATTTCTATCGTTCTATTTTTAACATTACGGGGAAGCTTCCAATAAAGCATATTCTATGTAAATAGAAAAAAACATTTTTTAAATAAATAATTAATCAGTATTATATTCTTACATAAAAATGAAACATACTTGCATGACGATGAGGAAGTCATCGGAGAGGACGCAGTAAAGATAGCAGACTCTCCGTTTAGCATGCGAGAGGTACCAGAATCGATACCAAAATACAAGTAACCCCAGTTGATCGCGGGGGATACGTTCTAGATATGGTCGCGATAAGCGAAATTTTGCGATCAGCGATTTAAAAGAAATATTTTAAAACTCGAAAAAACACTTTATCAATAAAATGAACATTATTAATAACAAACAAAAAATGTCATACATATCATAGTTCATTCACTTTGTTCAAAAAAGAATCTAGATTACCTTGTTTAGCCTCTCTGCGTTTATTATGCAAAATTTGTCGATAACTGTCAAATAATCCGTTACAACCAATCTTTACAGCACACACTCGTTCTAAATCGTCGTCGTTCCAGGCATAGATTGTGAAGAGAAAGAGATTTTCATTGATTTTGTCACAACTTTCGCATGGGAACAAGTTTATAGACGTCATTTTCTTGGGACGTAGCATGGCAGTCCATTTCCTGTAGCCGACCGATTTTTCACATTAATTAATTATTTAATTAAAGTTATGTAGCCAATTTAATTAGTTTGCGTTTGACACTGAAGGACGCACCGGCGTTCTTTTGTCTCACTCACACTCGTAACTTTACGTATATGCACATGTGTATGATGTGAGTAAGCGAGAAAGAAAGATAGCACGCACGTGCAACCATTCATTATTCCTGGCATATACTAAAGTCAGACAAGTGTCGAGATTTTTTTACAAAATGATCGCGATGTAACAAATCCGCACTCGGCGGGGTCGCGACGAACGGGGGTTACCTGTATACATATTTTTTAAAATTAAAAATAGAGAATACATATCATGTCAATATTCTTACTATACTTCAGAGTAATCTCCAGGTGCGTATCAATTGGGCCTTCGGCGAGTCAGAGGAGCTCACTCCAGATAGCCTAGTTGGTAAGATCGAGGACATCTTCGGGGGCAGAGCACCACAGAGCACCTTTAATCGCTACTCTGACAACATCCTGCAGATAGTTTGTGGAAAGAGAGCGGAAGCGATTGAGTCTCGTCGTAAGCATTTTTGGGGGTTAGGACGGTGGTTAAATGAAATAAATGTCAATTGCGTGTGTTGAGGTTTATTATGACAGTATGATAAAAACAATGACAGATAATAATGAAAGGAATGAATGAGTGAAGATGTAGAAGATGCACGTGTCTTATAAGATGAAATGAAGCAAGTTGGCGGTCTTGCTCGGCGAGCATGAGCCGGCAAGACCGCCGTTGTGAAACGATGAAACTGGAGAGACTACTTGGCGGCGAATGCTTGAGCCCGACTTATAGTAGCAGCCGGCAGCGCTGTCGCTAGCGTCGATGCCGACTGAGATGGCGGTAGATTTGAATTCCGATCGCTACACATTTCTTACAGGCGCTAAGAAACAAGCACGAGGCTCAATCATTATACAAGATTCCTCCGAGCAACAGCCATCTGTTCGAAGAGAAGATTTTTTTCTCAGAGCTGCGGAGGCTTGGTGGCATATCTAAGGTATTTAAAATGCCAAACCCATCTGGTCAATCGACACTTGCTCGTTCCAGTGTTATGGACAACTTGAGAGCGTTTGTGAGGCCGGATTTTGCGTCCGCCAAACGACCCACTATTGGTGGCCCTCCCCAGGTGTTATTTCGTAACCAGCAGGCAGACCCTGGATGAAACCTCCAGCCGCACACCTCAAATCAGAGAGTAGGATCTCGTGCCAATAACAGATGACGTTTTTCGAGCAGGATAGCTAGCGGAGTATATTCAAAAATGGCAAGAGCTCCATGCACACTGCGTTATTCTGAAGATGATATCAGGATACCGAATCCCATTCGTATTCAAGCCTCCGTTAGTCAGACCGTCACAGAGGATGCAGTCGCAGTTCAAAACTCCTGTCTCCTCGGACATAACCTGCCAAATTACAGGAATGCTTGCCATGGGGATTCTGGAACTATTTTTATTTTACTTTTTATTATGTTTCTGTAATATGTTAACTATTATTTTAATGATTAATATAAGGAGTAAATTTAAAATATTTATATTTATCAGACTTAAAAATTGCAAAAGTTTGCAAGTACACTGAGTTTACAGCACCGGAATGCCGGTTTTTATTTTAGCACCGGAAAGGTTAATGATTAATTATTTTTAAATGTCCATATTTCATTCTTGCATTTAGTTTAAGCGTAAAGATCGTATCTTGTATGCAGCAGAGACTTGGATAGTCTGCAATAGCGACAAGCGTAAAATAGACGCCTTCAAAATGTATTTCTGGAGAAAGATATTGCGCATCCCGTGGATAGCACGGCGTTCAAATGCCTCAATCCTGCAATAAATCTAACCACAACAAGCTTTATCTACAGCAATGACCAGATTCTTCAAATTCTTCGGCCACATTATGTGTCAACATGACAGGTAGGTTGGTTCAACCTTGTGCCGAAGTAGACCTGGGAAAGTACCACGGTGGTGGATAGATCTGGAGTCAGCTGTGAGATCAGGACTTGTGGAGATACTTTACCAGCAGAGACTTGTCTGATTGAGGCTATATGTCATGAAAGAGGAAAAAAGAAGAAAGATCTTTTACACCAAACATATTTAGTGACAGCATTCACAACCCTACATTCTACTTTTATTTTCATCATGGTTAGTTAAAATCTCCACAGCTTTGTCCATTAATAAAAATGCTTCTTTTGATTAGTTACTTTCTACCTTTAACTTATTTTTTATGCTCAGTAACATCTCCAATTGAAACAGCTTTTAATTCCATCGCCAATGGACAGGTAATAAAACTTTCATTGGTTTTTCATTGCTCTCGGTTTTTGTTAATTAATTAAGAAGAAGCCTTAGTATGTCTTTACTTGTCTTAAAGCTAGGCGCATTTTTGAAGTTTTGCCACTCATTTTTATCTAGAAATAAAAAATAACAGTATAAATATTTTAGTACATGATTAATTGCTCAATGAATTGACTTAAGAAACTTTGAAACACACTTTTTCATTAAAATTAAATATGCTTAAATAATAACAAATTTTATATTCAAGGTTTGCAGTTTCACACTTAAATAAAAAACACTATTATTATGCATGTAATTAGATATTTCAACACAGTAGCAATGTTGCCAAACACAGCTCGGAGATCCAACGACAAGTGAATACTTATTCCATTTTCATCTAATGTTTTTGATGTAATGCAAATAGTATAGATGTATTTTCTAGGTCACCCTATCCTCACTCATCTCCTTTACATCTACATTCTTTCCTTATTATGAAATTTCTATGTCAATCTTTTTCTATAATAGCATCTTAACTGCAATATAAATTACATGTAATGCATTAAGTACGTTTTACATATAATAATATATTATTTTAATAATTCAAGTACCCACTACAACCTAGATTTCTGCTGAATTTTTCTTCAGCGCAATGTATTTCAAAATTAAAACTATTCTGCTCATTTCTTGCTTCATTTTCAGCTTCACGGCATTAGGCAAATTATTATACGGGATATATTTATAAAATAATAACGATAATAATAATAATAAACGACTTAACCTGGAACATCGTGATTGCTGATCTCTCCAGGCCTATCATCGGTGTGGATTTTCTAGTGAGGTATGAGCTACTGGTCGATGTCTGAAATGGACAGCGACTAGACCAGGTAACGAACCTGACAGCAGCTGGCAGACGGAGTACTGGAAAAATTGCCTCCATTAAAACTGTCGTCGGTACGTCTCCTTATCATATCTTCCTAAAGAAGTTTCCAGACCTCACTCGCCCAGATGACAAAGCGAAGGAGACCCGTTATACCACAATCCACCACATCAGGACCACTCCTGGTCCTCCAGTCGCTGAACGACCACGACGCCTCGCTCCCGGAAGGTTCAAGGTAGCTAAGAAGGAATTCGAGACAATGGCCCATCTCGGGATCGCTCATCTTTCAGAAATTTGTTAGGCTTTACCGCTACATATGGCACCCAAAAAGGACAACCAGTGGCAACTGGGCGGCGACTATCGGAGCCTCAACGCCACAACCATCCCGGACCGTTACCCTATTCGCCATATTCAGGATTTCGCCCAGACACTGAGAGGCACCAAAATCTTCTCCACCATCGACCTGGTATGGGCTTATAACCAAATCTCAGTGGCACAAGAGGATATCTCGAAGACGGCCATATCCGAAAAACCGCCCAGACCTTCTAACGCTTCACAACAAACTTCTAACAAAGTTATCCGAGGACTTGACTTCGCTCGCTCTTCCCGACTCGGTCCTTCAAATAATACTAAGCATTGTTTTTCATAAATTATTTACTCTGTCCTCGATGTATTTGTGTCGTTTCTTGCTCTCGGTGGCTTTTCCCTGACGAGAATAAACAAATATATTGTATTATTAAGGAGAACACATTCTTATCGTGAAATTGTAAATATTCAGAACATAGGTCTGTGATGTTTTAAATACTAATTAAATGTATTAATACATCACAGACCTATGTTCTGAATAATTACAACTTCACAACAAGAATGTGTTCTCCTTAATAATATATAAGTTGTATCAAATTTAATAAAAAAATAATTGTTTATTCTGGCGTCTGCTATCAGTTTACTCAGAGGTATTTGAGATTCTGTAAAAACAATGTAGATGGCTTTCAAATAATGGAACGACAGATGTATTAATTTGAAAAAGTGTAACATATAGGTTCGAAAATTTGTCATCAAAATTACTAGTGCTGTAGCATAGTTGGTAATGCACCTTCTCCAGATTGGAAAAAGAGATCCAGGTTCGAATCCTGGTAGCGCAACAACAATATTTTTCGATAAATTGATTTTATATGTATATCTTTCTAATTATTACATTTAATTAGTATTTAAAATATATTGTATATAATAAGGCAACCTAGCAGCAACCTTCTCACATATATTTATCTCAATGAACGACTGTTGTCTGACTTGATTCTGAAAAAAGTGTCTGAATTTGTCATTAAAAAAATTATCTGAACTATGGATTGGACATTAGAGTAATATGTTCACGTAACAATATCAATTTTAATTGTTTTCCTGTTTTATGACTGCCAGCCGACAGTGTGTGACTTTCGTGCTGTCAGTGTTGTATACTACTCGTAGTATTCAGGATACTGAACCCGAAGTACAACTTCAAACGTGTCAGATTTATTTTATCGACAATATTAATTATTCTTATTGAAATGTGTTTGTTATGTTTGTAAAAATTGTCTGGTTAAATTGTCATAGTTTCAATGAGAAACAAGTGTAGTTAATTATTTTTAGTAATAATTAAAATGCTATACTTTAGATTATTTTAAATACTTCAATTAGTTTATTCTAAATTAGCTAGCCTAACGGTAGATACGAGCACAGAAAACTGTCGATCTTCGATTCTGCAAACAAGAATAATTTTTGTAAATATAAATGTTTTAGATTAAATAAAACATAATCATTTTGTATACAAGTGATTGTGTTTTATTTAATGTAATAGGTATGTCAAACCACAAAGTTATTTATTTATTTAGTTATTTTATTATTAAGTGGACTCTATTTATTATTTACAAAAAATTTTATGAAATTTCATCTCTCTAAAATAAACCTTAAAAATAAATAATGTTTATATTACCTTTTGGGATACCAGACTGTACCTGGCGGTGTGCAGCGATCTGAAGCAGCAAGTGTGGTAGTCAGATCTGCGGTGTCAGGGTGATGGCCGGGGAACTGACAAATGGGAAGCCGCAGAAGAACAAGGACGTGGTAGACCATATCGCTTCCAAAAGGTAAATACATAAAAAATATTTACAGTCAATTCGACACAAAAACCGATGTTGTGCAGTTAATTTTATTGTATTTCTATCATGCCAGATCAATAGACTGTCAATTAGAATTAATATCATTCCATATACCATCTAGATAGACCCGGCAGTCCACACTCTTTCACATTTCTAGAAGTACGATTATCTTACATACAAATTTCATTCATTCTCCCTTCGTGCCAATTCCATAATGAGAAATTAACAGATATTGACTTTTTCAACATTAGCCTTTCTACACTTAAAGAGTTATTTTTTGAGCCACCACAATCTCAATTTTGACCAATCATTCTACCTACAAACAAATCTTGCTCTCCCTTTACCACAACAATAGTTGCAACTTCCCCACCCTTTCTCACACCTTTTATCTTTTTCTTTATCTTCTGCTATGTATCTAAACATTTCTGTGGATTTTTATAATTAGTATCATACCTGAATATATAGCAATGAGTATGGCGGCTAGTGAGGATTGTTGGCTTATAAATTGATTAAATGATTTTGGATTACAAAATGTGTGACCAATAAACAATTGTGTGATAACCAATCAGCAATAACAATTGCAGGCACGGACTTTGTTAAACGTCTGAAACATATTGATATCCGGTATCACTTTAAAAGAGAATTGCTGAAAAATAATAAAATTTATATAAAGTATGTTAAAACTAGTGATCAACGAATAAAATATATTTTTTAACTTTCTATATAACAGATCATAAACATCTTATTGATAAACAAACATAAATTTGTAGATAGACACCTATTATTCGGTAAATGTGATAAAAAAAATCTCAAAACTTTAACGAATACATTATAAAATGAAGCCGTTTAATAATGTACGTGAGTATTTTTTTCAATAGCTAGTCAACACCAAGCTAGGGAAAGAACTGGAAGAATTCTTAAATCGAACCGGCTATTAGGGTAGTGGAACAAGTGGAGTGAGTTAACCCGCTAAGCGCGGACCACAATAATGATGGTTCCCCTGATCAAAAAATTTCAGCATACATTCATATTTTTAATTAGCGGTACGCCTTACATTTTTCATTATACACAATTATATAATGTTCATCAATTGAAGAAAAAGACTGTATCAAGTACCTCGGAGTTATAATAGATAACAATCTCAAATGGAAAGAACATATTACTAATCTCACAAACAAAATAAGGAAAACTGCCTAATAAGGAAAATATTTGTTTGTTCAGTCATATTTGCAATACGGTTTTATTAGATGGGGAGGTGCTTATAAAACTTCGGTGTCACAATTAGAAATCACTCAAAAAATGATAAAGTATACAACTTTTCACAGATTTTAAAGTACCAAAAATAGTAGACATATACAAAAAAAATCAATATTTCAAAATTATAAATCAATTAAATTTTAGAAGCGAATTCCAATCTACAAGATATATAGATCAAATTGATATCCCAAAACTAAAATATGTCACAACTCAAAATAACTATATTTATCAAGGCATCAAATTTTTCAACAATCTCCCCATCACAATTAGAAAATTTACAGACTATCATAAATTTGTATCTGAAGTAAAAAAATATGTACACAAACTAACTGAAATATAAATTAACTCATATATACTCCTTCTCTATACACAAGTCTTACTATCATAGAGAAGAAACAATTATTAAAATATATATATATATATCCACTGATTATTAAAAATTGTATTATATTTTTGAATATTAAAATAAATTTAAAAAAATAAAAATAAAATATTACAAGTGGTGTGCGGTAAACAAAATTTTCCTGGTGGAATTCCTTGTAGATTAATGTTGTATCATCTAAAAATTATGATTATTAAACATTATTATTATATTGCAGCGCTAATAAGAAAAATGAGCCAAACGACAAGACCCGTTTCTCGACTGACAAAGTGTTTGTGGCTCGGGAGTCGCTCCTGACCGAGCTGCTGGAGACCCCCCACACCCAATCCGTCTACAACATCTTCATCGTCATTCTCATTGTACTCTTCCTCAACACTGTCATATATGATTTGTTGGATAGAGGCAGGTAATTAATTAAAACATAGACTTATTAATTGTTACACGAGAATCTACTCGGTGTCCAAATTTGGGTGGGTCACAGAATGAAAAAATTTGTTTATTGAATGAACCGATATTTTCTACAATATTCAAATTCAACAAATGTTATAAAAATACATTTTATAATACATAACATATTTTTTTTAATGTTCGTTTCATAACATTGTCGCTGTGAAACGAACCCGAAGGTTTATGAACCAAACAAGAATAAGCTGATGGTAAATATTCACTACATTCACTGAATTTGAAAGATGTTTGTGATTCTTTGTAAATATAAAGTAGGTTGCTTTCAAATAATGGAATGACAGGTGTATCAATTTGAGAGTGTAACATATAAGTTATAAAATTTGTCGTTATGTTGAAGTGGTGGATAGGAAGGGTTCCTGGTTTGAGTCCGGGTGGCAGCAAAAATATTTTTTCGATAAATTGATTTTATCTGTACCTATTATCTTTCTAGATGATTAATTTAATTTGCATTAAATGCCACTGAACTATGTTCTGAAAAAAATTAAACTTCACAATAAATGTGTTCTCTTTAAAAATAATAATTTAATGATTAAAATGTGTTTTGTCCAATTATCGAAATTTAATAAAATGGATGTGGCGTTTCCTAGCGTGTGTTATTCGAGTGTGTTTGGTATTCATTGCAATACAGATTTGGTTAGTTATTATAACTTTTAACAAAAACAACCTTTGAATCAATATTTTTATTAAGCGTTTGTACAAAATTCTCTGTAAAATATTTCAGAATCAATTTAGGTTTTCGCATGATAAGGGCAGGGTTTGGGAAAATAGGAACTATGTTATATATATGGACCTACATGCAGGCGGCGGCCTTTCTGCCCCATCCGTCGCTGAAACTCTGGGCCACGTGCCGTCGGTCATTGGTTCGAGCTGGTAAATATCTTTCAACTTCTGCACACAATTTGTAATTGTAAATTGATCTTTGTATCTATATTTATTGCGCGATTTGTATTTAAACAAAATAATATTTCGATTGTTGTTTCCAGGTAGGTCTGTACAAATTTGGGACATTGCGTGGCTCTGCATTCTCACTGTATTTCAAGTCACATTCGTTGTGCTATCAATCTCTGCAGTTTTGAAATACAGTTTCCCACCTGCTTCTAAATTTGCCTTATTAGTTGAAATGGTAAGCTTCATAATGGCACGTGCTGTACATTTTATTATAAAAATTAATATATTTTGCAAATGAATTCAGTACACTGGACAACCATCTAATGAAGATATTATGATTACAAATGTAAAAAAACTATTTTTTATACATTCTTCTAATCGCCCGATTGTATAACTTTTTTATGTATAATATATATATATTTTTTCCTCTGCTGTTCATTTCCCATGATTATTTTGATGGTTCCCAACTGGTGTGTTGCGAACGATTAGAAAGAATGCCAAAATATATTGATTATGTCTGCTGAATTAGATTATAGTTTTCTTTACTTCTTTAGTAAACTGATAAAATATTATCACCATAATACCGTTTAACATTATGAGACATATCTGTTGACATTTAATGAGGTAGTAGTCATTTTTTTTTAATTTTTCAAAAAATCTCATTTTCAAAACTGAAATTTTTTTTCGATATCTAGAAAAATGAGTACAGATATTCAAAGTTGCGTTCTTTATAAATGATCAACTTAACGTGTGATGTCACATTTTCCGAGTGAACAAGTAGGTATTCGACACCAGCGGGCGAGTATTGATGTATTGCAATCTGAGCATTTTTCAACAAGCCCAACTTTAAACGTCAATATCTCCACATTTTGAAAAAATTAAAAAATGATAATCTGTTTTTATTTTACATACTACAAAAGCTCATTTCTGACATTCTCTACTACCTCATTATTATACATTTATATTATTTTTCTTTAATGTATGTATCACATTGTACTTTTGAGAAAAACCTTTATTACAAAAAGTTACTTCTTTTACAAGATTTGTGAATTTAAGAGTTTAATAAACGTGATATGTACGTAATTCAATGTGCCGTGAAAATTTTATAATTTTAATTATGTGTCGTGATGTGAAAAAGGTTGGGAACTATTGGTTTATTTAAACCTAATTTAGCTCCCAGATATTATATTCTTTATGTTAGATTATACATCGATCATAAATGAAAATACATAATTAATAATTTTACTAAGTTCATTCGTTTTACTTTTCGTAGATAGTAAAGGTTCCCCGATTTGATTATTGCTTCGTGCAATGTAAGAAGTATTCCTAGCTTTTATTTTAAATTAATCTAAACAATTGATGCTCAATGATTGCTATAAATTTAATTGTATGTACAACCTACAATACAGTGTGTTTGCAGGTACGGTTTGTGATGAAGATCCATGCTTATGTACGCTCTGTGAGTCCCCGCGCCCTGCACCACCCCTCGCCCCATTCGTCGGTCCAGCCCCCCACCCCCATCCCCCTGTCAACTTTTCCCTGCTACCTTTACTTTATGTTTGCCCCTACTTTAATTTATAGAGACTCCTACCCAAGGTGAGATTGTGACCCTCAGTGTTAAATAATTGAGTAATCTTATAAAGTACATATATAGAGATTTTTTTTCTGAATCCCACGTATATGAAAAATATTTTATTTTACTTTAATGAATTGTAAGAGACCCATTTGATAGATATCTACCTTATCGATTTAAATTTTCAGTATGTTTTAAAAAGATTTATCTACTTGAAACCTATTGTGGCCCGTGCTACGAATTAAATTTTTTCAATATTTTCGTTCCAGATGAATTGTTTCGAGTCGAAATATGCGAGGAAGTTACTCTTTATATTGTAAGACTATTGTAACCATATCAATGACTAGATAAATTTATAAAGATATACAGACTGTTTGCGGGGTATGGAGAAATATAAAGGCTGGTGTCTATGGAAAGAGACACTATGAGATAATCTCAGTAATTTAGTTGAGAGACATCAGAGAGACTCAATACCATGTACACATGTTAAGATTTTGATTATTCGAGAGATCATCTTGAGATTGGTAGATAGAAACATAACTCAAACCAGTGTACGTGACGTTCGATCGTTCGACAGCGATATTCGGCACGTGCGAAACGTCTCTTAAATCCACCATAGAGCATACATGTATTACCTCTGATGCCAACTATATATATATATTTAATCAAGAAAATTATAAGATTTATGACAAAAAAATTATACAAGCGGACATCTTGGAGTAAAGGAAAATTTTCCATTTTCGACATACTTTCAAATTTGGAAAAAAATTTAACACTTACGGTGACAATATAAAATAAAGAAAATTTTAATATTTGCTCTATAACTATTTATCTATTTTAAAAAAATCATTATTAAACATTATTATATATTATTTGCTGCTGGGGAGTTTCAAAATCACCCAAGTGATGAATGACAATTACGTTTGACGTACTACAAGCGTGAAGTGAAACATGAGATGAGACGTAGTTCGTACACTGGGACTACGAAAATTGGGAGTTGTTTCCTGTAAACCTATTGGGAGTAAAGTCCATATTTCAGAGATTGTTTCGAGTCGAAAATCTCTTACAAATCTCATTTATGGACGGGCCATTATATAATTTTACATATGGATGTTTTCAATTAATATATTTACAGAACTGGACATATAAGGTGGAGGTTTGTGGCAGCCAGGATGGCAGAAATCGCAGCAATAATATTCTGTTACAGCTTTATGTTTGAACGATTCATTCTTATAAATGTACCCAATTTCGGTAAATCGGATGAAGTAAGTAATTAACTTGATCAATAATATCACTAGCCGTATTTACTGTAATATTTCCCTTTAGCCCATTGAACAATATTGCTAACATGAATTTTTATCCACTTTTATACTTCGATAGGTAGGCCTAGTATAAATTTTAAATATGTGTGTAAATTTAAATGAGCAAACAAAAATGAAATTACTACTGGTTGAGATATGATTTTCGGTTGGGACGGACATATTTTACGGCGGTGATATAAAAACATTTTATCTATTATTTTTCGGTTTTTGATTGTGATAAAGTTCGGAGGCTGGCCAGTAGAATTTAGAAGCTACTAGATTGCAAAAAGAGCGACCATCAGCGTCTACCAGCCCAGTTTCATAAATGTTGGTGTATTTATATTTGCATGGATTGAATGAGAGTATTCAACATTACTGATAGAAAACCCAGGACTAGCTATCGAAGTGTAATTACGGCAACAATGAAAATAGAACCCAATGCTGGTTGGGATTTGATAACACAATCAAATCCTCACATCATTTGAAACAATCACAGATAAGAAAAACTTAGAATAAAAATTTATTTGACAAGTTTAACTCACATATTATTCTCAATATTATAAATTAAAAAAATGTAGGAAATGTTTATTAGGTTTTCATTAATCATAAGTACATATATATACATATCTAGATTTACTATTTATAGCAATTAAAGATATATCTGCATCGAAACTAATGGACAGAGTTACTTTAAAATGCATTAGTATAATAATAATATTATAAATAATTTATGAAGTACCATTTTAGTAATAATTTCACCTTAAGGTATTCAATTTCATTTAGGTACATACATATCTTCTTTGAATTGTTTTATTATTATACAAAAGTCATGCCCAATATGCCACAGACAGTTTGCAAATTCCAAACCCGGTAAACCTGTGAATGTCAATAAATTTATCTAAATTGTACAAAATGATTTGATAATAAAATAATACTGTCGGGATACTGACTAATCTGCCGAAAAAAACAAAGTATTGCTTTTCATTTTATAAAAGTAATATTATATAAGAGATTACTTAATGTCAGAAAGATTTATCTATTACTTTGATTAGATATTTATAAAATGAATAATATTTTCTATTTGCGAAGAATCATAAATTATGTAATAATGTAAAAATTATTATTAAGGAGAACACATTCTTATTGTGAAGTTGTAATTATTCAGAACATACGTCTGTGATATTAAATGTATTAACTAGAAAGATATATGTACATATAAAATCAATTTTATCGAAAAATGTTGTTGTTGCTACCGGGATTCGAACCTGAATCTCTTCCAATACTATCGGATTACTCAAAGGTATTTGAGTAATGGAACCATACATGTATTAATTTGAAAAGCGTAACATATAGGTTTGAAAATTTGTCGCCAAAGCACTCTCTTGCTATAGCATAATCGATTAATGCATATTCCCTCTCTACTTAATCATCTTTTTAATTAATACATTTAATTTGTAGTAAAAATTATTCTTGGTTTTTTATGATACAGGTTGTAGAAGCTAAGCAACTTGTTGCGCTGTTGTTTGGCGCTATGTTTCCCTGTCTTCTGGTGTACTTCTGTGGGTTCTATCTTGTTCTGCATTCTTGGCTCAATGCTGCTGCTGAGGTACTAACATTTGCCGATCGTCAGTTCTACTTGGTACGTAAAACTGCTATGGAGCAATTGGATAAAGCATATAAGTTATAATATTGTGTTACATATTACGCACTTTGACTTTATGATGAACCACTCACGCGCTAGGTACTATAATAATAATAGAGTACATCATTATACCGTCTCTGAAGGAACACGATGTAAGGAAAAGCATTATTCATTTTAACACTGAAAAATATCTGAAAAACCCTTGGTGCCTTAGCCAGCGAAAATTTCGCCCAACACTTGGCTTAAAAACTATATATTCGTGATTCAAAAGAGAATTCAGTGATTACATGTGCGTGTAACCCTTACTGGCTATTTTTAACTGCAGGAAAATCGCTTTAGATACCTGATGACTGATGATGCGTACTAATAATGCCCAGGATGTATCTTGAGCTAGACTATTTTTTAACAAAATTGCTGAATTTTCACAAAAGTTTTTTTAAAATGGTAAAATCAACATATAACTATACTCTGTTGCTTATTAAACCTATTGATTATCATAATTCTAAGCAATTCAAACATATTGATTACTAATTTTTGGTACTCTAATTAATGACTTAGTTACATAATACAAAATAAAGAAATAAAGCCATAGAAAGAAAAGTGATACAATACATTCTCATGTAAATAATCAAGTCTAAGTAATTGTAATCTTAATTTTTGTGCGATTTCTTTTTATTCCATTAATTTTTAATTTAACATTTAAAAATATGTATTTTCTACTGTTTAAAATGCTTTTTATTTACTTTTCATACTTTTAAAAAAACGTAATGTTAAAATACAATACCAAGGCGAGTCTTTGCTGTAAAATTGTTTTACAGTTTTGCAAATTTTGAGCACACAAAATATATAAAATAAATATCTATTCTTTCATCTGCCTTGCAAAATCAGTCTTCTATTAAAAAATCAATTCATAGTAAAAACAAATGAACTTGTTTAAAATATATATTTAGTGGGCAGAATGATTTTTTTTTCATATGCAGACTATCAACAGGTCGCTGAAGATCCTGATAGATAATCCTAGGTATATGTGAATACTGATAAATAAATAACGTTCTCCAACAGGATTGGTGGAACGAGTCGAGCAACGCCAACTTCTACCGGAAATGGAACGTAGTAGTTCATGATTGGTTCCACGCTTATGTCTATAAAGATATTCTCATACTCACAGGAAGTCGAGTCTGTGGAACCTTGCTGGTGTTCTCAGTCTCTGCAATTTTTCATGAAATCATCATCAGCTTTACCTTGGGTTTCTTTTACCCCATTTTACTGGTCTTGTTTGGGTTCTTCGGGATGCTGCTGGTTTTGCTAACAAAACAATCCAACTCTTTAATGGGGAACATCTTCATGTGGTTGTCGCTGGCCGTGGGGAACGGTTTCATTGGCTATCTATACAGTATGGAGTACTATGCTCGCAAAACCTGTCCTGCCAAGAACACTGGAATATGGGAAATTCTGATACCGCGATGGTGGTCGTGCCTGCAAATAGCTTTACGTTCTGATTGGAAATTACAAAATTCTTTATTTGAGTAAATAATACTATTTATTACTTGTGTGAAAAAATGTCCCATGTCAGTGATAATATTAATGGCGCTTTACAAACGATTTAGTTACTATTTAAAGAAAAAACTTTATTTTAACTTATGGGTATATTTTTGTAAAAATATAATATATTTACTGCTCAAGCCATATTCAAACAAAAAAATTGTATTTATTGCCTGTTAGGTACATACAAGTTAAAATAACATATATTTCGTTCCTGAATTTGTAAAAATGTGGACACTTATATAATTCTATATTATATATTTCTCAATTAACTTTGTAATATGTTTTAATATTTTATAAAATAATACTAATAATATATAATAAAAATATTGTATCTATTATATATAGTCATTCCTATTTCTTATAATATAATATTATTTGTGAAATGTATTTGTGTTTGTTTTCATTTATGCATATAATGTTTATAACAATTTAAAAAATTATTTTATATCTATTATACTCACAAAAAAAAACATATTGCATGTCTTAGATACATGCAGCATACCATCCCTGCATATAATATGTTTTTAAATATTCCTTCCTCGTTAGTATCTACAGAGATACCCCCTAATAACATTCTTACGCATTCAGGGTGGCCCAAAAAAAGTGAGAACACCTCGTAACACATGAGTTTTTTTATTTATTTGACATTTTTACATTTTTTTATAACAAGAATTGAGTATTTTACATTATTAAAATTACATGTTTTTTTTCGCTTGCCTCTCCAAAAAAGAGACTAGCTCTTGTGCGTGGAGAGGGAGTTACACTATAATAACCTTATATAATATTTTATATATTTAATTTATTGTCTATTTGTATGCTTCTGAAGTGTTCTGTAATATTGTGTTTTTGAAATATTAATTTAATTTCTTTCTAAACGATGTGATATCTTTTATTTCTTTAATTTGTGTAGAGAGGCTATTGAAATTTTTTATCCCTAAATATATAAAATTTTGCTAATAGTGTTTGGTGTTACATTTAGGGATTTTAAAATTATTTTTAAACCTTAATGATGTGCTTGTTTCAAATTTTACAGTGTTATTTTCTTTAATTAATTGATTAATTGAGATTTTTTTGTAAATATTTTCTATTTTGGGAACTGGGAATTTTGCAAAAAGTGTTTGTATTGAAAAAGTTGATTTTTTTTAAATATTACTTTGATGATTGTTCTCTGTATTATTTTTAGCAAGTTCATTATATTATTTTATGCTCCTCCCAACCCAATTATTCCATACCGGAGTGAACAACAGCAATATACATTTTTAAAATTATTTATACTTAAAATGTTTCCTAATCTTATAAATATATAAATACATTTTCTTATTCTTTTCACTAATTCGCTAATGTGACCGTCATTTTAAATATTGATCAATAATTACACCGAGATATTTGATTTCTTTTTTTGGGCTTAAATTTGTACACGAGTCGTTACAGGTAATTTTGTTACAGTTGTCGTTATGGATAGTAATGTTTATATAGGACGGTGTTTTAAGACTTTTGATTGAAAAGGGAATGTAATAGGTTCTTTCGGAGTTTAAAGAAAGTAAATTACTATCAAACCAGTATTTGAGTGTGTTCATGACGTTATTTGCATGTTCGTTTGTAGTGTTCCAGTCTTGTCCGTCAACAATGATAGCAGTGTCGTCGGCGTATGGTATAATTTTTCCGGTCAATTTTAGTTTGAAAATGTCATTGACATAAATTATATAAAGAAGTCCACGAAAATTCCAATACATTTAAGAGGTTTGTCTAGAGATTCTTGGATAATTGTAATTCTTAATGTAATTTTTTTTGCACAATATTTAGCTAATCAGAAATCATCAAAACAGTCCATATTGCATAATCTACTGGGTTTAAATCTGGGCTGTTCGGTGGCCACATGCCTGGCTCGATGAAATTAACATTCTCATGACGAAGAAAGTTGATTGTATTTCTGGCTGTGTGAGATGGAGCTCCGTCCTGCTGTAATGTCCAGGCTTTGTTTTGAAACTCTTTGATCATTTTCCTAGCGCCCCAACGTTTTTCAATTCGCAAATTTTTGATCAGAATACAGTCTTCTGCAGTGATGTTTATCATTCTGGGCAGCAATTTGGAAAAACCAAATATAAATAATGGGAAAATTAATAATCAAAGATGGCGACCGGAAATTGTCGAAATAAAACGTAATATAGGTAAATAGGTAAGTTAGTAAATTTGTAAACTATTTAAGCTATTGTTGATATAGTTAAACTAATTTTGATGTAATTATCACATTTTACGAAATGTTCTCACTTTTTTTGGGCCACCCTGTATACATTTTTTTATTCCTGTTGAATCTTTATCTTTCTTGAATTAAATAACACTACAACAGCACAAAAAACTGGCTACTTTAACACAGACCGCAGTCTGGCAAAGTAGCCAGGACAATGCTGTATATATCAGAGGTGGAGTCTACTCCATCCCACACAATAAAGTACGAGTATTAATTGCAATATAATTGTATCTTATGTTTTTTTGTTTTTTTTATATTATAGTCCAACCGTAAACCTTCTACAAAAGTTAAAATATTATAGCTATTTCATACGTGCAATTTCAATCGTTCTATTTTTAACATTATAGGGAAGCTTCCAATAAAACATATTCTATGTTAAAGGAAAAAATCATTTTTTAAATTAATTTTTTTTTTAATTAAATAATTAATTCATTTAACAATACATCGGCATAAAAATCAGTATTATATTCTTACATGAAGATGAGGAAATCATGGGGTGGGGGGGACGTAGTTAAGATGGAAGACTCCCCGTTTAGCATGCGAGAGGTACCGGAATCGATACCAAAATTAACCCCCGTTGATCGCGGGGGATACGTTCTAGACATGGTCTCGATAAGCGAAATTTTGCGATCGGCGAGGTATTTAACACAACACTATTATTAACACTACAAAACTATTAATAACAAAAAAAAAATGTCAAGCATAACATAATTCATTCATTTTGTTCAAAAGAGAATCTAGATTCCATTGTTTGGCCTCCGCGATACAATCAAGCTTTACAGCACTCATTCGTTCTAAATCTTCTAATAACTCCAGGCATTGATTGTGAAGAAAAATGGCATTTTCAATGACTTTGACAACTTTCGAGACGTCATCTGCAGCCGACCGATTTTTCACATTAATTAATTAATTAAAATTATGTAGTTAATTTAATTCGTATGCGTTCGACACTGCGACTGAGATTACACTGAAGGATGCACCGGCGTTATTTTGTCTCACTCACGCTCGTAACTTTACATATATGCACATGTGTACGGTGTGAGTAAGCGAGAAAGAAAGATAGCACGCACGTGCGGTTGCACTGGTTTCGAAAAATGCCATTTTTTCTTCAGGATGTCATACCTAAAACATATATTATTGTTTCTTTGCCAGAATCTATTTAATAAAAAAATAAACGGTGTTGGTCACAAATTAAATAATTTGGAATCGTTGGAGATAAATAAAGCGTGTAAAACTAATCAAAAAATTATAAACAACCAACTAAATTTAACTACGAGTCCCATTCTAAAATTTTTTCCTAAAAATTATTCGAGTAAATTTGTATTAAGTAATGATTTGAGTTAGGTACTAAAAATTTTTTTTTTTAAAAAAGATTTTTTTTAAATAGATTCTGGCAAAGAAACAATAATATATGTTTTAGTTGGTTATGAAAATGGTATTTTTCGAAACCGGTATATGTATTTAAACTCGATATTAATTATTTATGTTCATTTTATTAAATGTCAATTTTTTATAGTCAAAAAGTGTTAATTTCCTCTATATTTCTCTAAATATATAGTTATTTACAGCTTATTTCAATGTACCTACTGACTGCTCGCCCCTACAAATTACATAACCAAATATGAAAAATATGTATGTATATTTTTAGTTATAAAAAACTTTATTCTATTATTTCTATTTCATTTCCCGTCATTTATAATACTGCAACTTCTATTAATCAAATGTGTAATATTCTGATTACTAGATTTTACATTAAAATTTTACGACCTTTTTTTGCGGGGCCATAAAATAAATATCCACGTTATAATAAAAAAATATTTTTGCAAATAAAATAAATGTCTGCGTGTTCTTGAACCCATTGCTACTGCGCCCGGTACCTACAATGGACGCAGGGCCGGCGCTAGACTTTTTTCCGCCACAAGCAAGATTGTAACTTAAGTGGAGATAATGTTTTCAATTTTTATAAAACCATCCCCATAAATTGGCCGCCTGCATGCCACACACGTTAGGGGCGGTAATTTATTAGGTCACCATTTTAAAACTTGCCCAAGTGCGGCTATTTACCAAAAGATGTTCTGGACACTGATGTTGACTACTAACTACTGCTTTATTAGAAAATAACTATAATATTTATTAGATTTTCTATACCTGGATTATATGTATTACACACTATTATCGCTTTGCCACTTGGGATTTCGTTTTTCAATTTTTATACATCTTTCGGCACCCCCATGATTTGTCCGCCACAGGTAGGCGCCTGCTCCGGCCGTGCGTAACGCCGGCTCTGTATGGAAGAAATTAATATTATTATACTAATCGCTATTCTAATCGTTATATGGCCGCCAGCCGCCTGCAGTATTGCGGTGCAGTCTTCAGGACGTTGAACAGTCAGTGCATGCCATTAAATGAATAATTATTATTGAAAAAGTCAATTAGATCAACTAACAAGTGTATTTTTATAAATGTGTCTGATGGCGTGCTCGGCAGTCTAGTGGTAAGACACTCGCCTAGTGATCAAGTGGCCGGGAGACTAGCAAGTCAGTCCAGTTTTCATAACAATAGCTTAGTTTAAAAATGTATGTGACATATATTCCGTGTACGATGAAATGTGTTGAACTTTTGCTGCGATGTCAATATAATCCAACGATGTGACGCATAATAAGATTTTTTTTTTAATGTTTACATATATTTTATATATATATATATATATATATATATATATATATTATCTTTTTAAAATTAATACCGAGCATCAATAAAAAGACTAAATAAGTTTACATTTTGATATTTTTAACATAATTAATTTTATTCTAAATGAACTAGCCTAACGAATGCTAGTAATGTCCGAAGACAAGAAGCCATTGCAATTTGCAAATAAAAATATCCTACATAATATATATTGTGATATATAAACTTATGTACAAACATATGTTAATAAATTAATATCATAAAAATTTATAATTCATATTTCACAATTTTTACATATTATAGTTAATAATAATTAAAAAAGGATGAAATACTCCCCCACTAAAGTGGAATTAGAGTGGATAAAATAAAAATTCTAAAAATATTTTATTAATAAATAAATATTGCTAGTTTTTAAATTTACTTTTCTAGCATTTACTAAATATAGTAAAAGGTATCGCCAACTAGATTGATCTGAAAGCTCCTGGCGGTGCGCAGCGGCCTGTCAGAATGATGACCGAAAAAGTGAGATATCATGGAGAGTCGGAGAAAAACAAAGATGAGGCAGATCACATCTTCCAAAAGGTACACTTAACTCTCTTATTTTTGTATTCTGGTTTCTGCCGCAGCAGCCTGCATATACATATATTGTGATAAGAATATTAATATCATACCTACTATGCTTTTAATATCTATACAGAATACATACATCAGCCTAGTTCAGAGATGGCGAACCTATGATCGTATGTCATAGATCTTTTTTGGTGACATGCGTCCAGAATTTGATTAATGTTAATTAGGGTGTGTATGATTAATAAGAACGCTATGGGTTTATGTTCAACTTTATTTCCAAGGCACGACACACACGGCAAAGGCGGTAAGAAGAGTGCTATGTCTCCGAAGTTAGTTGCGCGTCCTTCCTTCCAGCGGCAATCCTGGCAATCTCTTGTAGTGGTTATCCTGGAATGCGCTCTTTGAGTATTTGGCGCGCGTAACAATATATTAAATAATCTATTTGGTAAATACGTCCAGCTTATATCCACACGAGCGTGCAGATTTTGACTGCAACATCTTCACTAGCGAATTTGTACGCTGGATAATAGACCTCTCAAAGATATTCCAAACATAGTAATTTCCATTTGTCTTCGGCCAACTTTGTGCATAATATAAATTAAATGTATGTGTATTTACCGAAAAAATATTTCAACCGCCACCGGGATTTGAACCAGGATCTCTTCCTATCCGGGGAAGTGCGTTTATCCAATTACACTACGTCAGCTTTGTAAATAGTCGACAAATTTTCGAACTCATATGTTGCAGTTATTTCAAATTGATACACCGAGCGTTCCATTTATTTGAAAGCTACAACGCCAGAGATTTTTCAATTTCATTTTTATTAAATTATTGGATATACTTTAATATAGCTTAAAGAGAACATATATACTTTTTTTTCAGTAAATTGAGTTTATATTTCTAATTGATACATTTAATTTGTATTAAATATCACAGAACTATGTTCTGAAAAAAAATTACAACTTCACAAATAATAATGTTAAATACAAACCACGAAATTTTAAATACGTCCTGATGAAGCTTAAGATAATCGAAACCGGTTGACGTATAATAAATTTCGTGGTTTCATACAAAGTGATTGTATGAAACCACGAAATATTCTTTTATTTAATCTAATATGTCAAACCACAAAGTGATTGCTTTCTACGAAAAAAATTTTTTTTTTTTGAATCTCTTTAAAATATGAATGGTAGAATCTAATAACGCGCTATGTACCATGGACCGACTATCTGAGGAAAACAAGAAACGGTGAATAAATAACATCATATTTAAGTTTTTATCAGATATTTCTTGAAAAATCTGTACTATACATCATACCACTGTTTTACACACAAAAACTAAAAGTAATAGTGTCCTGTGCTTCCTGTAATTAAATTGCGAAAGTTAAATTTTAAACAACTCCTGAGCACTAAACGTCCTAAGCATCTTCAAACGGCAAACTGGCCTAGTGATGTGCAACTGAGGTACTAGTTCCTGTCTACGTTCAATATTTTTATTAAATATATTAATTAGAAAGATATACATATACAATCAATTTTATCGAAAAATATTGTTGTTGCGCCACCGGGATTCGAATTATTCGGGATTATTTTTATTGCTTTCTATTAAATTTTGTCTTACTGAGACATAAAAATAATTAGTTAAATAAAATAAAAATGTTATAAAACATATGTTATTGTGTTTAGTTTTCAGGCATATTTTTTAAATTTAATTTTTGATAAATTTTGTTCATTTTATAACATAAGGTAAATTCTACTGACGTCATCTACATACAAAGTATAATCTGTATTAAGAAATAGTAATAATTATTGGCGTTAATAAAGTTAAAAGTTTTTAAATACTAATTTAATGTATTAATTAAAAATATATACATATAAAATCAATTCTGTCGAAAAATATTGTTTTCGCGCTACCGGGATTCGAACCTGGATCTCTATTTCCAATCCGGGGAAGTACACTACAGATATCTCTGTCAGATATCAGTAATCGAATAACAATAATTAAAACATCTAACGTCTTATTTGAAATCATATCAACTATTTTTAATATCGTTTTCATTTATTAAAGGTTGCTTTACTACGTCCAGTGTAATGAAAATGAAATATATATTTCGTTATAAAAGTATTTTATCGAAACCCTTCAATTAAATAGCCGAGGTGTGTTTAAGTAAAAATAAATAAGATAGATTATTTTTTCATTTTAAATATTAAATGATAAATCCTGACTATAGTATAATATTATACGTATTTCATATCTCTAGTGAATGGCCGATGAATCATGCACATTGTAATTTTCTAAACGGTATGATTTAAAAGTTTTTCTTTAGCTGAGAACACAAATAAATGTACACATAAAAGAAAGTTCATTGAAATATTCTTAGTACAGTGTGGACCCACCGCTAGTTCATTGGAGTACTTTTTACAGTGTGGACATATCGCTATACGCCATTCCACTCTCGTGGCTGAACGTGATCGGCTGCAACTCCTGAAGTGTCTCTTGTTATGTCGTGATACTGTGTAATTTCACACAGATACTTAAATTTACAACTCACTATACCTTACTTTTTGTGCAACTAATGAGAAGAGAAATAAACACCACGACAAGACCCAAGGTAGGCTTATTATAATTACCACATTTTCACCATCAAAGTGACAGATTTCGAACGCAGAGACGAAAAAATCCATGGATAAAGCATATTTCATGATTATTTGTCGCGCCTACATACATCTCAACTAAGCTTTGACAATAGTAAATTTGACGTTCAAAAAAAAAACGAGCACAAAACAAATTGAAAGAAATTCTTTTGCTTAAAAAAAAATCAAATAATAATTTTTAATTTCAACATATAGTATAGTACACTTCCTCCTTACCGCTCGATATCAAAGCAATTTTAAGAAAAAAAAAATTTGTACAAAAAACACACCGGTAAATGAATAGACACGAAATAAAGTGTACTTATAGGAGAGGGGTTTGAACATTAGTTGCGGGACGAGGAGCATTTGACACACATTCTTGGTGGAAACATGAATCCGATAGATTATGAAATATTTATGGAACAATAAAAGTATTTACTCTACAAAAATTAAATAAATTTTTTACATTAGTGCACATTATATTGTCAGCGTTTAAATTTTCATTCCAATCGAGTTATATTTTTTAAAAAAGTCGCGGAGTTATTTGATTGCGTAAGTGGTACGAAAGTGAAAATATTGGGGCGAGTGATTTGCGTTAGTTCATGTCTATGTATATTTGGCGGTCAGTCGTTTCAAACAATTATATTCTAATTCCATTATAAACCATTCATTTTTGTTATATTATGCAATGGATAATCATTTTATGGGGTACGTTGATTATTTTTAGTAATTGCAACATAAAATGTCTAGTAAATACCGCCCTATCTATGTGTCTGACCCTTATCTATGGTCTGACGATCACTGTATTCATAGATAAGAGATATACACTGTATTTCATCTGTATTTATCGCCAACAGAATGTATGACAAGCAGCATTGATCGCATTGCCATGTAACATATGTACCTACAGATTCATCTCACAGCAAACGAACATACTGGCACGAGATTATTACAATTGCTAAACATTTGTGCATTTTAAATAAAGTATATAAAAAAAATTAAAAAATTCAATTTAAAGTTGTATTTTTTTTACTTGACGTTTGTGACAAATGCACACGCGCCTTGTGTAAAGTAGGTGTGACGTACTGCAGATACTACAAAATATTTTTGCCATCAAGTACAAGGTACACCAAATAAAGCGCAACATTGAATAATTAATTCTTTTTTTTTTACGATAACTTAAGTCTATCATTTTGTAAAATTAATAACACCTCGTCATCAACAATATTACAAATTAAACAACTTTTCTTATTTTCTTTTTGTGGAATATAAAAGACATTCATTTTTACTTTCGAAATTTCCAATATTTTTTTCTCTCTTCTCTTTATATTTCTGTATTGTATCTGTATGTATGACACACAAGTAGAATTTGAATTAATTATTACCATTATTTTTTCTTTTATTTTAACTGCAACAATTTAAAAATATTAAAGCATTTATTTATTCATTCATCATTGCTCTTGCTCTTGCTATGAAAAATTTTGTACGACTTCTTCTTAATTTTCCTTTACCTTAAAAAATTTAACCAACAAGTTGTTCTAACTTGTAAACTAAAATCATTAAAAGTGAAGTCAAGCCGGTATAAAAAAAAAAACTTTTTTTATTGCAAGGATTGTGACGCATTTTATATTGGACAAAACGGAAGAAGAATATTAAAAAGATTAGAAAAACATAAAAATGCAATAAAAAACTTCAATCCAAATTCCGAAATGGCTCAACGCGCAAGAATGGGGGGGCATTCATTTGACAAAAATAATTTAGAACTTCTATATAGTTGGGCCAAAGAACGAAAGTTAGACATCTTGGAGAATTTAGAAAATTTTAATAATAAACATCCAAAAATCGCCCATTACATGCCCTCGCTTATCCATTTTAACCCCACCCCCCTTAAACTCCAGACACACCCTTAATTAGTGTTCGAAAATGTTACAGTTGTAACTTTAGTTGAATTGTATTATCGATAATGCGAAAACGTTTAATATAATAAAAACAGTGTTTAACTCAATTTACAAAATAAAAATAATTGCTTAAATATATTTTTATTTTATTTATTTATGATCTATAATATTTTTATTTATATAATATGTGTTAACACACGAGTTTTTTTTCAAATATTAAATACAGTGGTACCTCGGTTTTCGTCGATAATCCGTCCGAAAACAATTTTTGAAATCCGAAAGCGACGAAAACCAAGGCACTTATTTTCATATGAATCAATGTAAATCCATTTAATTCGTTCTAGACACTCTAAAATATAATACATATCAAAAACACATTTTATAGAGAATATATATAGTGATTTTTAATACTGAAAACAATAAGAAATTAATATAAAAGACTAATGATATTATTATTTGGAAGGGGAATCCACGTCCATAAGGACTTAAGGTATCAAGGCACTATCTGGGATCACTTCCCTTCTTGGTATTTTGCCACTAGGAGTAGCGTCAGAGTCAGTGGACCCATGTCGCACGAGAAAGGTGTCCAACTAGGTCTGTTTCTGCCGCCTCTTTAAGATGCGCCTAAAATGGGGCAGGACATTATCATTAAACAAGTTGCAGACACTCTAGATCTAGACGCTCACACAACGAGAAACGACGCGACACTGCGCAGCGCGTGGGTCGCGGTACGCCGACGAAAACCGGAAAAAATTAACGAAAACCGAAACCGACGATAACCGAAGTCAACGAAAACCGAGGTACCGCTGTATGTACATCGACTCACTTGTGGAAATTATCTTTGAAGGTTAGGTCGGTGGTTAAATGAAATAAATGTGATTGGCGTGTGTCGAGGTTTATTATGACAGTATGATATGACACAAGAACAATGAAGACATATAGGATGAATAAATGAATGAATGAGTGAATATGTAGAAGGTGCACGTGTCTTATGAAATGAAATGAATTGGCGGTCTTGCTCGGCGAGCGCGAGCCGGCAACGCTATCGCTAGCTTCGATGCCGACTGAGATGGCGGTGGATATGAATTATGATCGCTACATATCTTATTGCAGCTCCTATAATATTGTTTCAATATAGCATCAAAAATGAAGTTAAAAAAATATCGACTAAACTGAATTCATTCCCGAGCCTGTGAAATCTTTGCATTGGAAAAATTATATATCGATAATTTGGGGGTTCAAGCTGTTTGCGTCTGATCTGCCCGTTCATGCCTAATCTCAATTAAGTGATTCATTTGTGAAAAGTAATAATAAAAGTAAAATAATAATAAAAATTAAAGGTCATTTAACTTCGAGCGGTATTGTTTTTTGATAGATGATTTAGGGACTAAATGAAAGATAAAGAATAATAATGGGACAATTTCGCAAATATTTATTTCGAAAGTACGTAGAAGTAATCTTAACATAATTCCATCTGTGGACAGCAGGTCCCAGCTTTTGATAGATAAGTCAAGACCCTTAAAGCCTAGTCTTAGCCTATAATTGGTAGTTAGAAGGTTAATTAGGAATATATTCATATTTTATTTGATCATTAAACATAAATGTATGTTTTCTTAAAAGCATATTATTTTATTTTTCTTTGTGAATTATTTCTGATGTGTGCATCATCTGAATACTGCGTCAGGAGAGTAGATACATATACCTGAGCACCGAACGTTTTCTCTGATGCAGCGAAAGTCAATCTGAACATAGTTTAAATTTCAAATTATTCTTGTTAAGTTTGCACCATGCTCAAGAATAGAATACTTTGAAGGAAAATGTTATCTGGTAATTGTATTAATTATTTATTATAGTAGTTGTCTGGACAAGACAAAATGGTTTATTAATTGTAATTGTTTAAATGAATGGTTTAAAATGTGATATTTATTATTTTCTACTCCTAATTTAGTCAGATATCAAACCATAAAAAATTGTGGACTAGGTCTATTACATTATGTATTTATATTAATAGGTATAATTAATATGTAGCGATCATAATTCAAATCCACCGCCATCTCAGTCGGCATCGACGCTAGCGGCAGCGCCGCCGGCTGCTGCTACAAGTCGGGCTCAAGCATTCACCGCCAGGCAGTCTCTCCAGTTTAATCGTTTCACAACGGCGGTCTTGCCGGCTCGCGCTCGCCGAGCAAGACCGCCAATTCATTTCATTTCATCAGATACGTGCACCTTCTACATCACTCATTCATTCATTTATTCATCCTGTCTGTCTTCATTGTTCTTGTCATGTCATACTGTCATAATAAACCTCGACACACGCCGATCACATTTAACCACCGTCCTAACCCCCAAAAATATATTTATTGAAATTTAACTGATGTATACGTGAAGCCGTTTAATAATGTACTATGTGAATTGATCTCTTCAACAACTGGTCCACATGAAGCTGGGGAGGGGACTGGAGGAGTGCGTGAATCAGCTGGCCAGTAAAGCGGTGGAACAAATGAGGCAGGACAACTCCCAAACGTCAGACCGAGTCGCCAACCACAACAATGATGGATTCCCTGATCATCAAATGTCAGCATTCATTTATATTTATTATTTATAATACGCATTATGTACGCTTTTCTTTATACGCAATAATTTTACCAGTGCCGTGTTTATAAAATACAATAATTATAATCTATAAACAAAGTTTGCCTCGTATAATTCTTCGAAGATAAACAGATTTATAATCAAATATATTAATTAGAAAGATATACAGATATCAATTTTATCGAAAAATATTGTTGTTGCGCCACTGGAATTCGAACTTGGATCTCTCTCCTAACCGGGGAAGGTGCATTATCCAACTATTTTTATTATTATTTTATATGTATATCTTTCTAATTAATATTTAAAATATCACAGACCTGTGTTCTGAATAATTACAACTACACAATAAGAATGTGTTCTCCTAATAGATTTATAATCATATTATCATTGTACAGAATTAATATTATGTTCCAGGCCGATATTCATTGGCCGCCATTTTGGTTTGACAAATATTTGTCAGTAAGTATTTGGTAGTCGTGGAGAGTAGTTGATTACAATTTATTATGAAACATCCAACGCCTCAACAACGTGTTGAAGACATTAAAACATTTTATCTAAATAACCATTAATGTTGATCGCTATCGTCACATGTTAGCAAACTTCTTGCTGTCCGAATTGGGGCGATTGAGTCTGAAACATGCTATACTTGAAATTTTTTCCGGCCACGTGTCAAAAAGTGGTAATATCGACTGGCCTCCTCGATCACCTGACTTGACAACTCCCTACTATTTTCTGTGGGGATACTTAAAAGGAAAGGTCTTCGCCAATAATAATAACAATTCCATCAAAATGAAATCGCTGAAATAACGCGCGAAGTGTGCGAAAAAATTATGAAATATATGGTTAACCTTTACCATACCATGATATAAAATACCCGAACGCAGCCATGCTGTCAACTCGTGTTACCGTAAATAACAGTTAGAAAAAATGTTTTCATTAGCTTAAATGGCTTTAATGCCACGAATTTATTCTAAATACGGAGCATTCAAATTTGAAAAAAATATTAATAATATAATTTAGAGCATTCATTAAGTCCTATACAATGTGTTCTTCACTCTTATCTCCCTTCATTTAATTAGTGAGAAAGAGATAATTATATTTGTATGTTTGTTGTTCTTTTCACTGTTAAAATAGTGTGTGATCTCTATCTTTCATATCACAAATGGTATTTTTATCAACGTATTAATTTTACAACGGAGTGAATGGAAAAAATAATTGTTTTTGTACGATTCCCTTTTCATAATTGGTTTTTCACTAGTCATTCCTGAGCGCTAACATTTTCTTTAGGATTATCTAAAATATGAATTTTGTAATATTTACCACAATATTACAAGTTTAATTATATATATACTTGTGTTACTGCATGGTTCGGGAAGGGTTAAAAGAGCACGCTGTCGCTGCTAGAGGCGGCCACGTGGCCGATGTCGTATGTCATACATAATTGTAATAAACTAAATAATCAATAAATAAAAATCAAATTAAAAAATTCTGTTTCATTTCCTAGTTATGCAAAAACAACATCGGCTTGGAACATAATATTCATTCAGTAGTTGACATAAGGATTGACACAAACAAGTTTTATTGCAGCGCAAATAAGACGAACCAACCAAACGACGGGCGCCGCGTCTCATCTGACAAAGAGTTTGTGGCTCGAGAGTCCCTGCTAACCGAACTGATGGAGACCCCTCACATCCGCCTTATCTACCGTGTCTTCATTGTCACCTTCATTATACACTTCCTCAACACTGTCATATGTGATCTGGTGGACAGGGGCAGGTAATTGACCAATACTATTAATACAAATCTTTGCACAAGATTCATCGTAAGATAAATATAAATGAATACATCTAATAATAATCGATGCCTTGTGTGGAAAAGCTTATTTTGTAAGGTAGTTGGGTACAATATGAGCTTTCGTAATAATTAGTTTAATATCTTATAAATGAATAATTAAAAGCGGTAATTTGAATTATTTATTATTGCCAATGCTATAAATATAACGTGCTTGATGGTCTAGCTGTAAGGCACTCGCTTACCGGGCAAGTCGTTGGAGCCCGGTCTCGGAAAGAACTAGCAAGTCAGTAGTGTTATGAATAATTAGTCAGCGTCTTGTGTGTTAATAATAATAATTGTCTTTCGAAAATATTTCAGCATCGACATAGGTTTTGGCCTGATACACTTTGCGTTTGGGAAGATGGGAACTGTGCTGTATATATGGACTTGTATGCAGATGGCATCCCTGCTGCCCCATCCATTGCTGACGCTCTGGGCCACAAACCGTCAGTTCCTACTTCAATTTGGTAAATATCTTAGTGCCGGTTGTTGGATCAGTATTAAAATTTTACCATAGTAAATTTTTACCATCCCTGTGGTAAAAAAAAACATGTGCAGGTTGTTTAAACGTCAAGTTTACTATTGACAAAGTTAATCCCACCTAATAGTGTAGCAAGGTCAATCATCAAATATCTGATAATGTCGTCAAATTTGATTTATTTTATATATTCAGCATTGGAAATAGATACATAAAATTGTATGCTCTATCCATGAATTTATTTAGTCACTTTTCTTTCGAAAAATCTTCGGTCTATGTGCTAATATGAATTCAACAGCGAAATCATCATCGGACGAACTCTCATCACTAAAATAGCGGGATATTGAATGAGTCACTGTCTTATACTGTAACGTATCAATGTAACGGATGACTTTTGAAACGGCTGTTGAAGAGTCGGCCATTTTTAACTAACGATTTACGGTTTTTCCCATCCGATATTAGAGGGTAAAATTAGTTAACTATTGAATGTACTTTCGATGAGTAAATTTTTTTCACCAAAGATCCAACAAACCGTTTTCGCAAAAAAAATTAATTAAAGTACTTTAGTGAAAAGTTTACTAGCGATCACACAACCGACCCAGAGATCATAAAATTATATATTTTTGAATATTTAAATTAATATTTCCAGGTTACAAGGTTGTACAAGTTTGGGATATCGCATGGCTCTGCGCATTTATTGCATTTCAAGTCACGCTCTTGGTGCTGCCTGTCATTGCTATACTCAAATACAATCTTCCCATAGTGTCTTCATTCATAATTTTGTTGGAAATGGTGAGATTAGCTTGGCTTTTTATAAAAATAAAAATGAAATATTACTTGAATATTTCTAGTCTCCTAAGACAAGGATCTCAACTCAACTCAAATGACCTGCCCCATATACAGTCAATTTATTTATTTCAGTTTTGACATTTAACTGACACTGAATTTAAAAATACACCAACCTCTGAATGAATTTATGTTGCCCGAGCCTACAAAATTATATAAGTGAACCTTTCATCTCTTGGAGATTTGTGTATGCTAAAATAAATTTAAATGTTTTTGTTAACATGTTTTATAACACACTAAAACTATTAAAACACACTATTTTTTTCTTCTTCAACATTAGAAAAACTACTTTGTGACCTCATTTTATATAAATAATTAGACAAAATACTTTGTTTAAACCACTATTTATTGATTATTCAACATGTTTCAATACCTATAGTATCTTCTTTAGGAAACAATGTACACTGAATTAATTTATAGACCCCCGATTTTATTAAAATATCATCCTTATCCTTGTTATTTAATATGTAATTATTTAATTTAATTTGGGATATTTTTTATAATTGAATTTGAAGAAAGATTATTTAAAAACACGATTTTTCTCCACTTCTTCCCACTGTCAATAATAGGATTATTTTTATTGCAACTTGCAGAAATTTCGATATTAGAATTAAGGAGTACTTGAAATGCCTAAATAGCAAACAACTATTCAAAATTTTCCAATCACCTTTTGGAAACAAACCATTCTTTTGAGGGTTTAGCCATACAAATACTAGGGGTTTACAGTTAGATAAATTTGAAATTTTAGAAATAAGAAAAAGTGTTAATAGTAAGTTAAATATTATAAATAACCAAATCATCTTTGCAAATAGTCACCTTTTAAATTTGTTTTCATATTAGTTCTTACTTATTCACCACTTTATAGTTTTGTTTTTATCTATGCTTGAATTTTTAATTTCAGTATACATTGTTTCCTGAAGAAGATACCATAGGTATCGAAACATGTTTCCCTCACTGATTAGCTCATCTCATTGCCGCTGTACTTATTTTTTTAAATATGTAGATATTTTGATTGAATTTATTTTCTAATCTTTAAGTGATCAATCAATTTATGATTTCGGTTTATCAGCTTTCAGATCAGTATTCCACCGACATAATTTCGTTGTAAACACAAAATACAAATTCGTATTTTGCCGATAACTAAGAGACTACTAATTCGTTGAAACAAATAATTATCACTTTAAATGTAAATAATAACATGTAAACGGCGTGAACACAAAACAATAAAGCTGAAATTGACGTTTGAAAAGAAGAAGGATTTACAGTAATGCAGTAAAGCCTAAAATTTTCGATATAAGCATTCTGTTTAATCAATTAAATTTTTGCTCTACTAGGGTAAATAATAGGCAGTAAATATTGAATACAGATTCGGTTTGTGATGAAGATCCATTCGTATGTGCGCTCGGTGAGTCCCCGCGCCCTGCACCGCACCACCGCAATCATCCCTCTGCCGCCCTTCTCTTGTTACCTGTATTTTCTATTTGCGCCCACTCTGATCTACAGAGACTCCTACCCAAGGTGAGCATATTATTGTCTTACTACAACCCCATAGTCCCTCAGAATAAATCATTATTTCCAACAATCTTACATGGTATTTATATTATGTTATAAAATATCTTAAATGGATATTATTATATTACAATGGAAATTATTTATTATGAAGTTAATTTTAGAGTTCCCATGTTTTCACAACCATTAACACTTGTTTACGCGCCTTGTTACTTCGATTGGCACCACTGGGTTTCCTGGTTTATAATAATGTACATGTGTGTGTGAGTATTGCCACCTTTTTTCGGAAGCTAAGAAGGTAACCAGACAAGCGCCATTCTTATTACATCCCGTGCTTCGACCAGTCCAGCGGTCCAAATAAACCACCAGTGCGCGCTTCGGTCGGTCGAATTCTAAAAAAGACAACCCAGGTAAAAGAACAACCACTTCGGACCAAAAAGACAGCAAAATTAAAGAGGTTAGTGCAGTTCATATATCATATGTGTGATTATTAATCGGAAACCTGGGAACCAGCTATCGAAGGCGTTTACATAAACAACACTATTGACCAAGTATTAGCCTGTTACTGTTAAATGACTGAACTTTTATTTTAAAGACAAATATTGTGCACATATTGAACTTTTAATATTTAATCGCAAATTTATATTGATTAGCGGCATTTCTTGGAAAAAAAGCATTAATGGGACATTGAAATACAAGCACGTGACAGATGTACTTCATAGTTCCGCCACCTTAGAAAGTTAGTGCATTTTAACAGGCTAAAAAATCCAATGGCAATTAAAAAAATTGATTTTATAAAACTAGTTTCTAAATTATTGATTGTGTGTGGATCAATGAAAATTAATAAATATAAACGCCGGTTAATTGGGGCAGCCGCTTATTTGGGCCAAATCTCAAAGAACGGAAACCAAACTAAGGTAAACTAATAGTAATTTACATAGGTTAATTAGAATGACATTCCGCGTAATTGGGATGGTAAATTACAATTACAGATTACAATACATAAGTTTAAAAATTATTAATCAGTTCGACAAAAGTCAGAGAGATGAGTGCAAAAATTTCCCTTTTGCAAGAAATACAGTTTGTCGCTGACAGTTGGTGAGCTATAAAAACCAACACCATATAAAATCTTTAAGTCTTTAGATATTTCCGAAATTTTGAGCGATGAGGGGGGGGATGGAGGGACATGTTAGAAGTTATATTGTCAATTATCAAGAGTTTTCGACAATAGATAACAATTTACCATGAAAATAAAGAATTAGGATGCAATTGTTGAAGCATTAAATCAAAACATCAAAAATTAGAGGAAGAAGACGTTGATGATTAATATCCAACTGTGGCTGTAAGTAACCAGGAGAAAAAAAAATTATAGCCTGGTTACAGCGTTATTTTACGCATTCAAAGAAAAATTTCATAATTTAATTTTAAGCTCGCTTCGGTTAATTGGGCCAAAATTCCTAGTCACAATGTGTCCCAATTAAGCAGAGTCGACTGTATAACGTTTAAAATCCTAAAGAGCCCAAATATTATTGTGTATACATCAATAATTAATTATGTTTAACGTAAAATAATGTTGGTAACCGTTCATACATCCCTTCCCACTATTTCCTTATCATATCCTCCGCATGTATTAAAGATATTATTCGTTATTATTCCCAACCACGTTAAGTGAATAAAATATTCTGTAGGATGGCTTTGATAGGGGGGAGGGAGGAATGCACAACTTAAGTTATATCCTTAACAAAAGCAATGATCTTGAATATTTTGATTCATTTGGTACATTCAGTACCAAATTACTATGAAAGATTATGCCAAATGGCTTTATAAGGTCCTATTATGATACCAAGAAGCCGGTCGGCGCGGGCGGCTCGCTGCGCCAATTGATAAATATGATCGGCTGAAATATATTTGTTGTAAAATTTTTGTTTTTCATTATTTATTTACATAAATGATCGGTATTTTTTCATACGGGACAAAAATAATTTCATTATATAAATTCATTTTTGTATGAAAAATTCATGGTAGGGAATTAATTTTGAACAAAATTTCGACGTCATTTTTCGGTATAATGGGGTTCGTTTTAACGAGGTTTAACTGTAGTGTGATAAAAGTATATGCATAATTGGTTACAGAACAGGACACACGAGGTGGGGGGTCGTAGCAGTCAGATTGTTAGAGATCGTTGTCATCATATTCTTCAAGAGCTTTCTTTACGAACACACCTTCATTGCAAATTTTTCCAACATCGGGAAAACAGGTGAAGTAAGTCAGATAAGTAACCAGTGCCTACTGAAATATATATATATATTTTTATTAAATTTGAGTTCCCTTTATTTTTTACTTGCTTTTTCTTATAAGAATTTGTTAACAAATATAAGTACGTAATCATAATTACAAGAGATATCATAGACATAAGAAATAATATTAACTGTAAGAGTAATAATAACCATTCTTTTGATATTTTTGTTGTTGTTATTTAGACATCTCAAGTGTTCATTAATTCTATTCAACTATTCAGAATTTTCCAATCATTTTTTGAAATCAAACCATTATTTTGATATTAACAAGGGTTTAGAAATTATACATACAAATACTAGGGGTTTACAGTTAGATAAATTTGAAATTTTAGAAATAAGAAAAAGTGTTAATGTAAGCTAAATATTATAAATAACCAAATCATCTTTGCAAATAGTCACCTTTTAAATTTGTTTTCATATTAGTTCTTACTTATTCACCACTTTATAGTTTTGTTTTTATCCTTGCTTATATTTTTAATACATTGTTTCCTGAAAAAGATACCACATGTATTGAAACATGTTGAATAATCAATAAATAGTATTTTGTCTAATTATTTATATAAAATGAGGCCTCAAGAGTAATTTTGCTAATATTGAAGAGGTTAAATATAGTTAACTGAAACAGAAAATCTTTTGCAAAAAAAAAAAAAAAACTGATGCAGTCTTACTAAACCAGTTTGCCGGCGCAATCTTTATCAGTTGATCTGAAATTGCATAATACGAGGGCCAAGTAAAAAATAAGGTTCCTTACGCTGTACACTCGCCACGCGAGATGCTAGGCGAAATCCGGCAACACCGCCTTGATTGTTGGTCCCTTAACTACATCCCCACTACCGGGAGCAAACGCTGCGACGCTCAGTAAAGGCCTGACAGCCATCCGCTATGGAACCCGCCATCGCCGTTACCGCCAGGTGTGAAATCCGTTCGGTGATTCGATTTTTAAACGCGAAGAAGCTTAAACCTGTTGAAATTCATCGACAGTTGGAAGAAGTTTATGGCACAGCTTGCATCAGCGTCCAACACGTCCGCAAATGGTGCAGGGAGTTCTCCGAAGGACGCACAGACGTCCACGACGAGCAAAGGAGTGGGAGGCCATCGGTGTCGGACGAAGTCGTGGCGAAGATTGAGCGCATTCTCCTCGAAGATCGGAGAGTAACGCTTCGGGAGCTTGCTGTCCAGGTTTCTGAGGTTTGTGAAAAAACCATCGACAACATTTTGACCGATAAACTTGGTTATGCACCACGACAACGCTTGCCCGCATGTCTCTCGACAGACCACCGCCCTACTGGACAAATTCGGCTGGAAATTGCTTGACCATGCCCCCTACAGCCCTGATCTTGCTCCCAGCGACTTCCACTTGTTTCCGAAATTGAAGCAACACTTGGGTGGACAACGCTTCAATACAGATGAAGAGGTGAAAGAAGCGGTCACCAAGTTCATCGGCGGCCTAGCGGCGGAATTCTTCGAAGCGGGTTTTCAGAAGTGGATAACTCGTCAGGAAAAATGCATAGAAAAATCAGGAGACTATGTAGAAAAATAGAATAAAGTACAAGCTTTCAGATGGTTTACTTATTTATTGCAATAAAAAATACCTTATACCTGAAAAAAATGTAGGAACCTTATGTTTTACTTGCCCCTCGTATGTTATTCCATCACACTTGACTTAAAGCTGCCTGACTTGATTCACATTATGTAGATTTACTAATCAGGAGCTACCAAAATTTGGTAACACATTTATGTACAGAATGACTTAAAAATCCGAAACTTAAAAAAAATTGCTAAATATTTTCACTTTGAATCGAACTGCATAGTTATTATATGTCATTATAACCAGTATTTTCAAAATAATTATTTATATTTTTGTCACAGTCGTGACCTCATTAGATCCGTGCTCGTTACAGGTGAGTTGGGCATATTTGAAAAATTCATCAACAAGAGTAAAAACATATAGCGTAAAATAGAGAATATTAATAAGTAGATATGTATAATGGTATTGCAGAAAAATGTACAGAATTGTTATTTTATATAGTGGTATACTCTATTCAGTTAAAGATATAACACATATAGCAGTTATAACTAGACTTGCATCATAGGCCGGCTTTGTTAGTTGATGTAGGTACTGAAGTACTCTGTTGGTCTGCACGAAATGCAATCTTTACAACATTATTTTATATGTAACAGAATCATTCAGTTTATTACTTTTGTTTATTTGGAATGGTGTTTTATTAGGCTTTAAGACAACAGTTGAATCGTGTTTTAAAACGACCCAATCACAAGGAATCATCAGCAAATTATCCCATATCATGTAGTCTCAGACAAATCAGATAAATATATACAGAATCATTACTTTGAAAAATTTACTTTGTGGTGTTGAGTGAGATATGGCTACTTACATATAAGGTTTCATTATGAGGAAAAATATCAAGAGCAACCCTACATCATTTTTAAAAAGAACGCATTATTGTGAAGTTGTAGTTTTTCAGAACAAAGTTCTGTGATATTTTTAATACAAATTAAATGTATCAATTAGAAAGATATAATATGTTCTGAAAAACAATAAAAATGAATAAATTAATTCATTCTAGCATCTCCTATCGGTTTTTACTCAAAGGTGTTTGAGATTCCGTACATGTAAAGTAGATTGCTTTCAAATAATGGAATGACAGGCGTATCAATTTGAAAGTGCAACATATAAGTTCGAAAACTTGTCGTTATATTACTATGGTGCCGTGGTATAATAGGTCAGCACACCTCCCCGGATAGGAAGGGTTCCTGGCTCGAGTCCGGGTGGCAACAAAAATATTTTTTCGATAAATTGATTTTATCTGTTTATCTTTCTAATTGATACATTTAATTTGTATTAATCCTATATAATTTATCATAGTCCTTCTAAAAGTGGTAATTTTGTATTTCGCACACCTAGATCAAAACTAAGACAACTCAAAAAAACAATAATTTTGAGTTATTATTGTATTCGGATACTCTGTCATATACGCAAATAACTTAGCCACAGTTCTCGAATTTTAGGATACATTTATGACCTAAAATATTATTTGGTTTCATAACATTAGTAACAAAAAATTAATAAAAATGTTTTGATTTTTTTGTCTACTGAAAAATTACTTTTTAAGTTGTGTTAGTTTTGATTTAGATATGCGATATGATAAATTAAAATCTCGATTTCATTGTTCTATCTTTTCTCGTGTAGGTGTTAGAAGTTAAGCAGTTTGTCCCGCTAATATTTGGCTCTATGCTGCCAAGCCTTATGATACTGCTGTGCGGCTTCTACCTCTTGCTGCACTGTTGGCTCAACGCCACCGCTGAAGCGCTCAAGTTTGCTGATCGTCAATTCTACACGGTATGCACTCTATTTCAGTTTTTCAATTAGATCAAACGAACTTTCGAGATATTACGCAGAAATATTACTATATTTCTCATCATTTAGATGATGGCTGTGATTGTACATAATATGTATGAAAAATTTCCGACCTCAACATGAAGATGGCAGCACTCGTCAACAAAAGTTGAGGAACATGTTTGCACATGCTTTGATAAATACTCACCAAAATTTCAGCCATTTTGGACGCGCAGTTGTTGTTTGACAATCGTTTGAGTGAGTGTTTTTGTGAAAATACTTAAAAAAGAACATATTAAAATATTAAATCTAAATATAATTACGAAAATGCACAATCAGATTCTTCCGATTCGCATTCGTCTTATGTCTCGTCGTCTTCATAACTGTTTTCTTCACTTGGAGGCACATCCCCGGGAGTAGAAGATGTTTTGTTTCACTCGAGAATGTCTTACTTTATTTCTAATATAATTTTAATCATTTTCATTAGATATAAATCTAGACCAGTAATTTGGGAAGATGTTTCGGGATCCGTGAAGTAACTTTTTACTGTGTTTCCGAATCCTGCCTTTGGAATGTCTACAAGAAGGCTCATCTATTCCTTAAATCTTTGCTGTATCGTTTTTTTGTTTTCGTTTACTACATATTTGTCTTAATTGTTTTGGCCTGCCATTTCTTTAAGGTTTAATAAGCTTAATGAGGTAGTGACTCGAAGAACCTAATTCTTGCATGGAGTATTGAGAACCTGAATCTGGATTCTCTTTGTTTTTATTATCGAGATTATTAAAGTCTTTAGATGTTAAATTGCAAATGTAGCACCTCATCATTGGTAACATTTCATACCTTCCCATCAGGGTCGTGTGGTGCATACAAGCAAAAAAGCTGTGCATAACTAAAAATTCTGGAAAACAAATATTTTGCAATTAGCACCATCTGTGTACCAGTAGAGACTTTAATTGCTTAGTTCTAAAAACTCACCGCTGTACTTACGGGGCTCTTTTTTTATTCGCCAAATCGTGCTATTTACATTACTCAGTTCTGTCTTTAAGCTAGTGAATTACTCAAGTCATATAAATGGCTATTTACTGAATTTACTTTACTTACTTTCGGTTGATCCAATTTGTATGGAGTCATTACCTATGCTGTTTATTAACAGAATAACATTAGAAAGGGTTACAATTGTGTGCAAATCATTGAAGTGTCTACTTTCTCTTTTACTAATTCGCGAATTTTACTATCTTACTGTTTTTAACCTGTTGATTTCATGATTGTTCTTTAAAGTTGGTGCATGGATTGGTTTTTAATTTGAGAAAAACAAAAAGCAATTGGCTGAACTAATTCCTACGTTAACCTTTAATAAAAATAATTATTTCCTTTAGTTACTACGTAAAGTATTTTCAAACAATAAATTAATCATGTTCAGTCATAGAAAATGTTCTTAAAAACGTCCACACATTTTTTATATGGGTAAGAAAATATTATTTTACGTTAAAACTTAAACTTTAAAAACACTATTAATAGTACTCTAAAATTACAAATAAATACATGGTAGGGTCGTATAAACGAAGGATTCATTTTGTCTAAACGTTGGTTAAACGAAAGTTCATAATCCTATGTATAACATAATATATTGTATTACATATATTATATATGATTGTATAATATCATTGGTAACAGCATAACCTAAATCTATACCTACTATATGCCACTGCTTCCCATTCACCATTGTCGGCAATAAAATGTGATTTATGGAAACAATTTCACTGGGTGTTTCAATTTCAGTTTTCTTTAAGGTTCTGATTTGATTTACAATATATTGAATTTTTTAAATCGAATGCCTGCAGTAGTGATGAGCTCAAAATCACGAACTGTGAGTCAATCACTGATATTTTTGAGTCACACTCACTATCAGTGATTGAATATCTGGTAATATTGTGATTCGTGATTCTTTTTTTGTTGTTAAATATTCAACTGATTTTCTGATGCCGCCGTCCAAATCGATTATCACTTGAATCAGCGCCATCTATTGGAATCTGTTGTTGATAATGTTTTTGCTAACTTGCTGAAAACTTAATTATATTATGTTGGTATTTTCATTTTACATTTTGTAGGTGTATGTGCAGCTATTTTCTACCACCAAAATTTTTTTAAATACTTTTATTGTTTTTAATTTTTTACAAGATAATTATTATAATAATAATTAAGTTAAAGCCTTCTTTGTGTTGTAATTAGTGGGATTATATTTGAATAAGCTTCATGATAATTTATATTTTTAATCTTATAAAATTGTTTTAATATAATACTTTCTCTTTTTATATGGGATTATAGAGTTAACATTTTTATGGAGCCATAATTTCTGTTGTTATCTGAGTCATGACGTCATTATTAAACAAGCACAATCTAATAATTTATTTTTATTTTAAAAAAATTTTGGATTATTATAAGTTATTTAAAAGTTTTTTTTTTAAAGTTAAAAATTTTTTTATTACAAAATATTATTTTTTTTTTAAAGTTTTTTGTTATAAGTTTTTTTTTTATAAGTTTTTCATAAATTTTTTTTATTTCGTGTATTGCGTTATTGTGCGGCGCATGCGCATTAATAATGAAACTGTGATCACAGTCACAGTCTTCAATCACTGATATTGTCAAATAACAATCACAATCACACCAATGAGTTAAAAGTAGCATTTTTTCTCATCACTAGCCTGCAGTATCTAGTTGATGATGGCGCTAAATTATGCCATATTATTTTTTCTTGGCTGCTGATATATGTTCGCGTGTACTGCTTTAAATTGTTTAATGGCACAAATCACTCTTGAAGGGTGGATTGCCTGTTTAACAGTAGAAGAAGATATATGTTTGCAGTCTCAAAGGAACAAGGGAACTTTGAAATATAATGGCTCACTGTCAGTGTTGTTTTGGAATTTTATTTAAAATTGTAACTGCTGGGATCCACCACAACCTCATTTAATTATAAGTTCAAAATTATTCATTTCTTCTTTAGAACAAATTTCTATTACTTCTTCCAAATACTTATGTAGTCGTGAAGAAGTATAGTCGAGAAGCCTCAGCCCATGTTTCATTTCCCCGCATCGACTCGTCTATTGGATAGCACTCTTTCTTCGCAAGTTTTATTTGAGAATAATAACGGTAATTGCTTTTATTAGCACTGTGAATTAATTCATATTGTTTCCTTGTAAAATCGCCTTCCACAAATATAGCCAACGCCTCTGATGGCGAATGTGTTTTCACTTGTTTTTCAGCAGAAACAATAATTTTTCTAAACTTGGAAGATTTTGTTGGTGTGATTGTTGTCTTTTATGATTTTTGAGGTGGCATAATTTCCCTCGGAACGCTAGCTCATATGAGTTGTATAGGTCAACTCATCAGCAGATACATGCTCTCTCAAGTCTGTTGTTTTATGTCGCTTGCTTCGATCACTTGATTCTCTGAATTATGTTGTTGGTTAATCCGGTTTTAGTGTAATCCAACTGGCTAATTTTACGGAGCCCTTGAACCATTGTACATTTTTCTTCAAAAAACGCTCTTCCTTTCTATTAGCGGCTGCCCATTTCTGCCGAAATCTAGACTTAAAATGTCGTAATACATGTCTTAATGAATAACAATTTAGTAATCGTTATTCTGAATGCCCAGATAGTTCTGGGCATTCAGTGACATCAAACAGTTTGTCTTCCATGAATGCTAACTTTTCTTCCAAATTATTATCTGAACAGCATCATAAAGTTAATATAATGTTTTTCTTGTCATCTTCTTAATCCTACCTGAAGATTTCGGGAAACCGGAATTCGGAAGGACTGCTTGCCTTACCTTGCATATGACGCCTCCGCAAATCCCCATGGTGGCCACCGAAAATCACACAAGAAATGGCATGCGGATGAGCCGATCTCCACTCCCAATTGAATACGGCGATGTCACAAGTTCACCCACAGCACAAACAAACAATATCACTGTGCACACAAATCACAGGATCACAAACAATACAGTGCTGGTGCACTGGAGCTGAAAGGACCACACCGCGAATGCTATCGCGATCGAACACAAATCGGTCAAGTTAACGTCTGCTGGCGTCAAAGTCACATTTCACACTGAAGAGATGAGCATGAGGAAATGTATAGATGGTAATTTGGACGCAGAATGTGTCAATAACATCGGTCGTGGCTGATTCGAAAAGACCCACCAAAAGTGTATTTACGAATTCGGAACGATGCCTATGTATCAAGCGCATTCAGACAATTGAAATAAGCTGTGTGTTATAATATATTTTGAGAAATAAAGCGAAATTTAATATTTATTTGACAGTATATTTATGACATTAAAATCTGAATAATAATTGTGAGATGAATATACATATTTAATTTATTTCAATTTTTTTGCAGAAATTCTAGTTAAGTACAGCTTCTTTCAAAGTACTGACTGCACGCCGATTCCACGTTAATAGTCTCACGTTAATCGGACGTCACCAAGATTTTCCGATTATATATTATTTAGTAAGGCCAGTGATGATAAAATAATAAATCTGGTGGCCCTCAATATTAGCTGGATCAACGGTCTCAGCTGACTCCAGTTTTGTAAATTTCCTGTATTTTGACCTCGATTTAAAGGATCACCTTTCACTTCTCTTACAAAATCCTTCCATACTTTTTTTGTAAAATCAAATTTCCACTTTTTGTCACACAGAATGTAAATGCTTCATTTCAGTAGAGATTGTTTCGAAAATGTTAAATATATGGATGGAATACAATAAAAATAAAAATTGAGTCCCAAAACTCAGTGTGTAATTAAAAAAATTAACTTAAATTTCTACTAATTCCTTTAAACTAACCATTTACTTCATTTAGTACAAAAGATGCACGTCCACCCTGTACTTTAGCACCAAAAATACACATTGTCTTGCTTCCCATTCTGACGATATAGTGGACGTATACCAAAATTTATTTCCATTCGTCTAATTACAAAATATATTTTTAATATACAGGATGCAGTAAAACCGATTAAGCAATTTTGAGAAGTTATAAAAAAGTAATAGGGGTATATAGAAAAAAAGTTTTTATTTTCAAAGTTAGCAGTCAATGTAATAATTTTTGAAAATAATGTCCTCAAAATGGCGGCTGCACACTGTTGGAGACGATCTCTGAAGTTTTGTACAGCTTGTTCAAACATATCGCGAGATATGGCGTTAACTTAGCTCAGGTAGGTACCAGTTTCCTCAAACTGCCTAAACCAGGGCCGAATTGTGTTCGCATTAGGAACGGTATTGATGCGCAAAATGTTGAACTGTCGCCGAAAAGCTCTTTGCGTCGTGATCACAGATCGGTTGTTTTCAAAATCTGCACGCACGGCAAAGCCCTGATGTGCTCTGGTCCAACACATGTTGGCTACTGAAATGGGGTCACCGACAGAACAGAGGGAGACCACGTACATATATTTTAGTTATACTAATGTTTGAATAATAAAATATGACTTTTTCCGATAGGATTGGTGGAACCAGTCGAACTACGGCAGCTTCTTCCGAACGTGGAATGTAGTAATACATGACTGGCTCTACACATACATCTACAAGGATGTGCTGATCCTTACCGGCAACCGTCTCCTTGGCACCTTGCTGGTGTTTGAACTTTCTGCGATTATCCACGAAATCGTTCTTAGTTTTATCTTCGGTTTCTTCTATCCTGTACTACTGGTCATGTTTGGGGTCATGGGGGTGCTGATAGTTTTCTTGACGAAACAATCCAACTCTTCAGTGGGGAATATCTTCATGTGGTGTTCGCTGGTCGTAGGAAACAGTATCATGTTCAGTCTGTACTGTGCGGAGTACTATGCCCGCAAGAACTGTCCGGCATCAGAAGACACGGGGCCATGGGACGCCCTAATACCGCGGTCATGGTCGTGCCACCACAACACATTCTGATCGAAAATTTCACTATCCTATGTTTGTTAGTTTGACAAATCAAATTATTTGCAATACTTTAGTACAAATAATTTGTTGTGTAAAGAATATTTCGTCTACAATATAATATTTTAAAGATTATGTAAAATTGTAATTAAACATCAAACAAATCGTATTATTTTCTCGATCCCGCTGTGGGTTATCCGAAAATATTACACATTACTAAGCTAGACAGATGCATACTGACTTTTACCGCCAAATTTCCGAGACGTGATAGTAAAGTTACATACATGCATTTAATTTGAATTAAACTTTACTACCTAAGGGCCGGTTGTGTGATCAGTGGTAACTTTTTACTACATTAAAAAAGTTACCAAAGTAAAAAGTTACTAATGATCACACAACCGGCCCTAACTTTGACAATGCACTATTAGTACGGAGCAATCAGCTATTCCGTGACTCAAAGTTAAGTTAAGAGCAAAGTTTAATTTAGTTGAGTTAAGTTAAGTTTTAATTTACACGCACCCTTACAGTTAAAAACCTACATCTGAGAAAAAGCAAGGTCAGTAAGAATATCGTACGGTACTATTGGTAATGCAATGTTAATTACGATTGAATGATGTTAAAGGGCGTGGAGCAAGCAAATTAATTTGTTTACCTTGGCAAAGTTACTCGGGAATGGAATGAGGTAATTGTCTACTGTAAACAATACGTTGAGAAATATGAGACCTCGAAAGAATCGAGTTAAAATATTATTATAAATGTACTCAAACGAAATTTGGAAATTGTAAAGAATCGTGATCGTTAATAATTTATTTAATTATTAAAATATTACATGTTAAATATCTGCCTCACCAGGCTTTGCCAGTGCTGAGGCAAATATTTTACATGATTAATCAATAATCATATTTTACATAGTTTGTTCGGGAAATCATAAAATATAAATTAAGAATAATGAAAGAAAAAATAAAAAAGGGAAATAATTTTTTAAATTATAAAAACAAAGGAGGAAGGAAATGAAGCAATATTTGAAAATGAAAAATATGTAGGATAATACTTACCTGAAATTTGTTAAAATAAATGTTGTAAGTGTTGAAAATTAAAATAATACAAGATCAAATGTTAGAATATTAATTAAATAACAAAAAAAAATTTAAGAAGACTAGGCTTAATTGTGTAAGCCTAACAGCAAGCAAGCAATTAGCTGACTACAAATTTATTTGTTTTATTTATTTATTAATTTACACCCTTACGGGCTTTTGCAAAATTGATAAGGTATAAAAAAAAACATGAACAGCTGCACAAGTAGCATGAAATATATATATAAAAATAAAAATTGATAAAATATATATATGTGGCGGCTCGCGCGCATCGTCCAGATGTTCCTCGTACTGTCAATTCGTGGTATTGCACCATCTCACGGGTACAAAGCGGAAACGTTCGAGAAAGGCCGGACTGCGCCGTCCGGCGGGCATGACACACGTGCACCACAGATGTGCACCAACACATGCAGCGGAAGAAGCGGTCGGCCAAACAATCGGCGCTGAGTACCCGAACCGATCGGACCGCAGATACGCATCCCGACTCACCTTTCACTAACCGTACATCGTTTTTCCATCTGTGTTGTTTCTTGCACTCGGTAGCTTCTCTCCGATGAGAACAAACATGGGTGAATATAAATGGTTTTCACGAGAACACGAACCAACCTTCCCACATATATATAAAAATAGAAATTGATAGAATATATAGCTTTAAAAAAAATGAAAAATAAGCCAAACAAGCTATAAAAAAAGTTTAACACAGAATGGCTGAGTATCAAAATAAATTTTGATCAAAACATCACTCTTATATTTAAACATTGAATATCGGAATATATCTACAAGACCAAAACCGTTCCCAAGCCTCGTGTAGTCTTTGTGTGGGTGCATTCCTATAATAATTAGTATATTATGCATTTACATGGAACAGCGCTGACGACCTGGTACTCTGCGCAAGGACGTGGTATACAATCAGTTCAGTTAAATTAAGGGCGTCCAGCATGCCATTTACTATTTTAAATAAAAATAATAATTCTTCTTCACGACAAGTTATTTAGTGCTCATTAGAAAATCATAATTAAATTGTTCAACGGATATACACAGTTGAAGTTAATAAACCTTCAACATTTATATTGAACCATTTCAAATTTTAATTAACCTTCTCACATCCAAAATCGGACGAAATGTTGCTTGACAATGATTATGCGAACTTTAATGATCCAATCTAAACAGCCAGGTCAACATTCCTGGATCATTTGATTTCATTAAAACATTTGTTCTTCTCCTGTTCATCAAAATTAGTAAAGAGAGGAGTATCTAAATCTTTCTTTATAACGGTTGTAGGTTACATTGAATAAATGTACATCCTTCAGATGAAATACACAGCGTTTTAACATAAAATAATACATTCAAATCAGCGTGCCGTTAGAAATAGTCAAACGGCGACGAGGATAAATTCTAAAAATATAAAACAAACAAAATCGCGCTTGCGCTGATTCAGAAACAAAATAGTTGAGTGGGTAAGGCATTCCTATCGTCGCAAACACTTTAGAAAGGACAATTCAGAACAATTACACTAAGTTTATATATAAACCTAGGTCGACGTTTCGGCACGGTAACGCGTGCCATTGTTCTTATTATGCTACAACCGTACTATAACTTTACAAGTTCGGTTGTGCCGCAACTTTTTGAGGCAAAGCCTTGATAATTGCACGTATCAACGTGCTGAAACGTCAGCCTATGTTCTCTCAAAAATACGATCTGACCTAGAAGTGACACGAGTGTTCGCAGAAACCATAAATTAAACGCACGCACACACATATAGATAAGTGAGAAAATAAGTAAAACTGAGTTGAGTGTTAACAGAAAGAAAGATGAAATGTTTACTGTGACAACTGTCACTTTGTGTATGAATGTATGTGTGTGTGTGTTAGCCATGGAAGTGTAAGGATGAGTGGGGAGAGGCGAGCCTTGTAAGTCGTCGCATCAGTTGGGAGCTCTCTCTCATCACAGCTTCTTCGCATTATTAAGACTATCTCTGATGTGTATATATGATGTTAACTGTACTTACGTGTTGTAATAAATGTATAATTGTTACCTGAAAATACTGAGTTTCTCTTACAAGGAAAGGAATCCGTACCTGAGATAATCACAAGACAATAATCAGAGGATAGAACACCAAGAGAATTTGTGGTAAAATGAAAGTTATTACATTTACCTACTTATGAGACACAAATACGATGATTTCAATAACATGCCGACTATTTTTCAAACTCAGCTAAGCCTTTGTGCCATAAAAAATGTACATAGCTGAGTCAAAATACTAATTTTAATAAGTATTGTCATCAGAGTCACTCGATCCGTCGAAAAGATTAATATTTAGTGAACTGAAAGAAACGTAAGTCTTAATTAAAAAATAAGAATTTAAAAAACATTTATCTTGTCAACAACTTTTTATATAAATATGTATATAGGTGTATGTTTAATTAATCATACTATATATAAGTACAGTGGTCTGCCATGTTAATAGGATACAGGTTTGGGTGAGCTATTCTCGTACTATGTATGAGCTAAATGTAGCAATACTTATAAAAAATTAAAAGAATGTACTACCAGTAATTAAAAAAAACCGCCGCTGCCTAAAAAATAACAACTTCTCGGAATTTCAATCCACATAATTGAAACAAACCACTCTTTCGATAGTCATAGACTAAAATATCTCCACTCGGTACCTTATAAAGGATTATTAATTAACAATTTAGAAACTGTTGAAATACAAAAGAATTTAAATTCGGAAAAAACACTAATGAACAACATAATGTTCCCTAATACTTCACCTTTACTGTCCATACTTCTATTAATGACTGAAATCTCCTCTCTGTTCTCAAACTCCGCCCCATTGCCTGAATAAACTACAATACTGTATTTAGTTTAGTTATCACCTGATAATGAGAGGGACTGCACCTCGAAACTAGTAGTGACAGTAACACATCACATGTGTGTGATACAAAGTTTACTAGTGAAAATAAGTAAATAGTAAATATCTATTTTTAATTTGGCGTAACATGTTTTACTTATCGCAGACCAGGTTCTTAAATTAATTGATATTTTGGATTTTTCAGAATAATTTGATATTTTTAAGACTTTTTTCTTAAATTGAACATATATTAACGTACTGTAATGTGAATGCATAATAAATGTCATTGAATATTTGGGGGTTAGGACGGTGGTTAGATGAAAGAAATGTGATTTGCGTGTTGAGGTGTTTATTGTGATGGATATAACAATGAAGACGGATTAGAACGAAAGGAATGAATAAAGATGTAGAAGGTGCGCGTGTATTATGAACTGAAATGAAGCGAGTTGGCGTTCTTGATCGGTGCGCGTGGGCCGGCAAGACCGATGTTGTGAAACGATGAAACTGGAGAAACTGCTTGGCGGTGAATGAACTGCGTGATTTCTGATCTTTATCAAAAATATTATTATATACCTATGAAGTAGATACTCGTAACTTTAGATGACATTATATTGTCTGAAATAAGCAAGACCAGTTACCTAACCATAATTTTGGACAGGCGGAATCTTACAATAAAATCTATATCTTCCCATATAAAATGATCACTTTGTGGCCTAAAAGATTTTGCTCTTCTTGTTAAGGATGTATTGAACAATTATTTGATCGTCAGAAGAATCGGTATCAGTGCTATCTGACATAATAATGTTCATTTCAATAATACGACATCGAAAAATTTAAAAGAATGCTTTTAATGACGGATGTCAAGTGAATGCGCATAATGCAAATGTGCCCTAGATGACAAATCCAGTGGATGCAATCCGTTATCGGAAAAAGATTTTTTAAAACCCATTTCTTCCCGCAAAAAATTATGTGCCGAGGTCCAAGTTTTACTTTTCCTGTTAAAAATATACTGTTTAATTAGTTTGTCATCAAAAAAGTCTGTAATATCACTGCTATCCGACATAATATTGTACATTTCGACAGTACAGTGTCAAAAATTGAGAAATACTCGATTTCGGCGACATCTGTCAGTGGCTCGCGCGCAGTGCGCATGTGCATTAGTAAAGTTTACATTTAAGCGGAGATTTTCGGCGGTTTATAGTTAAAGTTAAAAGTAAGCGACAAAAATGAGATGACGCAACGCGTTTTCGGATAAACTAAGTTTAAAAGTAAAGTTTATGGTTACCGAAGATGACGCAACCGGCAGCGCTGTCGCTAGCGTCAATGCCGACTGAGATGACGGTGAATATGAATTCTGATCGCTAGAAATATATAAAAGATAAGACATTTAAATAGGTAAATCTTAACCTAGAGTTAAGCGATCACGCGATCTCGCAACTTTAGTGTGTTTTCTTACTGTCAATATACACTGACACATAACACTGTCGCACTAATACTTTATAATATTAATTTATGTTTATAATTTACTGCATTATTAATGATTTAACTAAACAAAATATGCTAATAAGTGATTATGATAGTGGTCATATTAATATAGCACACCACTGAAATATTAATCGGCTTATTTAAAATTGCCTAATTCATTTTTTTTCAAATAAACATTTGACGAATTAAATATTGAGAAAAATTCAAAAGCATTTATTAAAACACATTGAATCCTACGCTTGCAGTTTGCAGAAGCTTGTGAAGGTGCCGGTGTATAATTTTTAAATAACGTATCTACTGAAGTAATATGCACTAAAATTAGTTAACAAAACTGCTACTGCATATCTCAATAAAATTTTGCATTTCTGCGGAATCATTTATAAAATAATAGTATCATGTATATTTATAGTGCACAATATTTTTAATAAATTATTTTAGTGGTTTGCTGCATTAAATAAATATAAATTTCTGTCTAAAATTTAGATTTGTTTTTATAATGTGTGGATATATTTTACAAAGTAGCCTCAAGATAATCTAATTTCATCCCCCATTTGAATAAATTCTTACTCAACTCTAAAAATTCTTCAAAATAAATGTTTCTGCTGAAAATTTCATTAATTCTACATTTACTTCCCTAGCTTTTCATAGATATCCTTCGGAGAGCCGCAAGTTCCTTCTAAAAGAGACATTTGCATGATGGAGAGGAGTAAGGACATGGCAGAACACAACTTACAAAAGGTACCAACTTTGGAATAATCTGGTATAACATATTTTATTCTGAATATTAGTTTATTGCAATAAAAATGATATAACAATTTTAATGATAAACTGAATTAAATTAATTTCCAACATATTAAAAACCAATTGAGTCTAATATTATATCATTATCTGTTATGATATATAGTTTACCAATATTTTTGCACATTTGTTGCTTCATTTTGATAAATAATACATATTTTTAATATTTGTTTTAAAAGGAACTCGCACGATTTCGGAATTCAACCACTATTTAAAACATAGTTTCTGATCAAAAAATCAATGACTTCTTCAATATTTGCAAAATTACTTTGTGGCGACATATTATATACATGATAAGAAAAAACCTTTCGTTTTTATAGATTTGTTTTTTTCTATGCTTGCATTTTTAATTTTAGTATTCATTGTTTCCTGAAGAAGGGACCGTAGGTCTTAAATCATGTTGATGTATTGATAAATAATGGTTTAAACAAAGTATTATTTTATTATTATTTCTAAAAGCATAATGTTTTGTAAATATGAATTAAATATATTAATTAGAAAGATATACATATAAAATCAATTTTATCGAAAAATATTGTTGTTGCGCCACCGAGATTCGAACCTGGATCTCTTTCCTAACCGGTATTTGAGATTCTGTAAAAATAAGGTAGATGGCTCTTTCAAATAATGGAACGATTAAATGTATTAATATATCGAAGAAGTAACATATAGGTTCGAAAATTGTCACTAAAAATTTTGTCGCTGTAGCATAGTTGGATAATGCACCTTCCCCGGTTAGGAAAGAGATCCAGGTTCGAATCCTGGTGGCGAATTTGGAAGAGTAATACGTCAGACCACTAGACATTATTTATCAATGAAAGTACATAACACATGTAAAAAAAGTGAACCTAATAAATGTATTATTATCATTATTAAAAATTGTTAGAAGTGATAATATGTTTATCATTGATAATAAACAAAGGAATTCAATTTTACGTAAACTCTTATCATGGCCCAAGGTACGGGACAATCCCACACCTTGGTCCACATGGTAACATACCTCGGTCATACAAATTAATTCTTCAACAAAACTATGTATGTTGTTGATAAAGTTATATATATTTGAATTTATTAAGAAAGCGAAAAAAACTAAAACGCCTGTGAAAGAGAAGCACATATTTTATGCAAATGTGAAATAAAATATAATTAATTTTAAAAAATCATTTTTTTTACATAAATACAATTAATATCAAAAGAATTTATATAGTAAATTAAAAAAGTTACCTACTAAAATAAGCAAAAAGGAACAGAACACAATATCTAATATTTAAAATACGTAATATGCACTTGGCAAACTGTATTCTGTTCTACGTTATAATAGCCAAAATCATCAATAAACAATTAAAACTTGACTTTCCCTAACTGACCCAGTAAATTATATTTTTAGGGCAGCTTAAAAACAATATTTTTCATATGAAGCTCTGACATATTTTCAGAACTAGACATAAATTTGTTTTTAGAGATAAAACTGGATTTCTTAAAAAATTTACTTATATGGAAGTAAAAGTAAAGTAGATGTTGTGTCTCTTTCTTTAACACTTCAATTCACATGTTCTTTATTCTTCCTTATAATTCGCGCCAAAACAAAATAATTGACTGATATTTGGTCATCTATATGCGAGTCTTTATCTTTTTCGCTGCCAAAATTGACATTTTACAAAGAATCACTCGATGACATTGTTTCTTCTGAAGAGCTGGTGTCAATATTTTTGAATAAAACACGATTTAACTTTTTTTTTAACTGTGCTGCAGGATTTTTTTTTTTTGCGACTGTTCTCTTAAATTTTTTTTTGGTCTGTCTAATAGAATGCGACATGTAGCAGGCTTCCGACCTACTCAAATAGATTTTTTTGATGCTGCTTTTGGAATTGACTGTGATATTGACTTATCTTTCTCCAGACACTGTGCTTCCCATTTGTTTGGACCCTGTAATGGCTATTAATGTTAGATGGGGTATGCACGGTAAAAACATTACTTTCATCAACATTATAAATCAAACCGGGTGTAAATTTTTCTTTGTCTACGACATTGAATTAACTGGCCATTATCCTGATTGCATCCTGCGTCAGTAATAGCAGCAGGATCTAGTTTGATTCATTCAATATTATTTTTACTCCTTGGCATCTTTAAATCATAATTATATCTAATATAATTAAAATCGCGCACCTTGGTCATGGCCTGAAGTACAGAACTCAGTATGGCAAATTAAATGACAACATTTTTGAGGTAATGTTTTTCTTGGATATAATAAGATGTTTTAAAAGAGTCAATATAATCAGTAAACAGAAGCACAAATATAGACTACGATAAATCGCTTACCTTAAATTCAAAAATTGATAGAATATTGGGTCAAAATATTTTGATAACTTTTTGATCAAACAAATCGATTTTCGTTTTTAACAAAAACATTTCTTGTCTTCCGTTCTAATGAAGACAATGTACACCTTATTTATAAAAAAAACGTGGAAATTTTTTTGATAAATGAGCGCAGGGAACCGATTGACCAAGGTACGGAATGTGAAAAGTTTCGACTGCGTCACGTTTCGTGTTTTTATATGTTATTGAGTCGTACTTTTTTTACATGCTAGATATTTTTTTTTACCTTGTTCGCTTGGTTTACAGAGTACCGAGGTCGGTAGGGTAGAGTGATCGAAGAATGCGCACCATTCATAATACGCACACTAGATGTCATTTGTGGCTAAATTCCGTTCCTAATTGTCATTAGTGATAAGAAAACACGCTGCTGCGCCGTACATTGTAATTAAACTGAAAAGACAGATGTCAGGTAAGTTTTCACAATATTCTGTGTTTTGTTCAATTATTTTCACAACTTGTAATCAGTATGATGTGTTAATTTATGATGATGTGGGCTATTTTTTTCAAAATCGATAGTGTAAATCAATGTAGCAAGCGTCCACCGACACCCCCATTCCCCAATTCTAACAGAGCTGGCACCAGTTGTATCAAATGTGAACAATGTCGGTTCTATACAGATCTATGCGCAGACCGATCTCAAGACCATGTTACTTGAGCATGTTAGTAACTAAACATAATAGATACGTATTATTGTTTTTTAGAATGTCTTAAATAAGAAAAAATGTCAACACGTAAAATGTGTCCGCATGCAGTCTTAGATGAAGCCAAAAAGAGGATCAGAGAAGACAAAAGTAAGATAAAAGTCGCACTTTCCCTTGGAATGGCAGAGAGCGCGTCAAGAAAACGCCTTAAGATAGATACCGTATCCGTATATATGACCTAACTTTATCCAAGGAGATGGAGGCCGAACTCTCCAGTGTAGTCTTAACAAAACTAACAGAAAGGTGAAGGCAAATCTCAAGAAACCCAAATCAATACCTAAGAAAAGATGTGGAACTGCCCAGGATGCCTAGCATGCCCAGGAAGTCTACAAGGAACCAATATTCAAAGATTGGATAGAGTACATAATGTGTACTCAGTGGTGGCACGAAAAATGTACCGCTTATTCCGGAGTTGGTCTGTACAAATATGAAGTAAAGTGTTTAAATTAAATTAAATTTTTGTATGCAGTAATGTTAGTAAGAGACGGTATAATAAGAATAAATAAAGTTAATTTTTGTAACAATTTTTGTTTTATTGATATCAATTAGAACACTCTACCCTACATATCCTAGATATATTTTATTGTTTTCCTTCATGTACGTCATCATTATTAATCATCTAAATGTATATTTTGTTAAGACAACACAAGTTTTTATAACAATTTTTTTAATGTTTAGTTACTCGTTCAAAATAGGTAATAAAATAAATTACAAAAAAATTTGATATTGAACATGGTGTTTTGGTAGTTTAAAGTACAGATTATGATTTTTTCTAAAATAATTCGATAACTCGGTGTCTAATTTGAGTTGTGGGTACCAAGTTTGAATACTATGGTAAATAGTGTAAAGGTCGATTGTTCTCTCAATGAAAGCAGGTTTAAGTTGAACAAATATATTTATTTTATAATTTAAAATAGACTTAAGTCAGACATGGTAAAAGTATTACATACTATGATCGCTTAGTACTTATTACAAGTCTATTTAGAGTTTACTCTATAAATTCTCAAATAGTGTTTGCATGAAAAAACATTATTTTTTGTTGCTATGTTTACATTACTTTTTGTGAGAACTGTCACTTTGTAAATGTATGTGTGTGTGTGTCATAAAATTGAGTAGATGAGTGGTGGAGGACGAACCTTATAAGAGGCCGTCTCTGGGGGAACAGATCTCTTCCATCACAGCTTCTTCTGAATAACTAGTCTATCCCTGAAGTGTATAATTTATATTTACTATATAACGTGTTTCAATCAACTTAATATTGTTACCTGGAAAAACTGAGTTTCACTTACAAGGAATTGCGACCCAAATAATTAAACAGTAATCAGAGGATAGAATTTATCACACTTTTGTATTCCTTTTTAACTATGTGCCACTAAATTATTAAGTGACTTTCATGTATTTTAAAATATGTCATTTTTTTCTTATCGGTCCTTCTCATTCGCCGCTAGGTTGACATTTTTTTAATGCCTCGTGGCAACCGTGCCCCGTCGCCATACTGCATAGATGACTGCCAAATAAAATAAGCCCCTCGCTATCCCCCAGTGAGAAATCTCTTTGAAGACATATAATGGTTTCACAGACTACCTCCAATCCAATCGTGGCATTGCATTTTAAGGGTGGGCTTTGAACACCTCATAGATATCCTTCCATTCCCCTCTGCTCCGAGCCATGCTTCGCCAACCATCGACCTCGAGAACATTCAGTTCCTTCGGATCCTGTCCAGCCGACAGAATCTTGGTCTCCAAATGCTCCATCTCTTACATAATAAATAATCAGTACTTCTTAAACCTTCTACAGGGAATGAAGGCCATTGCCGTACACTAAGCTAGGTTGTAATTTTTAGTTAAATGACGAGGACATATTGAAATTATTTTATTAAATTTAGATAGCTTATATAATCAGCTTCAATCGTATACAATTAATTTAAACATTAAATTGTGCATAAAAGAGTTTTGAACCATTTTTTACAGTTAATGATGTACGGAATAACCCAACAGTTTCAGGTAATACCGTATTTAGGTTCGTATATTATTTTTGGGACATATTTAAGGAAACAACAAAAATTAATTAGGCAACATAGGGACATAAAAATCACATATTTTGGAAACGTTTGTAAATCAAATAATGAGTATTATTACAATATTAGAGAAGCTAAAATAGACATCATCTTTTGGCAAAAACTTTGGATAAAATAAAGAAATCTAGTTATGTTATATCAAAATGAAGAAAAGATGCAATGGTTAGTTTTTGCAATAATCACAATGATAATATCTAGGATTGTCTTCACCATTACAAAGAACATGGGCCCAAGCAGCACGTACTGTATGTTGTGTACGGTAATTAGCGGAATGTACCTGTCTTGTCAAAACCAAAAATTGTGGAAATATATAATAAATTATGATCATAAATACTTTTTCAAAATGTTTGTTTCGATGAAAAAGCTAAGTGCGGTATTAGACTCTGTACGGTAATACCCTCCGCTCCTCTAGTGCTATTTCCACTAAACGTACCTAATTTCTGGCAACAAACTGTTTGGAATAAAATTGTGTTATTATGCTTTTTGGTAAACCGGACTGGCCTGAAATTATAACTTCACAAAACAGCAAAAGCTAAATAGGCATGCCTTTATTAATATATGGAATTAATCTACATATTTAACAGTCGGTTGGCACCAAGCTGGGAACAGAGCCGGAGGAGTGCGTGAATCAGCTGGCCAATGAAGCGGTGAGGCAATTGAAGCAGACCAACATCCAAAGCACGGACAGCGTTATTTACAATATCACCCCTGCTAACAAAATGTAAGCATTACAATATTTTTTTGTACAATGTAAAATAATTATTTTACTAATAACTTTAAGCTTTAAAATACTATCAAATCAAAATTTCAAGCAAAATCTAATTCGCTCTCAATTTTTATAAATCAAATCCTCTTAAATTTCAACACAATTCCTATTATTAATATACAGCTATTATTATAATATACAGTACCTATAACTGTAAAAAAATATATAAATAAATTCACTTAACAAATTGAATCAATTTAAAAGTGTTAAAAATCCTTAAAAATTTGGTGCAGTCCATATTTTTATGAGAAATATTATCCAAGTAAAAAATAAAGTATGTTTCTTAGAATTGGTATTTTCATTATTTTAGATTACGGACTGCAATTATCTTATCCTATTTATAATTATTATATAAGAGACAATCAAAATTAAAGTCAGTCTTCAAGTTAAAAATTAATGAATCGCTAAAATCACATAAAAACTGGATTAAGCTAATTCAAGTCAACATAATATTGTCAAATATTTGAAACCTACTAAATATTCTTATTTCTAACTAGGTTGATTTAATGTTGCCCGTCTATTAAATTATTAAACTATAGATTATTTTTTAGAGCGACAATTTTACACGTAAAAGTGTCTGTTGTGTTGTTCTCACAAGAAAAGAAAAAGCCATATTGTAAAAGAGTTTAAAAAATCAGATAGGGAAAGAAATTATATTTGTCATCGCGAGTATTACTTACATTAAACTGAGATATTTTACGAAAGAAGTTGACAGATTGCTTGTAAAACTTGACTTGTCTTACATAACTAATATAAAGACAATTCAAGTAGCCACCATGGGCATGGAGATTCTGCAGCGTCAAGACCAGAACCACTCAATCAAGAATGAAGCGACCGAGAAAAGAAAAAAGCTTTTTAAATAAAGATAATCCATACCATTTTCCCAAACTATCTCTCCTAGTCTTAGAAATATCCAATACGGCCATTTATGAAGATACAATTAAACTACTTTTATTGAGTTACTTTGAGAGTAAAGAATGAAGAAATAAAGAAACAATGTAAAGCTGATCTTTGCACAGTGAGTAAGATTAAGAAAGGATAATTGAGATGGTTTGGTCATATGGAAATAATGAGTGAGGAAAGAATGGTAAGAAAGATATATGACGCAAGTGTTGATGACACCAGAAGTAGAAGACGTCCGCATAAGACTTAGCACGACCAGGTAAAACAGATACTTGAGGATGGTCCTGTTAAAAGCCTCTATGAATGAAGGCTGTCAAAATATGGAATATCATCTTTTACACATATATGCGTCATAAAACATTAAGACTTTATTACAGGTCAATCAAAAAAAAAGATGTCAATGCGCATGTCTTGGATGGCAAAGTGTTTGTGGCTCGGCAGTCCCTCCTGACCGAGCTGCTGGAGACCCCCCACATCCAGACTATCTATCACATTTTCATTGTCGCCCTAATCATACTCTTCCTCTACACTGTTATATACGATCTTGTAGATACCGGCAGGTAACTAACTTATATAATAAAAAATAATAATTAAAACACAATATTTCTTTGATGAGATTCTATTCTATTTATTGCGGAATCTGCAATGTAATTGTAGCCATTTTAAATCTTTTACCACATTATTTTAAATTGTAGTGTTTTCAAAATGAAATTATCTAAATTCAGAGGTTTACATCGTATTATTTGTAAAAAAGATTAAGATTTTATGCGGGTAGCACATAAGAAAAAAGTTTATCAAGAAATTTAATAAATTTTACAGATATAAACATTAAAATGTAATTTTTAACAGGATGTGATAATAAATCAGAATAAAAAACTTCATCATTTAATCCTTGTAAGATTGTGTGTTAAGTTAATAAAAATGTTTTTTATAAGTATTTAATGTTTTTACAAAGCTCAATCTATTAAGCTAGTGAGCTTAATAAGCTGGTAAAATATTCATTTTTAAAACTTTTCAGTATCAATATGGGCTTTAGCCAAATAAGTATAGGATTCGGGAAGATAGGAACTGTGCTGTATATATGGAGCTGCATGCAGGCAGCAGCCTTACTACCCCATCCACTATTGAGACTCTGGGCCACATTCCATCAGCACTTCGTTCCATTTGGTAAATTTTTTTCAACTCTTGTAATTTTTAGAGTTCATAAAATGAAATATTTCTGAAGTGATTTGCATTTAAATAACTTTTTTTCCAGCCAAAGCTGTATTTGTTTGGGATATTGCGTGGATCTGCACCCTTGTTACCTCTGAAGTCACATTCCTCGTGCTATCCATTACTGCCGTCTTAAAATACGATCTCCCCATTGCATCTTCAATTATTATTTTAATGGAAATGGTAAGCTTCACAATGCCGTTTGCTGTCATTTTATTAATCATTTTTATTCATAAAATAAAACTACAAATCGTATACATTTTTTGTCCAAAATTTTCATTTATACCCTCTCATCTTATGTAGATTTATGACGAAAATAAGTTTGTTTAGAAATTTTCATTATACGCGATATGTCAAAAACCCATTATAATATTTCGTAAGTCAGTACTTTTTGTGAATAAGGTGAAATATATAATATTTTGTCATTTTTTAAGCAGTAATAAATAGTCTTCTACCAAAGATTGTTTTCATAGTCAAGATCCAGTATTCGTGCAGTAATCACAAAACAATGTGAAGTTATTTAAAACCTGCTTTCACATCATTTTCTGAAATCTAATGAAAATATTTTCAAAATCGAAAGAGGTGTTTCTGTATTTTATTTTAAAGTAATTTCAAAAACTAAACTTTTATGAAGATTATTGCAGTAGTATTTATTATAGTAACTAAAATATAAGTGCTAAAATATTGTTTTTTCAGATTATTATTATACATATACATATTAACAAAGAAATATTTGATTTGGTTTAACATTTTTGAAATAGTAGGTTAAAATGCAAATTCCAAACTTATGCTTTCGGTTCATAAACTATTGATGATGTGGTCACCAGTTATATGTAGTACTCGACTTCTTGTGAATGGTGAAACAATTTAATATTTTGTTTTGCAACTGTTTATTTCATCACGCCAATTGAACTTTAAAATACATCATAAACTCAACTCCTCGATAGCCCAAAATGAGATCTGTACATAATTTATAAAGGGTAGTTATGTATTGTACTATTTATAGAAGAGGGTATTTGCAGGTGCGGTTTGTGATGAAGATTCATTCGTATGTGCGCTCAGTGAGTCCCCGCGCCCTGCACCGCCCCTCCATTTCTTCAACCACCCAGCTCCGAACCATCATCCCTTTACCCCCCTTTTCCTGCTACCTATACTTTATGTTTGCCCCCACTCTGATCTACAGAGACTCCTACCCAAGGTAAGCATGTTATTGCAAATGACTCAATTAACATATGTATATAGTACAGTATAGTATAATATAGTATTACCTAGGTTCCAAAATAAAGTATTTGGTATAGGCATTTAAGTACTTATGATACACTCTACCATCTGGTCTAAGGCAGAGTCTGAATAAATCAGAATATACGACTCTACAACAATCTCAACTGAAAACTTTCTTAAAGTTACACTTTAAATTAAAATTTTGAAAAGACAAATCAATATACCAATGTAATTAATAGGAAATATATTAAATGTTTACACAGGACAGAACACATTAGGTGGAGGGTTGTGGCAGCCAGACTGTTAGAGATCGCTCTCATAATATTCTTCAAGAGCTTACTTTACGAACGGTTCTTCATTGCAAATTTTTCCAATTTCGGTAAAGCAAATGAAGTAAGTAAAATTTTATTTGCATTATGATTGATAACATTATTAACTATATACCTACTATAATTATTTGGCACGAACCATTGAAACGACATCTGTGAATGATGAAAATGAACATAGAAACGTACCAAGCGGAAATCAAATCCAATATGTTTGAAACATTCAGTGTAAAATATTTCCAATTACACCAACAGAAGTACACACTGAGCACAAATTAGTAGAAAATCACAGCAGTTATATAAAATAGTAATACTGATTTTGTTTACAAAATAGATGTCTTAGAGCTAGACTTGAAGACTAATGTTTTGACTAATACTTGAGACTATTATTTCATCTTTTTATGTGTTGAAATAAAACAACAATGAATGAAAAACAGGCTTCTTCAAACGATTCACCAGTGCTTGACGTAACAAAATTACGGACATTTTAATTTGATTAGCGGTCGAACTCGCCTTTTCCATCAAAATGGGCAAGAAATTAGAAAAACTTTTGAATTTTCATACTCCGTTGAAGCTTATTATTTTTTCACAATTTTTCAAGTTTGAACTCAGAAAGGTATTCAGTATTAAAATATTCCCGTTAATTTTATCTTTGATGTCAATTTTTATCAGTTTTTAAAATAAGTTCCATATTTTCAAATGGTCAAGGTCATGGTCAAACACCAATTACGAGTACCAGATGTTCGTGCCATTTTAGGAAACGAAACACGAAAAAAAAGTATAAATTAGGTTGTGTATTTAAAAACTGGATATAAAATCAATAGAACTGTTGAACATTATGAAGGGAGAGCTTTCATTTCTCGCGGTCTTTCTTATAATGCTTGTATTGTTTTAATTATGGCAAATAACATTCAGTTTATTAGTTTTATATTAGTCTAAAGGTCCTATCTAAGTCATACTTTAAAAAAGTCAAATCTAGTATATTACTTCTGATATAAATGAATAATGAAACCCACAGTTATGTAAAAAAAACACGAAAATATGAATTATTTTTATAAGCGCGCCCTTAATATATAAATTACGTAATACAAATTGTTAAAATTATTTTAATTAAGGGTTACAAGGGTGAGTAGAAATATATAATTCGCAATGCGCCGACAATCATTGTCGAAATAACAACAAATCTTATAAAACGCACTGCAGAATTTGGTATACATATGGTATCACTTAGTTCGACTGCGGTCTAAGCGCGCCGATCTATTGTGTTAAGGAACAGCGTCGTGATTGACTAGGGTGTAGAGCTAGCTACAGATGTGTACGAAGGGATAGTGAATGCGTAGTTGCGCGCGTTTGAATTTAAAAACATGTGAATATGCGAATTATGTAAGCAAATGATTTATTTTAGGTATAAAACATACATACGAACTATGAATAATAAGGTTTTACAAATTATCAGTAGAAATTAGTATGAAATGTTATTTTCGGGGCTAAAATTTTTGAAAAAAGTGCATATTACGTGAATATACGAAATTTGGGTAAACAAATTAAGGGAGTTTTACTATAATTCTTTTCTGTTCTTATATCCAACCTTGTCCTTATCATGTTTTGTTTATTCTTTGCTCGTTTCTATTCTAATCCTGTTTTTTTACCTCGTTTCAACTGTCTTTTTTTTACTCTACTCTGATCTTATTACTATGTCTTTACTGTATTTGTTAACTTCTCATTTTTATTTTAACCTGCTTCTGAGGATAGGAGTTATTACTTTTTACCCTGTTTCTTTAATAAGAATTTACTCTACTGTTCTTTACTTTGTTCCTTTCTTCTTACATGTCTTTAATTCATACTTATTTTTTTACTTTGTTGCTTTTACTTATTCTCTACTTGTATCCTTTTGATTTTATCTGTTTTCACTATTTACTTCTTACTTATACACATATCAGTTTTCAGGAATATTAAAAACAATAATAAATAGCTAACGGAATCTAATGGCTACATGCCTCAGTACTTTATATATACACCTAGTGAGGTAGGTAGTGGCTAATAGACTTGGATACAAATAATATTTCCACATATTGTTTTTACTGATGTTAAAAATGTTTATATTGAAGCAAGCCGTAAAAGAAAGTTATGTTGCTAATAATATCGGAAGTCTTGATCTAAGTCTTCTTATTCTGGGCCAACAAGAATGTTTTACCGTGGTTTTTTGTAGGAGAGGAAATTTCTTGCAGAGGTAACTGCAGTAGTTTCCTGTTTTTTGACAAAGTTTTAACAAACTATTTCAATGAAGTCTAATTTTATATGTAGAGGTGGCAAAAGTAATCTTGCTGTTTTGACAAGACCTTAACGTAAAATATTCTTGCTCCCAATTTCAAGAGGCCTCCATTGTTTTGCTTCTTCGGTTGATTCTTTGTTCTGCTTCCCATTACACAGAAAACTTAGCTATAACCATCCTGCCGACTAAGAAACATTGCGTAACACCTTATAATAACATTCCAGTCACGATCGTGGTAGTTTGTTATTATAAGGACCAGTCAAGATTCTCGTAGTTTTCCTATAAATGACTGGACCAAAGAAGGCGTATTTCGACAGACAGCAAGAAAGATCCGCATATAACTTAGAATATTATTACTAAAAGTCCACTTTTTTAGAGAGTGAAGCTATTTTTCAATATACATATACACTATATATATATATACCAAAAAAACTTTGTGAAAAAACATTACATCATCCGACGTTTTGAGTGCCATTTATAATTTCAACGCATACAAATACATAAATAGTAGCAAATATTATGAAGTAACATCATAAACCTATTTGATAGACTGAAGGACTTTTTAAATCTCTTTACAATAATAATTACAAATATTTTCAAATTATACGTCTTTTAGAACCATTTGATTTGTTCACATTGGATTTTTTTATATTAATCCACATAGGAAATCCATATTCACGTGTAGGGGGATGATGGGGTTGAGGGGAATCATTAGTAAGGAATGATTGATTTGGATCACGTGTTCGCAAATAAGATAATCTCTCTTTCTTGTCTAAGTCTGAAATGGCCATTATCCACAGGAGAGATATTTATAAGATTTTTGATTCAAGATAATTTCTGAGGTACGAATTTTGCGTCTATGAGATTCTTTAGAGAAAACAATCGGCTTTCCCAGTCCCCATGTGTACACCATGTCTCATACTTATATGTCAAACTTCAATTGTCAGTTCATTGACCATTGATGTTCCGTATCTCAGTTGGGATGAATTTGAATCTTCCCTGCAGCAATTAAAATGGAATACATGTTTGTAATTTAATGCTAACGAATTCTATAATTTTTTGGGCATCTTGCGAGAAGGGAAGATCGCATGGAGAAGCTTGAGAAGAAAAGGAACATCCTCCAGCCGTTGGAGCGACCAAGTGGAAAATACAACAGACACATTTCTGGTGACAGTCTTAAAATCTGCGCCATACCGATAAAAGTAAAAGAGCATAATCAAAAGGGCAGAAGTTCACGGAGATCACAATCCTCAGTCACGAGGGACTGACGTGGATGATGATGGTTATATTTGTTTGACTTTTTAGAATAAACAGTTGTAGGTAACATTTTTGCATACACGTCGAGTCTCGCTATCAAATCGAACATCGTACATGTCAAATCGAAAATCGTGTACACACCAGAGAGTTAGAGTGTTTGCCTTTTTACGAAACTCAGCATGATCAAAGTCTTAACACATTTACATGATATGTACAGCACTTTATCTCAGCTAAATCTCTGAGATTTATAAAATAATTCAATAATAATAATTGATAATATAAGGACAAATTTAATCATTGTGATCCTAAATGGATACACTACAAAATGGCAAAATTAATTACACTTGTTATTTAAAATATTTACAATTTCTGAAAAGATATTTTAATTCATATTCATTATTCATCCATTTTTTTCTTATACAGATATTAGAAGCCAAACAGCTTGTAGTGCTAGTATTTGGCTCCGTGGTGCCAGGCCACATATTAACCATATTGTTGTTCTACCTCACTTTACACTGCTGGTTAAACGCCACCGCTGAAGTGCTCAGATTTGCCGATCGTCAATTCTACATGGTATGTGCTATATTTTAATTGTGCATTTAGATGAACTATACAAATAAAAAATGTAGCGTTAGTTGACATACTTGTTAGTCTAGTGGTCGAAGGTTCGAGCCTCATTTAAGGAGACCAGCAAATCAGTCATATTTTTGAGAACAGAGTTAAACAAATTCAAATACAATGTACCAATGATGGATTATGGCATATACTGTTTTTCTGAAACATGGTTTAATTCGAACATAAACAATACTGAATTATGCTTTTACAATCACGCAATATATAGAATCGATAGAAATTTAATTACTAATACAAAATCTAGAGGAGGAGGAGTATTAATCTCAGTTAAATCAGAGATATTATCAAAAACAATTGAATAACTAAAAAGTAACATACTTGTTAGTCTAGTGGTCGAAGGTTCGAGCCTCATTTAAGGAGACCAGCAAATCAGTCATATTTTTGAGAACAGAGTTAAACAAATTCAAATACAATGTACCAATGATGGATTATGGCATATACTGTTTTTCTGAAACATGGTTTAATTCGAACATAAACAATACTGAATTATGCTTTTACAATCACGCAATATATAGAATCGATAGAAATTTAATTACTAATACAAAATCTAGAGGAGGAGGAGTATTAATCTCAGTTAAATCAGAGATATTATCAAAAACAATTGAATAACTAAAAAGTAATTTGAAACATCTTTTTGTTATGGTTTCGTCGAAGATGAAGAACATAATAGTAGGTTGCATATACATACCCCCTTCGTCAGAGATACAAATTTATAAAGACCATCACCAAGAAGAATATTGACAGGTGACTACAATTTACTGAATGTAAGGTGGGACATTGACTTCAATAATACATTTACCAGTGACAATATTGACCATAGTTCTTACGAAATGATAGAAATGTCAAACTTCCCCAATATGTGCCTCAATTGAACTATGTGTACAATGTGAATTCCCGCCTTCTGGACCTTGTATTCTCCAACTCTGATAATTGTTATCATATAATACATAATTGAATTGTGATTTTCTAATGAGCACTCTTCATTTAACTAACTTGTCGTGTAGAAGAACTTTTGAACATGTTGAAGAAGTGATTTATTATTTTTATTTAAAATCGTAAATGGCACGCGGGACGCCCTTAATTTAACTGAACTGATTGTATACCACGTTCCCGCGCGGAGTACCAGATCTTCGGTGATATTCCATGTAAATGCATCCTACATTAATTTTTATAAGAATGCATCCACACAAATACTTTACAGGCTTGGGAACGATTTTAGTCTAGTAGATATGTATTCCGATATTCAATATTTAAATATAAGAGTGATGTTTTTGATGCTGTTCTGAGTCAAATATATAATTGATTTTAATACTCGGCCATTCTGTGATAAACATCCTTCATCATTCTACCGTATATCCCTATTTCTTACTTCAACCCTCAACCAAGAAAAACGAACATGAATCTAACGAATATCTACCAACTATTTAGCATAGAAAAGGTGGATGCCTTTATGCAGGCTATGACTATTAGTGAATTTAACCAGTATTTTAAACTACATTTTTTAAATGTTATAATAATATCATTGATCGCCACCTCCTGCCTGTCATTCTAATTGTACAAAGAGATAGTAATTAACCAACAGGATGGATCTGTATCTTATATTATATATACATATATATAATAATATACCAATTACATTTTGACAGGATTGGTGGAACCAGACGAACTATGGCAGCTACTATCGGATGTGGAATGTGGTGGTACATGACTGGCTTTACATGTATATTTACAAAGATATGATCATCCTCACTGGACATCATTTCTTCAGCACCTTGCTGGTGTTCGTAGTCTCTGCGATTTTCCACGAAATCATTATCGGTTTCACTCTTCGTTTCTTCTACCCTGTAATGCTTTACATGTTTGGAGTCTTTGGAGTGATACTAGTTTATTTGACCAAACGATTCAAGTCTCCCATAGGGAACATCTTCCTGTGGTGGACACTGGCCATGGGAAATGGGATCATGTACAGTATGTATTGCATGGAGTTCTTTGCTCGCAAGAACTGCCCATCGTCAGGAGAGACGAGCATATGGGATGTACTGATACTGCGCTCGTCGCCGTGCCACCAAGTAATGTTACGTCCTGATTGGAAATTTCAAAATCCTCTATATTAGTAAACAATAATAATATTTTTTTAAATTTAATATCTCGTTATATTAAAAAATGTTATTATAATGCAACTTAATAACATATAATAATCAATTAATTAATATAAACATTTTTTTTTAATTAATCCTATTATTTTAAGAACCGTGTCTATGGAAGGAGACAATCTAAGAGATCTCAATACTGTGTACATGTGAAGACATTTTGCTCTGAAAATAAACTCTGAGATCAGCTTGAGGTTGTTAGAGACAAAGACTCAAACATATGACATTCGTTCTGGCACTACGTGGCAATTGGTGACCGCTGCATAGTTAGGGTGTCATCGCCTATTGCTGATTGCTTGCTGTTAAGCCGCTTTGCAGGTGGCTATTGTGGCCGCTTCGGGCAGGGTCTCAACATAAACTATATGTATTTCAATGATAGAGCTTTCCCCAAAACAAACCACAAGTAATAAAATCTCGATTTAATTAAAATTACTCCACTTTTGTTTACTGATAGACAATAATAAACACAAAATCATATTTGGAATCGGATGAATGGTTTTCTCAGCAGATTTTGACAAATTTTAAATCGCAAACATAACCAAAAATCGTTGTTTTGACATTGCAAAAAGTGCTTTATTCTATGATATACCATAGACAGAATATATAATAAAAGATGACAGAAATCGTATGTTTTTTCTTACTCGTAATAAAGACAATGTACACTTCATTTCAAATTGAATATATATTTACGTACTGTTAGAATATATTATATAAAAGAGTAAACATTTAAGTGATCTTAACATAGAGATATTAAAAATACGTTCGTTTTTGCCCTGCTCGCGTGTCACAGACCTGGCCCTTTGACCAAGCACTGTACAGCCATAATGACACTACGTCCAATACATCCAGAAAGTCATAAAAATAGATGGGGAAGCGCAATATATAATAAGGATGTGTATGAATTTTCCGAACTTAGAAATTTTTCTGGTACACTGAAAACAAATTTAATAGTCGCAGTTTTTCTTATAATACCTACATTATCTTAATTATGGCAAATTAGATTCAGTTTATTAGTTTTACATTAGTACATATAAAGGTCCTATCTAAGTAATAGTTTTATTATTAAAAAAAGTATATAACTTCTGATATAAATTAATAATAAACACCAACATTTGCGAAAAGATGGATTTGTTTTGAAAATGAGTCCTTAACTTTTAGATTTACGGGCTCAATACGCACTGTACATAGTTGTATACAGAATACTGAAATGTTTTCACAAAACATAATAATTAATGATAATACTTGTTATAAAAATGATAACACATGATAAATGTGTAGACAATAAATAATTTACTCCTGCGATTAGTAACCTTGGTACTTTTATTATAAAATTAACATACATAAATCATTACATACTCATACATGTATCACAAAACTCTCAAAGTCTTAATAATAAATCAGGTACTTATTAATATGTACAATCGTCAAAATAGGATAAATAAACAAATTGTTTGTTTACTTCAAAATGAAATAAATGGGATAAATAATATAACAAATGAGACTGAAATTCTCTGTTGTGATTTACACATATATTGAATACAAGATCAGAACATAATTTATCAGCTGCACTTATCATATAATGATAAATAAAATAAATCAAAACTGTATTTATCAACAAATGATAAATACAGTTTTGATTTACACACATAGAACGAACATTAAAACATAACACACTTATCATACTAGCGATAATAACTTACAATAATACAAATGATCTGATTTTCTGTGATAACAGAATCCGCAATAAAGGCAAAAATATAGGGATGCCATAAATAATTATAAGTTAGTAATTGTCAGTCGCCACTGAATTCAAATACTAATCAGTGGAAAAGTGCTGGAGCTTTTGAAGATTGAACCGAGCCCTGTTGAGAATCTAAAAAGCCTGGCATTGAGGAGCGCTGAAAGAAAAAATATGTATAATTATTAATACAGATTATTATTAGAAATAATTTTGAGAATCACTCTTAAGAGGCAACTTTCATTTTTCCAGTTTGAATTTCGAGATATTTTTGCATTTTGCATACCCTTTCAAAACGAGACTAATAATTAATTCTTTTACAATATCAAGTAAACATAAAAGTGCATTATTTTTTACGTAAATATTGCTAGAGTGAAAGGTATCAATAGAAAAGGACAAGTATACAATTGTTGGTTTTCTTAAATTCCTAGGTAATAAAGCTATCAGAAAATAGCAATTTTTTCAACATTCATAATACATATGTGTTGCCATTTGAAATTATCAAGCGAAAATTAAATAATTTGTTAAAGTTCTCACCTAAGAATTGTTATGTTTATGATAAAAACCATTGTTTGTGTCGATAAACATATGATTATAAAATATTACAATTTTGCCCCGATTTATAAGGAAAAAATTGACGTAAATTCATACTGATAAATAATATTGATAACTTTTGAAGCAGCTGTATTTGTGAAGAGAAAACTATTTATGCTAATTTTATATTATATAATAATCATACTCCGGTTGTAATAAAAACAACTGTTTTTTTTTTTAAATATTTATTTATTATTTTAATAAATTACATATATATTTAATATTAAAATATAAATGAAAATATAACAAAAGTATTATTATTCACTGTTAAATAATTAGTTGTTTATCGACCATATTATCGTTCTTCAGAATTTCGTTGTTTTTTACTTTACACGTATTCAAAACAAAATTTGATCCACACACTTTAAACTGAATTTAGAAATAAAACTTTATGTTCTTTCACATATTCAATATTCGTTCCTGTGCACCCAAACATCGATTTGTGGGAGTAAATTTGATTAATTTGAGAAAAGAATTGGTGTATGTCGACCACCCTTTTGCCATCCAATTTAGGAAGTTCACACGAGTCCACACATTCAATGCTCAGTTCGGGAACATCTTGAAAATAATTTATAATATTATTATTATTGTTATTTCGTTATCAGTATTTTTATGTCTAAAATATTAAAATACGTGTTTATTCATTTATATGACTATAACAAATACATTTGTATCAATCAGACAGGTCTGTCATGTATAATTCTTTTGATAAGATTATTTATCTTTAAGGATATGTATTTCCAATAAAAAATAATTTATCTGCACTACATAATATATGTATATTGAACTATGTAATTTATATTGTTAAAACAAATAGATAATTGTTATAGAAATGGTAAAAATTATCAACTTACGTCGTGATTTTTTTTCAAGAAGTTTATAACCATTTAAAATTTTGTTGGAACATTTCCTAGAGCGTGTCAATGGATACTTTTTGACCTTAGGCATCTTGAGTCACAGGAGGCAGTAATTTCAGAACAATAACGTATATAATAATATATTATTGACTTTTAATGAGAACCAAATCCAAAAAAAAAATCACGGGTTCGCAAATTTCACATTGAATCTTGTAAATTAATGGATTTCATGCGCTGGCCGCGCATGCGCTATCAGATTCTAAAATTCTCTGATCGGTTGAAGCATGTTTTATGTTGAAATGTTCAGCTCAAAACCATATAATTTACAAAAATAAGCAATTGATATCGAGAATAAGTATAATATTCATTCATATTGTAGTCAAAATTTGTATTAAAATGTGTTTTATAGTCAAATTTAATTAAAATCTAACGGAGCGCGGATTTCATGACTGCCGTCGCCGTTTTGAACGGCATACTAACAGTGTGAGATATAATTAATAATATCATATTTCATACGACTGGAAATATATTATTTAAAAAATGATTATTGTGTTTCTGATATTAAACTTAGTTTTAAATAGTAGTTGAAGCCTCAAAGCATGTGAGTAAATATAGTATATTATTTAAAAACGTATGTTTTTACTAAAACAAAGTATTTTAAAAATGTCAAAAATTCATCAAATATATTGCAAATTGAATGATTTATAACTCTATTTATTTTTAACATTTTGCTAATTTGGTTTTCTATAGATTTGTCTCCGTAATCTTGGCTTCAAGATTATAAGAAAATATATAGGCATGGTACGATATTTTTGGAACCTATCAGATGAATTTGTCCATCTATTTTTCGCCTAATTCGATTTTTTTTGTCAGGTGTCAGCAATCTGGAAAATATACATGCGCTACGCGATGTGCCTGTCTAAAGTCCAAGACCATCAAAATGGGTAGTTCCGCCCCTGTACCGATTCACGATGCATAAAGTTAATTTGCATTGTTTGTTTTCTCACTCACTCTCAGTATATTAGAAAAGATGACAAATATATCTTGTGCGTCCTCGATTTGAAATATTTATTTACCTTACCGCGACACATTAACTTAAGGTCGCATGTGTTTCTCTCGCTCGTTTTCTTTACATTAGAAAAAGATTGCAAATATTATCTTTGCGCCCTTATAGGTAACGCAGTTTTCTAGTTCTCCCAGCTGCTAGCTGCGAATGTCAGTGCTTGCCAATCTTCTGTTCCGTATTATTACCATCATTATTTTTATTTACGTAGCGTTTGTATATTTCATTGTACAAACGCTAGTACGCGGTTGAGTTCCTCAGACTTTTCCGTGTTTTATAAATTATTTAATTTGTATTAACTCTTCATACTGAAAAAAGTTAGTGTGTAAAAAAGAATTAAATTTTTTAAATTTTTATATTCATTATCGTAAATCGTTATTCAAACTTTTTTCTTGATTTTCGGTCCCCTCAACTTCGAATAAACGGGATTTTACTGTACATTAACATTATAGGTATCTGTAAAGTGTTACTGGAGCATTTGCGATAGGATGTTAATAAATTATTGCATGTAACGGTTAGTGATGTGATAACGATAGTGTTTGGCCAGAAACTAACGAATCACAAAGAACTGCAAACCACAGTAGGGCACTGACAGGGAGGTAATACGTAGGTAATGCCAAATAAAATGGACGAAATATAAACTCGATATATAATATAATTTGTATCACTGGCAGAAGCAAATAATATTACATTTATGTACGTATGGTATTTAAATGTGCGGTCAATCGTTCAAAATTTATGTAAATCAAGTCAAATCAGTAAACGAGAATGTAAACTCACTGTACCAAAAACAGAAGTACATAAATATAAAGATAGAGTTTTACCAGCAAATAAGCACACAATGTATAATAATATTAACAAAATATCACAAATGCAAAATTGGTAGTATGTACCGAGATTTAACAATAGTCGCTAGGCGTACTTAGAATGTTGTATTTATTATAAAACTTATCTATTAAGAAAAAATGTAAAGAGCATTTAAAAAATGCCGTCATGCAGCCGCAGAGTGGTCACAACATAACCGACCGCAGAACCTAACGCAAACGGCAAAGTCCAATTGTTTCTGCCTAATAAAGTTGTTATTCTATTGTAATCAAATATTACATCACAAATCGCATTAGTAATAAAGAAACCCATTCAGAGTTAGTGAGATTTCACAAAAAAAAAGACATTTTGTAATATTGGATTAAAAAACTGAATTGGAATGAATTCATTAATAGAAGAAATCATCCACTTTTATGCAAAGTAAAGAACTTTTTTTTTTCAAGGTAAAATAAATCAAAGTGCTCAGTAAGGAGAAAAAAATATTCAAAAACTCAATGGTACTGTTATTTCCCTTATAACCAGTGAAGTTTATTGGTATAAAGATGAATTATATAAATTGTACTTACTATGCAATATTTATTAATCATGTAAATTCCATAAAGAATTATTTAAAATTAAGTGAATCAGAAGAAAAAAGGAAGAAATTTAAAACAATAAAAAAGAAATAAACCTTATTAATTTCGGGAAATATTGTGCTCAGGTTGAAGTTGGTTAGACTAGTCCCACTAGGATTGGGGGAAGGCGCCTTCGCTGATGATGGAGCACTTCTGTAGCTTCCTTGGCCTGTAACACCATGATTAGAGGATAATGTGGGAGGGGGAGGCGGCTGGGAAGGGTAGGGGTGCATTTGGCTCGAGGAAAAGTAACCAAAATAAGAATCATCCATCCCCAAGGAAGAATTCATCGTATTGGAAATAGAACCGATACATCTGTCCTGAGATGCCATATAATTGTCACAATAACCACTTTTTGTTTTTTTCTGTCGTTTATTTGGAAGAGACTCTTTCTTAAAACTGTCAATTTTATGTTTTCCCGCCACTTCTTTAGAAACAGAAACACCCATCATTTTGTTGTTGAAAGAATATTTGGGAATATCCTCATTCTGAGCTTTAGGTCTGCAGTGTTCTAATTTTGGGGTAAAGTAATGATTGTCAGCAGGTGTTGAAAAATCTGTTAGCTCTGTCATATAAGCACTGTTGGCGTAGTTGGTAGAGTTCATATTAGCCGCAGAACTTATGAAGCCGGCGGTGGAGTAAAGCGGGGGATTACTCGGCCCGGGAGGGGTGGGGTAGGGATAAGTATTTCCGATATTAGATTGACTTTGAGGGTTATTATACTGTAAGGGATAGCCGGATGAACCATGGGGGTTACCATGAATATTGGCAGGAATGCATAAATTAGAAGCATCATAAGATTTAATACCATTGGAGGCATTCTTTTGTTTACGACTTGCGTTATATTGTGAATCATTTACTTGCAACAGAGATTCTGTAGAATAAGTATTTTTGTTAATATTTTTATTTATCTCTGATTTATTGAAATGTGTATCTTTTAATTGCGAAGGAATATAATGTTCCGTCATTTGCTGCAGTGGGAAAACTTCAGTAGGGAAAAAGGGCATTGAATTAGCGTGATTTGATTCGTAAGATTTGTTACTACTTGCCACCGCTTGATTTGTCATGTTAGGATTTCTATTCTGATTATCGGAAGACACATGTTTCTTTTGTATGAATGGGAAAGATTTGTTTAATCCGTTATGTTCCATCCCAGACGATTCTTCCTTTCGTCTGTCCATAAGCTGACTCACCGATAGAAAGTTTCCAGTCGAATTTGAAGAATTCATATCGATATTTTGAGAATTATGACTTTTAATAAAGTTATCTTTAGCCTTAGTGGACATAATATGTTTCCTATCTTTTCCAGAAGTTTCTGTTTGCTCTAAGAATAAATTTTGATAGGCCTGCTTAGTTTCTCCAATTCCCAGTGCCAAGTCTCCCACCAGAGTGGGCAGGCTGCAAGAAACTGCGGGAACAGTGTCTACCGAAGGAGCCAACTTGGATGGTGACCAGGTATACTGATTCTCTTCACTCACCACTTGAGACACATAATTCCCGGGAGGCGCATGATAAAATGGTTGATCGTAAACCTCAGACTTCTTGTTACTTAAAGAAGATGGTAATGTTACGATTGGAGAATTATTCTCCACAGAATACTGGGGGATATTAGACAATGACATGTTTTGCATATTCTTCATGTCTTTACTGAAGTTGGGTAAAAACATATCCTGACTTTGTTGTCCAGAGTGAACCTCTGAAGTCATCCAATTAACTGGTCCTTTTTGTGAAGAATATTCTGACTTGATAGCTTTATCTTGCAAACCAAACTTTGTATCCTTGCACACAAATTTTGGTAAATTTTTTATGTTTTTCACATCTGCAGAAACACTCTGTTTTACACCTGAAGATTTAGATACGACAGGTAGTGGAAATCTAAACTCGGGTTGTATATTACTGGTGGCATTGTTTGTCACATGAATATTTTGATTTGTCAGGAATGTAGAATTCACTTTCTTATTGTAATCTGTTTTCTGTGTGACATGTTCACTAGAAATGCTTTCCTCCATCCAAAGATTGCAACTTTGAGTATAGTTATTTGTGCTAAAATCTGAAAAGAACGTATTTGATGACGGTTTAGGTCTTGTATTATCGTTAGTGCTACCGCATGAAATGCTCAAGTTTGCTGACATGTCTGTAGTGAATGGGTTGAAGGTATTACAAGACGTGTATGTGTTGGATGTGTTGGGGGTGGGAAAGGAGAATGGCAGACAATTAGATATATCTATGGATTTATTTATGGAAGAGGAATATTCTGAAACACCCGGAAACACTAATTTTGAGGAACTTTCATTAGTTTGCATCTTTTTGCAACTACTTGGATTGTTAGGTAGGAACAACGGACCACTAAAAGTGTTGACTTTCTCACTATTATTACAAGAAACCGTAGAAACATTGTCTACAAACGTTGGAACAATACTTGTATACAAATTACTATCACTCGGAGGGATCTTACTTTTGGTTTCTGGGGGCAGATTATCATAATGGAAAAGAGTTTTAGTGTTGTCTGGTTGTACTTTGTGTTTATGATCTTTAGTGTTGTTCATAATCGGCGCATGTTCGTAACTAAATATTGATTCTGATAAACAGTAATTGTTATTTGAAGTAATCGGTTTAGTATGTGGAAACATCATTTTCATATCTGAATATGCACATGCTGAAGAAATGGAAGCAGTGGATTGAGGTTGACTAGGTCTATAACTGCATCTCGCTAGGTCGTCTTGTCTGGATGGCGCAGATTTTGCGCAGCCATGAGTACTTTGCGGGAGAAACCAAGATGATTTCATTTTATCATTCGTTGTTTCATTAGACGATTTAGCCTGACAGTCTACAAATATATTATTGGACTGATTTAATAAAGGTAAATTTATTCCAGAAAAAGAGTCTTTCGGCATAAAAAAATTTGAAAAATGATCCATAGAGCAAATATTTGGAGTCTGGAGATTATCATTAAGGGGAGTCTCGGGACGCGGCCCGGAGCATACGAGCGGAAAGGCCAGCAGGAAGGCCGCTGTGGGGGAGGAGGGCAACGGCGAAGGGGGCAGCGGGGCGCCTCCCCCACTGGCCCAACCGCCCAGCAACTCCTCGGTTATATCGTTACCCTTGGCAACACTCAGACGACACTCAGAATCAGTCATAGAGAGTAGATTGGCAGTCTGGCCAGATGTGGATTTCACGTCTTCACACTCTGCTTTTTTCTTTCTTTCCATTACTCCTTTCAAGTTCTCCTCAACTAGAACTGATTTGAATACTTTTGCAGAATGTTGATTTGTTGCAGAATTCAGAATTGGAATTTTATCTACCGTATCAAAACTATTTTCTGATTTTAAAACTGTATCTTCTTCACCCTTTAATATAATCCCTTCTTCTTGAGAACAGTTTGGGTTACTAATTTTTAAACTACTTTCCATTAATATTAATTTAGAAGATTCCTGATTAGGTGGTGTTTTTGAATTATGTACTGAAACAGCGGTAGACTCTATTACTTTCTCTTTAATTAAATTCTTAGGTTTACTTATTTCGGAAGAACCAGAACCAATCAAGTTTTGAATGGTAACCTTAGATATCTTTGAACTAACTATTTGATTGCTGTCTTTAACTTGAATGGTAGGGCTATTTTGTGGCATTTTATTATCAACCTTCAAGTTTTTTAAAGAGTCTGATACCGAATTTCCGATAACTACTTGTTTGCATTCACTACCAGTCTGCGGAAATATTTCTTTAGGTGACATTATTTCTACACTTTTAAGGTTATCTTTCTCGGTAATTAATTGCCTTTCTTCGGTTGTTTTAGAATCTCCACGGCAATTAAATATTTTTCGACGAATTCTTTGAGGTACTTTTGAATGTTGTAAAATCTTCGAAGACTTTTTGTCTTTAACCATGGAAAGCGAAGTAGAAAATGCTGATATAGGAACCATATTAACCATCGTGGTTCTAGTCACATCAAAGCCATATATATTGGAATAAATTTTTTTACTGGGCTTCTGAGAAGGAGCTACCGATGGAAAGCTGTCAATAACTATAGAGTCCACAGAATTTTTCTTCAGCACTGGTCTTTGGAGAAGGAAGATAGTGGGTGGCGGCGGGGGGGGAAGAGGCAAAGAGAGGAGAGGGACCAGCCCTCCCCCCATCACCATGGGACCCCTCAGATTGCCATTTGTCAACCACACTAAAATTTTAAAAAATAACACATTTTTGTTGTGAAGTTGCATTTTCAAAACATAGTTTTGTAGTATTTTAATACAAATTAAATCAATCAACTAGAAAGATATACAGAAAAAATCTATGAGGGTGGTTTGATAAGTAACTTGGTTCGTATGGCGCTAGTGTCATCTGTAAATGTAGTCATAAAGTTTCCTTATGAATAAATAATCTATGGTCTCAAGTAGTTCTGACAGTAATTCGTTGTTTGACAGTAGCTTAAACAGAAGCGTTTCGAGTAACAGTGAAAAATTGATAAAATTGTGGAATTCTTGGTGTAATTCAATTCTTTTCTCTGGAAGGGAAAACTGCGAAGAAAATTCATGAGAGGATTTTACCTACATTGGGTGACTAATGCCCTTCTATGAAACTGTTTGACTTTAACAACTTTAACAAGCATTAAAAATGCACCACGTCCTGGAGCCCTGTAATCAGCTGTGACACCCAAAATCATCAATAAAGTCTGTGATTTGGTTTTAGCTGACAGACGAGTGAAAGTATGCAAGTTAGCGGAAGCCACAGCCATCTCAACTGAGCGGATTCACTTCATTTTGCATAATGAATTGCACATGAAAAAACTTTACGCAATATAGATGCCGCGCAGAGTAAAAGCGAATTCGCAAGCGAACATGTTTGAGAAGAATCCAGTAGAGTTTTTGCGTTGTTTTATGACAATGGACGAAATCTGGATACACCACTATATCCCGAAAACGAAACAGCAGTCAAGACATGGCAAACTGGCTCTGAAAAAGGCGAAATGCTTTCGATCCACTGGAATGGTGATGGCGTCAGTTTTTGGGATACAAAAGGAATTTTCCTAATTGACTACCTCAAAAAGAGGAAAACCATTATCGGAGAATACTAAGCATCACATTTAGACCAATTAAAGGCAGCAATAGCAAGGAAACATATGGGAATGGCCAAAAAAAGATATTATTTCACCATGACAACGCACCGGTGCATTCAAACCGTGTCGCTGAGCAAACATTGGCTAGACTGCAATTTGAACTGCTTTCGCATCCGGCATATTCATAATATCTAGCTCTCTCGGACTACCATCTATTCCTGAAACTCAAAACATTCCAGGCAGGACGAAAATTTGAGTCAAATGAAGTAAACAAGTATTTTGAAAGCCTCGAAGAAACTCATTTCTGCAAAGGAATCGCGAAACTGGAGAAATGTTGGTGCGTTGAACTTCGAAGGAACTATGTCGAAAAATAATGTACGTAACAAAACTCTTAATTGTTCTCTTTAATATAAAACAAAGTTACTTATCAAACCACCCTCATATATATCGAAAAAATATTTAATTGCTACTGGGATTCGAACCTGGACATCCTGCTCTTAAAAATGAAATAATAGATGTATCAATTGGAAAGATTAAAGATTACATAAGTTTAAAATATGTCAAAAATGTATTCGATTGCTATATCGAAATTGGTAAACGCGCTCCCCTGGATAAGAAGAGATCCAGGTTCAAATCATCCCGATAGCAACTAAATATTTTTTCAATAAATAGATTTTTTCTGTACATCTTTCTAGTTTACGCATTTAATATATATTCTAATAAATAACAATAAAAATTTTGAATTACTCGCCACATAACTTCATCATTCTTACTTTTCTCCGGTGGTAGGCAGAGCTATCTGTCCTAACAAACAACACTTGTCTCATCTATATTCACACATCATCTCATATATGCTTATCAACTGCTATATGGCTACATAAATTGGTCGTCCCCAACACCTTGTTTACCTGATCATTTAGCATCATACAAACTATATGTACATGTATGTACAGTAAAACTCCATTATTTCATATTTTCATATAATTCACACTTTCTTGAAAAATTTGAGCCCCATAAATAATATTTCAAACTAATTTCTACCGATAATTCGTAAAACCTTATTATTCGTAGTTCGAGTGCATTTTTTATAGCCAAAGTAAATAATTTGTCTACGTAATTCACATATTCATGTATTTTTAAATCCAAACTCGCGCGACTAAGCATTCATCAACCCTTCGTAAACATCTGTAGCTAGCTCCACCCTCTGGCCAATCACGGCGCTGTTCCTTATCGCAATAGATCGGCATGCTTAGAGCTCACAAGACCGCAGCTGAACTGAGTGATACCATATGTATACCAAATTGTGTGCTTTATAAGATTTGTTATCATTTCGACAATGATTGTCGGCGCGTTGCGAATTATATAATTCTACTCATCCTTGTAAGCTCTAATTAAAATAATTTGAACAATTTTCATTGAATCTCATAATTTATAAAATAATTGTGTGCAACAGTTCTATTGATTTTATATCCAGTTTTTTGTTTATGAAATGCTGCAATTTGTTTAACGTAATAAAGAAACTGAAACCTATATTACACTGATTTTTTTTTTGTTTTGTTTTATAAATAGCATGAACATCTTGTAATTCATATAAATCTTTAACCATTTGAAAATATGAAACTTATTTTAAAAACTGACAAAAATCAATGTCAAAAATAAAATTAGCGGGAAAATTTCAATTCCGAATACCTTTCTTAGTTCAAACATGAAAAATCATAGGAAAAATAATAAGCTTCGATGAAATATGAAGTTTTTGATTATTTTTCACAGGCTTCTTAATATTCCAATTCCTTGCCCAATTTTGATGGAAAAGGCGAGTTTGATCGCTAATCTAATTAAAATATCCATAATTTTGTTGCGTCAAGCACTGGTGAATAGTTTGAAGAAGGCTGTTTTTAAAATTTAACCCGCCACGTCGCCGCACACCTTTATTATTCAGGAGATTATTTGATAATCATTTTGACACATAAAAAGCTGAAATAATAAACAGTAGCCATGTTGTTCAGTATGAAAATCACGATTTTGACAGCGGCGGCGCGTGCAAAAATGCAGACGCGTAAACAAAAAATTTCTAATGTTGCTTTCAAAAAAATTATTCTCATTGTTCATAAATTGAATTTTTTTTTTAAATTTCGGTCTTGTGAGTTACGAATTAATGGAGTTTTACTATACATAGTATATCATGTTTCAGACACATCAACCATTGTTGCTATTTGTCGAGCAGGAGGACTTGAATCTTTCTACATTTTTGATGCGTAAACATCTTAGATAATAGAATTAGTTATTTATTATAGTATCATTATGCAATTGAGCAAATTTTAAATATATATGACGAAAAAGTGACCAAACAAATGCATCATACTTATTACCATGGTGACTACGTAATTCATTCAGTGCCCATTATCCCATCTTTTTACGTTCTGGTAAATAGATAAAGAACATATTTGTGAATTCAGTACCTGCATAAATATTTGAATTTTTAAAAAAACATACATACCAAGTACCTACCCACACAAAGCACAATGCTAAGTAACCATATTACAATTAACAAAATTGTAAAATGTAATGTAAAAATAAATTGAAATGTAATTTCATTATTTCCTTCCTTCCAAGTGAACAACACAATGTTTACACAAAACCATGAAATTACTAATTTATTGTGTTTTTGCTTTAGACTTTTCACTGGTTGGCTTGAACAGTGGTCATCTAAATTTGACCAAAAAATAATATAATGAACATTGATATGTTTAGCCAAGAAGTTAAACAACCCTATAGGGTCTGACTATAGAAAAACATCACAAGTGGCACATTACTAAGTGTTGCACTTTCAAATCTTGTCATTCGCCTGCGTGTGTAATCATTATTAAAATTCATTTAAACGTAATAACTAAAACTTATAATAAAATGAAATAGATTCTAAAAATACATCCCTCATTGAATATGGACAAAAATGTGAAAAATTTACCATTTGTAGTATTATCTAGCATTGTGGTGGATGACGAAATGCGGTTGCCTATGGAGACATTAGATTTCTGTGATGCTTTCTTCCTTGTGCGTTTTCTACTAATTGTTGGTTTTTTCAACACCCGATTCTTTATTGAGTTATTATTTGTAATATTAATTGTTGTTTCCTTCTGCAGACTCACTGGAGAAGTTTTATTGGTCGGGATTTCACAATGTTTGGGTGTTTCTTTTACATTTTCTTTATCACTTTCCACACACCTCCGTCCAGAATCCTTTGTAGATGTTTTTTCAACAGCAGTGACATCTGCAAACAATGTGTACGCGTATATTTCAGCACTTAAAATAATCTAACAGGGTTGATTATAATTAATGGCATTAGAAGTATGTAATTTTTAAGGTTATTTATATAAAACACTTATTTTAATTTATAATTTTATATTATATGTTAAAATGGCCCCAAATATCGTACACTGAATGAGTAAAGTAACAAACTATACTGTGTTAATACCATGAAGCTATTTCCTTTTTAAAACGAGAAATCAAATTTAATTATAAATTAGCAATCCATTATTTCTTTCCTTCCCAGTGAACTGTACACACACAATGTTTACACAGAGCCATGAAAGTACTAATTGATTTTGTTTTTGCTTTAGACTTCTCACTGGTTGGCTTGCACAGCGGTCGTCTAAATTTGACCAAAAAATAATATAATGAACATTGATATGTTTGGCCAAGAAGTTAAAGAACCCTATAGGGTAACTATAAAAAAAACTTCACAACTGGCACTCTACTAAGTGTTGCACTTTCAAATCTTGTCATTCAACTGTGTGTAATCATTATTAAAATTCATTAAAACCTAATAATTAGAACTTATATTAAAATGAAATAGATTGTAGAAAAACATCCCTCATAGAATATGGACAAAAATGTGAAAAATTTACCATTTGTAGTATTATCTAGCATTGTGGTGGATGACGAAACGCAGTTACCTATGGGGACACTAGATTTCTGCGATGCTTTCTTCCTCGTGCGTTTTCTATTAATTGTTGGTTTTTTTAATACCCGATTCATTATTGAATTATTTTTTTTATTTGTAATATTTATTGCTGTTTCCTTCTCCAAACTCGCTGGAGAAGTTTTATTGGTCGGGATCTCACAATATTTGGGCGTTCCTTTTACATTTTCTTTATCACTTTCCACACACCTCTGTCCAGAATTCTTTGTAGATTTTTTTTCAACAGCAGTGACATCTGCAAAAAATGTGTACACGTACATTTCAGCATTTAAAATAATCTAAGAGGGATGATTATAATAAATGGCATTAGAAGTATGTAATTTTTAAGGTTATTTATATATAACACTTATTTTAATTTATAATTTTATATTATATGTTAAAATGGCCCCAAATATTGTACACTGAATGAGTAAAGTAATAAACTATACTGTGTTAATACCATGAAGCTATTTCCTTTTTAAAACGAGAAATCAAATTTAATTATAACATCTTTATTTTCTTCATTATAATAAAATACATGTATAAAATTATAATATAATTAACAATGTGTCTATATAATTCAACCAACTAATTTATTTCATTTTTTGAATGCGGAAATCGGATAAAATGTATTTGGGAGTTAACAGAAATTGAAATATCTTTGAGGACACGAGGAACAAGAATGTAGCAATCTGTGAATTTTAATTCATTAATCCTTTATTGTAAGGTATTAGAATTTTCTCCATATCTTTTGCCAAAATGAAAAATAAGCTAACCTGTGATGACGTGTGGCTTCTTGGGAGGAGGGGGAAGAGGCAGGCCAGCCCTGAGCAGAGCCTGCAGCAGCCCCCAGCAAGAGGCCTGTAACTCTGGCAGTTCCCCTCCCACATCGTTGCATCCCGAAGTATCTGTTATTATATAGGAAATTAATATTACATATATTGAATAGAAAGATTGAAAAGGTGAATAAGAAACAGACGGTAGGAAGGTGAATGGAGTAAACTTAGAAGAAAAAAAAATGGACATTGAGAACTAATATCTCAGGGATTCGATATTAGTAGTTTTCAAAGCATTCTGTTGCATTGGATTATCTCTTCTCTTTATTAGAATTGACAATCACGTTGTAAACCTGAAGTTTTTACTATTAGAGTCAAGTGAATTGTCTTGCTGTAAAAATTCACACACTGAATCCGGGGCCATGAGAGGTGATGTTTTGATGCAGTTCTGTCCTTATACACAGTTCTACATACAAACACTGAAATGTGAATGGAAATGAAGGTTGGCATGGCTATCAGAAGACAATTCATGTTTTTCTGGGTTATTTTGCCGTAGTAGCCTGTTTAGCCAAAGTTTTGGACCACAGCTATCATCAGCCCTGGCCTCAGTGACTATATTAGATAACACATTTGATAAAAAAAGGTAAAACACAAACAAACACATTATTTTCAACTTCAATTTTCAACTACAATCCGCAAGGGCAGAATCTCAACTGTTTCAGAGATACAAGTATTGTTTTCTAGTAATTTATATTTAGTTGATTTCAAAATTTTTGATTTTAAATTGCTATACGGAAAACAAAAATCAGAAGCAGTAGGAAGCAAGGATAGGGCCCACTAACAGAAGATTGATAAAATTAATATGTATGTTATAATTCAATTAGGGTTTTGAAGCAATTCTCGCTCCATTTGTAAGACAATTTATTAACTTATTGGTGAAATGGTATCACTGACAGAAAATAAACCACAAAATCAAACATTTTTTCAATTTGAAATTTGAGAAATTTTACACGAATTATGTATACTTTCAAGATGACGCTAATAGTTAAATTATTATAAATTTCAGATAAATAATTAATGACATTATTTGTTATGTAAATCATGCGAAAGAGGAAGGTTTGAATAGAAAGAGACAACAATAAAACTGTTGATTTTCTCTCATTCGATACAAGTTTTAAACATAACTCGTGTCGGGAGTATTTTCCACCTTTTTTCATATTGATATATGGAATGAAATATAAATGTGTGTTTTCATTTGAATTAATCAATCGAAAATTAAATCATTTATTGGGTACCTAATATATTTAAATGATCGCTTAAATCAATGTTCTAAATTTCAAATTATTATGACAGCTTCAATTTATTATTTTGTTAAATACTATAGATTTAAAATGCCACATTAGCATTTTGGTGATACTTCTGTTTCATAATTACATATTATTTTTGAAACAGACAGTTTTTATTTAAAATTCAACAGCATTATATATTTAATTGCGACATACATAAAAATAACGTACATAAAATGTTTACTTTGTTCAAGAAAATGTTGTTTTCCCTTAAAATCAGTAAAAAAAAACATCTAATTTATGAAATTTGCTACTAATGTTGTGAATAAGTTCAATATTAATTCATACTGTGGGTAAAATATGCGTAAAAACATATATTTTCGGCATTTTTAAACTAAATAAATGACAGCGCAGATTCTACGACCGTCATGGCCGGATCGAGTGGCACATCAAAAGTTTGATGGACAATTAAAATTATTGTATTCAGAAGACAGAAAATATATTATTTAAAAACTAATTATTGTGTTTTTGATATAAAACTTTGTTTTAAATAGTAACTAAAGCCTCAAAGCATGTGAGTAAATATAATATATTATTTAAAAATGTATGTTTTCACTAAAACAAAGTATTTTTTAAATGTCGAAAATTCCTGAACGTCGAAACATTTTGTTAATTTGTCTCTATCGAGATTTGTCTCCGTAATTTTAGCATCAAGATTATAAGAAAATATATATCGTTTATACAATAATTTACCATATTAACACAATATTGTAGCATGCGGAAAATGCATCTAAAGGTCGCGGTCTTTCTCATAATGGTTGTATTGTCTTAATTATGGCAAATAACATTCTGTTTGTTAGTTGAAAATTAGTATAAAGGTCTTATTTAAGTGATAGTTTTAAAAAAAGTCAAATCCAGTGTCTTCTTCTGCTATAACTTCTGATATAAATGATATTGAAGGTTTCACACAGCTTAAACATTTTATTCTTTATTCAGACAGGTGCTTCTTCTTCTGGTGCCATGACCATAGGCGTAGTTTTCTATGTATGTAATTGCAGAACCACAGATAATATTCACAAATTGTCTAACTTGACATCTATCCTTGACAACTTTGAACATCTTAACTCCAAGATTATTCTACTTCTGAATTTTTGACAACCAGGACACATTATTTCTTTAAGTAGGTATCCACTAATAAAACACTGTGGACTAATTCTGTTACACTCTAGATTTGTTGTTCAATTTAAACAATATTTTCAATTTCTTCCATCAATCAGAAAAACTATTAGATTCTCCGTATATATGAAGTAGATTGATTTTAAAAAAATGGAATAACAGATGTATCAATTTGAAAGTGAAATATATAGGTTCAAAAATTTGTTGTTAATTTACTATGTTGACATGGTGTAATGGTCAGCGCACTTCCCCGGATAGGAAGAGATCCAGGTTCGAATCCCGGTAGCAACAATAATATTTTTCGATAAAATTGATTTTATATGTATATCTTTCAAATTAATACATTTAATTTGTATTTAAAAAAATATTTTATTACAACAAAAAGCTCAGTAAAATATAAATATACCATTAATTGTGGCAATGTTTTGTGTCTCCTGGAGGCGACTCAGGTCAGCTTTGAGTTTCTGTATGTAGAGTAGGGAGTCTTGCAGGATGAGCACTTTAGTGGTTGGAGGCAGAGGAGAAGGAAGGGCGGCAGCCAAAGCGGTGAAGGCAGCTGTCAATCTGCTGCGGCGCTGCTGCTCCCAAGACCGACATTTGCTGAAGGACAAAATTATAAGAAAAATAATACTGATACATAATTATTTATGACAAAATTTACTAATTTCGGATGCTTACTTAGGGCCGGTTGCGGGATCAGTGGTAACTTTTTACTACGGTAAAAAAGTTACTAAAGTAAAAAAAATTGCAAAAACGGGTTGTTTGATAAAAAATACAATGGTTAACTAATTTTACTTTTGCATATCAGATGGTAAAAAACAAAAATCGTTGGTTAAATATGGCAGACTCTTCACAGATGTTTCATCTGTCACATTGATACTTAGAAGGTTGCAGTTTACGATAATTAATCATTCAATATCCTGCTATTTTAGTTATGACAGTTCATCCGATGATGATCTCGTTGTTACACTAGCACATAATCCAAAAAAATATCACCAACAAAGTAAATAAATCTTGGCACTGCATTTCCATCATTTCACATAGACAAAAGGAGCCCAACAACAAGAATAGATTGCAATGTGGCATATATCCGTATAAGCACTTCGAATTAAATGCATACATATTGTATATGTAGTATGAGCCACAATCACATGATTTAAGTGAATTAACCTGTTGGACCATTTTATTATAATATATGTGTAAATGTTTATATAATATGTGTATAATTGCGTGGGGGAATAAAAAAGTCTAAGCAACGCTTTTTCATAAATACATATGGAAGGAGAAAAATAATAATAATAATAAAGCAGATTTATTTTATTAAAGGGTATTCGTGGCTTGTATTTCCAAAAAAAAAAGAAATGTTTTTAAATAAGTGGCAGTGAGAAATATTATAATGTTTATTTTATTTAAATTGATCAGAGATGAGCCATGTACGATTGATTGACATTATATTGAAAACTGCACATTCAAATGACTATAAAAGCTGAAGTGAGAGAAATTATTTACTAAATTGCAAAAAGACTACCCATTTACATAAAAGTGTTGTGGTGAGGACAGCAATGTTTCTCAGAATTTATTGCACACGGTGGGCGAGCTGACATTAAAGATCGTGTAACGGCTGTCGCAAGTTCTTCATCTGTTAAAACATTTTAAAAACGATGATTTCATTCAAGATGATTTAATTGTTGTGTCCAAAGAGGACGCATTTGCCTTTCACAAAGCAATGCAAGATATGAGCCTCAAAACATCTGACTGTACGTTCAAATTGATCTCAAAATTCGTTGAATCATAATTTGGAGCTGTGAGAATTAAATACGAAGCAATAATTGTCTCGGTTTAGATACTAATGTCTCGATTTAGAGCTTCATAATTATTGGTAGGCCTAAACATAATCAAAATGTGAAAAAACTGTCAATATATCGATAAATACCACAGAACAAGCTTATTTATTAACCAATTGTTTATTTTACAGGTTAAAATTATGCATTTAAACCTTATTTAAGCAAAATAGAGTATTTTTAATTGTGCCTGAATTTTTCATGGGGTGCGACAACATCAAAATTATGATAATTATACAATTTAATCCATCTTCAGATTTACCTTTGAGTTCTAGTCTTACTGGTTGGCATATTTCAACTGCCTTCATAAGAAATTATAAAGCGAACAGACGATTTTTAACATCAAACATTTAGTTAATTCTACATCGCGAAAAGTAAACATCACTTGACATTTCACTTCCATAGAAAATTATTTCGAGTTACGCACGTAGATAAGAGAGTATGCACGATTACGCATTTAAGGCGTTTGCTCAAAAACATAACTAATAGCATAATTTTTTTACAAAATATTAAAGGGGCAATTTTGAACCAAACAAATACGGTTCCCGAAGAGATCGGTAGTGATAAAATATTGTATGATACGTGATTACAAAATGAATAACTAAATGTTATTTAAATTGTTACTATTTATCAATAAAAATTGTTTAATTTTCACTATTATAATTCTATATTTAAAAAATCTTAAAAAACACAATTGTATATATTTTTAAGGAGAACACATTCTTATTGTGAAGTTGCAATATTACAGAACACAGGTCTGTGATATTTTTAATACAAATTAAATGTATTAATTAGAAAGATGTACATATAAAATCAATTTATCGAAAAAATATTGTTGTTGCTACCGGGATTCGAACCTAGATCTCTTCCTATTCGGAGAAATTCCGGATAGAAAGAGATCTAGGTTCGAAAGCCAGTAGCAATAACAATATCTTTTCTATAAATTGATTTTATATGGATTTATTTCTAATTAATACATTTAAATTGTATTCATTATATATACATATGTATTAATAATGCACAATATTTATCAATCAATAAATTCCATTTGGCGTTCATAAAAACGAACAAAAAAACATCTCTTAAAAATCCCAGATTAGAAATAATTTTGTGATTTAAATTAATTACCATCTTTGGTGGTGGCTTTTGAAAATAAGGGACAACCAAACACGAACTGGCACTCTTTTTATTGTACTGCCTCCACTTTTATCTGCATTTCGCATTTCATCAGAAAGTTTCCCCACTAGATTGAGAAATAGAGTTTTATTTCTTAAAAACGTAGGTGCATAATATTTTTGAACGCATTACTGTATTTAGTTATTTGTGTATAATGTACATCTATAGTTGTGAACTCCCTATCTGTGAAATATTGTTAATATAATAATAATACTTGTGAATTCAATTATAATAATAGTAATTTTGCCAAGAATACTGGGTTTTGTAATCTAACCTAACCATAACCATAAACTAACCTAAAACTAATTGTACAATAACTTTTCTTCTGTAAATATTTAGCTCTTTATAACATTTTTAATATTTATTAGTTGCTTAAAATGAAATCTATTCTTTGTGTTTTAGATGCAATATGTGTGTGCCAAACTATAATACATAATAATTGCCTTTATTTTGAAATCTAGGTATCTACAGGCACACTCACATAGCGTATTTTTATAACGTGATAACGTTGCCACTAAACAAATATATTTATGAAATTGTATTATGAGCTACCATACAAATACAAAAAAGTATCTAATTAGATATATAAATATCAAATGTCAAATACCTGGCACATTTATTTTATTTAATTCTGAAGGAAAACGAGTCTCCAGAGAATACTAAAGACATATCGCCAAAATTTTCCTGTGCGTCCAAATGGATACAAGAAACCCACTTGACAAAATCATATAGAAGCCAAATGGTTAATAACTAAACCCGTTACGTTCTGGGTGCTTATCTGCAGATTCATTAATTCACTCATTATGTCGATTCATTCCTGACACAAAATAAGGCTCAATGAATAGAGAAATGCAGCAACAAGGGAATTTCTATTAAGAAGAAGAGAATGTTTATTCATGATGTTGTATTTATAAGTTGTGTTTAAATTAAGTAAAAATTAATTCTGTAATCAAAACCACACTTGACGAATAATGTCATAGGTAGATAGATACATTAACAAGTATATATGTACGAGTAGGTATATATGTTTTAAATATACATTGTATATTAGTTTAGTCTCCAAAATCTTGTTGTTTCATCATTCTTTAACATGTGTTTGAACGTTTACATATTTTAATATTTCGTTTAAACAAGTCACATCCTTGATTTAGGTGGTACACTGGTACGACCTGAGTTTTTTCATATACATACATATTTTAAATCAACTAGCGTTTCACACTGGAATTTCATTCATTCAAATCGTAACATGGTTCACTTAATCATACATTAACAATAAAATATAAAATGTTCATACGGCCGGAAGATCGTAAAACCTGTTAATCCGAATATGCAACCATAAAAATTAATGACGATATCTTAAAACTAAATAACGTCTAACTTTTTACTAGCTGAATCCTAAAAGATACTATCACCAAAAATGTATAATAAATTGAAAAATTCATATTTATATTTCATCATTCTGTATTTATATTTTTCAAGAATAATATTGAGACATACATACATATGGTTATATACATTTACCTTTGGGTAGGTACGTTATCCAATAATTGCAAAAGCTTCTGTAGCACTTGATTCAACAGTTTCACAATTTTAAATGATTATGATAATTTGTTTATTCCGATATAATTGGGCAAAATGCCTGCAAAATCGAATTATATTTAATAATTTTATATTTTTAAGATTAGCAACATCAACTTTGCGGTTAAAATCCATTATTTTAAATTGTTAACTTTGTTTTATTAACCACTTATAAATTAAAATAAATCTACCGCTTTCGAAAAATATCATTTTCTTCTTCAGGATGTCATTAACTAACCAAAATCATATGTTATTGTTTCTTTAAGAGAATGTATTTTTAAAAAACAATAATTATTTTAAAAATAAATTTATTACCTAACTTAAATTGTTAATTGATGATGCAAAATTGTGGTTAAGATTAGTTGGTTATTATTCATAAATAAATTTTCGAATCAAATATCTAAACACCTACCACGAAACATTAGACCGCCATTTTATACAAATAATAATATAGGAAATTTACTCATAAATTCTATTGTGCAAAAATTGTGCATTCTAAACTGGTACATTTTATATTGGTTAAACAGATCGAAATTTTAATATACGAGTAAAGGAGCATTTGAGATGTTCGAATAATAGTGGGTTTTCAGAATTTTCTAATCATTTGTTAAAAAATGGTCAAGGAGATGATAAAAATTTGGGATTGTCTATTTTGCATGTAAACGGTGTTGGTCATAAATTAAATAATTTAGAAGCGTTGGGGATAAATAAAGCGTGTAAAACTAATCAAAAAATTATAAACAACCAACTAAATTTAACCACAAGTCCCATTCTAAAATTATTTTGTATCATCGAGTAACAATTTAAGTTAGATACTAAATTTATGTTTTAAATAATTATTGTTTTTTAAAAATAGATTCTGTTAAAGAAACAATATAACATATGTTTTTGTTTAGTTAATGACATCCTGAAGAAGAAAATGATATTTTTCGAAAGCGGTAGATGTATTTTAATTCATTAAATGTTAACATAAAACAAAGTTAACAATTTAAAATAATATTTATACAATTTCAACATAAATATTATATATATTGTACTATGTCTGACTTGCTACAATAGTTTGAATTGAGACAGACAATATATGTACATGTTTAGTATACCATAATAATACTTAAGGCAGCATATGTTGGGTACTTTATGCGAGTTTTAACACCAATATTTGGTATCTATTTTCCTATGATAAAAACCTTATTTTCAAACCAAATCTTTACATGTATTACCATTCATATTATCATCATGAAGGGTTACGCGAAAGGCATCAATTTCCCCCAATTTAAGATTATACTGCGCAATTATTGCACACGGTGAAACTCTAGAAAGGTCTATCCAATTGTAAATAGACAGCAGGAAACATTTTCCCCGTCCATCCGCAGGTAGAAGGTGATAACCCAGTCTCCCCTCACTAAAGAGATTTCGTTATTGGTGAATAAATTCAGCGAATCAGATCTCCGCACAGCATCCTCCGCGCACGCGCACTGCTGTCCCCACCCCCTTCTGATTAAATGCCGTTTGTATTTATGGAACCAAGAAAAATTAAAAAAATATATTTAATATTTAAATGTGCTAGTGTTCCTTTAATAATGACCCGACTCTCTGCACATTTTAAATATAATATTAAACATAATATGTTAGTATATTCAGCACAATATTAATCACCTTATTTATCCTCGCCTTATATCTGGTGTCACCCCGTTTATCTGGGGTCATCCACACTACATACACCACTGTAATCATTCTGCTCCAATTTGTTGTCTTGGTATCCTTGGCCACGTTCAAATCTTGAAATCGCGACTGACTGAAGCTGTCCACGTTGTTCGTAGGTCGGCCTACTTTTATTTTTCAGGAATATGGGCCATCTAAAAAGAACCACGGAATAGTGCTAAAGAAAAGAAAAATTAAAACAGGGCAAAGAGCACCTTACCCAAATGGTTCCAAACATTTTATACGCCAACATTTGTATGACGGAAATGTATACACTAGTATTTATAAGACAAAACATTAATACGAAGAGCAGCGCCGTAAGTACAAAATTTAAAGACCCTTAAAAATATGTATTGTGTTATACAGATGTATAATATTTTATGGGTGGATACCTGACTTAATTACGAGTCGAAAATGTTCAAGGAGTATGTGCAAATTATGCACTGTTACGGAAAATATTATTGTTTTAAATCTGTTAAGCTCGAAGTATACGTACTTTGAATTAATTATTTTCCAAATTGTTCAATTATTAATCTATATTTTTGCTTCAGGCCCTAAATCATCTAACAAAAAATAGTCTAGCCGCTCGAAATTCGATGACCTTTAATTTTTTGTATTCAATATATAATTTGGAATCGATAAAATATTGCAATTAATCGAAATAATTTACCTTTCTGGCCAACGTTTCGGATTCCATTGCAGGATCCAACGAAAGTCCTGATGATGGATCCCGCAATGGGATCCCAAACGTCAGCCAGAAAGGTCAAATATACACGGCAGATTATCCCAGAAAACTATACACAGAAGATTATGAACGGCCGTGAAAACGTAAGAATAGGATAATACATTTTTTATAAAAATCCGAGAATATAGCGTACAAATTTTCGCACATAAATCCGTACGATTAAGTGACATATTCCACTGTTATATATTTACGTTTTTTAATGAAAAATAGTATTTACACCAGATATATTAAATATATAATGCATTTGTAGAAAATTACATACACAGCTTGATCGCTTATTCCCACCGAGTCCCGTGCCAGCGAGGCCCTACATTCAAGACGCCAGACGCACCAGAAATATCATTAAAGGATAAATATTGTAATAAAACTATATATTATGTAATAAAATATGTGTGCAGACGTACTGTATTTAGTTATACTTTTTATATAACTAAAGACAGTATAGTATGTACGCCTTTAGTTTAAGATCAAAATTTGATCTCTAATGTTTTGTCGGCATTGAAAAGTGCTGCGTTACACACTCTGTTTGGTGTTTTTATACAGGGTGCGCAAAATTAATCACCCAATCGGAAGATGTTATAATTTTTGCAAACGGCGTCGTCACTACACACTAAACCACTAAAACAAAATTTCATGATTAATTTTGCGCCACCCTGTAGAAATAAAAAAGTTGTCTAATTACACACGTTGCCTTTAAAATATTCATTTTGCTTTCAAAACATGTAGATGTAATAAAAGCTAACGACACGAATAGAAGGCATCATTTATTTGCCGGTTGTGAGAATAAAAACCTCACTGGATAATTATGAATGACATTTGTGTTTTCATTGGAAGATCTGGCAGTAGATAATCGAGAAAATGACCGTACTCTAAAACCCACCGGAATTTTAAAAATAAACAATTTTTTTTCGACCGCCATGATACATTATTGCTAGAACGTTACGAACAAATTAAATAACTATTTTTTATATGAAAATGTAAAATAGCGGGTGGCTTAAGAATACGTTTAACCTTTCATCTCCGATGATGTAAACTGAGTTAACATCGCCTCTGATTATGTGAATATCTCTGTAAATATACTAAATATAGAGTTCATGTTTTAGGTAGTCTCCTCCATAATATATTTATGTATTGGATAAAATAATTACAATATATTAGTATTTACCACACGCAACCATAAAAAAGGTTTTTTCGAAGAACCCAACGTGAATTTGTCAATACGTGTATGTTTACGTGCGGATTGGTGCGGACGGCGCAGTGCGCGGGGCGCGGGGTGCCGGATGCCGATCGTCACTTAGTGACAGAGCGAGCGCCGGCCGAGTTAGACGTGTCTTATGCTGTCGTTCGTGATAAACAATGTTTTTTGTCATTTTTAGCACTTTTATACAATAAATGGTGTAAACATTCACTTATGTGTCAACATAATATGTCAACTATTATTTTAATGATTAATATAAGTAATTAATGTAAAATATTCATATTTATCCGACTTAAAAATCATAAAAGTCTACATGTATATTGAGTTTACAGCACCGTAATGCGCGTTTTTATTTAGCACCGTAAGGGAAAGGTTAAGCTAAGTTAACACATTTTATTTCCATAATAAAAATTCAGTTTTTAACAAAAAATATTAACGTACATTATTTTATGCGCCCCAAAATAAAAATGTTCATGAATTATATTGAAGTGTTTTGACAATTAATTAATTAAAATTATTAAGATAAGATTAAAATTATTTTTGAACTTTTAAACAAAAAAAAACACTTTGAAGGGTAGTAGATTTTTTTTACTAAGTATACATTTTATTTAATGACTTTTTAATATGAGTTTTATTTTATTTGATCTTGATTATATACGTTAGAAGTAACATGTGGTCCGTCCCTCTGTCCTATTCCTGTTTTAGGCATTTTTAAAATATTTTTTGCTTATTGGTTTTGCTTCTAATAGAAATTACGAATTTTAAATTTAGTCCAAGGAAATCACTGAAAACTTTATGTGTTCTATTCGGAAAATTGAATCTAGTTTTAAATCTAAAATGAAAAATACTCTTGAGCTGGGAGATCACGCCTACTTTTTAATCTTAGGTCAGGTCATAGGTCACCGGTTCACTCGTCTTCATCTCCGTCCATGACCACGTCGCTTGCTTCAGATTTGTGATCGGTTTGTTATCTTAAACGCTTTAAATGTATTACTGTTGTACAGAAGTTATTTATTTAAAGATTTTAAAATGTTGATTGAAGGAATATTTTGTATTGCATGTCGATTATCTCGTAGCTATTTGAAATTGATTGAAGGATCTGAACAAAAGTAGTCTCATTTTAAACAAATATTTGTATCGTATTTATATATATGAATTGTATAACGATATTAAATTCCCAACTTCTTGGTCTAGGCGAGTCTTACATCAAGACGAAACATTTAATCCACTTCTTACGTAACCCTTACGTTACCCTTCCTACGTAAGGTATCGTAAGTAAAAAAATATATTTTAAATCATTCTAGTATTTCGCATGTATCATATTTAAAATATATATATATATGTATATTTTTTTAATTTTTATCTATTATTGACATAATGGAACTAACATGATAAATATTTAACATTTGATACTAACTATGAAAATCCACAGAAATTTGTAGGCACATAATAAAGTGAAGAGATTAAAAAATGAAAAAAGGCGGGAAAACTATTGTTGTGGTAAAGAGAGAGCAAAATGTGTTTGAAGGTAGAATGATAGGTCAAAATTGAGATTATGGTGGTTCATAAAAAGAACTAAGAAGAAGAAAAAGAAAAAATTAAGCGTAGTAACACTAATGTCAATTTCTGTTAATTTCTCATTATGGTATTTGCATGAACGGTGAATAAATGAATTTTGTATGTAAGATGTTCTACTTCTAGGAATGTGGAAGAGTGAGGACTGCCGGGTCGATCTAGATGGTATGTGGAAGGATATTAATTATAATTGGCTGGGACAGACAATATGGCCTTGCAGTAGTTTAAAGAGAAGTATTTGGTCAGCACGTGTTCTTCGATATTCTAGGCTTTTCATATATATATATTTTATTCTATGATGTAGGTACTAATGAACATAATATTAAAAAATACGTGTAAAATACTATAATGATTAAAATTGTCATTTTTTACTCACGATACTTTACGTAGGAGGGGTTGATATGATATACGAGTATGTATATTTAAGGGTGTAACATAACTAGTTCACAATATTTTGTGCGTGGATACCTGACTAAATTAATTAGTTTAGTTCAGAAATACACCCGATTTTATTTTGCACGAGGGATACATTCCAGAGACTTGGACCTCGGAGAAAATTGGAGATAGGTTACACCTTTGAATCACCTGTAAGTCTTATATTTGAAAGGTTATATGTTTAATTAAAAAAAGTGCGGCATTTAAATAAATCGAATTTATTTTTATTTATCTATACATACATATGGTGAAAAATCACTCTCGTCACTGAAAATATTTAATGGCGATACATTAACTAGTGTATTTCGAATAAAATTAACATCTTGTGTTTTGCTCTCGAGTGCTCTCAAGGGGGTGCTACAGTACGACACAATATTTTTACATACCTACTTTTTTAGATTTAAAAGTTAAATTTAAAAAAAAAAACTATTTTTTTATCAATCGTGTTATTTCAAAACAGTGCAAAAAGAGAATGGTTGTATGTAAAAATTCTGTACCGTTTCGGAAAATATCATTGTATGAAATTTTTACAAAATCGTAATTAAATTTTAAATAAAAAAATAATATAGTTGCAAATTTGACCCATTATTGTTCTATATCTTCGCTTCTATATCTAAATCATCTAACTAAACAGTTTTGCCACTTGTAGTGTGACTTTTTTAAACTGCTCATATCTCTGACATGGTTGAGATTAGGCACATGCAGCTTGAACATTTTCGACTAATATTTTTATTATGTATCTAAGTACTCCTAGAATATTGTGCGTATAAAGTTACGTATATCTTAAATTACTTTCGTTTCTAACATCAAATTGTGGATATATAAATGTGTATGAGATGAGCAAATACTTAGCTTTAAAGTACGAAGTTAATTTTGCAACCACAGAGATAATTTCTTTGAAAAATAAAATGAAAGACGATATGTCACAGATATAATAAAACGTCAATTTCAAATAAATATAAATATTTTTTAATAAGTTACTAGGATAGATATGTCAGATATCTGAAGAATGGTGGATGAAGACCAAACCTAAACCAGAATCAAAAAGACCACGTAGTTGCGTATTTTTTCTACGGTCACATAATAGTACAGGAAGCTATTATTGTTATTGTTGAAGTTAACCTGATAATGTTACTAAAATGTGACCTAAAAATATGCAATAAAAACTACGCCATTTTAAAAATCGTAATAATGGTTCGTTTTGTCGTTTTAACGCATACTCTGCGGTGGTGGGTCAGATTTGACCCGGGTGGTTGTAAAAATATGAATTACGCTACAAATATTCATTTAATGCTGTTTTCCGTCTAGCTAATCTTTTATTAAATATTTTCAAATTATTTGAGATACAAATAAATGTTATCGGACGAGATTCAAATGAGTTATTGATAAAAATGTGAAAAAACGTTCAAAAACTGACCTAAGACAGTCGGATTGAATCTCAACGCTTACGTCGAATCATATATTGTCAACATTTTGAGCGGGTAGACAAAGGATTCCAGGTATGCGTCCATGTATTTGTTTTGACTTATTTTTGTCTGTTGGCTCCTAGACAATGCCAGTAATATAATTATTATAAGGGGCGTTGCGTCTACCTGTAAGTTTTATGACACTACCTGCTCGGGTTTCAACGAGGAGATCACATGCTCAATGGATGTTTGTATTTTGGCTGTGTAAGGCGTCTGTTGATGCGTGAGAATATGTACATTATTCGTAATATTTTTTAGCAGAAACATTACGGCACATCATGCCATTTCATTAAATCATACTTAAAATGAAATATCTATAAAAAATCTCCCACAAAACGGTTGAAAAACCGAAAACTTGAGGTGGGTCTAAAACGACCCACCACCGCCGGACGTATTTTGTTTTGACCCACCGGGCTGTAAGTGTTAACGTAATAATGTGCGATTACATCACAATGTATTGCTTTCAATGTATTTAATGATTTTTTGCACAAAGCCTTATGATATAAGAATATATTCTATAAGTAGCTTGTTGTTATAGTTGTTAAGACGCTGGCCTAGTGATCTAGTGTTTGAATTTAGTAAGAATATTGATGTGACATGTCTTCCGTGTGCGCATATCTATTTTAAAAAAAGACATCGCGGAATAGGGGTGAACTGGGACAAGTTTCGGATCCGCTTTCAATAATTAGTGTGCGTTTCGAAATTATTTATAACAATAGGAAACATGAATTGAAATAAAACAAACTAAGAAATGCTCAAATTTACAATAGGTGTGCATATGTATTAATAAATTAGTAATATACACTGTTCTTTAGTGTGTGACTAATTAGTAATTATTGACACTAATCATTAGTACAAAAATCATTTAAACGTTTTATAATTTTGTGGGATAAATGTATTTTTTAACAGTTTCCTTATTTTTGCAATTTGATTAATTATTTATTCCGACTGAAGGTTTTCGGTCGCCATTAGCATAAATGATTCTAAATTGTCGTTAAAGTCTGCGCTCCTGTATATTAAAATGAATGCATAAGCTAGACGAATAGGGGTAGTAAGTCAATTATATCGGCGTAGAATAGCGTAATTATTACATGCTGAGCATGATTTGTTTGCGATTTCTAGATTGTCTTGATCTTATATCCTTTTGATCGATCTCCCTTTGAATTTCAATTGTGTATCCCTCTAGTACCTACTGATGTTTTTAAATCTTCTTCTTCTTCTTTTAAATAGGCAATCTACCATTCAAGAGTGAGTTGTGTCGTTAATCAAGTTAAAACTATATTTTATAGAAAAAAGTACAATAATATTCTATAGAATAGAAAATATTATATTACAAGTCAATACCATTGTCGTTCATAAATTTCCTATTATATAGATTAATTGTGGCGAGTTAAGGAAAGAAGATGACACAAATTAACCGGGAGTTGAAAATTACCATTAACGAGATTACTGTAAAAAAAAATTGATCCGCAATGAACAGGCAAAAAAGATACGGTCAAGGGTTTCTTCCTCGGCACCACACACATTGGGGAATCTATCAAGTTCAATCTGAATAAATGTGAGGCTACCTGAAAATACCCAATTCTCATTCTAAAGATATTTGATATTGTTCTTTTGGAGAAGCAGGCAGTGCGGGGAATAGATCTTTGAATTATTTTAAGCCGATTACCCTTATGATTATTTGGATCCATCCATTGTGCAGTTCAAATAGAATTCGTACATATTTTTACCATATTAAGTCTGTCATACATTGGGATATGGAATTGATGAGGGAAAACTCCGGAAAGAGTGGCCTCCTTGGTCAGTTTATCAGCACATTCAATGTTTTTAAATCATTGTATCGAAAAGTGATGTGCATCGATGGGCCCACCGGTCTGTCGGCCCCCAGTCCGCCGCTGTCCCGGTGATATTGTGAGCTTGCTAGGGCTCCGTTGATCGCTGTTGCCATCCAGTCGGAATCCACCTTAACTGAACTTTTGTCTGACGCTTCTTATCGTTATCGCTTTGACCTACCGCGAACTTTCCGCGCTGCAGTCAGCGATAGCTCGGATATATATGTTACGCAACGAACCGATACGCGCCGTTCAATCTGTTTAAAATACATTTGGTACAATAATTCTTTACGTAATCTTGGTGTAAACCTTGAGTCAGCAACCCCCGGCTTGCGACTCAAATGCGGATATTTAAAGATGCATGCATGTACACGGATAAGACTATACTCTCTTTCAACGGTAAAGGTATGGTAGACGTGCATCAATCGATAATTCTGCTCTGCGCACACAGACAACGAATAACAACTCACTCCGCGCTCAATTATATATTACAGATATGTTTTATACAAGTTTCAACATGAGTTGAAAGACAAGTCTCATTCTTGTGCACGCGCCATTTAAATTAACTAACTATTATGGCGACCTTCGTAGTCCAGTGGGCATGATACTGACTTTTCATACCGGGGGCTCCGGGTTCGATTCCCAGTGAAGACGCAATACATTATAACGTTATATTTGATACCTACCGGTCACGAGATATTATTTTAAGTTGACATTTGGCAAATGGCAACATTGCACCGCGGGAAGAAATTTCTCTAGGATTTTTCCATCCGTGAGAATGATTGCTGATGTGGATGGGAGCCGGTTTGGTGGATTCTGTGCATCCGGACCACGCACCTCATCACCCACTGAGCGAACCGGAGGACGAACAAAATATAACGTCACAACATCCATATAATTTTCTCACGCCTGGGTGTTTTACTTCAGTGATCGGGCCTCATGTCTTGTTGTAGTTTTAAAAATTAATATAATAATGACAATAATTTTAAAACGCACTTTTATCTATCCGTATAGATAATTTTATTTTAAATATGAATTAAATATCACAGATCTATGTTCTGAATAATTACAACTTCACAATAAGAATGTGTTCTCCTAAATAATTTTATTTAACTAAATCACATCTTTACATTTTTCGATGTTAAAAAATTATTAACAATCTTTAAAAACAATCGTTCAAATAGTGTAATTATCTATAAATATATGATTTCAATTATAAAGAAAGAACTAGATTATTCTGTTACTCTGGTTCTAGAAGTTCACTCTTCTGAATTATTTTAATTTTTCTCTTTTTTCTGGATAAGGCTGCATTTGAAATCAAATATATCACATTTTATTTTAATCATACATATTTATTTTATCGTTAAAATAAATCAATACAACAACACTTACTTAATTAAAACATATCTCAATCCGCTGCATTTTACTGGGAATTATATACGAGTAGCAATCTAATACAATCTAAATGTAAATACATCTCACGGAGAAATTTTTTTTTAGAGTATTATTCACAAATAGCCCTTCGCTCAAGAAATGTTGCTGACCCGTTGAATAAGCCATCGGGACACTTTACCCTGATAGGAGGAAAGAACCGGGCCAGGCGGAACGAGGCCGAGATAAGGGGTCCGGGGTTATCTGCCCCGACTCTGGCTCGCTGATACCCTCTTGCGCCCGGATTAACCAACGGGCCGAGGCATATTTTTAGAGCCCCTGACTACTAATTTGGTTGATTTTCGTTTTTATTTATTTCACTTACATAAATAAAACATGCCATCAGAGTATTTTTCTTACATGTTTCAAAACCTCTTTTTAAGAAAATTCAAAGTGGAAGAGTACTTATCTGTTGAGCATTAGTTGCTAGCTTAATAACGAAGGCATACTGGGACAAAAATAAAGTAACGTATTGCGAATCCTCGATTGCTAAGAGAGCAGGGATGTCCATGATACTTTTTTTTAATTTTATAAGACAGCAATTAGGAATTTAAAAAATAATGTGAATTATATATATTTCTTATTTAACTCTAATGATTATAGATCATACAATAAACGCAATCGTCAGCCATCGTCATTATCAGTGAACAATTGAATTATGATTTTCTAATGAGCACAAGTGATTTATTATTTTTATTTAAAATACTAAATGACATACTGGACGCCCCTAATTTAACTGAGCTGATTATATACCACGTTCCTGAGGTCGTAAAGTACCAGGTCGTCGGTGCTTTTCCATGTCAATTCATCATTTACATTTGTTATAGGAATCCACCCACACAAAGGCTTCACAGGCTTGGGCACGATTTTAGTCTCGTAAATATATTCGGATACAACTGATTTTGATACTCTGCCTTCTGTGTCAAACATAAAATTTATTATTTTTTCTGTCTTGAACCTTTATTTTTTATAGTTTGTTTTGCTTATTTTTTAATTTCTGTTTTATTTATATATATACATATATTCCACGCTACTTGTGTAGCTGCTCATGTGTTTTTTATTATGTTTTAAAAGCCCATAAGGGCGTTAATAAATTAATAAATAAATTGTCGATCTACCGCTGGATGAAAGCCTCCACAGACTCTGCCACACTTTGCCTTTGACTTTCTTATCTTTTTAAATGTTTACGTTGGTAGACTTATTTTTATTTTTTAAAGGATGTGATACCATTTATAATGTTGTAGTGGTGAGCACTCAATCTGATACATAAATTAATTAATCTATTTATATCTAATAATGTATCTAATATAATCTGCACAAATGTAGAATCCAGTAAATTAGATTTTATCTGTACACGTATAATGCCACCATATTCTTCGTGATAATTACTTTAATATGTGTATTCTGCTGGTGCACACAAAAAAGATTACCATTAGTTCTTCCAGACGATCCGAAGAACGCCCCGGTCCTGGAGCCTGGAAGTACGTTAACCCGCTGTGAGCATTCAATGTGCCGCAACGTTTCTTTCGGTATCAATGGATACTCAAATATATAAGTACAATATTGATTTTATCTATTTAAAGTAAATAACTAACCGTCGATCTTTGAGTCTGTAGACATGTTAGCACCAGTCAATAAATAGATCTCCACAGCTGTGAGTACATACAATATTTCAAGATCACACTAAATATAAAAAATCGTAATGCCACAGATTAATAAGATAATAAATAAAAATCGGCTTCAATCGCATTTGGATTATTATTTATCGGACCTCAATGTGTTCGTCTCTGTCTATCTTTCATATATTATATTATACTGTGTGAAATGACAGACAGTTTAATATTTTAAAACTTTTTGCCAATTGAATCGGAATTTGAAAATATATTTTAATATTTATTGCAAACTTTAAACGGTTATAACTTTGTAATTTAAAAACATGTGAACATTTTGACGTGATTTTTTTTTTTAGTTTTTTTGACATCCCGATAAATGAAAATGTATTTTCCGAAACCGGTTGGTGTATAAAATTGAACTCATAAAAGTGGTTAAAAACAAACTAATAAATAATTTTTATATACTCTATTGTAATCTTACTGCAAAAATATTGTGATTTTAATTTAAACCGGTTTATTTTTCATATAAAACTCAAGTGATTAATGGAGAATACATTATTTTTGTGAAGTTGTATTCTTTCAGAACTTTGCACTGTAGTATTTTTTATACAAATTAAATTAATCAAGTAGAAAGATATACTGATAAAATCTATTTATCGACAAAATATTTATTTGCTTGCTTTTAAAAATGTAAGAATAGATGTATTAATTAAAAAGAACACAAGCTCAAAATTTATCGAAAATTATATTACTATAGCGAAAATTGTAACGCGATTTCCCCGGATATGAAGAGGTCTGGTCCAGGTTCGAATCCCGGTAGCAACTAAATATTTTTTAGATAAATAGATGTTTTTTTGTATATCTTTCTAGTTAATTCATTCAATTTGTATATATTATTTAATAATTTAATTTTAGATATGATTATTTACAGCTATCTCTTTTAAATTGCTAATCGTATTTTAAATAAAGCATTTATCTAATCTAATTTACCTAATCTTCTGAATTGATTATTTTCAATGATCAGAAAGTATATTTTATTTTCTTTCAATGTATCTTAGAGAAATTATAAAAAATTGCCGAAAAAAATATTATAAATTGAATATTAAAATAAAATTATCCCACCCTGAATATATTGCTACTAATTTATTTTCTAATTACGACGTAGATGAAGACAACGTGAGGGGCAGGTAACATAGAAAAAAAATGTATAACGACGTTTGAAACTGCTTTTAATAATTCTGATTTAATCTTCATATCAATATCGCCTCTAATTATTTTCGAAAACCGGCGCAATATGTACCTAGAAAATTACATCGTATTGGTCTATCCCTGTGTTCCGTAGGTTCGTTTTCCCATATTTATATTATTCGTGTAGACGTACATATAAAGGTGGATGTCTTCTCAACATTTCAGGCAAATATGAACTTTGGTCCATCCAAAATTCTAATCGTTTTTCAGATAAGATAACTATCCCTTATTAGAGATAACGTATTTACTGTGTAATATTATGGGATAACGTTAAACTCCATCAGAAATATTATACCCATATCTAATATCTCCTTACATTCGTATTTGTAAAAATAGGCACTTCTTTGCACTCGTAAAAGCAACTAATGGCTTATAATATATTACATAAATATAGGGGATGGTAGAGGGAATAGAATGCCAGTCGTACCTATCAGCGCGTGTGCGATTGGCGCGGTTCGATTTAAAACTTTCGATCAGGATCGAAAAAAATCATTGCAATCTCTTATTGCAATCACTGCAATCTTGAAATCACTGCAATCTTGCAATCACTACAATCTTTCAATCACTGCAATCTTGCAATCACAGCAATCTTATATTCTATTATTATACACTTATAAAAGTACACCAGGCAGGTTAGGTTAGGTTACGTTAGCCAAATGGTAGATGTCAGACTTAGTTAAAACTATAATTTTGTATAACTAATTAATACCTCATGGTACTTCTAATGTATTGTATATAAAATCAATTTGTGCGTTCATTTTGTAATAGCTCATAGTTAGCTTTTGATTTATTTAATTTGATATTTAAATAAGAAAGTGTTTTAAGTTTAAGCCACAATCTGAAATTAATTTATATTCTATACTAGAAGCAACAAAAATAAAATAGTTGTAAACATTTCATTTGACTCTATTTTCACATTTTGTTTTCTGTTATGCTTATAAAATAACGACGTATAAAAATCAATATTTTCCGGGCTAATACCACACTGACGTCTCTTCTGTGAGCCGTTGTTGGCTTTGAAAACATTTTAGTTATCTGTCTTGACCCAGACCTTTCAATTTAAATTTAAGCATTTCTCAACACATTACGTTCATTATTGACAACTGATTATTATCCTCTGCAAAATAAATAGCCTGTTGATACCCGGGCTGATTGCTCCGGCCAGGCAGTGCAAGGCAGATAAAAAGATGAAGTGTTCTCTCGTAAACACTACATAATAATCTATATATAGAAATGTATATTACTTATTTTTATTCTTCGTCGATAATTATGAATCTCCGGCGATTCTTATGTACATATCAATTTATAATAATGTAACAATAACGATTGCATTAGTAATATCATACAAAGTGGAAATAAAACACTGGTTTATCTGAGTCGCCCCGCCCCCCACCTCATACACATATCATTGTATTTTATTTTGTCTCTTTTAAGCGAAGTATTTTATTTTAATGATAAATAATAACACCGACGAAAAATGCCTATTAATTAATTAATTGTTCATTATTTTATTTCATTTAATTTTTATTTAAAGTTCAGATGATGTTCTATTGTATTGTGTAAATGTCTCGTCTTCTAGCGGAGATGCTATTATAATTACCCTTAACATCGTTCTTTTAATTAATATATTCGCTGTAAAAAAATATATTTTTATTAAAAAAATATTAATTTTTATTATTCTGTCTATTACGCTGGAATTTTCGCGAAAATTTAAAAATACTTAAATGAAAAGAGAAAATCAAGATCTACCCTGTCGACTGTATTTGGCACAAATGTAGCAATATAACTTTATCAATGCGAATGTTAAAGAAAAAGATGAAATATCGATTAATTCTAACAAATATATGATTTTTAACAGTGAATAATAATTAGAACCCGTGAACCTCGTAAACAAAGTTGCACATTTTACGGGAAGCCTTCCAAAAATTGTTTTCAACATTAATAATAATGAATTAAATCACAATAATGCTAAATAAACTTCACGTATATTCACTTCGTTCTATGATAATATTTACTAATTTATTAACTAAAATGCGAAATTTTGTTTGCGAAAATGGTTTATGTTTCCTGTGTGTACACCGAGGTGACATTATATTGATCCTAATTAAAATAATGTAGTTAGTGCGGCAGGGGCGGCAGGGGCGACACGCGAGGGCCGCGAGGGCCGCGAGGGCCGCGCCCCGCCGCGCCTTGTGGAGGGCAGCACCCTGGAGGGCAGCACCCTCGGCTGGAGGCGGGGGAGAGCAATTATTACATTATTTGTTACAGAGAGTGTAGCGCTACACGTGACATTAAACGGTAACACTGTTGTCATCAAATGTCAACAAAATATGCTGTTTTTCCAGTCGGTTCCGTAAAATCTCTTTCCAGTATTGACCTGCCTCCAAATCAGCTCGTTATATTATAAATCATTCCACTTCACCTAGCCTACCTTCGAACTTAGTACATTGGCTATATGAGTTTTATTTTAAATTAAATTTATACGTAGATAAGATAATAGTATAGAGCTAAAGATCAATGCCGACCTTAGCCATTGTGGCGCCCTCGGGCGAAATTTTTTTGGGAGCCCCCCATTCTTGTATGTATTGAAGCATTCTTTCAGACTCACAGAATCCGCAGTTACAACGTTCTCTAGTCTCTCTTTTTCGTGATTCACGTCCTCCAGACCCTCTTTTTCGTGATTTAATCTTGCACTGATGATAATGTGGAGAGGGTTGTATTACTCATACCTCTCAAGTTTCGCTTCACATGAGAAAAATATTTGAATTTCCGAATCTTAGTTGATTTCTTAGCTCATTTCCCAATTATTATTACGATTACAGCCCAGGTGAATTTTTCGGTCAATTTTTTTTAACGGCATCCCGTAAGCTGTCTTTCTGCCATTCTCCAAGGCAACACTTATTATATGGCTCTTCTGGATCTATATGACGTTCGTCTTATTTTTCTTGTACTATGCATTTTGTAATGCTCATAATCATATGATTTTGTTCAAACCGTAACTCTTTCTCCGCTTTTTGTTTTTTTTATTTCGGCTTATTCGGCGCCCCGGCTCGGTCGGCGCCCCCGGGCGGGGCCCGAGCTCGCCACCCCCTCGAACCGGCCCCGCTAAAGATTATAAATAAAATAGTTTACATAAATTAAATTTAAAATAATATAAAAAATATATGCTCATTTACATACAGGGTGGCCCAAAATAAGTGAGAACATTTCGTAAAATGTGATATACTTATATACAAATCAGTTAAACTATATCAACAATAGCTTAAATATTTTACTAATTTACCTATATTACGTTTTATTTCGACAATTTCCGGTCTCTATCTTAGATTATTAATTTCGTCATTGTTTATATTTGGTTTTTTCAAATTGTTGCACAGCATTACAAAAATCCCTGCAAAAGACCGTATTCTGATCAAAAATTTGCGAATTGATAAACCTTGGGGTGCTAGGAAAATGATCAAAGAGTTTCAAAACAAAGCCTGGAGTATAGCTAGACATTACAGCATAAGTGAACATTACATCAGGACGGACCTTCATCTCACACAGCCAGAAATACAATCACCTTTCTTCGTCATTTCATCGAGCCAGGCATGTGGCCACCGAACAGCCCAGATTTAAACCCAATAGATTATGCAGTATGGGGTGTTTTGATGATTTCTGATCAGCTAAATATTGTGCAAAAAAAATTATATTAAAAATTATAATTAATTATATTATGTTTTGAAATAACTCACGTGTTACGAGATGTTCTCACTGTTTTTGAACCATCCTGTATATGATTAAGACGTTCGTATATCGTATTAAGACGATTCTCATCCAGGGATACCGTCCTATTTTTCATAGAAAGAGCGCTTAGCTCAGTTTGAAAAATAAAGTAAGTTTTTTTTTTATATAACGTGTATTTCTATTTTTTAAATGTTCAGCCAGTTTTCAGTGACTATTTTTTTTTTTAAATATTACATTATACATGGCATCAGCTGTGTTAATAATATGGTCGTTAAACCTCTTACTAATGCTCGTCACATGCGTTTTCTATAATCTGACTAACATATATAATATAAATGAAATGTTACAGTATACACCTGAACTAATTGCAATGCAAAATACGTGAAACTATAATATAATACATACATATAATCATAGTAATATAAATATAATTATAAACAAATATTTAGCACCAACGAACATATGTAGTTTTAAGAAAAAGTGTCGCGTAAAAGATTTTGTAGCTTAGTACTGAAATGGAGAATATATATAACTCATTTACTGTGTTAACCTAACGAAAAAAAACCCTATGTAAAGTGATTACCACTGGAGATTACAAATATTGACGAAATTAAAAATTACGGAATTCGATCGAATATCGAAACATTTTTATTATTTTTTAGTCAATACTAATAATAAAAAACAGATTATTTAAAATAATAAATTCATTTTTATTTGTTGTAAAATTTTTTTTTTTTCAACAATTAATTAAAACTGTGAGGAATAATTTTAACGGAAGACCTGCTATACGTCGATACAACCAATCGAGGTTTTACTGTATATATCAAATAACGGTAATTAATTTAAATTGCTCCAATTTACCTTGTTAAGAAATAATATAATAGGAAACAAGGGCAGAATAACTAACTACACACCGCACTACCGCACTCGACAAAACAAATCTCAATATTGATCCGCCAGTTTTCGGACATCTCTTTGATCCAGCCGCTATCTTTTGTCTATCAGGCCGGCATCTTTTGTCTGTTTAAGTGCCGGCCAAGTGAATCGGTTCCTTTCATAAAGGCGTTTCTCTACATCACTTTCTAGGAACGATCCCTTCGGAACACCCCTATTGCTCTGCGACTAGTGTAGCCGTTAATCTGTGATCGTAACAATATTTTATTTTTATTTATTTATAATTCGGAATTCGCTATGAAATTTTCGGAATTCAATGTCATATTTATGAGAATGAATTTTGGAATTCTCAAAATTTCGTATGCAATCCCTAGTTACCACATTATCACACATCACACCCCTCCCAAAAATAAATTCTTATTCTTCAAAATGGTATCAACATAACAGGGAATAACATGTGTAACGTCATAGACAGCGTTTCTCGTAAAGGAAAAAAACATAATCTTCAACATATTCTAACATTTTGCGACCGTCTTCTTTGAACAAAAATTAATAGAATAATCCTCATTATAAACCCGACTACCCGAGATGAGTCAAGGGTGTCAAAAAAAATATTCTGCCATCGGTTCCTACATGGCTATCGCCAGTTGATTTTCCACGATTAGTGAAATCCGCTACGACATCGTCCTGTCGAATATATGATAAAATTACACAAGGAAGAAATTACACATGAAAATAATTAAATACACAATATATTTCACATTCTTTAAAATATCAAAAGTGGAACCAAAAATTTGTATTACCAACCTAACTTAACCCAACACGTCCGAGGTTTTGTTGAGCAGCTAAATGTAGCAAGTGGTTTGTGTGTTGTAAGGATAATTCTTTGACGATGTTATCCAGAAATAATGAGAGACGTTAACAGACGATAAAGCTAGAGAGACATTTTTGAAATTCGGACGGTTTACTTTACGAATTTCTTTCTTGTGTAATATTATCATATTTAATTTTTTTCTATGTAATTTAATCCTGCCAGTTTAGTTTTGGTATATTTCTCCTCCTACCCTCCACTAGGTTGCTGGATGAAATCTTGATTTCTAATGACACGACCTAACCAGTGTAGCCTACAAACACTGATTGATTGGATCACCGTACAGCGCGTAGATGTCCGTGTCTAACACAGTCGCCAGATATGATCATCGTTAATCGGACCAAATATTCTACGCGAAACCTTTCATTGAAATAATATATTATATTAAGGGTTGTTTTTTCGGAGTCTAGTTAAGTCAAGTTAATAGAATAAATAAACTAAATCTGAACACATATACACATAGGCTCATGTTTTTAGTTATGTTTTTTTTTTACTGTTTCGTGGAAAAGAGGGGGAACGACTCCCCTGGGGGTTGAAATTTATGTGATTCCTCCTGCGGCTGTCAGAGGGTTGGGCTCCTGTGTGGGTAGGAGGGCCCGGATATTGCGGCCATTAGGTAGGCACGGGCGCCTCACCTCGCCGAGTAGCGCGTCACAATATCCAGTGTGACCACTTCATTAATTAGTCGTATAACCACAGATCACTTTTATAATGAACCTGTATTATCGAGTCACCTGTAACTGTAGAGTAAAGTAGTTCATCCTGATAGATGAGTGCTACTCATTAAAACAATACTGGGCGACTGGCAACATTTGTTAATTATTCTCTATGAATAGTTTGTTTTCTTCTTACGTGTCGTATGAACCGAGAAATGTAAAGCAATCCACGTAATCCATTATTTATTTTATAAAGCATCAAAATTAATTTATATGTTATGCAATTGTAAGTCTTCTAAATGGCAAATATTATGATTCCCCTGCACGAAAAAGTCTCCACAAAAGATTGTATTAATTATCGTATAATTGCTCTTATATCTGTATATTCTACAAGCCAAACTTTCTCTCATGGCAAATTAAATAGCACCAGAACAGAGACAGGATTTGTTAAAGGCCGGGGAACTAAAGAGCAAATCTTAAATATACGGCAGATAATAGAGAAGGCATGTGAATTCTTCATTCGGCTATACCTTTGCTTTATTAAATACACAAAGGCCTTTGATAAAGTTAAATGAACGAATAATTACATTATTATATAATTATAATTTTAATGATAACACTGTCGTAGTTAATGTCGTAAGGGTGCATACTCTGGCCATTGCTATTCAACATTTACTCAGAATATGTCATGAAAAGATTATTGAAAGAATGGTAGGGAGGTTTCACAATCGGTGGAAAGAAGATCACCAATCTACGTTTTAGTTACGTTTGTGACCAGTACAGACATTGAACTGGAAATCATTTTACAAAAAATAGAATTTGTCAGTAATCATTTCGGTTTAGAAAAAAATCGATCTAAAAACGAAAATACTGATTGCGAATCATGCAAATACGTCCCAACAAACTTCTCAAATGGCGGAATGTGAGGTAGGCCATGAAGTTATTTATTTGGGAGCGTTGATAACGAACACTGGTGACAGTAGACAGGAAATTCGAAGACGCACAAAACTAGCTAGTCTTTATTTTTTACTTTTGTATCATTTCATTCAGAGTATCGGGTCCATTTGGACCCCTTGCTCTTCCATCATGATATATACCTTATGGGCGCATTAGCGAAAATGATGTGTGTTTATTATTATTGTAGATTATTATTATTACTGCAATGATACAGGGGGTGCTAGCTGGGGCAGGAGATAACCTCTAAGGGAGGACAGTTTTGGTACTTTGATACGTGATGGGGCCGTTATGTCATAGGTTTATAGAACGTTTATCTTGGGATTCCGGTGCTGCGGGAGTTCAGCATAAAAACGCTTGGAGAGGTCATGGAGTTGCGTAATCATGGTCCATTTAGGTGCACGCAGCGCTAGTCTGATGACCTTATTCTGGAAGGATTGTAATTTATTTACGTGTGTAGTGGCTGCGTGACCCCAGACGGGGGCTGACGGCCTTGATAAGAGGAGCAAACTAGCAAAAGTCGCTGTAAACCAACTGTAGAGAATATATAAAGACGGCGATATAATAGTAAGCAACCAAAATTATATTGGTTCACACACACTTGTCTTTTCAATATTTATGTATGTGGCGGAAACTTGAACATGCGTAAAATAGACGGCTTTAAAATGCATTGCCGGAGAAGGATGTTACGAATCCGACCACAGCACGCCACAATACTACAACACAACACAAGCTACAACGATGAACAAAAGATTCTTTCAATTCTTTCTAGAAAATGAGATTATTCTGGACACAACATTGGGCTGAAAAAGACCTGGAAAAGTGCCTACAACGGTGGATAGATACATTGTATCTGACTGGAAAGACCATGGAATCAGCTGTGAATACGACTCAGGACTTGTGGAGATGCATTACGAGCCAAGTCTCGTCTGATTGAGGTTACTATAATATCTCAATACTTACATGAATGAGAAAATAACATGATTATAGGTGTTAATTAATAGTTTTCTACCGTTCAGTAATTCAGAATAAAATACTTAAGATATCTATAATTTATAACACATATATATTTTATAATGTTTTATTATATTTTGTAGATGGAGTATAATGGATGTATAATATAATTAAGATTATAAGATAATTGTTATCCAAACACTCAAAAAACTAAGTTTCAATATGTATTTTAAAGCTTAACACTAGTGATGAGAAAAAATGCTACTCTTGACTCACTGATGTGATTGTGATTGGTATTCGATAATATCAGTGATTGAAAACTGTGACTGTGACTGTGATCACAGTTTCTGATATCACTTTAAATAAATTTAAAAAACATAATTTTGAACATATTTATTTATATTATTAAAACTTCATTTGCGTAAAAAACATATTCTAGCATAAATAATTAGTAGAAAATTACTGCACATATGTACAAAATGTAAAATAAAAATACGAACAAAATAAAATTAAGTTGCCAGCAAGATAGCATAAACTTCTTCTTCTTTTAAATAGACAATCCACCTTTCAAGAGTGATTTGTGCCATTAATCAAGTGAAAACTTTATTTTATAGAAAAAAGTACAATAATATTATAGAATAGGTAATATTATATTACAAGTTAATACTATTGTCGTTCAAAAAATTTTCTATTATATAGATTAAAAGTGGTGATTGCTAGCATAAATATTACCAACAAAAACAGATTTCAATAGAAAGTGCTAGTAAAAATACGGAAAATCCGCTGATTCAAGTGATAATCGATTTAAACAGCGGCGTCAGAAAATCGATAGAATTTAAAAAAAAATTGAATTATGATATTCCCAGATATTTAATCACTGATAGTGAGTGTAACTCAAAGATATCAGTGATTGACTCACTGCTCGTGATTTTGAGCTCATCACTACTAAACACCAACTGTCAGATATCAATATGTATGTCATTGTGGTAGCGATATTAGTGCCGTCATTATTAAATCTGAGTACGTCGCTGTAGACGAAAGGTTCAATGTTATATAATAGCAATCAAAACAGTTGCCATGCTGTACTTTAGGTCACCGAGTGACATTTTATAAATAAGTTTCTCTTAAAACTATTTGGTATAAGTTTGTGCGAACCTACTCATATTTGAACCTACTCGTGAATTTTCAGTCAGCTTTTCAAAATCAAAATGTAAAATAAATCAATTTGCTTCAGGTTAATTTTGAGTAAGCCTTGATTTTAAATACGATTGAATGCTGAGCAAACCGCTGGGACGTGCAGTGTATGATAATGATATGCATGCACGCCTTCAGATAATTACATAATATCGTAATTAGTTACATACAACAAACGAACTTAAGTATGTAATAAATAATTAATTATCTTTGTTTTAACGATTTTACACGTTCTTAGCTCCGAAACTGTACAACACACTCAACACCAGCTGGAATTCGTTCACTTCCAATAAGATTACACAAATATGGACCCGATATATGATTCAATTGGGTAGAGATCAATTAGAAGCATCGCTGTCCAACATAATCATAATATAATATAATACCTACACTAATTATACACAACGATGCTTCTGATTGAATTAATGAATTATTAGAATTCATTAGTTTTACAACACTCGCTACATTTTTTTTCCCAGTCGAATCTTAATCTCTCTTGAATTAAATAACACCACAACAGCACGAAAAAACTGGTTACTTTAACACAGACGGCAGTCTAGCAAAGTAGCCAGGACAATGCTGCATGTATCAGAGGTGGGGTTAACTGCATACCACACAATAAACTACGAGTAATATACTTAATATTATTATTATTAATTATATTATTATATTCACCTCTGTTACAACAAAAACATTTACGTCAATAAAGTATAATAAATAAATAAATTCATTACCGGTTTCGAAAAATACCCCTTTCTTCATCAGTTTTTTTTATCTTCCTTATGAAGAAAAGTGTATTATTCGAAACCGGTTGGTGTATATATTAATCTTACGGTAGTTAAAAAAAATAATTATTTATTAAAATTAATACATAACCACATCGTGTTAGCGTTAAATATTATAAATATATGATGATGTAATGAAAAATAGATTTTTTAAATTCTTTTTTAAAATCGAATATAAATACAGATACAAATACAATATTCTTATATTATATAATACGAATATATGTAATCTATATATAAATTATTTTTTAAAATTAAATTTTTAAATTTTACATTTCATTATATTATATATTACAATATTCTTTTTCGGACAAAAATATATAAAATTATTTAAAGTCACTTGATGGAATTACCGATGTATTTATCGAATAAATTATTGTACATTTCATTTTATTCGGCAGTTAAACGAATGCATAAAAAAAGTTTAAAACTATCACAGATTACTTATCGTCCATTTAAATTTCTCATAATAATATACAATGTGTATATAAGAACTGGTGTTTCTTTTAGGTTAGATCACGCTTTTTATAGATGATTTCCTTGAGGAAACCTAGGCCAACGTTTCGGCGTGGTAATAAGTTCCATTATTGAGGTTTTGCCTCAAAAGATACAGTACAACAATACTTGTTCACGGTAGATATAAATCCCCTGCAGTCGAGTTAATTTACATTTAATTCGGTCAAATTACTTTTTTTTTATTTACTTTATAAGTATACAATAATGAATAGGTATTAATAAATTATGATAAAAAATAAAATAAATAAGATAGCAATACATGTAATGTAATATTCATTACATCACTAATCTTGGAATATGTTTCTAATGAATTTCGAGAATTTATTAGGGTGTAGGTCTCCCGCTGGGGGTTTCTGGGATGGACGATGCCGGAAAGAGCGGTAGATAGAGAAACCTAGCCGAGCATTCCACCGGCTCTCCCTCGCACCCTCTTGCGACCTGGACAGGGTGAATTTCTGCCGGACAGTGACCGAGTTTTGTGACTTAAACACAAAATGTGACGTTTGCCCTCCTCTTTTGGGGGTGCATGACTTAGCTTCTTCTCTCTGGCTGCCTTCTGGAATCAATATAAAAATGAGTCTCACGTCAAGTTGATACTGTACAGATAAATATTATACAGGTATGGCTTTGGTACGATAATACCGGAGCCAACCTATTTCATTAATGACTAAATGTAATTTTTGCTAATTGTGCCATATAATAAAGAAAGAAGGTATGTGTTAACTAACTGCCGGAACATAACTAATTGAACTTAACTTCATTAGTTCTAAAAAGCTTTGAAGATTCTGTAAATTGTTGCACGCGTTACTTTGTTGAGTGGAATCGAAACAACTCTCATAACGATCACAGGATAGGGAGGGTGGGACCTTTTGGGGGTTTTCTTTAACCCTTCCGTACCCATGCAGTAATACAAGTTTACCGCTGAAGCTGACGCTCGCGTCGTATGCTTCGTTATATTATCATATATAGAGTAAAAGTATGATAACAATTGTTTTATACCCATTAAAACTAGTTTTTTCTCATTTTAATTCTAAAAAATTACACATTCCTCACGGTAACACAAGTTGGCATTATGGTTGCATGATAGTTGGACCGATGGATGATAGATAAGGCACATGTAACGAACGAACCTTAAATTTTTGTTTTTAAAAATGTCACTCCGAAAAATCCCCTGTCTGGTCTTGGACAAAGGTGACACTAGTAGATAGCCTCCTACCGCATGCTAAGCAAAAAGGGTCATATATCAACCCGAAGCTACATATTCGGGAACAAACACAGTGCGTGTTTCATGTGGGCAGGTACGTACGTGCATTAGTGTGTATTACGCGGTTTCCGATGTTATTGGGGATGGGCTTTGGTGGGTGAGAAGCCCCGCGCCGGGCGGCTGACCTAAAGCCTCCCGGCCAGGGGAGTGGTGCCGGGGGAGTGACGCAATGTTGCCAACCGGAAAAGCGTCACGAGCATCGGGCTGTCGAGTCGCGCGGAGGAAGCGCTGAGCTCGCGCTCCGAAGAGCCATCACTTTACCTGGCCGGACACGAAATATTTGCGGTGTGAGGTACACGGTGATAAATCACATCCCAAAGTCTTCTTCAGATTATTTCTAATAACTTCAAAACTGCTCAAATTTATTTTAATCCTATTTTTAAAAAAACTGGTCCTATTCTAACGTAATTTTTTGATAAATCTTTTTTCGTTTGTTGTACACCCTTAAAGCCCAAAATAGATGAATTGTTTACTTATGGTAAAGAGGTTTTTTTAAATGATTACAAATTTTGTCCATATCTAAAAATCTAATCTGAACGCTCTTTAACGTTCGACAATATATCGAGATTCTTTTCATTAAATAAGAATTTTGTTAATAGACTGTGATTTTTGTTAATAGACAAACGAAATATTCAGAAAAAAATTAAATGGCGATGACCATTACGCTTATATGGATTTTTATTGTACGCTGTCTCTATTTATATATAATATATGACCTCCACGGAGACACTCTTGTCTCAGGGTGGCTAAAAAGATACGCAAACGAATGACCCAGCGGAGATTGTGTACTACTAAGCGGACAAATGTTTACTTGGACAAAATCATTGAGACACCTCACTACAAAGTATTATTTTAATTATATTTTAGCTATATAAATCGCTATCGAAAAGATGAAAAAATAAATTGATTGCTCAGAAACTTTGTGTAAATAGAAAACGTATATTATTGTATTGCTCGGATACTTTGTGTAAATAGATAACGTATATTATTGTATTGCTCGGAAACTTTGCGTAAATAAATTATCCATATCATCAATATATACAAGGTGGCCCAACAAAAGTGAGAACATTTCGTAAAATGTGACATAATTACATCAAAATTAATTTAACTATATCAACAACAAAAAAATTATGTTTTAAAATAACTCATGTGTTACGAGATGTTCTCATTTTTTAGGCCACCCTGTATACTGCGTTTCCTCATCTATTTTTATCACTTTTCAATCGTCTAGGACGTATTGGATGTATAGGATCCGTATGGCTGTATAGTGCTCGATTAAGCGGCCAGATAAATGTTTTCTCTTTTATATATTCAATAACAGTAAGTGTACATTGTTTTTATAACGAGTAAAAAAAAACATACATGACATCTGTCATATTTTCTTATCTATACTGTCTATGGTATACCATAGAATAAAGCACTTTCTGAAATGTCAAAACAACGATTTTTGGTTATTTTTTCATATGTGCATTGCTCAGCAATGTTCCCTCTAAGGTACACGATTTGGCATCACAAAAAATAAAACGCACATTTTTTTTTTAACGAGCCGCTAAGGTTGGCGACCATGTTTTTATTTTATTTTACGTATGTTAATATTGAACCACTTTCTGAGGTTACACCGTCAACATAATTTATTTCTACCTCTGCTGCCTTCTATCTTCCCCTGCATAATGAGTTGTAAAAGATCATATTTTTCATTGAGGAGAACCCGACCGGAATATGCAGATTTTCTCGATAGTTGTAATTAGTTGTCTTGACATATTTAGGCGTCTTCATACAATAGTAATCTGGTCAACCAGCATCACCCTACCAGTAGCATTAGTAGCATTGTACTGGTAAGGTGATGCTTGTCTTGTTTTCTCCTTCAACACACAAATGGCATTGGTCATTTAAATTGCAAAAAAAAGTTTTTATGCGCACGCCATGTTTAGATGACGTGTATATTATTGTATTGTTCAGACGCTTTGTATACATAGATAATGTGTATACTGTTAGTAAATAGATGACGTGTATATGATTGTATTGTTCAGACGCTTTGTGTACATAGATAATGTGTATACTATTACTAAATAGATGACGTGTATATGATTGTATTGTTCAGACGCTTTGTGTACATAGATAATGTGTATATTATTGTATTGTTCAGATGTTATGTGTAAATAGATGACATGTATTATATACGATTGTATTGCTCAGACACTGTGAGATACAATGGCGACCAGACCGCTGTCACGAGCAACTGCAGCAGCTGGAGGCCTCGTGAAAAGAATAACAATATTTCAGAATAATGTCACACACCCTCTTCCATCCTCTCTCCCTCACTCCCCCTCCCGCCGCGCGGTGGAGTGGGAGGAAGACATCGCGTGCCTGCGGTGAAATACTGTCCTAAAAGGATTGTTTTGTATTTCAAAGTATCTCGCCGCATAAACTCGATAACTTTCTAGCTCAACCATTGAAACATTTATTTATTATTAATTGATGGCAGGGATGTGCTTTTATTTGGTAAATATTAACAATAATTTAAATATAATAGAACGACGGGCGGACGTAGGTGCGGGCAGCGGCTACTCCTGTCTTCTTTGTATTAAAAAAATAATCCAGGTGTATCATAATTTAACATTTATAAAAAAAAAACCTTTGTTAGATTTATTCACGGGCTACTTCACCGCAGTGAGCAGAGTGATGATGGCAAACATAATAGCCAGTGGCGTAACTACAAAAGTTGGTCCCCAATGCGGAATGGAAAAAAAGGGCCTCCTAAATAAGTATTGTATATAAGATATACGAATATTATACTGCGTGGTTTATTCGATAAATAAAACGAATAAAATGAGTCTCTTATTTCATATAATATTCACGCTTTCAAGTAAAAAACATAAGCGATCTTAGGCATTTATGAACAATTTAAAAAATAGTTACTTCACTTTAAGGCGATTCTCACCTTACGGCGATGGTCTGATCCCTGATTCTACACACAAATGAAACTAATTTGTCATTTGTACTAACCTAACTACCTACACATTTTTGTCTCCAGCTATTATATATTACAGACAAGAATGTCTTTATAACTTTTTTTTTACAATAACAAGAGCTAGTCTATTTTTTTGGAGAGGTAAGCGAAGAAAAACCATGTAATATTAATGATGTAAAATATTTAATTCATGTTGTGAAAAAATAAAAATAAAAACTTCTGATTGTACTTTTCTCACATAACTTACTTTACATTATTATACTTACTTACTTACCTTACTTTATAACGATTGTGCCTTAACATTTACAACTTTTAAAAACTGTACAGGTAATTGCTTTAGAACAGACCATGTCTAGTAAAGTAATTAGCTTTATTTTCATATGTACATGCTATAAAAAAAAAATGTATGTATGTATATTGTATACTGTTACTGTATACATCTATAATGTTTTCATGCGTTTTCGTAATACACGTGAGAAATTATTTGCTTAATTTTTAACGAAAGGCATCTATACTCACAAAAATATCAATGCCGAATGGATTGCGAAGCTTTTCGGGCCCTTATCAAACGTGGGTAACATTGCACTTCATTGGTTACATTGGCATAGTTACGCCACTGAAGAAGAAGAAGAATAACAATGGACAAAGAAAAGTGGGAGACACTTGAAGACGCCTTCATCTAGCAGAGGATAGAAAACGACTAACAATGATGGTGATGAAATAAATCAATGTGTCCAAAATTTAATAAAAATGAAATGATAATTCTGAAGTCTGCTATCAGTTTACTCAAAGGTATTTGAGATTCTGTAAAAATAAGGTAGATGGCTCTTTCAAATGATGGAACAATTAAATGTATTAATATCAAAAAGGTAACATATAGGTTCGAAAATTGTCGCTAAAAATATTGTCGCTGTAGCATAGTTGGATAATGCAGGTTGGAATCCCGGTGGCGCAACAACAATATTTTTCGATTAAATTGATTTTATATGTATATCTTTCTAGTTAATATATTTAATTCATATTTGAAATAAATCTTGTTTAAATTATATTGTAGCTTAATCTGATTCCTAGACGACTGTTAATTTGAAATAAAATGAAAGTTATAAAAAACTCTATTTCGTTTAACCATCCAATGTTCAAATGACATGACAAGTTTTCTAATATGGCTATTTCGCAGTAGCTTTACGAATCGTAGAGCAACACTCATTCTTTTGACCGTGATTTTTATTTGCTCGATAATCAGTTTTCTAATTTCACTTGGTAATTTGGCAGTTTCCACACAAAGCCAGGAAGTGACCCCGACACCCTGGGCAGCGGCGATATTGTAATGTGCCCCAGCTCTGTCTCGCGACAGGCGGCGAGTCGCTGGCCTTCCATCCGAGCAATGCTAATATCCACCTTGAGCGATACTAAGCTTATTACGTTTCATTTTGTACTGTTCTGTGATAGACCTTTTTCTAACATATTATAATTCAAGTATTGAAAAATTGGTTATACCAAAGCGGTCAATACCCAGCAAAAGCCAATACTTAGTAGAAGCTAGTCAGTTTTTATTTGCTTTCATCATAACGGGTGGCTAAGAATGTAATATACTGACGGTGAAAATTTAAATTCCTACACATAAGAAACAAATTATAAAACGTTGACTTTTTAGTGTCGTCGAATTCAGTTGTTTTCTCTCTCTTTCTTTCTGGATCATCTAGAGATTTCTTCTAAAAGTGTATATAATAAAATTTAAATAATTTTTAAAAAAGCTAGCGATTACAAACCAAACAAGTTTTTAAAGATTTTCCTGTATTAAATGTATCTTTTTTATATATATATATAAAAAACTGTTTTATTTCTTTTTTTTAAAGAGAATAAAATAAAAATTCATCACAACTATTATTAGACTCGGAGCAAAACTAAATAACATGTTATTTTTAAAATGTCCAAATTGTCAAAATCAATTAAATTAGCAACAAATATAAATGTATACAAAAAAGAAGTTCTTAAATGAATTAAATGTCTTCAAATTATTAAATAATTATGTATTTGACATAGTTCTAATTAGCCCTAGTTCTAATCTGATCAATTTCCCAACATTTTTTATATTTTGTTAATTTTCACATTGTATTATTATAGATGTATTTATGTATATACAGGTGGCTCAAAAAAAGTGAGAACATCTCGTAACACGCGAGTTATTTCAAAACGTAATATAATTTTTTTTGCACAATGCTTAGCTAATCAGAAATCATCAAAACACCCCATATTGCATAATCTATTGGGTTTAAATCTGGGCTGTTCGGTGGCCACATGCCTGGGTTGATGAAATTAACATTCTCACGACGAAGAAAGTTGATTGTATTTCTGGCTGTGTGATACCAGGCTTTGTTTTGAAACTCTTTGATCATTTTCCTAGCACCCCAAGGTTTATCAATTCGCAAATTTTTGATCAGAATACGGTCTTCTGCAGTGATTTTTATCATTCTGGGCAACAATTTGAAAAAACAAAATATAAACAATGGGAAATTAATAATCCAAGATGGCGACCAGAAACGTAATATAGGTAAATAGGTAAGTAAGTAAATTTGCAAACTATTTAAGCTATTGTTGATAAGTTGATGTAATTATATCACATTTTACGAAATGTTCTCACTTTTTTAGGGCCACCCTGTATATTTTTTATTAGTTGTAAACAAATTCTTACATCTAGTAGATATTGATCTTGTTTTATATAAATGTTGATAGCCACCCCCAAAATTCAAGAACTTTCGTATTTGGGAGTGCATGACTATACTATTATTTTTATATTGTCGAATGTATAAATAAATAAAATAAAAAATATATTAATATATTTTGAGGTGAAGTATTTCAATCAAATCAAAAGCTAAGGTAATTGAAGTAACCAACATACAGAGTGTACTAATTGTTTGCTTCAATTAAGATATATTATAGGTACATGTTTTTGCTCGCGTATTCGACCGTCAACTGTGGTCCGAAATGGTCCATAGCTAAATAATATCAACACTTATAAAGGAGAGCTATGTATAGTAGTAATGTGTTCTATAAAAATGAATGTCATTCCAAAAGGTTCCGATTAATGGATCATATTTAAGACATATGATTAGTGTGGTCAAATAATACGTACGACCAATATGACATACAGATAAAAATAAACGATAAAATATAGGATATTAAGTTGTAACAGTCTAACATCATGTTTGACGCAAAATCATGATATAATAAATGACATAATGATTTGTATGTAAATTATAATTAGTTTTTATTATTTTTTATGTTATATTTAAACTGTTATATTGAAAAGTCAATTAAAAATGTACTGTTATATTTTTAATTAAATAAAAATGTATTCTTATGTAAAAGCTCACAAGGACGTTGAAGAAAGAAAGAAAGAAATAAATTAGAACACAGTAGAAAAAAAAATACTTGCATTTAACACATCGCACACCTAGATCAAAACTAAAAAAACTATAATTTTGTGTCATTATTGTATTCTGATACTCTGTTATATACGCAACTAACTTAGTCCCAATTCTTGAATAATGTCATTTTAGGATACATTTATGACCTAAAATGTTTATTTAATTTCGTAACTTTAGTAACAAAAAATAGAGAAAAATGTTTTTATTTTTTTGTCTACTGAAAAATGACTTTTTGAGTTGTTTTAGTTTTGATCTAGGTGGTGCGATATGTGAAAATAAAACACATCTTTTTTTTATTCTACTCGTTTAATTTAATTCTTATCAAGCCCTCACAAGGCAAAACGTGTCTCAAGTAAAGTAAACGAGTAGAATTTAAAAGAAAACAAGTGACTTACTAATCCTTAGATTCTATATATAGTATATCTAGCCTTGGTTGACTTCAGAACTGAATAATACACATTTATATAACACTATTATATATAATAGAGCGACATCCGACAAGCCCCGGCTGGTCCCTCCAGCTCGCCAGAGGTCACCGGGGTTTGACCCTTCCTTCTTACACCTTTGAATTTCTAATACATTATATACATGTTTTTCACTTTTTAAATCATTTCTGGAACTTGGTCCTTGGAAATTTAGTCGCAATGGATACATAATGTTAAAATACATGAGGAGAATATCAAGATTCTTAAACATATTGTATGTACATAATGTAAGCAATTGTAATATAATGTAACCTGCTAACATTAAATATTAACAAAACTGAATGCGTGTGACAGACCATTGACCAAAATAAACAATCAATACCTACTTCTAAAACATGAAACTACATGAAAAATTAAATAAACCTAGGAATTTTTGTTTTACATTTAGCTAAACGTTGAAATCTTGTTTTTTTTATAATTATTAGTAGTGTTGAGAAAAAATGCTACTGTCGACTCACTGGTGTGATTGTGATTGATATTCGATAATATCAGTGATTGGAAACTGTGACTGTGATGACAGTTTCATTATTAATACGATGCACGAAATAAATGAAAAAATATACTTTTGAGCGTATTTAATTATATTATTCAAAGTTTATTTGCGATAGAAACATAGTCTAGCATATGTATCTAATTTAATATACAAAGAGAATAAAAGCCATTTAAAAAGTGTGATTTTATTTTTGTATAACGTTTTGACAGACTCTACTGAATGGCGAATTATACCGTCATTCCTTCATGAATATTTTCGTTTCATATATATGCACATGTGCCGATTCACAGTTCACAATTGAATATAAATAAATTAATTAATTAATCATTAATCACGATATTTCCAGATATTCAATCACTGATGGTGAGTGTGACTCAAAGATATCAGTGATCGACTCACGGTTCGTGATTTTGATCTCATCACTAATTATTAGTATATTCAGGAATTTAAGAAAATAATTTTTATATAATGAAAGAAACGTACATATACAAAGTGCCTACAGGTAATGTTTGTCTCCTGTACTGGCTGACATAAGGAAACCTCTGTATTCATTGGTGATTGATTTTCACAAAGCCATGTAAATATTTACGGACGAATAAAATGCACTCTTTTTGAACGGTTCGCTTGTTCCGGCACCTTTTGACGCTTTTATAAATTCAAAAGAGATTTAATGAAAGAAGCGACAACTGCGCACGTTTCCTGTGAAAACGCATTTTTTCTACAGCAATAATTCGATCCAATCTAAGCACGACCCCCAACGAGAGCTCTGTCAATACACAACTAAAACTTTTATTCATCAGATTAGTTGGACCGTCTATGATGCGTTCCGATCCGTCAGAGTGCGTTGATCTGCGGTTGTACGATGTACGGCGAGGAAAGGAGTCAGAACGATGTGTCGGACAAGAACAAGTTTTAAAAAATCGGTGATTATTTTAAATTTCATCTATTTGAATAAAAAAGCTTAGCACTGTATGAGTTCCGGCGCCTTTTTTTTCCGAAAAAGCACTAAATAGAAGCATGGACACTCGCAGAAACGTGTGCTTGGTACCAATTGGACCGGAAATGATGATCTGATAGTCCAAATGAAGTCCCGATAAATAGTAATACATATTTTTATTTATTATCTTTGTTTTATTAACAACTTAATTGAGTTTAAGTACATCTACCTAACTCAATTAAGTGGTTAATAAAACAAAGATAATAAATAAAAATATGAATTTTAACCACACAGTTAATATTGCTAATTTTAAAAGTAATACATATAATGTGTGCAAAGATATTCGGCTGCTGTTGACATATTATATGACGTTCGGAACCTTTCAATATATATAAATGGAAGGAGAAGCACATTATTAACAAAGAACGTGGTAGTGGTTCGACTATACGCGGCAAAAAAAATCGGAAATTATTCAATGTAATGTGGAATAACGTGGCGAGCCAAAAAATTGTTCAATTTAATGTGGAATAACGTGGCGAGCCAAAAAATTATTCAATGTAATGTGGAATAACGTGGCGAGCCAAAAAATTATTCAATGTAATGTGGAACAACGTGACGAGCCAAAAAATTGTTCAATGGACCAGCGGTCGCCTAACTGATTGAGATTCTGTAAAAATAAGGTAGATGGCTCTTTCAAATAATGGAACGATTAAATGTATTAATATCAAAAAGGTAACATATAGGTTCGAAAATTGTCGCTGTAGCATAGTTGGATAATGCATCTTCCCCGGTTAGGAAAGAGATCCAGGTTCGAATCCCGGTGGCGCAACAACAATATTTTTCGATAAAATTAATTTTATATGTATATCTTTCTAATTAATATATTTAATTCATATTTTTAAAATAAACCTATTAATTGTAACCAAATTATAAAAGCTTTACTAATAAAACAAAACAGCATTCTACATTTCTCGTGTAACCGATGTTCCGGCTTGCTTGAAATAAGATTATGGATGTTTGGCTCCAATGACGTTACTGCAAGACGGAGAACTGCATTTATTTCAAGCCAAGATGAAAAGGCCTTTTTGCATAAATAAGTTGTTGAGAATTGAATCAGAATTTTTATCGCCTTTTCACTAAACAATGGCTATTCATTTTTTATGGAAAGCCAAAACTGAGGTCTCGATAAGGATAAATGAAATTTAGCTTTGACAGTGTCGTCCGACGATAGGAGACTGTTTTTAACCAACGCAGCTACACGTCTTTGAGATTGAAATAGTTCCATGCATCTTGCATCGTTTATTCGTGTAAGTCGTTTATTTTTCCGGGTCAGTTTGCCGCGAATTAAAACATGGAAATAATGTCCGAATTTCTCTGCGAACCAGCGAAATTTTCTCGCGGACCACCATTTAGACGACAGCTGCAATGGACGTCCATTTTGGATGTCCGTATCCTTGTCAAGCGTGTACAGATTAGTCAAAACAATTCTTCAATCTAAATATTTATAAAGAGGCTATAAGTTGACCCTGTCATCTTACATAAACATACGTAAATGTTCAAATTTCGATGTGTATTCGATGTTTCTATTATTAAATTATTTGGCTTACAAACAGTTACAGTAAAACTTACATGATGCAGAAATATAAAAATAATAAATACAAGATAGATGTAATAACTTCTTAGTAAATACCATAAATTCACGGTAAAATATGATAATAATAATACATACGGGGTACGTATTGACTGTGTAATAAAAACAATACATAATACATTATGTATATGTAAATACTAAGTCCAGAATATAAAATTATACGTACAACTCTGGCAAAATACAGGCACTATGTTAAGAATCAGTAGGTTCAAAAATCTATTCGACCGACATTTCATAATTCCACTGTTCAATTCAGAGCGCAGTTAAAAATATTTTCTTTATTTCTATTTAAACTCATAGCTTCCAATAACACTGTCATATAAATTTTATAAAATAGTATAATTCACGTACCCTAGCTAAAATTAGATAGATCCTAAAGAGCAGGATTTTTTACACGAACTTATTTGTAAATTTTATTATAAATAACACAAAAAAAAATAATGGCTAAATAAAAAAAAATTAACAAGGTCTTGAATGTTATTTTAGACGCTAAGTTGTCTCAAAAAATTCAAACACATATTTAATACCATTTATGCTTTTTTTTTCTGGTACGTGAAAATATTCATAAATTCAGTTAAATTAATAGAATTAACATAAAAATCTTCCTGGGGGAGAATTGAACAATTGCACTACCGATGGATGCGAATAAAACGAATGTGAAAATAGACAATTGACTTAGACTTGTTTTGTTTGTTTGTTAAAGTTCAGCAGGGCTAAGTATTTTTCAAATAAAAATAAATATTTGTTATTAAGAATGTATAAATAATAAAGTATATCTACATCAGTGGCGTGCAGCAGGCGCAGACTTAGGTTATGCTGTTACCGACGATGCTAACTAAGTATACTAGATATCAAAAAAAAGTGAGAAAAATTATTTCATTGCTCCATATCGTACTCTGCTGATTATTTAATTTATTTTTATTTATCTTTTGTAATGCACAGCTTTTTGTTTGTACGCAGTGCACGCCCCTGATTTACACAGATATTCACATATCAAAAATATAAAACGATGCATTAAATTTTAACATTAAAAATGACACTATAGCCATTAGGAATTGCGAGGTAACGGAATCGATACTCGGTGGATACAAAATCTTTTGGATCCACTGAGTATCGATTCCGGTACCAGGTACCGATAAAGGTAAAAATAAAATACTAAAATGTGACTACTTACATAAAAATATTACGAAATTTTCTAACGCGCTATTTCTAACAAAAGTTCGTGACAAATTTTACTGGAAAACTTTATTTGTTAAAAATAATCTCACAGATATTTAGCGAGTGTGATTATGAATTGATCAAATAATATATTGTGAGAAAATGGAAAAAATCTAGTATAAAACACTACTATTTTCGTGCAAAAAACATCAAAGGGATTTTTGCCAGAGCCTTTGGTGAGGCAAATAACATTTTTAGGTCGCTATCGCGGCCGCGTGCCTTGTATAATAGTCCATAAATTTATGTGGAATATTTCCATCACTACTGGATCAGCGGTGGCGAAACTAAGACACGCGGAACATTTTTAGTGACGCACGGGTAATGTTGTAATTTCGATCCAAAATTGATTCAAGTAAGATAGATGTTTTTAATGAATAATTCTAATAAAATGAAATATAAATGCAACGTATTGTATCAATTTTTGAATCAACATAGACTTTTTTTTTTATTAATATTAAAAATATAATACAATTTCAATAATCAGTGGAATATACGAGTATATATATTATTTTTTTTAACATTTGTTTCTTCTCTATGAGAGTAAGACTCGTGTGTAGAGAAGTAGTATATTCGAGTTAATTTATGTTTCAGTTAGTCTGTGTACATATTTTTTTAACTTCAGTTACAAATTTATGATAGTCCGTAATTGTTCTAATTGTGATGGGAAGATTGTTAAAAAATTTGATACCTTGATAAATATATTGATTTTGAGTTGCGGTATATTTTAGTTTTAGGATATCAATTTGATTTCAATATCTTGTATATCGGAATTTGCTTCTAAAATTTAATTGATTTTTAATTTTGAAAATTTGAATTATCGAATTTTTTTTGTATATGTCTAGTATTTTTGGTACTTTAAAATCTGTGAAAAGTTGTATACTTGGATAGTCTTTTTTTTTTTAGAATAATTTTTATTAACATATTTTTGGGATTAAATTTTTCATCGACGAATTTAACAAATCAATAATAATAAATTGTCTCGGTAATGATTTGACTGAAGCGTATGAAGAATTAAAAATTTCGTTATGTCTTTACTTGACTGTGTATATTTTAAATTTCAATAATGTGTACTAAAATAAAAATAAAATATATTTTCTTAGAGGTTGATTTATTTTATATAATTATATTTATAATATAAGTTACAAGCGATATATTTTTACTATTAAAGATTCGCTATCACTGTATTCCTGAAGCCGATGGAGGGAGATTCTCTTCCAGGCTGGGGTAAAGTGATAACTTTCTTTCATTATGCTTTTGCGATCGCATTAAATACTTTCTAGTTTTACGATATTCAACAATCTAAGATGACATCGAAACGTTTAATTCAGAAATGGACGTCTTTTTTCCATTCGATTAATTTTATTAGTGATCATTATACACATGCTATATATAGGTATAACAGACCTAGTAATACGAGTCGTAAATGTTCAAGGAGTATGTACAAATCTGTACCGTTACAGAATATATTATAGGACGAGATAATTACCAAATCATTAAGAATTTAAATTAAAAAATATATATATATTTGCAAAATTGACCCATTATTATTCTACATCTGCGCTTCAGGACCTAAATCATTTAATAAAAAATAGTCTAGCCGCTCAAATTTCGTTGATCTTTTATTTTTTGTATTCAATATATAATTTAAAATCAATAATATATCTCAATAAATCAAACTACCTTTTTTTTATGCTTACATTTCTGATATAGTTGAAATTACTCGCATGCAGCTTGAACATTTTCATCCATCTCCTGTTTGAAATATGTATCTACCCCTGAAATATGATGCACTAGGTATATTGTTACCCAATTGTTTAGTCTAGAAAGTTTTATGTACTTACACACGCGTACAAATACATCGCACACCTAGATCAAAACTGACACAACTCAAAAAGTAATTTTTCAGTAGACAAAAAATAAAAACATTTGTTAGTAAAGATATGAAACTAAATAACATTTTAAGTCATAAATATATCCTAAAATGACACTATTCGAAAAGTGGGGCTAAGTTAGTTACGTATACAACAGAGAATCCGTATATAACTCAAAATTTTTGTTTTTAGTTGTGATCTAGGTGTGCGACATGTGTATTCCTTCTAAGTCACACACACACACACACACACGTATGTTTTCCTTGTACGTGTGTTCAACCCTAATTAGTTCGCTCGCCAGCCGTGCCCCTCGATTGCGATTGAAAATTAATGCGTGTCTGCGATAGCTAAACATATAAAATAACATATCCGTGAGGCGGTATATTTTATAGGACAGCTCTGCCCTTCGTAACCTTTAACTATTGTAGAAACTCATAAATTAAAATAAATTAATGTCAAATGAACATTATTTACCACATTCTTTATACATATCTGGTTAATTTGTTACCGATCTTGACGAATTTATTTGACAATTAATAAGAATAATTATTAATATTATATGAAATACCTTATATACTATAATATTTGATATAAGGTTTCCGCGAGCACCAGCGTATGGAACCGGCGTCACCTCAAATAAATAACAGTGCAATCGTACTTTTTTGAGCCAACGACTTAACAATGACACGTTTTACCGTGCCGAAACGACTGCCTAGAATTCCCCAAGGAAATCATCTACAAATATCGCGATCTAACCCAGAAAAGATGCAAGTTCCATTATATATAACATATATATATGTTATATATTTGATAAGCCCTTATTAAACTGTCGTCACTGTTTAAAAGTATATTGTAATTTCAGAGACAATATGTAACCGGTTAATTAGATAAACTGTATGTTTTCCTAATAAAACATGACATTAGATAGAGGGCCTTTCGACGTAACTTTCCTAAACGTTGAATGCCCCTTCTTCGATCATGACCAGAAAACCCCGGAATCACTCTCCATTAAAAAATTTAGACATACATGAGACACAACTAATTTGTGGACACGATAACTCCCGTAGTGCTCATCGGATTCTGAAAAATTGACCACGTAATATCTCGGCTAAATTCGATAGTTGGCCTGATTCGACATCTCGTTTTAAAATGGCAACTATTTAAATACTTCGTGACTCCGTAAATAGTTAATAACCTAGAAAAAAAGTATAAAACAACCCTTAATACACAGTAGCCTGATTCTTCAGACCGATGTCGGGAGGAATTTTTATATAACGATCTTATGAACACAAAAATGTCCACCTAGTAATAATTACAATTACCATTTAACCCTTTCGAAACTAATAATACAAAAATAACTCATTATATTGACAGTGGCGGCTTCAACATTTTATGCAATATTATTTTCATAATTCAAATACATTATATAATCAATCGCATACGGTACCTATAACAATTTTAAAAATAGAAATGCACGCAAGGAATACTTGTCACATCAATACTCTTACTATTTTCAAACTAAGCCCAACTCTTGCGCTATGAAAATAGAACTAACTCGCCGGTCGCCTGGAACGAACGAGCCTTGATCGCTCGACCAACAAGCACGTCATATTTTCTTATTTTGAGCGCTTTCAGAAACTCCCCAGTATTTCATTGTTTTTTTTTAAATAAAAAATGAGACAGACCGATAACTTTTTTTAGATAAATAAATACGCGTTTAAATGGATTACGCTCGTACTCTGATCCAGAATCATAATTCCGTCTCACACGACGATAACATACAGAGTGAATTGTGATCACTGAATCTAAAATGCCGTTTTACTCATAGGATATTTACCCACATAAAGTGTAATATTTTTAATACAAATTAAATGTATTCATTAGAATATAAAATCATCAATTTATCGAAAAAAAAATATTCTTGCTACCGGAACAACAGATAGAGCTTCGAATCCTGGTAGCGACAACAATATTTTTTCGATGAATTGATTTTATATGTATATCTTTCTAATTAATACATTTAATTTTAGAATATAAAATCACATAAAATCAATTTATCGTAAAAAAAAAATTGTTGCTACCGGAACGACAGATAGAGCTTCGAATCCTGGTAGCGACAACAATATTTTTTCGATAAATTGATTTTATATGTATATCTTTCTAATTAATATATTTAATTTTAGAATATAAAATCACATTAAATAAATTTATCGAAAAAAAAATATTGTTGCTACCGAAACGACAGATAGAGGTTCGAATCCTGGTAGCGACAACAATACTTTTTCGATAAATTGATTTTATATGTGTATCTTTCTAATTAATACATTTCATTTGTATTAAATATATCACAGACCTATGCTCTGAAAAGTTGCAACTCCACAATGAGAATGTGTTATCCTTAAAAAAAAAAAAGTAAAATATTTCACCAGCCGGTGAATCCCATGAAAACTGAGAAGAATTATATTATTTATTATTTATTTATTAGTTACAAGCAGAAAGCACTGAGCCGCGACCATAATATTCACGATGCCAGTCTCACTAGGATATGCCTGTTGTTCTATACATTTTATATGTAGATAGATATCATTTATAAATTAAGACATACGAGTATAAGTGGAAACAGTCAAATTAATAAAAAAAAATAGTATAGTTACATTAATGACAGATTTTTATGTAAAAATATTGCAAGAGCGATATCGGATTTACAAAAATACTACCAAACGTTTCTTAGATATTTATAACGATGGTGATGATGCATGATGATCTTTTCAATAGAGACATTTTGTTGAAATAAATATTTTTTATTTCACATCTTCCGGTAAATGTGAACTGCCATATTTTTTAAGCGTCAGACGCCACTGGCCGTAAGCAAATTAGCCGCCACCGATACGTATGGGCGCGTGGAGTCAGTATATTTAAATAAGCTGTTTGTAACAATGTATTTTGGAAAATTAATCGATATTAAATATTTATTTGACAGAAGGAAATATGTTTTTTTTAAAATCTGAATAAAATGATAATAATTGAGATACGAATATTACGAGATACATATTTAATATAAATTTAATTAGAAATTTAATTAGTTTCCAAATAAGGAGAAAACTGTGTATTATTTCAATGATCTGCAGATGATATATGATATGTCAAAACTAGTCAAAAAAAAAATTTAAATTAATTTTTCAAATACAACCGGATTTATTACAATAGATATCATATCATGAGCAAAAATCATTAAGTAAATTCTAATCGCTTTATTTAAAAATATATACAAATAATTAATAATTTATTGTCGAAATGAATCAACTTTCCGGATTAAATTATCATTTTATATTAGGTACGTATAATTGCAATATAACAATATAAAAATTATAAAACAGACTTGGCAAAAACAACAAAAAATATTATATGAAATTGTTAAAAAAAAAAAAACTATAAATTGTTAACATTTTCGCGAGTAAATGCGCCGTGCACTCGGTGCGCGCACGAATCTTGGTAACACGTTTTGTATGGTTTTTTGTGACTGCGGCGTCTCCGAGTGCAATATCGCTAACGACATTCCGTCAGAAGCGAACACGTGTTCCTTACTAGCCACGTGATGCTCAGGGCTGCTCCACTAATCCTGTGGGAAGATCTGAACTCTGAGCGGGGGAGACCTCCGCTCATTACAATCCCAAATCAGACTCCGTTGAGCTCCCGATGGTATCTAGATGTAGGAGAACACTCCGGGAAGGATATTGAAGAAATAAACACAGCCAGGAAGATTGTATCGCGTATTGGTTTACTTAATCACTGCATTTTAAATAGAATACCGGAATTAATCATCGATTTATATTCGAATAAGCGTGTCTTGAAAAACATATATTCAGAGGCGCTGAACATTTTAAGGCTAAGTCAGAGTAACGCGACGAGCGCGTCGATTGACTCAGCTGGGGAGCCGAGCGCGCGCATTCCAGCCCGTACTGCAGCCGCTCTATATTACCATGCCTGTCTATTGGCGTCGTATTTGTACATCACCGTGTCGACAGCAGCTGTGATGTACAAACACTCCGCCACGCCAATGATGACATCACACTCTTCCCATCAGCCGGCTCCTTGTGCCACACTGCCACAAATTAACCCCATTGTCAAACTGTCACGCGAGTCGCGATCGCTCGACCTAAAATATGATTCGTGTTGCCCTTGTCTCGAGACAGGTCCAGTGAAACAGGCTCCCGCACTATAAATCTACCCCTGACGTCACCCCGACTCACCGCCTGCCCCCGCAACAGCGGGAACAATACGGCTTCCGTCTTTTAACTCAAACATATTTTTACCTGCCAATAATTGTGTTTACACTATTACACCTTATATTACGTATGCCATTACCAAATGTAGTAAAAACACCTCAAATGCAATGGAACTGTAGGCGACCTGCACGCGTCCTACAGTACCTGTCTGTCAATCCAGACACCTGACGGCCATATCCGACGGACGAGTCCTAGAAGCTAGCGAAGACCGATCACTCTTCTCCTGGCCAGCTCCTCGGATACACCTCTAAGCAAAGCCTCCGGTAAACTTTGTTAATCTTTAACTTTTTTACAATTTAACAGTGTAAATTCAATTGTGCCTTTTTGACAAATACACGCAATTTATGTAAATATTTTTTATAATTTTATACATATACAATCTAAACTCATTTGATTTCTATACTAACTCATTCAATCTAATATATAAAGTGGTAACATTTCATAAACCTGCATGAGAACTCGAGGAGGAATAGGGCCCTCGGTTCTCATCGTTTACAACCCTTCTGATACAAATAATCCCTATTGGTGACCCTTTCGAGTCTATATAACTAACAACGACAGCCCCTAAACAACTACTACATACTTACTTTATCTAGACACATCGATTTTGATGTGCTTATTTGGTCTAGGAAGTAGATAGTATGGAAAGAAGCATGCTGAAGATCACTAGAAGAAACAGGAAAAGAAATACGCGGGTTAGAAGACAGACCGAGATGAAGGGTGTCATCGTCACTGCTAAAAAACTTTAATGGCAACGGGCTGGCCATATTTCAAGAACAACAGATAATTGAATGGCTTCCACGAGATAAAAAACGACGTAGAGGACGCATTAGTTTCGGAATGAAATTATGATATGGCAAATATGACGATGATACTAGCAGAATCACGGGGAGGTCTTCATCCAGCAATGAATTGACGATATCTGATGACGATGTTTTTATAAAAAAAACTAACCCTTAGTATTCACAATTGCTGGCAGTAGGTACTGATTAATTCAATATTAGTCCAACATTATTTTGCGAGACGCGCCCAAAAACAATTTGAATATAAATCAATATTCTACAACACAAAAAGGTTGAACCTAAAAAACTGACTGAGCACGATGACAATTTTTTATCGAAACTTTTATACGAAATTGTCATAAATCAAGATACTAACTGTCAAAAGAGAAATCAGAAAGTTACGTTCGGTGAAAGAAATGTATGCACGTATGTATTCTGTAGGACGTCGAACAAATCACATGAAAATCAAATATTCAGTTTGCACTTAACATATACATGTATTCAAATTATGTACTTAAATTTTTTCTGTCCTGATTTTGTATTTATACGACGAAATCTGAAAATCAATGAATAATGAAAACATTCACAAAGATATATCGCTGTACCTAGAAGATAGATTAATACAATCTCAACTGTCAGTGCAAAAATATCAGTTAGGTACGAGGCGAGTTTTTTTATGTAAATACCGTTACCAGTGGTTTCCTTCGTGTGTTGACTCACCACATGCGACGTTAGAGACATTCACACAGTGTGACCATTTTGTGGTGAGTGGTTGAAATGTTCAAGACAATAGATCAGCCCTCCGACTGTGAGATACGGTCCGCGGTTCGTTTCTTGAATGCACGAAACATAAAATCAACTGACATTCATCACCAAATGTATCCCGTTTTATCCTGATTTGGCGCCAAGTGATTTCCATATTTTCCTTCCGGTTCGGTGAAGCGTTTTGATGATGATGATGATGAACTCAAAGACGGAGTACAGACATGGTTTTCATCCCAGGCGGCGTCGTTCTATGACGAAGGTATACAAAAATTGGCGCCCCGTTATGACAAGTGCCTTAATAATGGTGGCGACTATGTTGAGAAGCAGTTTAAGGTGTGTAACGTTTGAAGAAAGTAATTTATAAAGTTGTAAAAATGATGTTTCTTTAAAATAAAAAAATTCGGTACTTACTTAAAAAACGCGCCTCGTCTGACAGAATGTTTTTTTCGGTAGATAACGAATCAAATACATTTTACTAGTAGGTCCCTACTTGGCGTGACTCATTGTAAAAAATAAATTATTCTTGAAGAATGTGGTAAATTCAGTTAATGTTAATATATGATATATTAACAAAATGATTTTTTTAATCGTATGAAACTATCATCGTCACCATCAAATAAGAAATTTCAATCTACTCTCATACAAAGTGCATCTAAAATTCATGGTCAAATAAATCCAGTTAGGTTTCAGCATTAACTTTCGTACCGAGCAACTTTCGTATTGAGCAACGTTATTATTTTATTTTTCTTCTTCCACCGTACTACATCTCATGAGGGGATTTGGCCTCCTCCTCGACTGCTCTCCGACAACTATCCCTGGCCATTCTTGTCAAGTTCCCAGACCCTCCCATTCTGCTCCAGACTCTTCCACACAGTCAGCCCACCTCTTTCTTGATCTGCCTCTAGATCGCTTCCGCATCACACGAAGAGACAGGAAAAGAAACGTCTGAATAAGATACCACACAAGCAGTGGCGTGCAGTAGGTATAGATTTAGGTTACGCTGTTACCAATGATATTATACAATCATATATAATATATGTAATACAATATATGTACTTTCGTTTAACCAACTTCTTTAGACAAAATAAATTCATCGTATATACGACCCTACCATGTATTTATTGGTAATTTTAGAGTACTATTAATAATGTTTTTAAAGTTTATGTTTTAACGTAAAATAATACCTTTTTACCCATATAAAAAAATGTATGGACGTTTCTGAGAACACTTTCTACGACTAAACATGATTCACTTATTATAGGAAATAGTTCAGCCAATTGCGTTTTGTTTTTCCCAAATCAAAAACCAATTCATGCACCAAATTTAAAGAACAATCATGAAATCAACACGTTAAAAACAGTAAGATAGTAAAATTCGCGAATTAGTAAAAGAAGATGTAGACACTTCAATGATTTGCACTCAGTTATAACCCTTTCTAATGTTATTCTGTTAAAAAAACAGCATACAAAACGGATCAACCGAAAAGAATTTTCAATTCAGAAAGTAGTCAATTATATGACTTGAGTAATTCACTAGCTTACAGCGGTGAATTGTCATGGTAGTTTTTAGAACTAAGCAATTAAAGTCTCTAATGGTACACAGATGGCGCTAATTGTAAAATAATGTTTCCGTTTATGTTAATCCAATTATTTAAATTAAATTTGTTTTCCAGAATTTTTAGTAATGCACAACTTTTTTGCTCGTATGCACTGCACGCCCCTGCATACAAGAGTTGTTGATAAAACTTTATAGTATATTGCTATAAATACTACTTGCCGTGAGGCATGGCTTCGTGTATCATTAATATTATTTGATTATATTTTTATTTATTTGTAAATCATCAGTCAATTTTACCTGAGTATATATTCACGTCGGTTCCTCATGACTGAGGATCGCAATCTTCATGAACTCCCGCCCTCTTGACTATGCTCTTCCACTTTTCTCGGCATCCTGCGGATATTAGGGCTATCACCCGAGAAGTGCATTTTCCCTTCTAGTAAGATGCCCGAAAAATTGAAGGATTCGACTCGGACATTTGCCTCATTATAGAGTCGGCCCTTACTGTTCAATTCTTACAGAATGGAGATATTTATGCATCTCGCCTCGCCTTCCGCGGTATGCGTAACATGTGACGTTACACAAGTATCTATACCTTAAACGCTGGGTAATGTTTGAGCTAATATATAATATAAATATCATCCGCTAGACCTGCCTTAAATATTAAGCAAGAAAAGCAACGCCCAAGGGTGGCACATATTCCTAGGGACGAGCCTGCTAAACGCAATTATTGAATACTTTATCTCTGGACTAGCATTTACTCCAGCGGGCTGACTCGGAGTCGCGACTCTTGTATTCTCTCAATACCTCGCGCCATCCGTCGCAATCTCCGGGCCCCGGGTAGAATATCAAAAAGAGCTTAATTACAGCACAGATCGCCTTTTAAGAATACGTAAACTGTATCGTGTTGCAAGATTGCTCGCAAAGCACTTTATATGTAAATGCATATTGGCTAAAGTCTGACTTTGAACGCGGCTAGCCGCATCAAGCGGTCAACTCTTTTAATCAAATCGGAAAATAAAACGAACGTCACGTCAAGCTCCTTGTAAATTAAGAGTCAGTAGAAGAAATTTACAGATGATCAAATGTGCTTTTCGAAAATTATAAGATAGTATATTTATAATTTTAAAATGCTGCACAAGGATTACAGACGTGGAAACTAGATATATTATATTTCTTTCGTATTACTAATTTTAATTACTTTGCCATGGTTTTCTTTGCAATTAGAATGACAAGTTTTTCGCTGCTTTCCTTCTTTTTTTTTCTTCATCCCCTTTATCCTACTCGGGTCAGGGGGCTCGGGGTGGCTTGGACAGCACTATTCCACCACTGTCGTCGATTACTTGGGGTCGTTAATAGTTCTATATTCATTCGCAAAGTCTTTCCATTAGACATTTTCATGTTCTCCTGGCTCTTCCCTGTGGCACTAATGAGAAAATCTGTTTAGGCAGTCTTTTGTTTCACATGCGGAGGATATGTACAAGCCTACTTAACCGAGAATTTTCTATTTGGAACAGCAGCCAATTTCCTAAAGTTTTTTGTAAACTTTAAATTTTTTCTGTTCAAATGTATATAATAAAGGTGGTCCAGCGGAAAAATTTTAAGTTTAATAATAATATTAAATGAAAAAAAAACTATAATGTTATTCTCATATTTTATTTATACAAAATGAAGTTATACGATACTTATTTTACGTTTTATAAACAATATTGTCTAAATGCCGTTTCCATTTCTCTTAAGACTCTCTTGCAATCGCACTCTTAAATTTGCGAACACGCGAAAGCAAAGCGTTGGTTCAACGGCAGCGACTTCACGGCGGATATTTTCTTGTAAGGGCCTGAGTTGTTCGAGGATTGTTGCTTCAAACTCTCAAATTAAGGTACCCCCATAAAGGTACAAGGTCCGGTAACCGAGGTGCCAGAGTATGTCTCTATACTTGCTGATTAATTTATTGGGAAAAATTCCCCTCAGCTTCTCCTTTGAAACTCTAGCTGTGTGTGGAGTGGTCCCGTCTTGCTGAAATTGTGTTCTGTTATTGAACCCGGGAAACATCTGCAGTTGCGGTACCAAAAACTCGTCGATCATTCGGCAATACACGTCAGCAGTGACTGTCTCTCGCTGGTTAAAAAAATAAGAGTCAATTATCCCTCGAGCAGAAATTGCACACCACACGGTCGTTTTTGAACAATGCAAACGTTTTTGATGGCGTTCCCTTGGGTTGTCGGAGCACCAGTATCTCATGTTCTGTTTATTAACATAGCCATCGATATGAAAATCTGCTTCGTCAGTAAACAATATGTTTCCAAGCGTTCGTGCTGTTCCAAAACGTTCCGTCATCGTTCTCGCTAAGGTTTCACGTAAAGAAGAGTCATTTTCGTTTAGAAACTGCACGATTTGCAGTTTGTATGGGTGAAACTGTAGTTTTTTTTTTAAAATAACGTGCACTGTTGATTTTTTTATTCCAGTACTGGCTCCAATCTTCCTTATCGATTTACGCGGATTGCGCATAATTTCACGTCGAACTTGAGCCACATGTTCTGGCGTCGCTGCTGACGTTTATGGTCCCGGAGGAGTATAAGCACAATATAATATAAAATATATTTAATATATTAATTATACATATAAAATCAATTTTGTCAAAAAATATTGTTTTTGCGCTACCGGGATTTGAACCTGTATCTCTATTTCCAATAGAATATTAATTCCAATAGATGTATTAATTTGAAAAAGTGTAACATATAGGTTCGAAAATTCGTCATGAAAAATACTGGCGTTATAACACAATTGGTAGTGTACTTCCCCGGATTGGAAATAGAGATCCAGGTTCGAATCCCGATAGCGCAAAAACAATACTTTTCGACAAACTTGATTTTATATGTATATATTTATAATTAATACATTAAATTAGTATTTAAAACATCACAGACCGTCTGTTCTGAATAATTACAACTTCACAATAAGAATATATTCTTATTATGTTTTACATTATGCCAAACATTAACTAACAAGTGAAAAACAATCCTGTACTATCTGCCATATTCATGAACAGCGGAGTGGGTTCACATGAGTGCATCGAAATGAGTTAAGAAAAACGTAATATTCTATGCACAACGTTTTAAACATGATAAAATATCAAAAAATCAAAAATAAAACTACGCTAGCTGTGTAATATTATGTAGATTTTTTTGTGTCTCCGTTTTGAGACATGCTTTTGCTTACCTACGTGATATAATACAATGAATTACATATTATATATGTAGGTGTGTACAAGTGCATAACTCAAAGCAGTTGTTGCTTGTAGCAAATTTCAACATTGTACAGAAATAATATTGTTAGTAAATAACATTGTAAATACACACAGGCATAAGCAAGTGTATCTGCAGTTCAGGGACATGCAATCTTAGGATCAAAGTCGTTGCCTAACTCTAATAATATTTATTAACCGAAGTAAACATGTCACTGAAAGATGTACCAAAACATTTTTTTTTTCAGTTTAAAATTTTCCATTGACGTATATTTCTTTGGTTTAATTGTCAAGTAACAAAGTGTTCTGCAGAATCGTAACATTGTCAGTATAATATGATTTGAATAATAAATAATGTTTTTAGCAATACTTTAATATGTCCAAGAACACACAATTACTGGATTTTTATCTACAAAGGCACTGTTATTAAATAAATATTAGATATATCATAGAGACGAAGCTATTTTTAATATATTTAATGGAAAATATACAGAACTTAGGGGTAATTACAGGGCTTACAACCTGTCTTCGGCTGGCTTAAGTGATCAATTTATATAAATATAACATTCACCATTCTCACCCCATCAATCTCCACATGAATCAAATTTTTAAAGGTTGTATATATGTTAATATGTGGACTCGCTTCGAAATATGTACATACATATATTGCAAATAATAAAAATAAATTATAGATGTAATACATAATTAAATTTAATAAACTATGTATTTCGAAAACAGCACAACAAATATTTATATATGTTTCTAATGGAAAATAGAGATCAAAATAATTATTTGAACTCATAAAAATACTGAATTGTTAAGATGATTGCGCAGAACGTCTCCGTTATTTTACTTTGCATAAATATTATTTATATTTCATCGTGAACAGACTATGCTGGATGAGTAGGTACCTACTTACCAATACTTGGTAGTATTTTATTTTGTTTAATCAAAAATATCAATTGAGTTAACATTGCAATAAAGTCGACATTCACTCAGGAATTTTATTATTTTCCTAAAAGTGATAAAAAAAATTATTGAATGACCCAAGAAAAGAATATTCCCAGGTCAAATCAACATCTCGCCACCCTTACGCAAAATAACGAATATAAAACAAATAACTAGAATAATAGTCAAAATATTCTACCTACCCCTAATATTAATAACAAATTTATTTTTATAATTGTTTAAAATAATTAACTACAATATTGAGTAAATGATATTTATATATATATTATATTACATTCCAGAAAGGTTTTTCAGTGTGTTACGCGTAAACAGAACTTCGAAAGGAAATTTATATGTTTCGTCGGATTGAAGAGTCAATTTCTTACGATACAAGTCAGAAATAAATTGTGACGGTATTTATTAGAATTATATCCTATATAGGTAAATCTTTCGTGCTCATTCTAGAATAATAATATACATAAAATGGAACTATGGTCGTACTCTACTGCGTCTTTTATTTAATCTTCTTCTTCTTCTTGTACATAGGTAATCCACCCTCCAAGAGTGATTTGTGCCATTAATCGAGATAAAACTTTATATTATAGAAAAAGCGCAATACTATTATAGAATAGGAAATATTATATTACAAGTCAATACCATTATCGTTCAAAAAATTTGATATTATATCGATTAAATGTGACGAGTTGAGGGAAAGAAGATGACACAAGTTAACCGGGAGTTGAAAATTACTATTGACGAGATCACTGTAAAAAAAACTTTGACCCGCAATGGATAAGCAAAAACGATATGGTCAAGGGTCTCCTCCTCGGCACCTGTTAGGCGACCTGGCAATGCCCAATTTTCATTCTACAGATATTTGATATTGTTCTCTTGGAGACTTTCCTTTTAGAGAACCAGGGGGTGCGGGGAATAGATCTTTGAATGATTTTGAGGCGATTACCCTTGTGATTGTTTGGATCCATCCATTGGATTGTACAGTCCAGATAGAATTCGTACGTTTCTTCACCATATTAAGTATACCATGCATCGAGATTTGAAATTGATGAGGAAAAACTACGGAAAGTGTGGCCTCCTTGGCCAGTTTATCAGCACATTCATTTCCTTGAATTTCTGTTGACACCTGTTTACTGTTGCTATCCAAATTAAATAGACATCGTCTGATGGAACAGATAATCTCTTTGTCTAGCCAAACTTGCATGTTAGCAGAGAGGGATTCAAGGGCTGCTTGCGAGTCGGAGAATATAACAGCCTTATCAACGTTTCCGCAAGGCAACATTCTGCTGAGAAGAGCGATGAATCCGAAGGAAGTCGAAGCTTCACATTTATTTATAACTGAGGCGTGCAGCACCACAATACCCCTCAGAGCAGAGCTTAGATAAATAATTTATACGTATAAAAATTAATTACGTAAGAACTGAAAATAAGATTTATCTCCAAAATAATTAAAAGGAATGGTGATTTTCCACATAAATAAATCTAATTTAATATGTGCGTGTCTGTTGAAAATACGAACATTGATAGCACAATCAGTGTTGAGTGTTGAGCGCAATGTCACATTAAATGTGTATCGTTATTCCTGATAGCGTATCAGTATTGACCGATAGTGCTACTAATACTCTTCATTTACATTCATAAGTATAATATAATGTTAGCGATAAACATATACCAATCTTCTCAGCCGCACACATACCAATAAAAGAATAGACATGAAATAAAGTGGAGAGGGATTCGGAACATTACATTCTACACACATTCTTGGTGAAAACATAAATCCGATAGTTTACGACACATTTATGCAACAGTAAAAGTATCTACTCTTCGAAAATTTTATTTTTATTTTTTTCTAAACAACGCGTATTTTTTTACATGAAAGCGTTTAAATTTTCGTTCCAATCGAGTCATATTTTTAAAAAAAGTCGCGGAGCTATTTTACTGCGTTAGTGATCACGTGGGTGACACCAAAATTAAAATATTGGGATAAGAAATTTGCGTTAGTTCATGTCTATATGTCTGTGGAGCCGCAACATTTTCGAGTCATACAATTAGGAGGTAGGGAAAATATCAAAATGCTTATTGTAATTTTACCCCTTACCAATGTTCTCTCTATGTTCGGATCACAGTGTGTACATAAAAAATCTATTGTGTAATTTAACGGACCAATGTTATTATTTGTGCGCTGGGGGAGAAAATAAGAAAAAATATCATCATACCAGTATAAAGCTACTGGTAGAGCCTGGGTTGATCCCATTACTAATGAAGAAGTATTTAGACGCATAATTAAGTCAAGAGAACCAATAACAACTAGCAATGTATCATATTTGACAACTCATCATGCGGGAGAAGACAGAATTATCAAAAATGTTGGTGATCTTATACAGTATAAATCAACATGGTCACCATATTTCGATAGAATGTCTTGTTAAAAATTGTGTGCGCACTATATTTTTTTGTACGTGCTATCGTATCAAATCGTGTGCGCGCTTACTTCCCCCGCACACCTTAGAGGGAACACTGCCTCTTACTACACTATTAGTTACTCTCACTTCCTCTCATGTTTAACATGTATTATCGCATCTTGGAATAATATAGTATTCACCTTAAGGGTTGTAATCTCGTTATCTGTGTTGTGCTTTAAGATGAATATAGAGAAATCATTTTAATAATAAATTATATGAAAAAATATTTGTTAGGTATATACCATTAATTGAGACAATCTACATCTCAAGAAAATTATAATTAACCTATATTTCTCACGATATTTATTTTATTACGATTTTACTTTGATATTTTTAAAGGTGATATCTCGTTCCAAAATTTAAAAATAAATCAATACAATAAAAACTGTAACTTAACAATAATAATGTGTTCTTAAAATAAATTATGCGATTTAATTTTCTATCTTTCTATTCTGTCTGGGCTACAGACAAATATATATATATACAAATATAATAGTCTTGACATCATTTGTACAGGATTGTCCGAAGCCTTCAAGTAATGACGATTACATGCGGTAGATGGTAGTTTTTTAAGCATTTTTTAAATTTACGTATATATCAAGATATGTATAAATGTTTAGATATAATTGTCACCCGGAGTAACCCACCCACTGAAGGATATAAAGATCTATAATTCGAGCCCTCCAATAGCCATTAAAACGCTGACTCGAGTTAGTCCCACATGTTTTCAATGTATTGATTCATAAATACAGTCGAACTTGGTTATAACGAGCTCGGGTATAGCGAGTTCACGGCTATAGTAAGCAAAAACTCTTGGTCATTTTAGTTTACGTAAGTTTGCTTCTGGGTTATACCGAACAAATAATACGGCCAACACATGAATGTTTGTGTGTTTGTTGGGACTAAAAAAAAGCAATTCCCGAAAAATGAAAGCAATTAAAGTGAAAGAAGTGGCGGAGACGCTAACCGTCGGGTCATATCATTTATGACACTACCCAAGATTTACGGCCGCCAAAACTTCGACCATGTCGACGATTACAACTCATTATTGAGCATTAAACAAAAGCGTCAAATAAAAAACAACGCCATTTTACATTCTCGTTCCGTTTTTACATTTGTGTTTTTCTCTGAATTCATCTAAATTCGTCTAAAGTAATGTCTGTATGCGTCGGCCATGTTGTGTTGACAATTTGACCTTGATTTTTCAGTTAAAAAGTGGCCCTTGATTCGTGAGAAAATCAAAATCATTTGTCAATTAGAACACAGCGTGAAAAATGTTTCGTTGTCTTCTTCAGCTGTTTCAACATTATTGAAAAATAAGGACGTTCACCTGTCTGCATTTGAAAACAACATCACGGAAACAAACAAAAAAATAGCAAATGCAATCTTAATGAGCATTGTTAAAACGATTTAGCACCCAAAGAAGTACCAGATTTGCTGTTAACGGGCAAGAGGAAAAATTCGCAAAACAGTTCAGGAATAATGATTTTACGTGAAGCAACTGTTGGTTGGATATAACGAGCAAATTTAATCTGTCCCCTTATGCTCGTTATAACCAAATTCGACTGTAATTGCCATTTTATTATTGAAAATGTTTTTTTTTTAATTTGTCACAATCAACGTAATTATTAAGAACTACGTGTTGTCATTCATTTATTAATTTTCCTATCTCGATTTTAGAGATTTTTATAAAAAAGAAATACGCAAAGTTTTCAAATGCAGAATTGTGATGACCTGCCCAGGTAGAAATTTGTTAAGAGCAAGGTTCGTAGAGTAATGAGAATGTGGTCAAATCGATCGCAAAATCTCAAAATTGCAAACAAGGTGCGCTTTTAAAGCGTCCGTTTCGAGATTTTAATTTAATATTTTTAAATAACGATATTTACAAAACAAGTAACTAACCTGTAACAGATGAATACCCAATAACATGTTGCATAAATAACCGATTTAAATAAATAATAAATAAATAAAGTCTTATAACGGCACTTATTTATGAATTAACCCAACATAATGGCTCTTTCAAATAATGAAACGATTAAATGTATTAATATCATAAATAAATAATATAATTTTTAAATATTTAATATGTTTAATTCATATTTTTAAACTATCACAGACCGTCTGTTCTGAATAATTACAACTTCACAATAAGAATGTATTCTTAACCACAAAGATAACATTGCTGATTTTAAAAGTATATGAATGTATTCTCCTAATAATAAAATTGTATCGATATGTCCAAAATTTAATAAAATTGAATTGATAATTCTGGCGTCTGCTATCAGTTTACTCAAAGGTATTTGAGATTCTGTAAAAATAAGGTAGAAGGCTCTTTCAAATAATGGAACGATTAAATGTATTAATATCAAAAAGGTGACATATAGGTTCGAAAATTGTCGCTAAAAATATTGTCGCTGTAGCATAGTTGGATAATGCACCTTCCCCGGTTAGGAAAGAGATCCAGGTTCGAATCCCGGTGGCGCAACAACAATATTTTTCGATAAATAATTAATATATTTAATTCATATTTTCAACACAATGTGCTAAATTTGATTTGTGAGAATATTGACATATTTTCACGTTCAAATGAGCATCCGTTTGATAATAACATAATTAGTAATATCGTCATAATATTTATGCAATACTCGATCAGAGGTCCGTAAATACCGGACACCAGATGGCCAAGGCGCTGAACATTTTCAGGTTTTTCTGAATTATAAATTGTATTATTTAACGAGTGTACTCGCTCGGAGGATGAGCGACAAATCCGTTGGCACCGCAACGTGTTGAGCCCCGTTACATAATAGAATAACACATGTACAATGCGGTTTTAAGCGATTACTGTTTTATTTGACTGACGTCTCTATGTGGCGGTTAGTTATATCAGAAGTCTGATTACGAGAATTTTGGAAGAAAAACAACAAATTTTTATTCCATAAAATAACACGATTATCATCAAAAATGTGCGCATGCAGTTCTGTCTCGACTGATTGCATCGCCGTATATAAAACATTGATTTATTTAATAGTAAGATGACCACATATAAAATGGACAAATCAACTAGAAAGATATTTGCTGCCGGGATTCGAACCTGGATCCCTTCCTACCCGGGGAAGTGCGTTCTCCACTTCCTCTACAGCAATCAAATTCATTTTCGACAAATTTTTGAACTTATATCTTGCAGTATTTATTAACGTGTATATGATGTGTAAGCATGTGTGCATGCATTTTTAAATTGAATTAGCTGACATAACTGACAATAATTGGATACTAATTTACTTTGATGCATGATAGATAGACTAAAAAATCCATAACCATTAAAATAAATTAGTTAAATACACATTAAAATAAAATTAAGATTACATGTTTGAAATACAAAATTGAACTTAAATATAAATAGATGATTTTCGATCGTTATTTTAATAGTTTGAGTAGCAAAAATTACATTTGAATAAAAATAATTCTGCAATTAATCCACGCCGTGCACGGTTTCAGAGATTAAACGCGTTACTGACAGCGAAATGTAAAAAATATATAAAAATGAATGATTTCATTTTTATAATTAAATTATTACAGCGTGCGCCTCATTTTATATTGGGCGACATTTTAGAGATTTTGCAGTATGTATGTTTATTATATTTAAATATCTATAATGCCTATCATATAATCAACACTGTTAAATAAATATTAATGCGAGGAATAAAAAGGAAATAATACAAATTAAATGTATTAATTAAATAGATATATGTATATATAAAATCAATTTTATAGAAAAATATTATTGTTGCTACCGGGATCTCTTCCAATCCGGAGATCGTGCTATACCAACACAGTGGATTGACGACAAATTTTCGAACCTATGTATTACACTTTTCAAATGAATACATCTATTGTTCCATTATTTGAAAGCCATCTTATTTATTTTTACGGAATCTCAAATACTTTCGAGTAATCCGATAGGAGACGCCAGAATTAACAATTCATTTTTATTAAATTTTGGACACATTGATGCAACTTATTAAAGGAGAACACATTCTTATTGTGAAGCTGTAATTATTCAGAACATAGGTCTGTGATGTTTTTAATACAAATTAAATACATATAAAATCAATTTTATCGAAAAATATTGTTGTTGCTACCGGTATTCGAACCTGGACCTCTTCCAATCTTGGGAACGTGGATCCCGGTAGCAACAAAAATATTTATTATCTTTCTAATTAATACATTTAATTTGTATTAAAAACATGTTCTGAATAATTACAACTTCACAATAAGAATGTGTTCTCCTTAATAAAAAGAAAATGGATACATTTTAAAATCCATAAACTGTCTGGCTTTATTAATACGATAAATCTGAATTCTGAATGTAGCATGTACACATTCCCTTCTCTTCGAATTATTTTTGTTTTCGTTATACTTGATTATTTTAAATACTAATTTTATGTATTAATTAATCAATTTTGTCGAAAAATATTGTTTTTGCGCTACCGGGATTCGAACCTGGATCTCTATTTCCAATCCGGGGAAGTACACTACCAATTGTGTTATAGCGCCAATATTTTTCATGACAAATTTTCGAACCTCTACGTTTCACTGTCGTTCCATTATCTGTTATACAACTTCACAATAAGAATGTGTTCTCCTTAATAATTTCGTTTCTTGTCAATCTTTCTTTGAATTGTCAATACTTATACTGATACTGACTGTCGATATATTCTACAGATAATGCATTTCTGGTACATAATAACATTTTCTCTGGGTCGCGTAAGCCCGGCATCCATTTGGCCGTGCCGTGTCGTATCGATCGATCGCCGCGCCGAAGTGTTATGCATTATTCACTTCATAGAAGTCGTCAAGTCGCGCTCCCGAAGGTTGGGCACATCTGTCAGAGTACGAATGGTGTCACCCCGGTTGGATTTTGAACGCTACAGTTGGTTGTTTGGGATCAAATGTCAAATGTCGGGGACCCCTGGTCCCCCCTTCCCGCCGCCGGAGTTCGGGCAAATAATGCGATGGCGCATCGGACGGAAAGGAGCGGGAACGCGCCGAACTATTATTTATACAATGTCGCTGGCTGTACCGTAGGGCAACTCATTATTTTTACATACACCGGAGAGAGGTATTTTATTTTATTTTCGTGCACAATTATCACGCCAACGTGGTGATAATAATACCGTATCTAATTTTGGTGAAATGTTTTGAAGTTTTTTCGCAACCTTAATGTAGATTGTATAATAAAAATGGAGAGACAAAACGAACACGTTTTATTTAAAATTAAAATAAATATATGTTGATAATGTGATTTTTTTTTCTAGTATTTAATTAATTAAATTTCTAGGATTTATTGAGTTTTGCAACTAACGTATCTGTGTTTAACTCCACTCTTTATTTATTTTTTTATGTATCAATTTCATTGCTACGTTTCTACGACTATCTGCATATAGATTGAGCTATCGCAAATGATACAAGAGAAAAACACGGCCCGCCTCGATACGGGATCTGCTCTAGTGAGGTAGTCAGAGAAGAGAAAAATAAAAATAAAATTTAATAATGACTGTATTAATTAAATAAATAAAATCATATATAACTTTGAACGTTTCCCGGTTTTGATCACATATACGTATACTCAGTGGCGTGCGGTAGATATAGATTTAGGTTATACTGCTACCAATGATATTATACAATCATATATATTATATGTAATACAATATATGTACTTTCGTTTAACCAACGTCTTTAGACAAAATAAATCCGTCGTATATATGACCCTACCATGTATTTATTTGTAATTTTAGAGTACAATTAATAATGTTTTAAAAGTTTAAGTTTTAACGTAAAATAATACCTTCTTTCTTACCCATATAAACAATGTATGGACGTTTTTAAGAACATTCTTTATGACTGAACATGATTCATTTATTGTTTGAAAATCCTTCACGTAACAACTGAAGGAAATAATTATTTGTATTAAAGGTTAACGTAGGTAATAGTTTAGCCAATTGCTTTTTGTTTTTCCCAAATCAAAAACCAATCCATGCACCAAATTTAAGGGACAATCATGAAATCAACACGTTAAAAACAGTAAGATAGTAAAATTCGCGCATTAGTAAAAGTGGAAGTAGACATTTCAATGATTTTCACGCAGTTGTAACCCTTTCTAATTTTATTCTGTTAAAAAGCAGCATAGATAACGACTCTATTCAAAACGGATCAACCGAAAGAAATTTTCAATTCAGAAAGTATCCAATTATATGACTTGAGTAATTCACTAGCTTACAGCGGTGAATTGTCGTGGTAGTTTTTAGAACTAAGCAATTAAAGTCTCTACTGGTACACAAATGGCGCTAATTGTAAATAATGTTTTCGTTTATGTTAATCCAATTATTTAATTTTTATTTGTTTACTAGAATTTTTAGTAATGCACAGCCTTTTTGCTTGCGTACACTGTCATTGAGATGCGGCGTTGGCGTCGCATGCTGCGTATACCATTGACTGTGAAACGAATGTTTTCAGGAACTCCTCGCTAAAGAAAGGCTCTCCACAAAATGCAGGAAAAACATAATTTCATACTTTGAGTATGTTGCTGGAAGAGATGGAGAAATTGGCGATCATGGCGGACGTAGTTACAAGGGGGGAGGGGGAGTGGTCGATCTACAATTAGATGGGTAGGCAAGTCCGAAACACGACCGGAGCATCGCTACACGTCGCACTAAACAAGGACCAAGGTCGGCAAGTGTGAAGCAGAATAGAGGACCACAATACTCAGTCATGAGCCTTGTATTTGAATGTAAGATAAATAAATATTCTGTCCATATAATAATAAGCTATGCGTACACCTTCAACAAATAGATTAAAACGTGAATAAATGCTCTCGGAATTATACAGAGTGTAACAGTCCATAATATTTTATGGGTGGATACCTAACTCAATTATAAGTCAAAAAATTTCAATGAATATGTGCAAATTCTGCACCGTTACTGAAAATGAAATTCTATGAAATTTTTACAAAATCATGTTAAGCTTAAGTCTACGTACTTTGAAATAAATATTTGCGAAATATATACATTATAAATCAATAATATAATAATGTGGGAAATTAATAAAATATTTCAGTTAATCGAAATAATCGCAAAATTAAGATTTTTGAAACGCTTATATCCTAGACATGCACATATTTTTCGAACATTTTCGACTCATAATTTAATCAGGTATCCACCCATAAAATATTGTGTACTAGGGCTGATGCACCCTGTATAAGTAAAATATTTAATTATGTTTAATATTCCAAAATTTCTAGTTGCGCACGGATTAATTAAATGTAAGGACTGCACGCTCCTGCTTCCCGCATTATTCTGTCTCTTTAGCCACTCCCATTTTCGCTAACGCCGGGCAGATTGTGTGCCGAAAGAACGAAGCTCGCGGCTGGCCTCTAGCGTGCCGACGCGTACTAACACGCATTTCAACTTTCCGAAAAAAAAAAACACTCCGACAGCCCCGTGCTCAGCTTAACGCGTTTAATGAGCACATTAATCGGTGTGGATATGGCGGGCTGCAGGGCGGGTCCGAGGGCGGCTCGCGGGGCGGGGGCGGCCGGGGCGCGGCTCCCGCCCTCCCCCGCCCGCCCGGTTGCCGGGCGCCGCCCTGGCCGAGGGGTGGCCTCGCGCCGCCCGACAAATAACAAATCTACAAACAAAGCCAATAACCGTGAGAGATGAAATATGACGGTGGACTCGCAATTATCCAGTAGCGACAACGGAAACGTGAACGCCAACCAGAACCCCGCAAAAATAAAATACACGAAATTAACGCGCTAAGTGATTCTTGTAATGAATCTCTATTTTTAGAAGAACACATTCTTATTGTGAAGTTGTAATTATTCAGAACAGACGGTCTGTCATATTTTAAATATGAATTAAATATCACAGACCTATGTTCTGAATAATTACAACTTCACAATAAGAATGTGTTCTCCTAATAATAAAGTTGTATCAATGTGTCCAAAATTTAATTAAAATAAATTGATAATTATGGCGTCTGCCATCAGTTTACTCAAAGGTATTTGAGATTCTGTAAAAATAAGGTAAATGGCTCTTGCAAATAATGGAATGATTAAATGTATTAATATCAAAAAGGTGACATATAGGTTCGAAAATTGTCGCTAAAAATATTGTCGCTGTAGCATAGTTGCATAATGCACCTTCCCCGGTTAGGAAAGAGATCCATGTTCGAATCCCGGTGGCGCAACAACAATATTTTTCGATAAAATTGATTATATATGTATATCTTTCTAATTAATATATTTAATCTCTATTTGTTTAAATCCATTTAAAATTAAGAATATTCATTGTAAACATTGAATTGTACAAGTATTGTTTCTATGACAGAATTATTACCAACATATTAATCTCAAATGAATGTCAATTTGTCTATCTTGACAATTGCACGTCGCATAGCCCTCTTTAAATCATTAATCTACATTACTGTAATTGCAAAAACCATAAAAACCAAAAATTTATCTAAAAAATATATAGTTATCACTAGAACTCGAATCTGGAACTTTCTCTTACTGTGAAAATGAGTTACCAATTAGACTATATTAACCATGTAATTTCACGCCGGATTTTTTATTTTTTATACATTTACCTTCTGTTTTAATGGACCTTCTACTATTTCCTAGTCATTATTATTATCTAATTTGTTTTAACAAGGAATCAAATAACTAAAATTGCTACTATTAAGAGAACACATTGTTATTGTGAAGTTCTAATTATTCAGAACAGACGGTCTGTGATATTTTAAATATGAATTAAATATATTAATTAGAAAGATATACATATATGTAGCATAGTTGGATAATGCACCTTTCCCGGTTAGGAAAGAGATCCAGGTTCGAATCCCGGTGGCGCAACAACAATATTTTTCGATAAAATTGATTTTATATGTATACCTTTCTAATTAATATATTTAATTCATATTTAAAATTGCTACTACTCAATAAAAAAGTGATTTCATTAAAATATAAAATAACATTTCATTCTTGAAATTATTTATGCCGTATTAATATATTTTATAATACACATTATTATAAATAATATTTTTCAAATAAATAAAGCACATTAATAAAATATCGTTATCACACACTAATATACGTACCTATGTATATCAACCTTTAATAATAATCTCGGTAGCAACTAAATATATATTCGATAAATATATTTTTTCTGATAAATAAAGGAAAATAAGCATTCAAAACAATAAAAATCACAGACATGTAACGTGATATCCGGAGAAGTACGAGATCTTACACCTCATAATGCAGGGAAAGATTGTTAGAAGTCGGGGCCCTGGAAAAGGGAGAAGGCCAGGCTACTGTAGAGCTTTTCAAACAATGTGATAATAGCCAATGTCCGTTGAACGGATAGGGCACAAGAAAAAGAAGAAGAATTTTTGTGTATATTATTCTACTTGATTAATTTAATTTATATTAAAATACCACAGAACTATGTGCAGAAAAAAAATGTGCTGTCCTTAAAAATGACAATATTTTATAAAATCATTAAATTTAATGTAAATATAGAATTTAAAAAAATGAAATTAAATCTACGTACTACTGAGGATAATTTCATATTTTAAGAACTTACAAACGAGGTGTTTATTTTGCTATTTCGCGAAAAGTCATCCAATCTTCGTGACCTGCAACAAATGCTCGTTAATTTCGATGAAATAGAAAAGAAATATAAACATATTTTAATTGCTGCATATAAACTTCATTCCATGTAAAGTACGATTAGAATTAGATACCGTCATTGTTGTTCATTTTGGGGCGTTCGTTTAGCATCAGGCGCGGGAAAATGGAGGGTAGGCACATCTGGGTGAGGTTGGAGACCAAATAAAAGAAACCGTAAGCAAGCGTGCGCACAAAACGTGTATCTATTGGAAGTTATGTAAATTATTTTGAGTATTTAAATCCCTTTCATATGGGGGTTAGCAGTACACGATGGTCTGACCTCGTTGAGAGAGGGATAATAATAACCGACTTTCTGCACGTATTGCATCTTAATACTTAACGTATAAACATCGCCAAACAAAGTATGAAAAGAAATATATTTTATCACATTTATTTTGAAATTTAATTTGTTAGAAAACGGTTGTTTTATGTAGTATTCGTACATATATTAGGAATGTATTACTTTAATTAAAATTTTAACAAATTATTTGCCTGCCTACCGGAGCGAAAATTTTTGAACATGTGAATTTCCAAAAAGTGTCAAAACACAAGTTTAATGTTTATAAGTGCTGAATAATATGTGTAAAATGGTAACCAGTGTGGTATTTTTTGTAAATATATAATATTTTTTATTATTTTTCTATATTTTATATAAAATATTAAAATATGTATTTTTCTGAGATTACTCTAGTACTCAATTTTTTGTAAAGTAAATAAAAAGATACAAAATATGAGTAAAATATTGTGATTTAAACATTTTCTTTAACCTTCGGGTACCAGAAGATTAAAAATAGGATAGAGGACCGGAGCGGGGTACAAAGTGACCCCATTCCAATTTGCGTTTTAATGAAGTATAATGGTTTGAGCATGTTCTATCATATTTTTAATTAAATTTCTAATACAATGTGAACAAGATACTACTAAATTTGTCGTCATTTTATAAGAAGTCGTAGTATTTTGAAGTGTCATCACTCATAAGGGTCCGGCCGTCGGGAGCTACGCGGGCAGAACGTGTCGCGTTCGCGAACACACCGCGCACGTGCACGTTTTAAGTTAGTTACGTAATAACTTATAAAATGGTCCCGATTGTCTATGGAGAAACACAATTTTTTCTACTTTTCTAACATTGGACTCATGAAAAGGGAGCACGAGAATAACCTCACATTTTTGCTGTCCAGCATTGGAAAGTTAGTTGAAATATCAAATTAACTTAAATTATATCTTTAATTATAAAATAATATATTAACTAAATGCTATTTTTTTTATTTGAATTCAACATTCACAATACATAAAATATTTTATCTGACAGATGCAACAAATATCTCAGAAAGAATGCTGTGTTATATTTTAAATAGGTAATCAGCAACAATTAATGGAATTATGTATAGCGGGGGATACTAGGTAGACCTCAGTGAGAGATATTAATTCCCAGTTTGAACATCAAATAATTCAATTTTCTCATGTTTTAGATCATACGCCTCTGGTGGAGACCCCAACATTTCAAATCTGTATGCTCCCATCTCTTACCTGGTGAGTCGAGGCACTCGGATGCTCACTTCGCTCTTGGAATTGGATCATGGACAAGAATGGAATGTGACAAACTTTTGCAATAAAGGTACTGATGATTAACATCCTTTATAATTTTTTCTTAACACCTTTGAGTCCTGACCGCAATGTAATCGAAAGACGATTCTCATTTTCGATTTATTGAGATTGTCACCGTCCGTCCATCTCACATGTTTGAGGAATATAAAAGGGAAAAACTGGAGAGTTTACACCAGCATACTGTCCGCGAGATATTTATTGTTTTTGTTTGCTAGAAATTAATTCAGCAGTTGCTTGGCACGTGCCAACATTAATTTGAAGTTCCATCACCGTAAACCAGAAAAGACGAGAAATGCGACGACATGCGCATGACAGGACACATCGAGAAGCAGAAACTTTTCTCAACATTCTCAGATTTACAACAGTAACATGTTCAACTAATTAGTGTCATTTTACCGAAGCAGTTTTATAATTTTAGTTTCCATATTATATTATTATGACTATAAATATAAATACCACGTTAATGATAATGATAAATAAATATTTTTTATTTAATTTATATTGGCAATATTTGAATATGTCCAAAAGCATACAATTACTAGATTTTCACCTACAAAGACACTGTTATTAAACAAATAATAGCTATCTCATAGAGACGAAGCTATTTTTTATAATATTTAATGGAAAAATATGGAAGTATGGATAATTACAAGGCTTACGACCTGTCTTCGGCTGGCTTAGTGATCACTTTATATAAATATAACGTTCACAAATTCTCACCCATTAATCAACCTCCATATCTATCAAATTTTTGGAAGTTGTATATATGTTAATGTGTGGAAACACTTCGAGTACCACTACACTATCGCCATCTATGTAATTTGATATTAATTTCCCTGAAACAGCATATATGTCACAATGAGAATCTTATTATTTTTTTGAAATTATTTAAAGCAATATTCTTTAGCTGTAAAATATTTTAACACATACTAGAATACGCCTGAAAAATCAATATTTTTCAATTTGATATGTTTTCTTATTTTGATCAGCAATTAATTATTAGCAATATTTTAATATGTCCAAGAACACACAATTACTGAATTTTCACCTATGAGATATTATTATTTGTTTAATTTATATTGTTTTACGCGATAACCGTACACTTTCACGTGATAAAACTAACATGATATCGTTGTTGTATGTTGATGTATAGGATGTAACGGTAGGTAGAATGGGTTTTTAAGAAATCGCGAAAAAATAATATATCGCCTTTTATATAACATTGACGAAAGATTGATTAGTCTGGAAAATCTATACATACTTAAAATGGAAAACACTAATAAACAAGGCTAGTTTTTATGCATAAAAATGAACAGATTAGGAGTGAATCGAATCGGATCAAGAAAGGGTCTCATAGGTGGACAGGACAATAGGGATGTAGCGCTCTATCCTCTCTTGTTACCCTAGCGAGAAACGGCGTGATGACATATTAGTCAATTACTTTAATTAAGGATTGAAATAAGTTAAACCCGCAAAAAAGAGGCACTCATCGTTTCAAATATATTTTAAGTAAAAGCAATAAATACTCACCTTTTTTGCAGAAGTAGAAATTGTTTGATTCCTTTATGTCGATAATATTCTAATCTAAACATCTCTAGACATCTCAAGAATTTCGCCTTTTTTGAAATAATTGTACCATTAACTTTCGTTTTCCGTTTATTTTTTATATTATCATAGAGTAAATATTTAGATTCCAGTTCTATTTTTTTACCTAGGTCGAAAAGGCTTTTTTTAAATGTTGACTATTTATTTTCTTCAATTTAGGTGGGCAGGCATCGCACGTCTCACAATCCGCTTAATTTTACAATATATTATTTGTATATACAATATATATTTTTTCCTACATAATATGTAAATGAATTTGCACAGTGCTATATATCGATTTGAAGTGTATAAAATATACGACTGTTAAGTTAAAAATAGATTTTATATAGGCACGGAATAATATTCATGGATTTCAAAAGATTTTTGTCGATTTGTGTGAATATATGAATAGTGCTCTTTGTAAGGTATTGTTTGATGGTAACTATATTGTAATGTATTCCTGGCGTATCTGACTGCAGTCGCGGGTGCCAGGGATCCACGTCAATGTGTGGGTTCTGATCAATAGTCGAGAATCGATTGGCATCGTGTGATAGTTGGCGATCCCTTCGCTCGCTTTGACTAACTGGCACACGATCAACGGTCAGGGTTGGTCATCTCATTGTAACGAAGAGTCATATCAGAAAATATTTGAGTAATCCAAAAATAATATTAATTGTAATTTCCGATTCCGAAAACGATTCTTTGGATTGGAAATTATTAAAGAAAATATTTACAAAAGGTAATTAAATAATCATAACCATAATTATCCCCGATATAAGGTTATAAGGTGTCGTAGATATTATTAATCCCTTAAATAGGTTTGACGCACTGAGGGCTCCGTTTTAAAAGAAGTTTAAAAATGGAATAAAAGTCATGACAACATAACTACAAACATAGATTGCCCAGGCACTATTTCCACAACGCGCAATTTTTACAACGCGCTCGATCCTCCGGACCGAGATGCACACAGAAGCGAACAGCGTCGACTGAATTCTCCAATAAATGACTTTGTAAAAATTAAAACAATATTCTTAAGTTTAGTAGTAATTTACTTTAGTTACCTTATAAGTATTGTGTTAGAATAAGGCGGCACTGTACATAAAGTGTCGCGCCTAATTAATTTGAATTATTTAACTTCCAGTAAATTATTTAGAGGGTTTTTTATCAGAATTTTTTACCCTTCCAATTCATGTATTAATATAAAACACTTATGATGTTTATTACAATAAGGTAGTTAGTAAAAGTGTCAAAGCGATTAGCGCTGATGCACTTGTAGCAGTAGATTTGGCGGTCTAGCCGCATGTAGAGTACTCAGAGTATCGTAGACTCTAAGGAATTGGAAAAAAAAAAATTGACAACATAACCTTAACAGCGCGCTTGAGGAACACATTTAGCTGTTAAAACTAATTTCAGTACTTTGCTTAAAACGTCATTACTTTCATTCGCTTTTTAAACACTTGCACGGCCACTATTTAATATTTTCTTAATTTTTTTACTTGAAAATTGCAATTTTAAATATGTGTCCATTTATTCAGTTTTTCGGTAAAAATCGGAATTGGAATCGGAAGTTTAAAGACGTATCTGAAATTGTAAAATTTTGGTCCAACGATAGAACTAATAGCCAAAAGAATAGAGGCCAGACGAGAAATAATATTTTGAATATATGTAAGAATATCAAATATATTAGACAAGAAAATAATACGTGTATAATATAATTTTTAAGAACGTTGTTGCGGATATTTACTGTTTATAGACCACCAACGATAAATAAATATTTTCACAAAACAAAATAACACCATCTTGAAATATAATACAGACGATGTATAAAGAAACTAGAACAAAATACAATGAGGTGGAGCGGGGCGAACCAGAAAAACATATTCTATGCTGGAGTGGTACATACATGTGTCTGAGACATATATGCTTATATGTTACAACAGTGATGACAGCTAGATTCAGAAATAATGCAGTGGCGTTTTTGATGCACGAAGTCTTCATCTTCATAACAAAATACTGTATTGTAATATACTTAGTACCCATTTTTGGAAAAAATACTATTTCAAAATATCACGCCCCTTTCATCTCAGAATTTATGATTATTAAATTCAATTTCTTAAAATCGTTGCTACTTTTTAATGTTTCTGCACTAAACATGTTTTAAGGTAGGTGCTTACCTAACCAGTGCAAATAAATTACCCAAATTTTTTTATTTATTATTAACGGTAGATACATATATCACAATAAAATGTCTGGTCCCGGTTTGGGCGTGACGTAAGCCAGTGACTTAATAATGTAATGAAACAAATTATTGATTTTTGTCTATTCATATTTCCTATTGTAAAAACAATTTAATTTAAAAACAAATAATTGTGTACGAATTATGGTATTTTATTAGATGTTGGGATGTTGGTGTTGGTAAACTAAATTTACATCTTAGTTCATAATGTTCTCGGGATTAAGTGTCCTGCGCCCTGTATAATACCTACAGTAAATATATAATACTACTGCGACCTGTACAATACTACAGTAAATATATAATACTACTGCGCCCTGTACAATACTACAGTAAATATATAATTTTACTGCGCCCTGTACAATACTACAGTAAATATATAATTTATCGATTTTTATTTGTATATCTTTATAATTGATACATTTAATTTGTATTAAAATACCACAGAACTACAATTTCACAATAATAATGTGTTCTCTTTAATAATTTGTAGTTTAATTAAATGAAATATATTAATTATAATTATTAATTTAGGAACATTTTTGTAGATTCTCACAAAATATTTCCAGTGGCGTTGCGCTAAAAAAAACTACGGAAGCGCATCCTTCGACGGTAAATAACAAATTGAAAATGTAAGAAAAATTTCGGTAGTGCATATTTCTGATGAAATATGCATCTGACGTTTTTATTATATATTTAATAGAAAAAAAGGTCCACTCCGCCTCAAAGAAAATATTGACCTTTGACACGACTACATCACTGATATACGAATATACTGCCAGTTTTTTTCTTTACATTTGAATTTGCATAAGACATAAGAAAAATAAGTATGATCGATATTAATGTTTTAATGAAAACACTTTTTGTTGTGAACAACACAAGTTAAAAATAGAATAATAGATGTACAAGTCAAATGTTCCCTCTAAGGTGTGTACACGATTTGGCATAATAGCGCATATAAAAAAATATAGCGCGCACACTATTTTTAACAAATGTGTCGTCGCGTCAACGGTTGGCGACCATATTGCAATATCTCGATTTAATCTGTATGGTAACACAGCCAAGACAATTTGTTTCTACCTATGCCTCTGCTGCTTTCTATCTTTCCCTGCATAAAGAATTGTAAACGATGATATTTCTCATTGCGGAGAATGTGTCCGAACTATGCAGCTTTCGTTCATTGCTAGTTGTTATTACTTCTCTTGACTTAATTATGCGTCTTAATAAATCTTCATTAGTAATGTGGTCAACTCGGGAGATGTTTAGCGTATGCCGATAGAGGTACCAAACATTTCATACTTTCTTCCCCAGCGCATAAATACTAATAATAATAAGCCCTTAAAACTATACAAAAGATTTTTTACGCGCTCGATGGATAATTTGGTATCGGTTATAAAGAACCACAGAATATAAGTTCAAAATTTGTCGAAAACGTATTTTTTTTTTAACGTTTCCCCGGATAGGAAAAGGTCCCTTCCCAGTAGCAATCAAATATTTTTTCAATAAACATTTTTTTTCTGTATATCTTTCTAGTTGTTCATTTAATTTGTATTAGAGCCGGTCGTGTGATCAGTAGTAACCTTTTACTAACGCCCGTAGTAAAAATCCTTTGCGGGTTGTCGATACATTAAATTTATATTCTATAGATGGAGATGTCTACAGGCGTGACAAATAATCATGAAATATGTTTTATTTTATACATTATCTATGGATTTTTTCGCCTAGATTTTTTGTGATTACATTTTTTCGTATTATGTGCTAATATATATTATACAACGAGATCATCATCGGACTAACTCTCGTCAATGAAATAGCGGGATATTAAATGATTAATTGTATACTGCAACTTTCAAAGTATCAATATGTCGAGATGACTTTTGGAACAGCTGTGAAAAGTCCGCCATATTTAACAATCGATTCTCGTTTTTACTATCGGATATCGGGGAGTAAAACGCGTTTACTACGGCAGAAGTAAATATTTTTTTACCAACGATCAAACGCAAAAAAAAAAAAAACTTTGGTAACTTTTTTTACTATAGTAAAAAGTTACTACCGATCTCACAACTGGCCCTTAACATTTAAGTTGTGAATATTTATTCATATCACTACTTTTATGTGATAAAATTTGTTTTCACACAAATGGCTGATGAAAAACGCAGAATATATCTGGATCTCGTGATAAATTGACATTTTTTATACGACCGCAAATCCAAACTACGCCGCGAGCTCATTTATATCGAAATAATGAACGATATAAAACACAAATAACAATAGTAGAAACAACAGAAGTCTCGGAAGAAATGCGAGCATTAGCCGCCCACGGCCTGGGCGACCGACGACCCGGGCGACCGGCGACCTGGGCGACTCGGGCCGCGCTCGGAAATGTCCCGCGGGGGCGGCGCGACCGTTAGCGGTGACGTAGAGGATTACAAAAAAGTTGTCTTTTTCAAATATTATTAATATAAGTGAGATTAGTATACTACAGCTTGGGCTTTTAATATTTCCAAACTTCAAAGGACTTTGCCACTCACAATTGTCTAATAGTTCGCGCTCAATAATCATTTTAAATGTTACTCTACAAACGTTGCCGGTAATAGTGTTCACAAGAAACATAAATATACGGTAATATTGACACATTTCGCAGCTCCGCCGCGAAGTGTCCGACTAACTTTTTTTCAAATATATTTATGAAATATAAAATATATATATTTTTTAAGGAGAACACATTCTTATTGCGAAGTTGTAATTGATACATTTAATTTGTATTATAAAACAACTATTTTATCAAATTATTTATTTATTGAGGTAATAAAAAAATTACGCCAATACGGTATACCTTCAAGTATCATATATATCCGGTTAGGTCTGTCTGTACGTCACATGTAGGAAAATTAAAAAAGAAATTGGAACAACTGTGAAATATATGATTAGGTGTATGTATATGTGTGAAGATACATTTTTCAAATAGAAAACAAACAAGTTCTATTGTCGGAAATTTGAAAACCGGTAAAGTAGCCATTTAAATTGGGTGAACAAACTTTAACTATGTAAACACTCTGTCGTATATATTTTTTTTAACAAAACCTTCCTATGTATGTCTAATCTATGACAGGTTCTAACATTAGTAAATAATACAATTTAAAAAAATGTATTAATTAGAAAGATATACATATAAAATCAATTTTATTGATAAATATTGTTGTTGCGATGCCGGAATTCGAACCTGGATTTCTTTCCAATCCGGGGAAGGTGCATTATCCAACTATGCTACAGCGACAGTACTTTTGATGACAAATTTTCGAACCCATATGTTGCACCGTTCCATTATTTGAAAGCCATCTGCTTTGTTTTAATACATTTAATTTGTATTTTAAAAAAATATCACAGACCTATGTTCTAATTCTAATAATTACAACTTCACAATAAGAATGTATTCTCCTTAATAATAATAAAATTAGCTACGTATATATATTTATATTGTGCATGCATCATTTTCTGTTTCACTAATAGTTTTGGTGAAGCCGATAGGTGTCAGTATTTAAATTCGAATGTAAGGAGAGGCCGCAAAATGACAATGTCGTCGGTGTTCAAACCACAAATATAAGATTTAAAAAACTTGTTTCTAGTTCCTTCTATTGAAGACTATAATGACATAAAATAAAACGGTTTATTAATGCGACAACATATTTTGTTGTGTGGTTTAATTCCTTTGATTTCATAATATTTATTTAAATAAAAGATAAATTTAAAAAACTTGTTTTCCTACATTATTTTTCTGCGGCTTAAATCCAGAATGTTCTCAAAATTCTGGGCAACGCAAAATAATAAAATGGTTATTTTTCAAAAGAATGTGGTTTGATACCCCCTCGACTTGATCAGTCATGTCGCTGGTCTAAACTAAGCAATCCGACGATACGTGGCATTAACTGACACCCCAATAATTATATATGAAAGCGATCAACAGAACGGCAACGTTAATGAGGCAGTAGTTATCACAATATTATCGACGCTACATAACCTTAGATAAATAATTTCCATAACCTTAGATAAATAATTTCCATAACCTTAGATAAACCGTCAACAGATAGTAAGTGCACATGAAACAGACACATTTCTGCCAATTATTTAGAATAATACATTCATTTCAAAATAAATTACGTAATATATAAAGTTGACAATTTATTTAAATCAAGTATTTTCGTTACAGTAAAATGATTTAAAGACTTTTTCCATCTTTTGAGTAGTGAGTGGACTATTATAAACGCCACTTGGATTTTCACATCCGTTTCAACAGTATTTCAATCGAATATCTATCTATGTGACTCAATTAAATTGCGAACGGCGTTCTTTTTACATTTTTAAAATATAAAAATTCAATAAAAACTATATAAATAAATGTTCGTCGTGAATATTCCAGAACAAACGCTGATGAAACAAAAAAAAACGTTTTAGGTATATAAAAAAAACATTATTTATGCTATGACACATGTAATATTTTGATTATAAATTGATCAACCTTTAGTTTTCGTAAAATAATTTTGAAATTAATTCAATTACTTTTTATTATACATTTATCATTTTACGGCGTATTCGATTTAATAGAGCGCATTTTAAAACTTATTTCGGTTTCTTTAGCTATTTTAAAAATAATGTAAGAATTTTTTATTTTTTACTATTCGAATTTTTTTTTAAATAATCTTAATTATTTCCAAACGTCTATCAATTTACTGACAATTCGGTCCAAGTAGTTTGATCATTTTACAATTATATAATTATTTATCAAATTCTAAAATTCTGTAACGAAATTAATGACTAAAAAAAAATGATTCCGCTGTTAGGAGAATATACTTAATCATTTTTAGGAGAACACATTCTTATTGTGAAGTTGTAATTATTCAGAACAGACGGTCTGTGATATTTTAAATATGAATTAGATATATTAATTAGAAAGATATACATATAAAATCAATTTTATCGAAAAATATTGTTGTTGCGCCACCGGGATTCGAACCTGGATCTCTTTCCTAACCGGGGAAGGTGCAAACTTATCTCGGAATATGATTGTTGTATCTGCATGGCTACAGATTTTGTAAGAATTTGTTACCCCTCAATTTGTTTTGTCTCTTTTGATATCATGTATATTTTAATATATTTCATAAACAAACTCAAGACAAATCCTATGTGACTGTAATTAATATCGTTAAGATCAAAGATAAAATTGATTTTATACGTATATCTTTCTAATTAATATATTTAATCATTTTTATTAATAATTTTGTTAATAATATATTTTGTGAAATGACAACTATTACCGGTCTGAATTTTATTTCAATTTAATTTATAACGTATGACAACTGATACAAATTTTGAAAAAAACATTTAAATGTGTGTGTGTGTGTGTGAGTCGAAGGATGACATGGCGTAGTTAACTAAAACATAATGGTATGTATTAGATACCTAATATAGTCAATAAAATGTCAAATATTTGTTTCCAATCGTTTCTATAATCGATGCAGTTTGATGGAATCTAAATGTGACGTTATCTATACGAAGCCTTAGCACCGAACGAGTGCAGCGGGTAGGGTACAGGCGCCTGCCTAATTATTCAATGCTAATATGGCAACACGGTCACAAGAGGTGAAATTCTTCCCAAATATACGATTTATATAGCTGCATACATTAAGCGCACGGCACACACGTAAAGTCCGCGGATTTGAATATTTCCAAAATGAAGTGGGTCCGGAACTTTCCAAACCAATGCCGTTTGTCGCCTCGCAATCGTTTGAATTTTGATGAAGCCCGTCGAACTTTACACCTCCGGCCTGTAATGGGAGAAAGGTGACTGAATATATCGCGCTGCGTACCTCTTGCGAGATACTTCTTCGGTTGTTTATTCGCGTCGAAAATATGGCAATTTATTTAAATAACGAAGTTACACCATTTTTGAGGCTGACTTGCGCGCTTCCGAGTGCCAGTTTATACGAAAACTCGTATTTGTAGCAGAACGCGCCATTAACTATTCATCTCATTCTTTGAATTAAGCTAATTAAAAATTATAACACGATACAATTTGAGTTCACTACCTTTTATGGTCGATGGACAGTCGCTACCGCTGCCGCTGCCGCTGCCGCTGCCGCTACCGGCGCTCGGTTCGTTAGCTCCCCCGTCCGGCGGGCCCGGCTGGGCCCTACGGGCGGCACCCGCCGGGCGCGCGGACTGGTCGCGCGCTGCAGGAGGCCAAATTAGGCCATCGCGACCGACCAGTCGCGTTAAAATCGAGGGTTACATGCAATTAGCCAGCTACGGGTAAACACATCATGCGGCCGTCTCGTGCTCTTCTCGAAGTCGGGTTCTTCAATGTTGCGATGGATTATTTCGTTGTTGCGGAGCGCTGACGACATCTTTACCTGACAGTATTAGAGATATAATAATAAAGGATCTAATGCTGCCCGGTAAGATGTGAACAACTACTCCTTGCGGTCCATTTCTTCCGGAGGTCCGTCGGGCGGGATCGGCGCTGGCAGTCGATCGCGTGATGCACATTATTTCTATTCAATTTAAAAATCTAACAATCGTTTCAGATTTACACTTTTACAATAAATTTACACGAAATAAATTATACTAGAAAGCTGATGAATAATTATCATAAATATTTAGTACCGTAGGTGACGTTTAAAATTAATGTTACGCGCAAAGCTGAAATTGCATGCGTGTCTCCAATTCGGTGAACAACTTTAAATAAATTTAAAAAATACGCGTAACGAGAACAGCACCGACGGGCGCGAGGGAGGCAGGCCGGTGCACCCCCGCGCGCGCGTGACGGCGTGACACTACTGCTCGCTGCCCGCCAGCCCGCCGGCCAGCCCGCCCGCCCGCCTGCGCGGTGGCCGGCGGCCGGCGGGCTCCGGCGGAGGCGGGCAGCGTAGCGAGCAGCGGCAGCTCCGCGACTCGCGGCGGCCGAAGAAGGTACCAAATCAATTTTAGCAACTTCTTCGTGCAATTTGAGATCCTGACCGGGGGGAACAGGTCTTTCGGGAGTTTGGACAACTTTTTAGCCTTATCCGGACGCGATCATCGGCTCGAACAGCTCGGAGCTCCGTTACGCGCCGCGTTCTAGAGGATCGTTCCGAGGAAGAGAGCTCCGTTCCTTTCTATCAGGTGGCCGATTTAACCGGGCCCCGGCGGTCCGGAGTGGCCGCGGAGGCCGTAGACCCCGGCGGGGCGAACGGGAACATAAATATTGAAGGCAAACTGGTTTGTTCACCTCGCATCAGCTGAGCGGATACTTCGCTAATCAGCCGCGCCTCGCCCCGCCAGCGACACTGGCGAGGGCGCCGGCCACCCCGGAATTGGCCGACAGGGGTTGTTCTAATTTCTAACTATTTTATTCAAATAAAATTGTCCAATATTTCAAGTTAAATATTTTTAGATATTCACCACATATGTATGTATTATATTTGAATCATTTTGTATTTTTACCTTATTTTATATGTTTTATAGCTTCTATGCATAACGTATTACAAATTTTATTATTAATGTTTAACGTTACATTGATTACATTAATCCAGTGACGTACCAGGGCAAGTGCCGAGTGGCGTCGCGATGATAACTACACAGCTACATACTCCCACAATACGTCACAAAATAAAAAAACCTTCTTGAATTAAGAAAATGTATATTTCGATTGTATAATATATCATCTCTTTGTAGATTTAGATTGATCAGACGTACGAGAATATGATTTATGAATAAAGATTGACATACATACATTTTTTTCAGATTTTTACTCATTCTCAGCAGACTGACTGACCGATAGACCAACCAGAGATCTTGTGAAATAAAAATAATCTTTTCCAATAGTTAAAAAAGGAATCACAGTTATTACCGATGCGACCGATAAAATGTCACCGATTCGAATATTATCACAGTACCTTAAACCGGTGTTACCTGATTTTAAAAATGTCGTCCCGACCGAGAGGCGTAAAAATATCCAAAGACCTCAATATCAAAAACGGCTTTGACATTTTATCATGCAATAAATGCGAGAATTTTCATACGCTACACGATTGTAAATAAGCTGAGAAACATTATAAAATTAGTGGAATCAAACAGAATTATATAGCTAGGCACCTGCTCATTTAAAGGAAGCATTCAAATAAGGTAATAGAAAATGATATTTCTATAAGGCCGGTCGCAGGTCGGGTGTGGCTCTGGAGAGTGTAGAGGGACCCACTCACTCTTCAGCGGCGCTCACGCGGCGAATATTGATTCCGGTTAATACTGCATGCACTGCACCGCCTGTGGCTAGGCAACCTGTGCAGCACGGCGAGAGTGTGTAACCTGATTGCAGGCGCCATGGGTCATCACGTATACAAGTACAGTGTGACCGAAAAAAATGTGCACACACTCGAAGAGGGCTGTAGATTTTAGCTAAAATTAGGTTTTATAATTCAAATTATATATATTCCTCAGGAGAACAAGTTGTAATTATTCAGAACAACTTCACAATAAGAATGTGTTCTCCTAAATAATAAAGTTGTATCAATTGTGTCCAAAATTTAATAAAAATGAATTGATAATTCTGGCGTCTGCTATCAGTTTACTCAAAGGTATTTGAGATTCTGTAAAAATAAGGTAGATGGCTCTTTCAAATGATGGAACGATTAAATGTATTAATATCAAAATTAACATATAGGGTCGAAAATTGTCGCTAAAAATAATGTCGCTGTAGCTTAGTTGGATAAAGCACCTTCCCCGGTTAGGAAAGAGATCCAGGTTCGAATCCCGGTGGCGCAACAACAATATTTTTCGATAAAATTGATTTTATATGTATATCTTTATAATTAATATATTTAATTCATATTTTATATATATTCCATTCACGCTGCTGATAAAAGTTACTATGTGTATTAAAATGTAGTTTTACGGAGGGATTTCTTACAAATAATTTGACAACGTTTTCACTTTGTTTTAATTGTATTATTTGTGTAAATTATAATGCTGTAAAATCTATTTCTAAATTTATTTATATCTCCTTGAGAATTGACTGTCGGAAGCGGGTGGGAGATAGAATAGCAAATTCTGTTCATAATACCCGCAAATCTCATGGTTCTATCTTGGGTAAAACCGGTGGACGCGCTGACACGCTGACACTCTGACACTCTGACACGCTGACACGCTGACACTCTGACACTATGTCGTGCTCGTTACATTTTGGCTTTGAATTGATTCATATGATTTTTTAATTATTTTCGGTTTTGCACCATAAACCGTATCTCTAACATGCCCCCGTAAAAAGAGGCTGTACTCACACACGCCTGGCGGTGCGAGGTCTGAAGAACGTGGGGGGTATTTAGCGCTACTTATTCTCCCAATACAAGTGTTGGGCAGATTTTCATCACACGAATCGCAGTGACAGTGGGCAGACGATGGAAATAAAATTCAGCCTCGTCAATAAGTAAAAAAAATTTTCGACAGACTCGTTTCAAAATTCAATCATGGACGCTTTATTTTTGGGGCACCTGTACCGTGCGACGAAAATCTGTGCACGCAATTTAACCAATCTTGCGATCGCACTTTTTAAACAAATTTTCAAAAATCAATTTTATGCACCCGCTGAAACATGCCTTGGTTAAGTTTATAATGTCATGTCTAGATTTTTTTACTTTCTGTTTCATTAAATGTTGACATATGAGACGATAGACGAGGTGATAGAAATGTGAGACAGATACATTCAATTTAAAGTAAAGCCGGGTGCATAACATAAGGCATGCCTGTGTGTAGACAATTCGCTTGCATTAAATTGTTAGTCATCTATTAATCTGTGATATATGCCCTCGCGGTGTAAATAAGCCCCTTTATAGTGAGAACTATTTAATTCTAAATGTATATAGTTTGTGTAACACACATGATTTATATTCGACTTGCGCAACAATTCTTTCATTGCTCAAGACCCTGACGCCATGCCACGACGATATATACAGGTTCCAGGCCGATTTTGTTTGGTTTGCCAGACATTTATCAGTTCGCATTTGCTAGTCGTTGATCACAATTTCTCATGGAACATACAACGCCTCAACGTGTTGAAGTCATTTAAACATTTAATTTAAATAATAATGGCAACACTGTAACCATTAATGGTGATCGCTATTGTCACATGTTGGACTTGGATCGATTGGGCTTGCAAACACATGCGGTTTCAACGGGAAGGTGCCACCTCACGCACAGCCTGAGCTACACTCGAAATATTTCCTGGCCGCGTGATGTCAAAAAGTGGTGGTATCGACTGGCCTTCTCGATCACCTGATTTGACGGCTTCCGACTATTTTGTGGGGGTACTTAAAAGGAAAGATCTACGCCAATAAGCTAACAATTCCGATGCTACGGGAAAATATACGAAGTGAAAGGTGAAACGTCTAATGCGCTGAAAAAACCCGCATAATATTCGGTTAAGCCGTTCTCGACTTTTAGATAACAAAGAAGACCGACAGGCATTGTCTTTTATGTACGCAAAGAAAAGAAAAGATTTGCAGTATTTTTATAAAATATCCAACAATTTTATAGACAATATGTTTTAGAATTTCTTGACGAATTACAGTAAAGTTCAAAAATACTTATTACGGTAAGTGGTAGAACAAAATTAGTATTTAATGAGTATTGCCGGTTTTTAAAATCCTTAAAGTCGTTAAAATGTCTTGTATTTCTATTATAAAAGAGTTAATAAAAAAAGACATAAAACTGACTACTGATAAAACCTATTACACAATGGTAATAAAAACGCAAATGAAAAAATATTTTCTCATACATACTACAATATTATTTCGTTTAAATATTTAAAAAAAAAACACGTATGTATATATCATGATAAAAGAATATAAATGTATAATACGACTGTCGCATCACTCACCTTTACCCGGGCTACATAGACTCGGTAATAAGTACATGTTGAATTTATTTACATATTTCGTGAAATCTTGTCAACTGTTAAGAGAAACATGCAAACTCGATTTACAGATGTTAATAATTTTGCGGTGACAATTTATAAAGTGAACTTCGCGTACATACATATAATGTTTTATTATTAATTGAAAAATACTTCTTACTGAAAAAATAAAGTATTAATTATTTCATTTTAGATATGTTTATTCTATTCAAAACTTATAAATAAAAAATATTAGTTAACTATTGCACAATATTTAGCTAATCGGAAATCATCAAAACACACCATATTGTATAATCTACAGGATTTAAATCTGGCCTGTTCGGTGGCCACGTACCTGGCTCGATGAAATTAACATTCTCACGACAAAAAACGTTGATTGTATTTCTGGCTGTGTGAGATGGAGCTCCATCCTTCTGTAATGACTAGCTATACTCCAGGCTTTGTTTTGAAACACCCCGACGTTTTTCAATTCGCAAATTTTTGATCAGAACACGGTCTTCTGCGATGATTTTTGTCATTCTGGGCAACATTTTGAAAAAACCAAATATAAACAATTGGAAAATTAATAATCAAAGATGGAAACTATTTAAGGTATTGTTAATATAGTTAAACTAATTTTGATGTAATTATATCACATTTTACGAAATGTTCTCACTTTTTTTGGGCCACCTGTATATTTGTTTTGTGAAAAAAAATTGTCATACGGTTTATTTACACTATGTTTTTTTTTTTAAATACTTTTACTATGTTTACGTAATTATGTATATATAATTAATAAAACGTATACGAATTTAAAAAATGGCGGTTTTCAAATAAAATTAATTAACGAAGTATAAATCATTAAGTCGTTTTATAACTCTCGCCTGTTGTGTGCAAATGTAAGTATTACATATTAAGCGATTGACACTAATTTGTTAAAAGATTGTAACTAATTAGTTGAGTATAATTTATACATTTAGCGTGCCAAAATACTTATTAGGCTACAATGCCGATTAACACAGCCGCCACGAGGCATATTATGGGTCGCGGGGTGTTCAGTGTCATCGCGGACAGGGGAGTGCGGTTAACGGATGGCTCCGTGTCAAAAGAGGACATTAAACTCCGACATTCTGGACAGAAGGAACCGACCCGAGTCGCTGTTGATAACCGGTTAGCACGTGAACCAACATGAGACGGGGGTTGCAAATGTATAACAGGAAGAATGGTAAAATGTACGAAACAGACATATGAATTACATTTTTTAACCCAGTATTTACCCCCCTTAATGACTTGGCTAACGCATCAGTCCTTCGTTTAGAATATTACAAATACAACATCGACAAATTCTTTTTTAATATTTAAAGCGAATAAGCGATTTGTCCCAAGTTGTAATACTATGAATGATATCTCAAATTAAAAAAGTCTCAGTAAGCACAGTATTTTGCTCTATGAGGATGAACTTCAGATCAATAACACAGAAAGCATACTGTCACAAACTGTGGTGTCGTATTAAAATACCCATTCTCCATTAAATAATTATTTGTTTCCAATATGTTATTGCTATTAATATTATTATTGTATTCACATGTATGCACTATTTCAAGTATAAGAAATATTTAAAAACAATTAGAACACGATATTTAAAAAAAAAATGTATAGCTTACTAATTTAAGAGTTGGTTAAATAATAATACTAGTACTTACAACCCGTGCTAGGAAATCGTATAAACTTCGATTTTTCTCAACTAGATCTTTTTCTTCCATATTAATTAAACACAACACTTCTTAATTATCAATGTATTGAAAAATTTAGAAAAGGAGTTTGAAACGAACATTATGAATATTAGATATTAAATAATTACCTACACAAAAATTACTCAAAATCCAATTTTCACATTTATGACAATTGATTTTAATGTTTACTATTTTGAAAAATGTACCATTTCAAATGGAATTAACACTTCACTCCAAAAAAAATTTATAAATTTCCCAACGCATAGAAAGCCATTAGGATTTTATATACAAAATTTGTCAATAATGTAAATTTTTTTGTGATTTTGCTAATCAAGTAGGCGGGGCGAAAACCATACGCGACGACCGCTCCGCGCGAACTGCCCAACTGCCAAGGGTGGGTGTGATACGGCCAAGAGAAAGGGCATTTAACTTCATAAATAAGCGATAACGCCGAAAGAATGACAGATAATGGAGTAGTTGAACGCAGGATGAATATCATTCAACACATAATGTTTATTTTTGTGCTGATTCGTGATAACGTTTTTTATTTACATTAATTTTAAGATTAAAATTGTATCAAAACACGAGAAACAAAAAGGCCACGTCATTCGTTAAAGCGCTTGACCGATAATGTCTCGCATTATAAATATCGTCTACATGTGTAGGCGTTTCCATAATATTATGTCGTCATACTTTAGAAGGTTTATGAGTTTTAACAATTTCGTTTATCATTAAAACTCTGTACGCAGTATACTAGATATACCTACAAATTCAATCTACTATTTCGAATCGCTATTGTATTTATATATATATATATATATATATACACATTACATATATATTCAATATGTACACATTTGTAAATTTCTCAAAATTAATAAATCGCTGGTCGGTAAAATAAAATATATATATATAGATATTATTACAGACAATACAGTTTTCAAACAAATTATAGATATCTCATAGAGACGAAGCCATTTATATTATATTAAATGGGAAAATATGGAAGTATGGGTAATTACAGGGCCGGCTCAAGTGATCACTTTACACAATGTAACGTCCACCATCCCACCCATTAATCAACCTAATAACCATAACTATCTAATTTTTGGAAGTTGTATATGCGTTACCGTGTAGAAACACTTCGAGTATTAACTACAACTTTACTGTCGCCATCTGTATGGTCTGAAATTATGTTAAGTGATTTTATAATTTTCATACTTTGCAAATGATTGCCCTATTTTAGTCCTAGCCAAATTGTGTACAAGTTTTAATATTATGATAATGAAACTACATTGCTGCGTTTACGTTTAATAGAAACGCGACTGTGCCGCAATTAATTATTAATATATATTTGTTTCATCTAGTTATTAATAAAATGTATTAATTATTCTGCACGAACCGCGGAAGTGTGAGTGTAGTGGGGTTATTATTTTCTCGGCACGCTCCTCCGCCATTTCCATATTAATGCACTGACGTGAAGTCAGCTACGCTGCATGCCCGGTGAGTAGTGACCGGTGACTAACAATGCGGTCGCCCATGTGCGCCGCGCTGACCTGATGACCAAACAATGGTCCAATCTGCGCCTCCACCGCCGGCACCGTCTTGTCCCCGTCGCACTGTCACCCGAGGGCACCAACCTGTGAAAGGAAAAAATATCATAAATTTAACTGCGAACTAAAGATATCTATGTGTATTATATATTAAAGGGTTTGTAATAATTGTTACGAAAAATATGACCTCCTCTTTCTCGTGAACTTACCTTGACTACAAAATACCCTCAATAACGGCGGTGACAACAAAATGAGACAACTTGGCAGGGTCGGACGTTCATGACGTGACATTGGTCCGTTATTAAACGGGACGGTGTCATGGCTCCGAAGGTCACCAAAAGGATAAAATGGCGATGTTTAATGAAAAATAGTTACGTAGATTAACATGACAATAAGATTTTACAAGGGTGAGAAACACATCCCTCCTTATTAGAGCGGTTCGATCATTTCATACGGGAACCGAATCCGCGGACCTTCTTGACTTTGCTGACGTGAATTTTTTTATTTAATTCTTAACATAGTGCATACACAAGCACTCCTTATATATACAAGATTAAAATATTTTCTTTTACTCAAACTTATCTTTTATATATTTATTCAGTTTCATTTTAAATCTATTCAATTTGTCTTACTTTCTTATGTTTTCTGGCATTTCATCAAAAAATTTCATCACACTTATACATCATCGATTTCTGAGATTTGGCCTTCTTCCTGAATGGCAGTCTGTCTATCCCTTCCCCTTGTACGATGCTCGCGCTCATGTTGATTTGCATCAATTTTTCGTGTGAATTCCGCTGATATTTTCTTATTGACGACATTGTAAATAAATACCATTGTATCGTATTCAGATCTTTCAGCATTGCACTGATCCGAGCATATCTATTTTTTCTGAGTATTATTCTCATAGTTTTATTTTGCTACGAGAGCTTATGAGAGACTAGGGTATAACATCATGAATGCACTCACGATCGGTTGGTGTTGGGTGACGTCTGACACTTGGAGGAAACATCTTCTTTATCGTGGTGAACTATCGGACGCCTGCCGATTGAAACAATGCACGTATTTTTAATGCGGCCGCGATACTTTAAATAAGCAGCTGAGATTGCTCCGCGCGGCGCACTGCGCACGACAACACTCTTTTCAGAGTCACTCAAAAGATAGGATTAATTCGTCCGACGAATGGTTGCTACGTTTGAATATGCGTAAATATACCAATGTAAATATTCTCGATCAAACGCTACTAGGTGGAGGCAGACTGATCTCGTCGAGATGTCTCACTATTTCTCCGAGGTCGTCCGTACAGCTTGCATTTGACTCGCGTTGAGTACTACGACCATGTTTGTTTCTTAGATGATTCTGAATCTGAAGTCACGCCCGGGTTGATTTTGAACGAAGCCTTTTCTCGTTCGCGTTTAACAATAATTCTCTCTTAACGAACTGGTTTTTATTTCGCGAAGATCAGGCAGATCCCTGTACTTACACGACTGTAAGAATCCAGGTGTCAGGTTGGAACACCCTTCCTTTTCAAGATCTCAACTCCGACTGGTGAATCTGATTTTACAAGGCAAATCCTTACTAGACGCGCGCGGGACAGAAAGGTGAGGATCAATTCTAGCTTCGCGAAGTGCGCCGCGAGGATTTTTACATGCCGAGCCGCCTTTTTCACCGAAACGTGTGAGTCTTTGCGGACGCGCTAAGCGACGTGCATTTTGGTTGACAAAATCTATATATACCGCGGTTAATTTTTGGCCCGTCGCGGAAAGGGTCGGCACGTGCTCATTACCAAAACGCGAGGGTGAATTTAATTATGCCCGATTGTTATGAAGGGCCTTCCTCAGACGTTTTTGCGGAGACCTATATACCAAACCGACGTTTTTATGTACTGACAAGCAAATACCAGCCGGCCTTTCGCATTTGTGAGTCGATAAATATTTTTAACATAATCCATATCAGTATTAGATTTAAAGCTTATTATTTTGTTCTTCAGCGTTCTATTTGTTATTTATTTGTAAGATAAGCAAGACACCTTTAAAAATTCATCTTCTTCATCGAGCGCTCATTCTGAACGTCGCGGTATGTCTGTAGCCCTACGCACAATACCTAGTCTTGGGAGTCACATGCTGTTAGCTCGTATATTTTTGCTGTGAATATCGAGCATTCAACTGAAAAACGATAAATATGTACATTATAATAAAATAATTCTAAGTATGCATCCGTCCTCCTTATCTCTTTATCTTCTTTCAATTAGTAAGTTAAATTAACGTAAGATCTCTTTCTGTTTCTTTACAAGTGTATTTTATCATAGCTGACATCTAACATATCCATTTTACACTAGTCATTTCCAAGCGCAAATATTTTTTAAGGATTGGCCAAATATGAATTACATCATGCTGACGCTCAATTATCCGCCGTTGTTTTCGCGACGTTTTGTTTTTTGAATTTGACGTTTAATTGACATTTGTCATAATATAATCCTTTAATAAGGGTTAGAATTAGGAAATTAGAAAACAATACACGTATACGCCACACGGTGCTGTGGCACTTGGAGAAAGGGTGGAAAGATGCCGAGTCGTTTCGCGATCTCGACTATCTTTTCAGCGAGGGAACGATTAGCGAAAGGGCATGCCGAAATTTTTTTTGCCTTCTGGCGGCTGTGGAAGAGGACGAATGTTGCACCACTCTTCAACATCGATCAGTCCGCGGTGACGGTGACTACGCCCCCGAATGATAATTGTACATAATATGTTTTGTGTTTGTTTTTGGTTATGTTACAATATAATTTTTTTTAAATGGCGCGTAATTAAGCATCAACCTAATGTTTACGGAAATATTATAGGTATAATTGGCTTTGTACGCATGTGTTACTAATTGGCTAGAGAAGAGTTAAAGAGGACCCTGTCAACTTCTTTATTTGGTCTATCCATCTTACAGAAGACCGTCCTCTTGCTCGCTTTTTCTCAACTGTCCCTGGGATGAGTTTCTCGAGATTATCGTCGGTTTTTTTTTTTGGCAACATGCCCAAAGAACGCGAGGATCCTTTTTCTGCTTGTCGTCGCAAGTCTTTCGGTAATCATCAATGGTAATAATTAATTATTGGAGGACAGATACACTTGTGCGCCTCGCTCTCCACAGGATACGTAACATCCGCCTCAAGCATTACTTTTCGAAGGCATCCAACATATACCCTTCCTTCTTTCTGACTAGCCATGGTTTCCATTCCACACGGTGATATGGAGAATATTAGAGATTTCATTAGATTAGATGGATTTTGGTTCTTGTTATTGTATTTCTGCGTTACGTTATTTCAGAATATTAAAATAATGGGTGCTCGCGAGTAAACAAAAAAAGTATACAGAATCACATTAATACAATACTGATATACACCGCCAAAAATCTGTTATTTTTGTTTATTTCTCACGTTGGTTCGATACTGATTTTACATTTAAATAAAAAGATGAAAAAGTCACCTACGTTTTAAGATGACGAAAGGGCATTCTGTTTATGATGAAGATAAACTGCGCAGAAACGGAAAAGAAACAATTTGAATTCAACAGAATCAAAATATCCATAGTACATATTTCATTGTCTGTTATATATTTGTACAAAAATTCTATCAAATGAATAAATAGATACACAAATACTATTATTAAAGATAACACATTCTTATTGTGAAGTTGTAATTATTCAGAACAGACGGTCTGTGACATTTTAAATATGAATTAAATATATTAATTAGAAAGATATACATATAAAATCAATTTTATCGAAAAATATTGTTGTTGCGCCACCGGGATTCGAACCTGGATCTCTTTCCTAACCGGGGAAGGTGCATTATCCAACTATGCTACAGCGACAATATTTTTAGCGACAATTTTTGAACCTATATGTAATAATAATCAAATAATGGAACGATTAAATGTATTAATATCAAAAAGATACATATAGGTTCGAAAATTGTCGCTGTAGCATAGTTGGATAATGCACCTTCCCCGGTTAGGAAAGAGATCCAGGTTCGAATCCCGGTGGCGCAACAACAATATTTTTCGATAAAGTTGATTTTACATGTGTATCTTTCTAATTAATATATTTAATTCATATTCATTACAAATTATGTTTCCGCGGAATAATTCTCACGGGGACAGCTATTACACAATTGTTGTGTTGGTATTCCGCGCAGACAAAAAAGGACTATTTGCACATGCGCACTGGCATGTGTGTACACATCAGATAAATACACATGTCGAGTCTTTTCCACATTCCGAAAATAAATGGTACGAAGCGAGGCGCGAGATGGTGTCCCACGAAACAAAACCACCGCAACACGTGGTTGGCTGTTTAATTCATTAATAATTTCGTTAAAATCATAATGTGTTTGGCATTAAGCGCAATATAGTATTTAAAACATTTTAGGCCGACCGGGATCGAAAGTTTGCCGCTGGGCGGCACCTTGCGACGCGGCGCCCGAATTTACTAATAAAATTTATTTTCGAACAATTTATTACGTGACAGAATACCGTGTTTAATTCGGGCAACACTTAGTAAAATATTTACAACCCGTCCTCTGCCATCCGCGGTCCCGATTTAAAAAAAAAAAAAAACTTGAATGGAATGAGGTCATTTTGCCAGCAGACGATGTTAATATTTTTGTGTATTGTTCACATATGGCCAGGGTCGGGTCCGTTAAGGGGGCCTAGACTAACGCACATCGGGGACACGAATAAAACAAACGTAATTTTGAAAAATTATGAATTAAAGTCAAATAACTTTAGCACTATTTGAATATGTCACAATTACTGGATTGTCACCTACAAAGGCACTGTTATTAAACAAATAATAGATATCTCATGGAGACGAGGCTATTTTTATTATATTTAATGGAAGTATGGGTAATTACAAGGCTTACGTACTTAATATGTTGAAATATATATGTTAATATCTATCAAATTTAGTCCGTAGATGGCGATAGTGAAGTGGTGGTACTCGAGGTGTTTCCACATATTAACATGTATACAACTTAGAATTTTTTTATAGATATGGAGATTGATTAATGGATGGGAATGGTGAACGTTATATTTGTATAAAGTGATCACTTAAGCCAGCTGAAGACAGGTCGTAAGTCCTGTAATTACCCATACTTTCATATATTTCCATTAAATATATTAAAAATAGCTTCGTCTCTATGAGATATCTATTATTTGTTCAAATAACTTTGTCCATGCTTTCAGAACAATATTCTCTTCCTCAGGATGAGTTGTATGCTTGTAAAAATTGACATTGGGAGACGGTTAGGAAGAAGGAAGAGGAGGGAGGGGGGATAAACCAAAATCGGAGTGGGAGTTAATTAGAGAATTACATGGTCATTAGAAGGGGAAGAATGGTTAAGTGTGAAAATATTCAATAGAGGATTGTTTCCAAGTTTTACCTGATTATTAATAACATTTGACTTGATATTTACACTTTTTCGAATCTCTCATATAACAACTAGTATGTAATATTTTAATATACATCAGAGATTCTTACATTACGAGGAATCATGTACCCGTCTTCTAGAAGTGCGCACGATTTTTTTTTCTGGGACCCGGGGCACTGACATGTGGTAGCTGTGGCCCCTTTGGCCCTGGGATAAATCCCGGCCTGCATGCGGCTACACAACTGCAGACACGCAATGCAGCGCAAAGGGTTGGAGAAAAAGTAAGCCGAGACCCATATCTCGAACAAAACTTCTCAATCTTTAGATCAAAAAGGTTTTGAGTAAATCGCTAAATGAAATTTTACTGTAAGGCTTGAAACATTAACTAATAACTGACGCGCATAGCTGGCAATACCAAACGAGTTGTTTTTATTCACATTTAACACCTCGGGGTTCCTTGTTCCGTTCGAGTTTTCAAGCGCAATTTGCATACTGGATCGTACACAATTCACGATTATCGAGTCTAACCAGCTGGACTGCACCGGCTCTCGACGCAACATCGCACAAGCGTAATAAAATAGGCTTGCAACTAATACGGAACGAAATTAAAATCGGATCTTGATTTTGCAAATAAGTAAACAATATGGCGGGCGCCGCGTCAATCCGTGTGAATATATTGGACGGATTTTATTGTAATTCAGCTCGAGAAACAATAATTCCCTGATTTATGGAACACGAACGCCTCGGCTCGGTCGCGGGGCAGTCTGCAGAGGCACAGCAAAGAATGTGCTATATATATAATATACTTATAACGATCTAATCCAGAGATGGCGAACCTGTAACACGCGTATTCTGGACGTCTTGGATGTAGTGTCATTTACCAGTAAATTGAGCATCCGTCATCCTGTCCTGTCAAATGTGAGATGAAAGTGGATATATATGTATATATTTCAAAGTTAATACGTAAGAATACCGTTTGTACAATTCCAGAGAGAGCAATAACAGTAATAAACTAGTAATAAGAGTAAGATCTCGCTTTCTGTTATTTTGTTCGTAGGTCGATCGCTGTGGACCTTCAGTCGCCGGCAATCGTGTAAATACACATAAACTAAAAACGTTTAACTAAAAACGTTAAATGCAACGCATTACGCGACGTAATTTGAATAATTATCATCGATAACACGCTGTCATCAAAATGTCTGAAAAAAAAAATTATATTAAATTTGAAATGAAAATATTCTGACACGTGCCTACCTTCATCAGTTTCAAGACGTTATTTTGAATCGAAAAACATATTTTGGTTTTTAATTTAATGAAGTTTTTTTTAAGAATTGGGCATATACAACATTAACCCGGTTGTAGAAAAAGGTTTGCCGTCGCTAGTCTAGTCTATTCTGAAAATAATCACAAGGATATGATTGTTATACAAATTCACAAAAATGTACCGGGGACCTCTCCACTTTAGTGTATACGTTTCAATTTTTACATCGCAAAATAAATCATCTGTCAAATATCCATCGTCATGGCGGCGAGATTACTTTTTAAACACTATTAAATCTGAGTACGTCACAATTGACGAAACGTTCATTGCCGCATAATAGCAATTCACACGTGATTATTAAGATGCCGCAAACGTTTGGCGGTATTTGAGAATAGACATGAATATTGGAACGAAACATTATTTAATGACTTGAAATAATAATACTTTTCACAATATTACGCATGCGAACAAACTATCGTGAAACAAAGCAATATTAGGACCAGAATGAAGATGTTATTATGTAATAATAACGATGATTGACATCTTTGATGGTCATCCTACATCATCAGTCCATGCCAAGAGAGAATTCTCAATCCGACAGATGAATGTAGCCGAGATATGAAAATGGTATAGCAGAACAATACGCATGTGCGTCATGACGCACGTTAAGAATATTTCAAATCGTGTTAAGAGAATAATCTTACCGTGCATAGCCACAATACACGGATACGGATTATTACACTCGGGGGACAATACCAGAACTGCACCGAGGGTAGGATTAGCCGGAAGACTGCCCAAGGCGCCGAAAGATATATCATACTTTAAGTCGGTCAATTTGCATTGTATTGCATAATATATCAGTCAATTGTAGAATTCATCATTCGTCCATATCTATTACGTAATATAATAAAATAAACTTTTATGATTTTTTTGTCTTACTCGCAATAAAGACAATGTACACTTCATTTCAAATTGAATATATATATATTTACGTAATGTTATTAAATTTATAAAAGAAAAAAACTTTTAAGTAATCTTAACCTAGAGCTATTAAAAAACACATTCGTTTTTTCCACACTCGCGTCTCGCAGACCTGGCCGTTTAATCAAGCACTGCACAGCCATGACACTACATTGCAGAAAGTCATAGATATAGACGGGAAAGGCGTAATATTATTACGGATACTGAAAAGGAGAAAGAGAAAGAATCAAATCAGATTTTCAAGATGTGGAGAAGCCGGGTTTATTCTTCGATAGGTTTACGTTTGAACTCGCGACAAGGGCGACAAGTGACTAATATTGTTTTATAAGCTTATAGTTAAAAAATGTATGGTGGAATCAAGTTAATATTAATACTTTCGCACTTGCAATGTCAATTTGTACTTATTTATTTGTTTACCAACATGCCATACTCTTCCATCATGATATACAACTCTTAATCTTCATATAAATATATTATTTGCACGCTCTAGCTGAAGCTTCTGAATAACTATTATAATATTTTCTTTACCCCCATTAAAAAAGTTTTAGAAATTTTTCATTAATTTTTTTTTAAACATACAGTTAATTAATAAAAACAAATATCACAATGAGAGTGCAACAATAATTTAACCACACATTAAATATATACATATAAAATCAATCTTATCAAAAAATATTGTCGTCGCTACCGGGATTCGAACCTGGATCTCTTCCAATCCGGGGTACGTGCATTAACCGATTATACCACAGCACACAGTAGATTGACGATAAATGTTCGAACCTATATGTCAGTTACACTTTTCAAAATTAATAAATCTATTGTTCCATTATTTGAAAGCCATCTACTTTATTTCCACGGAATCTCAAATACCTTTTGAGTAATCCGATAGGAATGAACGTTCCCCGGATTGGAAGAGATCCAGGTTCGAATCCCGGCAGCAACGACAATACTTTTCGATAAAATTGATTTTATATGTATACCTTTGTAATTAATACGTTTAATTTGTATTTAAAATATCATGTTCTGAATAATTACAACTTCACAATAATAATGTGTTCCCTTAATAATAATTTAACCAGTTACGTGTTTCCTCTGAAGTTACAGTATACTTTAAACAATGGAGACAAAAAAAAAATGTTGATAATAATAATATGAAAATATACACAGAAAAGATAAAAGTTACAAAAAAGAAAATTTTTCAGGGGAAAGGGAGGGTGAGAGGAATGGAAACTGGGATAGGGAATAAAATCTGGTTTGTAATACCTTATTTCTTTACTAAAATGTTAACTCTGAATGTCAAATTCTCATTTCGCCCGGAATTACTTGAACCGACCCTGATTCCGACACATTTCATAAACCTAAATCCTTACAAGTATGATAACAATAACAAAGGTTGAATGAAACAATTTGAAGTTCTTCATTCTCACTGGAGTGATCTTAATAATAGGCATAATAGAACTTGTCCGGCGCGGCGCGGCGCGGCGCCCTCCTCTCGCACAGAATCCCAGAAATGTGAAATGACAGTAAATAACAGCAGCATTCCCGTCGGAATGTTTGTTGGGCGGAGTTAAATATAAACTCGCGAGAGATGGAGTGCTCCCGAGCATTCCTGGTCCACTGAACCCATTATAATATTATCTTGCTCACTTTCCTCGCGGCCGAGTGGCCTCTCTCGCGATGTGTGCCGATTGCCGATTGCCGCTTACAATGCCGAGCATATATCGTAACAAGATTTTAAATGCCAACCGAGTAAGTCTCGTTGGGATAAGTGAAGGCGTGTCATCATAACCAGCATGTTTAGAAAATGAAAGGAGAGAATCTTTTGCATAAATTAGTTATTTCAATGAAACAATCGACCCCGACCGACTGGTGGCAGAGTGGGAAGTGGGTTACTCCATATTAATCAAGATGCAAACCTGATTGTGGGACACAATAAGAATTTACCTTGGCCTAGAACTTCTCATTTTTCATACTCAACAAAATCTCTGGGAGCTTTAATTACGTCACCGAAGGGCTTACGACACGAAAATGCCAGAGTGCCCCATATTTTATTACGTACTAGCAGAAAGTAAATGGCTTCTGCCGATTGCGTTTACCGAGCCCTGCGTGCTATATTGTGGCCGCTACGCGGCCACAATCATTTTCTTTCGAGTTGACTAAACATTTCATTGTAACACATTTTTTAAAAATATATTACATTCTCTTAAATAGTCAAATTGGCATATAATTTTTATATTCATTTTTAGTGTTATTAATTTTTTAACTATGAAAAAAATATTCTGTAACATGTTATTTATTTTATCAACGTCCCTTGTGAGCTTTAAAATAAGAATAATAATTGATTTAATTTAAATATAACAGTTTCAGATAAATATTTACTAAACAGTAAATATGAAGCCTCATTCATCAGAAGATTACAAATTTTCTGTAAAAAAAATGTGCAATCTGGTTGAAAACGAGAGCAATATTGATGTTACAAACGAAAATATTTATTCCGTGTATGATTCTGCACACATGGAATAGAATTTAAATTTCGCCATAGATGAAAAATTTCAAATGGGTAAAAATTCAATTAATTATCATTTTTTTACAATCTGAAAAATCCGCCAGAATAAGGAATAAAATTTTGAAGGTTTCCGAAAATATTTAACCACCCGTGTTTTTATTTCGATTTTCATCCTTATACTTCGCAGAATACACATTCATATGCAGAATGCTTCCTCAAATCCACGACAAGACTAAATGTTGGGTTTTTAAATTACCTCGGGCGCTGAATACGCGAGCATGTGTTCAGACTATTAAACGTAATTCTCCTACGAACCGAGCTAGCATACTTCACGAATATAAAGCTTTTTGTATTGTATTTTAGCTAAATATAAAAAATCTAATACTTATCGATCGCACTGAGATCGCACACCCCTAGCCTTGACCCGATTACGAACAAAGCTGAACCGCATAAGAGAAATTCTGCATCAACAAATCGATAGACCTTCCGTTAGTGTTATGTCAGTGGGGTCGGATGTCGCAGGTAATGCTGTGTGACACCGCTGGGCAATGACGAAGGGAACCTGTAACATCACAGGATGTTCACTGGACTATCTGTCTCTACTCTCCGCCAACTGTTGTTTCTAGAACTTCAGTATTTAATTAGCATTGGCACATTTTACTCGCGCTCCTGTTTGCTAATTAAGCAACACTATAGGAATTTATCTGAGCAATTAAAAAGATGGCGCAACCGATGTTAATGCATTTTTAAATTACCGCCGGCCGCTGCTAGCGGGAGTCGCAATAAACAAACTAGAATGGCTGAAGAAGCCCCAGCCTCGGTTCGACGTGTTAAACTGGCCGGGACGACCTCACTTCTCGCTCACCTGACTTCCTCGCGCAGCCGGCGCTCTCGGAGCAACTCGGAGTGACTCAGTGTGCTACTGTCCGATCAATCGTCTGTTCAAACTCGGCCAAAGCGGCCCAGCTAACTAAACGGCTGCCTGTGTGACCGGCAAAAAGACACAAGCTTCCGTCGCAGGAGCCAAATTACCATATTATCGCTATTAACCGGTAGACTTCGATCCGCGCACTATTGCCCGCGATATTCGCTCTCATGTTGTGACATAATTCGAGCGAGCTCGTGCGAAACCGAAATTAGGAGGCATTTTGAGGCAAACCGGCGGACCAGCTCGCCGCGGCCGAGGGTGGGCCGCGCAGGCTCCGGCGGCTCCGGCGCCGTTGACGGCCGAGCCGCATCGCCTCCTAAGAATAGAAATAACCTGTTTGAAGCTTGTCGCGTAATAAAAATAAATACCGCCGATCGTGCGCCGGCACTGTTACGCCGCGTAATGAGTTATGCAAGGCGATACACACGGGAATGTGCGAGTATGAATGCAAATAAAGCGTGCATTAAGCGACTCTCAAACCGATCTGTAACGAGGTAATTACGAGTACGAATAGCATCCGGCCGCGAGAGTCGACGTCACACCGTGACTTAGTTGAAATTGGGCGGCGCTTCTTCCTCCGATACGAGAGCACCCGGCCACCGCTGCCCTCGCCGAGCCGAACCCGGTACCATCGACACACTATTCAAATGTCATACTCCTTTTCGTATGCAGGTCCGTGTTTACTTTTCAAATTTTGTCGATCGTTACATTACAATTGCATTACAATCGACAGTCGCGCTAGACAACGTTCCGGGAACTCGCACCGACCTCGGCGAGAGTGTGCGCCGTCTCCGCTGAACAAACGGACGACAAAAATAAATCAACGGGTCTATAAATACGGGCGATCCACCAAACAAGTCTAATTACTTCCCGCGTAGTTGTTTTGGCAGGTAGAGGTGTCAGGTGGAGCGAGCGCCGGTCCGGCCACCGCTCGCGAGGAATTAGGGATTCCTTCCAGAGTCGCGGGTGAGTGACCTGGCCCCGGCCCTGGCGAGCTGCTGCGCGGAATAACGCATGAGGATGCGAGACGAGTCAATCAGAACTCGGCACTCGGCCGAAACTTCCCTGAACCCCCCCCCACCTCCTCCCGAATAAATAAACTTGTGGACTATTTCATCGCATTTGATGGCACGTGCGACGTGCAATATTCTAACAAGAGAACGAGCACTTTCTTAGATGACAGGGGGTGTTTGAGTTGATAAAAAGTAACACCAAAAAATAATGAACTGACACGCGAAACATCGTTGCAATTTACACACCGACCAGTTTGTTAATGGTTTAAAGGATAAAAAATATCAGTAGGAGAATAAGGAAATAATTAAACAGATATTAATGGTTTGATTTATTGCCAACGTTTTAATGGTCGAATACGTTTACAGCTATCTCTGATCTGTCACTATTCCTAACGTTCGTAGTCTGTCAGGGGTAGGGGGGGGGGGAATATATTATTTCTGTAAAATTTCGATATTAAAAAATTTCAAAACACTTCCAAAGCCAAGAGAACACTTGTCTTATACATGTATACATGGGATATATCGGATTTTGTTGATAAAAACGATATTTGTGCGACTCGCTCGTCTCACTGTCCCCTCCATTAAACCAGTTGGGAACAGGGCTCCAGCCCTCATCGCGGGCGCCGAGCCCCGAGCCGCCGGAAGGTCACCGGTAATGGCAATGCAGGTTTCACGATCGCTGCAAAGCGTACAACTTAAGTACAATCTGACCTAACCGATTACGACATAAGGACTAAGATAACTAAAAGGATATCATTATTTATAATGTACTTAGGTAAAGTAGCGTTAATAAGCGGATTGTAACATAACATACGTCACGTCCGATGGTCAACGGTCGACTGCGGCGTTTCCGCATTTGCGGGTTGCCGACTGGCGCAATACCTGTCGCCATTAACTACACAATTGAACGATTATTTAGTTAAATGTTTTAATAACTTCAACACGTTGTTCAGGCGTTAGATGCTCCATAATAAAATGTAATCACTATTCTCTACGACTACCAAATGAGAACTGACAAATATCCAACCAAACAAAATGGCGGCCAAACATAATATTCACTTTTAAATTAAAGATATACATATAAAATCAATTTTATCGAAAAATATTGTTGTTGCGCCATCGGGATTCGAACCTGGATCTCTTTCCTAACCGGGGAAGGTGCATTATCCAACTATGCTACAGCGACAATTTTCGAACCTATATGTTACCTTTTTTGATATTAATACATTTAATCGTTCCATTATTTGAAAGAGCCATCTACCTTATTTTTACAGAATCTCAAATACCTTTGAGTAAACTAATAGCAGACGCCAGAATTATCAATTCATTTTTATTAAATTTTGGACACATTGATACAACTTTATTATTGGAAGAACATATTCCTATTGTGAAATTGTAATTATACATATAAAATTAGATTATCTATCTAATTAATATATTTAATTCATATTTAAAATATCGCAGATCGTCTGGTCTGAATAATTACAACTTCACAATAAGAATGTGTTCTCCTGATAATATTCACTTGTATAGCAACAGAATTAAGTAGAACTTAATTGTCACCGATCGGAAATGCAGCGAATGAGTATCTACAGTTTTAATATACATTTTTCTGAATCAATTCATTGCAATCTGACTGAGGATATCGGCATTACAGACCAACGAGTCATTATAAATGTGACTAGAGATTCCAACTATTAAAATATCGAATAGTAAAACTAAAAATATTCCAATAGTTTCGAAAGTGTTGTTATATATGAAATTAATTTTGAATATTTCAAATAAATCGTATTATACGTAAGTACATCAAAATAAACTATTTATATATTGCAGTTTTAAAAATAAATATTTTAAAAATAACAACGTATCGAACGTTTCGTATTTTAAATTTGTATTTATCGTCGGCTTAACTGTTAAAAGTGTTTTAAATAGTACACTTTTAAAATTAGCAATATTAACTTTGTTGTTAAAATTCATATTTTTATTTATTATCTTTGTTTTATTAACCACTTAATTGAGTTTAAATACATCCTGAAGAAGAAAATGGTATTTTTCGAAACCGGTAGATGTATTTAAACTCAATTAAGTGGTTAATAAAACAAAAATAATAAATAAATAAATATATTTTAAATAGTAGATCTAGCGCGTTTCTGTCCTTTTTTTGAAATTGTCCAGATATCTAAAAATCTTTTTTTAGATTATTTGGACAAATATTTGTAATTTCTACGAGGGATAAAACGGTGCTTCACAATTCAGTCTGCAAGCAATTCGTACGTCGATGAACTCTTTGAACGAGCAACAGGTGTCTCCTCCACGTCCGAATCAAAATCCTGAGAATTGTTTAATATTCCATCCTTAGATATTAGTAGGAGTACTATTCGAATAGCTGCACAAAAGTTTGAATAGTAGAAAAAGGCCGAATAGACGTGACCGACTTGTAAAAATATTTCGTTTTTATTATATATAATATACGTACAATTTGAGTAGCAACGCGCGGTACCTATGCACCTACCTATTGATGACTGGCAGCGAATGACGACTCAGTTGAAGACGTCGAGGGACATGAAGAGAGGAAGAGTCGCTCGCGAGGACTGGGAGCGCCGGCCAAACTCAACAACTGCCACGAACTCGAAACAACTCTTAGTGCAATTGTCTAAGCTGTACGAAGTGGGCAGGAATGAAACTTGTTCTGTAAACACCACGTTTTATGTCACGCCGTGGAGCGGGGGGGAAGGGGGGGGGGCGCAGCTCGGCCCACATTCTGTAACTTTATACATGATTTATTGACAGAACCGATGGACAGTCGCTAATAACTCTTTATTATACATATTAATTAATTGCAGTGTTTTTTTTTCTTGCGACGAAGTGTACCGGAGCGGCGCGCGTTTCATTAAAATGTTATAAACATATTTTTCAGAAATTTATGCGTTTTGATCATTTTCATTAAACGTCAAAATAAAAATTATGCGTCATATAATAGAATCAACGTAGTGAGTAAATTCAAAGAATATATGAATATGAACCGAAAACAGCACATCTATAACTTTTTCTACATTTTTCGTTTTTTTTTTAACTCGTTCTTTAAACGTTTTTTAAACTGTTAATTTTTTTTTTAAAAAAAAGAATCATCTAAAAAAAAAATCGCTATAATAATAATTTAAAAAAATATTTATTAATATTTTAAAAGTTGACAGTAGACCGTCTTAAAACGGGAAATGGATACCAAAATGACGAAACATAATTTTTCTTATCATTCTCTCCTCATTCATCCGTTCCATATGTTCAAACCATCACTATACTAACATCAGCTTTACATTCTTTCCTTATTTCTTTATAAATAGATTTGCCACATATACGCTTAAGTGATCTCATTTCCGCTGCATTCAGTCTACTTTCGTTCCTCGTCTGCTAGCTCCAGGCTCATTTCTATACATCAGATACTAGGATTCCATTGTGCACCGCTAGTCTTGCGTCGGTTGACAAATTCCCGTTAGATATAATTCCATTCAAAGCGCCGTTCACTTTATTTCCTGCAGTCACCCTCCTTTCGATATCATTCTCAGCCTTTCCGTTTCTATCAAATATATTGCTTTCATCCTTCTCGAATACCATCACTTTTGACTTGTCGACATTCATTAAAAAGTCGCTTTCCTTGCATACATCGTATGTTATGCAGTTCTTGTTCATTATTCGCCATTAGTACTGCATCATCGGCCTACAGTAAACAGCATACAATCAATTATTTATCACTTTGTACGTATCAGATAATCAATTGACTATGGATCTGAGGGTTGTTATTATTGCATGAAGCGCAGAGCCGTAATCAATGTGGCAACGAAGCCACGGAAGGAATATTAACAAGCTGCACAACCTACTGTGGTAACCAGTCGCCCGGGGCTGCAGGACTGGTCCGTCTACCGAATTACACTCGATCCTTCCTGCTTACTTCGCCGACCCCTGTTGTGTGTAGCTGTTCATCTAACGAACTAAATCGGCCAACTTTTTGGAATAAAACAACACCAACATGACCTACAATATTACGATAAGCGGCCGATAGAGCCAGTCGCACGGGCCAGCAAAACCAAACAGAAGATGTGCAAAAGGAATACTAAAATTACAACAAATTGATATACAACTTAGAAAGATACGCACAAAATATGTCGTATTGAAAAAATATAGTCTCCGCCGGAACCATTCGCAGTTCTTTTATCCATAAGGTAATACATAGAGCAAGATCTACAGATTCTAGTGAGTAGAATGTACGATGTATGCAAGGAAAGCGACTTCATAATGAATGTTAACAAGTCGAAAGTGATGGTATTCGAGAAGGAGGAAAGCAAGACACCGTGCTAAATAAGTATTTAGGTAATTAATGTTTGGAACAAGTAGATGAGTTTGTGTATTTGGAAAATATGTTTGATAGAAACGGAAAGACAGAGAAAGAAGTCGAAAGGGATAACCGCAGGGAATAAAGTGAACGGCGCTATGAATGGAATTATAGCTAATGGGAATTTGTCAACCGAGGCAAGAATAGCGGTGCACAGTGGAATCCTGGTACCGACACTGATGTATGGAAGTGAGGTCTAGAGTTGGCAGAAGAGAAACGAAAATAGACTGAATGCAGTGGAAATGAGATCACGTAGATCCATTTATGACAGAGTAAAGAATGAAGAAATAAGGAAAGAATGTAAGGCTGATGTTAGTATAGTGAGTGAGATTAAGAAAGGATCACTTAGGTAGTATGGTCTTACGGAACGGATGAATGAGGAGAGAATGGTAAGAAAGATATATACGCAAGTGTTGATGGCACCAGAAATAGAGAACGTCCGCGGAATACTTGGCACGACCAGGTAAACCAGATAATGGAGGATGGGTCTATTAGAAGCCTCAACAATTGACGAGCTTGTATGAGAAGATGTACGAATGTGGATAAGGCGAGAATTGTGTGTCAGGACAGAGGCGTGTGGCGCTCTATCCTCTCTTCCTACCACGGCGTGATGTTAAGTAAGTAATACATAATATATTGTATTACCTTATTAGCGAGACATATATTTTGTTTTAATTATCAAGGGACTGTGTTCTGAAAAACAGCAACAACCAAAAGGAAGATTATAAAGTAAATAAATAAAAACTGTTATAGATTATTTGCAGCTGAATAATTTGTCGACGAAATGGTCAAATTGTTATCACGTTACGGAATGCAGTGATTGCTATGAGCCGGGGGTCTTCGAGCACAGCAAACTTGTATAAGGAGTTACGTATTGTAATAGAATCGTGCACCACTTCGTATCTATATGCATCATCAGATAAAGTGCACAGTTGTTCAGCAACCAACATCTCTAAAAAAAAAATTAAAAAACCTACATACGATCACATATACGGGAACGGTAATTCTCTGCATTCGGGCCGATCTCAATTCATCAGTTCGCTCTCTGACGGTCCAGAAGTTCATTGGTGAGGTTCACGGAACTGCTCGACTCTCCTCTCCTCGCCGCGCGGCCGCGGCTGGTGTGGGGTGTGGGGTGTGGGGTGTGGGGAGTGGAGTGGGAACGCGGAGCACAGAAATAGACAGACTGTCACATCAGTTAGTCGGTGGGAGTTTCCCCGAGCTGGTGGGACAACAATACGAACTCGGCAGATCGAATTAATCACGTCTTATTCTGAATCAACAGCCAATTTGGGAAATCTTCTCGGATCCTGGTCAGGATGAGGGTATTTTTTTTAAGACTAGGTCAATATAACGAGTTTCACTAACATCGCTTGTGATGCTGGTAATTCAAAAGGGGAATTATACAATACATTATTTATTATCCGTTGAATAAGTTACCATATTAGTACCATTCGCACACAGATTGCGTAGAAATTATGAAAAAAAAATACCATTTTCAAACCGTTTAATGAAATCAAAAATATTATGTATAGCAAACAAAAAATATATATATATATTACTGAATAAAATGGAACATATTGTAAACAAAATGGCGTGAAATGTTGAAACGTCTATATAGGCACTATAAACATTGAATATCGAAATATATCTACAAGACCAAAATCATTCCCAAGCCTGTGAAGTCTTTGTGTGGGTGCATTCCTATGCAAATTAGTAATATTATATCTAAAGAATATTATTCTTAAATAAATAAAAAAGACAATATTTTCCAAATTGAAGAGATGTTATGTATTGTACATTGGTAAAAATGTGTGTATTTATTTAGACCACTTACAGGCAGCTATTGTAAACATAGACCAAGAAAAATTTTTACGACTGTTATATCCGTATTCAGTAACGGCTCAGGCATTTATTCACTAATAAAAATTGTCAATCTCGCTCATTTTTTTATATAAATTTGTGCAAATAACTGAGCGATTCTGTTACGAAAGATGTTTAATAATTTTTACTGTGTTTAATATTTCATGTACACGATGGAATAATAATCATAATTATTAAAAATACGATGAGATTTTTAAATTTCACTATATCTGATAGTGTTAAGCTAAACCGTTATCGCGACTATAACTGTTGGAGATTTAGTTTGCGACGTACCCAGTGATTTCTCGCCGAATTACAAATAATTAGTTACCAATCACGGTTAAAATAACTGTTTAGAAAATCATTAATGTTTGCTGTCCTATCGCACATCCGCGTCTGGAGACGATAATCGATCACAAATTAAAAGCAATGGTAATTTGTCAATAATTGCCATCAATCAGCTAGCGGTTGCGACGTGACGGCGCACGCCGAGCGCTCGGGCTGTGCGGACCGGACCGTGCAGTGTTATATTGTGAACATTACATCGTCATAGATTCATCGATACAGAAAGAAGTGAAATAATTGAAGTTATTTGATCTATTTACTCATGAACATTCGGCCCTCGGTCTCCGCTGCAAGGTACGCGGTGGTGTTGATGCCGCCCGAGTGCGGCAACCGCGTGTGTTTATTTGTCCAGTTGGCGTATACCGAAACGCGTCGCTAGTGAGAAGTGCGTAAAACGGGTCGCCTATTTTATTTGCCGACAACACGACGTTAATCCGACTAATTCTTTCACAGTCGACACAGTCTTCTGTTGTAAGAAATGAAGCATACAATAATATAATGAACTCAGTAAAAATAATACAGAGAACAATCATCAAAGTAATATTTTTAAAAAATTAACTTTTTCAACACAAACACTTTTTGCAAAATTCCCAGTTCCCAAAATAGAAAACATTTACAAAAAAAACCTCAATTAATCAATTAATTAAAGAAAATAACACTAGAAAATTTGAAACAAGCACATCATTAAGGTTTAAACATAACTTTAAAATCCCTAAATGTAACACCAAACATTATCAGCAAAATTCTATATATTTAGGGATAAAAAATTTCAATAGCCTCCCTACACAAATTAAAGAAATAAAGGATATAAAAGAGTTTAAAAAGAAACTAAATGAACACTTCAAAAACACATAATTGGACAATAAACAATATTATAGAACACTCCAGAAGCACACAAATGAACAATGAATAGAATATGTAAAGTATTATATAAAATTATTGTAGTGTAACTCCCTCTCCATGCACAAGAGCTGGTCTCTTTTCTGGAGACGTGAGCGAAAGAAAAACCATGTATGTACGTATGTAACCATATATTTAAAAATTAAATTTATTTTGCCATTGTATTTTCTCTAAAATAAATAAATAAAAAAATTGCAGAATCGTTTGGGCGGCCAACACGTCCCGAAAATGGGGCGACTCGTGCAGGGACGGGTGGTGGCCGCGCACGTTACGCGAGTGTATCGTGAAATGAAGTGGTTTAACAAGCCACTACTCTGGAGGTATTTTTTTTTTATCAAAGTAAACAAGATTAAAACTGTAACTTTGAAAGTAGATTTATACAACAATGGCTTGGTAATAACATATTTTACAACGCAGACTAAACACGCAGGCGCATTGTGCCGCGGTAGCGAGCGAACCTGCGCGCGCGACCATTCCTCCTCGCGCTCGCCCATCTATCGTTCCTCTGTTCGCACTACTCTGCCCTGTATTTTAATTTACAAGAGAACGCGGATAATACGAGCGAACGTAGTTCCCGCTCGGACTGGGAACACATATCACTTACAGGGTGGCCCAAAAAAAGTGAGAACATCTCTTAACACACGAGTTATTTCAAAACACAATATAATTAATTATGATTCTTATTTATTTAGCTAATCAGAAATCATCAAAACACCCCGTATTGCATAATCTATTGGGTTTAAATGTGGGCTGTTCGGTGGCCACATGCCTGGCTCGATGAAATTAACAATCTGATTGAAAGTTGATTGTATTTCTGGCTGTGTGAGACGAAACACCGTCCAATTATGCCGTAATGTCTAACTATACTCCAGGCATTGTTTTGAAACTCTTTGATCATTTTCCTAGCACCCCGACATTTTTCAATTCGCAAATTTTTGATCACAATACGGTCTTCTGCAGTGATTTTTGTCATTCCGGGCAACAATTTGAACAATGAGAAAATTAATAATCAAAGATGGCGACCGGAAATTGTCGAAATAAAACGTAATATAGGTAAGTAAGTAAATTAAAAGCCACCCTGTATATGTACATGTCAGAGAACAGAATTAAGCCAGTATTCGATTCAGTACTTAACTTTCGGGACAAAATGATTATGAATTAAACTAGCGTTTCCCAAATGGTGTTCCGCGGTTCTGTTGTCGTTCACTTACTTCTCACGTACTTGTGAGAAACTGGATTCTCGCTATACTCTGGAACCGAAACAAAGTAGCGAAACCGACTTGATACGATTGGAGACATGTTATTATTACGCTATTTTAGTTTGGGGAGGAGCGGCAAAAACAATATTAGAGTCGGCCAAAAGAGCACAATAGACAATTCTTAAAGTAATAAATGGTCACCCCATTAGATATCCATCAGATCTTATATTTAAAAAGTACAATGCCCTAGACACAAGACAAATCTATATTATGTTGAAGCTCGTCCAATATTTCCACGCCAACAACAACTCACCTAACACAAAACAAACAACGAACATCTGCACGTCAGTTGCGAGAGCAACAACATTTTATCAAAGATTCTACACGTTCTTAGCTCCGAAACTGTACAACACACTCAGCACCAACTGGAAATCGTTCACTTCCAATAAAATTACACAAATATGGACCCGATATATGATCCAATGGGGTATAAATCAATCAGAAACATTCTAACATAATCATTATAACCTACACTAATAATTCACTAGTTGTACAACACTCCCACTGCATTCTTTTTTCTTATTTATTTCTGTCGAATCTTTATCTTTCTTGAATTAAATAACACCACAACAGCACGAAAAAAACTGGCTACTTTAACAAAGACTGCAGTCTAGCAAAGTAGCCAGGACAATGCTGCATATATCAGAGGTGGAGTCTACTCCATCCCACTCAAATAACTACGATATAACTGCAATATAATTGTATGTTATGTTTATCATGTTATATTATAATATATTCACCTATGTTACAACAAAAACATGTATGTCAATAAAGTCTAATAAATAAATAAATAAATCCGTATAAAAGAATAATACATGTATGCAAATTATATGTTTTTATTTATGGGATTTACGTTTGACAAAACGTCAAGTTGCCTTCCCCTGAAAAAGTGTAATTTAATTGGGAAACTCTACGTTAGACAAGTGGGTAATTATTTATATGTACATACGGGTATACATAATGTTCAAAAATACAGAAGATTTCATGTGCAACCTAACAATGCCCACGTGTCTCATCGTTTAAGATCTACATCAAACTTTACAAGTATCGTCCGTGAAAGCTATCAACTATTACTAAAATATTATTTCCGAGATGAACAAGATAAAATAAAACCTTTATAATATTTCACGGTTTTGGTCGAATAAACATCAAAATACAGTAGAAAAAATCAATACATTCGTAGGTACTTGACGCAAGACATATCGATACGTAGCTAGTATTCCATCGATAGGTCCGTGTGGCCGCGGTCGCCACCTGTTCTCGGCCTGGCGAGGGTCGCAGTCCACGGGACGCTAGACTACAGAAGTGTCACCCTCTCGCCGCGGTGTCGGGTGACACCTGCGGGGGTCAGCGCCCTCGCAGCTGCCGGGGTGAGGCCGCCTAGACCGGCCGGGAGCGAGCGAGACTAGACGGGCCGAGACGAGTGTTGTGACGACTGATTAGTAATTAAAAGATAATGTGCAGCGGAACGGCCGACATTCTCGCCGGATACGCAAAAGGATAAGTTTATTCATTTTAAACCTCAAAACCGCCAGAGGACGTGAAGTCTATGACGATTCCTGCCAAAAATAATTTAGTTAAACATTTATTCGTAGAGATTAAACTTATTTACTGTCAATTCATATTTTTAGTGTAAATATCAAATATCTCGCAAAGAAATAAAATAAAATATGAATTAAATATTTTAATTAGAAAGATATACATATAAAATCGCCACTGGGATTCGAACCTGGATCTCTTACCTAACCGGGGAAGGTGCATTATCCAACTATGCTACAGCGACAATATTTTTAGCGACAATTTTCGAACCTATATGTTACCTTTTTGATATTAATACATTTAATCGTTCCATTATTTGAAAGAGCCATCTACCTTACTTTTACAGAATCTCAAATACCTCTGAATAATTACAACTTCACAATAAGAATGTGTTCTCCTAAAAAGAAATAAAATTAACTTACACAGTCCAAATTTGAGATGATCGTATGAGGTATTACCGTGGAATATTCGGTAACGCTTTCTAAAATCAATTTAATGTTGCGGGTTCGAGGCCTGATGGTACCTAACTGTATATTGATTTTTTTGCGTATTCTATACATTTCCGAGTGATTCATCTCATTTATTTTAACTAATGTATATTATTTTACATTTTAATTATTTTGTTGGCGAACATCTCTTGATTGAAGCAAGTCATCTCGGTGTACTGGGACACGATTTTCAATGTGTTCTGACATTTAACAATTTTCATAAATATTTATTCTTTGTCATTTTCATCGTCTTCTTCGTCATGGATCATGTAGCTGCGTGATGCAGACGTACGCCCCGCACAGGTAACTTGAAATCATAGCACCGTTTGGATATAATTGATTCAAACAATTTCTATACACATTTAGTGAATATTTTTAATACTGATAATTTTAACAGAACGTATAATTTAAAACAACGCAACATAAAAAAGTGTTAGATTATAATTAATTACAAGTTAAGGTGTCGTGTTTACCATAAATCTAGATCGTTAATGGTATTAAGGCGACGTCTTCAATAATAATTCAAATCTTCGCATTTTTACGAAAATATGCGTTTTTATTATTCATTTATATCAGAAGTTATACATTAGATTTGACTATTTTTTTAAATTACTACTTAGATATAACCTTTATACTTAATTAAAACTAATAAACTGAATGTTATTTGCCACCATTAAGACAATACAAGCATTATAAGACCGCGACCATTAGATACATTTTCCGCGTGCTACAAAATTGTATTAATATGGTAAATTATTGCATAAACGAAATATATTTCCTTATAATCTTGAAGCCAAGAATATGGATACAAATCTGCATTGAACCAAATTAGCAAAATGTTAAAAATTAATAGTGTTATAAATCATTCAATTTGCAGGACATATTACCAATTTTCGACGTTTTTAAAATACTTTGTTTTAGTGAAAACATACGTTTTTAAATAATATATTATATTTACTCACATGGTTTGAGGCTTCAGCTACTATTTAAAATAAAGTTTTAAATCAAAAACACAATTATCAGTTTTTATATAATATATTATCGGTCTTATAAAATACGATCCAGCCATGACGGTCGTAGAATCCGCGCTGTCAATATTTTCGTTTAAAAAAGCCGAAAATATATGTTTTCACGCATATTTTACCCACAGAATGAATTAATATTGAACATATTCACAACATTAGTAGTAAATTTCATAAATTAGATATTTTTTACTGATTTTAAAGGAAAACAACGTTTTATTGAACACAGTAAACATTTTATATACGTTATTTTTATGCATGTCGTAATTAAATATTTCGTTTATATATAACACTGTTGCATTTTAAATACAAACTGTCTGTTTCATAAATAATATGAAATTATGAAACAGACATATCACCAAAACGCCAACGTGGCGTTTTAAATAAATAATATTAAACAAAATAATAAATTGAAGCTGCATAATAATTTTATATTTAGAACATTGATTTAAGCGATCATTTAAATATATGTAGGTACTTTATCTGATTTCAAAACATATTAATATATATGAATTAGGTACTTCATTAAATGGTTTTATTTTCAATAGATTAATTCAAATCTCAAAACTCATTCCATAACATTAATATGAAAAACTTGGATAAGTCATAGATAAGCCTCTAGACACGAGTTATGTTTGACACTTGTATCGAATGCAAGAAAATCAACAATTTTATTATCGTCTCTTTCTATTCAAACCTTCCTCTCTCGTGTGATTTACGATTTACGTAACAAATAAGGTGATTAATTATTTATCTGGAACTTATAAGGATTTAACTATTAACCTTGTCTTGGAAGCATATCTAATTTGTGTATAATTTCTCAAATTTCTAACTGGAAAAATGAAAGTTCGCCCTGAAGACAACGCAACCGATATATGGACAGGCGTTCTTTTGAGGGTCTGAAATTATAACCAGGTCGAATTTAGTCCCAATATGGCACCGACACACAAGGGCCAGGTCCCAGAAGTCACGGACCACCGACTACACCACGTAGACCACGATGGTCCACGGCTGCACCCCTGTCATCTGAAGCCTCAGTAAATACGAGTATCTGGGTGTAATTGTTTGTGCGCAAAGCTGGCGACGGTCGACACGCCCCTCACCCTCCGGCTATTAGTTCTAGCTAATCGAGGGAGGGTTCTGTTTACTTCAGAACTATTACCGATCGAAGGGGGACGGGGTGTCAGGCAAACCTCGAAGGAAGAAATCTTAATTTACCAGCTAAATAAATTATTACAAAATATTAATTAAACTCAATTACGAATTGAAGAAATAATTATAACAAAGGTCTTGCAATTTTATAAATTAAATTTAACGCGTTACATGTATCAGACGCGTGTATCATACCATCCGTGGATATAATGTTTTTATAGTTTTAGTGTAATAACGTTCTTATGTATTTTAGACCACCAGCGAACCACCTACCCAATGTTTCGAAATTTTCTAACACTATGTGAAACGGGCTAAAAGCCTTCGATAATAATAACGTTCCACCACAGCAATGTCCCGTTTAAATATATTTTTTACATATATTACGGAGCACGATGGCACCGTCTAATTTTTTCGTACAAATAAATTGATTTTATATACGTTTTTGTCATCTTTCTTGCGTTCTTAACAAAACTTTTTTATCACTCTCCAGTTTTCCAATGGATGCAAAGAACGCGGACTTTCCACTGGCTTTGTGAAGAGCGTCTGTATTATAAGAGATATATTACGGAGGCCAAAGTCCGGCGATCCGCGGAGTATCACGTTACCGCGAGTCTCCCGGCACTGCCTCGAGAATGTATTTTAATTGTACTACAAACAGAATATTAGTGTACGCTCATTTTTATATTATTTAACTTTGTTGATTAACCACTTAATTAATAAATACACCAACCGGTGTATTTATTAATTAAAAATTCCATTTCGTTCTTCAGGATGTCAAATTAACTAACCGAAAACATATATATCACGTCATTCTAATAATTATTTGAAAATATATCTAGTACCTAACATGTTAACGATGATGCAAGATTATTATGTTTTTTTTTAAATAGGACTTGAGGTTAAATTCAGTCGGTTATTTATAATATTTTGGTTAATTTTACACGCTTTATTTATTTTTTATGATTCTAAATTATTCAATTCACGGCCAACGTCGTTTATATGATCATTTTCTAATAAATTCTTGGGAAAATCTGAAAAATCATTACTAATAAATTCTTGGATAAATCTGAAAATACATTTTCTAATAAATTCTTGGAAAAATCTGAAAAATCATTACTAATAAATTCTTGGATAAATCTGAAAATACATTTTCTAATAAATTCTTGGAAAAATCTGAAAAATCATTACTAATAAATTCTTGGATAAATCTGAAAATACATTTTCTAATAAATTCTTGGAAAAATCTGAAAAATCATTACTAATAAATTCTTGGATAAATCTGAAAATACATTTTCTAATAAATTCTTGGAAAAATCTGAAAAATCATTACTATTTAAACATCTAAAATGCTCTTTGACTCTTATGTTAAAATTTCGACCTGTTTTACTAATATATAAAGCAGTACAATCTTTACAAAGTTTATAGCACCGGACTAATTAAATTCATCATTATTAAGGAGAACACATTCTAATTGTGAAGTTGTAATTATTGAGAACATTGGAAAGAGATCCAGGTTCGAATCCCGGTAGCAACAACAATATATTTTTCGATAAAATAGATTATATATGTATTCATTTAATCAGTATTTTTTTATAATTATCATCTTTGGCTTTGAAATTGATAGAATTACACGATATATAAGTTTTCGATTAGTTAATTTGACGAAGAATGAAATGGTATTTTCTGAAACCGGTTGGTATATTAATTGATTAAGTGGTTAAAAAAAACAAAGTTAAATAATCTAAAAATAATAATTATTATTGACTGATCTTCCAGCACGGCAAGTACACGGAGTAGTATATAATAATATATAATAACATAATAGTAAGAAAATGAGAATCATTTTATTTAAATTGTAGGTAGGTAACAACAAGATTCGGAGCACTCCGTTGGCCGGCCGCCTTATCTTATCAGTTTATATTACATAATTTTATTCGCGATGTTTGTATCGCGCTACTAGTATAATATTTTATACATATATTGTTCGCAATTTCAATGTGATTGAATGTTGCGTAACCTCTATAGCCTCCCTCCCGCCCTCCAGATTACTCGAACGTACACGGACAGATTACGTATTATGTCGGCAGTCGTAAAACGCGGTACACAAGGTAAACGGTACGTACGAACTTTACGAACACACGTGGAAGTGTGCAAGTTCGAAGATGTGGTTTATCGTCTCCTTCTGCGACGTGACCGCAGTGTTACCACAACACGAAACCTCAATACGCTCCGCTTTCGCGCCACCGCCGACACCACCATCGCTCTTATCCTCTACACAATCAGTGGTTTGTGTGAGATGTTTTCGGTTTACTGTGTATTCTTTATTCTGCGAGATAATTATTATCATCTCGCGCACGAGTATTCCGCGCCCAACTTCAACTTGTACGTTATTTCAAGAACGTTGAATAAGTTCGCAAACACGTAATCGGTATGGAAACATTCCATCGGGTGTGCAATGAGTGGAGTGCGTGCAGGGGGCAACTACTCCGGTTCCGTGACGAGGGCTCACGTCTTGTTTTTCACTTCCGCGGACGACCACAATGGCAGGGCTCGAAATGGACCGGTGCAAACCGGATCGTCACTCGAGTTTGTGGGATTCTCGCAAATGTAATTCTGGCTCGTGATATCCTTTCAATTTTAATACAACTCGTTTTCGTATTTTTGGAATCAATAAAAAATATTTTAAAAATCTGAAGATTTATCGATAAATGAACATTTCCGGGATTTATTAGGGTGTGGGTTTCTCGCTGGGGGTTGCTGGGAAGAGCAGTGGCTAGAGAGACCTAACGGAGCATTCTACTGGCTCTCTCTCGCAACTCTTGCGATCTGGACAGGGTGAATTTCTGCCGGACTGCGACCGAGTTCTGCGATTGCAACACATAAATGTGACATCTACCCTCCCCTTTTGGGGGTGTATGATTTCTATAGCTTCTTTCTGGCTGCCTTCTGAATTTAATGTGATAACGAGTCTCACGTCAAATTGTACGATGATACCGAAGCCAACCTACGATGGTATTATGATGATAATGTTAATAATGACTGAATGTAAAGAAATAAAAAAATATGTAATTATGACGAATCGAAATGAGAGTGAACTCTCAAAACGATTCGGGACAGGGTGTAAATAAATAAATAAATAAAAATAAATGTATGTTTTGCAATGTAAGTAAAATATAACGAAATTCTCGATAAATTTTAGCTACCATTTGTATCATAAATCAATTCTCTTATAACTCTACGGCAAAAAGATCAGTCAGCCACGCAACACACATACAGGGTGTACTTGACTAAATTATGAGTCGAAAAAGTTCAAAGAGTATGTACAAATTCTGTACCGTTACAGAATTTGAGTCTTCGAAGTACTTCGAAATAAATATTTGCGAAATTGACTATGTTTAATATTTATATTCGCTTAGGGAACAAGAAATTCGGTGACCTTTTATTATTGGAATCAACAAAATATTTAAATTAACACTATTAAAATGTTTATACGTCTGACATGGTTGAGATTAGGTAATGAAGTTCGAACATTTCCGACCCATATTTTAATATCTATCAAATCAGATAAAATATTGTGCACTAGGTGCATTACACCCAGAACACAAATTATAGAATTGTGATAAAAAATAAGTGTAAAATTTCGGATATTACCGACCGTCACTAGGCGCACACGGCGTGGACCAGAGCCGAAGTTGACGAACCATCAGAATGTAATAATAAATCACGAAGCAAGCGGCCGATATTTGTAGCGGCCCGTGCGCTCGCGGCGCGGCTCGCCGATAAGGCCGAGTTAGAGTTTGCACCGAGCCGGGGAGATAGCGCGTGTCAGAAGCCAAATGGCAGGACCCCGGGGCGCCTGTTCGCCGATACGGCCGGCCACCTCAGCACGGACGCAGCACGGACGCAGCGCGGACGCAGCGCGACCGGGCCGCGTGACACGGATAACCTCTCACCCGGCTATCGCTGCCCGGGGACCGATCTGCGTGGAGACCGGCTACTCTTTCGTCATCTCAAACATTGTAACGTGTCCGCGCTGTCCGCTTCTCGGTTTTTAGCCGCAATCGTTGAAACAAAACGTGTAGAAACCGTAATGGCGCCGGTTACCAAGATTCTAAATGACCACATTCACCGACATGAAACTATATAAATGTGTAAGAAATTCATTATCATATCTGTGACGTGTCTCGCGTGTTGCAGGGCCAAACGATAAAATGGCACAATAAGTTGAAATAAAACTATTTTCGAGTTGCTCTATCAACTCTATGGATAATATTACACATTATGTTCGCTCTATCAGTTGCTCAAGGGAATTTGAAATTCGCTTTACAAGCCGAAAAATTGTTCCATAATACAGTCATATCACTGACTCGCAAATATACATAGACATGAACTAACGGACATTCTTTGTTTCAATATTTTCATTTTGATGTCATTCGCGTGATCACTCTGGTACCACATACGCAATAAAATAGCTCCGCGACTTTTTTTTAAATATATGACTCGATTGGAACGAAAATTTAAATGCTGATTAATGTAAAAAATACATCTCTGTTTGAAGAGTAAATATTTTTACTGTCGCATAAATGTGTCATAAACTAATGTTTGTAGAATGCCCCTCGTCCCGCAACTAATGTTGCGAACCCCTCTCATATATGTACACATTATTTCATGTCTATTCATTTACTGGTGTGCGAGTAATATCAATTTAAAGAACGTTAGTTATGATACCACCCCTGAATGTAATGTTTTTCGAATTCTAAAAAATATGCATAAATCAATTATAATAAATAAATTAAACAAAAATCTCCCCGGCGGAGAACCGGAGTCTCTTCTCCCTCCCGCGTGACAGGCGGGAATACCCAACACTGCATTGCCCACGGGTATGAATGTAACGTGAAAATAGTTTAAAAATATATAAGCTCTTTTCTAACCCACTATTCCTAATGCCAAATTTTACTACGCCGAATAAACAAAATATTCTGTGTTAAAATTTTGTCAATCAACCTTTGATGTCTTAACCAGTATCGGAATGTAGTTCTATAAAATCATCATCAACTTAATCGTTATATCCGAAAAATTTGAACCAATAACCTTGTGTTTAGACATGTTCATAGATGTTAGCCAGTCTTAAGACGCTCTGTCTATCTTTTGCAATATAATGTAATTGTTACATACGGATATTGTGATTAAAAAAATATATATACAGAAAATATATTAAGGAGAACACATTCTTATTGTGACGTTGTAATTATTCAGAACAGACCGTCTGTGATGTTTTAAATACTAATTTAATGTTATTAATTATAAATATATACATATAAAATCAATTCTGTCGAAAAATATTGTTTTTACGCTACCGGGATTCGAACCTGGATCTCTATTTCCAATCCGGGGAAGTACACTATCAATTGTGTTATAGCGCCATGACAAATTTTCGAACCTATATAACACAATTGGAAGTGTTATATAGGTTATGTGTTCTCTTTAATAATATAAGTTGTATCAATGTGTCCAAAATTAAATAAAAATGAATTGATAATTCTGGCGTCTGCAGTCGGTTTACTCAAAGGCATTTGTGATTCCGTAAAAACAATGTAGATAGCTTTCAAATAATGGAACAACAGATGTATTAATTTGAAAAAGTGTAACAAGTAAAGTAGAAAAAAATATATCTATAGAAAAGATATTTAGTTGCTACCGGGATAATATATATATGTAATAATACGAAAATTTATATCGGGTTTATAACTTTACCTTGATTAATTTTCATTTCAAACATCTCATTGAATTCCAAATTCCTACTTTTTGTGGGTTGATCGGTTGAACGATTAAATGTATTAATATCAAAAAGGTAACATGTAGGTTCGAAAATTTGTCGCTAAAAATATTGTCGCTGTAGCATAGTTGGATAATGCACCTTCCCCGGTTAGGAAACAGATCCAGGTTCGAATCTCGATAAAATTCATTTTATATGTATATCTTTTTAATTAATATATTTAATTCATATTTGAAAATGATAATGTCGGCACTAGTTTGACGTTTCATATTTTGAACCTCCGCGATTGTCTAGACTGTAAAACATAATCATACATATTAAATGTATCAAAATTGAACAATATTTTTTATAAACACTCCTACTAAAAATTCAGAACTACAATGTATGTATTTATTTAACTTTATATATATATATATATATTTCTATCAACACATCCCAAAACTGTATCATTAATCTTGCTAGAATAAAATCAAGGCAATTATTAAAATTAAAATTATACAATGACAGATTTTAAAAGAGGTTATAAACATACTGAAACGTACACTTACATAACAAAACACAAATAACTGTATTTTTTTTTTTTTAAATTCTAAATGTTATATTATATATGTAAATGTTATTTTCATACGCCTCCCGGGTCACTTATATTTGACAATAAATTTTCAAAAATCATAAATTCATAACCAAAATGTATGTAGGTATATTAATTTAATTCGTATGTCAAAGGAAATTGACACTTCACTTGGATAGTATGTTTCCTTTCAAATTTCACTACAAAGAAAGTTATATACAACTTCTATTTATATTTGATTATGTTCCTCGGCTTTACCCATTCGATGTACATCTATATGGTATATATGTCAGTTTGATTCTCTGGAGTGTTTGCGGGAATCAAACGATGCATTTGAATAATGAAATGTAGGCGACATGTGTGCTGTACCTCATCATACATGCACATACACACACACACACACGCGCGCGTATTGATTTCCCTGAAGGGACACGAACCCGCGGTCTGCCCGCGCTGCGTGTTCCCGGCTGCCGTGACCGGCGAGCCCCGTCAGCCCGGCACACCTGAATGCTTCAAACCGCCACCCGAAGAATGAGCAATTGTGTATATTTTTGGACTAAAGATAACCGACAAATAATACTCATGTCAACTATGCACACTTATACGAAATTGTTTTTATGCAAAATAGTAAAAAAATGGCAAGCTGGACACCCCGATTTGACTGATCTGATACTATACCGAGTGTCTACTCCATGTAGAGCCGTATCGTATGAATGCATATCATTTCTACAATGCAAAGGTTTCACAGACTCGGGAATAAATTCAATTTTGTTGATACTTTAACAAAGAAAAATTTAAAAAAAGAAAGTTATATGATAAAAATGATTTGAATTTATGGTAGGTAATTATAAAATTCACAAATACTAACTGTAAATGCAAAAATAAATCAGCGCCGGCGCCAGACTTTTCGTTGCGACAAGCAAGATTGTTTTTTCCGCCCTAGCAACTTAAGTGAAGATGATGTATTCAATTTTTGTATAACTATCCCCGTAAATTGGCCGCCCGCGTGCCACACACTTTAGGGGCGGTATTTTGTTAGGCCGGCATTTTGAAACCAAAAGACGTTCTGGACACTAGTGCATAGTGTGACACTGCTTTGTTAGGAAATAACTATAATGTTATTCATCGGATTGTTTATACCTGGATTATTTTTAATACACACTATTGTCGTTTTGCAACTAATTAAATTTATATATTTTTCGTCCGCCCTCTTGATTTGGCCGCCACAGGCAGGCGCCTGCTCCGCCTGTGCGTAACGCCGGCGCTGGCTTAAGTACACTACACAATTATATCGTTGTTTCAATATAATATGACACAATATATATAATATTTAAGGTGTTATATTTCATTTTTGTATTAACAGTTACTAGTTGTGAACGATAAACCATAACATTTAAAATTATGTTTATCATGCAACCGTATCAGGATAAAGGACGTAAAGGATCACTTAGGTGGTTTGGTCATATGGAACGGATGAATGAGGAGAAAATGGTAAGAAAGATATATGACGCAAGTGTTGGTGGCACCAGAAATAGAAAACGTCCGCGGAAGACCAGTTAATGGAGAATGGCTCTGTTAAAAGCCTCAACAATCGGCGAGCTTGTATGAGAAGATGTATGAATGTGGATGAGGCGAGAATTGTGCGTCAGGACAGAAAAGTGTGGCGCTCTATCCTCTCTGCCTACCCCCGCGGAGAAACGGCGTGATGGTAAGTAAGTAAGTAAGTGTGAAACCTTATTAACACTCGCAGTTATTCAAACTGTAATAGTAAATGTGAGGTATAGAATTAAAATCAGACGTTTTTTGAGTTAAGTATGTACAAATATAAAGAAAATTAATGTCTACAAGACTAGCCGCCTATCGAAATTAGATAAATATTGCTGAATTTCGTATAAATTTCGCATTTCAAATATGTTTGTTACTTCAATCGCAGATATGCCCAATAGACAATTAATTCAAATCCAGACAAATATGTTTACAGCCAATAGGGACAGTATTTGGTCACGTGACCCGTGGTTACTGGTCATGTTCAATATGATCTCAAATGCAACAGCTGCGGTGCAATGGTTTTTTGCATTTTACTCGAAAACAAATAAAGTGGACATGTCTGCTTTTGATTCTGGACCTCACAAATATGTATGTGCGTATACTCGTATATTTAAAAATAAATACATTTATGTAAAAGCCCATTCATTGGTCAATAAAATTAATTGGATATTTAACACCATCTTGAAGAAGCCCAAATGTCGTTCACGCGATATTTTAGATTCATTGTCACTTTTGATGTTAATTTTTTTACTGAATTTCTTTAGCGGGCTTGACTTTAACCTTTACCATACCGCGATATAAAATACTCGTACGCAGCCATGCTGTCAACTCGTGTTACCGTAAGAAATTAAGAGTTCTATTAGTCTTTAAAATGTGAAAAAATGGTTAATGCCATAAATTTACTTTAGTATTCAGCATTACATATATTTAAAAAAAAAAGTAATATTATAATTCGAAGCATTCATTAAGTTCTATATAGGAAGTTGCATTGTATAATACAACCTTCCTTTTTATCTATTTTCATTTAATTAATGAGAAAGATACACCATTAAATTCGTATTTTTCTTATTATTTTCACTGTGAAATTAATGTGTGATTTCTTTCTGTCTTGCCACAAATAGTGTTTTTGTTAACGAATTAATTTTATAGCGAAATGAATTAAAAATAATTATTTATGTAGGATTCACCTTACATAATTGATTTTTCGCTAGTCATTTCTAAGCGTAAATACTTTCCTTCAAATTAACAAAAATATGAAGTGCATGTTGCGTATACTTACCGAAATATTATAGATTTAATTAATGCGGTAGACCTGTGTTACTGCACGGTTTGGGAAGGGTTAGACATGTTAATTCTTCTGGACAATTTTAATAAAAGGAAGGTATTAATTTCAAATATTATATTAATCATCCGTACCGGTCAGTTTAGCTAAGATAGAGGCCAACAATCCGGTTAGCCAGTATAGTGAGCTGGCGCCAAGACTAAATAGGCAAGTATTTCGTCACCGTTGCATCGTCGGCTGCACTAACCGTTAGCTCGTCCATCACAGCTGACGTCGGTACTATTCCGCTCCATCAAAATGTATCTATCGAACTAAAATTAAAATATTTACCTAAAACGTACGTCAGAACATCGATACTAAAAATCTATGTAGATATCGCGTAATCTGAACATCGTGCAAATGTATCCAATTCTACGCCAGTCAAAGTATTAATTTTATTATTAATATAAGTTATATCAATGTGTCCAAAATTTAATAAAAATGAATTGATAATTCTGGCGTCTGCAGTCGCTTTACTCAAAGGTATTTGTGATTCCGGTAAAAACAATGTAGATGGCTTTCAAATAATGGAACGACAGATGTATTAATTTGAAAAAGTGTAACCATATAGGTTCGAAAATTTGTCATGGCGCTATAACACAATTGGTTGTGTACTTCCCCGGATTGGAAATAGAGATCCAGGTTCGAATCCCGGTAGCGCAAAAACAATATTTTTCGACAAAATTGATTTTATACGTATATATTTATAATTAATACATTAAATTAGTATTTAAAGTGTTATTTGTATGCGACTTCCACACTGGTGACGGCTGACGACGCTTCAGGCAGGCGCCCCGAGAGATTCATTTGCCGAGAATATCCGCTGAATAATATAAAACCTGACAAATAATTCCATAACAAAAACGAATTGGCGAAATCACAAAAGTTGAACCACGGCGTACCGATTTTGGGTACGCTCACGGTGTATAACAACTCTCATAGAATTACCGATTGAAAAGACATATTCTAGAGATAGAGAATTAACTGCAATTACAAAGTCAGATAATCATCTACTTGTGTTTTTTAGTGATTTGTTAAAAAAATCAGTACACCCAGATTATTTGACTTCAACGTCACAGCCTCGGCTTAAGTGGATCCCTGCCACTCGAGCTGGCCCGAGATCGTGATACCGAGCATCGCGGGTAACGCTTTCTACACTTGTGTACTCTTCGTCTTAGGTGGTTAGACCAGTAAAGGCAGCTGGTTGTTATCTTAATAGCAAGGTGAAGTACACACTAATATTTATTTTAGTAAAATGACTGTCATATGATGCAGCTTCTGATACTAGTATACTCGCACTCGAGTGCGTCGAGTATAAACACGATAGAGTTGAGTGCGGAGCGAGCTGTCATTCGTTGTCTATTGTAATTTATACGCATGACTCATGCCACGCGGCACTTTTCTATTAATGTCTCACTCTTATGGTGGCTGGATTAAAGATCAGTCGCCCGAGTTGATCTTTTTCGTACAAAATACAATGGACAAACGCGACTTTCTAGACGTCTCCAAAATAAGTCTCATCCGTGTACACCACGCACACCATTGACCTTGAACAGCGCCCTCGTCTTATATAATACTCCGCAAAGAGTGAAAACTTGACTTGAGTGCAAATTTACATTTCGCAGTTGAAAAACTTCGAACGCAGATCCTAAACAAATTCCAGGTCACATCGCTTTTTGATATTATTTATAAATGAGAAAAACAAAAGAATCCATGTAGAAAGATAGACTAAGACTCGGCAGGAGATGACACCCCTGATGTCAGAACTGGTAATCAACATCCATGTACGTGTGAATTTACTTTTCGTTGTATTTTTCTCACTATGTTAGAGATATTATTACTAGGCTGGAGAGACGACATTCAGTTTTCCACAGGACCATAGAGTTTAGTTTTATGAGCGGAGAAATCTATCTGGAAGTATATTATAATAGGTAATTGATTATAATCTGCTTAGGCGTGAAAAATCGTTATTTATTGACCTTGTAGGACACAGTCCATAAAATCACGTTTACAATATTTAGAGTGTATTAAAAATTACATATTACTAAGTCCCATTTCAACTAAAAAAAAAAAAACATACAAGCAAAACATTTGTGTATTTGAAAGAAAAATGAAGAATCGGGACTGCTGGTGATGCTTTAAAATCCGGTGATAAACCTATCCGGGCCCACTTTAATGCATGGTCACCATATATGGATCAGGCTACCGGGGTGAGTCACCCCAGACCGAGATGGAAGAAATGGCAACAAAGACGGCACGAAAACAGATTGGATTTTGATCGGTCAACAAGTACCGACGCAGCGCAAGACAAGATAAGATGGAGCCGTCGAGACTTTGGGCCGCCGACCCTCCTAAGATAAGGGTACAATCATTCGTTGTCCGTTGTAGTTTGTATGCAAAGTAGAAGAACTAACCGATACATATCGATCTTTAAACGACCCATCGTACGAATGAATCATGATAAAATTCTAATTATTCAAAAAATAGGTCTGTGACATTTTAAATACTAATTAAATGTATTAATTAGAAAGATATACATATAAAATCAATCTGATCGAAAAATATTGTTGTCGCTACCGGGCTTCAAACCTGGATGTCTTCCAATCCGGGGGGCGTGCATTAACCGATTATGACGACAAATCTTCAAACCTATATGTTACACTTTTCAAATTGATAAATATATCGTTCCATTGTTATAGTAGAGATGACTTTAAAATAATGGACGGATAGATATATCATTTTGAAAAGTGTATTCAAAATGTAAATTTTACTTAAATAGACATTAGAAAATACTTCAGCATGCGATTGAGATAACATGTACTATCTTTTCTGGTTTAACCACCTAAGACGAAGAGTACACAAGTGTAGAAAGATGATGATTTAGCCTAAGCGCGTCTGCAAGGTATTACTGTACTAAAAACTAACTAAAAAAATCATGCATATTCTTAAATAAATGTATTGATTTGTAATATATAACATTGAACTTTTCATCGAGCCGTATTTAATAAATAGTCTTGGACTAATCTCGGCGCCGTACCAACACAAATACATATTGGCATTTGACAGATGATGGAATGTTTCGTAATATTCAAATATAAAAATTACACGGACGTGAAGGTCTACGTCCTCAATGTATTTTTGAGTGTTTGGATAGCAATCGCATTAACAATATTGTTAAATTGAAAATAGGCTAGCCGACCCCAGATGAAGGGGATAAGGCGAGAAGAGGTGTCATGTGAGTAATTCTCTCTTCGCTGGTTTTCTTCCGCTCTGAGCGTATTTCACAAGTGCAAGTAAGTATATAGTATATTATTAATTAAGCGATAACAAAGTATACCGGTACTGTAATGTAATTGTTAGTTAGTAATTTCAAATTTAAATGTACATTTAAAATGATAAATAATTATCTTAGTATACAATTACGACCCAACAGAAGAATGAAATGAAATGAAAATAGGTCAATTTGTTTTATTAGGCAAAATTTATATACAAATATAGGGTGTTCGTGCTATTTTAGCACATTTAAAAGTTGAAGAAATATTTTTTTCAGATTGTTTTCACACTGCGAGCACGTATTTAAAAATGACTTCAGAAAAACTGCAAAGCCATCGGACATGATGATATCTTCATACAATGTTCAAACAAATTAGATAAATTACAGAACAAAGCTACGTATCGAAAACTTATTTAATTATACATTACATGTTAACAATTTACAATCACGTCGATTTTTCGACATTACATTTTAGTGCTACATATATGTATTATTTCTTATGAAAAGCTAAAATAAAAATTTGATTTCAACAAAAGTTTTTTTTTTTTAATTGACATGTGTAGCTAGGATTTCCTACAGCGAAGTGATTTTTACAGGCGTCAGTAAATTTTAGCAGTGCGCCCACGTTGGGACGATATCCTCACGCCACTTTGGGCGATTAGTATTTGTCCAGTGGCACGGAATACGCACTGAAAATAAATTTAATCTCTTTATATTTCCTCCCGTAGCAGATGTGTAGACGCACCATGCATGTACACATCCGTTGGAACCTGTCATATTTTACGATACTTGTCTCACGAGCGGGCTGCGAGTAAAAAGAGCGATAAATTAACTGTTATAAATGCCTTGGGTGAAAAAAATGTTAAGTATTCGCCGAGTTTGTGAACATCGGACGGGGATAATAGCGGGCGGTGGGGGGAGGGGGGGGGAGGGGGGGGTTACCCCTCTTCGAGAATATATAATCGTCTCCAACTGTGTTAGCGTGAATTTATTCTCAAAGCAAACCGCATCGTAAACCATTTCTAGACACACTCGTATACACCGGTACAAATTAGGCACGTATTCATTTTTACCAATAAATTTGTTCAAGCATCGGTACTTGTTCCGACACTCGGGGAGAGATTGTAGTCTACTTCATCTGGCGTCCGCGTGTTTGTGGGTGATACCAAAATGAGAAATGATCACAAAACAATGACAATATATTATTGGACAACAAGATTGGATTTGTTCGCATAAAGAAGTTTGATAATTTTGCGAAGTGAAATGAAGTAAAGCGGACACTAGACACTGCTACACGAGTGTCGGTGTTATCTGCAGTACATACATTTAATACACGTGAATCGTTGAAATGGGAAATCCGGTTTGTTCGATGAACGTCAATAATTTTAAAAGATACGCGTCCACATTGAAATTTAATAAAATTTTCAGAAAAATCAAGTATTTCGAGTAATTGACGTGTCGCGGGATTGTCACACGGTGTCACGGTGGCAGCAGCGACCCTGCTCGGCCGCCCGCCCGGCGGACACCGCGCCCGCTGTACTTTGCACGGGCATCTAGCCGCTAGCGCCTCGCGGTCGCCGCCCGACACTCTGACACTCTGACACCGCACCGATGGTTAATAATTAATGCCGATTTTATAAAAAAAGGCTCCATAAATAAACATTATGATAATCGCTTTCTATTTTACCCCGCGAGTGGGCGAGCTCGGCCGAAGTGGTAGGTAAGTGGCAGACCCACCGTTTATCGCCAGTCAGCGTGAGTTTCAAGATTCGATATATATCGACTCGACACTTGGCAGGACGTCCGTCCCGGCCGAAGGTGTCCCCGGCTCGTCAGATCGATCACCATTAGGATTAGGACGAAATTAAATGCATTTTTTCGCGTGCTTCAATATAAATGAGTTTGAATGTAGTAATAGGTATTTGAACGGTTATGATTACAACACACGAACGCCGTCGCGTGTCTCTGCACCTTCGCGGCAGTCAGGGTCCGAGCTAATTTATTAACCGGCTGCACCCTCCTGCGCGAGGTGGACTCGCGCTCTGCCTGTCTGCTGACGATCTGGTATATTCCGCCCTAACTACCGGAGCGGTCGTGACAAAAGAGGATTTTCGCCGAAAGCAATAAAGATTCTCTAAAGTTACTCGGACTGGAGCCGGGCTGCGAAATGCGGCGGCGACCTCGCCCCGCTCGGTGATTGATAAATGCCGAATCAGAATACGCGAAGATAACAGTTTCCCGGGTCGGGGGACAGTTCCCGCTCCCGGGGGACAATCCTCGCCGCCGGCTTCCGCGCCGCTTTATTTTTGGGACATTGTAACTCTCCACAATGTTTGAAATAATCTCGTTGGCCAATCTTTGAAAATAGAACGGACAAGATCAACAGGAATCAGAAATAAGCGGCTGCGCGGCGAGGGTCGGGGAGGGCGGCGGCGGCTGGTGACCGCGCCGGGGCCCCCGGCCGGGCCCGGTCCGGGGCCCGGGTCCGGGACGCGTCCGGCCCGCGGAGGCGATCCGTATCGCGGCTCGGAGCGCGATGTTAACGAGGCGACAGCGGAATGCGCGGCCGGCGCCGCTCGGCACGTGTCGCCGCGCCGAGCAGGAGCGGTTGCATTTTACTCGGTTTCCCGCGAACGCAGAAACCCGTTCTGTTACAATATTTCAATTACCGGCTACATAAACAAAAAAAAAACTCCACGGCCGTCAAGAATCACACAAATGTACAAATCAACACGAATAGAACTTTTTTTTAAATCACGTAATAAAAAGGTCACATTCGAAGTCTGCGTTGGCGACATGCGCGAATATCAAAGGAGCAATTCGGGCGGACGAGCGTCTGGACGTCCGGGCTCGCCCCCGCGCGGGCACGGCGCGGCGTGCAGGCGCGGGCGGGTGGGAAAATAAAGAAGGGTTGCGACTTACCGTCGGCGTGTTCCTAAAGGCACTGGGCCGCCACTGACTACACGCACGCCCGAGGAGCGGGCGACCGGCGCGCGCGGCGGACGGGGCGCGACTGGCGCGCGGCCCGCGGCCCGCCGGGGGCTCCCCGCGCGCCCGGCCCCCGCGGCCCGCCGGGGGCTCCCCGCGCGCCCGGCCCCCGCCGCCCGCGCCGCGGAGCGCGGCCGAGGCGCGGCGCGGCGCTGCCTGCGGAAGGAAGGCTCGAGGCAGGGCCCGCCGATGAGACCGCGGAGCTGCCCTCGTCCACTTTCACTAGCTGTACAATATCCAGTGGAGTAGGCGCCTCACCCGCCCACAATACTTCTGCCAATGCTCTTGGAATCTTTGAAGTGAGTTACGACAGTCTCGTTATAATTTAAAACAATTAATAATAAAACACTTAGGAAAATGTCTAATCTATGGAAATAGTCACAAACATATATACAAACCACTACAGACTTAAGTAATATAGTGCGCGGTGTAACTTAAGTATACATAGTGTTATTTATTTATGTTTAAGAATTCAATAGCTAATATATCGTTTAAATTATTCATTATAAATTCAATACTAATTTAAGTTATGAATGTGTATTTTCCAAAAATTCTTATCAGACTAACTGAAATCGAATGGGTTTCTTAAAAGAAAAATAATAATCTTTGTTTTTTTTCTTTTATACGGTATGGATTCATTAAAAGTTAATGTCTGGGTCAATTGCTTATCAATATTTACTAATCGATTATCTGGTGACTTTCATATTGGTATTTGTTGTGTAATATGTACAACTCTGACATGTACACTGTATTATATAATACGAACGGATAAGCTGTAATATTCTTTGTCCATTTTACAATAAATGTCATATTTTGACAAATATACAAATTATTCGCAACAGATAAATGAAAAGCATATTTTTATTTATTAGGAAAACATATGGTTAACCCTTACCAAACCATGCAGTAACACATGTCTACCATCATAACTAAATCTGTAATACTTCGGTAAATATATACAACATAAAATTTATATTTTAGATAATCCTGAAGAAAATATTAGCGCTTAGGAATGACTAATGAAAAACCCATTATGAAAAGGGAATCGTACTAAAACAATTATTTTTTCTATTCAATCCGTTGTAAAATTAATACGTTGGTAAAAATACAATTTGTGATATGAAAGACAGAGATCACACATTATTTTCACAATGTAAAGAACAACAAACATACAAATATAATTGTCTCTTTCTCGCTAATTAAATGAAGAGAGATAAGAAGGAAGGACATATTGTATACGACTTAATGAATGCTCTAAATTATGTTATTAATCATTTTTTCAAAATTGAATGCTCAATATTTAGAGTAAGTTCGTGCCGTTAAAGCCGTTTACCCTAATAAAAACATTTTTTATAACAGTTATTTACGGTAACACGAGTTGACAGTATGGCTGCGTTTGGGTATTTTATATCATGGTATGGTAAAGGTTAATCAACAATGGTCAATTCAACCGATTGTTTCATATATTTTCTCTGAATTATCCGATACAATAACACGATGCAGTGCGGGGGCGGTGACTAAAGATTAATGTTAAACTATATCTTCTACTAATGGAGTGAGGAAAATAAGAAAATTAAGAGAAGGAAAAGGAAAATGGGATAGGGATTAAACTCTGTCTATTAATAATGTTCCCAGTTATTTATACCAATCTATGATCTATATATGTATTAATAGACGATACTAGAATGTTGTACCGAAAATAATAGCCGATTATAATATTATATCATTTTTAATATTTGTTTATAATTTGAGTTAGAATTTTGGTGTATGAAGTTGCATTACTTTAATAGTAAAAGAATAACATGTAATTTTTGCTTAAATTTAAACTTTATTAATATTAACCGAGAAAGAAGTGAAGGAACCACTTGATATATGTAATGAGTACTACACAGAGGACTCTTCTTCTTCTTCTTCTTCTTCTTTTAGACAGGCAATCCACCCTTCAAGAGTAATTTGTGCCATTAATCAAGTTAAAACATTATTTCATAGAAAGCAGTACAACAATATTATAGAATAGGGAATATTGCGTTACAAGTTATTACCATTGACGTTCAAGAAATTTCCTATTATATAGCTTAAATATGGCGAGTTAAGGGAAAGAAGATGACACAAGTTAACCGGGAGTTGAAAATTACCATTGACAAGATTATTGTAAAAAAACCTGTGATCCGCAATGGACAGACAAAAAAGACATGGTCAAGGGTTTCCTCCTCGGCACCACACTCACACATTGGGGAGTCTATTATGTTCAATCTGAATAAATGTGAGGCTACCTGGCAATGCCCAATTCTCATTCTAGAGATATTTGATATTGTTCTTTTAGTGCGGGGAATAGATCTTTGGATTATTTTAAGCCGATTACCCTTGTGATTGTTTGGATCCATCCATTGTGCAGACCAGATAGAATTCGTACATTTTTTTACCATATTAAGTCCGTCATACGTCGGGATATGGAATTGATGGGGAAAAACTCCGGAAAGAGAAGCCTTCTTGGCCAGTTTATCAGCACATTCATTTCCCTGAATTGCCTTATGTGCAGGAATCCAAGCGAATGACACCTGTTTATTGTTGCTGTACAAATTAAATAGGCATTTTCTGATGGAACAGATTATCTCAGGACTCTGAACCTATATATTTATAATAATGTTTATTAAAAGTTTATTATCGCTGTGCCCAAATCCGAAAGCCAATGTTAAAAAAAAAAATTTAGATTACATGATTTGCAATTGGAGAAAATGTGTTAATAATACATGTTAACAATGTAAAGTATCTAAAAGATTAGAAAGATTAAATATATCGTTTAACATTATTACGATAATAATTATGACAATTAGCAATGTTCCTTGCATTTTATCATTCCGTTATCTTAACATAACGACACGACTAAAAATAAACAATTTTGCTAATTTCAAAAGTAATAAACAATTCAATAAAAAATTATTTTTTTATAATTTTTTGTCAAATTCCACAGTGACAGTATATTATTACAAAATATGGATTACTTTTTTACTAGTGTACGTCTTTTGAACATAGAAAACAATGACGGCTAGTACTTAAGGGGTGAAATAACATTTCGTAACTTAAATGAACAGGGAAGTACACTACCAATTGTGTTATAGCGCCACTATTTTTTATGACAAATTTTCGAACCTATATGTTACACTTTTTCAAATTAATACATCTGTCGTTCCATTATTTGAAAGCCATCTACATTGTTTTTACGGAATCACAAATATCTTTGAGTAAACCGACTGGATTGGAAATAGAGAACCAGGTTCGAATCCCGGTAGCGCAAAAACGATATTTTTCGACAAAATTGATTTTATATGTATATATTTATAATTAATACATTAAATTAGTATTTGAAACATGTTCTGAATAAAAATGTGTTCTCCTTAATAAAACTGTTTTTATTAAATAGTCTGTTGGATGGAAACCCGGCTTTATTAGCGCACAAGCGCAATGTTATACGAGCCGCCAATGATTGCAAATGTAAATGTACAATATTTTTATGTTCAGAAAATTTAGACACTGAACCAACATAACAAGCCAAATTAAAATTTACAAATTAAAAACATACAGCAATTTTGAACACAAAAAAAATTAAATACTAATTAAATGTATTAATTAGAATGATATACATATAAAATCAATTTTATCTAAAAATATTGTTGTTGTTGCTATCGGGATTCGAACGCACCTTCCCCGGTTTGGAAAGAGATCCAGGTTCGAATCCCGGTGGCGCAACAACAATATTTTTCGATAAAATTGATTTCATATGTATATCTTTCTAATTAATACATTAAATTAGTATTTAAAATATCACAGACCGTCTGTTCTGAATAATTACAACTTCACAATAAGAATGTGTTCTCCTTAATAACAAAAAAGATTGTTTTATTTTTTAACTAAGTTTCTCTGTGTGGTTTTTACTTTCAAAGAATTTTGAATGCAACAATAATGCCTGAAAGTGAAAAAAATTTCAATTGAACTTATATGTGAGTATTTTCAGTAGCTTGTTGGTCTAGTGGTTAAGACATTGGCCTAGTGATCTAGTGATCGGGGGTTCGCGCCTCGTTCCAGGAGACCGGCAAGTTAGTCCTATTTTCACAGTGCAAGCGTTTAGCTTAGTTTGAAAATAGTAATAATATTGATGTGAGATGTATACCGTGTACGCATCTCTATTTTTTTAAATAAAAAAATGAGTTTATTCGAAGTTATTGTTAATTAAATCAGAATTAATGTAAATATTTTTGATGGTCAATTTGGTAGTACCGGGATTGTGTTTGGAAAGTTATCCACGCGCTGAAATTCTCGTCTCTGCGCGTCTCCGCTCAGTGGGAACCGGCCGCGGGCAGCAGCGATAAGCAATCGCCGGGCCAGTGAGCAGTGAGCAGTGAGCAGTGAGCAGTGAGCAGTGAGCACCGCGGACTCTGCACCACCGCGTATCCCGCACTATCAGCAGCCGCATGCAGTGCCGGCCCTAGCCTTTGTGGCGCCCTCGTGCGAAATTTTTTTGGGCGCCCCATCTTTGATTTAAAAAAAACGGTACAAATCATTCTTTCGGACTCTCAGAATACGCGGTTACAACGTCCTCCAGCGGCCAGACCCTCTTTTTCGAGATTCAATCTTGCACTGATAATATGGTGGAGAGTATTGTTTTCCATATATTTCTTAATTTTAGAAATATTCAAATTTCCGCATTTTCATTGATTTCTTAGCTCATTTCCCAGTTAGTTTTTCAGTCAATCCAGCTTTCAAGCTGTAATTATTATGATACTGCAGAATTAGTTGCCATTCTCCAAGGCAACACTTATTAGATGCCTCTTCTGGATTTACATGACGTTCGTCTTGTTTTTCTTGTATTATGTATTTTGTAATGCTCGTAAACTTTTTATTTTATTCAAACTGTAGCTCTTTCTCCGCTTTTTGTTTTTTTTCATTTCGGCTTATTCAGCGCACCGGCTCACCCGGCGCCCCCGGGCGGAGCCCGAGCTCGCCACAAGTATCATCAATCACCAGTAACAGGCCTGGATTTACTAGATGGCAAAAAGGGCTATAGTTCAGGGTCCCCGAGGTTCTAATGTTAATAGAGTCTAAATGATAGGTGCAACTTTTATATTTGAAGAGTAAAATTGTGCCTCTATACAAACCTGAATGAAAAATGGCATTTGGCCTAAGGATTCCCTTTATAAGTATTATGTATAGATTTATACGAATATGAATGTGAAGTACTTCGTACAGTTTTATTTATTAAATAGTAAAAATTAAAACATAAATTATTATTATTAAAATTATTAATTGACATTAATATGCACTCACAACTAAAAGAAATACTGATCCTTAACCCGACATGATAAGCAGAGTACTATTGTAGTATGTATCGAAAACGTTTAGATACCTTTTGGGCCCCAAAGCATCGCATAGGCTGCATTGGCGTAGTTACGTCCCAGATTATGTAATACATATCGTCATCAATAATTACGAAAAATTATTTGAGAATCAATTTTTTTTAATATCTATGAAAATATAATAGCAAAATAACTAACTTACACGGGAATAAAGAAAATATTATTATATTATTGTGAAGTTTGTAATTTTTTCAAACATTGTTTTGTGCTATTTTAATACAAATTAATTAAATTTGGAATAATAGATGTATCAATTTGAAAGAACTGCAGCATGTAAGTTTGAAAATTTGTCGTCAACTTACTGTATCGGTGTGGTGTAATTGGTTAACGCATTTCCTAGGATAGGAAAGGATCCAGGTTCGAATCCCGGTAGTAACAAAAATATTTTTTGGAAAAATTGAATTTTCGTAAATGATACATTTAATTTGTATTATTTATTTTTTTTGTGATAGTGAATTTATTTGATATGATATGCATTTATAGCATTGAATAATTATTACAAATAAATAAAGTAAAACGTTAGAATTGCGTTTCAATCATTTGTTTTGGAATCCCCAATATTTATTAGCTTTGGGCCTCTTCAAGGGCAAATTCGGCCCTGACCAGTCACCATTTCATTTCGAATATTGTTGTTGACTTATTGGCGTAGACCTCTCCTTTCGTCGGGAGTCGTCAAATCAGGTGACAGAGGGGGCCAGTCGATATCACCACTTTTTGACATTAATTCTCGCAAAATTTCAAGCGTAGCTAGGGCTGTGTATGAGTTGGCATTGTCCTGTTAAAACTACAAGTATTGCAGGACCATTCAACCCAATTCGACCACCAAGAAGTTTTCCAACATGTGACGATATCACCATTAATGGTTACAGTATTGCCATTATTATTCAGATAAAATGTTTTAATGACTTCAACACATTGTTGAAGCATTAAAAACTCCATAATAAGTTGTAATCAACTACTATCTACGAATACCAAATGCGAACTGACAAATGTCTGCCAAACCAAAATAGTGGCCAAATAAAATCGGTCTGGAACATAGTATTCACCCTGTATGCATATATTTAGTATGACAAACGAGCCATCATTTCTTCCCCCATATATAAATCAAATAACCCTGAGGAAATAACCAATTACAGATCAATCTCTCTTTTGTCAAACTTTGGAAAAATCCTAGAAAAAATTGTTAAAAAAAGATTGTATCAATTTGTTAAAAAGTAATAAGTAAGTTACAAAGTAATAAAGTAAAAACCAGTTTGGGTTCATGGAAAACAAAAGTACACAAGACGTAATAGGTAGACTATTTGATATCATCCAAGAATCTCTAGACAAATCTCTTAAATGTATTGGAATTTTCGTGGACTTGAGAAAAGCCTTCGCCAGTATCTCCCGCAACAAGCTAATATTAAAATTAAAATCCATCGGTATAGACGACAAAGTATTAAGCTGAATTCAAAGCTATCTTCACGAAAGACCGCAAAACGAAAAAAATCAACTCTAAGCCAACCCCTAATCAGTGAATTTGGTATACCACAAGGGCAGTTTTGGGCCCACTTCTTTTTATAATTTATGTCAATGACATTTTCAAACTAAAATTGACCGGAAAAATTATATCATACGCCGACGACACTGTTATCATTGTCGACGGACAAGACTGGAACACTACAAACGAACATGCAAATAACATACTAAAATCCTGGTTCGATAGTAATTTACTTTCTTTAAACTCCGAAAGAACCTATTACATTCCCTTTTCAATCAAAAGTCTTAAAACACCGCCTCATATTAAAATTACTGTCCATAACGACAACTGTAACAAAATTACCTGTAACGACTCGTGTACAAACTTAAGCCCAAAAAAATAAATCAAATATCTCGGTGTAATTATTGATCAACATTTAAAATGGCACAGTCATATTAGCGAATTAGTGAAAAGAAGAAGAAAATGCATTTATATATTTATAAGATTAAGAAACATTTTAAGTATAAATAATTTAAAAAATGTATATTTTGCTATTGTTCACTCACTACTCCAGTATATAATAATTGTGTGGGGAGGAGCATACAATAATATAATGAACTCGGTAAAAATAATACAGAGAACAATCATCAAAGTAATATTTAAAAAAAAGATCATCTTTTTCAACACAAACACTTATTGCAAAATTAAAGCAAAACGACAATGAAGACACTTCAGACCCAATTCCACCAGAAAAGCACATAACAATTGCAAGCTTGACAGAAGGTCTCAACTCAATTGAAAATGGCTTAAAAATGTTAGAAAACGTAGCAAGGAATAAAAAATTATTAACTTGCTTCGAAGAAATTCTGCGTGAAAAAAAAAGGCTTGTGTCGTCAGACGAATGTATTAGATTTTATGAAGCCATCGACATTGAAATGACTTTTTTACATAAACCGTTTATTATTTTAATATGTTGTATTAATACGTATAAAGAACTGCAATTTCATAAAATATTTTTCTTCTAAACTAGCGTTTTTGTTAGTCCTTGGTCCCAATTAAACGAAATTGTATGTATTTATATGCAAAGTTGTACCCCGACTTACGCGAATTTTAGTTAAGTGATTTTCGTCGGTCCCACTACGGAGAACACATTCTTATTGTGAGTTGTATTTATTTATTATTTTAAATACTAATTGAATGTATTAATTAGAAAGATGTACATATTGTGAGAACTGTCACTTTTGTATGTGTGTCAGATGAGTGGTGGGGGTCATGGGATATAAAAGGCCGTCACTGGGGGAACAGGAATTGAATTGGAACGGGTCTCTTTCCCATCGTTCCTTCGCAATAGCAGTAATAAATATCTGAGTTATATAATTGTACATTCTGTAAATAAGTTGTTGTAATAAACAATAAATGTTACACATATCTACTGAGTTTCACATACAAGGACTCAAACAAGCAACTAGAGAGTACATATAGAGGATAGAACCCCAAAGGGAATCTGGTGGTAATTCCAAAGACACCACACTGGTGCAATCAAATTGTAAAAGTACCTCACATATAAAATCAATTTTATCGAAAAATATTGTTGTTGCGCTATCGGAATTCGAACCTGGATCTCTTTCCGAATCGGGGAAGGTGCGTTATCCAACTATGCTACAGCGACAGTACTTTTGACGTCTGCTATCGGTTTACTAAAAGGTATTTGAGATTTCGTAAAAACAAAGTAGATGGCTTTCAAATAATGGAACGATAGATGTATTAATTTGAAAAAGTGTAACATATAGGTTCGAAAATTTGTCGTCAAAAGTACTGTCGCTGGGGCATAGTTGAGTAATGCACCTTTCCCCGGATTAGAAACAGATCCAGGTTTGAATCCCGATAGCGCCAACAACAATATTTTTAAATATAAATTAATTATATTAATTAGAAAGATATACATATAAAATCAATTCTATCGAAAAATATTGTTGTTGCGCCACCGGGATTCGAACCTGGATCTCTTTCCTAACTGGAGAAGGTGCATTATCCAACTATGCTACAGTGACAATATTTTTAGTGACAATTTTCGAACCTATATGTTACCTTTTTGATATTAATAGATTTAATCGTTCCATTACTTAAAAGAGCCATCTACCTTATTTTTACAGAATCTCAAATACCTTTGAGTAAACTGATAGCAGACGCCAGAATTATCAATTCATTTTTATTACATTTTGGACACATTGATACAACTTTATTATTAGGAGAACACGTTCTTATTGTGAAGTTGTAATTATTCAGAACATATTATTATGTTATATGTATATTTTTCTAATTAATATATTTAATTCATATTTAAATATCACAGACCGTCTGTTCTGAATAATTACAACTTCACAATAAGAATGTGTTCTCCTAATAAGGTAGAATATTTCGACAAAAAAATCAAACAATGATTCTTGATTTCATCCATAACGTTCTCGAAACATTTGGCGATTTCGGTACCGGTATCTACTTATAAAATATGTTTTTACATGTGTATAAGCGCAGCGGTCGGACATTGGAAGTCTTCTTATTACATTTTTTATGTGAAAACACTTGTTGCGATATCAACAAAATTTTTGGACTGAGGTTAAAGCGATTAACGATGACGTGAGACGGAAACACTTGTGTTGCTCCCAACGTGTCTCTGAATTTAAACTGGCTCGTCTGCTACCGCCCCGCCTCGCTTGTTACCTCACTAAATTGAGTCGGTAGAGTAAGTAACGAACGCCAGCGTAAAAAAATTACATTGCTCATTACTTATGTTCCAGTAGTGCGATTTAAAAAATTAAAGTGATTTGAATAATTAAAAATATTTCGATTTATTTTTATTGTTAAAATTTTTTAACATCATCCAAACCAAAGGTATTTTCACGTAAAATAATATGTTTTTCTTGCGTACAGGTTACATACGTTTTATTTCATGCCGTGCAAAGATTTCATCCCTAGATAATTAGAGATTTAACATTTGAGTCGTTTACTTCCGAACCCCTCTATAATCAAAAATTTTAAAAATGTATATTTGAATGCAGTTTTACTAGGAATAACTTATACTTGCGATTGGTTCAAATATTGTACCAAAAATAATACTTTAAGTAATAGAACAAACGAAAACAAGTTTAAGTTTCGTGTCAAAACCCTCCATAATTGAGTACTTGACCTCCAAACGGCTCAATAATGAAATTTACTTAATTTTTAGTGGTATTCCTTTGGTTTGTACCAAAAAAGATCTAATATGTGAGCGACAAACACCTAAAATACGCTTTTTGCTTTTCAAACACCTCTATGCATTGTATAAAGTGGCAATAATATTTGAATTTTTAAATGTATATGTTATTCATATGTATAAAAATATTTGTATTTTTTTTTTCATTTCCTGTAGCACTGATACATACACCGTATCTTCAAAATATCTATTGAAGCATGTTAGGTTATTTCTTCTTTCTGCCTCGGCTTCATATTCAGCCTAACTGGTTCTTTTTTAAATATTGTCAAGTCAAATGGTTATGAAATGAAAGAATATTTTTTTATAAGAATGTTTATTATCTATATTTTATGATACTTGTATGCGTTAGAAGTGGAAAATGAGCATTTTACTTGAACACTTATTATTAAGGCTATTCAAAAATAATTACAATTAAATTAACATTGAATATTTGTGTTCATCATGCCAGCATAAAGTTATGTACCAAATTATCTATGTTGACGCAGGTCCCTCACGTAAGGGATTACCTCTCAGGATGGTCCTGGATCCTGGACGTGAAGTGTGGTCAGCTGCTTGTGGCGCCAGCGTAGGGTTACGGAGTTCAGGCTTGTAGTTGATTGACCATCAGACGATGCCCAATTATCCAAGCAAATTGGGACTCTGGACGCGATGTTCTTATGCAATATTTGCGTGCCTTATACGATACCGTCTGCCCTGATAGCGACAGTCTGTTCTCGCTACACCAAATTATGTTGATCAACTTTTTTATTGATCCACCGGGACCCTTTTTGATACTTTCACATCAACGATTAAACGCAGAGAACACCACAGTCTAAGCTTAACTCGAGGTACACGGTTTAAATTTTCCCCGGAATCACAATTTATAAAGCGCTTGCTTAATATTTCAGAGACGATATTGATTTTATTCTCTAATTGAAAATTAGATCCCGTCTTTGTGGAGCGAGTTCTCCCGGCCGAGATTTGGTGAAGACTGCCGCATAAGGTGATGCATCCCTTATGGTGCATTTGTCGACGTGACTTTGGTCACGTACGCCAGATTCCTTATTGCTGTACCCACGCTGTGTCGGTGCACCTGCGTCTAACAATACCGAGATTTATTACCCTCCGTCCCTTACTTCGACTAAGTGTTTTTGTATCCTTGAACAAAATATTATTTTGGGTAATTTCGCATTCTAACAAGCATTTAGATGAAAATTGTATTTTTAAACGTTTTTCGCGATTTCTAGGTTTTGTTAAAAATCCGTTATACAGGGGTTTGGAATTAAACCACTCATTTATTAACATATCTATATTATCTATTTATTTATTCGGTAAACTAAAGAACACGAACAAATTAATATTATTTATAATCTTACATGCATTATAAATACGTTAAAAATATGTCAAGTTTAATCTATTCCAAAATTTTTAATAATAATTTTGAAAAACATATGCGATGTACAACCGAAGAAGTATAATGTTTCCCACTGATTGCTATTCTAACCCGAAGTCTGTATTACACCAATTAGTATTATACAAAAAATAACTATTTAGTGATGAACCCATCAATGGAATTCGAAACGTCGGCCACATCGAAGACACACGACAGAATAGCCCTGAAAATTCCACACAAAAGATTCTTAAAAAAAAAAAAGAAGAAAACTTTAAAAAAAAAAGTTGATGCATATATAAACAATTTAGTTCGCCGCCCTCTCCAAAAACTAGAGTAATCCCAGAAAAATATTTAATGAAAAAGTGACCAAACAAATTTTAGACATTCACATGTTCGAAAAACCACAACACTCAGTCGTTAGAAAAATAATATATACCTAGTACCTACCTACCTACAATACTAAACAAATTTAAATTTAAAATAACAAAATAATCTTATGAAATGTCAATCTTTCCTTTCTTCCTACTGAACTATACAGAAAACGCACACAAGCACGATGTTTACACATAACCATGAGAGCATTAATTGTACTAAATCAAATTTGTTTCATTTTTTTGTCTCATTGTTTAACTGTTCTCTGAAAACATCAAACATCCAAAACACCTGAATAAACCACACGGGCTATCCGCGGCACACTCTTTACTCAACTTTGGCAGCATTTTAATATACTAAATGAATTATTGCAAATATGTTTTGAAACAATTTTAGGGACCAGCGCCGGCGCCAGACTTTTTGTCGCTACGGGCAATATTGTTTTTTCCCGCCCTTAACTTAAGTGAAGACGATGTTTTCAATTTTTATAAAACTGTCCGCCCCCTAAACTGGCTGCCCGCGTGCCAAATACACGTTAGGGGCGATATTTTATTAGGCCGGCATTTTGAAACTTGCCCGTGGGCGGCTTTTTACCAAAATACATTCTGGACACGAGTGTAGACTACAAATTACTACTTTACTAGGAAATAACTATAATTTTATTTATTAGATTGTTTACACTTGAATTATTTTTATTACACACTATTATCGTTTTGCGACATGAATTTTATTTTTCAATTTTTATATATTTTTCGGACGCCCCCTTGATCTGGTCGCCACGGGCGGGCGCCTGCTCCGCCTGTGTGTAACGCCGGCGCTGCGAACAACGTGTAAATAATTCAAATAATGATAGAGCAGCTCAATAGAGACATAAATTGTGTGAATATCGGGCGGTGTAATTTCAACAATTAAAAAGATAATCGACAACTCGGCTATTAGTTCCGCGCGTTAAATTACTATTTTAAAAATGTTCAAAAAGCAGTTGGTTCCACCACACGGAGAATGCCATTCGTAAAGCTTGTGAGACATTGAGACAATGGCCACACATATAGCCACTAACGCCATCGATTTTTTCGCCAGCAAATGGTTACTGAGCGAGACATCTAATGAAGCGAACCAACAAATGGGAATGGCATCTGCCCGCTGCGAATAATGAAGTATAGTAAATTTATTAGAGCAATAATTAGTTGTTATTGTGAACACGTACCTACGAGGTTGGGCTGAAAAATTTGCAAGTTATGAAAAACTTGAATCTTTTATTTATACTGGCAATGTTCGGTGTTCAACTTCGCAATAAATTTGAATTATTTCTAATATGTAATTCAAATCATACCTACATTATTTATAAACTTACCAGTGACGACATCTCTTGTTCACACTTAGTATTATGTAATCACAGACAGTCCGATTCAGTCGATATAGTAGAGTTCCATGGTAAATTTTCACACCAATTCACACAAAAATAAAAGCTTTTTGGTATATTCGATTGTTTTCATATTTGCTTCCGGTCTTGCTTTTCTTCATCCAACACTATCGTTGTTGAAAGTCGGTGCAACGAGAATAAAACCGTATTCATATCCGAAATGTATGGGCGTTTTTAAATATATTTAATGCTAAACCGACCATTCTTGACTATGGGTGAAACCTGGATCCGTCACCACCAATCAGAGTCCAAACGTAAATCAAAACAGCAAGGTTCAGCACCTCCGAAGAAGGACAACTCAGTCTTGTCAGCTGGAACGGTGATATCGTCAGTTTTCTGTGATTGAGAGGGCATTATCATAATACATTACTTCGATAAGGGCAAAATAATAAATGGCCAAGTACTATGCTAGACTCGTAACCTAATTGTGAGAAGAAATAAAAAAAAAAACGGAATTCTGACAAAAGACGTCATCTTTCATCGTTTTCAAAAAAAAATTGTTTCAAACGAGTAGTATTTTAAAGAATCCTTTTATAAAACTTTATATCAGCTTTGAAGCATCGTCGGAAAAAGTGAATTCAACTTTTTCCGACAACACTAAATGATCTTAGCTTGCCCCATGCTTGCCCCCCTCCAAACATTTCGTACCAGAAAAATATGCGATGAAAAAGTAACCACACAAGTACCTCACGCTCGGTACCATAGCTATTCAGTACCCGTAAACGTCAAACGTATTCTCGCATACTCATTACCATGGTGAGCACATATATTATTCAGTATCTATAAACGTCAAATTTACGTATTTGAAAAACCACAACTTAACATTTGTCCTTTCACTTCATTCATTCAGTATCTAGACGGTACCCACCTAAACATTTAAAATTAACAAATAATACACAACCAGCACCTACCTAAGCAAAGTACAAGGCTAAGCAACCATTCTCTAACAAATTAAATATAAAAATGCAAAAACTAAATGTAATAAAATTTCAATCCTTTCGCTTTCGTAGTTTTTACATATAGCCATGATAGTGCTAATTGTATGTGCTCACTCGATTTTTTTTTTTGTACTTTTACCTTTTATATATTTTTTATATATAAATGTTTGTTTAATTTGGTAGGTAATATGAAATCACGTCATCCTCTGCCAAATTGTCAACCTGTCGACAAACAATCCAAATGGCTGTCAAGACAGACAAAATTTCGCATCTACACCATGACCATCAAGTTAATATTCTTGCACGGAGGCAAAATTGAAGCCTCACGGAGAAGCAAAAAATGGCCATGAAGTAGTCGATAATAAAAATATCCGAAAGATACTTGGAAGTAAGTTTAAATGAGAAAAATGGTGTTTATAAACACAATATACCTAATATTTACCAAGTAGGACAAAAAACTAAGCCTACACAAATATTTAAAAAAATATATAAATATCATTCTAAGGAAAGTGTATCGCACAGAATTATTCGCTTAATTGATACGATAAGACACGTGTCAGAAATTTGAAGATATAATCATCGCCGTGGCGCCAAAAAACCTGTGGGATAGATTTTAGGAAAACAATGACGTCTTAGTAAAACGTCACAAGCGGTGGTCTGTTGCTGAATAGGTATTTGCAAATATGACTGAATGTATTGTTATTAGGAGAATACATTCTTATTGTGAAGTTGTATAGTTGGACAATGCACCTTCCCCGGTTTGGAAAGAGATCCAGGTTCGAATCCCGGTGGCGCAACAACAATATATTTCGATAAAGTTGATTTTATATGTATATCTTTATAATTCATATTTAAAATGTATTGTTATGTATCTGAATAAAAACAAAGTATTCTGCACTAATCTGCAGGCGGGAAGCCATTCTCGATTTTGCCGCCGTAGTGTGCCTATATTGAACATCTTTTGTGTTTCATTTGAAGCTGAGATCGACGAACCACCCTTGTCTACATTCTTGTTTCCTGTACGGAACAAAAAGTATGCAGACTGGTAACTGGTGATCTGCTTCAATAATACGGAAAATTTTATGGATTTTAAGACTAATTTGGTGAAGATTGGACCTACAACCGTTTGGCCACTAGTGTGTGAAATAACCGCTAGGCAGACAAGTAATCTCCCGAAATAATGAATTATTAAAATCTGAACTAATTGCAATTTTTCTCTTTCGTACGATATCACCATCATCACTATCAGCCCGTGTCTGCTCATTAAAGGACGCTCTTTCATGGATTAGCCTCACCTTTCACTATTTCCCAGTACATTTTCAAACGTCTTCGTATCTCTGTAGCCTTTTCTGAGACCTCTGTGATGTTCAAGGGGGCCGTCGTATTGTCTAATATCCTCTGCAAATAATTATAAAAATAGTTTCCTCTTTAGAAATGGTTTTACATAGCTTTTTCTCAAAATATTGAATTGATTCAATGTCGCTGAGAACAAACCACAAAACACGAACAAAAATTCGTCAAAAGTTTTTCCCATTTTTTTTTATTTTAATAGAATGTGTAAGAAAACAATTTGATCAATTTTAAAAAAGATCTATTATGAAGTTTTAATAATTTATTTAATCATTTAGAGTAGCTTAGAATACACAATAAAGCTTTCCTTTCGGCCTTTTGCGTGCTGTTTGGGTATGTATTGTTTTAATTTTTCTTAAATTAATGTTTATATTCACGTGACAATTTAAAATAATTAATTATGTTCGTTTTTAGTGCGGCTCTATAATCAATCGCTAATGCTGAATATGACGTTTTATTCAATTTTATCACTTCTAATAATACCTGTTACGATTGTCAGGCCGTGTTGAGAGTTATTAGTTATTATTTAAAACTTCGTGGCATCGATGTGATCCTGGTTTCTTCGTTATATAATATAATGATTTTTTCATGCTGGTAAGACTATGACCAAACGTCATTTATTTTTGACGTCATTAGAGCTGTCACGGTGGTGGTTAAGTGATATCTGTTTACAAAATACATTTTTGTGTACAATGAAGTAATGACTCCTTTACTCGTTTTAATTATTGTAGTAATAACAGTTTATTGCAGCATATCATGGTAATTTGGCCCCCTCATGTCAATTAGCAAATATTTTATTATTTATTACACTTTCTTTTCTCAATTTAACCTCAATTACTATTAATACATCTGATTTCAACGTTTCAGGCTTATACCGCAGTTATTGGCGTGGCTTTTCAAACGGAAATATAAAGTAGAATTAAAAGTGGGGCGAATTGTTCTTCCGACATTTATTCTTAAAGACGTAAATATTGTCAAAAATGGTTATTCCGTGGTAAGTTTGTGAGACCACTTTTGAAAATACTTTTTAATGTCGTTTATTTTTATTACATGTTTGCTTTTTTTTATTTAGTTGGTTTTTAAGAAAGGAATGTTTGTATCACATATACAACTACAATTATATTTACACTTATATTGCGGGTGATATTTCCTCTATAGCACATAGAAGAAGTGAGTCTTCACAGTAGCCTCTTCAACTCAGAGGTGAGCAAATTGGTGTCTATAGTGATCCGAGATGTAAGGGTGAACAAAGATGTGGTGGAAAAGAAGGGGAAGGAAAGCGGGGGATTGCCAAAGTCACTTATTTCAAAACAAAACTCCCTAGTGACTAGCGTGATCCCCGGTACGGTATCAGATGTCAGCACACTCGGTGATGCAAAGGAGCAACTCAATTGCATGGCCAGGGACATTTTGGACTTCAGAGACACCAAGCTACCGACAGGAGTTCTACTCTGTGCTCAGGTAATTTACTAAAGTGTGCTAAATATACTAAAAATCTTAATTTAAGTAAATTAATTGTTATCTTATCTTAGTATACATATGTACGTTTTGAATACTTATTAAAAATGTGTTTGCATTTGTGTGCATGCAGGCAAATATTTCATGTATGCTTAAGCAAGTAATGTAACATGCTTGCCTATTAAGATCAAGTTGAAATACAGTGGAACCTCTATATTTGTCATTAATCCGTTCCTGAGGGCCTGACCAATATAGAAACAGTTTTTCCCATAACTAATAACTGAAGATCAATTAATTCGTTCCCAGCACCCAAAAATAGTACACAAATTAATCAATTTTATGTCAAAACTTTACCTTTATTGTACTGAGGAGCGGAAGAGGAACAAAGTTACTAAGTATATATCTTAATATTTAAAAGGAGACAATTTAAACATCAGGTAACTCTAATTCTGGTGATGGTTTTCGTTTGCCGATGATTCAGTTGCACTCCATTTAACAAAGAACTTGCCCAATGTTGCCTGTTCTGTCTGTTTATTAAAACCTTCATGAAGTAGTCAATCACATTACCGTTGAATCCATTTATGTTTTGGTTGACTATGGCAACATTTTGGTGCCACTTTTCGACCATATTCTGCGTTTTGGCCCAGTTAGTATTGCTGGGCGGTGGAATGACAAATATAGAAAATAATAACATTTGTTTGTTATCAAAATGTGACGAATATCAAACCAGACGAATAAAGACGTTCCACTGTACTTTAAAATACAAAGTGTACTACATAACTACTAACGTACTACATAACTAACTCGAAATACTTAGAGAATACTAAAATTTCATACTGGAAAAGTGAAGGATGGCTCATAACTTTTAATTCAATACATTTTGGATAAAATATCTAATTGGCAAGTACACAATTAAATTAACATATGTGTAACATGTTCAGTCAAAATGAGCTTTGTCCTCATTATAATCCTTATAAATATTATTGTGTAAGTGAATTATAATAACAATAAATAAGCTACATAACACTTCTTGCATTTATAGAAAGAGATGGTGCTTAACAGGATCTTGATTATAGTATATAATTATAACTAATCATAACTGGATAAATCATTGGAGTAAAATATAAATAAAGAGAAGACGAAGAGCACTTTAATTATATATTTCCTTTAATTTAATTACATATTTTGAAATAACATGTGAAAAAATTACACTGTCAACGAATATTGAATTTTAAACCATTAATTGATAATAATTTTTGATCCCGAAAAGGTGTTCTGTGTTTCAGATAGATCTTATATAATTCTTAGATTTAAATATCTGTTATTCAAACGCTTGTTTCTAGTTTCTGTCGGTACGTATCCAAAACCTGTCAGTAATGGTGCTGGGTGGTGGTTGGCTATGCCATTGTGTGGTGGGAAGTGCCGGTACCGGTGGCGTGGGTGCGGGGCCCGGCCTGCAGCTGGCTGCTGCGCTCACGGACCTGCGTGCTAAGCTGCTACGCCGCCATCCTGAGCATAGTCAGCAAACATGCCTGGCTGAAGTCTCCTTTGGACTCAACCTTGATGTCACTTTGGTGGTGGAGACTCCACTCAATGTTGAGGTTGGGCCATATTTTTTGTTCTTAATATGTTAATTTATGTGCAAAGTAAAATAAACTCTACTATTCCAACTCTGTGTTTCACACTAAATAGTTACTTAACATTAACCCAAAGAATGTCCGCATCGGCTATCGCCTACAGAGAACAAGACAGAGCGATAAACGTCAGAATGTCACATTACCTATCATTATCACATGACAGCATACGGCGTCATTAAATAACAGTTGATATCACAGGCGCCACATATCGGATTTTAAACCAAATTATTCTTTCCAGTAGTAATATCATACGGTGACTCATAGAAATATTATTCAACTCAAGAACACCACGAATTACGACTGAAATTGAGTGTTTAAGTTAACGCTCACTTTTGTATCGCCAGATTTATTTTATACCATAGATAAAAGCGATTTATATGAAAATTACCGCAATTTCAATTACATTTGAAAATCTAACACACACAGAAAATCTAACAGTGCTGATATTTTTTCATTTTACAATTACTTTTACAAAATCTTTTTTGATTTTATTTTTACATTTACAAATTTTTTTTTACAAAATGGCAGAGGGTGATTTTTTTTCGTAAGTGGAGATAGTGCCGACTTTTTAGACATTCTCCATATGCTCATTACTACCGCAGAGTCCGATAATGAGAACTACATCGAGGATGATTATTTTGAGGTTCACGTCTTTGTCACGCGATTTAATTACGCATAAGTTGAAAAGTATCTGGAACGTTCCAATTTGAGAAAATTGTCAGTTAGATTTTGGCATGCGTTTGCGATATTTCTCGTTTTTGTTGGTAAGTAATTTAAGTGAATAAAATATTATTTTTAGTTATTAATTAAAATAATAATACGCGTATTTTACCATAAATACAGTGAGTGCGTCGTTAGGTAGCATTGGCCATTGCCGTGGCTGGCGGCATCATTTTATGTGTGTTGTTAGTGCCATATATGTGCGATGTGTAATTTGTACGTAGTTGTGATGTGAAGTGCTAATATTTTTTAATTTTAAGCATCACATTAAACACAATAATATTAGTGTAAATAAAATGTTCTAGGTAAAGATCAAATTAAATATAACAATAGTAATGTTAATAAATCCAAAAAAACAAATACAAAATAAATAATAAGTTCCTAAATGTAATGACCTGGCAACACTATAAACTTTTATTTTTTCCTTTTTTTTCATCTCAAAACCGTACGAAATCCCGGTCGGTAGACGGTTATGATGAAATAGTAGCTAGGTTATTTTTTTTAGTTCTACTAACGTTTTCATGTTTTTTTTTTGTAAAAATAAAATTCGGAAAAAGCTAGCCTGTGAATTTTTAATTTGATGAATTTCGGCGCCAATATGGTGGTATCCTAGGATTTTTTTGGGCAGCTAACAGATTTAAGAAATTGCATAATTCATTATCCTAATTGAAGTTATACCAGTATAAGGCTATGTAATTATTTGAGTTTGTATATATGTATATACAAAGTAAGATAAGAAGTTAGTGTCTTGTTAAAATTGTGTGTGCGCTTATGTTTTATTACAGCTTAGAGGAAACATTGCTTAGGACAATTCCATTATTTATTATTGAAACATTTTTGTGGTTTTGATATGTTAATGATATCTGATTAGCGAGATTATATTTCCTACATCTCAACCTTTCTACAATTCCTACATTCATCATATTCAATCTTGTCTTCTTCTTAAGAGATGAAATGTATTGTTATTTTTAAATAAAATGCTTTTAAAAGTCATTGATATCAAATTAATTTTTAATCAGTTAATATTTTTTTTTTAGAAGGTGCAATGTAGTATAAGCAACTGCACAGCAACCTTGAACGAAGGCATCTACAAATTCGTTCAAGAACGGAGTCGAGTCAGTAAGTCCAGCTCTGCTCAACCGTCTGCACCCCATGTTCTTCCAAGAGGTGTTTCTGTTGTGAATCCTGATCCTCTCTTCCACAGAATTGCTCCCCTTATACCAAAGGTGCGACAGATTAAACTTTTTTTTACCATAATGTATTTATTATGAACATGGATGCAAAAATAGCTTATCTATTTTATTAAATGGTAAAATTTATATGTATGTATCTTACCACTTTCATGTACCATACATCGAAATTAGAAAAGTACCTGTGAAAGACAATCACTAACGCAAGTGTTCTACCAACGGTAAATATGAATAATAAATAGTAAAAGCATTCATAATACAGTAAAACCGCGATATAATGAAACCCGATATAGCGAAAAATGATGTATATCGAAAAAAAATCGAAATTTAGTCCCTAAAACCAATTTTTCATACAAAAATGCATTTATATAACGAAATCCCGTTAATATTTATAACAAAATCATTTTTGTCCCGTACGAAAAAATGCCAATACATTTACGTAAATTTATAACGAAATAAAAAAATGTTAAAAGATGAAAATATTATTTCGCACTTACAAAGCCGCGCCGCTGCATTTGCCGTATGCGAACGGTTTTATGGCCTTTTCGGCGGTGCGCGGTGGTCTGCTGACAAGATAGTAAAACAATTCAAACTTCTTCTTGGGTTCATAGTATCATATTTTGAAGTGGTTGCCGCCGTTACCGGTAAGTACCTTCGTAATTTATATACGACTCATTTTATAAAAATGCCGCGATTCAACTGTAAATTTTTTATTTTTGAATTATTTTTTATGTTTCATGCCCAAAACTATGTTTGAAGCGGCTCTACATTTAAACACAATTAAAATATTGTATTGTGTTTGCAATATTCTGGAATTTACAAAAATATCTTCCAATTCGTGTTGAATAGGTTCTGTTCTTAATTTAATTCCTTTGATTATCCATTTGCTTATCTGTTTTAATAACAAAACTACTAAAAATATGTAGGTATTCAGTTCCCTATGGCCTTCTTCCTCCTTTGTTTGCAGAATTTGCGATCTTTTTTGAAGCCGCGCAACATTTTTTTGCGACGGCGCATAAGTAGTAGGTAGTAGAATTTTTTTATTTATTTCGTTATATGTGGGAATTCGTTATTACGAATTTTTATTTTTTGGGCCCTTGGATTTCGTTATATCGCGGTTTTACTGTATACTATTTATGCCTTAAAAGTCTGACATTGCATTTAAGATCTTGTAACGAAAATGTACGATTTTGTCTGCTTTCTTGAATTTTTTGCTTACTTTAGAAAAATGCTAAAGGTCAAATTGACACATTCAAATCAAAATAAATTAAATTTTTAATGGTAATTTATTGACAGTTCAGATATCTGCATACTTGATGATTTTTTTATTGGTGAGTGAAGTTATCTTCCAAAACAATTAGATTTATGGATATGTCGTCCACGGGTTAGATTGTAAATATTAATCTAATAAAATATAGAAACATTGCCATATGCACATTTTCATTATCATTCTTAAAAATCAAACTTTTCAATCATCTTTGCTGTTCCTGTCATAAACTATTCTAGCATTCATATTCGTACATAAATAAAAAAATATATATTTTACCAAATGTACATGGCATTCGTAGTTACATTTGTATTTATTATTTATTCATAGAATTTTAGTCTAAAAGTTTACACTACCACCATCACCGGAGTCAGAGACAACAGCCGCACAGATTTCTGCTCATCACTTCACAGCCTTCAAGTAAGTTTAATTTAAGTCATAATAAATCATTGATCAATTTATTAAAAATAATGCACCCTCACTAGGATAATCCTGTCGAAGGGTTGTTCAAGTGTTTGTTAATATCTCTGAGGATAATTAGTGACTTCTATTTTTTTTCTAATTCATTAATCCATTTTATAATCAGTTTCTTAATTACATTTGTTGTATCTTTTATTTCAATAGATAGTTTGTTGTATGTTAGTGGAGTAATATTGAAGGGTTCTCTGCCCAAATGTAGTTTTTGTAGACGGTATTTTGTAATTCTTATTTTCGCTGTGTCTTGTTGGTTTCAATTGTGAGGTATAGAATCAAAATCAGACAGTTTTTTTTATGGTTTTTGAGTTAAGTATGTACAAATATTAAGAAAATTAATGTCTACAAGACAAATATTGCTGAATTTCATATAAAAACGCATTTAAAATTTACTTGTTACTTAAATCACAAATATGTCCAATAGACAATTAATTCATTCAAGATCTCAGTATTTGGTCATGTGACCTGTGGTTACTGGTCACGTTCAATATGATCCCAAATGTAACAGTTGTGGTACAATGGTTTTTTTCATTTTACTCGTAATCAAGTAAAGTGGACATGTCTGCTTTTGATTCTGAACCTCAAAATTGTTCACAATCACAACCTCACAATTTATAGACAAGTAAATTTTTCGCCTAAATTTGTAGGTAGTCAATATATTAAATATTTCTTTAAAGCGCATTCAAATTGGCAACTTGAGAATTACTATTATTATAGCCTTTTGTGCTCTAATTAGTTGTTCTATATATAGACTGCACCTCCCCATTCAATTATGCTATATGTATTTTATTATTATTATTGTTTACATATTTTTATTTTTTTATTGACTATTTTATTAAATATTGAAGTGTATCAGAACTCTAATAGGTTAAAATGTCAACAACGTTTGATAATATAAATATCATAAAATTATTACAATACATTAGAATATTAAAGCTATCCTGTCATGCCTTGTAGCCATATCAAAATACGGACATATTATTTAAAATTTCTGAAATATTTTTATATTTGACAGGAATCCATAACTCTATGACCAGAGTGCATTTGACTGCTCTTCTTTTTTCCTCCTTCAATTGAGGTCACTATGTCAGTATTGACATATCGACCCCTTAGAACATCATTTTGGGCTATTGTCAGTGGGGTTATTTTGGGCATTTGTCAGTGTCAAATGGAACCTTGTTATTCTGAGGGATCAATATGGTGGCTTCAATCGGCTCGTAATACACTTCCACAAATCCCAGTCTTTGGTCGCTCTCATAGCTGGCTCCAGGGTCTCTTCAGCCAGAAGCAACGCATCTATTCACCATTGTGGCACCTTCCAAATCCTCTTCGGCCTAAAGTTGTGCCCAAGATAATCTCCCTTTCTAGATTATCATTTTGACGCATAATGTGGCTGAAAGATTAGAAGAATCTTTTGTTCGCTGCTGACTCGCTGTGGTTAGATTTGTTGCAAGATTGAGGTATTTGTGCGTCGTGCTGTCCACGGGATACGTAATGCATATGCTTTTCCAGCAATACTTTTCAATGTCATCTATTTTACGCTTGTCGCTATTGCGAACTGTTCATGTCTTCGCTGCACACTTGAATATTGGAAAGACAAGAGTGTGAACCAACATAATTTTCTTCAATATTTGCAAAATTACTTTGTGGCCTCATTTGATATTAATAATTAGACAAAATACTTTGTTTAAATCACTATTTATTGATTATTTAACATGTTTTGATATCTGTGGTATCTTCTTCGGGAAACAGTGTATACTAAAATTAAAAATACAAGCATAGATAAAACAAAACTATAAAGTGGTGTAACTAAGTAGGAACTAATATGAAAACAAATTGAAAAACTATTTGCAAAGATGATTTGGTTATTTATAATATTTAGCTTGCTATTAACACTTTTTCATATTTCTAAAATTTCAAATTTATCTAACTGTAAACCCGTAGTATTTGTATGTATAATTTCTAAACCCTTGTTAATATCAAAAGAATGGTTTGTTTCCAAAAAGTGATTGGAAAATTCCGAATAGTTGTTATTTAGGTATCTCAAGTGCTCCTTAATTCTAATATCAAAATTTCTACAAGTTTTACCTATATAAAAATAATTGCAATCATTGCAAATTAATTTGTAGATTAATTTGTAGTCACCTTTTAAATTTGTTTTCATATTAGTTAATACCTATTCACCACTTTATATTTTGTTTTTATCTGTGCTTGTATTTTTTAATTTCAGTATACATTGTTTCCTGAAGAATATCCATAGATATGGAAACATGTAGAATAATCAATAAATAGTTGTTTAAACAAAGTATTTTGTCTAATTATCAACATAATTTTAGTTGCTTGCTTGATGTCACTGTCATAGCATCGTTAGCAGTTGTATGCATCTTCAATTTTTCTGCCCACTGTCACCAGTATTTGTGATGTCACATCCTGCTATTTGGAAAGTTTGTTGCGATGCATTAACACAATCCACATTGTAGCGATACATATGCCTAAATTGAATTCTGAAACAATTATTTTTTGTGCTTAGGTAAATACACGATTCTCCGCAAGTCAGTCGAGCAATGTAAATGCTTTAGATCTGCCAACCGAGATCACAACCCCTCCTCGCCTACCTCAGGTGTATCTGGCATTCCAAATGGATCAATTTAAGATAAACAGCAATAAGGAAAAATTGCTGTTTTTAAATAAACTAAAACTTGATGCTAAAGTAAGTTTAATTTGTTTCTTTATTTTATTTTGGCTTAATATAAAAACAATATTTATCTACAGTGGTTGTGATTGTTCCAGCTGGAGAAGGAAGTTCTAAATTTATACCTCATTGTGAATGTCCTGAATCTATCCTACAATCATGATGATGTGTACAGGTGGTGGTCCACAACTTTCCCTCCTCAAGATCTAGATCTTGTTCCTGAAAGGGTACCGATTGAAAAACAAAGTGGTAAGTTTACCTTTTACCTAGAACGGGTAAAATAATAATATATCTTTACATATTAATCCAAAGAGATAATTACAAATTACAAATACAAATAAATAAATAATTACAAATATGACTTATTTCATTTGTTAACCAAACATTAAATATGTATATCTTACTTATTCATAAAGAAACCAATATGTGCTTTAATTTGTTTATTATGTAAAATATGCTTAGTTATCAATTGATTAAGAAATCATATAATTAGTATATCAAGTAGTATTTTGCTGTAAAACATTTTATTTGGAAAACAAATAGTTAATCGATGTAAAAAATCATAATAAAAGTGTAACAAAAATTGAACCAATTACATGTTTTCTCTGTATTCTATAAGACTAGATACAGTGTAAGACAATACTTTGAATTAGATGTATTAAATTGATACAATAGCTTATTGAGACTTTAGTCAAAATAAATTAATCTTACGCTCCATACAAAATAATAAAAAGAGTGAGAACTTTCTCTTCTATTGTAAGGAATACAAAAAAAAAAAAAAAATAAGAGAAAGGAGAGAAAAAGTACAAAATAAAAATAATTATGATAAGAGGAGAGATAAAAGGAGATAATTAATCCAAAGGGAACGGTAGGGTGAAGAGGAAAAAAATAGAATAGGGAATAAAATCTGTGTAATAATTTTAGAGAATGAACTGTGTTTTCAAATAATAACTTCATAAGCACTACATATAATACAATGAAATATTATTTTGGTGAAATTTTTAAAATCTTCATCGTTACCCAAAAATTCTGTTCAAGTGGCAATGGCAAAAAATAAAATTCATGTATGGTTAGGTAGCTTTACACCCGGAATCCCCTTTAATTGGTTTTAAAATATTACATACCAAACTGACTATATTAATTTCCTAACATGTTTTTTCTTTAGGGACTGGCAAGGTGCCAAGTTGGTTGGAAGAATTATGTGGCTTGTGCGTGGTGCAGGGATGTGCAGAGCTGTGGGGGGTGACCCTGGGAGGACGCAGAGGCAGTCATCATGCTACCCTTGCCTGTTCTGGTCTCAAAGTCAAATTAGATCAGCTAGCAGACACCAGGGGTAAAAAACTTTTCAAAATATAATCAAAAATGCATTACATTTTGTTTTATAATCTTCATATAAATTTTTTTATATTCAGGCATTCCTTACCGAGCGACCCTGCCCCGCCTCATCTTGGGTATGCGGCATTGGAGCACAGAATTACTGGTGGATTCTGCATGGTTGCAATCTGGCGTGGGGGACGCTCCTCTCAAAAGACACCACTCTTGGGGCACGGGCTTCTTCGTCGGGGTGGCGCTGCTCAAGTGGGGCTCGCACGCTAACAACTCTACCAAGATAGAGGCCATGCTGGACTGTCTTCGTTCCGAATGGGGACCCAACATTGCCAGGACTATACTGCTTCTACTCGAGTGCTATAATGATTACAAAAAATATAAAAAATACAGTTTTCATACAACAGTACCCGCAAAAACCACTAATAACAAATTATCCATTAATATGACTTTAACAAATGTAAACATATTTATGTTAGCTGAAAATGACATTTGTCTCATGAGTCGTATTGATGCTATATCTGTTGAAAAGAACAGTGTCAAACTCGGACTCGTTATATCTGGATTTAAAATGGCCGATGTTGTACCATTTAAAGGACATTACGTTTGTCAGAGAGCGGAAGAAATGGCACCAATGTTTTGTTATGTGAAATTAACACGATGTGAATTTGAAAATGGTGCCTCAAACATACAACTGCTAGAAATAGTGGAGGGACAGTGGAGTGCCAATCTGCACCTCAAGTGCTTGACTATCGTGAAAGATTTTAAGGCATTCAAAGAAGACTTAAGAGAATCTTTGAATTTGGGACGTGTGGAAATGGAAACACCGCAAGAGGTTAAGGAAAAATTATTTTGTGTAACTTTCAAAGGAGACATTGCTGTACGATTGGTCCTTTCAGATGAACACAACATGCTGTTTTCTTTTGGCAAGTTTTATTTTTCATCATCATCATCAGAAATACAAACTTGCGAATGTCCCATGAATAAATCATTAATAATTTTATTTTATTTTAGATGAAATAAGTTTCAGAAAGGATCACAATGGATTCTGCATGTCGTGGAATTCTTGTCACCTGGCGATAGATGATGCTGAGATTTTCACTGTAGATGGTTTGCTAATAGAGAGAATCCACGATAGTCTCAAGATACGTGAGGAGAGGCAGAATGCTGATGAATTTATTCTTGATTGGAATAAGACCTGGTATTTTTTAAAATTTTTAAACATTTCTATTATTCATTATTTTAGTAAGTACCGTCAATGTATTACCATTTGTATTTGAAATGTCTCTTCTTTTCATTGGTATTATTTTAGGTACACTAAATAACGGTATGACTTAGATCAACCTCGATTTAATATAACAGTCATTTCTTACGCCTACGGAAATCATATACGATAGACAGTGTTCCAAAATTGACTGTATTTACTTCAATAATGCATTATCCCGCGTATTTTATCGACGGCAGTGCTGCCCTGTACCACTGTACGCATCTGGGAACCTACTATTTTGACGTCTGTACAAAGTCCTGTGCATAGACCGGAAAAGGCTGCAAAGTAACTGAGAGCCACTGAACTGATTTTATAACCAGAGCGGAGATTTTAAAATTGATACGCTTTTGATAAAATGCTTCTAAAATATACAAACATGTTTTCAAAGAAAGTTATCAACATTGTAAAATTGCCACTTTTACTAGATAATCATTTCAAACACATCACCCACAATTAGATAGCGGCAGTTTTGTTTCTGAACCTTTCAATTGGAAAAGGTTAAATCAGTAATGAAATTAAAACTAATTTGTTTTAAAATTAAAAATGTTATCTTACTGCATAATTGTGTTTCAGGGGCATTACAATTCTCTCTTTCCGGGCTGTTTTCCCACATCAACATAATTTTGCCGTGGCTGTTCAGGACGAATTTGTGGGCTTAACAAAATGGATCAAGTTGATACATAATTATAAGAAAACTGAATTTACCGCAACTTCTCCTCTTCCTAGTGATTTATTTATAAAGGTTATTATTATTTTGTTTCTAATTATCTTTCTATCGCCTTTTCCCCATGGGAGTGAGAAGAGAGCAAACAAATCAATAAATACATAAAACATACTTACCATCACACCGTTTCCCTCCGCGGGGGTAGGCAGAGAGGATAGAGCGTCACACTCTTCTGTACTGACACACAATTCTCACCTCATCCGTATTCATACATTTTCTCATATAAGCTCGATGATTATTGAGGCTTTTTACAGGACCATCTTCAAGTATCTGGTTTACCTGGTTGTGCCAAGTCTTCCGTGGATGTCCTCTACTTCTGGTGCCATCAACACTTGCGTCATATATCTTTCTTACCATTCTCTTCTATTTCATCCATTCCATAAGACCAAACTATCTATGTGATCATTTCCTTAATCTTACTCACTACACTAAGATCAGCTTTACATTTTTTCCTTATTTCTTTATTCTTTACTCTGTCATAAATGATTCTACGTGATCTTATTTCCACTGCATTCAGTCTACTTTTGTTCCTCTTCTGTCAGCTCCAGGACTCACTTCTATACATCAGTATCGGTACCAGGACTCCATTGTGAATTGCTAGTCTTGCCTCAGTTGACAAGTTCCCATTAGTATAATTCCATTCAAAGCACCATTCACTTTATTCCCTGCAGTCACCCTCCTTTCGATATCTTTCTCTGTCTTTCCGTTTCTATCGAACATACTTCCCAAATACACAACCTCAACTATACACTATAAATTCAAATTATATATTATTTTATGATGATGTGAGAGAACTCATCTAGCTTAGTTCTTACTTTATGGACTCTTTCGTTTTTTATTATTAATGTAGTTGACTCTAAAGGCCAACAGGAAAATTGTAACCTCGCTGCATCATTTCAAACATTGTCCACCCATCTCCTTGGGAAATCTTGAAATTACATTATGTTTTCAAATTGACAAACAGGTTTTATGAAAACACAAGGCGTAGCCACTCAGCGGGTATCATTGGCTGCGAAGAGCTTAATAATAACTAATCTTGAATGATAATATTTATATAATTTTTCTATTTTAGATTGATGATTTTATCTTGGAGATGACTGATGATCCTTTTGAAATAAAACTCAGAGACAATTATGAACTTCTAGAGGATGAATACAAAGAAAGCCTTAAAAGAAAATCAATGCTAGATGCCAAGGTAGATTTTTGCATTATAGTTCTTCTTAAATGTTACAGAAAAACTGAGTATTATTTATAACATGTTTATAATACTTGTTCAGGTGGCGGAGTTGTGTAAACCACATCTATTCCTTCCTGCCGGAAAGGTGGAAGAGTTGTACGCTGGGTTGGGCCGAAGGAATGCCCAGATCTACGTGCAGCGCTCTCGGCAGCTGGCTGCCGGAGCTGCGGGACGTCCTCTACTGTGTTGTCGTCTACGGCACACTCAAGTGCTGGCTCTCGCTGATCCCTCGCTGCACGGGAAGAGCAACTGTGTCGACCTTCTTCAGGAGCTCGATCCAGACAGGCGAGTTATAGTATTTTATTATTGGCTGAGCTTTGTGTTGTGTAATATCCCACAGAGAACAGTTTCAATCCCTATAATTTGATAAATGAGTCTGACTTGACTGATTTATTGACTTATTTTAATTATTTGCTTTTTTAAAAATATTAATAAATTTAATGGTACTTGCAGAAAGCATCAGCTTTCGCCTTCCTGCTTCACTCCTTTTAGAGCACCAGACTGAAGCTGATAATATGAAAAATAGACTGTACAACATAATATGGGGTTCTTGATATTATAGAGAATCAAATACATATATAGATGTGTGTCTTAGCTAAATTTTTTTTTTTTAAAGTTCCTGACGTGGAGTTTAAAACCGCACCCACCACATTCAATTCTAATTTCTGAATGTTGTGACCGGTTCTCGCAGATGAGTCGGTATTGTGGAATTATACAATTATGATACAGGGTTCTTACATAATATAGACAATCAAGTATATATACTTTTGATGTTTATAGTGTTAACTTTAATTTAAAAAATAATATGTACAGTAGAATCGTATTAATTCGAACCTCTTTTATTTGAAATTCGATATATATAATTTGAATTTTTCACATTTCAAGACCCAAATTGTCAATTTCATACTTAACCTGTTAGCTGCCCAGAAAAAGTCCTAGGTTAAATAGCATCATACCACCAATTGGAGACAAAATTCGTAAAATTCAAAATTCATTTTCCAAATATTATTTTTACGAAAAAAACATGAAAACGTTGGTATAACTAAAAAAAACAACAAACATGGAGCTTCTATTTTATTATAAGCATCTATCGACCATGATTTCGTACGGTTTTGAGAAGAAAAAAATGAATAAATAAAAGTTTATAGTGTTGCTAGGCCTTAACGTTCAGGATAGAAAATTATTATTTATTTTGTATTTGTTATTTGGAAGGACGACTTCAGATTTTATGTATATTTGTAATGAAACAATTATCTGTCTCCCATTCAAATACGAGCCTAACCCCTGCACTTGTTGATTGCTGGTTTTCATCAACAATATTGTCAAGGTCTTCTTCATCATAGATGTAAACCATAAAACAATCATCCTTGACATCGTTCTCATAATCTAACTCATTATCGGACTCTGCGTTAGTAACAAGCATATCGGAAATTTATAGGAAGTTCACATGCCATTTTGTAAAAAAAAATTCATAAAGTTTTCAAAAATTCGATAACTGTAAACGAAAAAATATATATTTGCACTTCACATCACACATCAGACTTATGATATAGCACTAACACACATGAAATACCGTTCGCACCAATGGCCAATATGGTCTATAACGAAACACTCACTGTATTTAAACGTATGTAAACGCGCTTAATAATTAAAAAATAATATCTTATTCACTTTAATTACTCACTTACAAACAAATAAGTATCACAAAATAAGGGTATAATTGTAAATATATGAGTATTGCAGAATAAATCCTGATTATTCTCTAACTAACTGTAAACTAAATGTAAAAAACTAAAATTAATAAATGTAACTGACAAGTTCTTTCAATTGGAAAGTTCTGGTATTTTAGATGTGCATAATTAGCATGTGCAATGCATTTGTCATCCATATGGGTGATGTGTGTGTTCAAATATTATACTGAAAATCTTGTCATTTGAATAAAGAAGAAATCTGGAAACACACAATTCTTGTCTATGGTATAGCGCTAAATATTTTGACATTTATCGCACTATCCCTCTCTATGACGGCGATAGTCATCCTGGGCCTTCTTGGGGTTAACGGAGTTCGGCATAATACAAATTCATTTGTTTTAGTCCCTTAAACTTTGAATTAACACGGTTCTACTGTATAAACCACCTTGATGAATTGAATGTCAACTGCTTTAGATACTACTGTATCTTCGTCAGAACAGACATACACTAACGTTAGTAATATCATTGTTAGTGTACGTCCATCCTAACGAAGATAGAGTTTAAATAATATTTTATGTATTTACAATGTACACATTATAATTGTAATAATATATCAAATGCAAAATATGTTAAATATTATATAGGTGTGTTGTGATTCATAAAATGTATTAATTATCTCATAAATAGGTACCAAAATTAACCGATTTGAGCAATTTTTGCAGTCCTTGGCCGGAAGAGACTCCAGAGTTCACAACTCTATGGTGTCGCTGGATAACTGGGTGGTGCACGGAGTGGCGCTTGCAGCTGCGAGACTTCCCCCAACCCCTGCTGCGCACGGCCGATCTGCAACTGTGGGGGCTGCTCATGGGGGCCGAGCAGAAACCTCCGCCTAGGGGTGAGTAGAATATGTCGTGGATAAAGCCAATCACCTTTTGGAAACAAACCATTCTTTTGATATTTACAAGGGTTAAACATACAAATACTAGGGGTTTTCAGTTAGATAAATTTGAAATTTTAGAAATAATTAAAATTGATAATAGCAAGCTAAATATTATAAATAACCAGGGAATGATGATTGATGGAGTGATGAGGTATTACCACCTCTTGTCTCCGATGTCTCAAGTGCCATAACCTGTGGTGAAGTTTTGGGATCCCGTGAGCGGGTATCTGGGTTGGTATTATATCTGATTTGATTGCATTTTTTTTTCTCTTTTTTTTTAATTTTTAATTTTTTTTTTATTATTTATTTTTTATGTTTAGATAAATTTGAAATTTAAGAAATAATAAAAATTGATAATAGCAAGCTAAATATTATAAATAATCAAATCCTCTTTGCAAATAGTCACCTTTTAAATTTATTTTCATATTAGTTTATAGTTTTGTTTTTATCTATGCTTGTATTTTTAATTTCAGTATACATTGTTTCCTGAAGAAGATACCATAGGTATCGAAACATGTAGAATAATCAATAAATTATTATTTGTATAAAATGTGGCCGCAAAGTAATTTTGCCAATATTGAAGAAGAAATTAATATTCTTTTATACAATGGCAATGTTTCTGAAGGCTGTTTTATTTTCCAGCTCGGCGTTTGTCAACGGTGCAGCAGGGGGCGCCGTGGGGCCCCATCCAGATAGAGCGCAGTATGACTTCTCTCAAGTTCTATCACGATCTCAATTGTGAAATGGATCAATACACCTATGCTTTTGGCCCCTGCTGGGAGCCTGTCATCGCTCAGTGCAATATCAGTCAGTATAAATATTTGTAAATCTAATTACAGTAATCCTACGATTTACACTATTTGCGTTTCTGAAATTCAATGCACAAATCTACTCAATAACACAGTTTCATAATTTATGTTTTGAATTTTTCATCTGTACATATATAGAATTGAATGTTTGTCTGTCCTCTATACAATCTCTGGTCCTCACTGTACATGGCTTGAAAAATTTGACAAATATCGATTGGTAAAATTTAATGAATAATAAGTCTGTAATATCTGATATTTTATGCTTATTTTGATCAAAAAGTATACACTTACATAACAATACTACAATTTGCACTCTGTGTGTGCACTTAGTGCACAATATTTTTATGGGTAGATATTAAAATAATAAAAATAGGAGTCGAAAATGTTCAAGCTGCATTGCCAAATCTCAACCATGTCAAAAAAGTGATAGTTTTTTGTTGATTTCATATTATGTACATACATATTGTTATGTCGTGCGCTGTCACCAGTGGATGGAATGCCAGCGCACCACGCCACCAGCTAGACTCAGTCTGTGGGTTAATAAACATTGTTGTCAGAATGCCTATCTCAAATGGATGTGGGTGGTCTGAATAATGCAAAACACTTTATAACACTAAGAACAATTTAATCACATCGTATAAATAAAACCCGACATTGTGAGCACGAGCAGAGTCTTTCATCTTCTTTACACGCTTTCGTTCCGTCCACTCAATTTGGACGCTATTGGTTACGAAACTGACACTATGTTTATGGTTAGGTTAGAGGTTGAAATGTTACTCGAATCACACTTGGCTGCCATGGTGTGATGAGACACCTGGGGTCCCGGATCGCTACGAGGCCGGACCAAAACATCTCTCGACTTCTGAAGACTTCCAAAAGGCTCTATCTTGACGTTGCAACGTGGACAGTGCTCGTCCCGCCTCCATTGAACGCTCGCAGTCTGCTGCTCGTTCCCGTGGAGAGTCCCTCCTTACGCGACTTTCACGGGCAGAACAAGGCCCAATTCTCTCTTGTTCTGCCGCAAAATATCTTCCAATTGTCGTTCTCCGTCGCCAATACTATCTCGGCGGAGCTCCGCTCGGCCCTCGCCACACGCACCTCCCCGCTCGAGCGCTCGCACCGGAGTTCCCTCTCTCCCCCGAACTCTCTCTCCACGGCCGCACCTACTCGCATCGGTAGATGGCGCCCTCGGTCTTCGCGCGTTTATTTGAAATGTCACAATATATATTAAATACAAAAATAAAAGGTCATCGAACTACAAGCGGTCAGAGTGATTTTTTATTTGATGATTCAGGACCTGAAATATATACATATATAGATATAAAATAATAATGGATTGATTTTGGAAATATTTATATATTATTTAAAGCTTAACATGATTTTGTAAAAATCTCATACTTATTGATTTTCCGTAACGGTAAGAACTTCTTCATACTCCTTAAACATAAACATACCCATCAAATATTGTGGGCACCCAAGATATCAAAAATTTAATAAACATTATGCTTTAATTATTTATATTGGACGGGAGCAGGCTGGGACCAAGTGATGCGAGGCTCTAGAGACCCCAGCGCAGCCTTGCCGTGGTGGGACAAGCTACGCCTATTAGCACATGGCCGCCTGACCCTCTGTGTGCGCCGCCTGGCCCTGTTGCTACACGCCTCCTTGAATCCTTACAATACCACTGAGGAGATGGAGTTGGCCTGGACGGATCTCGCTCTCGACTGGACTAACGGTTTATACTTTAATGAATACTTATATTTATCATCTTTTATTATTTTTTATATAGCCAGCTTCATAGATTAGAAGGTGATTTTTGCATAATGATAATTATTTTCGTGTATAGCTCTTTTTTATTAACCTCAGTAACATTCCTAATTTCAGGTTCTTTCTTGGTATATGTATTATGACAAAAAATATTCCTGCCTGCTGGTTAGATGTTCATGTTTTACTCATAATTCCACATATGTTGCCATGTGTTATTTTATATTTGCATATGAAGATGATGAAGAAACAATCTTTCGTATAATTTATTAATTTTGCAACTGTACCCATAATTAGTTATTTTTTCCGAGTAACCTACAAATAGATTTTTAAGAATCCTTATATCTTATAGTAGTATTTGTGTTGCAGCTAAGATAGTGTTCAAGGGTGACCTGAACGTATACGTCCGCACAGCCTCCAAGTACGATGATTGCCGTCTGCTGCACCTGCCCAACCTGCGCCTGACTCTAAAGCTGTCCTGGTTGTGCCTCGCAGACCCCAATGACCACTACTCGGTGGTGCAGTGTGCTCCCAACAAGGTTCCAGAGTACTCCAGCAACCAGGTCCACATAAGCACATTTTTAATATGTTTTACTCTCATGCGTTTATATTTAAATCTGATCAGCGCCATCTCTTTGTTATCATCACGAATGTTGTAACTCGTGCGTCTGATTGGCTAGAGTAGAGATGTCCCAGCCTTAATATTTTCTCCATTTATCACAATTGTCAGGAAAACATATTTTAAGCACGAAAATAAATTGTTATATTTTTTTAATCTACCTCAGTTTTGAACTATTTAAATATTATATAATATAGAATTGGATTGCGTTATGTTGATTCGTGCTCATTAAACATCGTTCATTGATTGCATAATCTTCATGTAAATAGATATCTACTAAAACATCTTAATGTATTATGTAATTATCATTAATAGATTATATATTCTATTTGTAAACACTATGTATATTGTTACCTCATCTCAATCCTAGGAGCACGATTCCTTCCGAGCATTCCGGTCTCAGGGGGTTGGAGTTCATCTGGCCTTTGAGACTCGCCCTTCCGATGATAGTGATGGCCCGGTGCTCCTTCTATATGGAAGCACTCTAAGGTGAACTCTCATATAATACGCATTAATTATTTCCAGTAATTTGGTTAAAAAACTGTTTTAAATGAGATGAATTTTTAAAGCAGTACACAGTAAGTTAATTTCAGAACAAATTGAAATGCTGTTCCAGTTCATCTCAGTGATATCTTTTTGATGATGGAACCAAAAATTACTTATTTATTAAAGAAATTTTCTCTTCAGAGCATTTTAGGTTTTTATGTCAAATATGCCTCCTGCCTTTATTACAAGAAGAAAAAAAATACTAAATCCAAATGATATTAAACATTACATATATAATTGAGAATCCACATCAGTTCCTCATGACGGAGGATTGCCATCTCCGTGAACTCTCACCCTCTTGACTATGCTCCTCCACTTTTCTCAGCATCCTGAAGATCTTAGGGCTATCACCATAGAAGTGCCTGTTGCCTTTTCCACTTAATCGGTTCAACGGGTGCAGGATTTTCATTTTCCTCTTCGTTCTTCAACGTGGCTCACCACAATAAGCTTCTCCAAACTATCTTCCCTTTTTGCAAGATGCTCATAAAATTAAAGGATTCGTCTCAGGCTGCAGGTTGAGAGTCTGTCCTTGATGTTTAGTTCCTGCAAAATGGAGAAATTTGTGCATCTCGCCATCTATAGTATGCGCAACCACATCTTCCCTCTATTGCTTTCAGGTCTACAATTCCACACCGTATAAAAATATAGAATGCACCAGAGACTATACAAGCCTGACCTTCGTTGTCTTGGAAATACCACGGTCTTTTCTTATTCAAATATCTCTGTTCTCTGCCTTTCTTATTGCCTCGTGCATTAGTGCCTCTTCTATATTGAATTCAATATTGCTCCCAATCGGTCCTTCAATATTATCAGGGATGTTTTGTGTGAAGTGTCCAAAATATTGGCAGATTGAAGACAGATGCATTGTGATTCCCAATTCCGTCAGGATGGAATATTAGTGCACCTAACCTAACCTAACCGTATGCAATGAAGATATTTCTAATACAAAATTTCTAAGGTCGATCATTGTCCAAGTCCAAGTCTCGAAGCAGTAAAGAAATATAGAAGAGGCCAGAGCTCGTACTAGACAGTCTTAGGTGTTATTTTTAATATTACAAACTGTTATCATTTTGATAAACCATGTACAGTAAAACTTCGTTAATTCGTAATTCAGAACAAAATTTTTTAAAGGCAACATTAAAAACACATCAGTTTACTGAGTCCGCGATTTAGTGCGCGCCGCCCCTGTTGACATTGTGATTTTCATACTGAAACATGATGACTCCATTATTTCAGCTTCTTATGTGTCAAAATGTTTTTCAAATAACGTATTTCTCCTGAATAAGAAAGGTGAGTGGTGACGCGGTAGTCTCCCAGGCAACAATATCACGCACATTAATTTGATTTGCGGTCAAACTCACCTTTTCCATCCGAATTGGAATATTTAAAATGTGCATGAAAAATATTTAAAAATTTTTAAATCTTAATGTCTCACTGGCCTTGTTGGTTGAAACTTATTATTTTCCCACGATTTTTCAAGTTCGAACCCAGAGAGGTATTCGGGATTCGATTTTTTCCGTTAATTTTAATCTTCGATATCAATTTTTTGTCAGTTTTAAGCTCCATTTATCCAAATGGTCAAAGATTTATACGAATTATAAGATGTTGGTGCCATTTTAGAGAACAAAACGTGAAAAAAAATAAATAAAATACATCAACGTATTTAAATATAAAAGATTTATTCTTATTTATTCTTTAGTACCTACATATGCAAATCTCAAAGTTTCATAAACATAAAAACTAGATCGAGTGATTCAATGAAAACATTATTTTAATAACAAATCTTATAAAATGCACTATGGAATCTGATATACATATCATATTATGTACGTACATGAGTTATGTCATATGGCAAAACTCAGTTCGGCACCTGTCATGCCAGCACGCAGCGTCGTAATTGGCTGGTAGGCGGGGCTAATTGCAGATGTTTACGAAGGGATAAAGGTCAAATGTCTAGTCGCGCGAGTTTAGGGATTTAAAAACATTTGCAAATATGTAAATTATGTGAACAAATTATTTATTTTGAGTGTCAAAAACGCATACGAACTGTGAATATTCAGATTTTACATATTATCGATATAAATTAACATGATTTATTATTTTCGGGACAAATTTTTTTGAAAAAAGTGCGAATTCCGTGAAAATATGAAATATAAAGTTACGAATTAACAGAGTTTTACTGTAGTTAACAAAGATTTTATTTTTTAATAAAGTTTTATTAATACTCATTTTTGTAGTATAAATACATGATTGATATAATTGTTAACCTGTGGGTAGATGGTTTGAGAGTTTGAAGCAGATCTTATCTGGAGCCACCCGTCCCACACGCAGGGGGGCACTGTTCCACAGCACCAAGCCCCGGCGCCCCCAGCTCTCCAGACATATCCGCACCGCACGACTATCGCTCGCATTGCATCGTTTCCAGGTTTATTCATTTGAATTTGTAAATATTTATTTAGAAACAATTGTTTTGCTAGTTGAATATCACAAAATATTCAAGATGTTACATTTTTTATTCATTTATTTGTTATGGTTACTCCGTTTTCACCTATCTCTAAAAATTAAGAAAGATTTATATAATACTCAGGATTCTGGGGACTTCCCGAATCTGAGCTGTGGAGTTTTTGGAATAATTATATTATATCTGTACCGTCTTATATAATAATAATTTATATAATTCAATCTAGTCAATTTGACCTTGTGAATAATGTCCAATGAAATAATTTGATATTTGAAATAATAATAGATAAGAATCACAGACCATCAAATATAGACATGAACTAACGCAAATTCCTTGTCCCAATATTTTCATTTTGGTGTCACCCGCATAATCATTTTGGTACGCAATCAAATAGCTCCGTGACTTTTTTTAAAATATGACTCGATTAGAACGAAAATTTAAATGCTGACAATATAATATGCATTAATCTAAAAAATACGTTTCGTTTATGCAAAGATTTAATTTTCGAAGAGTAAATACTTTTACTGTTGCATAAGTGTGTCATAAACTATCGGATTTATGTTTCCACCAAGAATGTGTCTAGAATGCCCCTCGTCACGTAACTAATGTTCCAAACCCCTCTCCTATATGTACACTTTATTTCATGTCTATTCATTTACTGGTCTGTGATAGGAATCCAGAATGCTAGATATCATTTTACATAGTTAATTGACAAATTCTGACAATTTGTGAAGTATTTACATATTTTCAGTACAAACAAATAAGAAAGGATAACCACTTCTTATAGCATAATATCCCCTTGCAACAAATAATACTCTAGCAACTTATTATATGTATAAATGCAGTTTATCTATCACATTCTGCACTTGTGACTGTAGGGGTCCCATTTTAATTAAGACTCTCAATTCAATATGGGAAACAAAAATACAGGCAGGTAAATTAATCAAAAGGTACTAACAGAAGTCTCTAAGAGTGACCACACCTCGGGCGAAATTTCTGCCTGCATGCTGCGGTAAATGGCACAGTGTTTCGCATTCTTTAAGCCTGTTATGGTGGCAATATGATATTGCCAATGACAGTGTCCCGCTATATATATATGTGTGTATAACAGGTCCACACGCCTTATCCGAATGTGTAAATTTAGCTCCTAATATGTTTATTTTTATTTATTTAATTTTGAACACTACAACAGACCATGATATCCAATTACTGTAGTGAAACACATCACAAAAACAGCCAGGCTTAAGAAAATGATGTGATGTGTTGTGTCCTCATCAGTGGCGTAACTATAAATATTGGGCTCCAATGCCGCCGATGAAAAAAAGGCCCCTGTACATGTATTGTATAAACCTTTGGTATAAGAATATTAAACAGGTATTGCATAGTAATAATAGTTAGAAAAAAAAATTTTGGTTTTTTATATTTTCCACATTTTTATGGAAAAAAGTAAACAAGTATTGAAGTGAAAACAAGAAAACAAAAAATCCTTGCTTTGCTTACCGAGATCTTCACTTTGCAGTCAGACATATTATATTTGCTAGGAAGGTTCTGATGTATAAATTGATAACGTTTTCAGGTGTTTTCCTAATTCCATGTCTTGGTGTGGTGGATTTAAAAAACATTCATCCATATTAATGCTAAGAAAAGTATTGATTCAAAATATTATTCAGTCCCATCCTGCCACCTAGGTGAAGGTTATTCCAGAATAAAAGCAAAATTAAATGTAACAAACAAAAGAAATTTGCATTCATAACAGATATAATAAAGAAACATAGTAGCAATGACACCCTCTTGCTTACAAATAATAAACCAAGATTAATATTTAGCCCCAAATCTTTCCTAGTAATTAAATTAATGGTATCACGTTATGTGAATATAACAATGAAGCATTGTGGCACTTATCTGGTACTCCCAGGTCGCAGCGCTCGGTCCAACGTCTGTGATAATGAGCGGGATCCGAGATGAGAACTCAGTATCTTTCACCGATTCTCTCCTGTTTGCTGAGCATCCGTTATCTCAACAAACTTCCCACATAGAGTGTAGGAATCACATCCCAAAATAACCTTCCGGGTAGTCAACAAATGATCAACATAGGCTCTGCCAGACATGCAATATATCAGTACTCCGCAGCCATTTCCCATCTCCCAGGATCCGATAATCGCCGATCCAATACGCCCCGCCTGACTCTTAAAGGTACACAGTGGATTACTCTGGGGCGGGCTCGTATAATTTCGTAAGGATTCGGACACGGCGGCCAACTTGCTTTGCCCGCGGCCGGTGCGCATCTGATTCTCGAACCACAGCTCTCCCCTCCCGTTGCAGTATTTAGCATAGACAAAATTAGAGCCGGTGATACCAGAAAATAATTGTAAACAATGCTACTTTCATATTTTTATACATTCCACTTCTGAAATTACGTGACAAAATTTGTTTTGTCACAATATATTGTAGAACACGGATGGACCTTTGGGCCTGATGCACTGCATTGGTTGCATTGACGTAGTTACGCCACTGGTCCTCACCGCCTGGAATCCAACCCGGAACCCCTGGTATAAGAAGCCAGTGTCATGCCTGCTTGACTACTCTTTTATAGTGGCATTGAAAACAATAATGGGGTTTTAAATTGCAACTCTCTACCGTCTATCAGATTTAGTTATTTTAAAAAAAAAAATTTTTTATTACTTTATCAACTTCAAACCAGGTTTGCTACTGGATGTCATTTGCCATGCAGCGAGGCGTGGAAGTGTGTGGTCGGCGCGTGACATGCGGGGCTCAACACACACTCGTGCTAGTTCCCTCGCGAGATGGACTGAAGCGCCGGTCCCGAGCCACATGGCCCCCGCTGTACATCAACTGCGAACTCAATGATGCTGAGGTCTGGCTCAAGTCTGCACTGCACTATGATCCAGATAAGGAGGTGATTCAATCACACCAATTTTTTATTATATTATCTTGCATATTTACAGTTTTCAGTCAATTGACTTAATTATGAGTAAAAATAAAATATATTATGTAAATGTATTTATTATTTTAATGATGCTCATTTTATAATATATGTTCAAAAAAAATTGTAAAATAGTGAATAGATAGTTGATTACATATTTTATTATCTAAATGAAATTATCACGTGTGTTCTTGTTTTGGCAGTCAATGTGGTTTGGTCAGCCTGTGGAGAAATGCTACTGCCTGAGTGTGGGCAAAGTATCGTACGGGCGCGAAGGTCTTGGTGGAGCGCTACCACCGGGTCCCGATGCTCCCCCTACACACCGCCTTGTGGTGCACGACCTGCGCGCAGCATGGACCAAACCAAACAGAGATGTTGCCTTTGCTCTTTTTGATACATATATGAAGAATAAGGTAACTGTCACAAGTCTACAGTGTCAGAGCTTTGAATTTTCTTAGAAACATATATTTATATTACAGTAAAACCACGATATAACGAAATCCAAGGGCCCAAAAAATAAAAATTCGTAATAACGAATTCCCACATATAACGAAATAAATAAAAAAAATCCTACTATATGTTACGCGCCGTCGCAAAAAAATGTTGCGCGGCTTCAAAAAAGATCGCAAATTCTGCAAACAAAGGAGGAAGAAGGCCATAGGGAACTGAATACCTACATATTTTTAGTAGTTTTGTTATTAAAACAGATAAGCAAATGGATAATCAAAGGAATTAAATTAAGAACAGAACCTATTCAACACCAATTGGAAGATATTTTTGTAAATTCCAGAATATTTCAAACACAAAACAATATTTTAATTGTGTTTAAATGTAGAGCCGCTTCAAACATAGTTTTGGGCATGAAACATAAAAAATAATTCAAAAATAAAAATTTGACAGTTGAATCGCCACCACTTCAAAATATGACACTATGAACCCAAGAAGAAGTTTGAATTGTTTTACTACCTTGTCGGCAGACCGCCGCGCACCGCCGAAAAGGCCATAAAACTGTTCGCATACGGCAGATGCAGCGGCGCGGCTTTGTAAGAGCGAAATAATATTTTCATCTTTTAACATTATTTTATTTCGTTATAAATTTACGTAAATGTATTGGCATTTTTTCGTACGGGACAAAAATGATTTTGTTATAAATATTAACGGGATTTCGTTATATAAATGCATTTTTGCATGAAAAATTGGTTTTAGGGACTAAATTTCGATTTTTTTTTCGATATACGTCATTTTTCGCTATATCGGGTTTCGTTATATCGCGGTTTTACTGTATTTTAAAAGTAGATATAATAGTATTGGCCATCCTGCTCCCTTCCTACTGTACAAATGTGTATTGCATTGTATTTAATCTATTCTAAATTTTGCTCAGTTGCACTCAAAGATCCTGAAGATAATATAGTCTTCCTAACACCCTCTCTTGGACATCTCATCCTCCCCCCATCTGAACCAAATTTTTACATAATTATTTTATAGGGCATATGGAAAACAAGGGCATCCCTTCCCCCACCCCCACTACCATTGAGAGTAAATAAAACATAAAATAATGTCATTTAAGTTAATGTTGAATAAAAGGGGGCCTATGTGAGATTATAGTTGGGGTGCCCTCAAAGGTATCACATACTAATTATCTTTAAATAAAGCTAATTAATCACTATTATAAATAACAGATAATTTTTCAAATATTACGTATTAGTATTCTGGGTTAGTTTTGAAATGATTTTTTTGTCTGTCATGTTTGCAGCAATTGAAAAAGAATCTGTCCACGGAAGCCTTAAAGATATTCCGCAGCGAGGACTCAGAATCGGCTCTCCAGAACGGCCGCGCTCCTGACACAGCCACTCCCGCCACTCCTCCCACTTCTACCGCTGTTCAGGTAATCTATCTCATCATTGTGAAAAACTTACATATCTAATAAGTCTCTAACAAATTGTTAAGGGGCCCGAGTATAGAAGGTTTAATTATGTTGCAGAAAAAGCAGACTTCGCGTTTTATTGTTTTTTATATTTATTTGTAAAACAAATGTAACTTAATATATTATTTCATTACTAGATAGGCAATTAGATAATTTAATTAATTAATCAAGCCATGGTCTTGTGATTTCAGTCTGGGGCCGGACAAACCCAGGCCCTCCTGGCCCAGCTGGTAGCAGAAGCCGAGCATAAGGCCGTGGTCTTCTCTGATGACTTATCTGAGAGCAATACACAGCCTCCTCCTCACGCACCTGCCCCTGATGACTCTTCCATTTGCAATTGGCTTAGTATGTGATTATTTTATTGCCTAAATTAATTTTTTTGTGTGCTGGCTGGGGCACTGATTTTAGTTATGATTTTATCCAAATGATATCATTTCTGTTGTTGTTTAATTGTACTTGTAAAAGTTCATTCTGTCTTTCAAGGATACTAAAGAAAATTCAAAATTATCCTTGTAAAGAATAAGATTTTAAATAAATAAAATTGCCAGTTGCATATGCGGTATGGATATATAGATAAGTATGTAATGTCGATACCTCTTGCTGTAGTAGTTATAGAATACAAGTATATATGTAGATCAATACATACATTTGAAGATATATTAATATTAGGTGTTGTAGGTTGTGGGGGTAGAAGACCTTCTCTTTCACCGGCTAGTCAGTGTAGAACATAAGGTCTGCGGGTTCTTTTACTTGAGCAACACATACCCACCTCACTTTTGTCACATTCTGCCTTCATCCTAAACTGGGAAAAATTTATAGTAATACCTGGAGGTGATAAATAAAAGATGTTATTCATTAGAAAAAGAAAGACATCTAATCCGAAAAAAAAACACAAGAACAAATTAAATAAAATCCAGACGCCAAATTCTCATCGCGTCAGGTTGGGCGCGAGTTCGACGTCCTTCTTGTATGTGACAACCAGATGTCTAGGTGTCACATCACGTTTAACATGCAGCATCCAGGCCGACGTGATCAGATTTGTAGACGTGATTTGTTGTAGATGATCATCGTAAATAAAAAATGTCACCTACAATGAGGCGACTAATTCCAAGGTAGTAATTAAAATCGTATACCAAAGGCAAAAACCAAGGGCCAAATCCAGATGCAGAATCCAGAAATATGCACCAGAAACCAGATGCAAAGCCAGAGGGAAACGACTTGTTTCCTGTAAAAATTATTTACCTTGCAATTAAATTAATAAGTCAATTGTAGATTATGCACTAGTGATTGAACAATAAAAAATACTTACCCTCTGTCTATAGTGAATCGCACACAGCTATATTTTAGTCTGACGTCTTCGTCAATGGTTTTGAAAATGAACCATAGATGCAACTGTTTTTATAATTTTAGGCACAGAATGTGGTGCCAACTTAAGGTGCAACTTGCAATAATAATTCAAATTTTCGCGTTTTTTACGAAAATGAGGGTTTCTATTATTTATTTATATCAGAAGTTATTCAATAGATTAGATTTTTTCCAACTATTACTTAGATTGGACCTTTACATTAATATAAAATTAATAAACTGAATGTTATTTGCCATAATTAAGACGATACAAATATTATAAGAAAGACCGTGACTATTAGATGCATTTTAGGCATGGTACGAAATTGAGTCAATACGCTAAATTAATGCATAAACGAAATATATTTTCTTATAATCTTGAAGCCAAAATTACGGAAATAAATCTGTAGGAAACCAAATTAGCAAAATGTTAAAAATGAATAGAGTTATAAATCATTCAATTTGCAGTACATTTGATGAATTTTTGACGTTTTTAAAATACTTTGTTTTAGTAAAAACATACGTTTTTAAATAATATACTATATTTACTCACATGCTTTGAGGCTTCAACTACTATTTGAAACTAAGTTTTATATCAGAAACACAATAATCATTTTTAAAATAATATATTTCCAGTCTTATGAAATACGATATTATTAATTATATCTCACACTGTTAGTATGTCGTTCAATACGACAACGGCGGTTGTGACATCTGCGCTCCGATAGATTTTAATTAAATTTGCTTATAAAACACATTTTAATACAAATTTTGACTACAATATATGAATTAATATTATACTTATTCTCAATACCAATTGCTTATTTTTGTAAATTGCATGATTTTGAGCTGTTTTTATACGAAATCAGATTATAATTTTGACATTTAAATATTAAACATACGTCAAATCTCATGTCACCGATCGTAGCATTTTAGAATCTGACAGCGCATGCGCGGCTAATGCATGGCGGCTAGCGCATGAAATCCATTCATTCACAAGATTCAATGTGAAATTTGGGAACCCGTGATTTTTTTTGTTGGATTTGGTTCTCATTAAAAGTCAATAATATATTATTATATACATTATTGTGCTGAAATTACTGCCTCCTGTGACTCAAGATGCCCAAGGTCAAAAAGTATCCATTGATACGCTCTAGGAAATGTTCCAACAAAATTTTAAATGGTTATAAACTTCTTGGAAAAAAATCGCAACGTAAGTTGATAATTTTTACCATTCCTATAATACTTATTTATTTGATTTAACAATATAAATTACATAGTTCAATATACATATATTATGTAGTGCAGATAAATTATTTTCTATTAAAAATACATATCCTTAAAGATAAATAATTTTATCAAAAGAATTATACATGACAGACCTGTCTGATTGATACAAATCTATTTGTTATAGTCATATAAATAAATAAACACGTATTTTAATATTTTAAACATATAAATATTGATAACTAAATACCAATAACAATAATAATAATATTATAAATTATTTTCAGGATGTTCCCGAACTGAGCATTGAATGTGTGGACTCGTGTGAACTTCCTAAATTGGATGGCAAAAGAGTGGTTGATATACACCAATTCTTTTCTCAAATTAATCAAATTTACTTCCACAAATCGATGTTTAGGTACACAGGAACGAATATTGAATATGTGAAAGAACGTAAGGTTTTATTTCTAAATTCAGTTTAAAGTGTAATATGTGTGGATCTAATTTTGTTTTGAATACGTGTAAAGTAAAAAACAACGAAATTCTGAAGAACGATAATATGGTCGATGAACAACTAATTATTTAACAGTGAATAATAATACTTTTGTCATTTTTTCATTTATATTTTAATATTAAATATAATTTTAAAAAAAACAGTTTTTTTTATTACAACCGGAGTATGATTATTATATAATATAATATTAACATAAATAGTTTTCTCTTCACAAATACAGCTGCTTCAAAGTTATCAATATTATTTATCAGTATGAATTTACATCAATTTTTTCCTTATAAATCGGGGCAAAATTGTAATATTTTATAATCATATGTTTATCGACACAAACAATGGTTTTTATCATAAACATAACAATTCTTAGGTGAAAACTTTAACAAATTATTTAATTTTCCCTTGATAATTTCAAATGGCAACACATATGTATTATGAATGTTGGAGAAATGGCTATTTTCTGATAACTTTATTACCTAGGAATTTAAGAATACCAACAATTGTATACTTGTCCTTTTCTATTGATACCTTTCACTCTAGCAATATTTACGTAAAAAATAACACACTTTTATGTTTACTTCATATTGTAAAAGAATTAACTATTAGTCTCATCTTGAAAGGGTATGCAAAATGCAAAAATATCTCGAAATTCAAACTGGAAAAATGAAAGTTGCCCCTTAAGGGTAATTATTTTTGAATTGCAAGGTGCTTGACTACAAATAAGTGACGGGGCAATTTCGTGCGTTGCCCAAATTTATAACGTCACAAGGTATTTGAAGATTTTTTTGAAGCTTATTAGGAATTCAAGTTACATCATTATTCTTTATATTTTCAAACTAAACATAGCGCTTTCGCTAATAGGATTAACTTGCAGGTTGAACGCCTGACCTCTTGATCATTAAGCGAGTGTTGTATGTACTGCTAGACCAAACAAGCACTTCTTATTATTAACCATATGATTATGTTATGTGCGGGGTGTAGTTGCGTTGGTGAACGCGCAGGTGGTTCTGCGAGGCTGCGAGACGCGGGGATACGTAGTGCTGTGCGCCGCAAGGGCTGAGGTGCGCCAGCGTCTGCGCCGCTCACGCTGCACTTGGGCTGGTTCCCTACAAAGCATGCAGTATTACGCTACCGTTAGCGCTAGAGACAATGAACAGTTGCATCGTAAGTTTCCAGATATAGTACATTGTTTTATAACAGGTTTTTAAATTACCAATTTGATTATCCTGTTTTTTTGTATTTTCCCCCTCTTAGAGCCGGTTGTTTGATCAGTAGTAAATTTTAACCATGGTAAATTTTTACTATAGTAACTTTTTACCATCGCCCGTGGTAAAAAACATTCATACATAAATTTACTACTATCAATGTCAATCCTACCTGGTAGTGTGGCAATACGAATAATCATCAAGTATCATTAGCAATTGATGCTTTATCAATGCCTTATTCACTCCTGTGCTCGAAATCTGTCAGTTTGCTGGCGAAAAATCTTCAGTTATATAAATTATACAACGAGATCATCATCGGACAAACTCTCAACATTAAAATAGTAGGATATTAAATGATTCATTGTCGTGTACTGCAATTTTCAAAGTATCAATATGACAAATGATTTTTCAAACAGCTGTGAAGCGTCCGCCATTTTTAACTAACGATTGGACGGTTTTACCATCAGATATCGGAGAGTAAAATTAGTTTACTACTGGATGTACTTTCGAGAAGTAAATTTTGTTTACCAACTATCGAACAACCCATTTTCGTAAAAAAAATTACTTTACTTTTTTTTTACCATAGTAAAAACTTACCACTGATCACACAACTGGCTCTTAAGATCTTATTTATTTTATAACCTAATAAAAGTTATTTTAAATTAAATTAATATTTTTACATACAAAATATAATTAATAGTATATACATACAAATCACACTGTTCTAGAGCCTTACATTGTTACACATGAATGAAATTTGTCTATTTCCTAGTTTGTCTTGAATACATAAGAGCCAGTGTACCATTATTAATCACTAATCTAACCTAGGATGTTCTCCTTTTTTGACCTTATATTTTATTTCAACCACACAGCCTTTCGATATCTTCTTCTGATTATGTATATATTTAGGACACATAAAAAGATGAATTAATAAGATAGCAATGTTCAGGAAACTTTGTATTTTTTGCAGAAAACATCCAGTGGGTGTGTGTGGAGGAGATCGAGGACAAGGGAGCCCGAGCCATTTCAGCTCTCCCCGATGTACCCCGTTTGGTGGGCTCCGGCCACTCGGCCGGAGGTGTACTGGGCTCCACGGTAGGGCCCAGCGCTGATCAAGCCGATGCCCCTCAGGTACAATATTATTAAATTATCACATTGTGGAATGGGATATAAAGATGTTCTTATTTTATGATTTTAAATAATGCGGTGGTTATGATAGAGACATTTTACTAACTGGCAGATATGATATGATAGAGTACGCCAACAAAATTTATTGGAAATGGCAGGCCACATCGCTCGGAGGTTGAATATATGTTGGACAAACGCAGTCATCCAACGGTACTCAAGAAGATTAACCCACTGAACTGACAAAATCATTGAACACTGCAGAAACACGTAGTGAATAACAATGGACAGAGAAAAGTAGCAGGCACTATAATGATGATGAAGATGATGTCTAAGAATTGGAAGTGAAGTAACTAGCCAAACTTCTTCTGGATGCCTATAGAAACTTATGTTATAAAAAATATAAATGCGTGGAAACAGTACTTACTTATTCGTGTACAGGTTTAAATAGAAGAATATTTCCTAAATTTTATATTATTTAATCTTTTTTTTTCTGAGCCATCTTAAATAAACAAGTGTTTCCTGCACAAATCAATTTCAAATTATACATTCGCATTCAAATCTATTAAAATTATCGCAAGTATTGAAAACCAGTAGCTTTTTTTATTGTGTACTTTTTAATATCCCCTAAATATTAATGGACTGCACGGTCAAATTCCACTATAAAAAATGTAAAAATATAAGTGTTTTTATAGCTACAACGCATTGTGTCTCGTTGCACGTGTGAGTTCTACTATGTGAGCTACGAAGAGACAGGAGGGGCAGGCGAAACGGGGGCCGGAGTATCGTGGGAGGAGCCGGAGACGCCCTGTGACACCTTCACCCTCATGCATCATGACTTGGATGTCTGCACCAACTCTCTACAGGTGTATTTTATTTTGAATCATCACCACTTGTCATCTTACAAAAAAGTAGTTCATGTGACGAAACATGCATTTTATCAAAATATTTTAAAGAAATGCATTCAATGATTCATCAGTTCATCAGCCAAATTGCAAGTACCCAAATTGTGTCAAACATCTAAATGGTAAAATAATACTTTCACACCACCTGGTGTATTGGTCACCCTGCCCTATTCCAGATGTGTATTGTTTTAATCAGTTGCTGTACTGAAACAAAATTGTCTACAAATGTAAATACTTTTTTTTTAAATTGTGAAAGTTGCTTGTCAGTTACATTGTGTTTTAGAATAATTTCTAAAAGATTTATATTTATTCGTTCTGAATTTGTAGATACTAATGTGAAAGAAATGTAGGAAAAAACATTATGTGCTTGGGTACAATAATTAAAAAATAAAATATGTACATGCATCACTATTTTATCTTTAATAATTTTCTTGTTAACCGTGAGCGTGTAAATGAACACATTTCTTTTGCAGTACGCAATGCTGCTGGACGTGGTGAACAACTTAGTGCTGTATGTGGAGCCCCAGCGCAAGCGAGCCCTTGAGCGACTGGCGCGGATGAGGTTCCAGCTGCAACTCCACCGAGTGCCAGACCCTCGCCGGCCTATACAACTGCTACAGAATCAAGTCTAACTTACTGCATTATTAAAATTATTTATATTGCTTAAAATTAATCGCATTGATGGAATAATTTAGTTTCCACAATATTAATTTATATAGAATTTCTTCTTCAAAGAAATAAGAAATTCTATGTGAATTAATTGGAATGAATTAATAATTTTTTAGCAATATTTGAATATGTTCAAGAACACACAATTACTGGATTTTCACCTACAAAGGCACAGTTATTAATCAGTCTCCATATCTATCAAATTTTTGGAAGTTGTATATATGTTAATATGTGAAAACACTTTGAGTACCACTACACTATCGCCATCAATGAACTAAATTTGATATTCATTTGCTGAAACAGCATGTATGGGACAATGAGAATCTAATTAATTTATTTAATTTGAGAATGGTGAACATTATATTTGTACAAAGTGATCACTTAAGCCAGCCGAAGACAGGTTGTAAGCCCTGTAATTACCCCTAAGTTCTGTATATTTTCCATTAAATATAATATAAATAGCTTCGTCTCTATGAGATATCTGATATTTATTTAATAACAGTGCCTTTGTAGGTAAAAATCCAGTAATTGTGTGTTCTTGGACATATTCAAATATTGCTAAAAACATTATTTATTATTCAAATCATATTATACTGACGATGTTACGATTCTGCAGAACATTTTGTTACTTGACAATTAAATCAAAAAAATATACGTCAATGGAAAATTTTAAACTGAAAAAAAATTATGTTTTGGTACATTTTTCAGTGACATGTTAACTTCGGTTAATAAATATTATTAGAGTTAGGCAACGACTTTGATCCTAAGATTGCATGTCCCTGAACTAAAGATATACTTGCTTATGCCTGTGTGTATTTACAATGCTATTTACTAACAATATTGTTTCTATATGATGTTGAAAATGGTTTACAAATTTTCTATTTGTTTTATGAATAATAAAAAGTATAATATTTATTTTGTGATATATTTTATCGGAAGGTGCGAGGCCTGGTGGCCCAGTTGAGGCGACTGGAAAGAGAAACGTACCTCGTGCAGAGAGCCATCAGTGAAGGAGCTGGACAGCAACAAGAGCTTCAGGAGCTTCAAAGGCAGGTGACCCAGTGCAAAGACCAGCTCACCAGGGATGGGGAGGTCAGTCACCTTGCTAGCTTTAGTAATTCTATATATGAATTATGTCAGTTGATAAGATTGGAGAGAATTACAATTCTACTATTTATGTCTGTTTATTGATTTTTATTTACAAATTCCTTTTATAAAACATTGTTATACATTTAATAACATCTTATATAGTTAATTGTTGTTAGATAATTGTATTGAAAATATTTTGTATTGTATTTTTTAACCCTAGAAGGCACGTTCCAAATAGGTACGTTAAGGCTAACCGGGAGTCAAATCGACTACCACATGGGAAAGCATAAAAAAATAATAAATTCTTTCAATTAAATAAATGTAAGAAAAATGTTAAACAAAATAAATTTCAACAATTAATAATAATAATGTACTTATAAGCTAATTGATTTTGTCTAAAAATTGACAAAAATATAACTATGGGTATTTATAATTCTTAAATCATATCACGACATACATTTCAGTAACTTTTGTTAATTTTGACTCCCTTACCTTGAATATTTCCGCTTCTGCACGTATCGAGCCGATGTCAGCGGTCCGATGTAGACGGCGTCTCAACTAGCACTAAACAGTGTAACCTTAGACAGAAGCCCGGGGTTCTAGTGCATCAAGTAGACTGTGCATGCTCACTGATATGTAGCTTGGCAGTCGATTCGACTCCTGGTTAGCCTTATTACTTATATTAATTAATTTGTTTAGTAATTTAAAGGAGAATATTACCACTATTTTTAGTTGTTAATATAGAAATATCTTTAAACTTATAATATGACAACTCATCAACTTCAGGAGCTTCACGCCATGGTGGCGTGTTATCAAGAGTCCCGCTACCGTGCCCCTGCCACGCAGGCCCGTCCTGCTGCTGCTGTGAAGGTCAATGAGATCTGCTTCAAGCACGCGCAGTGGAGGCTCACGGATGCCGATGGACAGCTTGGCATAGCTGATCTTGTGCTCACGAATTTCCAGTTTGTATTTCTAAATAATTTACGCATTCAGATACATTGTGAAAAAAGTAAATACTCACAATAAATGAATACCCACTTACAAACCCACAGTGTATTGTTAGCCTGTCGCTAACGGTGCCACTTGATTGTTATGCCAATAATAATTATTGATATTATTAAGGAGAACACATTCTTATTGTGAAGTTGTAATTATTCAGAACAGACGGTCTGTGATGATTTAAATACTAATTAAATGTATTAATTGTAAAGATATATATATAAAATCTATTTTATCGAAAAATATTGTTGCTGCGCTACCGGTATTCGAACCTGGATCTCTTTTCCAATCCGGGGAAGGTGCATTACCAACTATGCTACAGCGACAGTATTTTTGACGACAGATTTTCAAACACTTTTAAATGGCTTTCAAATAATAAAACGATAGATGTATTAATTTGAAAAAGTGTAACATATGCAAAAATACTTTCACTGTAGCATAGTTGGTAATGCACCTTCCCCGGATTAAAAAAGAGATCCAAGTTCGAATACCGGTGGCGCAACAACAATATTATTTGATAAAATTAATTTTATATGTATATCTTTATAATTAATATATTTAATTAGTATTTAATAATTGACATTTACATTGACTTATATAAGGCACATAATTCAAACAGCATAAGTAAAACATTTTTGTTTTGATGTAGACTGATTAAGAATTCTGTCTGCTATCACAGGTACACAAAGAACACGAAGAGCGATGACTCTGTAGAACACCTTCTGGAACTGGGCTATGTACGTATGACTAATTTGCTGCCTAACGAGCCCTATGCAGAGGTATTGCTGCCCACGGAGGTGCGCTCACACATGCCGGTGGCCCGCCAAAGAGTGCTACGTTTGTTCTGCCGGGAGCGCCCGCCTGTAGGAGGCATCTCTGTGAAGGAACACTTTGAAATCAACGTTGTACCCATCACAATAGGTATTCACCATCTTTTTCCCATTATAATAAAGGTCAGAGAACAGATTTAATAGTGCTCCTTAAATTACCTAACATCTTAAATGGATTATATAATATATATTTATATTATATATATACGAGGTGTGACAATGTAATTTCCGAAATGCACCAAAAAAAAATACTTGTCGAACTATAAATTTGTGGCTACTTCAAATTACTTCCCTTGTGGATCTATACTAGGGATTCGAATACCAAATTATTTGTCCATTTTTAAACTACAATACATAATACCTTGTATAGTCCGGCTTCGATCAGTCCGGATACACTATAGTCCGGTTTGAAAAATTCAGAACAAACTAAATTTTAATTGAACAAAATAAAAATAAATTATAAAAAAATTGTACACAAAATAATTTTTTTATACATTAATGATCAGTTTTTTCCCTTTAACTGTATAAAAGCAACTATACAAGTCTCTTTTGGGGTGTTTAGTTTTATGCAGTTTTAAAGTTATGTGATGTGATATATAGAATTAACAGCTAAACTATCAAAAATTATTGGAATGGTTGAAACCTTTCTAGAGCATATTATGGAAGTTGATCCCAATATTGCCTTACAATTCGCCAAACGATAAACAATACAATTTGTTGCTGTGAAGAAATGTATGAAGAGAAATGGTCAAAGAAAAAAAAATCCAATTCAAAGGTATTCGCAGTAAAAAGTGATAGCTTTTAAAAAAATTTATAATTGATGTATCAATTTGTTAATGTGTCTGGTCTAAATTTTTACACCAAAGTGCGCACACATATCTGTTACCTTCTAACAAACTAATTAACAGCTGGCTCCATCACCTTGAAATTTATGCACATATTAGTTCAAACATGTTCAAATACAAATACTTTTGATAATTACGTCATGGGCAACTACATCAGGAATAAAACTGTCACACCTCTTATAATGGTAGCAATAATGTAAAACCTGCCTCACTGTAAATATCTAATGTAAAACTTTGAATCAGCTTTTAAAAGGATCAATTGGTATTAAAATTAAGTGAGGTAAAATCTGGTTTTGTTGTTTTCTGCTCGATTATATGGTGTGCTTATGTCATTCATGGAAAAATAAATAAATAAGATTTAAATATAATGTTTCAGGATTAACAAAGAAGTTCTACAACACAATGCTAAAATTTTGTTTCCCCGAGCGTGACCCTGATACGATTGACTCCATGGAACCTAATTTGGAGGAAGATGACACAGCCAGCATGGCCAGCGGAGGAGGAGGTGGACTGCGCCTGGAGAGGGGTACCAGTCGTAACAAAATCAAAAGCAAAAAACTTGGCAAAGATACCAACTTTTATGTTAAAATAGATCAGAAGGATGATGTTGAAAAGATGAAGGTAATGCTTAATAGTAATAATAATAAATTGATTTAAAATTATTGTAATTCATTATAAATTAGTCCAATTATTAATGTGAAGTGAAACATCCATTCATCATATATCCATATCTTCACTCTTGTAACTGCATTTTAGGAACGAGCTGAGAAAAACAAACTGTTTATATATATCAAGATACCAGAGGTGCCGGTGCGAGTGAGTTATAAGGGTAACAAGGAGAAGAACCTTGAGGATCTGCGGGATATCTCCATCGTAATCCCCACGCTGGAGTACCACAATGTGACGTGGACGTGGTTAGACTTGCTGTTAGCCATGAAGTCAGACTCGCGCAGAGTCATCTTGCCGCAGGCCATCCGCCAAAAGTTACAGCTACACCGCAACAGGGGAGCTGCTTCCACCAGCACAGTCCCACCCGAGGAGGACAAAGCTCGCATGCTACTCGGGGATCGGCGTCCTGTTAGTACCATTCAATGAATTTTTTATATTGAATTACTCATCTTTGTCAATATCAAATTGACTTTATTTACCATAATTTGTTGTAACGTATTACACCAATGTTCAATGTATGATGTAGCCATTACTATAATATTATAATCTTAATTAAAATATAGGTTTTTCAAGTTTTTGGATATTACGGTTTTTGAACATTTTTCACCGTATTTTGGATAGAAATATAATTCATTTTTATGATATTTAAGAATAATAAAACCTCTTAGAAAAGTTATTATTTTAATGACTTATTAATTTATTTATTTATCACTATCATAAAAATGAATTTATCATTATGTTCCAGTCAATAATCAACACAGGTTTCCCTCCTGTCAAAAAATTATCACCCTTACACCATTAAAATCTTTAGCATGGAGTTTTTACTGAATTAATCTTAATTGAATCTCTATCAAGGAAAATATGATTCCTATAATAATCCATCTGTAATATTCTGAATATTAAATAAAATAATTAAAGTTTTTAAATAACCTAAACCTTGAACTACACACAACAGTTAACGAGAGACTGCATCTCTCGAAACTATAGTATACTCATCCCTCGATTTATGTAGTAGAGAAACAGCTTTTTCCTAAAAATCTAACATGTGTATGTATTTGGAGACACGTGTCACAAATGCAATGCATGAGGACGGAATTACATTATCATGTTGTGGCGCGTTCTGTTGTGTTGGAGAGCGTGTACACTATTCTGTGTCTGGGCGCGCTCTGACTATTACAACCGCTTTTTGTCAACATGTGACTGCGCTAGCCTGTAGAAACACGATTGCATCATAACCCCCACAAAGCATACATCAACTTATGTACTTGTTTTACGCGGTTTTTTGAAACCTATTCTCCTATTTTATACAAACTTTTAAGTCTTGATTTACGTAGATTTTAATTAATTAATTATTGTATGCGTTCTATGCCTCGATTTATGCGGTTTCGCTTTACGTGGAATTTCCTGGAACGTATTTACAGCGTAAATCGAGAGATGAATACACTGATAAAAATAAAACTCAGTTGTGTGTGTACATACAAAGTTTAATTTATTTAAATAATTATATTGCACCACAAAGTAATTGCCAAGTCAATTGTTAATCATAATAATTTAAAAATTGTTTCAGGAAAGCAAATCACACAAAAAAGGAGTTCCTGTCGCTTTTAAGTTTCCAAAATGATAAATACTGCATTGCTGCAATAATTCACAAGTTGTTATAAAAAAGATACTATATTTATGATATTTTAAGACCATTTTTTGAGGCCTTTTTTTTAGCTCAGAATAGCAATGCCTTCAGATTGTAATAATCTTGTTAAAAATATTATTTGAGTACAACTTAATCGACCACATGTAATGTTTAAAATAATTGACAGTCCAGTATGTGCACAGCTCAATTAGCATATCAACAATATTTTATTTAATGAATTGACATTTTTGTCTTCAGGCGTACTTTTATGATTTATAATTAAAAAAATTGTTTACATTGGCTGTGCTGATGTTCAAATTCCTTGAAATATTTTTTATGTCATTGGTCAAAAAATCTATAAATTATTAGCATAATTAGTATAGAAATGGATGTGTATGTGAATTATGTGCGTAGTAATATACAAGTATATTTTATTATTCTAATCTGTTAAAAAAATATAATTTTAAATCAGTGCTGAAAAGAATCGAGTTAAAAAGTAATCATAATTTTGAACCATGGGCAGGGAGGGCCTAATAGTCAGTGTCCACGGAAGAGATTTTTCTGAGGTTCGACTCGAGTGCGCTTAAAGAATTCAGCACAAACCAATACCACTCCATACGTTTTGCTCGCGGATTAGAATGAATCATTCGCGAGACACGAATCTTTGCAGACTATCAGAGATCATCGTGCACACATGCCATAATCAGCATGCGCTCTCCTGACACAACAGGATTTTTAAAAGGATTCAGCCACCAAAGTATTAAAGGCCCATATAGCCTAATGAGTGATAAATACAGGGCTTTAATGTATTTTTTAAATATCTCATCTTTCATTACCTCGCAGAGCCTTTAGAATATTTAGGTACTTGACGCAGTCATGCGTCACTTAACCTTGCCCTTATGGACAGCGCAGCCCAGACCATGTGTTTAGTTCAAATATTTATTGCTATTTCAAGGTGGTAATTGGCATGTACTCCTAATGATCCTAGTATTTAGACCGCCTTTTAGAAAGCAAATGTCAGCAGCTCAGTTGCTTACTTTTTGACATTGGTTCTTTCAGCATATGATACTACTAAGCGCACTTCCTGACCTTGCTAGATATAATATATGATGACAGAGTAATTTATTATATTTATTTAATATCATTAAATGATTTCAGTATTTACATTATTTTTTAAACATTCCTATTTTAATATTTTTAAGTAACCTAATTAATTTTCTTCAATGAAAACATTCTGTGAAAGGAAATCACACATAGAATTCCTTAGTGACCCTAGCATATCAGGTCAAGGCATCCTTTTAGAGCTTGGCTTATAACTTCCTTAAATTTTTCTCAACAATAAAATTAATGTTATCAACTTCCTTTGATCAAATTGACCCTGAAGGGTGGGTGGGTTTTTTTCCAGCTTACTTAAACATAGTATATTTTTATATTTCTTTTTTTTAAAAATAAAACTGTGATTGCTTCATGCCCTAAAATCAATGAAGCTGTACTCTCGAATATTTCATTAAAACCTCTATCAAAAAAACCTTTATGTTCATTTTTAATGTAAATAGTGCTGCATTACTCAACATTGTTAATCATTAACCAGAAATTATCGTAATCACTTAAAAATTGTGTTGATTTTAGTTGTCTATCTTCTATAGATTATCCGTGACAATTTTTTTATACAAACAGAGATATACTGCATATTCGAGAGTTCCCTGTATTTAATATTTTTTCAACGAAATAATAAACCAAAGAGACTGTAAATCCTAACCGAATATATTCTGTGACAATATTTATTCATTTATGTATACAATATTTATGGTAGGATCACAATAAAACTAAAACTAATTTAACAATGTTCTTATTTAATGCCTGTTTATACAGTATGATAATTCCCTGTCTATTCTTGCGATTTCACACCCACGAAGTCTTTTGTTTATGTCCAGGATACTTCTTCTTGTATTTGAGGCCTGTGACAAGTGTAGAGGATTTGGGGAACGCTGTGATCCCATTAAACAATGTGTCATTATCTAGAAACAGATTTACGTTCATTAGTCAGACAATGTATATTCGTATTCCAGATGATTAAGACAAATGTTTACATTTTCAAAATAAGTATAACCAATTATATGACAATGAAAAAATATATTCTGAAAATAAGAAAAAAGTTACCTGGATGAAATCTGTGGTAGTCAAATTGGATATGAAGATTCTGCGGGAGGTCCATAGTCTGCATGGCATCCAGAGGCGCTGTACGGTTTACAGGAGTCGCATAGAACTTTTCTATATCACCTGTAAGCCATTTCAATCACATGATTCAAGAAATTCAATCAAATTAATATTTGATGAATGATGTCACAAACGATTTCTATATTTGTATAATACCTGTCATGCTAGATTTAAAGGTGCGGAAGTCAATAAATATATTTCTTATGTCATTACCAAATTATAGTTGTTGAGGAAATAATCTTTATATGTATATATGAGACCACCCCTGCAACACTGTAAATCGTATTTGGGCAGATCTGAGCTATGAGCGCATGTGCTGTAAATCTTCTTGGGCGTCAAATGATATATAAAACAACCATAACCATATAAAATAAAATAAAAATTCTATTATACACAATTTCTAAGTGATCTTTCCTGTAATAACACTATATATCATCCAAGATGGCCGATGCTTCACTAATTATGTAACATTTATAAAAACTGATATACAGTGTTATTGCAGGGGGTGTCTCATATAAAGTAAAGATTTTTTTTTCTAAATGGACATCCATGTCGCTTCAATATTATTTTTTTCAAGATAAGCGCATGTGCTATGAAAATAAGACTATCCAAAGATAAGGCTCGAATTCCCACCACTTGGTCGCTAGGTAAGCATTTTACCGCTAGACTAAACAAGTATTTTGATGCATTCATTCATTATTTTTATTTGTTGTTAAATGCTGCCGAACTCAGAGATCGAACCAAACATATCAACTATGAATAACTGAAATCAGGGTTTTAAAAAATATTACCTCTGTACTTCAGTATAATAAATTGTAGTAGTTCAAACATCAACGAAAAAAGATATAGCCTTTCACTCAAGATCAAAACCAATTAATCATAATCTTCCATAACTTACCAATAGTTTCAATATTATTTAAGATAGAATTTGGAACTCCATGGTTGAATTCTTTAAAACAGTCATTAAGAATATTGAATCTGACTGCAGGGTCCTCTATAAGCTTCTCAGGATTTGATGATATTCCAGCTTTGATAAAAATGCTACTCAACTTATCTGAAAGATCAGCTGGAGGATCATAAGCTTTCTGTTGCCTTAAAAAACTGAAAAACAAGGGTTTTATAGTAAAGTTAACGCAGGGTTAAGTGTAGAGATCTTGAAATTGACAATTCAGATCAATATTTTCCAATATTACTTAGAGCATAGTAAGCTTTTCAGGTGTATCTTAATCATAAAAATTGTAATATCTGTTGGAATATTTTCCTGGAACTGCCGGTTCTTTTTAACTTTGATTTATTACATTTAAATTGGTGATTTTGATAAATATATTGATAAATTACCCTCTGCAAGCCAACGATTCGCTGGTTGCATGAATTTTTTTGCCAATAGGGAGTGGACGTTTTTTAACCTTACTTCCATAAAGTCTGCAGATAACCTGCAAAAAATGTTTTGTAAGGAATTGTCCATTGTATTATATATGATTATTCATTGATGATATACTAACAGTTCTCGATACGGTCGACCCGAAGTCTCCAAAAAGCTTCAAAACACTTGCCATAATCAGAAAAGCAATGTACAATTTCGAAGATCAGAAACGAAAACCGAATATTTTTATTCGGACGAACCTCATATTGCTCTATACCCAATACCAACTTATTGATAAAAAGCATCATAATGTGACTCTTCTTAACTATTTGCGTGAACAGCGTAGCATGCTACACGTAGGTCACATCTAGGATATTTATTTTGAAATGTTCAACTTTCTACCGCATGACGGCGGTACTGTCGGCTTGGCTTGTTGTATTGTATCCGCCATTTTCCAGTCGCCATTGAAAGGTGAAATGTCTTTTGGATGTCCGTGATAATTTCAAAATTTTTAGTGGTTTTCTCTCATTAATACCAGTGCTAAGTGTTGTGAAATGAAAATGAAGTGTTTAGGACTACCATGACGCATCAAAACCATCAAACTAACGGCGCGAGTTTGGAGGACTGCCATACAAATTTCTTCGCCTTGGTAAGTCACTTTTACATCGAAGATTAACTGACTTACGGACGTATTTCGAAATACGGTATCGCATTCTGTTACGCGGCCACTCTCCCTTTTTTCAATAAAAATATTCCGCAGTACGTAAACCGGGCACAATCGGGAATATAATAGTGGACTTGTGTCACGCGGAGAAGGCCGAGTCCCTGTATCTTTTTACTCGGTACGCAAATCTCACCTTTGGAGAACGGTGCCCTAGTTTATCGGCCGTTTAGATTCTCAGCATATATCGCGGCTTCGGCTCGTCTCGCATTCCGTGTCTGATTGTTCTAAACCGCGTAAAACTGAATTGTTTATCATCCCTATCGCCGCCCGTACGCTTCAAAAGTGTCAAAGCATTTGTCAAGTATCGGCCGTATTACTACACTCGCCGCTTATAGAGGTCATTTCTGTCGCCGATCTTAACCTGGCGAGGACTTGACCCGCTGTTCTTTCTGATGAAGGAACTCGGACCGCAGAGATTAGAGAGGGACTAATGTCACAGTTCGAAATCCTATACAATGTTTTGATACTCGGCAGCGGAGGCGGGTAACGGTCGCTCTATCCTATCGTCCAGATTCTAGCGGGACGTCTTCGCGGGTCCGGAGTGCTGTCCGGCTGGTGGCCGGTGCGCGGAGGACCCTCGAGGCGCGCGTGGGCCGCGTCCAGGCGGCACAAGGCACAACAACTGTCAGTCGGACGGCGGAGCGGCGGCAGGGCGGCCGCCACCTGGCACCGTTGCCAGACCTGCGGCCCCCCGCCCCCCTCCGCGAGGCTAAATTTACTAAATTGTCACGGATTTGGGAATGTAAGGCTTCTGATTGCCCTCGAGTACCTGCTCCTCCATTCCGCTTCGCTCTCTTACCCGATCGATAAGTATTCCGCGATAGCAAACCGTCGAGTTATTTATGTCGCGTGTAAATATTTACTGTTGCTTGTCACGGTCATCCGTACTTTTTCGTTTCATATCCTCGGTTCGGCGGCGGTGGTGACCGTCGGCTAGCGGTGCACACCGCGGCCAGCCGTCGGCAGCGAGCAGACCTCTCACTCTATGCGTAGAAAGTTAGTTAATGTTCACGATTTCGAGCACTTTATAGACCGCCAGTGTAGATAATATTTTTACGATAATAACATTTAAAAAGTGAGAAACTTGTGTCGGTCTCCCGACCATAATTCGCAGGAGGCATACGAGTGAAGAGCTAACACGATAATACATAACCAGTGACACATAGAAACGACATTCTGTCGGTGTTATTTCACTTCTAATTATTTCGGTAACTTTTTTATTTAGAATTTGAAAACACCGTATTTTTTAAAATCTTGACGTGTTAATGACACATCAGTATCTGGACGTCTTGATTATGTATCGTTGTGCTTAAAAAATAATGTTAATTAAAAGCCAGTTATATTCACTTGATTTCTCTCTCACTTTACCTTTAATTTATGTTTACGTAAGCCGAGTTTACCGCTTTTATTTTCTTTATCATTTCAATTAGCCACCCTCGATGTTATGTTATCATTATCTAATTTCTTTTTATATATGTTGCATTCTGTTCAATATAGTCATTTTGTCACTCGTCGCTTTATTTACTTGATTGCGTTTCAGTGACCCGAGTAAATGTTCCGTTCTCCCGATAAGCGTCAGTCTCGGGAACCGCGAATTCGAACCTCGACCTTGTTAAAAAAAGGCCGCATTGGAGCCGCTCACCGTACTCCGCCGGCCGAGTTATCCGGCAGAGGTTTCGGCGAACACGATCAGCTGTAACTTATCACACTTTCTCTGCGTGTCCCTTATCGCGAGGCGTTGAGCTTAATCGCTGCCCGATCTGCGTTATTGCCGCTACTCGTTCGATCACCTCCTTAAATATTAATATTAATGTATTCCGATTGGCGGGCCCTGGAAGAATTTACGTTATTTTTGGTTGAGGCACTCCGAAGCCGGCGCGCCAGTAAGGTAATATTCGGTGGCCAGGTCTCCGGATCGTAACGTCTCCATTGAGCGAGAAATTTCTTCAACTGTGTGAATGTATCGCGAGAGCCGAGAGCGAGACCGAGGAATATCTAAACGGGACGACGTGACGCAGATATGAAAACGAGTTAAAAACACAGCGAGGCAAACGACGAAAGTATATCAATTACTACTTGGGAATAAATCGTTAACCACACTAGTGTTGCTGCCATTTCTCCGTGTCTCATTTCACAAGTATAATAATTTAATCTAAACAATGCTGTCGGGGCACCCAGAGACGCGTGTGATGATTTAAGAGACTGGCCCTGAATACATTTTCTTACAAGTATAAAACTAGCGACATGCCTTTTTTTAGGTTAATACAGTCTCGATCGTATTCTGCAATAAAGTAAATAAGTTGCAAATAAACTGTTCATTTTTGTTTTTGTCCTTTTATAATATAATAATATTAAACGAATCATAATTCTAGAACACATTATATTATACTCATTTACTTTCGTATTACATATTTATTATTTTAATGTTTATTTGATTTTAAAGGAAAAAAATTCTAGTTATTAAAATTTTCTTATATGCATCTGTTTCTTATATTTGTATATATTTTAGTTACTTCGCAAACAATGGCCATAAACTCTTGACCTTGTCTTTAACCACATCAATATTATTACATCCCAATATAACATCGGTATATGTTATAAAATACACATTGGCCCAGAATAAGCTACGCCTTTTTAACTAAATACTATTTAATAACGCTATTTAACTAAATATTTCCGAGACTTAATGCTTTAATATCTATCCAAAACTATAACAGAGTAAGATGATTGCCTATAATGACATATTATATACTCATAATAATAACATTTTGTCGATTATTTTCCAGCAATTACAGAAATTAATAAATATAAATTCAAAGCAATTTTTAATATCCCGCCTGTTTTGTCCGAAGGGTCGGTGTACACAAAATAGATTCGGATAGGTTCTCGCGCGTTCCGTTATCTCAGCCCGCGGGTTCGCGGAGTTGCGAAGTTATCAATGTCGTGTCCCCCAGTAAACTATATTTCTGTCTTATCGGCGACATCAAATTAACCTATTTTTATTTTTAAATTTGTCGGTTGCCTTTTAGGAGAAATACAAACCGCTCTTAAAAGATTTTTGTTTTCAGAATCTCGAAAAAAACACATTGCCTCATCTACTTTAGTATTTACTGTAAATAATAATGGTAGCGATACTGCCATCTACATTTCTTAATATCAATTTTCACTATTAGATTGGGGCGGTTGGTTAGGTAAAAAAAAATGACGGCATTTAAAATCGTCGTATTTCATTAATTTGTTTAGTCTAGCGATAAGACTCTCGTCTAGCAACCGAGAGGTAGAGAGTTCGATCCTTGGGGGTTAGTCGTGGTTTTCATAACGTAAGCGCTTCGGTTAGGTTGAAAAATTGTAAGAATATTGATGCCACGTGTGTATTCCATTTATATTATTTTTATTTTGTAAATTTCGATGCAAGCTTGCACTTCTGAATTCACCGATGTTATTAGAGTGAAAAAATGTATCGGAGGCACCGACAGTCTCCGTGTACGTGCGCCATTCCCGCATGGGGTTAAATATAAACACAAAGGAAACCCGCCATTGTGCAACACGCCCGCAACCTCTCCAGGGCGGAGCACACAACTATCTGACGGGGAGTGTGCTTTTGTGAGAAACGCGAAGATGAGGTAAATCACTCGGGAGCGGGGCCGACTGGCCGAAAGTTTCCTCGGACATATCTTGCTGACCGCCACGCATCAGCAATTTCGTTTATTGTTGGCGGTCTCCCGCCTGCGAGAGATGGAGCTGCGACACTCAGTTTAAAGACAGCATCTCTTCTGGTGCATGTGAAGGTCAATTCGGGAACCACGCAAGCTGATTGTAATTTGCGCTATATCGGGAGTACCGGGAAGCTTCTACAAATTGAAAGGCAATAAAATGTTGAAAAGATAACGTATTAGACTGTAGATCCAAGGATGGCAAATAGGATTTCACTGGCGTGCTAATAAAAATATGTATTTTTTCGCATGTCATACAGTAAATCATAGGCAAGAGTTCCGTCGCAAATGGAATTTGTTCGCAAGTCCAACATAGTTAGCCAGGTATCCAGCGTCGTGTAATACTCACCGCCGTTTTTGCGCTCAACAATCGCACATCGCGACGTGCAGTGCTGGGGTTAACATTAATCGCACGGTGATTGAGCAAAATGTAACAACACTGAAAAGCACACACACTACTTAAAGAAGATCGCACGTGACTACTGTAAACGTTCTTGAAAACCTGGCTCCTGCATGCCGCCAAGTGAGGCACAAATGCTGTCGCCAAATTCGAAATTCTAGTACAAATTAGAATTTTGTATTTATTTAAACAATTGAATACGGGCGTTTATATCTTTGAAAGTTTCCATGTAGAGTACTTACTGTACTTTAGATAGAAATAACAGTAAGTACGGTACATACGTTAATTCATACATTGAACACAAATATGATTATACTATATCAAATATCATTTTATTGTTTCATGTTACCTGTAATACTTAATATCTAGCTCCTGTAGGCTACTACTCACTTCTCCTTATCACCCTAGATATAATTTTTCCGGTTGATTTTTACCTTTCGTCAATCTTTTTACCGACAATTTCTTTTGAGGTCTAATTAAAAATGTTAATGTTAATTAATTTTAGAACACAAAATGTAACGAATTTTATTTTCGTGTTTAACAAATCCGCTATCTGCCAGATGGTGAGACGCATCCAACAAGCACCTTGCAGATCTTTTTGCCGGAAATATTTCAAGGGGGCAGGAAATATGAACTGTACGCGATGTACACAAATGTTAAAAATATATAGATAACGCTCACTCCGCAAAAAATTCCATCGATACGTCTCTGGGTAGACGGCCGTATTGTCGAGTATAGGGAAGGGACAATTCTATTTTCAAATTCTTTCGCGTGCCGCCTATTTACCGCGGGCGCTCGCTCACTTGTTTAAACCATTATACGGAGCTGCGTTAACTCCCTAAACTTCTACATGTGAGTGAGCATTTGTTAGGTTTACATTAATAGTATTGGATCGTGAAGTCCTCCTGCGCGGCCAGCACTCCACTCCACTCCACTCGGCGCTAGTTTATGCGGTGTGCGCCGTGAGACAGGTGTAGAGTACTAAATTAATTATATTTACGTCTATACGTAACTGTCTTTCTGGTCTGTGAAGCGTGTTATGTTATTTGCGAGTTTGTTTTCGAGATTTGATAAACTTTAAAAATGTTAATTTCTCTTCACTAAATTGTGATACGCTTCTTAATATATATTTTTTTACAACTGAAATTAATTCTGGCCTCGAGCATGTAATATGTTATCTTTAATAAGTGACTGCAACTTCAATTGAGAATGAAATTAATGAAAGAACTTGAATATGATTAATGCAAAATAAATAAATTAAGATCTAATGTAGATCCATTTGTACGGTTTAAGCATGTGGATCATATGATTCCGTCATCAAATAAATGAAATATTGGAGGACGGGAGTGGCACACCAGGTAGTGTGGCGTTCTATCCTCTCTGACTGCTGTAAGTTATTTTAACTTAAGCGAGAATTATGCGTCAAGCAAACTTCAATTTCGAGACGGATTCATCGAATGATTTTCATTGATGAGTTAGTGCTATTAGTAATATTTGTTGGCTGACGCTCTGTAGCGATATGGCGGTGCGTGGTTTAGTCGCGCATGTACCTATCTAGACAGAAGTGGACCGAATCGTTTAAGATTAATGAAAATTCAGTTTCTCGGCTATTTAGCCGTGAAACAAAGCGCGCGACAAAAATCACTCTAAAGATATTGCACTTATTATCTGGCGGCCATAAAAATAATCCTACGATTTGATGGAAAACAATAAAGTCTAAACTTTGCCGAAATACAAGTAATCAATACTCTTTTCCCACTACAAATATATTATTAGCAATATTTTAATATGTCCAAGAACACACAATTACTGGATTTTTACCTACAAAGGCACTGTTATTAAACATCAGATATCTCAATAGAGACAAAGCTATTTTTTATTATAGTTAATGGTAAATATATGGTAGTATGGGGTACTTAAGCCAGCCGAAGACAGGTCGTAAGCCCTGTAATTATCCCATACTTCCATATATTTTCCATTAAATACAATAAAAAAGAGCTTTGTCTCTATGAGATATCTGATATTAGTTTAGTTATAGAAATATAATAGTTCGTGTGTGTCTGCATTCTGCATGAGCGATATTGTCATCATCAAGTCGAGATTGCAAATGATATTATTGGAAATTCATGTTAAGATAATAAATACAAATCAAAACATTAAATGCTGATCTAAAACTTCCATTGACGACCATCACCCAGCCAAATATGAGGGATGCGACCTGCGGTCATTTCTTTAATAATTGTTTGTATTGAGGTAGACGTAACGATATCGTATTCAATTTATGATAAACCAATGTGAATTGAGAAATAAACATTTTGAACTTTGAGTGAGTGATGTTTAATGTAAACATTTGAAGAGAACTCGCGTCCTCGGATCAAACCGTCTACACAATGATTACAGGGTGCATTCGTCATCGATGTGAATTGTGTATTATACGTCATCAGTTATCGACAGATATGCAATTTGCTTTATCTTATCCGCAATTGATGTCAGTATTATGTATTCATTTATTTTATCACAAAATTTACACGGGACCTCGCACAAAGCGATAGATTGACACTGCACAATATAGCCAGCCGCGCCCGCCCGCAGAGCCTAACAACAGCAATAGATCATCATTTAAAATTTGAAACTTTTCTCGATTTTTACACAATGTCAAAATTAAAAACGTTAAAGAGTCGATGACCACCCAATAAATGAAGTAACGCGCGCTACCTCCCCCCTCCCCCCTCCTCCCCCGCCCGCGTGTGCACCGCCACGTGTTCGGCGCCGGAATGCGGGTGGCGCTGGCTCGGCGCCCTCACCCTCGCCGGCTGCGGCTGCGGCTCGGCGCAGTCTCATCTTTGCCTCTAGCTGACCGTTTTCTAATTGAATCCGCGCGAAACTTCATATCCGCCATACAATACAGCTTTGCTCGGTTTTCTGCCTAACGTGTGCGAAAAACCAATCAGACAGCTACAGCTGTACGTATTTTATATCAGAACTAATCCAGGCGCCGGTTTTTACTGCGCAGACGATCGGTGCTGGAACCGTGCAGAACACCGCCGAGGGATCAAAGCTCACTCCCACTTCATTATTTATGTGAATATTTCTGAAATGTTTACATTTAATGAATATTATTGACAATCAGTTAATCTTTTAAACCAGTATAGTTGTCCATCAACTTGTGTTAAATTTTAATTTTATTATTAGTTACTTATTCATGATGCAAATATGATAAAACAAAATATATATATTATATGTATACATACATTCATACTTACTTACTCCGGACCATGTTCACTAGGCAACAATTAGAATTACGAAATATAAAAAATGAAAAAAAAATGACGTGATTGTGATCTAGTGGTTATGATACTCGCCTAGTGGTCGGGGGTTTGAACCTCGTTCGAGGAAACCGTCAAATTAGTCCTATTTTCATAACATAAGCGTTTAGCTTAGTTTAAAAATGGTAAGACTATTAATGTGAAAACGTATTATATGCACGCGTGTCTATTAAAAAAAATATATATCGAGGTTCTCAATCATTTGAAACCATTGTGCGATGTATCTTCGAGGTATTGATATTCTCAGGTATAGCTGAATTTATAAATATAAAATGCGAATTCGAGTGAGATTATTTATTTAATACAAATGATTATTTTATTTTTCAATTTTGGAATGTCTAACTGATACGTTTCTTCGATTAAATATTTTTTGTTTTATTTTTAATGTTCTTACAACACTTTATGTGCTAATAAGTTTATATAATAATATGTCGTATACCCACCTAATTGAATTGCCCATAGAGGAAGGGGTAACTAAAATCATTGACGTGGTTTATCCACAGTTTGAAAATGGCCTTAACCGCCGAAACAGCTGTAATATTTAAATATTGCTTTACGCAAACTGGCAGAACTCGATAATATTATTTATAAAAAAATGTCATTTACTCGCAACATGCATCACATAATATCCTGGTAAACAAATTAGTGGACGATCGGATGCGAGTATCTGTGGAGTGAAGTTGTTGAGGAAGGTTATGTTATGTGAAGTTTGTGAACCGCGACTCTGCCCATTAACCGCCAGCTCGATCCTGCCCGCGCAGGCCATTGTGACAGCGCGGGTGCCCACCTCTTCCTCTTCGTCGGACGCGCCAGCGGGTTTATGGATCTCAGCAGTGCCATTGCGTCACATCCTCCAGTCACACCGCATTACGTGCACATTGCTGCGCTGCGTAATGTTGAACTATTTCAACGATAGGTGATTCATCTGGTTCCTTCGTTTGTCATTACAGGCGCGGTGCGTGGTCAGGCATTATTGCGCGAGCACGTGACGTGATATTCTCGGCTCAGATTGATTCCCAAATTTTTATTTTTTTATTAAACCAGTTATAAAATTATCCGATTTTAAACACAAGGCAGATTTTGAAAAATCAATTTTTTTTTATCAAATCTCGAGTCAATAGATAAGTCTGTATTGTGATATTATTTAATTTATTAAAGAGTCCTTTAATTTTCTGTGTTGAGTTTTCTGATTTATTTTGCCGTGTGTCTCCGACCGTTTCGGATCTCATTGTAGGGTCCATCATCAGGGCTGACGTCGATGACGCGACGTGGATTCTGCAAAAGGATCCGAAAAGTCGGCAAGAGAAGTCGGAGATACGCGACAGAATTTAAGAACATTTCGACTCCTTTGATGTTATTTTTAAATTAATATAAAAATCAGTGATTTCTTATAACTATTGTATGTTAGAAGTGAAACAAAGTTTATAAACTTATACAGGTGTAACAGACCTAGTTCACATTATTTTATGGATGGATATCTGACTAAATTAGGAGTCGAAAATGTTAAAGGAATCTGTGCAAATTCTACTGTCACGAAAAATATTATTGTTTGAAATTTTTACATCATGTTAAGCTTTAAGTCCACATATTTAGAAATAAATATTTGCGAAATTTATCCATTATTAATTTGTATCTTTGCTCCAGGGCCTAAATTATCTAACAAAAAATAGTCTGGCTACTCTAAATTTGATGACCTTAAATTTTTTGTATTCAATATATATTATTCAATCAATAAAATATTTCAATTAATCGAAATAATTGTATAATTATGTTTTTTTCAAATGCTTATATCTCCGAAATTGTTGTTTTTTTGTTATAAAAATAATTATAGTTTTAAAAAAGAAAAATATTTTTTTATAATTTCGTTTAATATTATATTCATATTTTAAAATTATCCCAAGTCTGCTTCTGTTTCCTCTATTAATTAACAATATTTTATCAAGTTATAAAAATAATGTTTATTATTATCAATTTTGGTACATATCTTAATATTAATTTTATTAGGTCACGGTCGAAATTGGTCACGGCCGATAAAAATCGGGTTTCGCGTAACGACGATGCCGCTAACGGGCGGGTTAGGGCCGCGCCAGACCCCTAGCTTCTTATTCACTCGCCCGCAGCCGATGTCGGTAGGGACCGACCTTCACCTTGTCGCGTTCGGTTCCGTGAGTCCTCATTCAATGGCTAGCGACACCGGCGGCGAATCATTGTATTTTTCCAACTCGAGATATTTCAAATATAGATATCTTTAATGTGCACTTACTTCAGTACACAGAGTAATTAAACAGAAATCTACTGACTCCTTTCACATACCCTTAAAAAAAAATCCTTATACTCTACGGTAATGTAATAATACAATTTTAAAAGTGTTTACAAAATGAAATTGTTTTGTTAGTGCACTTGTCAAAAGCATTTTTAGGTCAGATTCATGATTCAGCCTTTTGTTTTATTGCGTCATCCATGCTCTACTTTTAATATTCTCCACTGACCCCGGTGTATATTTATTTTATTATTGAGGAGCACGAACGTACGGAGTCGTCCAAATATGTACGTCTTTTGACACTGCGAATGCCTCGCTAACAATTCCAAATGAATGTGACGTATGCATTTTAAAATAAAAGCATAGCAAAAACATGTCTGATTTTTTGATTGACAAATTTATTGATAGAAATCAAAAAACGTTAGGGAAAACCCGGGGCGTATGGACAATCCTCTGACCATGCCTATACTAATGTTGACCGTCATTGTGAATATTTTTAGTTGTGCTCCGTATAAAAGCAATTATCTGTTAAAATCTTAATAATATTTTAAGAAATTCATAATTATTTGCGATTACTGCGCTTATACTGGTGGGAACCAACATACAACTACTATATTTTCGTTCTATTTACGTGAAAGAAAATAAGTTTAGTTTGTGTTATGTGCAGTGTATTAGCAAAGGTAAAATTCATGTTATTAACTCCATCGATTAAATATTTTTATAAATACAGTTGAACTCGGTTATAGCGAGTTCGAAGGGAGCAGCTAAATTTGCTCATTATATAACTGTTACTCGATATCTATTCGTTATTACAAAAAAACCCTATAAATTTAAAAGCAAGTCAAATACATATGAAAAATAAAAAATCTATAATTGTATGAACGGAACATTTTGAAGTAAATTACTACATTCAATCATCTTATTTATTAACAACATTCAAAATGTAAAAAGTTTAAAACTTACTACGCACACAAAGTAAACATGTTTTTTTTTTATAAGAATTCACAAACCTGAAAGGTATCGTAAACAATAAGGAACCTCGTCGGCAGACGCTGCTTTCGATTTTATGACTTCTCAAGAATTAGGGTCTTTAGACCGTGTAGTGTATTTTGTTCACTTGTTAACAATATTTGTGTACGTTATATCAGTGAAGCGAGCTCACTATAACAGTGAAGAGGCCTGAATCAAAATAATATTATATAAGTATTTCCTCACTATAGCCGTGATCTCACTATAGCCGTGCTCGATATAACCGAGTTCGACTAGTTTCAATGGTGTGTAGTGGCAAACGGACATAGCTTATCTTATGTTAATTACTCCCCGTTTGTTACAGATTATAATACGTAATCGGAAAAGGACATCTGATTGATGTACTGAAGTGAATAATACATGTCTAACAGTAAAACCTGTCAAAATTGGCGAAATGCGTCTTCTAACGTCCGCTAAAACATTAAATATCTCAAGAAATACATCTCCTAACCAGTAACATCGATACCAATACACCTTTACCTAATATATGATAAATAAATCATCTTCTGAGAACTGAGCATCGCAATGTTCAGAAAGTGATCAAATGATGAACACCAGAAGTAGAACAACTGACACATCGTTAATGGCTCCAAGTACATTCGAGCAAATTACTACTTAGACTCTTAGTTTTTCTCTTTGTTTTGATGTGTTTGTACAAATATTTTTTAAAGAAGTACATCTATTGACTAAACCGTATATTTTTTTAATCGTCCTAGAGAATAATTAATATTTTTACAATTTTTTTCGTACCTTTTCTCGTTTTATGTTAAGGGTCTCCATTTGCCCTACTCCCCAAAACGTAAAATTATTAATTTGATTAATTAATACACTTAGAAAACACACTTAAATTATCTTAAATATATTAATTAGAAAGATAATGCACCTTCCCCGGTTTGGAAAGAGATCCAGGTTCGAATCCCGGTGGCGCAACAACAATAGTTTTCGATAAAATTTATTTTATATGTATATCTTTCTAATGAATATATTTAATTCATATTTAAAATATCACCGATCGTCTGTTCTGAATAATTACAATTTCACAATAAGAATGTGTTCTCCTAATAATAAAGTTGTATCAATGTGTCCAAAATTTAATAAAAATGAATTGACAATTCTGGCGTCTGCTAACAGATTACAATCATTTAATGATATATTTAATTCATATTTAAAATATCACAGATCGTCTGTTCTGAATAATTACAACTTCACAATAAGAATGTGTTCTCCTAATAATAAAGTTGGATCAATGTGTCCAAAATTTAATAAAAATGAATTGACAATTCTGGCGTCTGCTAACAGATTACTCAAAGGTATTTGAGATTCCATAAAATAAGGTAGATGGCTCTTTCAAATAATGGAACGAGTAAACGTATTAATATCAAAAAGGTAATATACACGTTCGAAAATTTGTCGCTAAAAAATATCGTCGCTGTAGCATAGTTGGATAATGCATCTTCCCCGGTTTGGAAAGAGATCCAGGTTCGAATCCCGGTGGCGCAACAACAATGTTTTTAAATAAAATTGATTTTATATGTATATCTTTCTAATTAATATATTTAATTAATATTTAGAATATCACAGACCGTCATGAAGTAATTGTTATGCTATAAGACAAAACATTAGTACAGTATAATATACGAGTATGTAAATACAAGCCCCTAGGTTGGATTTCATACCCACTGGCGACGAGTGCGAAGTATTATTGACGATGCGATAAGAGACTGCCAACGATTTTGTCTACAATCAGCCAGATTATGGAGGGCACCATCGGCACATTTGCCATAGAAAACACCACTATTATTGTTTTCCATGGCAAAGCAAGATGTTTTTGAAGCAAACATTGCTAGACACGCTGTAACTGCTGAATTATAAATCTGCGGTAATCGTTTCATTACGATTTAACAGCTCCAAATGAATAGTACCGTGCCGTTCCCACAATTCACACCGGATTATTGTTCTGCCGTGAAGGTCAGCTTTTGGGTCCAGCTGTGTATGTGTATATTATCCTTGTCAACTCCACTGCCCTTTCGTGGAACATTATTTTATGTGATCCATTTTTCCCACCACCAGTAATGATTTTATCAATCCCCCCATTTCAAAAACAGAAAATATTATTTTAATGCGATGTGTGCGCCGCCTGTGATATGACTAAGGGACACTTGTTTACTCCAAACAGTCAACAAATTGTAAGGTAGATGTGTCATTTGGATCGCTGACCATATTATAACCTGTTCCCGCGAACGGAAGTTATTTATGAGACGATTTATTATATCATACATAGGAAAATTCGAAAATTCCACAGAGATCGATACGTCTGGAAATAAATTGTCCCGCCCTAAAAATTACACAATGAAACGGTTCGTCTTTTGAGTGCTCCTCACTTTATAATCAAAAGCTCTTGGTATTTCAACCGCCACTGCTTCCAGGCTGCAGTCAAATGTTTACGATTTGTTGTTTTAAACTGTCGGTAGCCCGTGAGCACGTAATCATTTATTTTACATGAGTCCTCTATTCGCGTGATAAGGGGCTGGGCTGTTTCTATTTCAGCCGCTCGGCTCAGATTGCGCAGCGAGCTCTCTTAACTTACCCAGTTCACACACAGTCCGGCGGCCGCGACTTTTTATACCTTATGTATTGTGTTACACCTGAATAGGTAACGGCGCGCATTGCTCAATGGAGCACGCGTCTAGCTCGGCTGCCGGCCGCCCGCCGCCCGCCGCCGTCGCCGCCGTACAAGGCGTCACGCGGGAGTCGTTCTTCAACTAGTTTTTTTCTCCGCCGATGTTTTCGTTATTCTCGCTTAGTTTTGCCGTCAGCACCTGACGCGAAGACTCCGCGTGCTGAACAGCCTTTTTGGTGCATTCTTATTTCTCGTGTCATCTTGTACCGCTTGATGGTAGTTGACCCAGGTGGGGGTGGTCCGCGCGAACCGCACGCTTCTTCGGAGCATTGCGGTATCTGTTCAATGTTGTTCAAAAGGCTCGTTTTCATCCCGTGCCGATCGACGCTCGATATGCACCTTTCCATAAAGCGTCTCCACTTTCCTTCGATGTGGCGCCCTAGATCGCTCCAGCCGTGCAGTGCGGGGCGGGCGTCGCTGCCGCTGCCGCTGCCGACCTTCTCCCTTTTCCCCCTCACCCCGCTTCATCGGAGATGCAAATCTCTTTATTACATCTGACAGTTTGCGCGCGAATTCATCCCGCCAATAAGTACTGTTGGACAACACACGCGTTAAAAATGGGAAAATGAATGATGTTAAAAATGTTTCATTCAGCGATGAACTTCTTTTTACGTGCGGGGTACATTTTTCTAGCCCACTAGCGTCGTGCGTAAACTATTCCACGGCCTGCGATGGCCCGCCCGCCGCGCCCCGCCGCCCGCCGCCCGCCGCCCGCCGCCCCGCGCCCCGCGCCCCGCGCGGCGTGGGGCGGGATGCGTGTGACGCGGGAAGGTCGTTGCGCCCCGTGAACCCGACCGCCCTAGCGCCCGCGCCCTCCGCGGCGCACCGAAGGGCCGTCGTTATGTAATGTTTTCTGTAATGCGATCGATCGGCCGCCGTCAGCAGTAGCAGTAGCAGTAGCGGTAGCAGCGAGCCCGGCGCGGGAGATAGCACCGTTGTTCCGCGATATTGTAATATTATTACACACGCCAGCGCCAGCGGTGCGGCTACAGTTTCCCGCGCATTCCGCGCGCACCCCCTCCACCGAGTGCCATACTTCGTGTAGGTACCCGCCTCACCTACTCGCCTTGCGCAATGTGCGCGATGGCTCGTCGCGCGGAGCCGTTTTCTTGTGTGATTGGAGCGTAGCGTAGCACACCACGAATCCGCCGAGTAATTGGAAAATATTAAATATTTTTCAATTAATGCGCTGCAACCGCGTTAGATTTTTGTGGCGCTGATTTTCAGCGAAGTCGAATAAAGAAACTCGAGGAAAGCGGCCGACGCTCAATGTTTCATTTTTCATTATCGTTTAATTATTTATTATTTTTGGTAAAAACGTTGATTATTGAAATGAAAAATAATTTTAAAAATTTCATCGTCACTACTGGACCGCACTGGACTCGCGGCCTCATCGAGAGTCTTATGTTGCAACAAATTAAAGTTTTGCTGTGTCCGGTTGACCGAGAAATAAATTGTTACACACGCATAGATGCACGTATTATGGCGTAGAATAAGGTCTATGTTTTAAATAACGCCATTCTACGTCACGACACTTTCACGCGATCGTTTGATTATATCCAGCGTTTATTTGTATAGAAAGGGAATCATAAAACGGGCACATTACAGATCACTATCCATCACTATTTTTGTCATTTCTCGTCGTCAAGGCAATAAAATGATGAGACGAATTGTATCAGTGTACAGCAGCCTATTTCCACGCTGCAGCGGTGTGCAGTAGTAGAATACTTATCAATGTTTATTTTTGTCCGAAATATTTCAATACTGATTACTATTTATCATTAACCGTAATAAGAAACATTATTAATTTCATCAGTATAGTGATGTTCAGTCATTTGCTGGTTGTGTTTATTGTGGCCAAAAGCAACAGCATAACAATAAACATAACAACAGCAATAACAATATAAGTAGGTATATAGGTACGTATAATGTAAAAGAGATGTGTATTTCAATTGAAATATTAGAATGGGGGGCAAGGCCGTGAAACGGACACATTGCTGATCGCAGTTTCACCTCTATTGAGAACTGTGAATAACTGCGTCATATCTTCATACGAGTTATAAAATATTATAATTCATATTCCCCGATGTACTGGCAATTCAGGAAGTTTCTCGAACACTCCACGAGTGCTTTAAATGCAAAACATATTTACCGAATGCGACCTTTCATCGCCGTGCTTGGCCCACATAGCCCAGGTATTCCTAGCTCCCTGAAAACTGTTCATTTCGATGCCAATTTAACTTCGATGATTTTTTTCTGCGCTGGAATTATTTTTCATTTTTTAGTGTGTGTACGTATATTATTAACGTTTGAATAAAGAATTGCACAATTATTCTGCCCAACCGATAAATGGTTGATCGAATAACCCAGTTTCGATAGAAAGTGGATATTGTTCTGATAATTACAAAAATAATTTTTAACAAGCGTAAGCGGTAATTATTGTTTCTGCTATAATTAAAAACGTTTAATAAAGCGCATAGCGAGACTACATTGGTCAGCAACAAAATCCTCCCGTTGAAAAAAAAAGACATTATTTTATGTACTTTAGCGTGCTGAATACGATTCTAGAGTCCAAAATCTTCCGGCATACACAATTTTTACGATAAAATGTTTTGTGAAAGATAATAATTTTTGAGTATAATCTTTTAGATATTAAATTTAAATTGTTTTATTTCTATACACTTGTTTCACTTTATTGTGACACCGAATTCAAATTTCTTCATTAGTTTCAATATAATCACTCCTCCCGTGTCACCAGCGCGCCTGGCATGTTCACGTCAATTGTTAATAGTGGAACCTTCAAAAATGAGTAAATGTATCGTTTTATAGAAGTATGGAATTAGGAATTTTATATTTCTTAGAATGACTTAATGTCCCGCAAGATCTAGCACTCTTTATTAACTCATTGAAGTCCAGTTTAGTTGGTCATGCAATGTATATGAAATAAACATTTGAGGAAGAAAAAAAAACACATGTTGCTGGATAAAATAAGATACAACGGGCCAAGTGACGTGCTGACCTGAAAGTTGTAGTAATGCTCACGTGTCTTCAGAGAGGGTATACTAAATTATGCCGCTTCCTATGTGAATGATGCAGCCGAGCAAAGAGCAGCAAAAATGATTACCTTTGGTATAAAATCCCTTTTCTTTCCTAAACGGATGGGTGATAAGGGAATTCTGCGGTCTGTTTCAAAATCAGCACCCTTGAATTTGTCAAGTTAATTAGAGATATACATACCTTCATCTTAGTAAATAAATTTATCAGGTGTAGATTTGTTGTTTTAGTTTGGTTTATTATATTTTAAGCACATCCTTTAACCTTTCAATTGCCATGAGCGCGTTATAACACGTACTTTTAGACCTTATAAACTTGCAGGGATTTAAGTCATATTTTTAAATCATTTTGCCATCTGTGGACGACAGGTTCCCAGCTTTTGATAGATAAGTCAAGACACTTAAAGCCTAGTCTTACCCTATGTGGTGTCTTCCATTTTAAATAGAGTTGACAGTTAAGTGGTTAATAATAACGATGTTCGGTATATTCCTCGGTGTGCTGCCGGCGCATTTGAATGCTGCACTTTTTATCGGACCGGATAGTGGCTGAATGTTCTGGCATATTAAGAATCCGCCCGTTGCATTCCTCGTTCCGAGACGTGTAAAAGACAAAGTGCATCTTCCAATTATTAAAAAGTTCATCATTTCCTCATTGTCATTATAATCGTCCTTAGTTATTATTTTAAAATTAGGGTGTAATAGATTTTTTATTGAATATCAGGTAACGTTTAAAAAAATACAAAATTACATATTTTTTAACAGTATAATATTCAGTACCGTTCATAATTATTGTACGCCTTAATTTTCAGCAAACTTGTTACACAGCGCTTTATGGCTCCGAGCCCTTCATTTCTGGTTTATATTGTATGTTGTAATCCATTCATAGATACAACGACGCGTCACAGCCTAGACAGCTTTCACCGCGCGAGAGATGTACCGTGTATCGTGTATCGAGTGCCGAGTGCGCGCCCACGTGCAAGAGGTCGTACAGTGTACGGGTGGGGGGGATCACGGAACACATTATTGTCGCATCGCCACGGCCGGGAGGCTGCGGCTGATTGGAAAAGTCGCGAATCGGGGTGTCCTGCGGCGCAACAGGTGGGCGGGGGGAGGGGGGCGCCTGCGTGCTGCCCGCCCACGCGCTACACTCACACCAATCGATACCGCCGACACACACTCTCGCCGATACTTCTCGCCCTTCTCGCCCTTCGCTCCCTCCTTGACCGTTTGCCCGGTATCGTAAGATGTTTTCTGCACACACCTACTTCGACCTTTTTAAAATGATAAACTCTGCGATCCGCATGATCGCGAAACATTTGGAAAGCAGATCACTTCGGCGATGTTTTCGATCTTTTGTCTCGGCCCCCTTTTCATACAAAGCCGAATAATAAAATCGATTTGGTTTTCCTCGCGATTTCCTTCAAAAATCGCCTTTCTGCTAGTGGTAAGCCAAACCGTTATTTTAACTCCTTCCAAAAATATCAATTTTCCTCTTCAGGATATCGTTAACTAATCAAAAACAAATGTTACATTGTTTCTTTAACATAATCTATTTTTAAAAACAATAATTATTTAAAAAGTAATTTTAGTACCCAACTTAAATTGTAATTAATAGAATAGAATAATTTTTAGGAAAAAAAATTAAAATGACACTTATGGTTAAATTTTGTTGGTTGTTTGTAATATTTTGGTTGGTATGTTTTACACGCTTCATTTATTTCCAATGATTCCAAATTATTCAATTTAAGACCAACATTGTTTACATGTAAAATAGACAATCCCAAATTTCTATTAAAAGTATGATCATTTTCTAACAGATGATTAGAAAAATTCAGAAAAACAATTATTATTCAAACATCTCAAATGCTCCTTAACTTTATCTTAATCTTATGTTCGATTCTGTTAAAGAAACAATATAACACATGTTTTTGATTAGTTAATGACATCCAGAAGAAGAAAATGATATTTTTCGAAAGCGGTAGATGTATTTAATTCGTTAAGTGTTTAACTCATCACTAGTTTCTGTCGTTCCAATGTACACTGATATTTATTTTGCGGAACAGAGGTCTACAAAATATTAATGTGTTGGGGCGATCATTTCTATAATGCTTTAATGTCATTGTCATTCGGATCGGTTTTTCAACATGATGTGCACGTCTGCGGCGGTCTTTTCGTTACGGTAACATTCAGATATTATATCAACTTTGCAGTATAACTGAATATGTCAGTTCAATTTCTGCTTACAGAAGAGGTAGGTACTACACATTTTTAATTTACTGGAAGAGTTTTCCATGATAATAAACAATATAACTACACTTATATTTTTAAATATAATGTATGGACAGAATTGCAAATAGCATGATGCGGTTCATAAACAATGACATGATATCAATTGTTTTAAGATTAGTGAATTATTTATTGTGTATAGATTTCTTTTAAGATATGCGGAGCGATTCGTTTGACACGTGAATTTGTATTTTATTTTACTATTATTTAATACAATATATTGTTCTCATTAGAATCCAGAGAGTGAGGCAAAAGTATTATTTAAAGACAAAAAGAGTAGTTCTGCGAAAATTAATATAGATCTTGTCTGCTATATTTTACATTGTTCATAATATTGTTTTAAAAAAATATGTTAACCGAATTCTTCTGATCATGATAACTTATGTAAAGGTTGTTTTTATTATAGGTATAGAACTTTAAAATGAAATAAAACACATAATAATCGTGGTAATGTCCATGGTATTGGTTTTATTGAAAAGATAATTTTATGCCATTAGTGTTTGAATATGATCTGGAAGTGCAATTTTCGACCACTTTTTGGAACGGCTGGGGCCGTATATCGGCAATAACGCGACGAATGGTGGTTTCCAAGTCGTCTATCGTAGCTGGTTTATCGGCGTAGACTAGCGATTTCACATATCCCCACAGAAAATAATCAAAAGGTGTTAAATCTCACGATCTTGAAGGCCATTTCACAGGTCCATTACGCGGAATTAGGCGCTCATCGAATGTTTTCTTCACTAAATTGATTGCGGCGCCCGCTTTGTGGCACGTTGCGCCGTCTTGTTCAACCACAGCTCTTCTACATTAATTCCATTCAATTGGGGAACGAAAAAGTCAGTAATCATGGATCTATAGCGCTCTCCATTGACTGTAACGTTCTGGCTGGCATCATTTTTGAAGAAACAACAGCTCCTCCGGTGCACACTGTACGATGTCTCTGCGGATGCGTATTATCAATAAGAGTAGGCGTGGTACGAAAACGGTCCATGGTTATTCGAATTACTTGCTCGGATGGACGATTATGTCGACCGTAAAATGGACATAGCGCACGGTAAGTTTCGCGAACTGAACCACGATTTTCGAAATAAATTTGCAAGCGTTGTTCTGGCGTAAGTCTATTCTTGGTGAAATGTCAAACCAAACCGAACATAAATCAGCTGTCAAATTGGCTATCACCGGAAAAAGTGTTACCAATTCGAAATACGAACCTTTAAAAAAAACATCCTTTTTAATTATATCATATTAGTGATTCGATTGTATGACGATTGGTAACTGTGATTAGGACGGTTAGAGACACTGCTTCCAGTGCGCTGGTGAATGATCAGTCACAGTTTATCTCTTACTATTTTATACTCAACAGCGCGAGTAACATTTATTACGGTAGGGTGTTCGTACATGTGCACAAATCAAGTTTTGTCCTCGAGACCTAGAGTTTTCACTATAAAGGTCTGTGAACATCAGTTACTAGGTCTGTGCTGTCGTTTACGCGAGATTCAAGAGCAAAATTGGATTTGTGGACGCACACTTTAGAGTGAGTTAAAAATAGAATACCTACATAGTAAGAATCATACGGAATAACTAAACAAAATCAGGTATAATTTAAAAATTACACAGACTATGCCTATATTTTTATAATCAAATTTGATGATATAATTAGTGTTTTTTAATGAATATTATGTGCAGTATAGAGATTTTCCATCCATTTGGACTGAAAGGTAAACAAATTTATCTGTACCGCAGTGATATTGCTAATCGGTAATGGACACCGCAGATAGTGTTTTTATTATTTGATTTGCATTCTCTTCTTATTTATTAAATAGTGGCTTATCAGCATCATGTTTTTGTTAATAAATACTTAAAAAAATTACATTCCCCGCAGCACTGCGCGCGTCCGGCAGCACATCCGTCCTGTCCAAATTTGTTTTGTATGGTTTTTCTCAATTTCCCGCCATATTTTCTTGACAGCGCAGTTTTGGCGGGGGGAAGGGGTATTGCGTCGCGTGTCAGTCCGTCCCGCGTGCACTCCCCGCGGCTGCAAGGCGAGCTTCTCCCTCTCCGGTCACTCTGGTGACTGGTGGCCGGGGTTTAGTCAAGCGTGATGAATCTGCTAGCTGGCGTTAGGACTTAAGTCCATTTTACTCAAAGCCACCAAATCTAGAAGGTTTTTGTGAAACGTAATTAAAAAGATAAAATAGATGTTTCGCGTATACTACTTAGCAAACACTTGTAGATTTATGTATAGGTTATCATAGCTTAATCAGCAATAGAAAGTTCCGACTTCGAGTAACGGTGATGATGTAGTTTTCGTTATATAGATCGATAGACAAGAAGAGCTACAAAGGTGGATAAGTTGTTTTACACACAGTTAAGGATTGGACACGTTTTGCAAATGCTAGAAAACGATTACGTATGTATCTTCTCGGCACCTCCGGAAGGAATGCGGCGGCTCGCCCCAGATAAAGTTGGGATAAACAACAACAAACACTGGCTCTTGATTCGTTAACAAGTACCGAAGCAGCGCAAGACAAGAGAATATGGTAACGCCTTGTCGATACTTTGGGTTCGCGAGTCTCCTGTGATAATGATGATGACATCTAAATATGGCGAATCTGATCCTGCACAAACAAGCCGACTATGCTGGAACAAACTTGTTATCATTAAATTTGTTTTAGATACAGAAATAAGAGTTTAAATCAATAAAATGTGCGGTGTAAGTGTTCATCTTCGATGATTTTTTTTTTTTTTGTCTGATTGTTCGTATATTTGGCACCACACGCTCCACATTTCTGATGATAGAATTTCCTCGGCCGGCAAGGCAAGGAGCGGTGACAGAACAATACTGAAAGCAGGTGGCTTCTAAGCGAGGCTGCCATCTCGACCTGACTCGAAAATGTTGTTAGCCTTGAGACGTTCGCACATGCCTCGCAAACGTACTCCGTGAGACTCGAATTGGAATATATATATTTTACCATTGCTCTATTTCGGCGTGGTCAATTCATTACGTAAACATTTATTCATCACTTCATTAACACATTAAATGAAACCATTTCGCTAATCCTTCAGGTAAGCGGTGAATGGACCAAAACGTAATTTCATCGCGGTACCAACATTTCGGTATTTCCGAAATTACTGTGGCCCGGGTCAACCTTTTCATTCGAGTACGGTGCATGCCGTTACCACCTGCTGGATAAATGCTTTCAATATTATTTTCATGTTTCGTTTATATAAATGCGGGAATGGATAGATGACAAAACACGTTAATTAATATTACCAAAAACATAAATGATAAATTAATCGGACCAATGAAAATGACAGCTATCTAAGGAATATATTAAAACGTACAGAGGAAGACTGAGACAGAAATATACGCATCAAATTATGACTGACTAAGTTATTATTGGGATTATCAATTGCGACAAATGGGCACAATAAGTTTGATATACTTGAATTAAAGAAGTACAAGTTTTTGAACTTATGTTACACTTTTCAAATTGATACATCTATCGTTCCATTATTTGAAAGCAATCTACTTTATTTTTACGGAATCTCAAATACCTTTGAATAATCCGATAATTTGTCGTCAATGCACGATGTGTGCTATAGCATAATCGGTTAATGCACGTTCCTCGGAATGGAAAAGATCCAGATTCGAATCCCGGTGGCAACAACCATATTTTTCGATAAAATTGATTTTATATGTATATCTTCCTAATTAATACATTTAATTTGCATTTAAAGAGTTAAGTAAGAAATATAAAGTTAGAGACAAAAATTGAATAGTATAATAATTTGTGTAAATATTTTTTTATCAACCAATATTTGAAAGTAAACGCGAGTACTTGCATATTGTGTTAAAAATTATTCTATCAAGCATAGTTGAAATCTTCCCTTGTATTGATTTGTACTGCATAAACTTGATGTATTTGTGAAACTTATTTGTTGGCATCGATACGTTTTTATACTAAATTATGAAATGGTTTATTTTCAAAACTATATATTTAAAATATTCGATAAAATAATAAAAAAAAATTTACATAATTCTATGTCGATGAGAAACGAAAGTAGTGCATTATCAAACGAGTGTTGAAATGTTTAAAATATTTTATTATATTGAGAATTGTTATTCCGATACATTGGAATAGTACTTTAACTTTATAGGAAAATATGTTACAAATAATTAAGCTAGAAATTATACAATTGATACCATAGTTGGTGTGTTGTCGCCAGTTAATTAATTATTATTACATTATAATATGGGCACATTAAAGATAACTAAATGTTAAATAAATTATTTTCATTGCAGCCACTTTGTAATTTCCTTTTGAATCGTCTATTGTATTGAATTTACAAAACAAATGTATTATTCAAATCTACCAAGTTGAACTTCTTACCATTTATCATTATTATCCTTTGAAATATAATTAATGGTTTATATATATTTCTCCCTAAACTATCGTTCCGTATTTGTCAATCGCTGGTAAAATGCAATCTATTTTTGTTCATACGTAATATAATTCTTTAATTAAATTAATCTACTAGAAAGATACACAGAAAAAATTTATTTCGATTTCAAATCTATACAAAAATGTGTTTTCATTAAAATATAATACTTTATTTATTGCATCGCATCGAGTATTCCTTCCTACCCCTATGATAGAGGTCAGTATCGAGGTAGGCATTGTTTTGCAGAAAATAAACATTAACTTATTATCAAAAAATTGTATTATTGTCATTTATTATGTCGTTTTCTAACCATAACAGTTTATACAAAAGTATATTTATTATTTGACTGAAACTTTTAACTCCAGATGTGGTGCAGTCATTTTGATTGGAATACAAGTTTCCGGGTACCGTGTATAGCGTACACATGAAATTACGTCTATACCTGACGTGACCCGGATCCGGAGACGCGTGTGCGGTGTCAATGGTGGCACGACCGGAGTGGATGGTTGTGAATCACCCGGCGTAGGGAGGGCCCGGCGAGCATAGGGACAGGGCCGCCACGAACGTTCACCACTATTGCGATGGCAATAAAGTTCGTCCGTCGACAAACACTGTGTCTCACCTCTCTGATTCTGCCGTGGTGTGAGGTCTCACGGAATGTAATTACCGTTTAGCAGGGTGAATCTTTCGCTTTGTCATTTAGTACGGGCGATCCTCGTTTCGCATTTATAGTAAGCTTGTCATCGTCCTATATCTTGAGCGCAAAGTGACACTTTTATCAAATTATTCAACAAATTCAAAATATTCTGGACATACATCGTTGAATAATATTTTTGATCAGTTGTTTGAAATATCTTCATTTACTTAAATTTTCACCTAGTCCGTGGAAAGATAATATTTTTTCATACAAATTTTGCTTTTTTAGTATTCATTAGTACATGTAAGTATAATCTGTTAACTCATTTTACTACAAATGTCGCACTACATATTTTTGAATAAACAAAAACAAAATAAACAATTCTCGCTTGCAATGTGATCTACGTATTGCGAGAGGCCTTCGGGTGGTTTCCGGCAAAAAATTAGTCGAATTATAATGACTACAAGTGATACGAACGTATCTATATATCGGTAAACACGCTATGCTCATAATAGCCGTTATGTACAGCTTTGGCAATGAGTACCTTTTTTGGATTTAATTACAATATTTACAAACCAGTAACCGATTTTTTTTTTTGCATTCTACGTAAGACATATTTTACTATACCTTCCATATTGCGAACTTAAGGCCGTGAAACTATATCAATTATATTATACTATGATTCTTCTGTTTTCCAAATAGATCGCGGGTGCTCAATAATACTATTACGGCTCAAGCGGGCCAGACGGAAAATTCATACAAATAGCCTTCAGTGAACCGAGCTCGTCCGCGACGTGTGCGTGTGTCGTTGGATTTTGTTTTGTCGAAATATAAACAAAATCGTCGGTCGTGTTTCCGACGATTTTGGCACATGAACTGTCCAGCAATGCATCCAACACAGAAATACAGCTGTTACTATTCATCTTGCCATCCCTTCACACGAGTCTCCTCGACACCTTGTACCGCAAACTGTAACATTTCCGCCGCCATGCGCAATACTAAATACTCCAGTCCGAACGTAGGTACCAGTTGGAGTTCAGAAAATTGGTTTAAATCCTTCTGTTAAGTTTCATTTAAGGTTATTCCGCACTTTTGCCTTTACATGTGTAACTTACAAAAAAATAAAATATTTTTGGAACTTTTATTACTTACGTCAATTTTTGGGCGGATCCTCGCTCCAATCTTTATAGTAATTGGCGCATTCTAATCTATTTGTTTCGAATCCCGCGACTTTTTCGGGCTTTGCAGGCTTTCAAATCAGTTTCTAACCAGATATAAATTCGAAAATTAAAACTTTTTTTCAGGATATTTCTACGGTTTTTTTTTTTTACGTGGGTTTTCTATTATTTTTTTAATGAGTTAACCGTTTGTAGGAAACCCCGGGAATTCCCTTTTTAATGAGAATCAATTAGTTGAAAAACAAAGCTATACAAATTTCTTCGTATTACCTGCCCTAATTTCTGAGAAACTTGAAGGGCGCTTCATACTTTCGGCCAAGGTTATACGTGTTATTTATAGGGTGCTGCCATCGAATAGGTCATGCGATTATAGGGGACCAGAGTTCCATATAAAGGGTGAAGGGTGAAGAGTGCTAGTCTCCTTGTAGTACTGATCTGATATGTTAGTGGTACGGTGGGGGATGGCCCCGCCCTCTCGAGACTGGATGCCCATAGAAGCGTAGTATCTATCAAATTTCACTTCCTTTAAATTAATATACTTATAATATATCAAAATTATTAAAATTGTTTTTTTTTTAATGTGATACTTATATATATTTCGTCCATAACTGTTTAAATACTCGAAATATTTTTGCTTCGTCTCAAAACGAATTATTAACGTTTTTATTTTTTATACAGGCGGTATTTTTTGTTCAGAAATTATTAAGAGTTTTTTTTTCTATTTTTCTAAATAAGGTACTACATATATGGTTTTCAAAATGTTTTAGAATAACGTACTGTTAAGTGAATCATTGTGATCAGATCACGTCGTGTAGAATGTAAACCTTTTATAATATCATTTAAGATATTCGATTCATAAACATTGTACAACATGGTAGCGTTTTCCAGTATGTATATATATATATACATGTACCATTGATCTGTATATGAGCTAACTCACGGACTCCGTGTATACATACATATAATTGTTTTCCTGAAAGATATCTGTAGGAACAAAAAAAAAAATGCCATTAAGAATTTAATGTTGAAAGGGTTGTGTTTGGCGTTTGATGTTTAATTTTTAGAGAGAAAAAAATTAAGAAGTCTGGTAAAAAATTTAATTTTAATTTCCATAGTTCCGTGATCTTAAATTCAAAGTCAGTATATCATATATGAATTAAATATACATAGTAGTTTATTACGACTAAATGATCTGCGCCTACTTTTATTCGTATTTGCAATATGTAGAACGCTCGCGTTAGTGGTTTGTCTTCCGCAGGCGCTTTGCCGATTTCTGTATGGTGCATGCAAGTAATTAAAAAACATACATCTAATTTTATAACATATATATAGAACAGGGCAGCGGGACCTCTCAAGTCTGTTTCGCTATTGCCGAGGATCGTGACATGCTGATGTCCTTGACATTCCTCATATCTATCATATCTTCCTCTACAACCCGCACTTCGAAGAGCCGTTGTATCAAGGATAGCCAATCGCATTGTTTTGGTCGGTCTATCGAAATGGAGATCGCAGTCTCCGCCTTTCCGATAATATAAGAATGATGTTGTATTGTGATACTTAACGTGTAGGTAGGAAAATGTTTTTTTTTTTACCATATGACATTCATATTTCATTAATGGTTCTTTTTTTAAATGTAGCGAGGTTTATTTCTGATTTCAGGAGTGGTTTTATACAAGCTTTAAAGATTACCCAAAAATTATTACTATTTGATGAGTAAACAATGTTTCCATTTATTGTTGCAACAGCAGTGCCGAACAGAAATATCAAAAATGCATTTCTCATATTTAAAAGAACAGTGTTCTCTTCGGTGCAATGCTCGCCGTACGTCTCAGTCCTGGACACTATCCAGAAGTAGTGTGTAGGTGTTTGCATTCGCCTTGCTCATTATTTGGTGGATATATTTTTGTCTCCTAGTATGTTACTCTCAGAATGCACAAGAAATGCCACCGACCGAAATAGGTGACGACAGATCATCCATACCGTCGTCCGGCAGACCTCTTTACTTGTATTTCTTTCAGTCCACCATATTCTTTCCACCGTTCTCTAACACCACAGCTTTCTCTCTCTTTTTGGTTAATGGTTCAGGGTTCACTTCCTATAGTGCTACGTTTCGAATGTAAGTTTTAATGTTTTTTTTTTTCTACTTTCTGTCGTCAAAATGTCACATATATATATATATTGTAGCCACTTAGGACAAATGTGTTCGATGATGGGGATAATATAATATATCAGGATATATGTAATTTAATAATACAAATTAAATTGATCGCTTATAAAATATACTGAATATAAGTTCCAAATTTGTCATGATAGAAAATGGTCTAGGTTCGAATCCCGGTAGCAGTCAAATATTTTTTCGATAAATAGATTTTTTCTGTTTATCTTCCTAATTTAATTTGTATTTTACCACAGAACTATGTTTTGAAGTTACAACATCATAATAAAAATGTGTTTTCATTAAAAAATATCAGGATAGACATCATTTCGCCAGTGAATGCTACAATTAATATTTCTTTCGTGTTCTACATTTTATTACACCGCACCATATAATGCAATGCCACTGGGGCGCGGTCCATTTACTGTCGCAGTCATCTCCCCCCGTTGGTATGCTCGCTGCTCACACCAGCCACCAGCTCACCCTCGCCACTCGCCACTCGCCAGTGTCAAGGTGTCAGGGAAGTGGGAAGTGCCGAGTGCTGAGTGCTGAGCCACTCGGCACTGGATCATATTTAATATTAGAGGAGACATATCGCGATGTTGTTGGCCAACTTAATTGATACACGTAATACATAATTCGCGTCTCCATTTGATGTAATGCGCACTTGTTGAGGAATTATAAAGCTTGACAATGTGTATTAATATAACAATATTTATAATTTTAATAAAATCCACGACTAATATGAATGATGACGTTTAATTAACCATTTAAATATTTCCATGAATGTACTCCTATTATTGTATATGTGTGTGTATATAAATCTGTTTAGATGAGTGTCGATCAACGATGGCCCACATTCAAAATTATTGTGACAGGTCGGAAGTCTGCTTTTGTTTAAAATTATTTATTTTATATATTATAAAATAAATGATGCGTATACGGAGTATTATCAATATTATTACTATTTTTTAACTATGTTTAAGAGCTCGCGCTTTGAAAATAGGACTTACTCGGTGTTCTCCTGGGCCAGGGCTCGAGCCCCCAACATCTAGAGCAGTAATCGAGTGTTACTATAAGATCAACGGACATGTCAACATAGTCATCGTTGAAACATCGGACGCGAAGGAACGTAAGGCATAGAATTAAATATAATACATGAATAAATAAGTTTTCTGAATTTTAAATCCACAGTTATATATTTTCCATTTATTATTGGAATTATTATATTTTCAGTTTTTTCTCCTTATTCTTACGGTGGTCGGGCGACGCCAAACTCATTCGTGAACTGTTACGTCACAATCTTGTTACATTTTCTATATTACATAAAGTAAAAATAAAAATAATGTTACATGACATTCTACGGTATTTCAAATTATCCGTGCTGAAATAGTTTCACTGGGTTTTTTTTAGATAATTTTACGATAACTTTTACAGAACAAATATCGGTCACTTTTCTCCTCTACCACATATAGTGAGACAATGTATGTATACAGTAAAAATTAATGAAACTTAGTATATACTACAAATTTCATATTAATTTTCCTGAAAGGACGCCTCAATGATTTGAATCTGTTAGATTATTTCATGAATACGACATTTTTTGTTTACGAATGACATGTTGTTTCATGTCTCATTTTAAGAAATAATATTTTTATTTATTTATTTACACTTTATTGGCATACATATTTTGGTTGTAACAGATGTGAATATAATATGATATAATATGATATACATAAGATACAATTATATTGCAATTAAATACTCGTAGTTTATTGTGTGGGATGGAGTAGACTCCACCTCTGATATATGCAGCGCTGTCCTGGCTACTTTGCTAGACTGAAGTCTGTGTTAAAGTAGCCAGTTCTTTTCGTGCTGTTGTGGTGTTATTTAAAATAAAGATTGGACAGAAATAAAAATAGAGATTTAAAAAATGTAGTGGGAGTGTTGTAGAACTAGTGTATTATTAGTGTGGGCACTGTATAATGATTGTTAGAATGTTGGATAGCCATGCTTCTGATTGCTCTCTACCCGATTGGATCATATATTATGTCCATATTTGTGTAATGTAAAATCTTTGATAATATGTCGTTGTTGCTCTCGGAACTGGCATGTAGATGATTGTTGTTTGTCTTGTGTTATTTGGTGCTATAACTTGTGCTGAGCTGTAATTGTAGGCTCATTTATATTATCATTATTTTACATGAAATTATGCAATAGATTTTTCCTTAACTTTGATGTTAATCTCTAACGAGAGTCGCTCTCTCGTATAAATAAGTCCATATAGTTTGGAAAATATCATTATTAACAATAATAATAGTGAGTTTCTTTAAAATATATAAATATAGATTAAAATATACAAGTCTAATTAATTTATAAATTTATTTTATTTGTATTAAATACATTAATACATAATTCAGATATACATCAGTTTACTAACTAGGCATTAAACTGTGATTGGTGTTCGATTGTAGTAATAATGATTGATAACTGATTCAATAGTTACATGTCAAGTTTTAGCGTATCGGTGATTGCTCACCGAATTACGGGTAATCGCAGGCACCATTCATGTTACAATTGAATAACAATCACAGTTTAGCACGTCACTACTGGGCATGCGACTGTTGTTGGATACTGAAAAATTGGATGCAGTATGTGTCCGTTGTCAGTTAAAATATACATTGGCCGCAGCCTAAACCTCAGTGGTGTAACTGCACCAATATGCATCCTACAAATTACTTGTATCGATACTTTTCCCAGCGTTAATATGGATCAATAATTGTTTAAATTCACCACAGTATTATATGAAAATAATTTTTCACGTGTATTACGAAAACATTATCGATGTACACTGCACGGTAATAGTATAATAATATACAGCGCTAACACGTCGGTTAGGGACCGGACCATCACCGTAAAACAAAAATCGTCGTAAACAAGGCCTTTTTTTTTCAATTGCGTGTTGATCTAGCATTTGTTGAATACGCAATAACGTTATGCAATTGAAACTATTGAAAATGAACACTACATTACTTATTTGTGTATTTATTCTTAATACAATGCATACATAAGTGTATCTATATATGCTCTAATGTAAACCAGATCAAAATGTTCCTTTTTACTACAATTTGTTTTGCACATATTTGCTTAGTTTCATTTTGAATCTTTGTAGTTTCTCCTCGTTTCTTATATCTTCTGGCGTTTCATTAAATAACTTCATCTCGCTGTACATCGCCGATTTCTGAGATTTAGCCTTCTTCCTGAATGGCCGTCCCAGTCTGTCTCTTGTAGGATGTTCGTGCTCGTGTTGATTTGCATCAGTTTTTCTTATAAATTCTGCCGATATTTTCTTAGTAAGGATAAAAATAAAGACCATAATATTGAAATATATTTTCTGCTTAAATGTCATCATATTGAGATCTTTAAGGATTGCACTGATCGTATATCTATTTTTCCATTTGCATTTCTTCTTTATTAGCCAAAAATAAAATGCTGCTGCAGTAGTTGATGTGAGGAATAATAATAGAGTTGTATACTATTTTACAAGACTCAGTACTAGTGAATCTTCTGATCTTTTCCAGAAAGGAGATTTTTTTTTTCAATCTTTTTAGTTACGTAGTTTGTATTACTTATATTACGTACTATTGTACATGCATATATTACAAATCTTGGCCTTTATTGCATTTTGCATTGGGGACCTTTTTTTTTTTAGTTACGCTACTGCTAAATCTGCACACGTTCAGATTGAAGAATCGCTTTTGACGATTTGTGCGAGTGTCGGAAGAGGAGTCCTTACTGAGTCGTGTGTTGGTGTTCCAGACCGAGCTATGCGGCATAAAGTGGCGTAAGCTGACGTGGGGCGGCGGGGGCGGCGGCACGGCGGGCGGGCTGTCCCCGCTGGACGACCCGGTGCTGAGCAGCTACGCGCGCTGCCTGGCCGGGGACGTGCTGTGCGTATGGCGGCGCGTGGCGCAGCCGCCGCCCGCGCCCCCGGAGCCCGACGCGCCGGCGCCGCCGCCCGCGCCCCCGCCGCCGCCGCTCTCGCTGGACAGCGCCAAGGAGCTCTGGATCTTCTGGTACGGGGAGGAACCCGACCTCATGGGGCTCGTCTCGCCGGAGCTCATAGACGCCGGTAAGTGTCGATCCAATATAACATGTGCACATTTTAATTATAGATAATACAGTAAATTGTTTAACTATAAGTGGTAAAATATTTGGAGAACAAGTAATCCACGTATAACAATCTTAAAAAACAAGCTGATATTTTTATCTGTCGTAATACAGGTATTTGTCTAGTCCGTCAACCAGTGACTTACACTGTTCTAATTTACATAAATAGATGACTTCTGAAAGTTATAAAATTACTAAACATATTTCAGTTATATTTTGTACTGTGTAAGCTAATTTTCTCAAGTAGAATTGTGTCGTCATTATTTGTATTTATTTCGCGTGTATTATACATCATACATATTATACATTAACCATGTCGTACATTAAACCCTCATATGAGGTCCTAAAAATAACGTCAGTTTAAAAGTGTCGCCGAATCGTTTATAATAACTGCTTAAAGACATGCATGAAAACATAATCTTGCGCCTTATCACACATTCTAAGTGTATTCGGGCAAAAACTCAAAGAAAACTAGCTGTCCCGTTAATGAAAACCTCATTTGCTCAAAGACATGCATGTTTTATAGGACCGCAGATATACAATAAGCTACCACAAGAGATGGCAACGGTATCGTACCCTCAATTATGTGTGCTTATAAAGGAATGGCTTTTCAAAATTAGAAGAAGTCAGCTGGAAGTGTTCCTTAAATTATCAAAGCTACTCATTTTATGTAATTTTTTTCTCGTTACATCCTACCTCGTTACTTATCATGTTTTGTTTGCTTCCTGCTTGTTTCTTTTACTTCTTACATATCTTAAGTCTGTATCAAAAATTTTCTTTATTCAATTTACTTATCTCTACTTGACTCCTTTTGATTTTTTTTTTTTTTACCATTTAATTTAATTTGTTACCCTACTTCCAACTTATATTCTAACTGATGGAACCTTATGGCTACCTACCTCAGAACAGGTACTTTAAATGTACCTAGCGTGGTAGGAAGCGGCCAACAGGCTTGCATATAAATTAAATGAATTATAATATTCGTATTAAGGATTTTTATATTGATGCAGGCTATAAAAATAATGTTATTATAAAAACAAACGCCGATTTATCGGCACTCAAAAAAATGAAATGAAAAATACTTCTCATAGAATTTTTTTTTACTGACTAAATCGCTTCAAGACTCGCTTGATCCCTCTAAATAGTTGTACAATGTGTCGCTAGGTGTAGCACTAATACGGAGGGTTAAATATTTCGAGCCTAATTAGTGTTACATAAAATATGTTTGTTTTAATCGCTCCTCGTATCAGTATGGAACATCTTGGTTAGTCATTTTTGGCCCGAGATTATAAACATGTTTTTAGATTATGTATATTCATTATCGATACCGTATATTATTAATATATAGCTGTGTTTCCTTTTTTCATAATTGTTATTTAAGCTGTGATACGTCACTAATATTTTTGTAATTTTAATTTAAAAAAGTGAAACTGATTAAACAATTGATGAGCGACGTTTTTAACAACACCCCCATCGTCTACAAGCTATAATTAAATTAAACGTATTGTTGTTGCTACCGGGATTCGAATCTGGACTCTTTCAATCCGATAATGGAACAATAGATATATTAATTTGAATAGTGTAACATATAGGTTCGAATATTTGTCGTCAATCCACTTTGTTGGTATAGCATAATCGGACAATGCACGTTACCCGGTTTGGAAGTGATCCAGGTTCGAATCCCGATAGCAATAACAATATTTTTCGATAAAATTGATTTTGTATGTATATCTTTTTAATTAATACATTTAATTAGTATTTAAAATATCACAGACCGTCTGTTCTGAATAATTACAACTTCACAATAGGAATGTGTTCTCCTTAATAATATAATTAAATTAACTGGACTGGGTCAAATAGTCTTTAATATGTTTAGAAAAATCGTTAAATTACAATACTTTCGCGATTATATTAGAATGTAGATATGTTCTAGTTTTAATTTTAAAAATTCTACAATCGTAGCACTATTTTATTCTGTATTTCAAACCGAAGTCAAGTGTGGGCTGTATTCTGGATTGTACGCTAAAATTCATATTACATATATGTATTTAAAATCAATTTGTATCAAAATGTATTAATATGCACTTTTACACAATATTATTTGTTGTACATCCGTGGCTCCCGTTCGTCACGAATGAGTAATGATACTTGTATGAAAATCTGAGCCCTTCGGGGAAACTAATTACGAACACTTTTATCTTAGTTCTAACTCATTCCTTGAAACTTTAGTTTCATATTTGTTGTTCACATAACGAAGATGGAGTCTTCAGTTCTAAATAATTTAATCTTTTCGTTGTTTCTTCCGTTCTTCTTCGTATTATCATTTTATTTTATTTATAACTAGCTGAAGTATCCGGTAAGATACCCAGGCTTTACGCAGAGTGAAGAGGCTTCATTTAAGGGGATGGGGGCAGTTTTTATTTCGAAATCAGATTTAGACAGTAATTTTCCTCTTATTTTGAACGTCAAGTGTGCTAAATTTCATCAAGAAGTACCAACATTTTGATTTTAGGGGTGAGAAAGAGGGATGGGGATGGTTTTTGGAAATCTCATGTAGACAATGACCTCCCTCTTGTTTTGAAGGTCAAGTGTGCAAAATTTCATCATACTCGGAATAAAACTGTAGATTTATATAAAAAACATACCAACAGACACTCTCCTTTATATATATATATATATATATAAATGTCAATTATTATTATTTTAATGATTTAATTTGTGATTTGGGAGCTGACAGGATGCATTTATATGCCTAAATCAACAACAACTACTAATTTATCACATTAATTGAGGAACTTAATTATAAAAATAAAAAAGTTATAATTTTACGAATCATTTCGTTCGTACACTGATTTCATATAGCCTTTTCAATCATTTTCATAAAAAAGTTTAAATTATGTATAATAATTTTTGCTTTGTACGGGATATGTACCGTTACGATTGCCGTCTGTTCGAATACAGTATGCATTTGTTATTTCAATTTTAGCACATGCCCGTGAACTTGCACTTTTAGACAAAGGAGAATTAATAGTTATTAAACAGGTGTAATAGTGCTAGTGTTCAAAGTCAGAAAACGAGTAAAATCTTTATTAATAGCGAACGTATTTTAAATAGCAATTTCCTACGAGAGTGTATGCAAAACTAAATTAGTTTTTAATATTCCACGTCGACCAGGAATGTAAGGTGACGTGATGATAATTAGCAAACCTCCGCGCAAGTAGGCGTTACACACGTCGCTGTGGCTACTGAATAAATTAGTCCACTTTAGTGTTGCGCACCGGAAGTGTTGACAACCGAGCACGGTGTCCGGCGCTTCGTGAGCGATGATAAGTCGTAGCCTTTGTATTATCATCTCTTTGTTTCTCGTGCAATCCTGCGCGATTAATGTGGAGGTGTCGAGTATAGGACGAGATTAGGTGTGTCGGGAGCGATGGTGATGCGGCAGGTAGTCAAAAACATCCCTTGTTGAATTATTATCGCTTGTGCGCAGTTCCGTTCCTCGGGTCTGCAGTCTCCGGCGTTATTCTAGTGTTTGTGTGCAGAGTGTGTAGGAGTAGGAGGTATATTTGAAAAGAGAAAGGAACTAGGCGAGCGGAAAGAGCGCCCACCTCCCCCCTCGCCCCCTCGCGCTCCGGTCCCGCCCGCCTAGAAAGTTTGCGGCGCATTCATTCCACTTCGCGTCAACATTGGAAACAATCAGATCTTTCTGTCTCCCCAGCAGGACCATTTTTCTTCTTCATATTTACGCGACTGCCTTGCACGTTGAACGTATTGCGTAAAAAGAAAACGAGATTTTTAAAAATCGAGAAATTAAATATTACTTCGATGATAATTAATATAAGAGAAAATTATCACATTTACAAAAGGAGATTGTTAATATTTTTGTACATTATGATAATATTATTTAAATACTAGTATAAAACACATTATTTTAATAACAAAATTCAACGTTAGGGTAAACACACCGTGCAGACAGCGATGTATTAAAAAAAATACTTAATTAAATAAATTAGAAGTTTATAACTATTGAGTAATTTTAAATGTTAAAACTGAAACAAATACAACACGCAACGAATTAATGTTTGTTTTATTTATCCTCGTTACGGGCAAATATTTGAAGGTGATGTATAAAATGTAATTCTTGTGGCAGTTTATAAAGTATTGCGTGGGAGTAAGAACTCGGCGGTTCAAACTTTATTAAATTATAACTTATTTACTTCTTATCATAATGAGATAGAGAACGAATTAAATATTTTAATATACACCTTTTCATAGATACGAAACTGTAACAGGTAAAATAGAGATTACTCTCCACGTGTTCTCCCGTCAGTTGTGACCTTCCAAATCACACGGAACACCCTTCTCGCGATTGACAGGGAAAACGTCACAGGTTTGTGTTGGTATTTAAAGAAAAAACCTTTTGGATTTTGTTTACAAAATCAGAGGCGCCCGCCTACTGTTATCTAACATTGTTATTAAATATCCGCGAAGGGATACGTACACTTTGCAAATTAATATTTACATGATAATCTGTAGATTTCACATATAAACTAGGGCCACGTACGAACACCGGAAACCGTTACGCGGGCATAACGGGCTCGAGTAGGTAGCCTCAACTCTTTGTTTACAAAATACGCGATCTCGGTCGGAGGTACGGCGGGCTTCTAGAACTGTTAGCGCCTCCGCCGGCGTGTCCAGCATCCATCGCAGGCAGACGGGAATGTCTTAAAAATAAATGTACCTCAAACAACGCGCGCACCAAGGAATTTAAATTCTCATAATCCATGTTTCCCTTGACCTAAAGTAAGCACGTTTCAATATAGGTAATATTTTAGCTTGAAACTTCTGATTTGGTTGGGTTCTCCACCGGTAGGTATAGACAGTAAGGCGAGGATCACAGGGCCACGAATTACTAAGAAAAGGAAACTAAAACCGAGAACAACAGAGTGAAAAGATACCGGCAGCTCCGATTGTGCTCGGCTGACGTCAGGTATTTATGACAGTATTCTCTGCCTTTGGTGGGTTGCCTCGGGAGCTCTCGGCTTCAGGTCTGTTATTTTTAATAGTTAACTTAAAAAATCGTCCCTACATGCGGTGCTGTTCGTGGTTCACTGTGTGTTGTGATATAAATGTTATAATACAAATTAAATTAATCAACTAGAAAGATCAATATTTCGAAAAAATATTTTTGTTGCTACCGGTGGTTCTAGCCCGGACCTCTTCCTATCCGGCGAAATGAGTTAATTCAGTTTCGCAACTGAAAAGAAAAAAAAACAAAAAACTGCAACTTCACAATAATAATGTGTTCTTAAAAATATTAATGTTCTGTAAGGCAGGCTCCTGCATCCTAAATCCGCCCCTGTCCCCCTTAAGATGACCTTTGGGTAATAAGTTAATATATATTTACAATAAGTGAAGAGTGGAATTAGCAAAAAAGGAATGAGTTGCGAGTTGGGATGGATTGAATCTAATGTAAATGTGACTTCGTCCGAATGGAACTTCAGTGCGATAGAAGCGGCAACAATGAATTAACATTTTTTTATGTACAGTTGATATTTAATTTCAAATTGGCTGCCAGAATTTTATATTTTACTAGCAATTAATAGCATACATTAAATTCAACAATAATATCCATGTATGTATGTTAACTTAATCAGAATTTAACAGACCGCTTTATATTTTATTTATCGATTATGTGAACCCTGCCTATGTCACTAAATCTGTATGGAGATAGGCACATATTTTTTCATTGTATTATCGATAACAATACTAAATAAATAAGGAAAAAACATAAACACGGTAGCTTGCGCTCGGACTGATTAATAGATTTAGGTCGAGCTCAACTCCACTGCGCCACCGTTACCAAAAACAATATATATATCGCTCTCCTTAATAGGCAGTTGTTTACCTCAGCCTTGAATACGACACCGTCTCGTGAAATGAATACAATGTTTATACATGTGTACTTATTGATTTACATACAGATAAATGAAATAATACGAAATGTGAAGATCACGGCTGAAACTAGGCTCGATGGTGATGAGACTCCGAGTCCAGTCCGGTTGAAATGGCCGCGTGAGTAATTACGATCGAGTGACCATTTATCCCTGCGGGTCCGACGGGGGGCGGGCGGCGGGCGCGCTCCGCCTCTGTCCCCGCATTCCTGGCCCCCATTAGTGTGGCGGTCAGTGGCGCGGCGGGGGGCGCGACCTTGCCCCACATTCGGGGGGGGCGGTGGCGGCGCCGCGCCTGCGCGCTCCGCCGAGGGGTCGTCTGCAGCCGGCTGCGGGAGGAGACCGACTCCTGATTATTATTGTAAACCTTCCTCGAGGGCGGCGGTGTCTGTTACGCATTGTCGAGTGTCACCTGATCCTGATGTCTGCTTCGGGACGGGACCGCGGATGATGAGCTTTTACTATATCCCGAACTGCCATATTTCAGTTCTTGTTAATACACGCGCGGTGCTTTTGCCATCCCTTTGCGTTGTAACAAAGATTATAACACGAGATACGAATAGTTGATAGATTTTTAACTATCGAACCTTTCATTCATTCATTCATGTTAACACGTGTTAACGGATTACCAATTCTTGTGAATAATTCTCACGAATAAGTATCCTAATTAATGCTCTTAATAGTATAATTAAAAGCTACAGTGGATTTACTTTAGATTAGTATTTATTTGTAAGATAAATAAATAAATAAATTTATTTTCACTTTCTACGGCACCACTATAACATACGGCGTACATATTATTATCAGTACTTGTTTGTTAGAAATGTGTTATTACCCCCTTCTATTAACCAGTTGGCAGCATTAAAATTGATGTTTGAAAGTGTATTTGAAAAACACGTGGATATAGAGAATAAAAATATTTAAGTACGTCAGCTGACCCCTCGGCTTAGTAGACTATTATATTATCACATTTATTGTCATCCGAGGTGATGTCCACCCTCCGCCTCCCCGCCGCCCGTCCGCGGACCCCGCAGGTCATGAACCTCGAGGTTAACGAGGAATGCTGAAGTAACATTAATGTGTTACAGAATATACCCGACCGCCGAATGTGGCCTAGTGACTTCACCGATAAGCTTTAATACGGAATTGAGAAAAAAGTCGACATTCAATCAATTATTTGTATTCTTCTATTGGTAATAAATATTTTTATGATTATATCTTATTTAGTACAATTAGCTTCCGGTTCTACCATCAAGCCCAATGAAAATAAACTATATTTGTTACCACGTTCTTCATATTATTTGGTTTTACGATTACAAAAGTATTTTAAATATGAATTAAATGTATTAATTATAAAGATATACATACAAAATCAATATTATCGAAAAATAAAAACATTGTTGTTGCGCTACCGGGATTCGAACCTGGATCTCTTCCCTAACCGGGGGAGGTGCTTTACCTCGCGGGGGAGGGATAATTTGTAATTGTATGCATACGTAGTTTACGTAGTAATAATTAAAATAAATATCTTTAATATGTAACTAAGTAATCAAAGTATTCTTCCAATTATTCGATTTTTTTTGTGTTTGTCAGTAGGGCGAAGTGTGGGGGGTGCGTCGCCCCCGGTTGTTAGGACAACCTAGGACCTAAGAAACTTGGAGAAGTGCTTTATGAACCGTGTCTTATTTGATTATCAATACTGACATGAAGAAGAAAAAAAAACGTAATAGCCGCTACCGCGATACAGAAGATAGCTTTTTGTATGATAACTATTTTTTAAATCTTTTTTTTTTTTTTTGCAAATATAAAACGAACAACATGACATATCATAAATGGCGTGTACACGACGTCTTCTCATATTCGACCCTTCCCACGGTGATAATCGCCAAATGCCCCGCTGCTCGGCATCTGGACCGTTGCTGGCCAACGCGACAGCGGTTATCGGCGGCTACCGACCGCCGACTACGGTTGTTGCAGGGTCAACAGTCTCTATCGAGAGCGGAGGGCGCGTCTTCTTTTAGGCCGCCGAAGTGGAGGCAATCGGCGGCGTGTAACCCAAGACCCGCGCATGTATCGACGTGTGCGGAGCCGCTGGCGCGGAGCGTGGGACGAGGGGCGCGGGGGAAGCCATAACAGTCAATGGAAATATCGACTGGCGGCGGTAAAAATACACTTCCCCACTTCTGGACTGCGTGGCTAATGGCCTAATGGGCTAATGGTTGTCGACTGTAGTGTATGTAGCATCTACTGGAAAAAAGCACTGCATCGGTTCCCGGTTTTTTTTTTACATATTTGCCTAACTACACATTTTTAAATATGTTGTTATTTGTAATGGTATTGACATGCGAAATAAAATATGTTGTGTGACTGAAATTTAATTGATTTATTCCATAATTATAATAACGTATTTAATATTCTCCAGTACCTAGTTACTGTAGCTTCTCAAATTTACTAATTTGACCAATATTGTTTAGAGATTCTAAATGTGAACTCCGGTGATAGAATGTGTTAAACACGAACAAATTTGCAAATATTCATTGAATATGAGTTTTTTTTATTGATATTAAAGTTACGAAAATGATTAAGGAAAACACACATGTTATGAAGTTGCATTTTCTGAACATAATTCTGTGGTATTTAACACAAATGAAATGAAATATTTTTTCTATATATCTTTCTAGTTGATTAAATTTAATTTGTATTATGAAAATTACTCTGAGCCAGTTGTGATTAATTTTATTTCGTCAATGACGCTAATTTTATTTTTCTATCCGTGTACTTGTATCATCATCATGTCGCTACCACCTGGGGAAGTCCCTCGTCATTCGTCAGTCGTCGACCTCGAGAGGTCCCTCGGAATCACATCTAGCTGATGGAATTGTGGTTTCCCGATACTTTGTCTCCCCGCTGGTTTTGGTTAAATGCGTGCTGAGGACTTCCATCCGAACCGATGCCCACTCTATCGAAGTCGCCACACCCAAATAATAAATTTAAAATCGTAATTTTTCACATTATTATAATATTTATATTTCAAAATTGAGCCACATTACGGACGGCAATCGCGGTTGAACGAGCTTCCCTATATTTCAATTCACAATTCTAGGAGCTAGATTTGATCAGTACGCCAGTTACCGCTATTAAATCAAAATATGTTATATACTTACACCATAATGACCTATATACCTCTTACACATATTTTCTCTCATTCATTCTGGAAATGTTTCGATTTTTTTTCTTTTTTTCAATTTAGTTCATTTTCTTTTTAATTATAAAAATCTTATTCCTTCAACGGAGTAAAATAATTTATTTATATTTTTACGTTAATATTCATTACAAAACTTTTACTGTATTGAGAAAATAATAAATTATAATAATTGGTCGGATTTACTGTCATATCTTCATTGCTATCTTACTCATTGTTGATTAACTATACGTTTATCAAATAAAATGACATAACCATAACACGAATATACCGATACATTTGCAATTTGCAACTTAGCTTCAATCTCGGAAAGAAGTGATGTAGTAATAAAAAGATAATTAATATTATACAGGTATAACAGACCTAGGTAGACCGCACCAGAGCCTAGCGATACTTCACAGGTAAATAGATACGTGACTAAATTACGAGTCGAAAATGTTCAAGGGATATGTGCCTAATTTTCAACCATGACAGAGATATAAGCATTTCAAAAAAATCGTAATAATGCGAATATTTCGATTAATCGAAATATTTTATTGATTCTAAATTATATATTGAATACAAAAAAATAATGGTTATTTAATATCGAGCGGCTAAACTATTTTTTGTTTGATGATTTTGGGCCTGAAGCAAAGATATAGATTAATAATTGAACAATTTCGCAAATATTTATTTTAAGTACGTAGATTTCAAGGTTAACACGATTTTGTAAAAATTTCATTCAATAATATTTTCCGTAACAGTGCAGAATTTGCACATTTTCGGCTCGTAATATATTCTGGTGGACTAGGTCTGTTACACCCTGTATAGGCATTGAAGACGTAGAAGTGCAGGTGCAGTTTTTATCCGGGCCCCGGTACAAGCAGATGAGACCGGCGGGGTAGGTTGGGCCGGGTAGGCTCGGTCGGAGTGTAAACAGTGAGCACTGTCAGTACCCGGCGCCTTCTCCTCCCCCTCTGCTCTCCGCGCCGGGAGGGAGGGATCGATCTCCGCCGCGGCACCGCTCGTCGCCACCCCCGGGCCATTACCGTCTTCTTGACAATACACATATTCACATCCGGCAGCGAGCTAAGCACTGAGCGCTGAGTGACGATCTTGCCGGACTAGGCAGGCACCCCTGCACGAGGGTCTGGTGTGCGGCTGTGCGGTCACTCACCTCCCTCGTCCCCCCACCTGCCGCTGTACCGCGACTCGTTACTTTTGTTTGTCTAGACTGGGACATCTGCATTGGGCGCTTTTATTCTGTGTCAACTTGCGGTGTCGTTTGATCCTCGTGACTAGATTTATCGAGCTCTTAGGGTTATCCCATCGGAAATATACATTTCCTGTGGGAAGGAGCTAATTCCAGAAAACTATAGTTCCAACTTACTTCTGCCGTAAACTTCAAATCATTGTGTCCTACCACAAATTCACAACCCGAACAGAACTTCGATGATGATGCGACTAAGACACCAAGGTTGTAACGTATTTATCTACATCTATTTAATTCTCGCCTTTTGTACTCCACACTTACAGCTTAAGGTATAAGCTCGCACATTTCAAATAAAATAATAGGATATTTAGTTTGAATCACTTTATTAGTATACATATACAAATGTCAATTAGTTTCGGTTGGATACAACCTTCTTCAGGACAAGATAGTATAATATAGACTAACCTACGAATTACTTACATTACGAAAGGAAAAAAAAATATATATATAATAATTCGGTAATCTAGACTGTATATGACAATATAGTACCCTCTAAGCATTCAATTAAAAAAATATGTATAAATGAACTATGTTTTGCGTATCCAACCTACAAACGTACATTTTGCATTTGTTCAATAATAATTTAATTTAGACCAGAAGATACTGTGTAAATTTAGAAATGTGATTTTTTTGTAGTCATTTCTGACAGGCTTTTACATAGTTAATATAATAATAATTAACTATACGATTTCATTACTCGATTTCTGTGTTTTCCGTCATTCATTCTACTCATATACCCCCTTCGTAATCACTCTCTGGTGATATATTTCTACAATACATTGGTAATAAAATAAAAATTCAACCACCTTGAAGTGTTTGTTGTTCTCGACACAGTTTTTAAAAACGTTTTTAGTCTTTATTGACTTATCGTAACTCTACAATGAATCTGTTCACGGCGCCGGTGGTGCGTTGCGTACAATCGCGCCGTTTCTGCCGGAGCGGTGGACCTCAAATAAGTGCTCTGCAGTCCGCGTACAACGTTAAGTAGGAGACGTCTCCTCGCAGTCTTTCCGCGTGACGTCACCCCCCACCCGGTAGCGTAAGTCAATATTTGGGTATTGATTGTTGCTTGCTATTGTTTCCTTCTGCCCCCTTCGCGTCACGTGCCCGCTCTCCCGGAGGCGTAATCGTACACGAGATATTTGTATAAATTTTTGTCGGCGCCGTACTGACAGAAATGCCGTTGATCGCGCGACATTAGCAAATCGAATATTCCCGCGCTTCGCCGCAGAGTGCGAACCGATCGCGATTAGCTGCAACAATAGCCCCCGGTGTGGGAGCGGAGTGCCTCTGCGGCCGGGCGGCGCGCGCCAGTGACGTCTCTGTCGCGTGACGTCACAGCCCGGCCGTGCTACGTCACTGTCGCCCCCCCCGCCTTCCTCACTCCGCGGTACCAATCGACGTACCCGCGGTCGCTATTATCTATACGCGTTCTTAGAGATAATAAATTGATTTTTTCTACCGACTCTTTAGTTTAGTTTTAAATGACAATTTTGTTACATTTCCTTGTATGTTTGTATTTATTTAATCGTGTACTTTATCGCTCTGTGTGGGAGCCGATTGAAACGACCTTACGCAAAGCGCGTCTTCCGCCGAGGAGCGGACACTTCCTCGGCCGCGCGCTCGGTATGTGTGTCGTGTGCCGTGTGCCCGTGTGCGTGTGCGTGCGTGCGCGCGCGCGTGTGCGAGTGATCTTGACTGCAGGCTGCGCGCGCCGGCGACCCGCGATGCACACAATCTATTTACACATTCCAGCGGATTTGGCCATTGGGAAACCACTTCTGCGCGACGCAATCGTCTTATTTGATCACTTTACGCACGGGACGGCGGCGCGAGATCGGAACTGTGCAGGTACTGCACTGCTGCATCGGTACCGATCCTTTTACCAACCCCCTCTGTATATATTTATTCTTCTTTTTACTGTATATTTTTATTTATGTCACAAGATACATTAAATGTATATTGACCACTTAATATTTTTTTTATTTTTTTAGCATAAAAGAATAATACATTTGAAACAAAGGACCGTGGTCTGTTCCAGACTGTTTTAGCAATTACCTGTACAGTAAAATCAAATGTTACTATAATGTAGTTGGAGGACAAACATGTGTAGGTACTTAGGTTAGCACAAATGACAAAAATGGTAAACATTAATGTTTACACTTTCTGCATCTGTGGTAGACAAATCACCATAGCAAGTACTCTACAGATTGCAAATACGTATAACAATAGGTGAAAACCACTTATATGTAAAATACTACCGACTGACTGACTTTGCATTAAAGATCACGTAACCATGGAAACCATTGGATCACCAAAAAAATAAAAAAACAGCGACAATGTTTTGTTACATTACATATCTGCGTCCTTTGTTTTGGATGTTGTTTATGAGGACATCTTTTATTAAATTTCCGGGGTACGACTGCGTACTAATACTAATAAACAAAAAATAAACTTGTCGATCGCGTGTTACTTCGTTTTATTGTATAATAATTTTCATACCATATATATTGTATTAGTGGTATATGTTTGTACATATTACATCGTAACTCTGTACAACATTTAAATATATATTTTTAATTACTGAAAAGAATTGACGATTGTACAGTATATTTATGAGAAAAATTACAGCAAATAAATAATTAATGAAAAATAAAAACGAATGTAAATGAAAGAATTAGTTAAACCTTTAAAGATATTCAACAATACATAATGTATTCAATAGTAAATCTATCTAATACAAGGAGTACCTATCCAGCTCACGAGACTAGGTGCATATCGAAGTAGATGGTGTTTTTAATATGTAATGTTTTATGAAAATTAAAATATACATATATTATTTCATATTTTGTTCACATTATATACATCATACAACAATTAATTAATTAAACAACCTTATTTAACAAGTTAAAAGCTTAATTCTTTCCTTTTCATTGTATACATTTCTTTTCCCATATTTTATTATTATTTTCAAACTGTACATAATTATAATTGTACTTTATATTAATGTACTTTCTTTTGGAAATGTTGAGTTACCTGGTACGTGAAAAGGTCTTCCAATCAGTTATACTTTATTTTTATTTCATAACCTAAATAAATAACATTTGTTCTTATGTAATAAAAAGGGAATTGAAATCTGAAATCTGTCGGTGCAGTGCAGTCGAAAATAGTACGTTTAAAACTCGTATAGCCCCAACTATTATAATATTTAAAAATGGAAGATATACTTAACATTAGAATTTTATTTCTGTTATCTTTTTTTTTATTATTCTTTTTTAATAAGTTATAAAATATTTATCCGTAAATCTGAGCAGTTTATAGCTAAAACAAATTAACGAAAGGTGAAGGTGAAGTTGATTTTTTGCACTGGTATAATAAATTAACAATTTAGATTTATAAAAAATGTTATATTCTCCCAGGTTTTGAGAATTCTGTCTGCCCACACAATCTCTTGTATTATTATTTAAGATTTATTTGACAATAAATATGAATTGTTTTTGTTTCTAAACTGGTTCTATTTAGCAGTCGTTATGTTTGTTCATTAATATATTTTAATAGAGTCAACGTTAGACTGGAATAAATTTAGCTCGGCTGTATGTCCACCTGGACTACCTAATGCGGTTCACCCAAGGTCTCCATCTCGGCTTCTCACGACGTGTATCGAAGGCGTCGGTGTGTGTTCTAAAGTTCTCGTTCAGTTTTAGGTGAAGGAAGCCGCATTACTCCGCACAATGAGTGGTGAGAAATTTGACGAAAGGAAAGCGAGAGTCTCGAGTGGAAATGTAAACAGGCCGTCTCGGGCGGCTTCCTCGGTGTGCGTCGGGCGCACTTTCTCACGCTCGGCTCCTCCGCCGGGTGCAGAGCAGATGCAGAACAGAACGCTCGCCGTGTAGTGTAGATTGATAATAATATTGTATCCGATAATGAGTGTGCGCGGTCCGCTGTAATTCGGATAAAGGAGCAATAAAGGTCGGCCGTCGGGGGTTATCAGCCGCCCGCCCGCTAATCGGTTCCCGCGCGCGCACGCGGCAACGTCGCGCGCCTTCCCGCCCTGTCGCTCGTATGGCGCCGTCCCCGTCCCGCGCGATAACGGACCCGCGTGTCTGCTGTGCAGCCTGCTCGCACGCGTATCGCCGTCCCTGTCCGTCGCACGTGTGCACTTGACGCGTACGTATCGTTGTTTTCTTCCGTCACCTTCTCGGCGCGCGGGCCCTCGACCGCGCGCCGCCGTCTCTCTCCCGCGCGCTGCGGGCCCGCCGGCTGCCTCCGTGTTGTCTCGCCGTCCCGCTCTGGCGGCCGAGCCAGACGTCGCGCCGCGGCGCTCCGCGGAAGGCGCGCCGCCGAGCGCCCCTCTCGCGGCCGACTCTCCGCCCCGGCTGCTCCGCGCCTCCTCGCGGCCGGCCCCGGCGGTGCGCGCGGCCGCCCGGCCGACCGCCCGACCGCCCGATAGAGGAGTGCGAGTGCAATGAACCGCACTGTCTAATCTGTCATCTCTCTACGGAGATTTTTCACTTGGGCCGAGACTTCCACGCGTAAATAAACGCACTCTAATCTGATTACACGCATATTGTATAATTTGGAGCGAAGATGCTCGTGGACCTCGTAACGCCCCCGACGACCGAACAAAAATCTAATTCCGGACACGGGAGAAGCGACCCTGACAGGGTCGACAATGGCAGATGCCTTGCGATTTCGAAAAATTCAGTCTATTCAGATTTTAAAATTATTTTTTTGTTTTATCCACCTTTATATATCGACGCTAATGTCGATGTCTAATGTTTTTTCTGAATAAATATGTATGATGACATCAGTAGCGTGTGCAGTAGGCACAAAGTTAGGTTATGCTGTTACCGACAATGCTAACTATCAAAAAAAAAATTTAGAATAATTCTATCAATTTAAATTTAGAATACCATACTTTGCTTTCGATTTGGCTTAAAATATTTTCTACGATTTCTCCTTCGGACAACGGATTTAAAATGTTTCATTAACAGTGTTCATTAACATTTATTTAAATAGCTAGCTTTACAAATTAGCATAGCCAAAACAAATAATTGTATTGACATTTAATTTAATATGGGTAATAATACAACTTAATAATAATATCCTGAAAAATGCAAATTCGCTCGCTTGACGGATGATAAATTATAACCTACAAATTTTATCTACGCAAACACCGAAATATGGAATCATAGGTTGGTATACACTAAGAACATAAAACGTTTAATCTGTCAAGTATAACAAATACGTAGAAATGTCATTTTACGCAGTTTTCATTAATGATTATTGCTTACCATCATGCCGTTTCCCCGCGGGGGTAGGCATAGAGGATAGAGCGCCACACTCTTCTGTCCTGACACCCAATTCTTGTTGCATTCACATTCATACAAGCTCGCCGATTGTTGAGGTTTCTAACAGAACCATCCTCCATTAACTGGTTTACCCAGTCGTGCCAAGTCTTCCGCGGACGTTCTCTATTTCTGGTGCCATCAACACTTACGTCATATATCTTTCTTACCATTCTCTCCTCATTCATCCGTTCCATATGACCAAACCACCTAAGTGATCCTTTCGTAATCTTACTCACTATACTAACATCAGCTTTACATTCTTTCCTTATTTCTTCATTCTCTACTGTCATAAATAGATTTGCCACATATACGCCTAAGTGATCTCATTTCCACTGCATTCAGTCTACTTTCGTTCCTTTTCTGCCAGCTCCAGGCCTCACTTTCACACATCAGTGTCGGTACCAGGATTCCATTGTGCACCGCTAGTCTTGCCTCGGTTGACAAATTCCCGTTAGATATACATAATTCATTATTCCTTTTCGAAAACAACAAGCCTTAGATGCACAAATTGTATGAAAAATGCAGAAAATCCGCAGACGTTAAAATGCCGACATAGATACAGTAAAAAATATTTAATTCGTTTTATTACAAGGATTAAAAAAAAACATGTTAGGTTCATTCAAGACGCAAATAACTCACGGCTGGACAAAAGTCGTGGGTTTATGTCATACGTTTATCGGGGGGTAATAACGGCTGGAATTTCTTATGCTCTTTTCATAATATAAAGATTATTTAATTTTATATCCCAGAACTTTTAGTAATGCACACCTTTTTTGCTTGTATACAGTGCACGCCCCTGGATGACATCCGTCATTCTAACCAGAAATATATTTGGTTTGTTTTACAGTAGTGAAACAAATATCATTAGTTATCCATTCGTATCAAATTCGCGAGTCAACGCGTAAACGTCAGTTGACAGATGCATCAGTTATCAGTTATCGGTGTGAAGGTGCGGAAGTGAGGCGCGCCGCCGCCGCGATACAATAATAGAGTGACGTCAAATATAGCAATGGACTGGAGCGCCACTAATCGGTCATTGATTGGCGTTTAGTTCATTCAGCTATTTGTTTTATTATTATTTACACGATGTATCTATATACACTAAGCGGCGTGCAGGCAGTACTTTCAAATAAGCTGTACATAACTAGAATTTATGCGAAATAATTTCAAATTAAATATGTATCTAGTAATATTTTTACCACAATTATTGTCATTATATTCGGATATTATTGTATCATAATATTGTGTCAAATAAATATTTGATTTCCCGAAATATATAGTTGCGTACAGTTTTTTTTATTTTTTTATTTCAAAGTATTGACTGCACGCACCTGATCCACATTGCTTGAGCTATTGTAAATGATACGAGAGAACAAATTCAAATGATAAGAAAAAAAACACATGAAATATTGAATGTATGTATGTATCTAATTAGTGGAACTTTTAAATATGTAAATATTAATTATTTGATGGATTCGCAGATACAAGATACAGGTAAATAATTTGTTGGTTCCGTTTAAATATATTATTATTTTATCACGTGTACCTTCTATGTGGTTTTTTTGTATTCGGGAAAAATTATTAATCTGTTTCATTAAATCTTTGTTTGTCCCGTTATCCACAAGCTTGGAGGGTCAGTTCCTGAAAGCAAATCGAGCGATTGATGCGCTCCGACCTCGTGTACAACCGGACAGGTCCGCTATCCATGCGTAATAAGCAATTTTATATTGCAGCACGGTATTGCCGTCTGACAGGCACTGAAACAGAACAAAACGTTCGATCCCCCGTACTGAGACTCGCACACAGCAGCGGATAGTGTCTACCTGAAGCTTATATTATATATCATAAGAAATCGCATTGTACATTTTTATTTTACTTATTCATAAGCAAGGATTCTAAAATAAGGTGGTACTGTAATATGTTCGTCGATAATCGTAGATAGAAGGAAGTATGATACATTGCTAGTACGAGTAGATAGTACTGGCGTACTTGTAGAAACAGATTAGACGGTATAGCTGCGTGTAGAGTAATCAAAAGTATGGTAAACTAAGGAATTTCATAAAAGTGTTTGCTATACGAATAGGCCAACAAGCTTGGAATGTTATTTTCTAAAATAACCTGTAATACGGTTGTGGTATGTATGGTCCATAGCTCAGGGTGATCTTGAAACATATATTCTTATAATACAAATTAAATAAATCAACTAGAAAGATATACAGAAAAAATATTTTATTTATTTAATTTTTATTAAAAATACCACAGGACTACGTTCTGAAGTACCACAACAAAAATGTATTTAACTTAAATTATATTCTTATAAATCGTTGTTATTTATCAGGAAATTATTGTTAGAACTGTACTAAACATTCGTTTCCTAAAATATTTCAACATTTTTCCAGTTCCGGTTGTGAATCTTTATTTTAAAATACATTTTGTATTAATTGTCAACCGGTTTTCTTGATCTTAGGCGCTTCTTACCTGCTTTCCAATGCGATCAGTTCGAACAAAGCGAAACTAAGATTAAGTGAATAAAATGAGTTGAATTTTTAGCGTTAGTTTTGAATGTGTTTTTTTTTATCATTATTTATATTATTCATTTATTAGGATACGATTTATAGCGATAGCAATTGGGGTTGGTCTAATTTAATTTTAGTGTCGTCGTTTAACGGCAAATATCCAACACAAGTGGACAAATAATTTGACAGAAATGCCACGCTCGTCCGTGAGCCGTGATGATGTGCAGCGCGCCCCGCTCCCGCGGCGACCAGCGCGACCCGTTAACGGGGTCAATGTTATACTTTATTGTACACTCAGTCAACTACCGTATCAGCTGGCACCGCGCACAGCCCGCGCTATACTCAACCTGTCCACATCCACCGCGATTATCCGATCCTAATCCTGCATGTTTATATTATTCTAAATATATCAAGGCAGTTAACTGAACTGAATCTATTTTTATTCGTATTTATACAAAAAATAATCAATTATCCGATTTCATTTCAATCTTTTATTTACCTGTTAGGTTAGGTTAGTTATTTTTTGTTCCGATCTCTTTTGGGGTTCATCATTTTTATATCTACCAATAAATGGTAGTCTTGTATTAAAGGATTATATTTATTCAAATTTTCGAAGGAAAAATGAACGGTGTTAGGTCAGAACTGTGACGTAACGGATGACTGAATTTCTCGATGCGCCCTCCTTTCTTTCCTTTCATCGGACAAGCGCGTTGTCAAGATCCGTTTTGGATTCAACTCTTAAATTAAAAAAAAAAAAAACACCCCAGTTAGTGACCAGTGATAAATGGTGCCTTTATGCTCCAAATAAACGATGTGAGTTCTTTAAGCGTTCGACGGAGGGCGTACGATATATTTTTTTAAAAATAATTTATAGTAAGCGCTTCGCGTGGACGCATACAAAATAATTTATATTTTTAATTCTATTACGAAGAGGCGTTTGAATTGAGCTACTCTCGTCAATATAAAAATACTCAAGCAGTTAATATCTTGTTTTATTCTCTTCATTATCATTTTAGTTACTGCAACCATTATATGTAGATTCCTGTGTTATGTAATCTATAGAGTCATATTTTGTTTGAATTGAATTTTTTATGATATGATTCTATAAGTGATTTACGATTGAAATGGCGTAATCACTCACTACACCGCACTGCACTGCACTGGGAAGAAATCTAGACGGAGAGTGGAGAAAGTGCATTTTGATACATATTGCGGCCTAATCGTTAATACTTGTCTAGAAGGTTGTTTACAAGCTCAACATTATTATCAGCTCTTCGGTTATCCAATAAGCCACTCCGAGGTTTACCAACCCTCATATTTCCTTTGCGCGCACTACCTTACTTCGCCGCTCGGAATGTCACACGCTTCATTTTATATACATCATGAATGGATTATATCTCTGAAATGAGAGCTAAATGAGAATTTTAAATGTCATATTCAGTTTTAACATACCGAAATCGATAAGATAAGATATAAACATTTTCATGAATGGCCAGTGTTATCCGAGTGAGAAATAATAAGAGTACGGAAAAACGATCGGGTTATTGTCAACTGCACCCGACCAACCGGACAGATGCACGCTTAACCGGTCACGTTTATTCTGGCGTGATAACTATTACTCATTTGTGATGACAACATTATTCATTTGTATATGTGTTTACAAAGTAAAATAAACACAACTTTTTTTTCTTCTAGTGATTAATCAACAGATATTTTTTTAATGTGCTTGTTTTAAGATTCATATATCAGGTGTAATCCAATGTAAATATGGATTTTCTGAATAAATAAAATCAAATAGTAAATCAGAATGATTTTACCTTTAGTATTTGTTAATCAAGGAAAATTTAAATTCGCATAAATCTAGTGTGCTCTTTACTATTTTATCGTTTAACGCGTGATGTCGCCAAATCATATTCAATCCATATGATTCCGTAATCTCTGTTTAATATTTTTAATATCTATCAAAAATTAATTTGAAATTGTCTTTTATTGTAATGTTAGTTAAATTCTATTAAGTTTAAGATTTTTCCAGTCACCATAAGTTTTTAGGCACAGTCACATAACGGTTTACCATCGATAGTACCGACATCTCTCGTCTCTCGAAGCGATTGGTCGTCTTCAGGGATTCCCGATCCTCTTTTTCTTTTAACACGACTCTGAAGAATCCTCACAAACACCGACGTGGCAATAGTTCTCAGACTTGTTCACATTATTTCCTTTTCCAGAATATTGCACAATTTTAAGTTAAATATTTTGAGTTCATTGAATCTAGTAGCTAATGAGAAACAAATGAATATATTTTTGTTATTCCAAAATAATTTAAAATTGTCAGTTTTTTGGTTACAGATTCTTATTACTCAAAGCGTACTTTGGCCGAAAAACTTTTGAACTTCTGAACGTTTTAATAATAATAATATTTTTATTTTTTGATTCATAGTACAGTACAGCGTGTTATTATATTGTTATAATCAGATAACATTGCAGGAAAGTAAAGCATATATTTCGGTATCCTGCCTGCTACACTAGTATTTCACTGTATTATAGCAGACAGTGCCTTTTCGGTATAGTAATAAACGAAGTAGTGTTCAATGTACAAATAAATATATATAAAGAGTAAATCAAGATGCGATTAGATAGCATATAAATATATTGTAATACTTCAAGTATAAAACTTAAAGTAAGTAAATGCATTGTTTTATGTAGAAAAATATATAAATATTTATAGATAGTATATAGTAAGAGTAAAATACAAATATATTTAGATAGCATATAAATACAATGTTCAATATATATAAAAAATAAAAAATATTATATAAAGAGTAAAACAGAATGCAAATGTTCCATTTATAAAAAATTAAGTAAAGTAAGAGTAAATAATATACAAATATGAAGTAGGAATGTGTAAAATGAGTAAATAACATACAAATATGAAGTAAACTTACGTAAAATTATAATGTTCATTATAAAACGATTGAAAAAAGTTCAGTTAAATAGCATACTAACACAACTACAGAGAGAGTAAAAAATGCAATATTCAATATATAGATGTAACAGTTTTAATCTCAAGTTTAATAATATAATACAAATAATTGTACTTTTTTTTGTGAATCATGTGAAGGGAATGCAATCATTTGTTTGTGTTATTGATTCAAAACGAATTTAATTATCGTAACTGTTAGTTATTTCATATTTGAATGAAATATTAATATTATTAAGGAGAACACATTCTTTCATTCTTAAGTTGTAATTATTCAGAATATAGGTCTGTGATATTTTAAATACTAATTAAATGTATTAATTAGTATTTGAAATATTAACAGTTAAATATTTTTAGATTAGATTAAATCATATATTTAATTGTTTTAAAAGTATCGTCATATGAGTAGGCAGAATTCCTGTTAGGCACACACTCCCTTATTTCTTCTTTCGTATTTACATACTTTCTTAATCAGGTTATATACAGTCGTCCCTGATTTGTTATACCATTCCTAAACTCGCTTTATATCTGAATAATCTGTCATCAGTTATTCTCTTCGTGCGCCCTTAGCGTCAAAATATCAAATTAGATATTAACTCTGCCATCTTGTTTCTAGAAATAATGAATGTTTCTATCAGAAAAATAACACTAGTTAATTGATTAAGTAATGGCTTCTCTTCCTTAAATTTGAACAGTTTCAAGGGTCTTGGGAATCAAAACATGTTTATCCCTTCCAAACTTAATGAAACGAGATACATATTACGATAGGGCTTTTTGGGTTGTAAATTAAATCGCATGTAATACCCATATGTGTTAATCTTCATTGCCACTAGACGGCAGGTACTGCGGTGTTTGCATCATTTCCTGGTTAAAGTGGCTATCCTGCAATTCCTTTTCCATGCTGGGACGTCCTCTTCCTCTTGTCCTTTTGACTGTCAACACTTCTACACATTATGTGGCTGTACCGACAGAGTCTGAACTCTGATCTAATTTCTTATACGGTCCAGTTTTAAAATAAATTTTATTATCGAGCAGATCAATGTAATTAATATTGCGTAATTTAAATATTGCCAAGTTCACTGTAAATCCAAATGTAAATCGATTTATTGTCACTTAAGCATGTATCGAGAATGTACGCGAAACACTAGAAAAACTAAAAATGGCCTATTTGTTGGTACGATACTTTGCGTAATATCTAATATGACCTCATATAAGGTCCAAAAAACATGTGTATGCTTGTAGACAAATAATTTATATAAAATCGTGTGTTATCTATTGAACTGTGGTACACGCCTTCGCAGATTTTATTGTAATATTATTTAATCGTCTAAAATAAAGTAGTCTACAGAATATTTGGGTAAGTTATTGACAATAGCCGATGAGGTGGTAGTCGTACCGAGACAGAGTTCTACGAGGTCTTTATACAGGCCAAAATAGAGACAGTTTAGGCCTATTCGAAAGGTCTTCGAGGGAGCAGCGGCCGGAACTCGACCACGAGGCCACCCAAGATACAGTCAAGAAAGATGCAGATAGCAGATTGACTTGGCCAGAGACAGTGATGCCTGAAGAATGTTTGTGGACTCGGATGAGCCATAGCCCTAAAGATCTTGTACACTGTTTTGACATATCTCATAGGTAAGCCGCCGAACCGATTTTAATCTGACAAATTTTTCTCTATTTACGGAACATTTTTCTTATCGCTTCCTTTCCTAATGTTGTACCGTGATGATATATAGTTTATTCCCAAAAATATGCCTATTTCGCTAGAAGAAAACCCGCATCAAAATCGATCCATCTGCTCCCGAGTTTTAAAGTAGCAGACAGACAGACATTGCCTTATATATATACATATGTAAAGATGTTTTAGGTAGATAACTAAAAGTGGCCGGGCGACTGAAAAGTATTGCAATAGTGTGTAATTGTGGTACTAAAGGTTAATATTTTTGTAAGGGATTTTTTTTATATATTTGCCTCGTGGGACCGGTAGCCGCGCACCCGAGGCCGTACTCTAGTTTAAATTAAAATACAGAAGCTGTTATAATTGCTTTGAGTTTGACCGTGAGCGTAATTAAAATGGCAATCTTCGTCAGTTCTCGCCTGTTCTGTTGTGGGAAGCGAGTGAAGTCGACAAATGCGGAATTATTAAAAAACCTTCATTTGACAAAGCGAGCATGGTGACGGTGACATCTAATCCTCGTGTCAAGTGCTACAAAACGAATACATTCCTACATACCATTTTCAGCTGGCTTCTATTCAATGTTCTCAGATTGCGTGAACCCTGTTTGTATAATCATTAACGAATTAACTGTTAAATCTGTTAAATGTTTGAATGTCCATTTTCCAAGTAATTGATCTCCAGCTCAGTAAACTGGACGGCGGGCCGAACGAGGAGCAAACGTGACCGACGACGGTAACCAAAGGTTCGCGGGCTGCCCGAGTAATACCACCATACCGACAATTTGTGCTCAGCACCGTGCGCGTCAAAACAGTTGCCATCGCGCCGGCTGCGGTCAGAAAATAATCACACTTTAGTCGCATTCTCCGGCCGACTTGTTAAATACTTAAAACAAACAGGTTACTGCTATCTCTGAACTTTCCGTCTTTCCATTCGAGCCTGTTCGGAGCGTTAGCGAAGCGCTTCATCAGGTAGAGCCGATCATTACATATCTGAAGAAGTGATTTAGATGGCCAACTGTACACGACTCGGAAGATACTGGGAATAAAATTACAGCCGACTATACCTCATTACTAGAGCCTAAATTACAATCTCGAGATTTGATTATGATTATCTCGGGATCAGTCCCCGAATTAAAAAATGCTAATACGTTAGGTATAATAATATGCCCTAAGGGCCGGGCCGGTTGTGTGTGATCGGTAGTAACTTTACTAGTGTCCGTGGTGAAAATCGATTTCCAGTTGTTGGTACATCAAATTAACTGTTGTCAAAGACAATCTCGCCTCTCATTGTGGCAATTCGAATAAATAATCATGAAATATACTTTAATCTATGGCTTTATTCACCCCTGCGTTCGAGACCTGTCAATGCGATTTTCTTTCGGATTATGTGCTAATGTATGTCAAACAACGAAATCATTATCGGACGAACTCACATCACTAAAATGGCATGATATTGAATGATTAATTGTCGTATACACTGCAGCTTTCAAAGTGTCAATGTGATAGATGACTTTTGAAACAGCTGTCCGCCATATTTGACCGTCGATGAGTAAAATTAGTTTACTACTGGATGCACTTTAGAGGAGCAAATTTTTTTTTACCAACGATCAAACAACTCGTTATCGCAAAAATTTTAACTTTAGTAACTTTTTTAATGTAGTAAAAAGTTACTACTGGTTACACACAACCGGTCCCGAGCATCGAGTCTTTCGGACCTCGAAATTAAGCCAAAATATACGTACTGATCGTAATAGTGTGATGTCTTACAGACTCTTCATACATAGTAACATCCGACACTTTGCACTCGTTCTTCTTTTTTTTTTATCACGTTAAGTTAAATGGGTTTCGCCGCCTTCTTAAAGGGCTTCTTTAAAATGTAGGTAATGAGCCTCTTCCTAAATTAGTGTCCCACGATATGTGGAATCACAAAATGGTTTCTATTTATTTAGTACCTCCCAGCCTCCAAACCGGAGCCCGGAGCGCGGAGCAACACCCGAGTAATGCGGTTAGTCTGGACAGCTCGCGAATTATCCCGCGGTATGGTGTGCAGCGTGCACCGTGCACCGTGCACCGTGTATACAATACATGTACACACCAGCATGGTTCGTGTTGTACTTAGTGTATTCTTATGGTTTGCGCAATTGTGTATTCTATATGAATAGTAATTACGATGCATTCTTATCGCTCCAGTTATCGAGTGGTGGCGGTGACTGTTCTGCGTGTTGAGAAATCAATCGATATTTTCATTTCGCTTGATATAAAAATGCGTTCCACTACTTCGTACAGTCTCATTTACCATATTATTAGTTTGTACATTATGTATTATTGTATTTTATGTCGCTTGCTTTGTCGCCGCCTTTATTTCATAAACACCGGGACGTTACAACATTTTAATAAGATTAGATTCTTCAGTCTTATTAATTTAATCGATAATCTTCTAGTCATTATGAAATCGCAAAATAATTACCTCTAGTAGGAAATTACAGCCCACCTTATAAAGTTAGCTCTCCCGTCGCCCCCGCGCTTTCGAATTCGCCTTTCATTCTCCCCGCTCCCTTCATTTACAATCTGCCCAGATTTAGTTTTTTTCCACTATCTTCCAATTTGTTCCATTTTAGTGTATCTCTTCATCGTAAATATGTCAGTCGCGTAAGAATTCAGAAAGCTGATGAAAGTGTATTTATTTTCAATCGTGTTTTATTTGTTAATTGAGGTACTTATTGTACTTGCTAGTGTATTAATTTTTTTTATATGTTTATACTGATGCAAGCTTCAAAAGAAAGTTATTTTTGCAAATTGACGCCGAATAATCGGCACTGAAATTAATGTCGGTAGAAAATAAGTTTACTGGGTTACTAATATACTCCAGATGGATTTAAAGAAAGCAATCGGCTATCATCGATTTCTGTGATCGGTGGCTAGACCCTGCGGCTATCTAAGTTGCAGCCGCCGCGCGGCCACGATCACTTGATTTAATTTCTATATCAAATTTAAGTATATATAATCAAAAAAAATAACTACTCTGCAGATATCTGCCACCCAGTTCTGCTTTAGATTATATATGACTCGTTGTCGACTCATAAAAAGCCCATTTTTCCCTCAGTCTTTCAATTCATTGGAAGATTATGACATTAAAGTAAATACAAGTATGTCTAATATTTATAAAAAAATTATTCCAATCGAACTTTTTTAGCTAACAAGAAAATAAATAATTCCATACACATTTTTTTCAAGTTGGGGCACGTAGATGTATACTGTCGTAGATTTTGAGATATAGTAGAATCCGAATCACTTGGCAAAACTATGAAGAGGTATTTAATGTCAAAATGAGGTTGTTATTGAATTAGAAACACACCCCCTGCGGTGCCCACATATACATTTATACTATACGGAGTAGCTCACTTGTAGCCTGGTGCTCTAACAGATCACGCCACCCTTTCCCCCTCCCCCTCCATCTCCGCCCATCGGTGACACCGCATGCGTAATATTAGTGTCGTTAAATCATAATTCTTTTTTTTGACTGCGTATCCTAACAGAGTATTAAAATTAAACAATTTGGAGAAAAATAAGTACATATTTGTATTAAATATCTTACAATAGGCTAGTAAAGTGACTTACTTAATATACCCGTATATAGTGTTATTTATAAATACCTCTCTCTCTCTCTCTCTCTCTCTCTCTCTCTCATAATTCATTAAATTTAAATTGTGATGGTTGATATACAAGGCGACACATAACATGGCGCCTGTGTCTTTAAGAGCTTTGTATCCCAGACAATTTGGATAGTAGATATCAGTCTCTACTTCAGCCGCAGGAAGGGTTGTAGAACCGACCAGCCATTGCCAAAAGTCTTAAAGATTAGTGAACGGGCATTTGCGATGGTAGGCCCAAAGCGTGGAACTATTTTCCCTCCGTCATAAGAACCAGTGCATCGGAGACTTTATTTAAGAAGAGACTAAAAACGCACCTTTTCAAAAAATACAAAGGTAATGTAACTTGAGGTGAATTTTTTTACAAAAATGGGACTAAAAATGATCCAATATTGTTATTATAAACGCTTTTCGAATCATTTATGGTACAGGAAAGACGATTCATCTTTGTTTTGGCCTCCTGAAACATAAGATGGTTCATTATCTCGTCTTTTATGATTGTACATCAAAAGAACAGCCGGACTTTTCGCACTCTTAAAATAAATGGAACAATGCCTTGCGGGAGGAGAGGAAGGGAAGAATCGGGAGAGAGTTGTGGGTTTCGCGTGTAAACAATGTCTATAACATGTGGTAAATAAACTGGTTACGTAATTGTGATTCGAATTGACATGTTGTACAAACGTACAACAGTTAAAAGTCGTCGACCTCTTTCATAACGGTCGCTCGCGCGCTTCTTCAGCCGCTCGCGCCGCAATCGTCATTTTACGCACAATTCACATTCGCCGGGAGTACTCACTATACACTAAATACTGATAAAACTCGGTAAATTGCCCCACTGTGCGTCTCCTTTGGGCGACGGGCGGCGGAGCGACCGCTACCCACCGAGCGACCGTCAGCGGGTCGGTGAGCGCGATTCGATAAACAGGTGAACCGTCAGGAGTAATCTGTCTCCGCCGGGCGGGGGCGGCGCGGGGGTGACCTTCCGAGGGGTGCCGGATCGACCCGGGATATTCGAATAATTAGATATCATTTTGGACACCCGACACAGCACGTCGCGTCTTGCGTGCAGTTGAACAATTTACGGATAAATGTGAATGAATATGTACGTACGTTATTTTATTTTACAAATTTAAATATAAATTCACCGCCACCTGCCAAAAATTATGTTGAAATTTGGACGCACATTTATTCATTTAAATAATCCGTGTAAAGAAAGCTGCGCGTCATGCAGATATGCATTAATATTCATCTGCATGAACTAACGGGAAAAAAAGCCCGAAGTACGGCAATGTCAGGACGTTGTTGTGACCGATCTTGTGTGATTGGTATTCCATTTTAACGACGATTGGTAACTGGCAAATTTAACTATCGGAGGCGTAGTTTCTAGTGGACCAGTGGTTGCCCGCCGGATTGCGAGATTCGGTCACAATTGAACACACATCTCACGCTCACAGTTAAAACAACCACTAGTCTGGACCTTTAGAGCAGTGTATGTTAAAACGAAACATATGTCTAATAAAATTATATAGTAACTTTGTATTTTAACCACGCGAGTTAGTATCACATTGAAAAATGTTTTTTATTATTTTTTTTGATATAAAAATTCACGCGGTTAAATACAAAGTTACTGTATAATTTTATTAAAATGACTAACCCCCAATGTTAAATAAATGTTTTTGCGATAAATATCAGAAATGTTTGACGGAATAAGAATATTATATCTGCCTATTTATGGGAATATAACGATATGCTAACGTATATATGTATCTGCGTAATATTAGCATCAAGATGAGCAGTTTTTTTTTTAAAAACTTTGTGTTTCCTACATGTGCCGCCCATTATAACATGCAGGATCATTTTCATTAAGACATAGATGAAGCGCATCTTTCACATTTTTAATTGTCAGTTTTGCTGTTCTTATGCTGCCAATACTAAACTTGTTAAATTTGTTATCCTTTTTTTACCTGTTTCATCCCTGATAATCCGATCTTGTTCCGTCCACGCTGATTTGTCCTATCACGTCAACCGAACTATCTAAACAAACATTTATTCTCGATTCTTAAACTGTCTCAATCATTTTTTTTTTTCCATCCGTGTATCTTTATTTTACCTATATAATATAATAATTACGATTGTATGTAACGGTTCGAAGTTCCGCCTACTTTTGGGACCCTATTTACTTGAAATTTTAGTGTCAGATTAATTTCAAGAGAAAGCGTGCAGCCCGCCCGGACGCGTGCTGCCAATGCTGCTGTGTGCGAAAGGTACTCGACGTTAGTGTGTCCGTAGATGTGGCGTGATGACTATCAACCTGATTGGTGCCGGTGCACGTAATGTTATAGTCCTGCGGCAGACGAAATATTTTACATTGTGTAGGTACGTAACGCAGACTCTTCTGGACTGTTATACCCACAGACCACCAAATATATAGATATGAACTAACGCAAATTTCTTGTCACAATATTTTAATTTTGGTTTCACCCACGTGGTCACTTTAGTACCACTTACGCAATCCAATATTGGAAATATAATTGAAACGGTGACAATATAATATGTATTAATGTAAAAATACGTCTTGTTTACGCAAAGATTTAATTTTCGAAGATTTATTAATGCTGTATTAATGTGTTATAAATTATCAGATTTATGTTTCCACCAAGAATGTGTGTAGAATGCCCCTCGTCCTGCAACTAATGTTCCAAACCCCTCTTCTATATGTACACTTTAATTCATGTCTATTCATTTACTGGTCTGTGGTTATACCTCTTAACGATTACCATACATGTATGTATGTATACCTTGCAGAAAAATCTGACCATTCTAACAAACAATGCCTGAGAAATCTACGATATTATCTAACTCTCGTTTAGTATACGACTTCCGTGACGAATGTGTTATTACAAGTTATTATTGCGTCTGACCGCCATGAAACCTATATGTTATTATTTTGTTAGTTTTCTGACCGCCATGAAACCTATGTCTTATTATTTTGTTAGATTTCTGACCGCCATGAAACCTATGTCTTATTATTTTGTTAGATTTCTGACCGCCATGAAACCTATGTCTTATTATTTTGTTAGATTTCTGACCGCCATGAAACCTATGTCTTATTATTTTCTTAGATTTCTGACCGCCATGAAACCTATGTCTTATTATTTTGTTAGATTTCTGACCGCCATGAAACCTATGTCTTATTATTTTGTTAGATTTCTGACCGCCATGAAACCTATGTCTTATTATTTTGTTAGATTTCTGACCGCCATGAAACCTATGTCTTATTATTTTGTTAGATTTCTGACCGCCATGAAACCTATGTCTTATTATTTTGTTAGTTTTCTGACTGCCATGAAACTTTATATTATTATTTTGTTACTTATCTGACCGCTATGAAACTACATTTTTTTCTTTTAATAGGCTAGAGTTCGCGGAATATGCTGCATGTCACAAGAAAATTCTTATTATTTTTCTAGCTAATCTACGCTCTTACGCTTTGGAAAAAAAACACTAACTTAATAATCTTCTGGGACCATTGCTCGGGTTCCTGACCAGTCAGTCGGTCGCCAGCCGAGTGTCTTGTCGCTAGGCCAAACAAACGCGCCATTATTGAAAAGTTCGTATTTATTTGACTGTCGTTGAAAATCTGCGCAGATGTAAATATGTATATAAGCTCACGTCCTAGATGGTCGATGTTTCCCGTGGATATGGAATCCTGGCAAAATATAAAAAAATACTTTTTTCATATGCACATTTTTTAAAAAAAAAATTAATATATTTTGTACCATCGCCGTGGTATAAGCTGTTTGCGATGGCGCAGTAGAAAAGGGTGTGAAGAAATAATTGACGTCTTTTCTCTCTGCGTATTTGGGGGGAGCTGTAGTTGGTGATATCGGAGTGTTTGCGGCGGGAACACATGGTCAGGGGGCGGGCGGGGGCAGTATCGATCCCGGGCCCGCCCTGCCCCCCCCCCCTGCCCCCTCAGGCATCGTGCCGGGAACTGAGCATACACTGGGCGGTTAAGATTTAACTGTTCGAACGTTTAGCAGTCAGTTAAAGTCACCGGTACGCTGTTGTAACGTGTTACAAAAGTCACACGCACAGCATAATTTTTATTTATCTTAAAATTGTTATTATTTTGCAGATTTAATATCTCTTTGTTCATTAGTGATCTACAATGTCGCACTTTTACGTAAAAATCAATATTATTTGAGTCAGGTTAACTTGGCTAGGTCCACCGATAGAACGCTCGGTGACCCAGGAGGTCGGTGGGTCGGTCTTCGTCCCGCCAAGTTTATTCCAAATAAATGTAATTAATAAAAAAAATGTCTTTTTAAAAAAATATATACTAGTATACATATTGTTAGTAATAGATTATTTAATAAACACAAATAAATAAAATTGATGGCACCAGAAATAGAGAACGTCCGCGGAAGACTTGGCACGACCAGGTAAACCAGATACTGGAAGATGATCCTATTTAAAGTCTTAATAATAATCGACGAGCTTGTATGAGAAAATGTATGAATGTGGATGAGGCGAGAATTGTGTCAGGACAGAAGAGTTTGGCGCTCTATCCTCTCTGCTTATCCCCGCGGGGAAACGGCGTTATGGTAAGGTAGTTAAATAAATAACTTTCATTATTTTTCAGTAGACAAAATATATCACTGTGGACGACGATAACGATTGAACACTATTTATTGATAAATCAACATGTTTCGATACCTATGGTATCTTCGTCAGGAAACAATGTATACTAGACTAAAATTAAAAATGCAAGCATAGATAAAAACAAAACTATTAAAGTATAAGGGGTGGGTAACTAATTAGGAACTACTGGGAAAATAAATTAAAAATGTGACTGCAAAAAGGATTTGGTAATTTATAATATTTAATTTGCCGTTGACACTTTTTCTTATATCTAAAATTTCAAATGTAACTAACTGTATTTGTATGTATAATTTCTAAACCCCTCAAAAAATGGTTTGTTTCCACAAGGTGAAATAATATAAATAGTGGTTTAAACAAAGTGTTTTATCTTATTATTTATATGATGCGCGGTCACAAAGTAATTGGACTAATATTGAAGAAGAGATAATGATCGATGGATTGAAATTATTAAAGAAACACGCGCGTTCCCGTAATAATAATGTATGTGCAGTGTTCGGATGTTTACACGCGTCATTAAATTATCATGCAGTTTACAAAACATTGCTTAAAAAAGTCTGCCTCGTTATTATCCAAATTTCGTCTTATTTTAAAAAGCCGGTTTCAATTTGCGCTGCCCTCCCGCTTCTGGAGGGGTAATGAAGGGTACTCCGTACCTCGGAATCGAGTCATGTTCATCATCTTTTTTTTTTCCTTCAACAACTCTTCGATCCCTTCGGGGACAAGTCGGAATCGGGCGAGAATTTTTTTAAACAAATATCAGATATCTTGGAGACGAATGTTATTTTTTAAAATTATATTTAATGCAAAATATATGGAAGTATGGGGGTAATTACAGGACTTATGACATGTCTTCGGCTGGCTTAAGTGATCACTTTATATATATATATAACGTTCACTAATTCCCACCCCTCAATCTCCACATTTATCAAAGTTTTGAAAGTTGTATATATGTTAGTATGTGGACTCGTTTCGAGTATTACTACACCATCGCCATGTATGGACCAAATTTGATAAATCATTTTTCCTTTTTTTTTTTTTAAACATATGTTATCACTTTTTTTTTGTTATCTATCTTTTTCGTCAATGAAGACACATTGAGGCTCGACGAAATAAAAATCTAGTATTGTCAGTATTTCACATGTCTCCATACACGTATGTTGGAGAAAGTAGTAGTCTCTTATATGTATTACTACATTTTCAGTTAAGGCAGCGCCTTCAATAATAATTCAAATTTTCGCGGGTTTTTTTTACGAAATTGTGGGTTTTTATTATTCATTTAAATCAGAAGTTATACACTAGATTTGACGTTTTTTAAACTATTACTTAGATAGCACCTTTATACTAATTTAAAACTAATAAACTGAATGCTATTTGCCATAATTAAGACAATACAAGCATTATAAGAAATACCGCGATCATTAGATGCATTTTCCGCGTTTTTTTTTGTTAGCTACTTTGTCTGATTTCAAAACATATTCGTATATATGAATTAGGTACCTCGAAAAATTGTTTAATTTTCGATAGATTAATTCAAATGACAACACTCATTCCATAATATTAATATGAAAAACTTGGATAAGTCATGGATAAACCTCTAGACACGAGTTATGTTTGAATGCGAGAAAATCAATAATTTTATTGTCGTCACTTTCTATTCAAACCTTCCTCTCACGCATGATCTACGTACCAAATAACGTCATTAATTTTTTTCTGGAACTTATAATAATTTAACTATTAACCTCGTCATGAAAGCATAGCTAATTCGTGTATAATTTCTCGAATTTCAAACTGGAAAAATGAAAGCTCGTCCTTAATAATTTATGGGCATTTATATAATATTTTTATGTATTTGAAATTATCATTAATTGTAACTAAACTACTGCACTATTACAGTTAAAATATTAAGTAATAATAATAATAATAGTTTACTTTTAAAAGTAGCTCCCACGAATATAAGTGATTGTTTACGTAGGGTAAATGAGAATCACAGTTTATGCCAGAATAGGTATTATTTACTGACGCAGGTGTACTGTGTGTGTCGCTAGATAATAATACCACGTGTAGGTGACACAGATCTTCACTATGGAAGATTTAGGATTTGCTTATTGTTTGCAAAATAATACCTGTTTTCGTTATTTTAATATGTTTAATGTTACAAAAAAATGCCGAGCTACCAGTAATGGCGCCAGGTCAGGTTAAAAGGTGCCGAGCTACCAGTAAGGCGCCATGTCATTTTAAAATGTGTATTTGTGAATAATTAAAGACAGGCACTAGATATTATTATATTTAATCTCGTGGCATTTATTGTTAAGTTTATAATAGTGATCATGAAATATATAAGTATGTAATATATAAATAAATAGTTTAATAATTAAATGACCTTGACATCGGAGCAGACTTGCGCCACGAATCCTCCTGTTTCTGTTACACAAAAACCATTATATTATTTCTAAGTTAGTTCTAATAAGATAAAAACACTTTGTTTAAACCACTATTTAAAATATAGAAATAGGTAAAAATTCCAGCATAAATTTTTTGGATTTAAACATTTCCATAGTCAAAAATAAACTAGAATTTAACATATTTCGTGAAGATGAAAAATCGTGTTTTTAAATAATCATACTTCAAATTCAATTAAAAAAATTCCCCAAATTCTATACAACCAACTTTTTACACTAATACCAAATTAAATAATTATATATTAAATAACAAGGATAAAGATGATATTTAAGAAAAATCAGTAGTCTACAAATTAATTTGCAATGATTGCACAATCATTTTTATATAGGTAAAACTTACAGAAATTTTGATAATTAGTATTAAGGGGCACTAGAGATGCCTAAATAGCAACAACTATTCTGAATTTTCCGATCACCTTTTGGTAACAAACCATTCTTTTGACATTAACAAGGGTTTAGATACATACAAATACAGTCAGTTACATTTGAAATAAGAAAAAGTGTTAACGGAAAATTAAATATTATAAATTACCAAATCCTTTTTGCATAGTCACCTTTTAAATTTGTTTTCACAGTAGTTACCCGCCACTTATACTTTTATAGTTTTATTTTTATATATGCTTGTATTTTTAATTTTAGTATATATTATTTCCTGAAGAAGAAATACCATAGGTATCGAAACATGTTGATTTACCAATATATAGTGGTTTAAAGCAAAGTGTTTTTTATCTTATTATTCTTTACGGTTGTAAAGTAATTTAAATTTAGAGTTAAATAATACGATGCATTTGTTGCATGTATTACAATTAATTATATTAAAAAAATACATAGTATTAAGATATAAAATCACAAATGCAAAAAAGTCATGTCTTAAAAAAATCACAAATATATATTTCAGGCTTCTTGAACAAACCGACACAGTGTGTATCCCGCAATGACGTTTATGCACCGAATCCAGGTTTTAAAATTTTGAAGTAGAATAATTTTCACCGCAATTATTAATGTTGCAATCATCATCATCATCAGCAGTTGTTTGAATACTTCTTTTAATTATTAAGGAGAACACATTCTTATTGTCAAGTTGTAATTATTCAGAACATAAGGCCTGTGATGTTTTAAATACTAATTTAATGTATTACTTCTTTTAACTTAACAAATTCAGGTCCATGTTTTGATTATGCAAATGGGAAGTTTATTTTCTAATTCTTGTGGTAAAAGTGGTGATTACTTTTCGTCAGTAAAGTTGGGCACATCGTAATTTAAAATATTTTTGGGTGGGGTGTTTTCTGAGCACTGACCTGATATTCCTTGCCTCGTCAACTGCTTCAGCCGAGGCTTCTCAAGGCTTATGTTTTATTGAACGCCACCCAAATTTTTGTCACCGCATTCGTTATTACTTAGGGCCGGTTGTGATCAGTAGTAACTTTTTATTATTTAAATTTCGAAAGCGGGTTGTTTGATTGTTGGTAAAAATATATTTATTTCTCGAAAGTACATCGCGCAATAAAGTCATTATACTCTCCGATATCCGATAGTAAAAACGAGAATCGATAGTCAAATATGGCGGACTCTGTACGGCTGTTCCAAAAGTCATCAGACACATCGATACTTTGAATGTTGCAGTATACGACAATTAATCCATTCAATATATCGCTATTTTAGTGATGATAATTCATCCGATGATGATCTCGTTGTTTAATATATATTTGCACATAATCCGAAAAAATTTCAACACCAAAGTGATAGATTTCGAACGCAGGGACGAAAAAATCTATAGACAAAGCGTAAATAAAACATATTTCATGATTATTAGTCACGCCTATAGACATCTCATCTATGCTTCGACAGTAGTAAATTTGACGTTCATACAACCCGCAAACGATTTTAACCGCGGGCGTTAGTAAAAAGTTACCATAATAAAAATTTACCACTGATCACACAACCACTCCCCTCTACTCTCCCCTCATCGTAAACCTCTTTTTTATAAGTAAATCTGAATTCTGGTCAGCGGTGGGTAGGCGTTGCCCAGATATCCTCAACCCCGGCCGGTGAATGACCACGGTCACCACTCGCACAACATCCGAAACTCATATTTGATCTTCATAACAATACATTTTAATCTGAAGACGTTCAACTGTCCCGTAATGTGTTGTCAACGACTTTGCTCCAAAGATTTCAAACAGTTTCATGATATTCTCATCGTTTCGTGTCTTACCTTGTGTGTACGAACGATCCCGCATTATCTCGACAGTTGTTTTCATCTCTAGTTATCCAATATCTACACAGGGTCCTTCTATGATTCGATCGGCCGTGTAGCCAGTGGCTATTTTTACACAAATTCTTTCACGTTTAATTATGATCACCTCCGGAACAATTTTTCCTCTCGCATTAGAAATGAATGCTTCCGCGCACTCTTTTAAAACTCGACTAACGCGTCGTCGCTTTATCACGTGACAATACCCAACGTTTCACGGAATACGTATTACACTCGTCTTGTATGCCTCCTCCATTCCTGAAAATGATCACAGATACCGGTCCAGTAGATATTGCCTACAAAAAAGTTGAATATTCTCAAGTCCTTCGGTGTGTCGCGCGTAGTCAAAATTTGAATGGAAACACTGGTGCCATTTACATTGGGTGAAGTCTTCTTTTTTTTTTTTAAAACGGATACGTATGTGACCTTTTTGTTCTGAAGTGTGAATTTTCCCTTTAAATATTAATTAGCTGTGTGTGAGCTTTGTGTTTTGAAAGAACATTTTTCAAATAGAAATCAGAACGAGAACAAAAGTATTGTCAGAAATTTAAAAATAATATACACACTGGTATGTACGTCTTTCGCGCCCGTCCTAGGATGGGTTTTAAACGCTAGTAAATAATTTTTTAATTTTTTTTTTTTCATAAATTGCTACAGAAGTATTGCAATATTAGAATTGTATGTGCATTTGATTTATTTTCTATTTATTCTTATTTAAGATTTTCCAGGGAACGAGAAACATAGATTTCTGAATGAGAGCGAGTGGGACGATCCACTAGTTCGGCGAATACCAACAAAAGTTAACAAATTAAACCATATTATGATGGTTGTATCGAAGATTGGCTTTTCAATAACCATATATATATAACCAATAGAAACACAAAAATGAAACCTTCCGCTTATTTCTTCTTCCACAAAATGTTTCGACTACCACCGATGAAACGATCGTTCTCATGTGTATAAAAAAAATTGTTTTATTTTTTTACATTGGATAGATGCAAAATAATATAAACTATTGTCGAAATAAGAAATTGTTTATATTTTATATAATTATATCTAAATGTATAGAAAACGAACAATTACAATAATAAATTAGTTCACTTCGGTATTTGAATAGTTTATTTTCATCCTGATTTTTTTTAAATGTACTGAAATATGGAGTAGTAAATATTTACCGCCAAAATGTATTTATTTTATTACTACTCGTTATATTACGGTATGAACATATTGAGTGAACTGGTTGCTGACGGACTGGACCAAGCATAAATATTTGTATATTGTGGAAAGATTTTTTCTAAAGTTATGCATAGATGTCGAATGAAAAATTATACATAAATAATGAATAGCTTGTTGGTCTAGTGCATTGATGGCGAACCTTTTTGGCTCGGCGTGTCAAGAGTTCAGAAAATCTAACTTAATTTTGCTGGCCTGTCAACCCCTTCTCAAAAATAGCTATTTATTTAATTACATTAAAGCTACATATTTAATTATATTGAAAAAAAAAACAATTTATACTCATTTATATATTTTTAATTAAAATTTAATTGTAAAAAAATATGGAACCCATAGTATTAGATTTGATGTCAATTAATTGTTTTTTTTCACAAAGTGAGACCTAAAAGAGATACATATGTAATACGAGGGCCAAGTAAAAAATAAGGTTCCTTACGCTGTACACTCGCCACGCGAGATGCTAGGCGAAATCCGGCAACACCGCCTTGATTGTTGGTCCCTTAACTACATCCCCACTACCGGGAGCAAACGCTGCGACGCTCAGTAAAGGCCTGACAGCCATCCGCTATGGAACCCGCCATCGCCGTTACCGCCAGGTGTGAAATCCGTTCGGTGATTCGATTTTTAAACGCGAAGAAGCTTAAACCTGTTGAAATTCATCGACAGTTGGAAGAAGTTTATGGCACAGCTTGCATCAGCGTCCAACACGTCCGCAAATGGTGCAGGGAGTTCTCCGAAGGACGCACAGACGTCCACGACGAGCAAAGGAGTGGGAGGCCATCGGTGTCGGACGAAGTCGTGGCGAAGATTGAGCGCATTTTCCTCGAAGATCTGTACGTAGTGATAAATTTGAGCATTGTTGTCGGGTAGACGTTTGGTGGCGGGACATGTGTATTAGTGAACGCTGGCGTGTCGCCCAAAACGCTGTCACCTTTGACACGCGTGTTATTGGTTCATCATCACTGGTCTAGTGATTAAGACGCCGGTCTAGTGATCTAGTAGTCGGGGTTTGGCGCCTCGATCCAGGAGACCAGCAAGTTAGTTTTGTTTTCATAGTTCAAGCGTTTAGATTAGTTTGAAAATATTAAGAATATTGATATGACATTTATTCCGTGTTCACATCTCAATTTATAGTAATAATAATATGTATTTTTAATGTATTTAATTTTATGTATTATGTTTATTACACATGACAATGTATGCTATTCATTAATTATTTGTATAATTTTCATTAAATGGTAATTAAGTAAAAATTATTATATTTTTTTTTATAAATATAAGCATTAAATGACGCATACAATATATTTTTAAATATCGCTTTTTATCAATGGTTCTCAATTCTTTTCGCGTTATGGCACACTAATGAAAACTTACCTAAATGTCACTTTTTCAAAACTCTTTATTTAATGTCTTACGCATTTCTCCTGAAAAAATAACACGATAGAATTTTTTGTAGTGCAGGTTTTTCGTCGTAACAGCACAATATAAATATATGACAGAAAACAAAGAAACGTATGAAAATTGTAATATTTAATGGTATATTTGCGATAATGCTTTATTAGTTTATTTTAAAGGTAAAGAAAAACATAATTTAATGTGAGCAGAATAGTTGACCCAGTAGAGCTTGAATTTTACTGGACGCGACAATATATCGCGGCACACTTCCTAATCGCTCGCGTCGAAGTGGTTCCCAACATGTGTGTCGCCATACCGCCATACACCGGTTGGGAACTACTCCGCTTTACTGCCCGCCAAAAAAGCTTAATATCAATTTTCGACAATGATAATTCTTGATAGAAAATGATCACAATTCAATTCATTCCTCTGTGTCTAGTTGCTCCGCCTAACCGGCATCGGGTGAACTAATTTTTATTAATTCACATTACTTGCTACGTTTGCTATGAAAACCTTAAAAAAAAACCCGGAAAATTGCGTAATATCCACAGACTACCAAATATATAGACATGAACTAACGCAAATTCCTTGTTTTCGATATTTGCATTTTGGTGTTACGCGCGTGATCGTTTTGGTACCACTCGCGCAATCAAATAGCTCCGTGACTTTTTTTTTAAATATGATTCGGTTGGAACGAAAATTTTAACGTTGACAATATAATATACGTTAATGTAAAAAAATACATTTACTGTTGCATAAACATGTCATATAAATTATCGGATATATGTTACCACGAAGAATGTGTGTAGAATGCCCCTCGTCCCTCAAGCGATGTTCCAAACCCCTCCCCTATATGTACACTTTATTGCATGTCTATTCATTTACTGGTGTGCGGTAATATCTCATTAAAAAAATACCTGAGATCATAAGCGTACAAGAGAAAGAATATTGTCTCTTAATATTGGTAATGGCCCATTAGCGTCACATTCTCAGGCACGATTTAAATGATCATAATTCATACTTAACGAAGCGCTGTACTGTATCAGTTATCGTTATATTATAATACATCTGTACTCCAGTTTAGATTTCTACGTGTGTATATTGTACGATTTTGAAAATGGGCGGAATCAAGTTGCAGTGTCTTGTTTCAGATGGTGACCAGGGCTCCTGGGAGCTGGGCCTGTCTTACGAGTGCAGATCGCTTCTCTTCAAGGCGCTCCACAACCTTATAGAGAGGTAACTGATTTGTACTACCCTACCACCCAGCACAGCACGCTCTCGTGATTGGCGGTCTACGGCGTCATGAAGCTGGAGGGAATCTACGGCAATCTGTGATTCAACAGCTACGCATAGTCTGCAGTGTTCGCACTTCTCCCACGCATCTAACCTTACACAATTTTTCGCAAAACTGTCTTCATCAATCGCATAATCCTGTCAACACAGGTCCGATTGTTGACCTACAGCCATATCCGGGTTTCGCGCTAGCATAGCGCTCGGCCCGCTGACGTTAGCGATATGCGACGCTGGCGTGAAATCCGGAAGAAGGCTACGCAGGGGCGGTACGCTTTGGGTACAGCACTACGGACCGTGTGTACCGTTAATGATATCCGATTATATGTTTGCCTTCGTACAAATTGTTTATTCAACCACGGCGGTTTGAAAATACCCTTTCGTAACATTTCAGGAGGAGCAGGCGTTGTTAAATTGGTTTCAACTCTTTCAATTCTCTGTTTATTTGTAAACCTGTAAATGTATATTAACTCGCAGTCGTGATAATAAGAACAAAATTAATACATTATCTGTTTTATGCTCACGGATTAACAAAATAATAAGGGCGTTTCTTTTTAATTTTCGTTTTGGAATTTTTCGTCGTTTTTTTTTTTTCTACAGTGAGCGATCGCAGATTTTGGCAACAAGTAGCGCGGCACTTGGGCAAAGTGGCTCGACAGCGGCGCATTCCGCTTCCTCCTAGTCGGGCACTCGTCGCGCCGGGGACCAATGTTATGATTGTGACAAATCTCCGCGCGGGCGGCTGATTCTTCTGTCGATGGAAAGAAAGTGAAATTGTTCAACGGTTTCAACTTTAGCGGTCCACCAATCGGATCACTCGTGAGATTGTCTGAGCCGCGATCCACACCGACCTTCGACTTATTGTTGTTTTAACAACACCGTTCGCGGTACGGTACGCAGCAATGTAACAAACAAGGTGAAACATAATAATGCCCGTTGAATTATTGTACAATAAATGCTAGACCTTCGGTTGGGTCGCGCCGGTCGCTCTCCCGTTTTGAGCGGCACTTCGCAAACGGCGATGTGATCGATTTCCATCTTCGTGGAAATTTAGCAGAATGCCTCTTTGCCTTGTTGCGATTCGGTCGGTCGCTCGTTGCCGCGCTCGCCGCCGCGGGGCCGGGCGCGTACAACGGCGGCGGTGGCGCCATCTAGCTGTTCTCGGCGGAACACGACAATTCGCAAAATGCATCTCGTTTAACAGGGATAGATACTAATTACTGGGTCGCTTCCGGTGCTTACTTGTCAGTGAGTGAAGTTGTCAACGACCGATTGTAGGAAGAACGGGATCGCGATGCGTGCGCGCGATTTTGTAGAAGAATTTTCCCCTCGAAATACGACTTGTTCTTTAAGCACTTAATAAAATTAGGATAGAGAATAAATCTAAAATGACAGTGTACATAATTATTTTTTTGTATTAATTCCTTATTATTCCATTTAAAAGAAACATGAAATTCGATTATAAGACATTTCGATCATTTCTCACCAGTCAACTTTGTTATGATGCGGAACAAAGTAAATATATAAATTGTTCATTTTGTGCTTAACAAGTCTAAATATAAAGTATAGCAAATCTTGTTGATCTACCTAACCTGTTTCAAATCATACATTTCGATTTAGATTTTATGAACACTGTATGGATGGTATGTATATTTGTGGCCATTACTAACTTTTGTCTTAAATATTTATTGTAGTAATCTAGCAAGAACTTGCCAGATTTTACAGAAGATATTACACTTTTTACAAAAGCCATGTCTAATATTGATCTCCTCTTTTTCACTATGTATTTGTATTTCTGCCTGAATACCCTTTCATGAGTCGTTTGCTCAATTCTTAATTCTCTCCATAAAGGTCCATTATTTTGTAATGTCTCGAAGCAATATGCTATTCAGTATCAGATAATGACTTGTCACTTACCAGACCGAATATAAATAATCAGATTGTGTCTCTTTTCTTACATTCTTTCTTCTGTCTTCTCTGTATCCTCACGATACCTTAATATGATGAAGCAGATAACGCCTTGACATAAGATGGCATCCTCAGTGCGAGGTTATATTTGATTTAGGAAGATTTACAACATAATTAATTAATTTTTGGTTACAGTTTTTATTGTAAAATATTTAAGCAAGTATAAATTTATCGTAAGGTTCATTCAAAAATAGCATTTTTGATTTTAATGTTTATTGAGTGAGTTTTATTTACGTAATAGATAATTCCTATGTAATAACATTTCTTACTATTTTCCTTTATTCTCAATTAATAAATGCAACGTATGGTGATTGGATTACATGGATATATTAATTTATGACTGTTGTTAATTCTACAGGTGCCTGTTGTCCCGGGATTTTGTGCGCTTGGGCAAGTGGTTTGTGCAACCTTACGATGGCGACGAAGATGACATCACCAGAAGGTATTTCCCCACTTTGCTACTATACACTGCGGAAGCTCTGAACGTACGTGGGCTGCCCCTAGCCTGTGTATAGCAGAGGAATATGCTTCCTATATAAAACCGGAGATCTCTGTGTGCCACTTATAAAGTGTCAAGTGGTACTTCGTTCCCCTCCGCACATTCCTTACTTCTTAATGTATCAATATATCATTTTGATTTTCTTACGTGTTGTATAAAATAATTTAATGATTCTTCATATCTAATATCTAATAAGAGTTTTTGAACATTGTATTAATTTTAATTGAGACTTTGATGTGTACACCCATGTAAATTGTAACAATGATTAGATCTTATTTAGGATCAAATTTTTTCTGCACTGACGAAATATCGGTCGCTGTGAAATCTGTCAGTAAAGTATAAACAAAGTTATTTTTAGATAAATTTTTTAAAACTGTGTCATCAATGTTTCCATTTATTTATTTCAAATAGTAAATATGACTGGAATGGTAATCAAAAATAAAAATAAGGTTTTTTAAAATCGACAATTGCCTTATACATAATATTAAAATTGAAAGCCTGTTATTTATTACGCAATTTCTTTTAGTTGCTGGCACCTATCTTTCTCCTTTGCATTCTTCGTGCATGGTGAGAGCACGGTGTGTGCCAGCGTGGATGTGCGGCAACATCCTCCCGTACGGAGACTGGCGGCCCTTAAGCCCCCGCCACACAACACCAAAGGTAATTCTCTGTGGCCAACCTATAAATAGAATTTTATGCATAAATGGGGTTGGTTCGTTAAAAAATGTAATATAACAATTAGATTATAAAAACCTTTGAGTTTACACCAAAATGTCAATTGTACTTGGGAAATGGCGATGTAATGAACCAATTAGAGTTTGAGTTTTACAGTACTGTTAACTTTACAAATCATATGATATTTTCAATTATGTTTATCACAAGGGATGAGCAATGTGCCTATAATGGATAAAAAAGTACCTTCATATGAAAAAAGTCAGCGTAAGATTCGCTCCACTCTAGCCCGATAGTGGGTTAAGATTATTAATAAAAACTAGGGTCTAGAATTCATTTCTGGATTCCTATTGATTTGTAGATTTGTATCACAACTCTGAACCAAATTAGATTGATTCAGTACATTATTGACCAGTAGTAGATTTTATCAAATTAACAATTTGATTTTGTGTATTACAGTCATCCTGGCCCCTTTCGGGCTAAAGGGCACGCTGGTATCACCCGCCCCCGGAGCGGAGCCAGTAGGTGGAGCCATGGTGGATGCGTGGCGTCACTTCTATCCCCTGGAGGAAGGGCTGGCTGTGGAGGTAGCTGTAGGTGGGGTGCGCATGCGCTACCCTGCTCGCTACACTCTGCTCACCCAAATGGACTCCCCCACACCTCGTGAGCCCACCGAGCCCCCACCACTGTTGGCGCATCGAACTCTCACTCAGCTAGGCTTGCAGGTAATGTTTCCTTTTATTAACCTCTTGAGTACTAAGAAGATTTGAAAAATTATATTAAAAGTTTTATTATAGCCTTTTTAACATTTTTGTATGTACTATTATTATAATTTAGTAGAATATACTTAAATGGGAGGTGTCAAAACCTCTACTTAAGCCACAAAAATAATTGTGCATCCGATCAACTAACATGTCTAAAAGTGTGGACATTAATTATAAGAAATAGTGTTCCAGAAATATTTTAAAATACCTGAAAATGTTAACTTTTATAAATCCTTTCCAAAATTTCATATAATAATTTTTATTTTCAAATGTTATTATATGACTACAAATGTATACGGAATGTTCGTAAAGTTGTGGTGAAAATTTTTCAAAAATGTAGCATTATAAATGTTATTTTATTATGCTTTTTATTAACAAATGATATTCGAATTCAGATCGCCTCTCAGTTATCAAATGAAATGACAGCAGTTTTTATATTTTAAATTTGAGTATTGAATTAATATTTTTATATTTACAGGAATCTGAACTAATTGGCGGAACCGACCCCAGCGTGGATATGAAACCGACAAAGGAGTGGGAGTTTGTTGACCCGACGCGGAGAACCAACTGTTCGTGTTCCAAGTGAGTATCAAATTACAATTATTTCAGACGTGTAATTTTCTTGGGATATTTTCTACAATTGCCTTTTATATTTTGAAATTAAATATATAAACATATAATTATCTTATCAACTTTGAAATCATATATTAAAGATAAATAAATATTGCGGATCTATGTTCTGAATAATAATAATATATTAAAGTAACTCTTGGATTACCTCATTTACTATTTAAATTGAGCAAAATAATTACGGCTCGTCTATTTAAAACTCTCTGGTGCATTTTACTTTGCGTGTCCAATGCAGAGAGCTGTACCGGCGCAGCAATATCGTCATCAGAATATCACCGAGTCTAATGAAATCTTGCTTTCTTCCAAGCCCTTGGCAGATGTTTGCATGTATATTTTGCGCTAAGAGTCATTCCACATTTAATCAATATATAAAATCCAACCCAACCTGTTACAATAATGTAGTATGAAATTTTTTCCTTTACTAACATATATTTCAAAAAAAATCTGCCGTAATTGAGGATTTTAATTTTAATCTAATTATGTATAATTGTGTACGTCACGGGCTTTCAAACTTCAGAACCTGCCATGAATACAATTCCGAAAAGATTTGCTACCGCCGTAATGACAATTAAAAATATTTTCACCCAAGCTTACAAAATGCTATTTAAATCATGAAAAATTTCATAAAAATCTTTGGAAATAGGGTTTGTGTAGATTTAACTTGGAATGACTCGGCAGGCTTCAGTAGATATCTGTACGCCCCAATGTATAGATTTAGTTCTGTTCTTTGGGAATGGTAATATTGATAAAAACATTCAAAATATTGTGATAATCATCTAGACTTGAGTGCAGTAGTTAGTGAACAATGTGAATGTTTTACAGTACATACTTACATCTCGCATGCCATGAATATTACTTGTTTTATTATAAGTTATTTTTTTAAATGTTTAACCATTTTCTACAAGCACGGTTCCAGTAGACTCTCATTATCTGCGATGAGCGATGTAAACTTTTCCAGATTAAATATATTTTTTAATGTTTACGACATTTAAATTTGGAATGGAGTCCACCATATGTTAGTTAACAAATATAAATGTATCCGCTCAAGATGGAAGGTTATATGGTAAACTTTGGGAAATTTTCAATATTCTTGTTGTTTATATCTTGATCAACAGTCAGAGTAAACAAATTGGTCAGCCTCCGCCTGGATAATCGAGAGTCTAGTATCTGTGGAAAAATATGTGTTAATTCCAATTATCTAACATATTTGGAACATTTTTTCTGATATTTATTAAATTTGTGTCACTTTGTTTACAAAATAACAAAACTTGAAATGGTGCAATGGTTTTGGTTAACCATTACAATAATAATCAATCGTAGAAATTTAGCAGACTAAGTAAAGTAAGTTAAAGAGGCTTTTTATTTATATATAAATCCAAAAAACTAATCTTGAACCCCTAAAATATTAGTGATCCGGACAAGCTGACAAGTTATGTAATGTTTTAAACAGGGTTTTTTTTGTTTGTTTCTGAAAACATTTATATTAGAGCAGAATACTTCTGGCTAACTCGAATAAACATCAGAAAATAATTTTTCAGTCAAAAGACTAAAGCAAAAAAGCAGTGTTGTTATACACTGGATGTGCAAATTTGGTACAGAGATTTGAATGATCGTACGGAGGCTGATAGGCAAGCGCGTAGGTAGGTAGGCGGTACAGCAGCTGTTGGTGTTGCAGGTGCCGGGCCGGCGGGCGGCGTGCGGGCAGCGAGCGCAGGCGGCCCCTCCCCTTCCACCGCCGTCGTGCCCTCCTCCTACACACCCCCCTCCCGTGAGTCGCACACTCTCGCATGTAGCATGATCGCTTCTCTGTACTTGTCACGGTGTTGGCTTCATCTCGTAGCGAGAGCTATGCACTCTGCTGTGAGCCGCTTGTGTTTTGGCATGATTTTTGTTGACCGAATGGCCGAAGTGTCGATTATAGGAGTGGCGCTCTTTTATGTGATAGTTCCGCTTTTGTATAGCTAGCATTTAAAGTGTTGTTCTTGTAAAGTAGTATATTTTACATTTAGTATGAGAGAATTCTAAAATGAAAATATATTAATCAACAAACTAACATCAAAACTGTTGAACATAATTTTTCGCTAAAATCACCATTAAAAAACCGTGACACAAAATCCTGCTTTTTGAAACTAACTCATGGTAATGGGACGGCTGTAATTTTGTTAACCATTCCATACAGTATACTTCATAAATTAATATCTGAATACTTTTATTTGTCATCAGTCATGACGCTGAGTGGATACCGTATAAATGAAAACAACTTTGCTTTAACTTTTTTTAAATATAAATTGTAATATTCTTAGCATATGAGGTTGTTCCACATTTAATATTCCGCAATTTCTTTGGTTTAATTATTCTTTATAACAGGATCGAGCATTGTAATAGGAGACAAATGTTGTCTATTCTGGGGTAGTATTGCATTATTTTAATGAATCATTGTCCTGCTGGAATACAGAAAATCAGTAATGCCCATTTAAAATATCCAAGTTCATTGTTCGGTTAATTTGCATAAACCCAAACCATGGTTATGTATATACGATTTTATTATAATTAAATCATTTTTAACTATTTATCCCAGCAATGTTGTCAATAGCAATTCTGCTCTCTAAATAAAAGTCTGTTTATTGACAATTTTTTTTTTTAACTGCATACAAGTATGCTATCAAAATGTAAGGTTAGGAATGCGCAAAGTATCTAATAGGAACGGAGAGAAATTTATTATACAGTAGAACCGCGTTAATTCGAAGTTCAAGGGACCAAAAAAAAATTCAATTTTACAAATTTTGTGACGCGATCACATAAAAAATCGCAAAAGTCATGAAAACATCTGCTACTTTCACAAAAAGTATACATATTTTGGCATATTTCGCAAAATTATTTCGAAAATGCAGTATTTATTATACTAATACATACATTTATTAGGGTGAAAATTAGATCTATTTCTTGTAATAAGTAAGGATCCTACCTTCAAATGTTCTCAGGAAATTAAACAATCATTAAATAAAATACACAATGACTATAACACTAAATTAAGAATAATAAGAACAAATTGAAACATTTTTAATTGTCAGGCATGTTTCGTTTCGACTTGAAAAAATCATCTATTTGTCCTTGTTTCACTATTGTTTCTTGTTGACACTCCCGCAATACAAATTTTACAACCACATCAAATGAGCGCATACTTTTGCCGGTGTCTTGGGATCACTTGAAAAATTTCACATGAAATAATAAGATAAGTTAACGATAATGTCATTCAAGGAAAATGAAGATTATTAACACAGTTATTAGAAATACAATCGTTCATGAATACATGAAATAATACAAAGAGTTACTTTAAAAAAAAAACATTTTAACAACACAAAGACAGTTATTATTAAAACGAATCGAAAGGGGAATTTAGAATAGACATTCAATATCAATCAAATAAAAACAATCTTAAACACGTCCAAGAAAAAGTAATTGGCGCAAACAATAGGCATGTTCTCTATTCTGTGGCCCAAACTGCCAAAGCAGCCAACTGAAGAAAGCGTACCTGAAATTCCCCAATTTTATCGCCACATAATATAATCGGGTTCATAAAGGAGGTTGCACAAAAAGTAGGCTCAGATGTGCTTTGTGTCGGCAGGTATCGCGAAATACACAAAGAACGCATCAGACAGGCATGTGCACTTCAAAAAAAATTTATAACTTACTCAAAATTTTCGAATTATGTGACGTAAAAATGTATTGATTTATGACGCGAGGTTGATTAAGTATGAAACTGACAATTTGGGTCTTGAAGAGTTTGAAAATTTCGAATTATATCGAATTTAGAATAAAAGTGGTTCGGATTAACAGGGTTCTACTGTAATTATTATCATAAATTAATCCATTCATTATATTAAAAAATTTTGTCACTAGAATTATACAATTACAGGTAACCTGACCCTGGTTGGATTTTTTTGATGTATAGATCATTCACTCTTTTGTGTATCTATTGTGAAACATTAAAATAATATCATTGATTAGATTTGACTTCATTCTTTCTTCACTTAAATGGTGCCCACTTCAGTCTGTCGGGCAGGTTTTTCCTAAAATAATTTCACATTTCTTATTTTTTCTCTAACTTATGTTTTATTTTATTTAGTGTTCAAGTTTAATGGTGTTCGTAACAAATCATCATCAATCCTCTCATTTTAGATGTAAAACATGCATAGAAATCATCTCTTCATCCCGTCAGCATGAAATCGTAGATCTTGCTCATAGGGATAAGCCAGATTTTTGTTTGGGCAGTAGTTTTAAACATGCGTATTGTTGTATGTGTTGTAGATGCCCGAGCGTGGGAGGGTCGCAGGGCACTCCAGGGGGCGGGTCCCCGGGCAGTTGCGGGGGCGGTTCTCCGTGTGGGGGCCCCTCGCCCGCCGCACCTGCCTCGGCCCCCGCACCGCCTACCCCCCGACCGGGCCCCACAGCGCCCCCTGTTCTGGCCCTACCACACACGCCCGCCCCCACACCGCCCCAGCACCCTCACACACCACACACTCCACACACACCACGCCCCAACCAGGTTAGTACACCTTCTGTCATTTTTAGGGTAGATAAATATTATAGCTGAATAAAATGTTCATAGTAATATTCTTATGATCATTTTCATGTTTATATACATAGTGTAACAGACATCGTCCACAATATTTTACAGGTGGATACCTCACTAGTCGAGTTGAAAATGTTTAAAGCATGTGTACAAATTATATATAGTTAGGAAAATATTGAATGAGATTTTCACAAAATAATATTAAGCTGTAGTTTACATGCTTGGAAATAATTATTTCCGAAATTGACCCATTATGATATGGTTATACTAGCGCCATCTATAAAAGGGATAAGGAAGCTTTTACAGATATGTGAAACATAATGCCAGCAAATCGGTCATAATGGCGTTCATATATGGAAAAGGGCCAGATAATATCCCTCCTGTGTGGCTAGACAGGACGAAATTGAGTGATCTGAATAAGGTCAAATACCTTGGCCATATATTCAATGAAGATGGACAAGACGATGATGACATAGAACGGCATAGGAGACAGTTGAGCGTTCGTGCAAATATGCTGTCACAGCGTTTCTACCGATACAGTAAGGAGATGAAAAGAATTCTGTTTAAATCGTTCTTCACCAACATGTATACTTGCGAACTCTGGTCGAAATACAAGCAAGTGATGTACAACCGTCTCCGAATTCAATACAACAACTCATACAAAATACTGTTCGGATTGGCGCGTTATTGCAGCGCATCTACAATGTTTACCGAAGGCTGTATACATAGATTCGTTCCGCTTCTGAGACATCGAGTTGCGGGCGTAAAGCTGCGGCTGGAGCTCAGCACCAACTCTGGTGCAAGCGGCGCTCTCATGGAAAGCTGGTTCCCTGACCAGAGAATGGCAACGCCTACAGAATAGCTAAAGATACAATAATGGCCGTGACTGAAGTATTTATATATGTAGTATTTATATTTTGTTTATATTTATATATGTGTGAACTTTTTATTTATTTATATTTTCATTGGTTTTCTTTTCATAACATAAATAATATTTCTTAACTTTAATGTATTATATAATATGTATTATCTTTATGGCAAATCAGGTCTTCATAAAAAAAACCCGATCACGTTAGAATAAACGCATTATTATTATTATTCTATATCTTTGTTTCAGGCCCTAAATTGTCTATCTAAAAACAGTCTGGGCGCTCGAAGTTCCATGAACTTTTATTATAATTTATTATCACTTTACTTTTTTATATACTTATATCTGACATAGTTGAGATTAGGCACACCCAAGTTGAATATTTTATTATTTGTCGTTTGGCAGCATTGGCCACCGCCACGGCCGGCGGCATCATTTTATGCATATCGTTAGTGCTATATAAGTGCAATGTATAATTTTTAAGCATTACATTTGACACAATAATATTATTGTAAATAGAGTTTCTACGTAAAAATCAAATCAAATATAAAAATAGTTGTGTTAATAAAATCTGAAGTCCTTCAAATACAAAATAAATAATAATGTTATAGCCTGACAACACTATAAAATTTTATTTTTTCATCTCCAAACCGTACGAAACGCGGTTGATGGATGCTTATGATGAAATAGTGTCTTAACAAAATATTTCAATATACGGTTCAGACGTTAAATGTTAATGCTCTCAAATTTTGTAATAATGCATTGTGTGTATCCACTTAGACTTGTTTGGAAGAAAAGGGGGAGAGTCTGAAGCGTCCCATCCTGGCGCTGCAGGAGGCTGAGCCCGACCCCCTGGAAGAAGAGAGACCGCTGGACTTACTCTACGACTACTCTACCCTGCACGCATGGTAAAATAACATTTTAATCTACTCATGAAATTTAGCATATTTTAAATATATTTAATATTTCACGATCCAAATTATTAATTTAATTCTAAAATAATTTTATTAATTCATTACTTTCCTGTCATACATTCATTTTTTTAATACAAATTAAATGCGTCAGTTAGAAAGATATGTGGTAAAACTCCATTAATTCGTAACGCGCGGGATTAAATTTAAAAAAAAAACCCGAATTACGAATAATGAGAACAAAGTTTTTTAAAAGCAACATAGGAAATAAATTTTTATAAAAACGCATTAGTTTATTGCGTCTGCGATATAGTGCGTGCCGCTGCTGTTGACATTGCGATTTTCATACTGAAACATGATGACGCCATTATTTCAGCTTCTTATGTGTTGAAATGTTTATCAAATAATGTATTTCTCCTAAATAAGAAAGGTGTGTGGAGAGTGGTGATGCGGCAGTCTCTCGAGGCAACAAAAATACGCACATTAATTTGATTGGCGGTCGAACTCACCTTTTCCATCCGAATTGGAATATTTAAATTGCGCGTGAAAAATAATTTGAAACTTTTAAATCTTCATGTCCCGCTGGCCTTGTAGATTGAAGCTTATTATTACAGTATTATATATATATATATATACCTGTCACGCCAGTGCCCAGCGTTGTGATTGGCTGGCAGGCGGGGCTAGTTTCAGATGTTTACGAAGGGATGATGGTCAAATGTCTAGTCGCGTGAGTTTAGGGATTTAAATACATATGCGAGTCACGTGAACAAATTATTTATTTGGAATGTCAAAAACGCATACGAACTGTGACTAAACAGATTTTATGAATTATCGGTAGAAATTAGTGTGAAATGGTATTTTCAGGATAATTTTTTTTGAAAAAAGTGCGAATTCCACGAAACTACAAAATATAGGGTTATGAATTAACGGAGTTTTACTATACAGATAAAACATAATAAAAAAATGTAACTTTATTATTTAATAAACACTTATTTCTGATTTATTCTTTGATTACAATTTAAGGAGATGTAAATGAAATATATATATATTTTTTTTTAATATGTACATATAATTCATATCGTTATATTTATGTTTCTCGAGAAACATATTTTCTAGTTTTCTAATATTTCTTAATGTCTACTTTAAAAGTTATTTTTAAAATCACGCGAGACTCTGGAATTTTCAATATAAAGCTTTTTATGAAAAAATTCTTTTGCTCGCTAAATTGATGATAATTCAACCCCGCTGGGAAACATGTTTGGCCTTCAAGCTCTGGCTTATCATGAGACAGTATGGGGTACAGTACAGTACAGATTGCAGACTAGGGATTAACGCTGGAGTGTTGCAGGTTAAATCACCCCGTAAAAAAGCTGAAGCACGACGAGGGCTGCGAGTGGGAGTGGTGGGAGGAGGGGGGCGCTGTAGGGGGCAAGAGAGGGGAAGATCTGTATGCGGGACACACGCACACCAAGATGGCCCCCGTGGACCCCGTCATGCCCTGCAACGGGGCCCTGCCCTCCTACCTCAAGGGGGACCTCAAGCAAGAATCTAATCAGGTAATTTATTCATTATTTCAATCTGATGTCCCAAAGAACGATTTATCGTTAAACCGGTCAGGCGAAAATAAATTTTTTATGGTCTCTGTATAAATTTGGGGATTTTTTGGTTTGACCAATTTTGATAGTTGGCACTAGGCATAAGGGTTAAAAGTACCCTGGGCGACATCAGAGATCAAACCCGAATATACACAATTATTAAAGGCACTGCTCTGTACCTTTGTGCTCCATCCAAGACTTTCCTATTTAGTGGTTAACAACTTTTCTGATAACGGGGGATATAAATGTAATGGAAATAATACTTTCAGGATGATGCCAATAAAGAGAATAAGAACCTCTTCACCTCAGATGGGCTACAAGCCTCGTACAAAGATTTAGACCAGATATTTGATAATTCGGACGATACAAGTGGCGACGAGACGGTAAGACTTGTGAGTGTTGCTTGTTTTGTTACTACATTTATATACTTCTTCTCTCTTTCCTAACTTCTTGTGTGCAATTCACGTACGACTGGGTATTCTTTTTTAAACTTTTGAAACACAAATAGTTAATTCCTTTTTTTAACATCTTTCTTACCGACTTTTCTATTTGCACTTCCATCATTTGAAAGATCAGTTGAAGAAACTAATAATAAAGGGAGCATCGCTTAACCAACAATTCTGTGTGTCTCCGAAGCCCCCATAAAGACTGACAAATTTCTGATTTTAAACGGCTACCATATTCCAAAGTAAAAATTGTTTCCTCGAAAGGTGATTTACGTTAAAAAAATTGATATGTTTTACAAATCTACCGTTATGGTCTTAGTAATTAAATGTAAGAATACAGCTAATGAGTTAGTTCTCGTATCTCATTTTGGGATTCAATCTTTACTTTGCAGTTCAATATGGACCATAATACTGCTATGATTAATTGTGCAGTGGAACCCTGAAAATATATTGTAATAAAATAAATAATATTTTAAAGGACAGTCGTGATGCCAATAATTTAAAAGCCCTTCTACTATAGATACAAGACCCATAAGAGTTTTATTTATTATATCAAAATATACCCATTAATAACAATAATAAATGTTAGACTGTACCAATAAATCGGCATCACTCATAATCGTACCGATTATTCGGCATCACTCATAAACGTACCGATTAATTGCCATCACTCATCGGGTCGATTATGGATGTAATCGCTAACAATCGTAATCAGTGTTCACAATTGGTGACACAAAAATATCACAATTTATTATTTCAATATATTTTCAAATCATTTGATATTTTCATGGATTCTTGTTTTATGAATCTCTCTATCCTTGACTTAAATTTAAAACTTAATGTAATTGTTCATTAATAAAATAAAATATCTAATGTTTATTAAAAATATATTTGTTTTTGTTTGAGATTGTTGTAAATATTTTTTAAGTATTTTATAATTTGTACATTTTATTATTTCATTATGTCATTCAAATAAGCCCTTCATATTTTTCATGTAATATCAGTATCGGAAAAATCTGCACAATGTTCAACCATAAATGTTATTTTTGTAATGCCAATGAAAAATGTGACTATATTTCAAAATCACCCAAGAAAATCAAACTAGGTCATATCTTTAGAAGTCACTGAAATGAAACCATATTGTGTGGCTTATACGTTAACATTTTAGAATTTTACTAAATTTTTACCAATTTTTTCCCTAATCTAAAATTTCTTAATACGTACAGAAAAACCTTGCTAATTTTAAATTCAAAGAACCGACCAAAAATAAATCGACTTCATAAAACTCGACTACATAAATTGAAATGTGCAAAATTTGCAAAAAAAGTGATTCATGATAACATTACATAATTGCTGAGAAAATCACATAACTCTCAAAACATTGTGTAATTTTTTCCAGTGGCGTAGTTATAATAAATAAAAAATTATATATAAATTCACGAAGAAAACAATTGAAAACTCGCAAAATATAAAAATTAGCAAAATTATAAAAAAATTTACAAAGTATAAAAGAATGTGTAATTATTACTGTTATTCGAGCACTGAAGTTGGAAGACATCTGGCAGTAAGGGGGATCTGGTTAATTTGTCAGTACTATACAATACTAAGTCAAATCTAAATTATCAAAAAAAAAATTTTCAAGATGATTCCGGTGTAAGGAAAGTATTGTTAATTCTGAAATTTCAAACAAGTCAAGCTATTTAAATACAATAAAATATCAAACTAATGTACAATACGGTTTTCAAATTGAGTGGTGCATTAAAATGAACATACAAATGTTACCGGCAGAAAAGTAATTGGCTGTCACCGATATCGCTTGTTGCTAGGGCCCTGTGGGCTGCTACTATTATGACCAGAAATGCCAAAATCCATTATATTTCTCTAACACTATACCAAGTAGTATACTTTATCTTTATTGTCAATTACAAAATTATGTTTTCCACATTGAAAAATAGATTCTACAGTAACCCTAGCTATGCAGCATCCACCACTGCCACCATACCACCATTATCCACGCCGATTGCTTTTTTGCTAGTCTGTATACATCCATTATGAAAAATTTAGGCTTGTAGGCCAGTTCACAATTTGGTAAATACTGAATATGAATATTGAAGTAAATCAAATTCAAGTTAAACGTGATGGCCATTTACTTTGCAATTTAAACACTTATTAATATCTTAGGGAATTTAAATATTATTAACATGATACATGCTATATACATACGAGGTTTGATCAAAAAGTAGCAAGAACTCATGATACACTGTGCCATTGAAATTGAAGAAAACAGTGAGCAGAACCTTCACATTCAATCAAACTTTTTTCGGTCTTGGCTCTTCAAATTAGTAAATTCAACAATTTCAAAACAAATTTTGCTGCCACACATCTCATGTTCAAAATATTTAAAAAAATTATTTGGCATGAGCCAAATGATACGCCAACCTCTGATAGTTATTCGGCTATTGTCCATAATCACTTTTTCGACATTGTCGTCGGTTGTTGATGTGTTGGGGCATCTTGGACGCTTGTCATCTTTAATGTCTTCATGGCACTCTTGGAAACGTTTCTACCATTTGTAAACGCTCATTTTATTCAGAGAAGACTCATTAATTTTCAATACGGTTGCTGCACTTTATTATATTCTTAAAGCAAAATTGAATGCAAATTTTTATTTTTTTTCCATAAGTAGAAAATTGCCGAGCACACTAAAACACGTGTAACCTTTTCGACAGCCAACATTAAAGTAAGCACCCAATATGGCTACCAATGTCAAGATATGTCAGGGACAAGTGTACCAACAAATTGTGACAATTGGACTTTTACAGCCTTTGATCAAACCTCATATGTACACCTAGAGCTATTTTAAAATTAATATAATTATCACCAGAATGTTATTAAAAGCATAAACATGATGGATATAGTGAACTTAAAGAAATGAAATAATAGGAAAAGGTAAAAAAAATTAACCTAAAATCTTAATGAATACGATATTTTCTGCTGAGCAATCATTTTGAACTATCCTTGTTTCAAACTTTCAATAATTTGAACCTGCAATGCTGACATGATTCAGTAATCATAACCAATAATTATTCATGGTGTTACATTTCAAAAACATTTGATATACTCACATTGAAATTCAATGACAGATGGTCAATATAACTCTACCAGTAAGAAAAGTTCATACAATTCCGCTACTTTGATGTTTTTTCTTACTCGCAATAAAGACAAAGTATATTTAATTTTAAATTGAATATACATTTGCATATTATAATGTATATATAAATGTATAAAAGACATTTTATTAAAAATGAATATATAAAATAAATTTTATACATTCAATAACATTTAACATTTAAATAATCTTAACCTAGAGTTATTAAAAACACATTCGACATACTTATATAAGATACACAATCTCGCTACTTTGGTGTTTTTTCTTACTGGCAATGAACACTAACGTGCGTTAATACAGTATAATGATAGATTACTTTAGTACACAATTAATAATGTATTCATAGTGAAATACACATTTATTTTAAAGAGAACACATTATTATTTGTGAAGTTGTAATTTTTTCAGAATATAGTTCTGTGATATTTTAATACAAATTAAATGCATCAAGAAATTACTGTCTTACCTGTAGGAATGATATAAATTGTTTTAACGGTGACTGATTAATTGTTATGTTTTTGAGTTTATTAAATGTAACAGATTGATATAAATGTACTTGCAGACAAATGTCTATCAAGACGTTTTGTAGGTCTAGTGTTAATTAAAAAAAAAAAAATGGAAAAATATACACACAGATGGCGCCTCCTAGCGATTATTCCTCAAAGTAGGCATTCGCAATAAAAAGGTGATAGCTTTCAAATAAATAAATAGAACGTAAGATGTATCTATTTAAAATAATTGCAAAATATAAGTTCGAAAATTTGTCAGCTATTTACATGGCTGATATAATGTAATTGGATATTGCACTTCCTCAGATAGGAAGAGATCCGGTTCAAATCCCGGTGGCAGCTAAAATATATATCTTTCTAATTGATGCATTTAATTTGTATTAAAATACATATTTAACTGAATGTTGAATTAAATAATTCAATGTTGTTCAACCGTGCTAGATTTTATCCATCCTTTAAATAGATTGAATCGACATGATTCAGTTTTATCTAAAATATTTTTTAATACAAATTAAATATATCAGTTAGAAATGTATATCTTTTTAATTGATATATTTAATTTGTATTAAAATACCACAGAACCATGTTCTGAAAAACTGCAACTTCACAATAATAACATGTTCTCTTTAATAAAATATGTTTTTGGTTAAAAAACCAAATGTGTTATAAAGATTCATTATTTTAAATTGTCTTATACACATTGCAACTAAAATGTACTATATACACATTACATACAAGTATGTATATTCAAAATATTTACATTAGACATAAATATAAAAAAATACTTTTTTTTTGTACTGCGTAATTCTGTTATTTTTGACTATTTTTTTTTTTACTAATAAAGCTCATCTTAACACATTAAAGTTTTTCTAGGTTGTATACAAATAATTATATATAGATTAGACAAATTTTGTAATCCAAACTTTTTCACAAAGGTACAGACATTTTTCTTATTACCTATTGGCATTTTCATCACTTGCAAATAGTGTTATTCTGGGTTCTACTGTTTTCCAATTTTTCTTGCAAAATTATGGAAATTGGTTATTAAACAAGTGATGTAGGTGTGACACGTATGATAGTGTTTGTGTTGTTCCAGTTGCAAGTGCACACACCGCCCGACTCCAACAAGTCGGCGGGATGCGGGGGCGAGGAACCCTCGGGGGGGCTGGGGACGCGCGGCACGCGAGGGCCGGGTGCGGTGCGTCCGGAGGAGCTGTGCAAGATGTTTCCGACACCTCCCTCATTGGAACCCTCCCTGCAGGCCTCTCCCTCGGCCTTCACGCTGCCTGAGCCCGAGCATGCCACGCTTATGCGCTGTGGATCTCCACCTGACGAACCCATAGTCGTAAGTTCAAACTAAATTCAAGTTAACAATGATTTAATATTCTATTTACACTTGGAAAAATGGATTGTACTGTCCACAAATCACAGGTAGAAAACTATAATTTTACTAGGCATGTGTAAAATAAAAGTTTGGTAACATTTTTAATTTTACAAAAAGTAACATTTTCATGAAATTAACAGTTCATTTTAAACAGGGTATTGAATTATTTTTACTGTTTTTTTTAAATAATAATTTGTATGAAATAATATAAAAGAATAATAATATTTACTTAAAGAAAAAATTAATTTAATATTTATTTATTTCATTCTTAACATAGTGCATATATATAAGCACTTCTATATATGCTCTAATATAAACAACATTAAAGTATTTTCTTTTACTAAAACTTATCTTTTACATATCTGGTCAGTATCACTTTTATCTATGTTTCTCCTCCTTTCTTATGTTTTCTGGTATTTCATTAAAAATCTTCATCGCACTATACACCATTGGTTTTTGAGATTTGGCCTCTGCAATATTGGTCATAGCTTTACATATTTTATGCATGGTTAACACACATCTGCCCTATTTTAAGGAGCATATCCAAAATATGAATCGTTGGTAATAAAGTTTTCTTTCTAAGTGTTATCTAGCAGTATCTGCACTAGAAATGCATCTCAGACCATTTACAAGTTTGGCTGTCGAGATCAAATGTTGCATTGTAAATTTTTTCCTTTATGACATTTTTCAAAATGTTAGGTGATTTAAAAAAATATTACTTTTTAACATTTTATCCAACCTAGTTTAACCTATTGGTCTACCAGTCGCCACCTGGTAGTGCTTGAGGTTTAATAGTGATGTCCTATTGAAAAATATAAATATATTTTATAATCGATTGATACTAAAAGTGTTTTTCAGTAAAAAAACAAATTAACTATTTGTGGTTACTTTTAAAAGAATAAAAGAATCAGCGATTCTATAATGAAATGTTTAATGGATGGGTTAAGTGTAGTTTTATCAAAATGCACCACTTAACTGGCTTTTATCATTATTTTTCCAGGACTGGACGTTTGTTTTTAAACCCCCCACGATATGCAAGTATGTAGGGGCAACCAAGTACGCTGCACTGTCTGGTCTGTCGAGTGGCGCAGAACCACCGCATTGCGTGTACCGCCCTTCGTGGCAGCAGGGGCAGGGTGGCGGTACAGGTAGCGGCGGTGCAGGTGCTGAACGGAGTACGCCGCGTGCTCCGTCAGCCCCGCACCAGGCCCCGCGCACTCCTAGGACCCCTCATCACAACCTTCTGAGGTTTGTTCTTTATATAAAACATGTTGAATCTTTATAAAATTGAAATAATCTAAATTCTATAAAATTTGTGATTAGATAAGTGTAAAAACCACTAAATCTAAATGTGACACACCGCGTGTCTGCAATGTGTTCAATTCCAAAATCAGCATGCGGAACACTCAATTAATATATTTTTTGGGACACTGTGATCTAATGTTCCACCTACTTGTTTAGAATGGGTGAATAAAGAACATGAAATGGAGAGATATTCATATTCTTCCATTACATCTTTATTACTTTGCATTTCAGTTGAGTTAATTATTATCATTCTTTTGGGGAAATAAATTCATAACTTTGAAGGGTAGTGGAGTGGTCTAAATATTACAATGTAATTTAGTTACTTAGATTAAACCCTACTTAAACAAAATTTAGGTTTGTTTTTAAAATAATGATGATTTTCTAACTCATCTCTTTAATTTTGTATATGTATTATAAAATAAAGAATCTGGCTTCCATAAAATCTATAATGTGAGTGGTGTAACTGAGCTCTGTAATCTGGCATTAAAGGTATTATTAATTCAAATATTAATTAGTGAGAACTAGTGAAGAGCTAAACCATTGTTGTGACTGTGATTGTATGATTGGTATTCGATTTTAACAATGATTGGTAACTGTTGGAGGTTTAGTTTTTAGTGTTCCAATGATTGTTCACCAAATTACAAATAATTGGTTATCAAACATTGTTACAATTAAACACAATTGTCACAATCACAATTAAAACAATGATTTATGTCATCACCATTGAGAGCATATTAACCCCAAGAAAGCCCGCGTTGACTATCGCCGACAGAGAAAGGGACAGTGGTTATCATCAGAAAATTTAGCACTGTACCACATGACAGCGCGCACAGATGCCGGTAATTTTGTATTGTCAGATTTCTTTATCCAAATGATTTTCAGTAATATTATATATCAACGACAAACACATTGCACATGCTAATTACGCACTTTTAAAATACCAGAACTTTCCAATGGAAAGTACTTGTCAGTTACATTTTGATTCCAGCCGTTACAAGATGTTATCAGGATTTATCCTACAATACACATATATTTACAATTGTACCCTTATTTTAATTAAAATACGGGTGTTTTTATAAATACAGTGAGTGCGCCGTCAGGCAGTATTGGCGATTTCCGCGGTGGTGGCATCATTTTATGCGTGTTGTTAGTGCTATATAAGTGTGATGTATGATGTGAAGAATGTAGTTGTGATGTGCTAATATTTTTTCATTTTAAGCATCACATTAAACACAATAATGTTAATAAAATCTGACATTGTCCTTCTAAAAAATAATTAATTAATAATTTCCTAAATGTTATGGCCTGACAACACAACACAATACTATAAACTTTTATATTTTCCTTTTTTCATTTCAAAACCGTACAAAATCACAGTCGATGGACGCTTATGATGAAATAGAAGCTCTATAAATACAACTTTTTAATGGTTTTTTCATAAAAATAAAATTCAGAAAAAGTTAGCCAGCGAATTTTGGTGTCAATTAGTGGTATGATGCTGTTTCCACCTAGGACTTTTTTGGGCAGCTAACAGGTTAATGGTAGATCATTTTAAATATTTTTTTGTAAAGTGTAATACAGTAAAAATTTGTTCCAGAAATATGTTCATATATCAAAACGAATTTCCCCATATGAAATAATGAAAACTCAGATGATTTATCCCGCAACCCAAAAATATTAATATAAAAATAATGTACCTTTTAATATTTTAATTTAAAATAAAGTAATTTGATTTATGTACATTATAATGTTTGGAGGAAACCCACACCCCATAAGATTGTACGTATTGCGAGACCTCACTCGTTTATCAAGTTAATTAAAACTTTATTTTTAAAAATTTGGTCGTCTTGCAAAACACTAGCAGACCAAGTTACTCGCAATCCAAGGTTTTACTGTATATGTATTCGTTTCATATTAAAATCAAGGTTACCTTATGATAGTAGAATTATTTAAAAGAGAAAAGTTAGTAGGTACTTGTGTTAACTATTGTTAAAATTAGTAAATATTGAAAATAATGCAAATATTTTATCTGTATAGACATTTAGATTAATGATAAATAAAATTCTCCTGCAGTGTGGGCAGCATATCCCAGCCAGCCTCGGTGTCCGGAGCGGGCAGCGCGGCCGGCGGGGGTCCGGTGCCTCCTTCCCCTTGCCCCTCACCTGCACCCTCATCACCGGCCCCTGCCCCTCACCAGGATGCCTGTGCGCTGCTACTCAACCTGCTGCTAGCTGATACGGCCATTAACATATTTCGGGACCACAACTTTGATAGTTGCACCATGTGTGTCTGCAATGCTGGACCTAAGGTATTTTTATTTTTTTATACGTACATGTAAGTTGAAATACTGGTAGCAATTTTGGTTTCAACTTCAAGTATTATGTTTAATTGTTTCATTCAATAAATAAATTTAAAATCTAGAAAATGCCAGTTAATGACGTGTTCGAAAATCATTGTGATGACATGCTCGAAAATCATTGTTAGGTTCAATGGGCGGCCATCATGACAAATTGTTTATACTTATATTTTGTTTCCTCGATTTAGTATTTTTGTACCACATGGCTGTATGCCGGTATGTAAGACAATGTTTAGTTGTGTTCATTTTTTAATGATTACACGTCGATTCTGAGCGATTTTATGCAATTTCACTAATCAGCTCCATTCTATGCGCTAGAGTGAAAGAAAGCAATATAATTTGTGAAAGAATGACCCCCTGCATAAATGCATCCAGTATTGATGATTCACTCTCGCCCCAGACTTCTGAAGCATACATATTTGTTACATTATAAAGTATTCATGCATTTTTGATTAATTAAAATACAATATAATTTTTTAAAAAAAGGTCAGAGTCTGTCGATTTTTTTCCGTCTCTGCTTAAAATACCATCAATAAATGAGTCCGACTTCACAGTATTCGTTGAAAGTATATCGGCCAAAGTGTATAATGTGGCAGGTGTCACTTTTGTTTATAATCATTAATAGAGAACCGTAGTAACTGCACTAATTCTAAAATGTAGGGCCAACAGTATTAATTGGTGAATTGCACTCTTCAGGTGGTGGGCAACATTCGAGGGGCAGATTCGGGAGTTTACCTGTGGGGCTCCCCACTCTCCCCTGATAGCCCCACCCCTTCCCCCGCCCCTCCCGCTGCACCCGACGAGGAGCCCATCCGCTGCAGTTGCGGCTTTAGCGCTGTGGTCAATCGGCGCCTCGCTCATCGTGCTGGACTCTTCTATGAAGACGAGATGGAGATCACAGGTTAGTTGTACTCACTTGAAATAAATGAAATGTTGTAAAGTAAACAAGAAACAATAAGTGTTAATATATAATGATATATTCACAGGGTTAGCGGAAGATCCTACCGAGTACAAGAGAGAGGGCGGAGCATTCGGTGACACCAACAGAAGCAATGCGGCAGCGCTTGTTGAATTGGTGCGAGAGCAGTGCGGGGTGCTCAGTAACAGTGCTAGTGCCCTGCAGCTGTGTGCGGCGGAGGCTGCGGACCGCCTCAGTTCTACAGAGCCTCGCGTTCACTTACTGGAGTATGCGGACTGCAAGGAAGCGGCCGGGCTGGCATTGGAGGCTGCTGCGGGCCGGGCTGGTCCAGCGCTGCACCGCTGGCCCTTCCTGCGCGCTCCCGCTCCCAGTGCGGGACGAGATGTCGTGCGGTTGATGCGTCGTTTGCAGCCCCTGCTGCAAGATGCTATCCAGAAGAAGTGTAGTACACGTATGTGGGACGCTGTAGCCGGTCCGCTCACCTGGAGGCAATTCCACCGTTTGGCAGGTCGTGGCACTGAAGACTTATGCGAGCCGCAACCCGTGCCGCCCTTGCTGGTAGGCCACGACCGTGATTGGGTCGCTCTGTCTCCGCACGCCCTGCACTATTGGGACCGCTTGCTATTAGAACCGTACTCATATTCCCGCGATGTGGCTTACGTGGTACTGCTGCCCGATAGTGCAGCTCTGCAGCCGCGAGTTGGAGCCTTCTTTCGGGACCTCAGCACGGCCTACGAGCAGTGCCGCCTGGGCCGCCATGCGCCCCTGGCTCGCTTGGCCCGTGACGGTCTGCTGAGAGTTCCCCGTACACCTCGTCCCGAGCCGCTGGATGACTGGTTCAACTCTCTCGCTGAGGGAACCACCACCGATATTCTCCGACTCTATGCCCAGGTTATTATTGTTTCTTTTTATTATATTCATTCTTGACCACCTGCTTGCCGCCTGCCCAGTAAAAAGTATTATAGAATAGAATACACACTGAGGTAGTGTCTGGTGGACATTCACAATTGAAAATCTCTAGTTTTTACCCCCACTTGACTATTGTCAGGGCTGTGTGGTTTTTTAATAAAGCGCTTGCGTCTGTAAGACTGTACGGCAGTACTGTAACTAATTTCATCCATGGCATTATTTTTTATTTTAAATTCCTGTAAAATTGTTCCCACAGCAGAGAGTTAGGCCAAAGTTATAATTAAAGCTTGATTAAATAATGAAAACCTGCCTATTATAGTCTAGTGACCGATGACTCGGATATCAATAAGGATTTTATACTAGGAAGTGAGAACACTGGTTTTTCTGAAGAGGAGGAACAAGTAGATGATTTGCATTTCTGAAGAGGATAGATCTGAATATAATTATTCTTGTTAGATAAATATTGTCTAAAATATTTAGAAGTACAGTAAAATCCAGTTTATTCGAAATTCACCACAAGTCGGAAGTTTTGGAACAGAATGTGGTCCCTCTGGAAAATTTTCATACTAAATTGTACTTATAAACCGAATATCATTTTAGACCCTATCACATGAATTTGTCGATTTATTTTTCGCCTAATTCGATTTTTTTTATCAAATGTCCGTAATCTGGAAAAACTGCATTACAAATTAACATGAAAAGGTTAGCGGCAGAATGACGAAAGTATACGTGCGCTACGCAATGTGCCTCTGTCAAATGTTAAAGTCCATCCAAATGTGAAGTATCCGCCCCTATATCAATTCACGACGCATAAAGTTAATTCTCATTGTTTTCTCATTTTCAGTATACTAAAAAGATGACAAATATATCTTGTGCATCCTCAATTTTAAATCTTTATCTTCCTTACTGCGACGCATTAACTTAGCTCACATGCTTTTTTCTCTCACTCATTTTCTTTACATTAAAAAAGATAGCAAATATTATGCCCTTATAGGTATTGTAATTCTTCCAGTTAATAAGATAATCCATTATAATCGGGTTTTTTAAATGTGAATTATTTGTTTTAATTTGTGCTGTAATCATGATTTTATGATTAAAAAAGTTTTATAAGTAAAATATTTTTGATTAATTTATTTTCATTATCGTAAGTCATTATTTGAAATTCTTTCTTTATTTTCGGTCCCCTCAACTTCAAATAAACGAAATTTTACTGTAATAAAGTTTTAAATGTTTTTTTTTTCTAATATACTTTACCTAAGTAGTTACAAGTTAAAATTGATCTTTCATTTAAAATAAAATTTAAATTATAAGAATTGAATGATATCAACATTTGACAAAATTATGTTTACACTCTTAACACAATAATAAACTTTAGTAATTATTTCTTATCAATGGTTTAAATTATTAAAATAAGTTACAAAAAGTTATAAAAAGATAAATATCACAAACTCATTCTTCTCTGCTCTGGTCTACTTACCTGTACTATTTAACTTCGTGGAGTGGTGATATCGGTCTCACAGATCAAAATGGCGGGAAACTGCCACACATGTAATGCACCATTTAAATAAGAAGCTATTAGAAAGATAGCGCTAATTTGACTGTAACGTAAAAATTACAAGTAGTTTATTAAAATATTGGTCTCACAAACATTTGGGTCGAGTACTGCATATGTTTTAATGTCCAGCTCATATTTGCCTTATCTCAAGTGCAATTATTATTGCAGATGTGTCGTGGAGTATTAGCGCCTGCACTCAGTGCGGTTCAAATGGATCACACCTTGCTGGAGCCCGAGGGCTCCGGGGGAGGTGGAGTTGGGCGCCCTCCTCCCGCCCCCGAGCGCCCTGCCCCTTCACCCATGGCACCCCCGGAACACCCACCGACACCGACAAACAATGACCATGGTGAGACTGATGATCTATGCTATTTCAATAATTTTCTCATATAGTTGTGGTAACTTGTGATTTTAAAAAATGGTGTTTTTACAACTCTTTTTTATTTTAATGAATTTTGGATGGTGCAGTTATCGTAACGGTTACTATACATTGTTTTAGAGGTTTATAGTATCTGATAAATGATTTCAGAAGGGGACACGAACTCCAACAGCGGGACTGGTGTGAGCATGGATAGCTCGGGCCGGGAGGGCCTGGACGGAGCCAGTGCAGGTGGGGAAGAAGAGGGCAGTGCCCCTTGTGTGGTGGTGTACTTGGTGGAGCCGGGGGCGGGAGGGGAGCGCCGCACATCTTGCCTGGCTATGCTCCGCGCCGCCAGCACTCTCCTCCACTCCCTGCCTGACCACATACGAGCTAATGTCTCGGTGCAGGTAATTATCTTTTCTCTACCCCTATAATTATTTTGTCTTATCCATTAGCTCTTAACGCTCGCGGGCGCTACAGCCATTGTAGTTTCTCTTCAAATTCCAGGGTGCCGGTATGGCGTTATTATTACAGGAAATCATATTACATTAGTTGTCTTCTAGTTCTTGTTGGGACTACTCAGTTTTATGCACTCTGCAATATTTTGTTCTGTTGTCTTGTTGAAACGCATGTTCCGAATCATTTTTTGAGAGTATCGCAGTTTTGAAGATTCTAAAAATGTATATACAGTAAAATCCCGTTTATTTAAAGTTGAGGGGACCGAAAATCAAGAAAAAAGTTTGATTAATAATTTAGGATAATGAATAAAAAATTTCAAAAATTTGATTCTTTTTTACATACAGTAAAACCGCGATATAACGAAATCCAAGGGACCAAAAAATAAAAATTCGTTATAACGAATTCCCACATATAACGAAATAAAAAAAAAAAAAAAAAAAAAAAAAATATCCTACTACATATATGTTACGCGCCGTCGCAAAAAAATGTTGCGCGGCTTCAAAAAAGATCGCAAATTCTGCAAACAAAGGAGGAGGAAGGCCATAGGGAACTGAATACATACATATTTTTAGTTGTTTGGTTAAATATTTTAATTGTGTTTAAATGTAGAGCCGCTTCAAACATAGTTTTGGGCATGAAACATAAAAAATAATTCAAAAATAAAAATTTTACAGTTGAATCGTGGCATTTTTATAAAATGAGTCGTATATAAATTACGAAGGTACTTACCGGTAACGGCTGCAACCACTTCAAAATATAATCGATAAAATTGTTCACTTAAAAATGATCTTTAACATTGTTCACTTAAAATAATCGTTTATTTTCCCTTGTTTAGTTTTAACATTTCTTTCACTGTCTCGTATAATTATTTTAGCCAATGCATCGCAGTGGGAAAATGCATCCACCGGTAATTCTGGTCTTCCCGATACGTATCGTTGGAGAACATCTAAGGCATGAAAAACTTCGGAAGTTGACGGTAACGAAGCAAATGAGATTTCATTGCTTTCCTCATTCAATGTGTCATTTTTGTCCTCATCACTCGTCTCAGATACCGTAATGCGAGGCGCGGGAACATACAAAGCAGACGTTATCACTTCATGGTCGTAAGAAATAAAATCATCGTAACTTGTAGATCTCAACAAAATTCTTTCACCCGTTGTTAAACTCGCTTGAGGGGCGTCAATTTCATCTACGGGCAGCGAAGAAAACCCGCACTTTTTAAAACAATTCGCGATTGTTGTAGATGTTACCGATTGCCATGCTATACTCATAGCTCGACATGCATCCAATACCGTCCATTTTCTTAAGTTTTCTACAGAACAGCCATTGTTTACCTGTATAATACAGGAATGCAATAAACTTTTTCTGTAATGGCTTTTGAAGTTCTGTATTATTCCCTGATCTAGCGGTTGGAGAGCACTCGTAGTATTAGGAGGTAGGAACAGAAATTCTATATTTGGCGCAACAATTTCCGGTGCGTAATGTGCTGAACAATTATCCAAAATCATCAATATTTTACGATCTTGTGCTGCCATTTTTCTCTGCATCGTAATAGCAAAGCTCTTAAATATTTCCCGCGTCATCCACGCTTTTTTATTATGGCAATAAGTAACAGCGGGAAAACTGCTAAAAGTAAGGCCTCTAAAGCATCGTGGTTTTTTATATTTTCCGATGACTGTGATCTTTACTTTATCGGATCCGTCCATATTTGTACATAACGCGGCCGTCAGGCGTTCCTTACTACGTTTTCCTCCATGACATCTCTCTCCTTTAAGAGCTAGTGTCCGATCTGGCATCATGTTATAAAACACACCAGTTTCATCTATGTTATAAACATTTTTTGCGTCGTATTTCTCCCAAATATGCCGATTGTTTGTTATCCAGCTCGAAACTTCTTCTTCATCAACTTTTTGGGAATCGCCACAAACCGCGAGGCAAACAATGTTGTGTCGCTTTTTAAAGCGATCTAACCACCCATTAGATGCCTTAAAATCAATTCCCATCTGATGAGCCAACGACTTTGCTTTCTCAATAAGCATTAAACCAGAAGTAGATATATTCGCTGATCGGATTTGGGAGAAATACTCGAACAGTTTTTCTTCCAATTCTTCATATTTGGCAGGCCGTACACGCTGTTGGGAACCGCTCGCCTTACATCTATCAAACGCATCTTCAATCTTCTTCCGATTTTTTAAAATTGTGGAGAGAAACGAAACCGGAATACCATATTTTACGGCTATCTTGCCTTTACTGTCCACTTTGTTGTCGATGTCTTTCAATATCATTATTTTTTGTGCCATGGTTAAAGTTTTGCGGGAATTATCACGTACTGAAGCCATTTTAAGGTTTCACAAAATATTATGAAATGTACTTTAAATAATAAATTACACTACACTAGTATGCATAGCAGTAAACACACGAAAACAATAGTTAATAGAAACACAAAAAATAGTCCATAAAGTATTTTAAAGAATTATTTGTATTATTGACGAGTTCACACGAAAACAATTGTCAAACGAAAATGAATTTATGTAAATATTCAGTTCGGTCATGCAATAATCGCGTTAAAAACGGAACAAACTTAACTCTACAGACCTTACACTGAGACTGATATTCCCAATAAGTACATACTGCAACATTCTGCGTATTCCTGTTAATTTTTGTATTTTCCAGCTGTCTGGGTCTGGGATTGCAATACATATTAGAGGCGTATGCGTACGTAAAACATGTCCAAGTGAACGCCGCAAGAATTATGTCAAATGGTTTTATGGGACTATGAACCTACTATGAACCCAAGAAAAAGTTTGAATTGCCAAAATTTGACGCCAAAAAGGCCATTAAACCGTTCGCATACGGCAGATGCAGCGGCGCGGCTTTGTAAGTGCGAAATAATATTTTCATCTTTTAACATTTTTTTATTTCGTTATAAATTTACGTAAATGTATTGGCATTTTTTCGTACGGGACAAAAATGATTTTGTTATAAATATTAACGGGATTTCGTTATATAAATGCATTTTTGTATGAAAAATTGGTTTTAGGGACTAAATTTCGATTTCTTTTTCGATATACGTCATTTTTCGCTATATCGGGTTTCGTTATATCGCGGTTTTACTGTATTTGTTTTCATTGTATTTGGAGTATTTAAAAATACCTAATATAAAAAAATTCAATTGCAAAGGATTTATAATCATTTTACATTACCTTTTTTCATTTTTAAAATAGGTTATTTTACTTGGAGGGTTTTTCATGTGTATGTATATTAGAAAATATACTGATCGATTGAAATAGAAAATGTATAATTGCATTTATATATCTATGTATATACTTGGCTTGCTATTTAGTTGTGAAAAAAATGTGAACTTTTTCACTCAATTACATCCTATAATCTTAGCCTTTACCAACTTTCTCTCACTGTAATAGTTTTGTCAGTTTATTTAAATTCTAAGAAAATATGAAAACCTATAAGCGAAGGCTAATTTTGGTTGCCCAGTTCCGTTCCGATCATACAGTATTGTGCAAGACACTACGGTAATGACTAGGATAGATTTTGACTGGGAACCGTGTACCAATCTGTAGTCAACACGTGTATTAAGTGTCCAATATATTTTCAGCTGATATCGTGGGAGTCTATCTGTGAGGCAGAGACGAGTACGCGGAGAAGAGCCGCGTCACTGCGCTCGCTCGCCCTGTCCGTGTTCTCACAGTGCAGGCGTCAGCTGCAGCATCTCTCCAACATTAAATCACTCACAGGCTTTGGTACCGCGGCCAATGCTGACCTTTTCCTCAAAAATAAAGATGTAAGTTAACTAATATATATCTTTTATAAAATTTAATAATTTCTCTATCGGTGCTGAGTTTGCTGTGCAGTTCTTATCACTCCGATTATCATTTTGCACTTGCTACTCCATTGTGGATGTTATTCTTATTATCTTCCATTATTGTATTCAGCAGAGATTAACTTCTCAGGTTGCAACTTCCATCTACACAGATAGGCTCTTTATCACTTTCTACGGATTCTTTTTTTTGCATAATATATGAATATTTTCAGGAAAAGAACCGTATGCCGTACCGATTGTACGTGCCACCTTACGTACTAGCACCGCCCCGTCCCCTCAAGGACATTGCGGATACCTTCGGCCAGCCGGCACCCGAAGCGTGCGCCGTATTGTACCTGTCCTATTGCCTCTCAGCCGACCAGAGCTGGTTACTGGCTGTAGCCACCGATGGTCGGGGGGAGCTGTTGGACTCTTGTTCTATCAACGTGGACGTGCCAGGCCGTGCGCGCCGAAGACGAGCACCTCCTGCACGCCGCTTAGGTCTCACCAAGCTCATGGACTTCACACTGGGGGTCATGAGCCAATCTGTGCAACCGTGGCGCCTGGTGGTGGGACGAATCGGCAGGATAGGACATGGAGAACTTAAAGGTTTGTTACTCTTACAATCATTTTGTTTTATTTTAAATTGAATTTATTTTTGAATTAAATTCACCTTTTTAACATTTTTATTATAAAATTAACCTGATATACCACTAATTCCATGGATTATACAAACAGCCACAGGGAGTATATAATATAATATGCAGCGTGTATGTGAAATAATATTCAAGGAAATACTTAATTCACAATATATTGGTTGGATAACAGCCTAAATTATGAACAAAAAAATAACAAAATTCATCAAGTTTTATACCAGCGAAGAATATAGCAGAATATATCCCACTTCTTTGTAAAAAAATCTTTTGACATGTAGACTCTAATCCTTATTAAAACTGAAATTTCATACTGTGGGAATGCATGTATGTGAAAATATGTAAAAGCAATCTTGTAGCTCGTTTCTTTCTGAACAAATTGCTTTTAACTTCATGTTGATTGGACGATATTTAGGAGCTGAGATATTTCAGTTTCCACAAACCCTTTACATTGCAAAATATGTTACGCCCCGTAAAACAAATATGGCTGCCACACATATACCAAAAACAATAAGATTAAAATAATGATCATTTTAAACTACCAACAATTTAGGATGATTGCATAAAAAATGGCCAAGCAACCAATGTTGCACCATTTCATATGGAATGACCCTAGTAGTATTTCTATATATATATATAATTAAAAATCTGTCTTGTCTGTTCTCTATTCAATTTTTCACGTTTTGACCGATATAACTAAATGTTGTGTTACAGGACCTGTGCAAAACATAAGCACCTTCCCCTAAGTATAAATGAGTTTTGCATTGAATGCCGACCTTCCCAAATTTTGCATGTGTACTCTTTAGGATCCTGAACAAAATATAGACACCTTAACCCAGCCCAACTCATCTACTTCTGATTTAAATATGTAGTTTAATAAATGCTGTCTGTTCCAAATAGTGCGTAGTTACTGCCGCCCTTCATCTGACAACCACATACCCTCGATACTATGTTAATGTATAATGTGAAAATTATTTTGTACTGCAAGTTACTGGGGGTTTTCGTATAAAGTATGATACTGACGATTTGGGTCTTGAACAAATTTTCGAATTATATAGAATTACAAATAAAAGGGGTTCAAATTAATCTATATATACATAAATGAATCTTTGTTTGTTTGTCCCGTATGTGTTCCTATATCGTTCATCGGATTGCGATGAAACTTTGGTGAGTTGTTGTGCACATGCCCGCGAAGGTTTCTGAATTAGTACAACCATTTTACAATAGGTGATGCGCGAGTCGTTTCAACAAATGTGTGTATTTCATATAGTTTATTGCCATGAAACTTTGGTGAGTTGCAGTGCGTACGCCCGTGAAGGTTTCTGAATTAGTACAACCATTTTACAATGAGAAAGTTCGCCGAAGAAAGCGATCTGCACGCCACAGCTATCAGTTTCATGGCAAACCATATGTTGTGAAATGTGATATTCGGACACGTTGATTGGCTATTTTTAGGATTCTCTGGCGAATTATTGCTTTTTCTGGTGACTTCTGCGTATGCACCAGATGGAAAAATAAAAAATATTGTGTCATAAAATCAGAATTAAAATACAAACATTTTTTTCTTTGAGTGGTATTGCAACGCATGCCGGGTACTCGCTAGTAATGGATAAAAAATTCTCATTTGATTTATGCGAGTTAAAACACCTAATTGTGAATTCTAATGAGATTAATCAAATTGTACACAGGCTGGAGCTGGTTGCTATCCCGCAAGAATCTGTTGAAGGCCTCCCAGGCGCTACGTGAAGTGTGCGCTTCCTGCTCCTTGCTCTACCCCGGAGGTGCTCCTTGCATTCTAAGTGCCTGCCTGGTGTCTACGGAACCTGACTCAGCGCTGCGTCTGCTGGCTGATCAGTTCACCCCGGACGAACGCTTCTCGCAGGCTTCTGTGGCCTCACACCTTAGCACGCCGCAGGACGTTTCCTGCACGCACATCCTTGTCTTCCCAACTAGCGCCACCACACAGGTTACTGCCACATTTTCACTATTATTTTTAGTGCATTTGTCTTCATTATTTTCTGTAGATGATTGAATATTTATAAACCAACTAAAGATTGCACTTTTGGAACAGATTTACTTTTTTTCCTCATAATATTCAATCAACTATTGTCACACTAGTAAATATAATCTATTGGTATGCACATAAATAAAAAACATTATTTTGTTTTGATAGACAGTGAAATTCTGATTTTACTAATTTCTAATGATTAGGCTAAAAATGTAAAATAGGAAAAAATGTAAATTATACGTAAGTAAATTTTTTGTATAATAGTTTTGTGATTAGTATACATATAATCAGTACTGCAACTACTTGAAACTAAACAAAAACAGGAAAGTAATCTAAAAAAACATACAATTATGTCATGCAAAAGGCAGACAAGCAAAGTTATTCTTCAAATGCATTTTCTAGCAAAGCTGAACCCAAAGAGGATGTTGTGAAATAGCTATCTGTGAATATGTTAAAAAGTCTGTAATATTTTTACATACCATATAAATGTTCCAATACATTTTATTAATAAAGAAAATTAAACAATTTTCACATCAAATTGTAATTTGATATGAAGACAAGTAAATATTGACATACATTGCGATTGAATGTAAAATCTGGGTTCCACTATATTTTCAAAATTTTATTTACAATCAGGCCTATTCTCAAAATTGCAATATTGAAATGAAAGTGATTGTTACACCAACCCTCAAAAATAGACAGATAGTTTTGACAGATTATGGTACGTTTATCTCCCTCACTCCCTTACTCTCTCTCCCTCTCTCTCATTCAAAAATAGACAGATAATTTTGACAGATTATGGTACGTTTATCTCCCTCACTCCCTCACTCTCTCTCCCTCTCTCTCATTCAAATATAACACTATTTTTGAGGGTTGGTGTAACAATCACCTTCATTTCAATATTTCAATTTTGAGAATAGGCATGATTGTTTCATTTAAAAAAATTGTTAATCTAAATTGATTTTAGTGTTTTTATTTTTTAGATTATCCATCATTGTGTTTATTGTTGTTATCTTCAGTTCATTTATCAGCTGATTTTAGCATAGTGAATAAGATTGAAAAAGGGGTCATATGGAACGGATGAATGAAGAGAGAATAGTAAGAAAGATATATGACGCAAGTGTTGATGGTACCAGAAATGGAGGACGCCTGCGAAAGACTCGGTACGACCGGGTAAATCAGATACTGGAAGATGGTCCTGTAAGAAGCCTTAATAATTGACGAGCTTGTATGAGAAGATGTATGAATGTGGATGAGGCGAGAATTGTGTGTCAGGACAGAAGAGTGTGACGTTATATCCTCTCTGCCTACCATTGTGGTGAAACGGCATGATGGTAAGTTAGCTAATTGATTTAGTTGCTATCGCAGAAAATTTTTTTTGATGAAGTACATATACAAAATGTTTTGAAGTCTCTCTTCTCCAAAATAAGAATATTATGGAAGAAGTTGTCGTAATTTCATGTTAAATTCTACATGCATGCTATTCTCAATACATGTCTTTTGGTTTGAACCGTAAACCTATATTTATAATATGGTCACATCACCCTTTTGACCTGATTAGTCCCATCTGGATTTCCTTTTGTAAGTAACTTGGGATTGTAGAAGTTAATTGCACAGTATATGTATCATTAAATATGTAATTTTGATTGCAGTCTTCGCAGACAGCTTTCCAAGAGCAGCACATAAACGGACCGGAATTGGGAGATGACGAGCTCTTCTCGGCTCTGAATGATGACATGCCAGATGGGATCGATAGCATGAATGATTTCAGCGATATCTTTAACGGCTGGGCGGGAGGTATGCAAAGTCCCGGTGGTTCCCCGGGAAGCGAAACACGGCGGGGGGGTGACGGAGAGGGCGGCACGTCTCGGCCCGGGTCGCCTGGCCGGCCCGCTAATCATCACGGGACACATTCACCCATGTCGGATGATGGCAACACCCGAGTGAGTTTTTTTTTTATTACTATCTACTGCTGCCAAAATATTATTTTTTATTTTCAATAAAACAATTTTTTATTATATTTATTTGCTATGTGCAGCAGATGCCTATTGATCAGAGTAGTTTTTTTAAACATGGATGTTAACTGTTGAACTTCTTTTACCAATCCATCTTTCAAGAGTGATTTGTGCCATCCATCAAGTTAAAACTACATTTTATAGAATAAGCACAATATTATTATAGAATAGGATATATTAAAAGTCAATACGTTCAAAAATTTCATATTATGTATGTAGATCACATGTGACGAGTTGAGAGAAAGAAGATGACATGTCGACCGGGAGTTAAAATTTACTGTTCACGAGATCACTGTAAAAAAAATTGTAATCTGTGATGGACAAGCAAAAAAGACCTGTTTGAGGGTCTCCTCCTCTGCACCATACATACGCACACCCTGTTGACCTAAATATCCTGAAATAAAACCCCCGAACCTTGAGTTCAAAAGGAAATATTTTTACACAAGTCAATTTGATATTGTAAAATGCAAAATAACCACACAAAAAAACATGCATGTGCAGAGATAGAGTTCATTTATAATAAACCAATACATACTATTAAAAATATTTGTGATACATTTATTAAGTTTGGAACTTGCTAAATGTTTAGACCATTTTTAAAGTAAGAATTATTTGTTTATATCAATGGCATAAGTAAGCGCTTTGGAGTGGAACGTCATCAGGAACTTGTCACAACTAGTCTGTAACCCTGTTTAGCAATGCGACATTATGTCTATCATTAATACTTTACAAGGGGATTGTCAAGCTCGTCTTCCGGTCTCAAAAATCCTTGGATCAATGAGAATTATATTGAAAAGTAGTTTTAACACATTTAATTGTAATTAGAAACTTTTTGTGTTACCATAAATGTTATATAAAAATTTTGACTTCAAAAATGGTCTTCGTATATGGTAGAAAAGTTGTTTCGTAAGGTTTAATAAATGTCATGTTTCCAGTGTGGTTGGGAAGAGGTGGGTGCCTTACTGCAGCAGCCCCTGGCTCTCGGCTATCTGGTGAGCACTGCACCCCTGGGCCGTATGCCCCGCTGGTGGTGGGCGGCCTGCCCTCATGCTGCGCCCGCGTGCCCCGCGTTCCTCAAGAACGCCCTCCACCTGCATTCGCCGGCCGTGCAGCAGACCAGTGATGATCTGCTGCAACAACCTCAGCCGCAGCCTCCGCAGCATCCCCTCGACTCGCAGCTGACCACTGACGTGCTCAGGTGACGTGCTCTCCATTTGAAATGATCGCATATATAAATAAGCATACCCACCACCTGCTTTTCTAACTTGCACCTCTCACCGCAGGTACGTGCTAGAGGGGTACAACGCGTTGTCGTGGCTGGCCCTTGACAGCAATAGCCAGGATCGCCTGTCGTGCCTCCCTGCCCACGTGCAGGTGCTCATGCAGCTGTACCACCTGACGGCCGCCCTCGTCTAGTCCCGCCGCCTCGCAGAATCTCAGCTCCCGTCGCCGACGGCTGCCAGATTTAAATAAATTAGTTACCTGAAGAAATTTATCTTGAATAAAATTTGAGATTAATAATAATGAAGAATATATTTAGTAGATTTTATACTACATTACATGTACATACGTGGGTGCGAAAGCTCGACACCATATATTATGGCAAATAAAAGTTATCGACTGTGATTTGTAAGTTATTCAAGAAATTAATTACGAGTATCTTGCGCGAGCTTTCGCTGTGTTGTCACACCTCGGAGCCGAGTCCCGCGGGGAGTAGAGTAGGGGACGATTGTTTAGGAGTAGATTATGTGCGAACTAAACATTATGAAATTGTTGTTTTGAAAACTTGTCGACGAAAGTTTTCATATTCTGAAAACTTTGAAAAAAGTATATGCAGTATCAATTTGATTATTAGAATTAACCATTCACAGTTTCATTTTGTTGTCTTATTCATTTTACATTTCTATTTATACATTTTTAAACTGCCAAAATATGCATCAATTTCATGACACGTACAAGGGTTATCTTGGTTGTTCAGATTCCTCTTGGATCTTCTCCGTACTCCAAATAATGTATTCTAATTTGCAAAGCTTTACTCGAATGTGCGCGGAGCTGACTAGCATATTTTGCAGGAAGCGCAACAGTACTTACTAGTAATACGTATTCCAGTTTTTAATTGTTCCTTCAGATCTGTGCGGAAAACTTAACATTGCATGATCACATTGAATGTATATATTTGATAAATTGCCATTAGTTGACTGAAATAGTGCCATAAACAACATTTTCCACTTTTATTATTTGACGATGGATGGAATTCATGTTTTATAATCAAATAAATGTCTCTGCTGCTGAAAACTTTGAGCGAAAATCAACAAAAACCTATCATAAAATTGTAGATGTCACTTTTCATTTCTTTATAAAAGTTTTTCATAATAGTTTGTGTCCTTATGGATCCATACATATATACACTATGTATTCAAAATATTTATTATTTTTTTTGCTTTTAATTCCTTTATGAATGTCAAATATTACTAGAAATGTATTAATCTATTTAATTTAGGGCTGTCATTTGTTATTGACACTACGCCAACTTTGTCCCAAACTATGATACAGTGATACCCCTTTATTTCACACTTTCTGGAGATCAAGTTAAAATATAGAAGATTATTTTGCGTTTTATCCTATTGAAGATATTTATTGCAAGTAAAATAGTTCCAATAAGAATAGAAAAAAATCATTTGTAAATGAATAACGCAAATATATAGGGAACATGGAACACAATCTAAAATCAAAGAAAAGAATATTGTCCAAATAAATGTTAAAGTTAACATAGTTGAAAGCTAACTAACAACACTTAAAGCACACAGAACCATCAACAATCAAACTTAAAACACACAGAACCATCAACATCAAACTTAAAACACACAACCATCAACAATCAAACTTAAAACACACAGAACCATCAGCAATCAAACTTAAAACACACAGAACTATCAAATAGAACAAATTGTGAAAACATTAATGATCTAATGAGTGACATCATTCAGTGTTTTGTAATGGTGGATTCTGTTTGGCTGTTGACTTTGATAATTCTGAATATTTCGTTAGAAGCAAATTTCAAATTCTTTGAAATTGTCAGTAAAACCCCATTTTTTCAAATTTGGCCAAATATTTCACAAATATTCCAATTACTAAAATAATTCTAAAATTCCCTAGTAAATTGTAATTCGAAATAATTCCGAGCTGTTGCACCGTAAATCAATTTAATTTTACATTACTAAATTGGAAAATTAAATTTGTTAGTAAAATAAATAAAATTGAAGTTTAATTGAAAATTAATTTGTATTGCTCGGCTGCGGCCACCGCTGACTGTCGGGAAGTAGGAAACTTGTGCACAGTTTTTACACACTACGCACCAATGATCAACACTGAGTCGGCGCCATGTCACCCTAAATCCAATAGACATGCATTCCAAAAAAAGTTTGTTAAACTATGCAATTATGGAATTTTGTACTAGGAATTCTTACTTCGGTAATTTAGAAGCCTATTTCAATGTTGTTTTGAAAATTGCATTGCATTATCCTTATTTGTTATTTTAGTAACATTAACTTACTTAAAACATCAAGAATTTTTAGAATTGACAATATTTTCAATGTTTGAAAAAAATATTATAAATTTTATAAATTAAAAAAATATAATATAAATTTAAAATTGCTTTTTTGTCCTTGAATGTTTTTGATTTGACCTAAATATGTATTGCTCTATTTAATCCTCCCCCCCCCTCTTCTGATATGCTGTCTATCTTTCAACAATCAAACATAAATTAGTTCATGGTAATCGTAATTACTCATTTTTGATGCATTTCTGAACACTTGCTTTTATATTTTATTTAATTTGTTGTTTTTTTCAAATTTATTTATTACGCTTTAATAAACTTATTATTAAACCAAAGCAAATGTCGCCGAGATAAAAAAATGCAGAAAAATATTTACTTTTGAAATTAGCAAAATTAACTTTGTGGTTAAAATTCATTATTTTTATTTGTTAACTTTGTTTTATTAACCTCTTCCTAAAAATTATTTGAGTAAATTTGTATTTGTAAATTCGAGTTAGGTACTAAATTTATTTTTTAAAAATAGATTCTGATAAAGAAACAATAACATGTTTTTAGTTAGTATTGACATCCTGAAGAAGAAAATAGTATTTTTAGAAACCGGTAGATGTATTTAAACTCAATAAGTGGTTAATAAAACAAATAAAAATAAATATTTCTTTTGAAGAAAAAATAAAGTGACATATTTACTTTGGTTCTCAAGAATCGCAATTTCACTAATAAAATGAGAATTATCATTTGATTGTAAACTTATTATTTATATTTTGTAAGTTTTCAGTCATTTTTCGCTAATTTCAGTTTCTTCTATGTAGAGTTTTCTGAACTATTCTACCATGTGTTTCCGACCTTTCTGGCCAATGTTTCGGATCCCATCGCAGGATCCATCATCCGGGCTGTGTAAATTGTAAAACTTAAAATATCATATGGTATAATAGTTAGGGGTTCACTGTATTTTAAATACATTTTACTGTACTATATTGCAATTCAATGAAATGCTTAAACACGGGTGTTTATTGAACCATTATTATGTTCTGGAGACATTGTGTGATTTTTATTGGGAACATGATAATCCACAGGCACACTATCGACTTCATCAATTTGTTCCTTTATGTAAATTATATTATTTTAGCTTAAAACTTTGCGATTATGTGAAAATAACGCGCATCACTTCCAATAATCAAATCTAGTGTTTTTAATCGCTTGAAATACTATTTGTCAAACTTCTACTATACTAAAAAAAATTCCAACATTTGGTTTGTTCTTGTAATAGTTAAGTAATCTGTGTTATCTTTCCAATGGACATTTCATGTGGTTCAAGACTTGACTTAGCCACGCAATTGGTTGATTTTCCTTGAGGTTATTTAGCGCAGACTGAGTGGAATCTGAACAACGGGGCTCAGTGCATAAAACACTGAAAAGGCCCGCAAGAAACTGGCCCATAATGAAAGGTTATAATTTTAATTATGTACTACCAATGCTATTTTAATGTATTTATATTTATTACTTTGTTAATGTGAAAGTCTAATTTGCCAAATGATAAACTTTTATTGTGCAATTTCAAACACCGTCATCTTCCGTAGTGGAGGACTGCAATCTGTACGTAATAAACATCTGCCTTTACCATCCACAGTGGAGGTTTCCGATCTGTATTATAATATACAAGTTATTTAATGTTTGAATAATGCAATACAAATGTGATAGAAGATTTTAAAAGTTGTTACTCAAAATATAAGTAAATTTTATACTGAGGATTTTAATGTACAGTGCTTTCTGCTTCAACTTTTGTCATTTCATTAAGTCTCATTATATTCATATTTGGAAGAATATAATTCTCCCATTTTGACTCTGATTTTAATAATTTTACTTGATTTTATCTAAAAATGTATTTCACAGAAAAATAAGATGTCAATTTCATAATAAGTAGTTCTCAATGAAAGTGGTATTTTGTTATAAGATGAACACGAGGACGGCCTATACGACTGTATGGGAACAATGGCCGGTGAAGCTCCGACCCTTAAATATAAATTATTGTATATCTGTTTCTTTTGTCCAAATATTTATTGTTATTTAATAAAAAGAAATAATATATTGTTGCAGTTTGGGTTTCACCCGTGTCGACCTTGTTCCTTACAGATTAGTGAAATGTACCGACGATGGACAGTAGCGTAATAAGTTGGACTCGATGGTAAATAATAATTAGAACATTGGACACAAAAGAGGGATACTTTTTACCATATTTTTATACACAATATCTGATAGGAAACTGCCTTACTCGTCACCAGTGTTCATCAACAGCATTAGTGAATAATAGTCTAATAAAGAACGTAGAGGGGAATGGAACGGACCTTAAAGTTGCCTCGTGACTAAGTTAACCTTTACCCAGCCAAAGATAGTTTGTCGGAAGGAGTTCCCTACCATACAGCGGAGCCTCCGCCCGCGGTCGCGAAGAGGCTTCAGTATTTATATAGTAAAGTTAAGTGATAGTGAGCCTTCCACTCCCCGCCGGAGCGCGTCACATTAGGAAATTAAACTCATCATTTTATTAAACTTCATGTTTTTAAATAATCTGTTTTTATTTTGTTTAGTTATTGTATTTTATTTTTATTACCTTTTGATAACGGTGTACGAAGAGTTGTTTGTATGTATATATATTTATACAATATTAGAAAGGCAATTTGGAATTATTTTTGTGGATAAGAATGAGAAGTTGGGGCCAACCGTAGCAACTTGGGATGTCGCCCCACAGTGCAATCCGTGACCTCTCGTGTATATAGCGTACAGCTACTGTACTGGTACAGTAGCTACAGTGTAAATATAATCTTCCTTCCCCGCTTCCTGTTTCTGTACATGTGTGTACTAATGTATGAACCTTTTGTTATATAACTTGTCAATTTTAGGGAATTGGGAATCTGTACATAATTCACAGTAAAGACAACACAAAGTTGTAGGTAGAGCAATCAATAGGGAATCATTTAAAGAACTTGATATTAATATAACTTTATAAATAATTATACATATAGATAATTACGAATAAAAAATATTACATATTTAAACTGTCTTTTAATCCTTGTGTCCCCAAAATACCGCCCGACTGAAGTGGACCAAAAGCCACTCATCTTTTTCTGAAGAATCACTGCTGTGCAATATGGCCGGAATAAATACAAATTAAATTAATTCATTAAAAAGATATACAGAAAAAAACTATCAAAAAAATTATTTGGTTACCAAATACAAGTTTAAAAATTTGTCAAAAACGTAATCGTTTGATATAGCGAAATGATAATATCCTCATAGGAAGAGCTCTGGGTTAAAATTACAAAGTAATAGTACAAAATTATTTTTCTGATAGATTTTTGATTAATTTAATTTTTTTTTAAATACCATAACAAAAAATCTCTTCATAAAAATCAATAATGGTAAAAATTGTTTCACAACATATTTATATGTAGAAAGAGGAGTTATGTCTACTAGTGATAGTTAAACATTATTGTGACTGATTGTAATGATGATTGGTAACTGATTATTCGTAAATGTTCGAGCAATGACTGGTACACTAGAAAACAAACCTCCAACAGTTAAATCTCAGTTACCAATCATGTCTCAGTGAAATAGGTATCTTGAAGAACAAAATTAAATTATATTACATGAACTAACAGTACCATGCGTGAGTGAATATGATAATAATGACTATACGTATAGACAAGAGGAATTATAACTCTAGGTAGGGGGTGGATTATAACTTTTTTTTAAATTTATTGATTTGACAGAAGTTATAGGTTATTATTGAATTATAACTATTTAAAAAAATAAAAATATGTATCGAATTTCCCAAAATTTTATTATAAAAAATTACAATTGGTTTCATACTATTGTACATCGAGACTCAGTGAATGATATAATGAGTCATTTTGCTACATAAATAAATAAGATTAAATAAATAAATAACTTATCTTTGTTTTTGATAAATAGCATTTTACCTAAAAGACAAAATACTTTTACTTTGCGCTATGCTTTTCAAAATTTATTTTTAAAATTGGTAGTTGGTTTTATTCCTCAAATACGGCCACAAAAAATTAGCACTTCTTTCCTAATGTATTTGTACTGAAAATAAAATAAAAAATTACCATACCAAAAACTTGGGTGCCCAATTCGGTGTGAGATAAGAAATCGCCAGGTCGAGCAAATTATTTTAGGTCATCAAAAGGTTACATTGAATAATTACACAGATTAATTTGGGAGTTTTATTTAACCCAAAGCAATTAATTACATAAATGAATTGAAAAAACGGCTACCTCTTTCTTACCTTGTTTCATATTCTTAAATCGAACTATACAGATCTAATCTAAAGTAATTAAAATTATCAAAACTAATCAATTAACTATAAAGGTATACACATTTTTAAATACCTATAAATGGCGACAAATAATATATATTTATTTATAAAAATACATACATTTCTTAAAGAGTACTGAAAGTATAAGTAAAGCGGCACTTTGTCAATGGTTTAATGTATACAATTATTCCACCTGGGGAAGTATTTAAAATCAAATTATACAATAGATTGTTCATATCTGAATCTCTAATCTGGCGTGTTTTAAAATTTGATAAGCGGTGGTTCTTCGTGGTCGGTGGCGGCTGTGGAGTTTGGTTTCTTGTACCTCCACTCGTTGTAGTCAGCGAGTACTTTGCGGCCATACAGCGTGTGCAGTTCCCGGAAGGTTATCTTGGATCGGGGTACATTCTCTGGAAGCCTTTCTGTTTTACCTTTTGAACAAAAAATTTAAATGATAAAATATTCACACTTTGGGGTTGTGTGATGATACATCTTAGTAGTAACCTAGTACAGTAAAACTATATTAATTTGTGTACCCATATTTTGTATTTACACGTAATTCACACTTTTTTCAAAAATTTTACCCCCTAAAATAACATTTCATACTAATTTCTACCGATAATTCGTAAAACCTTATTATTCGTAGTTCGTAAGCATTTTTTATACCCAAAGTAAATAATTTTTTCACATAATTTGCATATTCACGTGTTTTTAAATCCAAATTCATGTGACTACGCATTCATCATCCCTTCGTAAACATCTGTAGCTAGCTCCACCCCTTAGCCAATCACGCCACTGTTCCTTATCATAATAGATCGGCGCACTTAGAGCTCGCAATTCGCAAGACCGTGGTCGAACTGAGTGATACCATATTTATGTATACCAAATTCTGCAGTGCATTTTATAAGATTTGTTGTTATTTCAACAATAATTGACGGCGCGTTTGAAACTTATTTTAAAAACTGTCAAAAATTGATGTCAAAAATAAAATCAACGGGAAAATTTTATCCTGAATACCTCTATGTTCAAACATAAAAACTAGCCGAAAAATGGTTCAATGAAGTATGAAGATTTAAGAGTTTTTCATTATTTTTCACGGAGTTTTTAATATTCCAATTTCTTGCTCAATTTTGATGGAAAAGGCGAGTTCGACCGCTAATCAAAATTAAAATGTCCGTAATTTTGTTGCGTCAAGCACCGGTGAATCGTTTGAAGAAGCCTGTTATTAATAATGAACTCGGTCACGTCGCCACAAACCTTCATTAATCAGGAGAAATTAATTATTTGATAAACATTTCGACATATAAAACGCTGAAATAATAGACAGTTGCCATATTTTCCAGTATGAAAATCACAATGTTGACAGTGGCAGCACGCGTAAACTGACAACGCGGTTTTTAAAATTTCTTTCTAATATTGCCTTCAAAAAAATTGTTATCATTATTCGTAATTCGGATTTTTTTTTTAAAATTTCGGTCCCATGGGTTACGAATTAACAGAGTTTTACTGTATTTGTTAAATGTATAACTGTATAACCAAGGGCAGCTGGGTCTATGCAGAATGTTTTCGTATTAATATTTATGTCCAATGTGGCAAAAAATATTTAATAAAATATATTCTGAAACAGATATTCTACCTGGCTGGGGGATCCATCATATTTTTATTTTCTAACATGCCATAAACAAAGAAAACAAACAAAATTAGCAATGCATTTCTATAACTTAAGTTATATATCACACACCTAGATCAAAACTAAGACAACTCAAAAGGTCATTTTGTAGTAGACAAAAAAATAATAACATTTTTCTCCATTTTTGTTACTAAAGTTATGAAACTAATAACATTTTAGGTCATAAATCTATCCTAAAATGACACTATTTGAGAACTGGGGCAAAGTTAGTTGCGTTATATGACAGAGTATCCGAATACAATAACTCAAAATTCTTGTTTTTTTGAGTTGATTTAGTTTTGATCTAAGTGTGCGATATGTACATATATATTTCCAAGATATTAGAAAAGGCAAATATTAGAAAGAGATCAATAGGTACAAATCATGTCCTTACAAGTCGAGTTATTATGTTTTATGGATTTATTGTTTGTGTTTGTCGAATATTGTTTTTGAGACTTTTCACATCTCACTATCTGAAGTAAAAGCTGAACATTCCTAAAAAGTTGTATTGTTGATAAGTTATATGTATTAGGGAGTAATAATGAACAACCTAGATACTGCACAAATTTTAAGAAAAAAATCTTAAGGGCGAGTTTTCATTTTTTCAGTTTGAAATTCGAGAAAATATACACAAATTAAATATGTTTTCAAAATGACGCTAATAGGAAATTATTATAAGTATCAGATAAATAATTAATGACATTATTTGTTAAGTAAATCATGTGAAAGAGGAAGGTTTGAATAGAAAGAGACGACAATAAAGATTTTCTCGTACATATCAAACATAACTCATGTTGAGAGTATTTTTCACCTTTTTTCTTAGCTGAAGCCTCAAAGCATGTGAGTAAATAGAATATATTATTTAAAAATGTATGTTTTCGTTAAAACAAAGTATTTTAAATACATTAAAAATTGGTAATATGTCCTGCGAATTGAATGATTTATAACACTATTTTGTTAATTTGTCCATAATCTCGGCTTCAAGATTATAAGAAAATATATTTCGTTTATGCAATAATTTACCAAAATTAAGATAATTTTGTACCATGCGGAAAATGTATCTAATGGTCTAATGCTTGTATTGTCTTAATTATGGCAAATAACATTCAGTTTATTAGTTTTAAATGAGTATAAAAGTCTTATCTAAGTATTAGTTTAAAAAAAAGTTAAATCTAGTATATAACTTCTAATATAAATGAATAATAAAAACCCACATTTTCGTAAAAAATGCGAAAATTTGAATTATTTTTGTAAACACACTTATCAACAATATTAGTTTCCTCAAGCATACTTTACAAATATTCCCAATAACTACCACAACACCTTCCCCTTTCACACCCCATCAGTCTGTAAGTTTGAATAGGTTGTTATCCAGTTGTTATTTACACTTATTGAAGAGGAGAGGATTACACCTCTCGAAACCATAGTCGTGATAAAAATAAAACTTAGTTGTATGCATAGACATGAAATAAAGTGTTCATAGAAGAGAGGGGTTTGGAACATTATTTGCGGGACAAAAGTCATCCTACACACATTCTTTGTGGAAACATAAATCCAATATTTATGCAAGAGTAAAAGTTTGGTAGTCTGTAATCTTCGAAAATGAAATCGTTGTGTAAACAAGACATATTTTTTTACATTAATGCATATTATACTCTCAGCGTTTAAATTTTCATTCCAATTGAGTCATATTTAAAAAAGTCGCAGAGTTATTTGATTGTGTGAGTGGTACCAAAGTGAACACGTGGGATACACCAAATTGAAAATATTGAAACAAGGTGCGCTAGTTAATGTCTATATATTTGGTAGTCTGTAGTTGTATGTATAATTTTGTTCAATAAAAAATTAAAACCGTCTCTTTCAATTTATAGGTTTTATAACTATGTTAATTAATCTACATATATGGATTAATATTAGTACTCTTAAGTAAGAAAAAATGAAAATATATAATAGGTAGTTATTTACAAAAGAATGCTTATTTTATAAAATATTTTTTTAAGTATGCATCGTACATAGAAGCTATTTACAAAAAAAAATACATTGGTAAAAAAATGTTACTCTAATTCGTAGAATGTTTTGACAATCTTTTCTCTGAAACTAAGCTGTAAAAGTATTGCTATCTTAATATCATATTATCATTGATATCATTGCAATTAACCAAAGGCTTCCTCAATATGGTTTATAAGCCAGGGTAGTGCATAATTATGTGTTACAAGAATATTTAAAACAAATTACATATCATACTGATAAAATCCCTAAAACAATCGAGCAAAATTGTTAATGATTTATGGATTAAATGCCTAAAAGCTATTGAAATACTAACCAGTTTTGTTGGCCGGATTTCTGGATTCCTGGACCTTGTTAAATGGATTATAGCGCTGCCCCCTCGGTGGAACTTTGGGAATGCTTACATTCTCCGCTTGGGTTGGGGAACTCATTTCTGAAGTAGACCAAAAACCACACATGCATAACATACAGACCCTTATCACATAGTTAGGTGTTTATGTTTTCTTAAAGAGACAGGAGTGATTATGTTTAAATTAGAGTATAAATGACAATACTTGCAACTTTATATTATCTGAATGCATTGATAAGTTTTATTAATCGTTTTTTCTCCTATTCTGTAAATATTGAGATTTAACAATTTCTGACTTCTTTAATATTTATTCATTAAAAGAACTCATGAAAACCAGAGTTGATTATTATATAATTGAATTAAGCATATTTAACATTTAAATATTTGTATAAATAGTAGAAGGAATAATGATAAAATATAATTTCTCTGCTGAATTTTGTCATTCATACTTTTATAATAAACATGATAAGCACCACAATGTAATTTGTTTTGCATAACTTGTGTTAATTTATTGAAGGCGGCAGCATATCATTATATAATATATACCGAAAAAATAAAGTGCTTAGCAAATGAACAGATATTTAAATAACATTAGAAATGTAAAATCATGGCTCAGCATTAGCTGTAATAATTGTTATTTAAGTATTCAAAGTAAAATAAAAAAAATTGTTATTGTACAGGAACGTATTCTTAATTAAATATATATTGCTCATTGTAACAATACAATAGACATCTTGGATTACCTGCACGTCGAGGTGGAAACTGATTTCACAGAGAAAAAGGCAAATTTTAACTATCACGATGTTTGCAAATAGACATGACCGACATGGTCGCGGTCCAAGTCTCACATAAATAAATAAATCCCAGAGATCTAAGTTTGAAAAATAATAAAAATATCCAGGTGACATGTATTCCATGTATGCGTAATCTATTTTTAAATGAGTTAGACATTACCCATGGAGCCAATTTGAAATGTGCTGTTAGTTAGGTATTGCATTGATAGCATTAAATAAAGTGCCAGAGTTAACTGTACATATAAATTTATTCATAGATAACATCTTACCATTATCTGATGTACATTTCTCGTTTGCATATCAATCCAACATTAAAGGAACCCGGTTGCAAAATAGATGCTTCAATATTATATACAATATTTATTTACACAGAATAAGAAAGCTTTAATATACATAACAACGGCCTAAATATGATCTCACATACTCAACAATAGTTTAGCTGAAACCAAAATGACGCAGAACCCCACCAATAGTAGGTAATATTGATAAATTAGCACCTCTACTCATAAAAAAAAACTTATAAAATTTCCAAGCTGTTACATAACACTCTTATCCAAGAATATTGTGAGGATGTTTTGAATTTTAAAAGATTAACATTATAAAAAAAGTAAGAATAAATTCCTATGGTTGCATAAAAATAAAATCCCAATATAATAAAATCCCTGTGGTTGCATAAACAAATGAACTTTTGTCACAAAAAATCGCATAAACAGACAAAGTCGTTCATATATTGTATTTTGTGCATAGAGTAGAATAAACCCAATTGATAAATACTGACCTGTACGGTTAAAACTCCAAGAGGTGAGAACAAAGTTTCATCCATGTATTAACACTCTAAGAAACTCATTTAACTAATCTTCAATAGTTTCTGGAATGCTCTATTTCAATTAGGAATTTAAACACAATATATACATATCTATGATGATTTTTATCATCCGAAACAACAGTATTTTTATGAGTTGTGGGATCATGTTTACAATGTGAATATGTAAACTGAATATTTAATACAGAGTAATGCAAAATACGAAGTAGATCAAATAAATAAATATATGTAAAAACCTTCAATTTCATCTAGTTGCCGTTGCAACTCAGCCACCATTAATTTCATGTAGTCATAACTGGCACAGGCCAGAGCTTTCATCCACTGTTCCATGGAATCCTGGCTCTCAGCCCCCATGATGTATGCTCTCCCCTGTGCGCCGTGGAACACAATCTTAAAACTGAACTGCTCGTCATCTTCTGTCAATTCTGGAAGGAAATTAAAATTATTATATAATGTAATTAAAAAGTTAATCTTGGGCGACACCCGCGTTCAACTTACCGATTGTGCAGCCTTCTAGAATGATAACACCGATGGGTTCCTTATCCACTTTTTTATCAAAGTAAAAAAGCAAATTTCCTTTTAGAACAAACCATCGCCTTTGATAAGATTTATTGACTTCTCCTCGTTTGTTCAGCCAGCCCTCTCGATCGACAGGAGTGCCGGAAGTGGCAAATGAGCAAAGATTTTTTTCATTTATCTTCATTCTAAAAGAAATCTAATAACGATCGTCACACAAAATCTTAGTCTTGTTTAGGAATTAAGATAACATAACTGAGATAAAACTTCTTTTATAAATATGGTTTTACGAATTTTCTAAAATTATTGTTTTATGATTAACTTAGTCATTTCTGAAAACAAATAACAGAAACTGACACCGACGATCGACTTGACACTGACAGTTGAGCCATAGACAAAAAAAATGTTTTTTTTTTATTAAACTTAATAATAATTTAGATCTTTAACTTTTTGTATAACTTTGATTTCTCAGAAACACATATTAATACGATTAAAATACCAAAACCCCTATTGTTTAGTGCCCGCGTGCGTGATCGTCGAGAAGAATTTTCAGCCTCAAATTTCAGATTTTAAACTCACAATACAATAATAAATAGAGTAGGCGGATTGGATCACGGAAACGATGAACTTTGGAATCCCATGAGACCGAAGAAGAAAAATAATTAGTTCATATTAGCACAGGGAAAGTATTAATAATAATCGCAGAGATATCGGCATCAAGTGTATTATAGAGCCCAATCTAACGTGAGCTCCAATGCACAGCATTGGCGTAGCTAGGTCACTGAATACCTACGAATTGAAAATAAATAGAAATTACATGTTTCAGGTAAACAAGACACACTATCTATTCTCTATAAATAAAATCGTAATCATATTAGTTATATATTTTATATATTTAAAAAAAAAATGATATGGTTATTTTTCCTCTGCGTAAACTAAAAAACTATAATTGTCAGGCACTTTGCATTCGACTGGATATGAAAAAAATTGATGTTCCATTTTTTCAAATGGATCAATTGGTCTTTGCATATCCAATCTAGGTATCTACCTTTTGTGTGTTCAATAATTAAATTTGATGGCGGAAGGTAGGTATCTACCGACGATTCTGAGTAAATTTGAAAATATGATTTTTCCTATTGTTGACGACGGGCTAATATATCAATGAGTCTTTTGAGTTTTATAATTCGTATATTTTTATACTTTCAAATATAAATGTTCTTCTTCTTTCTATATTATGTAAAAATGAAAAATGTACATTACCGACATCTATATATTTTGTACATCGAGCACTTCCCTGGAATTGTTTACAGATGTCGTTAATATCAAGTAAACCCACGCCCGTGATATTAATTATCTCAAATTATTGAGTATGTTCAATGTTCGCTATCAGGGAAGTTCTCCAATGTGTTCGTGCCGGTTCGCGTGAACCAGTTCTTAAAATTAGCAACCTCGTGCCAAATCGTTAGATGTTGACATTTTTAAACAAAATTTTTGAGTAAAATGTTTTATGTGAAATGTTTCACGATAAGAATTGTTGTTTATTTTAATCCGTTTCATTCCATTTCTTTTCCATTCCATTGAAAGAATTCTTTAAAATCTTTAAGGCCCTTGTTTCAATAATAACAAGTTATAATATGTGCCTTTAATCTCTCTGTATTTAATTTTGGCATCATTTTTTGTAAAGATATAAACGGACATAGTGGACAAATGTATTAACATTTGCCCACTATGTTCGTATTAACGAATTGTAAAGTATTAGAAAAAAGTAGCAAGTTCTCCCTTCAACCGATGTGTTCGAGAACATTCCATGTACATGTATTCGTGAAAATTTTAATTATTTCGGCCAAAATACGGAAAATGTATTAATTAAATAAGAAGTAACGATTGCGACTGCAAATGCAATCTCGCTAGTCTGTCACCTGTGCATACGAAAGAGACGATATCGCTACACAGGTTTGAAATATTTCACAATGTTACGTGAATTTTTAAACGAAAACAGTCCATCTGTATAAGATTTTAAGATGTATTATTGATTATCCATTTTCTTGTAATGGTGACTGTTTGAATTTATTACACCGCGACTAAAGAAATATCACTTCAAAATATATTTATCTTATCAATTCATATCATCTATAAAATTAAGTTTCTCCGAATAATTCAATAGATTACATACGTTCGTAATATAATTCAGAAACGGTGAAACTCTCAAATTCATCTCTATATCTTATCTATAAAAGTTTTAGATTATATTGAACAGTTTGTATATGAAGAGCTTCAGTAAGTCGCGATCTTATAGATACGAACATGACCATGGATGCAGCCTAGGACAGAATAGAATGATTATAATAGCCGACCCCAGATGAACGGGATAAGGCAAGGACAAAGAATAATTATAATAACCGACCCCAGATGAACGGGATAAGGCAAGGACAAAGAATAATTGTGTTATGTTAACACTTTTCTACTAGTTTGCGCCTGTGGAAGACGAGTCCCTAATGTAAGAGCTTTACAGATTGCAAATATGACTACGAAGCGCAGGAGACTGACTTTGTGTTTATGGTCTTTTTGATTTGCTCACTTTAAAAAAAATCTAATTGACAAGCGTGAAACATCACATTTTCAAAATTCATAATAGTAATTTTTGAAATACTATTTAAATGTATTAATTAGAAATATATACATATAAAATCAATTTTATCGAAAAATATTGTTGTTGCGCTACCGAGGATTCGAACCTGGATCTCTTTCCAAACCGGGGATGGTGCATCATCCAACTATGCTACAACGACACTATTTTTAACGACGTCAAAAATACTGTCGCTGTAGCATAGTTGGATAATGCACCTTCCCCAGTTAGGAAATAAATACAGGTTCGAATCCCGGTGGCGCAACAACTTTTTTTTTCGATAAAATTGATTTTATATGTATATCTTTCTAATTAATACATTTAATTAGTATTTAAAATACCACAGACCTATGTTCTGAATAATTACAACTTCACAATAAATAATAATTCAGTTCTCCTTAATAAAAGTAATTTTTTGACAGATCAGATATCTGTGTGCTTAGTTTTGATCCTGTTTATTAATTTTTATTGTATATTAAAATATCTTATAAAAAAAACATTTTAACACTAACATTGTTAGCTCGAATTAAATTAATTAATTACTTTTGAGAAAATTTTGATCCCCCAAGAGGATAATTGTATGAGTTATTTTTAGGCCAAGTAAATTTATTGCTGGTCGGATCTAAAAATTAAATATGCAAATATTTGATTTGAGACAGGATTTAACCGTTTATGGAAGTCGACATTGGACCTGAATGGCCGGTGGTAAAATGATGAAATAATTGCTTTTAAATTAAAAATTAAAAGACTTTTAAATAAAAATGTGGATCTATGTTTATGTTAAATTACGATTTTGAAAAGAATCGTTCACAGTAAAGTCGAATTTATGGACTAATTTATGTATTACTCCTGCGAGAGGCGTGCTACGGCAAATGTGACTTTGCGAATAGAATGTAAAAAAATAAAAAATACAATCATTAGATATTATTCACTAATTAAATACTATGTTTCCTTTGGTAATTTCACATATTTATAGCATTAATTAGTTGGTATAAAATGTTACCATAGTGATTTAATTAATTATAGGATTCTACTATGTTTTAATTTGTTAATTAGCATTAGAGTGCGTGAACATTTACATGAAACTTTTTGAGGTATGTAAAACATTTTTCTCACGTCTTGAAAAATTAGCGGTAAAGAACGGTATGCACGTATCAGTCGGTCAATGTATTACGATAAAATACACAATGAATGACAGCTAGTGCGAGACGAGTTTCATCCATATACAGGCACTCTAATACTCACTTAACAAGAAAATTTGAACCCGTATACTTTTAAAAAAATACTATTGGACTGATTTATACCGATGACCATGAAATGTGACCAATGAAATACACCTAATGTATTTTAAATAATAATTGGTATTTTAAATATGTACTGTATTAGATGTTTTAAAGACAAAAAATGGTGTCAATTATTCTGGTATCTACTTGCATTTGTGTCTTGATCCAAAATTATTTTTATTCTCTATCGTATGTACGGAAACCGAACTATTTAAAAGTATGTATTAAATATGTTATATTATGGTAATTGTTTATTTAAATGCCTTCGATAGCTGGTTCCCAGGTTTCCGATTGACAATAAGGACACATATGATATGTGAACAGTGCACTAACCTTTTTATTGTATTTGCTGTATTTGATGTTGTTGTTCTTTTAGCTGGGTAGACTTCGACCGGCCGAAGTGCGCACTGGTGGTTTATTCGGACCTCTGAACTGGTCGATGCACGGGATGTAATTGAACCGCCTGTCGTTTACCGTTTTTTTGGCTATCCGAAAAAAGGCGGCAATGCTCATATACACATATGTACATTACTGTTAATCAGGAAAACCAAGTGGTGCCAATAGAAGTAACAAGGCGCGTAAACAGTAATTCCATTTATAATAGAGTAAAGAATTAAGGATTTCGGAGTAAATATAATACTGATCTTAGTATAGTAAGCAGAATTAAGATTCTGTCATTCAAGTGCCTCGATATTGTGGAATGGATGAATGAGAAAAGAATGTTAACAAGGTATACGATACGAGTGTTGATGGCATCAGAGTAGAGGACGTCCTAGAAAGGCATATGCTAGAAAATGGTTATTGTAGAAGCTTCATCAATCTCATAAGATGGTGTCTGAACGTGGATGAGGCGAGAGTTGTGGATCAGGACAGAAGAATGTGGTGTTTTATCCTCTCTACCTACTTTTGCGGAGAAACGTCACGACGTTTACTTAGACAATTAGTTATTTTATAACAAAAAATTTAAACATTAATCTTTAAATTAAAATTTGAAACTAATTACATTTTTCTTTTATACCTAGTCGTAATTTAAATTTGAAATTAATCGAACTTTTCTTTTATACCCGTTATATTATGATTATTATATTTTATTGTATTATCGAAGAAGAATATTTCAAATAATTATCCCTACTCTAGTGTTCTACGGAAAACTATTTTCTTTGTAAAACATGAAAAATTATCCGCTTTGTAGTACGTGAAAAGTCAACTTCTTTATAATACGTGAGAAATGATCTTAATTTAAAATCGAATAAACCGAAATTTCTCTAGCACGTAGATTTACAACGGTCGCCGTGCCGCGCCGTTCGACGTATTATTTCATATGTTGAAATTGGAACTTTCAGCGACGCGTTTTTCCGGCGCTTCCCGCCAGTTTTCCCCCCTCCATCCCTAATATGGCAGCCGGCTTCAGTGTTCAGTACCGCGCGCTCCGTCCATCAGTCTAGACGCGCCTCTCGTGTGGGGGACACGAGCCGACAGCCCGACACGCGCGCGAAATACATATTTTCCGAGACTTTATTCAACAGACACATTGTACACAATTACAATAACCGACTGTCAAAATAGCTTTTGGAACATATTCTGAGTTTGTTTTTATAAAATAATATCGAAACATTTTGTGTATTTTCTAAATTAGTTAGTGTGTATTTTACAAAGTGTTTTGCCAATTTAGAACTCGGAACAGGTTTTCGAGTGGAAATTATTTAAATTGATGTATATATTTATTTCGTCGCAGTAAAAAAACTGGATAGGTTTCAAATCCTGTTGGCGAACAACAATTTATAATATCGTTCAATAAATAATTATATGTAATATGGTTAATTCACTTTGATACTACTTAATCGTAAAATATTCGGTAGTAAAAGTCTCGTGTATAGCCTATTAATAGCCAGTGTTCGCTGTCGGGAGTAGTGTTGAGTGTAAATGTTAGTTTGAAAAATTGTGCGCGGGAGCGAGATGGCGGTCCTGTCGGGGCTGCTGGTGTTGGGGGTCCTGCTGGTGTCGAAGGCGGGAGCCTTCAACCTGGACACGGAGCACTACACTCGCCACGGCCCTCCGCGAGGCATCCGCCCTTCCATGTTCGGGTTCGCCGTTGCCTCGCACAGGGAGAGGGGTCAACCATGGTAGGAACCTTTCGTAATTTGTATCAAATCAATTGAAATACGGTTTTCGTATGGTATAATACAATCACATTTACAATTTACATATATTTGGTATTGAATATATTATACTGCCTTGTTAAGTAAATGATATGATATGAAGTATAATATTTCCAACTTATTTCGTTAAATAAAACAGAGTTGTTTTCCAAATGTCTCCTCAAATCAAAATGCACATACGCGCAACATATTATATTGTCGAAGTTAAACCAAAAGAAGTATAAAATCTCACGACAACATACAGAATGAAAACATTTGCAACTTCAGAAATAAACGCAGACTGTTGACCTCTCGACAGTCTCCTCTTCAATTGAACAAATGAGAAATTATCGGATTGGGTAATCATGTTGATGACATGACATGATCTTAACTCTCAAAATTAAATAGGATTATCATACTACATCTTATTTTAACTTTTTTATCCGCATTTCGAAAATCAATGCGATATTATGAAAAGTTAAAAAAGCATTGTAGAAAATGTTTGAGATAGTAGGTACCTACACAATGTGTGTGTAGGCGTATACTACCTACATAGATTATGTCACTTGCCACTCCTATGCAAAAAATATCCACTTATATATTCAAAATGCTCATTGTCGCTCAGGTGGTTACATTTATAATGAAGTTTTGTCTTAAAATATTATGCAAAAAGACCAAACTTCCAAATTACTTGAATGTTGTTTACGTCAATAATTAAATGTATATGTATTAATTTAGATGTGTGTGAGTGTGTTTAATAATGTTTTATATGAGACAACAATTGGCGCGTACTTTTTATTGCTTTTACAGCCGTAATCGCGCGTTTGATTGTCGCGCTGGCTTTATATCGCCCCGCTGCCGCTTCTGTTACAGAGCCGAGGGAATATTATGTTTTAAAACATGACCATGTTCTTACACATCATAAAAATATATTTACTTATACACATCTAATAGCTAGAGGCCTAAATTTCTTATTCTTGAATTTTTGTAATCGCGGTAAAGTAAATGCATAAATTATCATTTATGAGTGATCTATGATTGTCGAAAGTTCTCGAAACACACACCTCCGCATAATGAAAATAAAATATTTGATTACACGGCAGAGTCTGAAAAATTAATATATCTATTTAAATTTCTTAACGTCGTTCTTAATTATAAGATGGCACTAATCTTTCTCACACTCACTCTCTAATTTTTTCAAATTTAAAAAAATGCTTTTATCTTTTATTCGGTTGAATGTCCGAGTAAGTTTTTGTTGCACCAATCATCACTGCGTTATTCGATGTGTAAACAATACAATGATAACTATAATAACAGCAGACTTGCCTCAGACAACAAGCTCCTCATGTACAAGGCCATCCTTAGGCCTCAACTCCTGTACGCAGCCCCCATCTGGGGCCACGCGGTCAAGACACACATGAATAAACTTCAGATCTTCCAAAATAAGGTCATCAGATTAGCTCTGAAAGCCCCAAAACGGATAAGAGTCACACAACTACGGCACGACTCCGGCATACTCCCATCATGGAGTTCATTAAACAAATCTCTAAGCGTTTCTATGCGGAACTCTCCAATCACCGAAACCCATGGTAAATACTCTTTCAAATTATGACATAAATATCCCGTCCAAAATAAAACTACCCGAGACAGTCCTCGCCTAGAGGTTCCTAAATCACTGCGTCATTAAGCAGGTATCATGCGCCATGTTTAAATTTTTCTTAAAAAAAATTTTTTGCAGAATAATAATAATAACACCATTCAATAATTAAATTTATCAGGCCGTTATGGCAAACATCACGATGAAGGGGCAAGGGGTCCAGCGGACCCGGTATCCTATTAGACATGAGACCAAAGTCAAAGATAACTATAATGCAAGAAAAAAAATTAACTAGTAATTTTTGTTGTAAACCTCGCCCCTATTACAATACAAACTACACCGTGTAAGAAAACTGAAATGATAATTAATTAATTAGAGTGTTGTAATTAATTATATTTCGTTTTAGATTTAAGACTGTCATTGATTTTTTAATGTATCTTTTCTGATTTTTTAGCATTTATATTTTTAGTCAACAAAATTAAAAAAATGTTTTTTCTTAATAAATTTAGCAATAATTAAGAAAAAATAATAACGTCAGCTATAACACACACCAGTCCGGCTGGTTAGTAATTAATTAATTTAATAAACCTGTAATCAATAAAAACTATACATATTTCATTACTAAAATATAATAAAATTTGTTAGATGGTTACGTCATCTATTACTGTTATATAAAAATAATGTAGAATAATTTTGATTACTTAAGAGATCAATTATACGGAAAAACTAAAGTATTTTAAGCATTTAAAAAAAGTACCTGCAGTGGTACCTACTTTAGAACGGATTACGGCGGCTATTAACAGTCAGAATATTTACAAATAAGATAAGGGTTGACCATTGTCGGACCTCTGAAGGGTGTGACCGGAATAATGGAGGTACCTTCCGTCGAGAGCCCTCGTGGGCCATCATTCACTGCCTTTTACGGAAAAAGGTAAAATATAAATCTATCTCGGAACTCGCAATTATTATTTTTTTCATCATATTATTAAGATAGGTAATCAAATCGTCCAGATATTTTTATTAGTATTCAGTTTTACGTGTATTTATTAAAATAATATTTTTTTTAGCGTTTTAAGTGAGAGGTAAAACACAATAACAATACGCAGGTAATCAAATAACACGGAAATGTTGGAAATAAATTTCCTTTTTAGATTACTTTTCTTTTGTGTGGAATGCTGTATGTAGGAGCCATCACTCACCTGATCGCCTATGATAATTATTTGACAGTTACTCATCTGTCCTGGCCACTTCGCTAGACTCTCGTTTGTAACATTGAAATAAATGAAACAGTAACAGAAATAATAAATGAAAGAAATTAATGAGAATACCGAATAAAATAATGATAAAAAACAAAAAAAAATATACGTTTTAAGTTATAGCAAAGTTTTCAGAAGTCAGGGAATGACATATTATAAAATAGATTTCTTTATTTAAACCGATTATTTTATGAATTATACAAATCTGTTTACAAATGTAATTATATAAATAAATACATATAAAAGATGAATGTCTTTTCCCAAACGTAGTTTGTAATATTTAAAATTAAAAACCTTCCACTTTACTTTTTTTTCTTGTGTCAGTTTATTTTTACGATACATGATAATAAACGCACGTGTTTATTTGTCTTAACAATTAATAGGTGCAGGTGTTAAGTAAAAGAGTTTGGAAACCATTCTTCCGGCCCACCTGGGCTGGTTTTCCCCTTCTCCTTGTCAGAGGATTTCCTAATCCTTAGGTCATTAGCTCGTATAGCATACTAATCCCTCGATTACCCTCGGTCAGGATAACTGTTCAGAACATCGATACATTGCATTAGGGAGATTAAAAATACCTTACGTTTGAGTAATGTTTAGTTTTTCCTTTTCCTAATTTCTATTTCTAATTGTATAGTACACAAATGTTTAAATAAACAGGTGTAGGGATTTAAAATCTTTTGAGCAATAATATTATTTTGAACAATTACATATATTGCCAAATAATGTCGTTTCTTGTGACTGATGATAAAAACGCAGCGAAAGATATGTTGAAATGTATTAATAATCTTGAACTTTTTCTAAATATAAATCTAACTGACAGAGAAGGGTTCTGTAAAATTTAGGGTGGCATTCTACATATACCCACCTTTCAGGTCTAGGCCATTGAACTACAGACATATCAGCAAATAACCCACGCTGGACCCAGTAGGAATCTGCTGTTGATGATTTATATATAAATAAGCATATATTGTTAAGGAGAACACGTTCTTATTGTGAAGTTGTAATTATTCAGAACACAGGTCTGTGATGTTTTAAATACTAATTTAATGTATTAATTATAAATATATACATATAAAATCAATTTTGTTGAAAAATATTGTTTTTGCGCTACCGGGATGCCGAACCTGGATCTCTATTTCCAATCCGGGGAAGTACACTACCAATTGTGTTATGACGCCAGTATTTTTCATGACAAATTTTCGAACCTACTCGTATATGTTACACTTTTTCAAATTAATACATCTATCGTTCCATTATTTTTGAAAGCCATCTACATTATTTTTACGGAATCACAAATACCTTTGAGTAAACCGACTGCAGACGCCAGAATTATCAATTCATTTTTTTTAAATTTTAGTAATTTAGGTAGTGATCCCGGTAGCGCAAAAACAATATTTTTCGACAAAATTGATTTTATATGTATATATTTATAATTAATACATTAAATTGGTATTTAAGCATATATTGAGCAGTGTTACATGATGCAATATAAATTCAAGTGACTTATTTAATGTTTTCAATTAATTGTAAAACAAAACTTTAAAAATAATTGGGTTGCAAACTAATCATTAGGTATAAGCATAACACGCTTACAGAGAAGTATTAATATTAGATGATGTTTTCTATTAAAAAATATATATTATTTTCGATTTACCAGTTGAATACACTTTTAACATAACATATAAAGATCACACGGGTAGGTACTCTAATAGATTTAGTGTTTGTACATCACGATCGTGATTTATTGTAACGAGCCGATCGGCGAGGTGGTAGATAGGTACTGTTATTATCAAATAGTCCCACAACCCTTCTTCCCGGTGATATGACGATGCGGCGAGGTGGTGGTGGACAATAGGCGGGCGCCCAGGTGTTAGGAGGAGCTGTAATTAAATTTGTCAGATCGGGAATTAATCATTCCGCGGTATTTTTAATTCCACCTTTCGTAGGAAACATAAAATGAAACATTTGAGTGCATATTTTACCGCGGGATGGCGTGAGCGACTGCGGGGGGCACTTTGCCGTAATTGGTACCCGCGGTGGTGTGCCCAGACGCCATCAGACGTCACCTAGAGTACTTCCATCTAGCATCTGGTCAGAGAAGTCAAATTATAATGGGGGAGTTTATTCATTTTTAAATATTGTTTTTTAGTAATGGAATTGTACAGACGTTCAGAAAATATGTAAACGTGAAAGCGCGGTTCGGTCGTGTGACATAAATGGTAACAGATAAAATATACACCTAGTGAATGTTAACGGCATCAGAAATTAAGGATGTTCGCGAAATATTTGGCGTGATCAGATAAACGAAAATATGTCAGAGGATAAACAAGTGTGCTTTCCTATCTTTGCTTATTCCCGCGCGGAAACAGTGTGATGACAAGTTAATTAAAAAAAAATCCTTCGTTCCAGATAGTGCGTAGACAAGATTAATTTGTTTCATATCTGGCGCGTAACGTTACCAACAATTTTTTTCCGACTAAATTTCAGAAACACTATTAATTTGAAGTATTTATGGGTATTTTGTATTTTGAAAAAAGTGAAAATTCAAAATGTACATACAGTCGTGTTTAAAATATTTTAGTGTTGATGTGTATGTCTACGCATGTTGCACCTAGGGGCGTGCAGTGCATACAAGCAAAAAGCTGTGCATAGCTAAACATTCTGGGAAACAAATATGAATTTTTAAAATTGGGTTAACATTAACGAAAACATTATTTGAAATTAGTGTCATCTGTGTACCAGTAGAGACTTTAATAGCTTAGTTCTAAAAACTCACCGCTGTACTCATGGCGCTCTTTTTTTATTCGCCGCATCGTGCTATTTACATTACTCAGTTCCGTCTTTAAGCTAGTGAATTACTCATATCATATAAATAGCTATGTACTGAATTGAAAGTTCCTTTCGTTTGATCCGTTTTGTATGGAGTTATGTTGTTTATTAACAGAATAATATTAGAAAGGGTTACAACTGCGTGCAAATCATTGAAGTGTCTACTTCTTCTTTTACTAATTCGCGAATTTAACTATATTAATGTTTTTAACCTGTTGATTTCATGATTGTTCTTTAAATTTGGTGCATGGATTGGTTTTTGATTTGAGAAAAACAAAAAGCAATCGGCATAACTGTTTCCTACGTTAACCTTTAATAAAAAATAATTATTTTCTTTAGCTATTACGTGAAGTATTTTCAAACAATAAATTAATCATGTTCAGTCATAGAAAGTGTTCTTAAAAACGTTCATACGTTTTTTATATGGGTAAGAAAGTATTATTTTATGTCACTACTAACAGTACTCTAAAATTATAAATAAATCCATGATAGGGTCGTATAAACGACGGATTTATTTTGTCCAAAGACGTTGGTTAAAAGAAAGTACATATATTGTATTATATATGATTGTATAATATTATTGGTAACATCATAACCTAAATCTATACCTACTGCATGCCACAGGTTGCACCAATTCTATTTTTCCTGAATATGGTTCCTAAGTTAGCTTCTATTTTATATAATATTTTCACGTATACTTTTAATATAAAATAATGTTTGATTTTTAATCGGCACGAAAATGATAAATAAAAGTTGACAACGAAACAAGAAACTACAGAATTGATGACAAATGTTCAGTCGGGATATTCCATAACTCACTGTACGTAACGGATAATCGTGAAAGTGTTGGGGAAGTGGGTAGTGGGTAGTGGATAGTGAATAGTGGATAGCGGATAGCGAGTGACGGGTGTGAGCGTCCGTCGATGTTTTGATAATTAAAACATTTGTTTTTGAGATACAAATCTCGGGAGCTTTAATTAAAATATTCAGTTAGATCGGCCCAGCGTCACGCGGACCATTTAAAGTAATTGAGTTTAATCACGAAGCCCATTTGAAACGAATATAAATAATATCGGAACCTATTTCAAAAAAATATCAGTCTCTCAACAGATTATCGGGATGTCTACAAATAAACATTTATTTATTCATTATATGTGTTGCGAGAGATTTATTATTTTTATTTATTTATTGCTGTCAAACTGGACGTATAAAATCAAACGGCATTTTAATGACATTAAACATCGTGAGAAAAAATCTCGTATCTTAGGAATATTACCAAACTGTAGTATAATAATTTCAATGAATACACAAATCAGTAAAACTGTCAGTGCATGCCGCCATCAACAGAAACAGATTAAAAGTATTCGGAGACATCTTCCTCTTGAGGCAGCCCGTCTACTTATAAATGCATTTGTGGTGTCACGTCTGGATAATATATGGAATTTCCAAATTTTCTCGTATATCATTCCTTTTACGTCAGCTACATTGGCTCCGATTCCCTGAAAGAGTTGAATTTAAATTGTGCCGGTTGATATACAAGGCGACACACAACATGGCGCCTCTGTGTCTTTAAGAACTTTGTATCCCAGACAATTTGAATGGTAGACGTCAGGTCAGCCTCTACTTCAGCCGCAGGAAGGGTTGTAGAACCGACCAACCGTTGCCAGAAATCTGAATTAAGTGAACGGGCATTTGCGGTGGCAGGCCCAAAATCGTGAAACTCTTTGCCCTCCGTCATATGAACCAGTGCATCAGAGACCTTATTTAAGAAGAAACTAAAAACGCACCTTTTCAAAAAGTCATTTCCATAAGTGAAAAATAACCATTTTTAATTTTAAAAACAAAGATAATTGTAGAACTATAAACAGTTTATGTGTAGAGCGGCCTTGAGGTGAAAGTTTTTACAAAAATGGCGCTTTACAAATTATCCATTATTATTATTATTATTATTACTCGCTAACTATGCGACATACACAAACAACAACACCAAGTGTCAAATGATATATTTATAATGAAATAAAACAGTTGTAAATGTTTTATCAAAGATTTGTTTTATACGCTGGACCATCCGAGAGAACTCGTGGTGTTGAGAGATAATTCTGGTCGCAGTTCGACGAACCATCAAGGCCCTTCTCCGATCGAGATCACAATTCATTTGCAAACACATACATCTATATATATATATAATATACTACATCTAGAGCAGACGACTGGGGCAGTCATCAGCCGCAGACTCTTCCGCTGCTCTCAAAGGATTGACTGTTCTGTCTCGGTAGCATTCTTTTACGCTTCGTTATACGATTTGTTACATCATGTCTTGAATTAAAACGAATTGTTCAATTAATTATTAGTTTATTTCTGGTAATAATATCCGAAATACATATCTAATTTTAAATATGAATTAAAGATAAAAGATATACATTTAAAAACAATATTATCGAAAAATATTGTTGTTGCGCCACCGGAATTCGAACCTGGATCTCTTTCCTAACCGGGGAAGGTGCATTATCCAACTATGCTACAGCGACAAATTTTCAAATAAATAATAATGTATCGATTAAATGTATTAATATCAAAAAGGTAATATATAGGTTCGAAAATCTGTTGCTATTTTTCAAACTAAGCTAAACGCTTGTGCTATAAAAATAGGACTGTTTTGATGGCCTCCTGGAACGAGGCTCGAACCCCCGATTACTATATCACTAGGCGAGTATCGAAACCACTAGACCACAAGCAATAAATATACGAATGGTGTAAATTGAAAAAATACATACATATACCGATTATTTCCGATGAGTCGATGAGTAATTAGGATTTCGCTGTCGACTGTGGGGTTTAAATAAATCTCGTCAATATTATAAATCACCTTATTAGCAATGATTTACCATCATAGCGCACACAAAAAAATATAGCGTGCACACAATTTTTAACAAGACTTATTCTTCATGTGCCGCGTTTTATAGAAAATTGGCCACCATGCTGCAGTACAATATTATTTTCTGTATTATGTACAGCAATAACTTGTAAGTCTACACAAATATTGATAATTGGAACCCCAGTTTTGAATTAAATGTGTTTAACTCGTGGTTTTACGACTGACTCGGTATGGTAATATTACAAGACTAGACAATCCGGTTAATCCATTATCAAATAATATCTAATAAGCCATACCATTGAAAAACAGGATTTCGAAACATAATATACCTATAATTTCAAGATTTAATATTTATTTTTAAAAGAGAGCCCTTTCTTTTGGTTCTGATTTAAATACACTATTAATTGATTATCTATGAATGAAGAAAATAAATTATTGAATGTGTTAAAGCTTAATTCTTATCTGATAATTTCTACTAAGCATTTGGCGATCTACTAGGAATTGATTTTGTGTTTATAAACTAGTAACGTTTGTAGATCTGCAATAGGCGAAAGCCACATGTCAGGACAGGAATGCCTGGCATTTTTAAAATTATTGTTTGCATTTATATGAAAAACAATATCTAAATTCTAAGAAAGATATCTGTCTGAGAAACAGCTGCGGTATCCTAAACAATTTGGCTAGTTTGTAGAAGGCATTTCATTCACAAGTCACAGCAACCTTTACGCGCGCGGTGACCCAGCAGGTACCTAGTGTCTTCAGCCCAGCATCCCGTGGACTGACTTCCGACACGTGGTGAACACGTGCAGATGCGCCACTGCCCACTGGGGCCCACGTGCGAGCCGGGGAACCGATCCCAAACGGAATTTGAAGATATTTTTACACAAAAAAGAAGGCATCTTTTGAAATTATTTACATAAATGCTACCAATCTAAATTGATGAATTTTGACAAGATTTTTTGTTATCTTTGTACAATTTAGATATTATTCAGCTATAAAAAAATATATTTTATCGCCTAAAGAAACCTGGAGAAATCTTAATTTAGGTATCGCGCATTTGAGAAAAACCGCTATTAATAATAATGAAGTTCGTAATAAATCAGTATAAAAACATAGGTATTATTTTAAATTAATAGTTGCACGTCAGCTTAATATCGACATACGCCATTGAAAAAAATTACATTTACAAGCGAACCACGCCAACTACCGCCCAACTTCTTGAATTTAATAATGATTATTGTCAAATCGACTTCCGTTTTGGCTATTTCCTGAACGGCTTTCTTTACTGTGGTTGTACTCCCCTCCCCTCCCCTCCCCTCCCCGCGCCGGTCGCGTTCGAGCGAAAACGAAATTAGTATAATTAGATACATAAATAAAATAATAAAAAATTTCAAGTTTACAAAAAGATGGACAGCACTTGACAGGTACATTTAATTTATACTAAATCTGGTTTTGACCAGATTGATTTCCATATCCCATCGCGAGTATCACAAACACTCTCTTTTCAGTATTCCAATTGTGAATTACGCTCTCATATAGTGAGAATATGCCGAACTTGCAATAATTTGTTCACTGTCATTTGATTAATTGGCAATATTTAAAAACCAAATTGAGAATACGATGCAGATAGTTTATCTAGTTAATGTGTTCATAGCTTATTGTTTCCTTTTGAGCATATTTTACACTTTTTAACTCTATTCGAAAATTATTCTCAGTTAATAACTAAGCATTATTTATTCTTAATATAGTGCATACATGAGTCTTCTTATATACGCTCTAATATAAACAAGATCTAAATTGTTCCTTTTTACTACAACTTATCTTTCACATATTTGCTTAGTTTAATTTTATTATTATTATTTTTTTATTTTTTATTAATATTAAAAATATAATACAATTTCAATAATCAGTTTCTTCTCTATGAGAGTAAGACTTGTGTATAGAGAAGGAGTATATTCGAGTTAATTTATGTTTCAGTTAGTCTGTGTACATATTTTTTTAACTTCAGTTACAAATTTATGATAGTCCGTAATTTTTCTAATTGTGATGGGAAGATTGTTAAAAAATTTGATACCTTGATAAATATATTGATTTTGAGTTGCGGTATATTTTAGTTTTGGAATACCAATTTGATCTGTTTATCTTGTAGATCGGAATTCGTTTCTAAAATAAAATTGATTTTTAATTTTGAAAATTTGAATTATTGAATTTTTTTGTATATGTCTACTATTTTTGGTACTTTAAAATCTGTGAAAAGTTGTATACTTGGATAGTCTTTTTTTTTTTAGAATAATTTTTATTATCATTTTTTGAGTGATTTCTAAATGTGACATTGAAGTTAATACATTTTGAATCTATGTATTCTTCTTCTTTCTAATGTTTTTTGGCATTTCATTAAAAATTCTTCATCGCACTGCACATCATCGATTTCTAAGATTCAGCCTTCTTCCTGAATGGCAGTCTCAGTCTATCTTTTCTTCTTGTACGATGCAATTTTTCTTATAAATTCTGCAGAATTTTTTTTAGTGAGGATTTTATAAATAAATACTATTTCATTGAAATATATTATTCGTGTCAATTTATTTGTCTATGTGAAATATGTTGGATATAAGTTATTTGTTTCCAATTTTTTTGTTCTACGTCCTATGTGCATGTTATTTGTTTGTATCTGTTTATATTTTCAATAAAATTTGTACGAAATTAGTGTTAAATAAAAAATGATCTCGGCCTACTATTTGCCGCTGTATTATCCTTTCATTGAGGTGCACAGGTGTAAATTTGATATTTCTGTAGTGTATTGTTTTCAATAGGTTGTTAACTTATTATATGGCTAGCGAAGCATGCGAGAGGACACGCTTAAATAACAGCACAGCTCTGCATCAATTCTTATCAATTGATCGTAAAGGCGAGTCTCAGTCGTGGCAATTTAGTCGGATGTCCCCGAGCCGCGATTGTGTATTGGATCGGCGACAGTGTTACGATTGCAGAAGTACGGAACGTGCGCGTTGCACACGGTGTGCACTGACGGCTATTGAGGTTGCACATGGTGCGGTCTGTCCACTGGCGCCATTTTGGGTGACCTGCAGCGGTGGGGATTGCGCAATCTTCGTGAATTATGCAATAACTACCGCAGCCAGACACGCTCGCCGTTTTCAGATAAAAACATACTTCTTGAGATACATAACGACGACGCCCTGGCAGCTGAAAGGCTAAACAGCGATAGCTTCTTGACCTGGAATCTGGATAAGTTTAAATTTAATCTAGATCATTCTATATTCCTAATTGATGACACGCGTTATCGCCTCGATGAAGGTGTAAATAAATAAGAATGAAAGAAGTTTGTATTGATATTTCAGATTATATCGCCAAAGAAATAAGATAATTATTTCAGAATGAAAATTATTTGAATATCTTCATTTTTATGCACCTATGTAAATTCCAATGGTTCATAAATACACATTGGCTAAAAATATGTAGCAAAGTAATATCATCTGTTCATCTGGTCCTCACTCGTCCTCTCCGTTGTCAGTGTGACCTTATAAGATCACACACAGTTCTTTGGCAAGGCTCTGAGTCAAGGATGGCCGCTGGAGTGAGGAGTGGGAGTTCCCGAAGGTGTCGCCATCATATCCGCCCACCTTCAGCCCACCGCAGTTCCAGCGTGACGGTTATGTCAGATTTGCTAACCGATTTCTCCAGCCGACAAATACTTGAGATAATTTATGAAATAGTAAACAAATGCAGGCTCGTTTTAGAGCTAATCTGATTACATCAGCTTCTCAAGTCTGTATCGTTATTGTTTATTACCGAATGAAATTCTTTTAACCTTGTTGTATGTCATAGATTCGCGTATATATAATATATACATATAATCGATATCTCTTTACATTTAATAAGAGATTTATAAATAAATTTGTAATATTTATGCATAAACATTTGCTTATATCTCTATCTCACAGCGTATATTTAATTTTAAATTAATTAACGCCCTGAAGATAGCATTTCTGATTATCTTCTTAGCCGTCTGAAACTGTTAAAATTATCAGTGAGACGTACGATGATCGACCTTCTATTTCTTTATAGGATAATCGATGGTATGATAGACTGCCCCCAAATTGTTGGTCTGCTTGACTCTCACGCACCATTGAGGTCGTCGAGACACAATTCATTGTTCTGTCACAGGGATAATGTCAGAACACGTGCATTAATTAACTCCGCAGTCCCCAGATTGCATTATTTGGGGAATGAATATGCGGAGGTAGTCGACATTTTACAATTATTACAATTTTTTGTTTCTCAACTCAATGGTGACGGATAAATTGCTTTAATACACTTGTATTGCGCTTCTGATAAGATTTTCTATTATTTAAAAAATGTATATTAATGCCCGAATTGAGCGTGTGTAATAATAATAAATAAATAAATAATAAATATTCGTAAGTATTTCTAAAACTATAACAAATATCTTGAACATCATTAAAAAAGAATCGCCGGTTTGGTTCTGTCGAACGAATGAATAATGCGAGAATGGTAAGAAAGATATATGACGTCAATTATGGTGGCATCAGATATACAGGAAGTCCGCGGAAGACTTGGCGCCACCAGATAAACCACATACTGAAGCCTCGAGGAGCTTGCACGAGAAGGTGTACGAATGTGAATGATGCGAGAGTCACGTGTCAGGACAGAAGAGGGTGTCACTTTATGCTATATGTAATTTAAGTTGAATACAATTTATCATTCTTTTAACGCGATAGAACGCGAAATCAAATTTTTATTGTTTAATATTTTCTCCTACCACCCGTAACACATAAATAATACATTATAATATTGGCTGTTGTTATTTAATGTGGGGTTATGTACATATATTAGTGAAATGGTACGGCGACCTGCTTGCCTTGGCCGCGCTGTACTCTGCTGGTCCATCGCGCGCCGCGCATCTCCGGGAGATCTCATCTAAACATTACGTAATTAACAAACTTTCTCGGCCATCTCGCAGGGGTCACAGTGTCTAATAATAATATAATCTAAGAATAATGCTCGTCTGTTAGGGTCCTGCCTAACAATATCATCGTTTCAATGTTAATCCGTCTAGTTACCGAATTAAATATGATTTATTTCTATATTGTACCTGCACAGCGGCTCGTCGGATTAGAACATACATTTATTTTATATCTTAAATAAAGCTGAACGTCTTTCTGTGTTTGTGGGAGGGTCCGTATGTCTTCATTTCATATCGTCTTCAGATTAACGACGTATTTGAGTTATCAATATTTAAATTTGACTAAATTCAAGTGAAATGTTGCAAGGAAATGCATGCTTCCTGGAAGAGAGAAGAGAGGAATTGGTGAGTTTGGAGAGAGACTACATCTCTGGGGATCTGGGTAAGGTAGGAGTGTTTCAGTAGTGTAAGAAATGATTTTAGCCAGCTTTAAACATTAGCTTTCGTTGATGCTAAAACAGTATCGAGCTATAACATATAAATAAGGAATTATTTATGTTCTTCTCGCGTAATATTGCGTATGTCTGTCTCCAAGTGTATGTGGCCAATGGCTGAAAGAATGGGATACCGCCGCGCGCCCAGATGATCCAATTCTTAATAAAAAAACATATAAATTTCTGTATATATATTTTTTGCATTGCATGTATAAAATTCAATACCATACAATGTTGAATCAATTTTTTTTTTAATGTACCTACTTGATAAGTAAGATCCGCATCAGAAGAAGTGCCAGGGCGGCGCTTATACAAAACTTTCATAACTAAATATAAACTCCACGATTTTCACATTCATTGCATATGTATTCAATTTGAAAGTTTTACTTGCAGTTTAAATAATACACATTTGCATTAAATTATGGCAAATTTGCCACTGTTTTCGGACATTGAATGGCGTGTTTATTCCCTAGGTTTATTATTTATAGTGGAAAAAAAATGCCAACCTGACAGCGAATGACTAAAACCGATATGGGAGCTTTTGTTTATAAAACGGTCCCGGATTAGCAGAGGGTCGTTACTCACTGTATTAAATTATGAAATGAATTATTAATATATATTTTAATTGGTAGGTTTGTCGCAATTCTAAACGAAAATTCAGCGAAATTTTGCATCGTATAAAATGTTCAATGTTATTTATTAATTAATAATAAATCTTCCATAATAAATATATTTTAATTATTGGATGACACTGATTTTAATGCGCATAACATAACTCCAAATAGATTTAATGTCTCTTATTTAATTTATTTAATGCGTACTAAGCTGCGCGGGCGCGTGTTATTGCGCACTGCACACAATTCTCCGCGCATCGCACTAAATATAATAAATAAACATTAAAACATTTCCTCAGACCCTGGATCATAATAATTGGCACTCACGTCACCACGCGGCATCCGTGTAGCATTTCGTTTCAAAATATATTCGAGGTTCGGTACCGAATAAAGTATATTGTTTATTTTATTAGTAAATCGTCCTCAAAATAGTCGGTTCATTTTAGATTTACAGCGCGCTAAAAATCGGTTAGGTGAAACTTAGAGTAAAAATTTTTGGGTGAACATTGTTGCGCAGTTTTGCATGCAGCAGAAGACTGGGATGAATGGAGAAGGATTGTCAAGACAGCCGTGGGAGTGGGGTTGCGTCCAGAATTAGTACGCCCTGCAATGGACAATGGACTACGAGAACATTCTCTCAGTGGGAATATTTTTCGTCGATCCCAGAGTATACTTGTGATAGAAATATTTTAATTTCTTTTACAGGATATGTAATCTAATATCTTTTTTTTTTCAAATACAATTTGCAAGCTGCGACCAACAAGATAGATAATTACAATTCCACTTTATTTCTCGCTGGCGAACACAGCGATGTGATAAGAATAATCTCAACGCTAAGATATACGACAACAGCGTTGAGTCGAGCTTCCGGACCTGAAGATAGCATATGATGAGCAGTTCAAGTGTCGCGTGTAGTGTATACTGCACCCACGTCACGTAACAATTGATAGCGGTCTTAAGACTGCTCACGTTAATAATATGCAAAATCAAAACTTGCATTCTCCACTTTCTTTTTATGCAAAAAGAACTAACTTAATTAATACTAGCAAATAATGTGGAAGGAATATTCGTGGCTGGAGTTTTACCGAATGAATACCCATCGGGTCCAAGCTCCAAGGTCTTACAGATGCGACGGTAGCTCAAGTTCAAAAAGCAACCGGTTCAAAAATGACAGTTTTTAGTTAGAAATGTCTGTAAATTTTGAACAATCTAATGCATATTGAAAACATACATAGATTATAACGATGTATGATTTTAAAATATCACACGTATTTAATTTTCTTATGTTCGTCAGCCCGCACGTCTGTGTCGCATAGCCGCATAAAACAAACATACAGTAAGTATATACAAGGAATTCTACGGAAATATAAAACGAAGAGTCGCGCGGCTACATCAAACAAACAGTCGTTATCACGTCAATAAAAGTAATTTTGTTGACATATCATTAAATAAATTAAGGTTTAAAACATTATTAATTTCCCGTCATTTATGAGGAGTTAAATCTAACGTACAAATGAAATTATGTTTAAAAATCTTTTGAGTTGAATTATTATTATATTATATAATGAAATAGTCTTTACTTTGATCAATGTCAAGAGTGTGACTCTGAGCGTGGCATTGCTATAATCACGCGCAATGTAGGTAATACAAATAATGTACACGGACACTGATATTTTGTAGTACCTACACTACGAAAACAGTTCAAAAAGCGGTGCGTCTCAAATAGAATTGATCGAAATGGCTCACGTCATTATCTATATTCATCAACTCTCTGAAAACAAGTTTTTTTTTTTAAATGTACGATTTTTGCAGGTCGAATGAAGTGAGCTAAAATTCTGGGCAGTAAAGGTTTTATTATATCGTCAGTATTTAGAAGTGACTCGAAAACATTTTTACCAATGTTATATTAGAATAGTAAACATGGCCAGGCGAATATCTTCGTGTTATTATTATTCAACATCGTTAAAATTCTCATACAAGATAAAAGAATAAATATCGTTGTCGGTGTAAACGTTTGCCGCGGCATCCAGCTTTGGAAATTAGCACCGGATAGGAATCTGGTTTTGTGTTTCTTAGTCTTGGTCTATGGTATAGGAGGCATCTGTATATGTATCTATTGATTTATACGTCTAGGCTCATATTCGACACATTTAGATGAAAGATCTATTGTGGTATGTGGGGAATCCAATCCTGGGCTAGAATCGTAATCCTGGAGTTTCGGCGTAAGATTTTGATGATTCCCGGGTTTAGTCACGGAATTAAAAAATGGTTATTTGCTCATTCAAATGCCAAAAAGAACAAATGATATAATTAGCAATATTTTAACACAATTAATGGATTTTCAGCTACAAAGGCACACTGTTATTAAACAAATAATGGATATATCATAGAGACGAAGCTATTTTTTATTATATTTAATAGAACTATGGGTAATTACAGGACTTACGACCTGTCTTCGGTTTAAGTGATCACTTTATACAAATATAACGTTCACCATTTTCACCCATTAATCAATCGCCATATCTATCAAATTTTTGGAAGTTGTAATGTAATGGAAGTTGAATGTTTCTATATGGAAACATTTCGAGTACTACTACACTATCGCCGTCTATGAACTGAATTTGATATTCATTTCCCTGAAACAGCATATATGTCAAAATGAGAATCTTAATTATTTTTTTGAAATTATTTATCTGTAAAATGTTTTTTTTTTAACACATACTATAATACGCCTGAAAATTTGATAGATATGGAGATTGATTAATGGGTGAGAATGGTGAACGTTATATTAAGCCAGCCGAACACAGGTCGTAAGCCATGTAATTATCCATACTTCCATATACTTTCAATTAAATATAATAAAAAATAGCTTCGTCTCTACGAGATATCTATTATTTGTTTAATAATATAAATACTTGCTCGTTTGTCTAATGGATAAGAAAATTGCCTAGTAATCCAATGGTCGGGGGTTCAAGCCTCATTCTAGGAGACAGCAAATCAGTCTTATTTTCATAGCACAAGCGTTTAGCTCAGCTTAGTTTATCACGTTACATTATATTTAGAAATATAATTTTACTGTGAAACAATTTTATTACTATTAATTAAATTCCAGAAGTAACGTCAAAGCATAAACTTTCATAATTTACTCTTGATCTAATTTAGATACCCAAAATTTTAATCTCAAAAATTTCTGGATTAAATGCATTAATCTCGTGATACATAAATTCTGTAAATTGGACTGGGATTGCATTCTCTGGTTGGATTTAGTTGCACACAATAAAATATTCGTTAACTCAACTATATGAATGTATTTGTTTATAACTCTGCAATTGAGCGAGATTTTTTGCTGTGACACGTGGACCTATAGGTCAAACATCTCACAGAAAATAAAATATTCGCCCTCGTGATTGATACTATAAACCATATGTATGAAGAAAGTAGCCGAAGCCATGATGTCACCATTGGTCATTAGCTGAACTGTGTCGTACAGTTGACCTATCATTTCCTTATCGTTTTATTTTGCAATAATTGGTCATTTAACTTTTCTTTAATCTAATCTCAAAAATTTTTTATTTATTTGCTTTTGTTATCTTATTTAGTGATGGACACAAAATTACTTTTTTAATTAATGAAATGGAAATATAATATGTCGTGGGTTCATCAACAACAATGGTCGCCACTGCGTATCCAAGGTGCACCACCGTCTCGACGCTGCTAGGTGTGTTAGTAGGAGGTAAGAGGTCCGGCGTTGGCTGTGTCAAGGACAGCTTGTGACGACACACATTAGTGACGCCGGACCCGATATGGACAACCGCGGATGCCCGATGGACAGATGACTCAGTGGTATCGGTACATGAGGCGATACTGATTGACCTACAAAAAATATCACAATTATTTCAGTCAACTCTGTGCGACAACTCATACCGAAAGAAAACATAAACTCATTTAATTTGATATTTAAATACTAAAATATTTAAAACAAGCTCATATTTAGTTTATTTATAACTCTTGCGGCATTATAGGCGATGTCTGCAGAATACTTTAAAATCGCTTAAAAATAAGTAAGAACATGTGATTAAAACTTCCGATTCTATATTTTATAAGAATTTTGGTATCGTGCTATGCGCACGGTACTATTTTTGAAATCGATTAACTTACGGTTCTGCAATTTTTGATGCACTTTCTTCTCTATTTTGTTCGCTTTAACTACTTTTCAATTGATTTATAAATCTATTTAAAATGCGAGAAAACATCTCATTTAAAAATTAAACCATAAACAAATTAAATTGCTGAATCTAATAGTGTAATCATAATAAACATACGTGTCTATGTATTTAATGCTCGAAGCTACAAAAAATATAACTGATTTCATAAAGTTCTACCCTCGTGAGTACTTACTTACCTTCACGTCGTTTCCCCACGGGGATAGGTAGAGAGGCTATATAGCGCTACACTCTTCTGTCCTGACACACGATTCTCGCCTCATCGCAAGATCGACAATTATTGAGGCTTCAAACAGGACCATCCTCCAGTATCTGGTTTACCTGGTCGTGCCAAGTCTTCCGCGGACGTCCTCTACTTCTGGTGCCATCAACACTTGCGTCATATATCTTTCTTACCATTCTCTCTTCGTTCATTCATCATCCATTATTCATAAGGACAAAATAATGCAACACTGTCCTAAAAATAATATTTAAAATAGTTAATAAATGGTATTTGAAATATTATTGTTTTTTCCTGCTGCCTATTTCTTCTTCATTGGTATTTAAAGATATACTAAATACCCGTAAAAATGTTATTCTATGATATATATATATATATATCACACATGATCTTGGAACCCACGCATTTCTGTACGATATTTTTAAATATATTGTATATTTTCCTCAATAATCAATTTGCAATATTACTTTTATTTTAATTTCGTACAATGATTTTAATTTCTTAACCATAATAAAATGTATTATGTAACATATTATTTCTCGTATTGTTTACTATTATACCTTAATGTCGAACTAGAACTAGAACTAGAATTATCTAACAGGGAACTGTTGATAATATGTTCACCTGAAATTTCCTAACGTGCTATTTTTAACCTTTACCATACCGTGATATAAAATACCCGAACGCAGCCATGCTGTCAACTCGTGTTACCGTAAACAACAGTTAGAAATAATGTTTTTATTAGCTTAAATGGCTTCAATGGTACGAATTTACTCTAAATATTGAGCATTCAATTTGAAAAAATGATTAATTACATAATTTAGAGCATTCATTAAGTCCTATACAATGCGTCCTTCCTTCTTATCTCTCTTCATTTAATAAGTAAGAAAGAGACAATTATATTTGTATGTTTGTTGTTTTTTTCACTGTGAAAACAGTGTGTGATCTCTGTCTTTCATATCACAAATTGTATTTTTACCAACGTATTTATTTTACAACGGATTGAATGGAAAAAATAATTGTTTTTGTACGATTCCTTTTTCATAATTGGTTTTTCACTAGTCATTCCTGAACGCAAATATTTTCTTTAAGAATGTATTTACCGAAATATTACAGGTTTAATTATGATGGTAGACCCGTGTTACCGTATGGTTTGGGAAGGGTTCATGTAGTTTTGGAATATCTGAAAATATATATTCTATGTTAAAAAGTCTTGAAATATTTTCGAAACCGTGAATGTTCATCACTAACGCGTACGTCACTGCATTGGTTTTATGTCAAATAACACGGAATAAATTTAAGATATCCAATAAGAATTTTATGTTGAGGTTAGGTTAGGTTATGTTATGTTACGTAGGTACCTTCCGCAGGACCCCCGTACGTCCGCCTGCTTGCCATCCAAGAGCGATGTCGGGTCACATCCGTTCGCTAGGAACGGATGGAATAAAAAGTGTCGTATTATTGTAATGATGTGGCTATTGACAGGCAAATGTGTCTGACGGAATCTTGGGTATACGCGCGAATGACGTTCATTGGCTGGGTAATATTTGTATTGCGAATGAATAGAATTATTTTCATTATTTCTGCAGAGTCATGAAATTTATTTATTACCTAATAACACTGTGTATATAATACAGTCACGTATATACGCAGAACAATTGGTTCTAGAACCTCATAATATATACACCTAGTGCAAAATATTTTAGGGGTAGATATTAAAAACGTGAATCAAAAATATTCAAGCTGCATGTACCTTATCTCAACCACGTCACAAATATAATCATATAAACATAAATCGTGTAAACAAACTACTTTTCGTTAGATGATTTAGAGCCTGAAGCAAAAATATAGAATAATGTGTAAATTTCGCTAATATTTATTTTATAGTACAATAGATGCATAGATTCAAAGCTTATCATGATTTTGTAAAAATCTCATATAATAATATTTTACATAAACGGTATACAATTTGTACTTACGCTTTGAACATTTTTGACTCGTAATTTAGTCATGTATCCGCTTATAAAACATTATGGACTAGATCTATTACATATGCACCTATGATAATAGGGGTAATCCTTTTCGGAACTACAATACAACACAACCGACAGCGTTTTAAACAGGGAAAATGTGTCACATGATTACTGTAAAAATAATATAAATTTTATTTAACTTTTATAGAAACATCATAAACAATGTTCTATAGTAAAAATCATTAAAAAAATTATATCAAGGCGAGCGGAAAATCGACCAACGGTATATTCCCACGTCGTTCGTTGTAACATCCTGATTTTATTGATAATAATTGTTTTAAATACTAATTTAATGTATTAATTATAAATATATACATATACAATCAATTTTGTCGAAAAATATTGTTTTTGCGCTACCGGGATTCGAACCTGGATCTCTATTTCCAATCCGGGGAAGTACACCACCAATTGTGTTATAGCGCCAGTATTTTTCATGACAAATTTTCGAACCTATATGTTACACTTTTTCAAATTAATACATCTGTCGTTCCATTATTTTAGCGCAAAAACAATATTTTTCGACAAAATTGGTTTTATATGTATATATATTTATAATTAATACATTAAATTAGTATTTAAAACATCACAGACCGTCTGTTCTGAATAATTACAACTTCACAATAAGAATGTGTTCTCATTGATAATAATTGATGATAACGTTTTTCGGAGTAATTCATATAACAATGCATCTGAACTAATTATAAATATTTTTGTACATCTCTCTTCTGATTTAGACATGATATGTAAGAAAAAGTTAAGATAATTGTATATATGTATTTCCGTAATATACCTTTATTCAATTTATTGCAATATAAAAATCTTGAACAATCGTATATTATTATATATTAGGCTTCAAATGAGATTGTTCTAGATTCACAAGGGTGACTTTGACATGAATACATTATGATGCAATGAAAACATTTAAAGAAATACCAACTAATATATGTACATTATTGAGAATAAAAACACGAGGTTTAATAAAAAATTAACAAAGAGTACAGCAATAATATATTTTTAAATTTCACTTTTCAGCCACGAAATGATTATATATAGTCTAAGAGTAATATTTTAGATCTTTTTAGAATAGAAAGCTTATTAGTTTTGCTCCAAGACTGGTGATGGGGAATTTTTATTTTACCTCTTGGGTAACTAACCGTGTATCTTACGTTTTTAATTTTAAAATGTGTATCTCGACTTATCATTACACAGAGAGGATAAAACGTCTTATCATACCACCCTTGCCTCTTTCACTCTTATACACATTTTCAAGCACGTTCTTTTAGACTTCTAACAGGACCATATCTGATCCAACCGATTGTGCCAGGTCACACAAAAAAATATCTACAATAATCCTTCAAAGAAAAACTCCAACGAGGATGGAAATTTGTTTCGAAAGTCGCAAACAGTTGAACGCGAATCAAACTATAAATTGTTGTCTATTGTATTTTGTATGCACAGTAGAATGACGCAACTGATTCATACAAACCTTTACAGACAAATCAAGTCTCTGAGAGATCAAAATCTCATCCGCGTACACGCACCGCAATGTAGTTAGTTGCATAATATGACAATTTTTTATTAATTTTTTAAATTGAGCTTCTTGTAATTATGCTTATTACAATTTCGAGTTATGCACGATGAGTAATGAGTTTATTTGCGTATGATTTCATCGCATACTGCACAGTCTGCCATTTGTTACAACAAAATACAAGTGTTCGAAGTGGGACACTGCCCGCATTGCCGCCGCCGGCGCGTGGGTGGCTGGCTAGGTGGCTAGGTGGCTAGGTGGCTAGGTATAGCTGCTCGATGTACATTGGACTGACTACTCGAAGAGTTATCGTTGGCCGAGTCTACACATGCAGACGAATGATGTTGCTATTTGGAAACATTGTGTACTTTAAAAATTACAATCAAACAATTTTTATATTTCAGGCAGATTGTGTGATGAGTGATATAATTAATGTGCTAAGCCAAGGTAGTCGGAACGCTGTGCGCTTTACCCGCGTTACGGTATCGTGCGCACATAGACCACAACTCACGCGATATTCAGTAGGTATATATGGCCAGTGATATACCACAATATACCGGGGCATATAGATTTATTTTGCTGACATATTACTGATCAATTTAATTATGCCCACGGCATATCAAATTTAGTCAAAAACAAAAACAAACAAAATGAAATATATCAATTAGAAAGATATACATATAAAATCAATTTTATCGAAAAATATTGTTGCGCCACCGGGATTCGAACCTGGATCTCTTTCCTAACCGTAGAAGGTGCATTATCCAACTATGCTACAGCGACAATATTTTTAGCGACAATTTTCGAACCTATATGTCACCTTTTTGATATTAATACATTTAATCGTTCCATTATTTGAAAGAGCCATCTACCTTATTTTTACAGAATCTCAAATACCGTTGAGTAAACTGATAGCAGACGCCAGAATTATCAATTCATTTTTATTAAATTTTGGACACATTGGTGCAACTTTATTATTAGGAGAACACATTCTTATTGTGAAGTTGTAATTATGTTCAGAATAATTACAACTTCACAATAAGAATGTGTTCTCCTAACAAACAAAATTTAATAAAATATTGAAACATAATTTTGCATTCGATTGTGACATACGTAATAACAAAAAAATAATCGCTTATTTAATTTTTTTTTTGATGATTGTTAATTGAGGGTGATCTTGACAGCACATATCGCGCTAAAATATTTATTAAATATATATTTGTTGGAGATTATCTAGAGTTTTTTTATCCGGGTTATTTTGTTTTCACAACACAGAATAATCCAAAACCTACTGTGGGTATACTCGTGTGTACAGATCTGCTGCTACGCTGCCTATGATGAAGATATTCTTAATATATTTGACTTACTTTCTTATTAGAGTTCTTCCTCCTCCAACAACGTGGAATTTACGGAAGAAAAGGGCCTCATAATGATGTGGTTATTAAAATTTCCGCCCGCGCGACGATCGACTCAACTATAATGACTGAATGCCTTACAAGGATCCACGTGTTTTCTGATAAGAGAATGCTGTCTACCTATAACCTATATATGTACGTAGCTGCTTTTTTTAAGTTGCCACGCCTAAAATGCGGGCTTTTCTCGTGAATTGCGTGAAAGTAGTAATCTCTTCAATAAATAGTGCACAGATGCCTTTTTGATATTTGGAACAAGCTCATTGGCTAATCAAAGAACTAGAATAACTAAATCTATTTACCAAACTTGTGTCTAAACGTGGTCTGTCGTAAAATAGTGTATAAACATTGTACATTACAACTTGAACGAAGAAAAATAACATACTAGGTATATAATAAAGCATACATAATAGGTGTAATAAATAATAACAATAGTTAAGAGATAATTATGTACTTGTATGGAAATGTTATTCCATATATAGTAATTCGAGCAGTTTTCCATTACAGTGCGATGCCTCAAAGCGACAACCCGGTTATTATTGTACTTGTCCATGGAACAGGTTAAAGTGGAATACTTCCGTACAATACCCGGACTTTGGCATACATACAGTTTTAGGAAACGTGATTAATGATTATATTCCAACAATCTGTTGCCGGACAGGATGCGCAGTGTCAGCATGCTGCTCATCATCAGCCGGCACCGTGCTCCGCCCGAGGGAAATTTCAAACCTGTTGTCAATGAACAAAGATTACCTATTAAATTGTTGCAGTGGAATGTGTATCACCCTTAGGGCCAAAGCTGACAGGCATCATTGTGAAGAGGGGCAATACTAGTTACATTTTTGCCGTTATATGCTCTCTCAGTAGAGATTCTATGATTTACTTACCGGCAGGAAGAGAGGATAGAATGTATACATTTCTTGCCTCTTTCTCATATAGGTATACATCGATTCATTTGCGTTCATAGATTATAAGAGGATCGTCTTTCAACATTTGTTTTTACTTGGTCAAGTCAGCTCTTTCGTGGGTTCCTTTATGTCTGATGCAATCAACATTATTAATCTTAATACTAATTAAATTAATCAATTATAAAGGTATACCGAAAAAATATTTAGAACTATTAATACGTACGTTAAAATAAATACTTCATTCCTTAGAACGAATTATTTGTGTAATAAAATAATAAAAATTTAGCAAGGTATAAAAGTTTTTATTGAACATAGATATATTTTTATTAAGGAAAACACATTCTTATTATGAAATTGTAATTATTCAGAACATAGGTATGTGATGTTTTAAATACAAATTTAATGTATTAATTATAAATATATACATGTATAATCAATTTTATATATATTTTTCGACAAAATTGATTTTATATGTATATATTTATAATTAATACATTAAATTAGTATTTAATAGATATATTTATTTAATGTTAATTTTTTTAATATTGTAACGCATAAATAATTCGTGTTGCAGAACAAACTATTTATTTTAATACACTGTTAAATCGTACTAAAAAATATTTAGTTGCTACCGAATATTTTTACGATATATATATTTTTATTAATTTATTTAATTGGTATTAAAATACCACAACTATGTTCTAAAACTTCACAGCAAAAATGTGTTCTTCTTAATTATGAATCTTATTTACCATGCTATAATCATCTTTGCCTTTATTCCTGCTTTTATCATTATTCACTATATTGATTATTACCAGATATTTAGTACGTGCCGCTATTACTTCGGATGACAAGTTTCCATCAACATTTACTGCTTTCAGAGCACCAACCACTTCATTCCCTGAGACTTCTGATATATTCTCAGAAGGCTATACTCAGAGTGATACACTGCCGTGACTTTTCCTACCCTTCAGAGCCACTTTTTAGGGAATTTCAGGTTTTGGATATGAGGACAATTATATGTGCTGAATATACTAACTAGCTTTCATAGGAAAATAAGCGCTCCATCTGTGAGGACTGAAAGATATTATCCCACAAGAGCAAATAAGCTTGAAATAGTTCCAAGAATGTAAACTACTTTTCGTCAAAGATTATTCACCTTTCAAGCTCCCAGAATATACTATCAAATTTGAAATAATTTTAGAACTACTTTTGAACGATTTCCATCTACCTTATATGTGCTTACATTACATATTGTATTGCACGTTGGTATTTTTTTCTCTCTCTTTTTTATATTTTTTTAACATATATATTTATATATATTTTTTAAATATTTTCACAATTACATGCTTTGTGTATTCGATTTTATTGTGATTTACTTTCAATGAGTTCTGGTTTTGTAAAATGTATTTGTTTATCAATTTGCCCTAAAACGAGCTTGCCTAGTTGGGCAGTGCATTTAAAATACGTGTAAAATATAAGTTAAAAACTGTCCTTTTTTTTACAGCTGTACAAATATTATATGTCAAAATAAATAAAATAAAATATTTCTGTTTCTATCACACTCTCATCGTCCGAGTCCACGGATGAACTTTCTCTTGAAAATTCGACTCTAGTGCGTGTAAAGAACCGTTCAGTGCGAAGCGATCTACGAGTCCTCTACCTCATGTGTTTTGCTCATGGATTAGAATGACGTATACACGCACGATCAAAGTCTCATTCATCATCGATCATTGCGAAAACGGGCCAAAACATTTGTTCTAATCATCATGTTGAATTGTTTCGCAGTTTGTCTTAATGCAGTCTTCCTCGCATACCGTTGGCCAGCTGGCATCGTTACTTTCCTCCCTGGACTCTGTAATTATACCAGACTTTTTGGTTCTTTAATACTGAAACAATTGAGCCGATGCATCGGTTCACTGGGTCGCCATGCAAATTTTAAAACTGAAATGAACCAATGATCGCTTGTGCCATTTTAATATCACGGTTCACGGCGCGCGCCGTTTAAAAAGTTCACAGCGAATGTGATGACCTAATTGTACCGTTTTCCTGGTGGAAACGTCACAAGACAGTTTACCATTACTTAGAAAAATGTTTGCTTTTCTTTTTTTGATGGGTAAACACTTTTTTTGTATTAAACGTCACCGCATGCTGGTGTTATTTGGATACTGAATAAATTAAAGAAAATATATCAATTCTTCTTTAAAACTGTGACTAAAACTACTAAAAAAAATCAATCAAATTACATCTTAAATATGTGTACTTACCTTCAATTCAAACAGAACCACTTCTGGTGCCATCAACACTCGTGGCGTATCCTCTCATTTCTCAGTTCTTCGTGATCAAATCACCTAAGTGACACTGTTTTATTCCTACTCCATACGCTAAGATCAGGTTTATATTTACGCTTAACAGAGACGGATTTATGATACCCGTTTCACTGCTGCCTTGTCTCAAGACACGAAGCCCCCAAAATGTCTCGTGATAGTATACGAACAGCAACACATATTTAGGTTAAACTAGTAATAATAAGAGACCTGGAGTATAACAGAGCTCCCGAACAGACCCGACAGAGATCAAGCTTACACGAATATCCGACAATCTAATCTGCCTGCATTTTTGGAGTTCAACCAGTGTTTCTAAGCCGTATTTATTAAATTTTTCAATTTTTTCGGGGCCCCTCTGAAAAACGGAACTCTTCGCAATTGCGACATGCACGACTTTAAAAATCCGTCACTTCGCTAACTATTTAAGTATTAATTCTTAGGTGGCTTTACCACATATACGCCAGATGGATCTCATTTCAAGTGCATTATTTTTATTTTTGTCCCTCTTTTGTCAGCTCCACGCTTCTCAGTAAGCCCGTTTATTTAATGATTTATTGTAGATAACCTAATTTTTGTTACTATGTTTACAAGTACAGTAAGTAAAAAATCTTTTATTAGACTTGTACAATCATTGTACATTACCAAAATTTACATTGGGTATGTAGACAGCACCGTTATCAATAGCGTGTGTACTCAGTTCGTGGAGGATCGTCAAGTTCACAGATACCAGCGTGCCGTATACCGTGTTTAATCAAGGGAAGTAAACAATCCAAGTGTTCTTGCCGAAGGTGATTGCACTAGACTTGCTCGAGCGGTGTAAAATCTCAAGCGGTCCACGCCGCACAGGTGTTCCGCGGGATGTATTTTGGTAACCCGGTTTACTCGCCGCGTATACCAGCCACATTTATAGACATCCATATTGTGGCTGTTGGAGCAGGGCTGCCGACTATTCTAGAAAACGTGGAGATGACACGAAAATACTCCATACAGGATGTCCCGGATACGGTAGGCTAAATGGAGCCTACGGTTAGGGGACACCATTGAGCGTCAAATAGAGTTATCCGAAATGCAACGGTTTAGAAGTTATTCGTTATTTGAGCTTTTGTGATTTTCAGAAATATAGTTAGAATACCTTTTTTTTAATTAGCGGTAAACAAAAATATTATATAGCTTATGTGATGGCTACATCATCACAGCATGCGTGCGCTAGATTCCATCACGATGGGTTGTATATTTATGGTACAGCGCTAGCGTTATTCAAATGAGTACAGAAGATTACAAAGTTCGAATAACTTGGATGGATATAAATGAAAGGGAAGGGAGAACCTCCTCATATTAGATCCGCGTATTACACCAACAACAACTTAGGTGCATTACTTCTCAATTATAAGCTAAAAATAGGTAATTTAGTAAAAAACTGGAATTTACGAAATTTCATGTGGAGATGGCAATAGAAAATATATCGGACAAACCTCAATCGGACAAATCTCAACTGTCTAACTAGTAACAACTTTTCTGAATTCGCGAACCACATCATGGATAATAATCATTCCTTTCATTAATGTACCATTAAATTAAATTCTCCATACCGTCACGCGTAAAGGTAATAAAATGAATAATTTTGAAAGTTTATAAATAAAAAGGAATTTGAATTTGAACAATATTCCCGTTACAACCACCCCTCCACCGTACACCAATAACTCCACCCCCTCCCCGTCCATCTGTCAGTACCTAATTACTTGTATGTCTACCACCTAAGCCTTGTCTCCTATATTCATTTATAGTCAGTTTAATACTTCACCTGTTGATGAGAGTTACTGTTTCTATCGAGTAGTGCTAATAAACTCAAGTAGAGTAATAACATCGTTTCATTTATTTCCATTCATTATGATAAAACTGTACAAAGCTAACGCCGATTCTATTAATGATATATTCGAATAACTTTTAAACCATTGAACTTCGGACAACACCATTTGCCACTCAATGGATTGCTATTGATATCTCATAACCATAGGGCTCCGTTTAGACAACTATCTCTTGGACACCCTGTATAATGTCACGCTTTCATATTCTGACATATGCATGTACGACGTTTCCAAGTGTTTTGACATTATACTCCATATTATCACTTGTCACAAATGATTTAGTGAAAAATGTACTATAACAAAAATGCCACATTTTTAATGAGCCTGTTGGATCGTTGGTTTACTGCGACTAAATTATTAGGTTACTACAATTTGAACACTCGGAAACATGGTATATATATAATAGGATATATAAAATGATTTTTTTTCCACACTCAACATAACTACTAAAATTATCCGAGACGTCTTTATAATAATTCTAAAATACAATGGCAAAATAATTTTACTGTTTGAAGCATGTTGACGGCACACTTTTATTGATTGAATTAAGGTAGATCTGGTTTGTTAAATAGTTGACGAGCGTGTATGAAAAGACGTCTGAAAGTGGACAAGACAAGAGTGGTGTTTACTGGGTTTCCTGGTTTGTGTGAGTATTGCCGCCCTTTTTCGGAAGCTAAGAATACTGTAACCGAGAGGCGTCATTCTCATTACATCTCGTGCTTCGACCAGTCCAGCGTTCGGTCGGTCTAAATCTAAAGAAGACAACCCAGCTAAAAGAACAACTACATTGGACCAGAAAGACAGCAAAATTAAAGAATGTTAGTGCGGTTCATATGTCATATGTGTGTTTATTGTTAATCGGAAACCTGGAAACAGTGGTGTCAGTTTAGAGGAGTATGATTGCTATGCGACATGTTATTTTATGTTTCCGTCTAAATAATATAGCAACGTTTTTATATAAATTTCATCACAACCGAAAAAAAAGTATTGAACAAAACATTGAAGCTCTCAGTTTAATGTAAATGTCAGATAATACCTTGCGGTTCCAAGTGCACGGACTGCGAATTTCTGCGACGGCCCTGGGTGACTGACTATCGGTCGTGGTTGAAATAGCTTTTGCTAGATTCAACTCTAAAGGTAGATAGATATTTCTCAAAACGCACCGAGCGTCTCACCATCGTCTCTCGAGATACGGCGTGAGAGTTTTTTTCCATCCGACCGGGTGCCCGACGCCGCAGCCAGCCGGGGAGCTGCCGACGCCGGCTGCCGAGCGAGACTTCCTCCCGACGCGCGCCTCCGGCCACGTGGGACGACCTCCGCTTCCCGAAATAATAATGCACGGCGGCACGAGCAAAAAAATTCGAAGCCAAACAGGATGAAAGGTAGAATAAAATAAATAAATGATTTCTGGTGTCAACAATATTTTTACAACACTGGCAATCTTTACGGGGATTTTATATTTTGATTCTCCACGAAATTATTTAAATGGTTTAGTAAATCACATCATTCTTGACTCTGATTATTTTTATACTAGACAATTAACACGCACCGTGCACGGTATCAGAGTTTTATTTTTATAACGTTTATATTATTCTAGACTGTTATAAAATGGCGGCCAGTGACGTCACAGCACATGTATGCATGTGATTTCCTCGAGCCTGCGTATTTTAGTGATTCGTTACAATAAATTGACCTGTGAATGAGTCAATTAGAAAGTTATACAGAAAAATCTATTTACCGATAAAATATTTAGTTGCTACCGGGATTCGTACCTGAACCTCTTCCTATCCGGGGAAGCGCGTTCTCCGATTTCGCTATAGCAATCGAATACATTTTGAACTTACGTTCTGTAATACAATCGATTCCGTTTAATTGGGTCGCCGGTTAACTGGGGCGGCCGCTTATTTGGGCCAAATCTCAAGGAACGGAAACCAAACCATGGAACTAACAGTAATTTATATAGCTCAATTGGGACGACATTCCGCGTAATTGGGACAGTGAATTTAAGATTTCGAATTTTCCTTGAGACCTTAACCTTCATTTTTGAGTAAAAAGAATGAGGCCATGTTAGAAGTTCTATTGTTAATTATCAAGAGTTTACGACAATAGATAACAATTTACCATGTTACGATGAAAACAATGAATGAAGCATTAATTCGAAACATCAAAAATGAGATGAAGAAGACGCTGCTGATTAATATCCAACTGTGCCTGTAAGTAAGCAGAAGAAAAATAAAATTATAGCCGGGCTACAGCGTTATTTAAAGCCCTACGTATTTAAAGAAAAATATTCATCATTTATTAGGAGAACACATTCTTATTGTAAAGTTGGAATTATTCAGAACAGACGGTCTGTGATATTTTAAATATGAATTAAATGTATTAATTAGAAAGATATACATATAAAATCAATTTTATCGAAAAATATTGTTGTTGAGCCACCGGGATTCGAACCTGGATCTCTTTCCTAACCGGGGAAGGTGCATTATCCAACTATGCTACAGCGACAAAAAATTTAGCGACAATTTTCGAACCTATATGTTACCTTTTTGATATTAATACATTTAATCGTTCCATTATTTGAAAGAGCCATCTACCTTGTTTTTACAGAATCTCAAATACCTTTGAGTAAACTGATAGCAGACGCCAGAATTATCAATTCATTTTTATTAAATTTTCTTTCAAATGTATTAATATCAAAAAGGTAACATATAGGTTCGAAAATTGTCGCTAAAAATATCGTCGCTGTAGCATAGTTGGATAATGCACCTTCTTCGGTTAGGAAAGAGATCCAGGTTCGAATCCCGGTGGCGCAACAACTATATTTTTCGATAAAATTGATTTTATATGTATATCTTTCTAATTATATTCAACAGTACATCGTGAAGGAGTAGATGCAAATGCGCGCGCCTCATATTATTTACAAAAGTGTAGAAAAACGCGACATCTGTTATTACAAATCAAAACTATCCAAATTATTATTACCATAATTCGCTATCGAGTGACGTATGTTTTCAGATTTTGCAAGGAAAACACATATTTGTTGTAAAGTTACATTTTTAGGACATGCTTCTGTGGTATTTAATATAATAAAAATTAAATGAATTAACTAGAAAGATGCCTAAAAAAATCTATAAAAATTAAAATATTTATCCCGGTAGCAACTAAATATCTTGTCGATAGATAATTTTTTTTCTGTATATGTTTCTAGTTGATTAATTTAATTTGTATAAAAAAAAAATCGGTACAGACGAGCGTTTCGGATTATTATATTAGATTCTTAAACGTCACGTATTCTAATATGAACAGGTCACATAATTATTCATATTATTATACAAATACGTCATGTGTGACAAATGCCCGTGCCGATAACAGCTATACGGATTCGTGAATCAGTGTGAAATTCAAAACAATATACGATTATTGAGTGAATTTATCAAACATCTCGTCCATTAAGTCATTACCAGGTGCTCCAGGTGCGTCAGCAGACAGACCCGGCACCGGGGATGTCAGGATGAGTCTGAATCCGCCCGCGGCGCCCACGTCCACCAGCGCCTTACACAACTGGCCGCCCACCGCCCACGTCTAGTACTGACGGTGATCTGGTATTTTTAGCCGGTGACATGAGAAACCAAGCAGCTGGTCATTGTTAGCATATTGCAATGAGTCGAGTATCCACGATTATTTCGGGAAATATATGCGGCATAATTTTAATACTTAATTAATTACGCTATTTTAGTTTGGGGAGGAGCAGTAAAAACAATATTAGAGTCGGCTAAAAGAGCACAAAAGACAATTATCAGGTCGTCCCTTTAGATATCCATTAGGTCTTATATTTAAAGAGTATATTAGCATATCCTAGATAATAGACAAATCTTTATGTTGAGACTCGTCCAATTTTTCCATGCTAACAACAACTCACCCCAAGCAATAAATCGTGGACACAACACAAGACAAACAGTGAACATCTACACGCTAGTTCCGAGAGCAACAATGACATGTTCTTAGCTCCGAAACCGTACAACACACTCAGCACCAACTGGAAATCGTTCAACTCCAATAAGATTACACAAATATGGACCCAACATATGATCCAATCGGGTAGAGAGCAATCAGAAGCATGGCTATCCAACATTCTAACATAATCATTATACAGTGCCTACACTAATAATACACTAATTCTACAACACTTCATTTTATTCTGGCTACTTTAACACAGACTTCAGTCTAGCAAAGTAGCCAGGACAACGCTGTATATATCAGAGGTGGAGTCTACTCCATCCCACATGTTATATTATAATATATTCACCTCTGTTATAACAAAAATATGTATGTCAATAAATAAACAAATCATTTATATACGATATTGCAAGAAGATATAAACTCTTTCCTATCCTAACATTGAATATACATGTATATGTATATCCGACTTAAAGAATCTATATATTGCAACAACAAGCTGCGCTTAACTATAACTATAAAGTTATTTAAATCAATCGGTACTATTTATTTTAGAAATGTTTATATTCGATAATAATTGCGCTAGGAATATTATCAGATAAATATTTAAAATTGAGCAGAAATTCTGACAGCTTATTTACATGACTTAACAACACAAAATACCTTGTCTACAAAAACTAGAGAGAAATACAAGTTATTTTCAACATTGGTTATTGATTTTTAGACAACTAAAAGTAAAAAGCAAACCAAATTTTAACACATATATAAATAATATTTTCCCTTTTAAGTAAACTGAAAATTAAATATAATAATAATGCAGCGGATGATAAGTCTTTGTGTTTATTTTTTATGTTCGATGTTTTGATTATTTTACTTCCTACAGTTCTTGGGAAAATACCGAACAATTCTGAATAAATCTGCATACTTAATTCAAAAACGCGTTTTTTTGTGTTATTAAGCCATCGACTTGAATGGCCGCTGTACAATGCAATATGTACAATGTTTTGATCAATGTGAAACGACTTATTGAGGAGAAGATGACAAGGGAAATAAATGTACAAAGAGTTTCGATAACGGAAGTAGTGATGAGAAAAAATGTAACTTTTGACTCACTGGTGTGATTGTGATTGATATTCGATAATATCTGTGATTGAAAACTGTGACTGTGATTACTAGTTTCATTACTAATACGCGTGCGCCGCACGATATCACAATACACAAAGTAAATTAAAAAAAACATAATTTTGAGCATATTTACTTATATTATTCAAACTTCATTTGCGTAAAAAATATATTCTAGTATATATAATTAATATATAACTAATTTAATATCATCAAAAAGAGAATGAAAACCTTAAAAAAACGTGAGTATTTTTTTCGGGTCAAATTCTCAGCATTTCGGGTCAAATGTGTAAAATGTTGTGGCAGAATCTACTAGATGATGCTTATCACGAATTATAATGTCATCACATGCTCCGAATCACGATTCACAAAATATATAAATAAAATAATAAAATGTATCGAGAAAGATATTCCCATATATTCAATCACAGATGGTGAGTATGACTCAAAAATATCAGTGATTAACTCACGGTTCGTGATTTTGAGCTCATCACTAATAAGAAGCCTCAACTCGAAATGTATGACTGTAAACGAGGCGAGATTTGTGAGTTCAAGTCTTCCTGCACACGGTGTGATTAACTCACTTATCTAGATTTATAGATTCTTTTGAAAAATAAATCTTATTTAATTTTTTTATTTCTGTAAATAAACCTTCGGTATCTAAACATGACGGTCTATGGATAATTTACATAATTAGATGCATACTTTCTTTCATATATCTTCAGATTACCCACATCTTATTATCATGGCCACGCTACAGCAGCTGATCGCTCAACAGGTTAATAAAATGTACTTATTATGCAACTTCGTTACTTCTTCACACTTCTCACACCCATGCTGTGCACTTTCCATTAACGTGACATATTTAATTTCATCTACTCACATCGACATATAAATAAATTCTACACGATAATCAAAAGGAAACGTCTTATTGATGGGTTATTAATTTAACAAATTCAAAGAATACAACATTTCTGCTCGGTTCCACTGTGACTTTGAATGCAATTTTATCACCAATTAGCGTGCAACCTTGAGTGCGAGAGGAAAACCAGAACACCATTCTCACATCTGGGTACAATTATTTTCAATTCAGCGAAGGTGGGATGCAAAAATCGCCGATCGTTCGCGAGGTGAGTATTTGAATGTGAAATACAAAATAGAGCCTATCGACTACACGCGGGATCAAGCAAGCGAAGACGTGCGGACGGGGCCTTATGTCAAGTGCTGTAATATATCGTGTATTGAATGGATAGTGATGTAATCTTAATGGCTGGCCGGTCAACTGCGTCGGGCTCTTTCAGACGAACACTATCGGCCGCTAGTAAATGGAAGAAGATAACCCATTTCCCTATAAAACTTGCTGGGCCGTACGATTTTGATCCAATTTTGCAATTGGAATTTATAGATAGACTTTTTGAAACCGAATGAATGAGAAAAGCATCGTAAGAAAGATACACGACGAGCGTGTTGACGGTGTCAGAAATAGGTGACTTTGGCGGCACAACCAGGCAAACCAATTACCGAAAGATGGTGCCGTCAGAAGCGTCAACAATCGACAAATGTGCAACAGAAAATGGAAGGATGAAACAGGAAGAGTGTGTCGCTCTGTCTTCTATTCCTACCCCTGTGCTAAAAGGCGTGACGGTAATTTTTTAAAATTGATTTGAATATTTTAATGCACAAGTTCGTAGCGTTTTTGTTTTACAATGCAAGAGTGCTTTGGAAAGATTATTTTGCCGTTTTTGAATGAAATTTGAATGTCCACATAGTTACATTGAATATGTCTAGAATATTGAATTTGCAGATAGTTTGTGTCAATTGTTGGCTAAAGAAAATGAAATTAGATTTTTGACATTTTTTTTTGTTTGATTTTAATCGAATATTACACTGTGAATTGCTTCCGAGGAATGTGACCATTATTTATACCTATATTGCTGACGACTCCGTGACTTTAAGACCGGGAAGACGGCAGTGATTTTTCAGCATGAAGATGTCCGTCCGATTGGGAGGTTATTTCACATCCGTCCTATTCTCCTGATCTTGCTCCAAGATTGATTTTTGAATTTTTTTCGTACCAACAATTTGCGAGGAATCTCTTTTAACAAAGACACCGCCCTTCAAAATTGACTTGACGTCAACAATATAAGTATTTTGTTAATGTATTTTATTTTATTTTTTAAATAAAACCCTATTAATTTATACATCAACCCAATATATGTATTCATAAGTAAGTACGTACTAAGACTGTATTGTTTCACTAATGTCTCAATTTTTAGTGATAGATTCAATCATAAGACATCCCAACAGACAGGTTCTCTTATTATGTATGTATACACGTATACGTAAGAATAGACTAAAATCTTTGTTCACCTATTCTTGGACGCATATTTGTGGAATGTCATAGGAGTTAGACCGGCAACGCACGGGCAGACTCATTAGATGAAGAATTATTAAACAATTTTCTAAATGACCGGAGTTCAATTAGCAGAAAGAATGTGACTTTTCTAATTCAGGAAGCGTTAAGGATTAATACGCCTAGCGGTGGAGATAAATCTCTGTCAGCACCATTGGCTTCCTCGCATTGCTCCAGCCTCGGGGACCAGGGACCGGAGAACAGACTGCAGAAGCGGGAATGCGGCGAGCTATGACACACTCGCGATGGCGGGACTCGGCGGTGCCTCGCTCGCACCACAAACATACAGAGTTTCTAATCCCGAACGAATAGATTGTGTACCAAATAAACAGAGGAACACGCGGCACGTGTCGTGAAGTATCGACGCAGAGATTCTCAATCTAGAACATTACTTTTACTTTAAAACAAGTAGGTGCCTACTCAATGTGACTGCTGTCTTGTACAACCGGTAGATGTCTTATATTTCTTCTTTTAAACAGGCAATCCACCCTTCAAGAGTGATTTTTGCCATTAATCAAGTTAAAACATTATTTAATAGAAAGCAGTACAACAATATTATAGAATAGGGAATATTGCGTTACAAGTTAATTCCATTGACTTTCAAGAAATTTCCTATTATATAGTTTAAATGTGGCGAGTTGAGGGAAAGAAGATGACACAAGTTAACCGGGAGTTGAAAATTACCATTGACAAGATTATTGTAAAAAAACCTGTGATCTGCAATGGACAGGCAAAAATACATGGTCAAGGGTTTCCTCCTCGGCACCACACTCACGCATTGGGGAGTCTATTATGTTCAATCTAAATGAATGTGAGGCTACCTGGCAATGCCCAATTCTCATTCTAGAGATATTTGATATTGTTCTTTTGAAGACTTTCCTGTTGGAGAACCGAGGGGTGCGGGGAATAGATCTTTGAATTATTTTAAGCCGATTACCCTTATGTCTTATATTTGCGTGGATGAAATAGCAACAGTATATATATCTCGCTCCATGCATTGCGGCGGAAACAAACAACACACGGAATAATGGCGTCAACGTTTTCTTTTTCATTCTCTTATATTATAGGTATACTTTTGATTTGAAGTAATGTCTAAGCAACTAAAAAAGGACAGAAAGAGTAGACTCGATAAAACTTTTTCTTTAAAATTTGCTTTCTATATTTCGCACAAATCTTAAAATAACTTCTTTGAAACTATTAATGTCACTGGTTTAATTGCTGAGTGAATCCGATACACGAGATTCACAACTCTCAAAACGGTTCCGGGATAGAGTGGGTCCTCTCCGTTGTCTTGGTACATTTTTCAAGCATATTTGACTATTTATTTACAATCACCTTGACAGATTACATACTGGAGTTGCTATTGGTTATCATTCGCCGATTTTGTAACACGTGTTGTAACGTCACGTTACCGGTATCGTTCTCGCTGTTATCATCATCAGCCCGTGTTTGCTGCTCTCATGTCGGACAATTGAGGTGATGGGCGACCTACACTTCTTGTTCACTCACACTTTTTCCTCCAGTGGTTGTCAATTCTTCGCAGAGGTGTCTGTCCCATTGCTATTTCAGTTTGTACACTTCCTTAAGTAATGTCAGCGTCTTCAGTTGTTTGACGAATCATTTCATTAATTATGTAATCGCTTACGGAAATGCCGAATATTGTTATTTTTATGGTCTTTTGTTCGCTACTCTTAGCTTACGCATTTTATGTTGCCTAGCCAGCCATTCATCATTACATTTCAGCCATTTTTATTAACATTTTTATTTTTAAACATTTTAATATAGTGCATGCATATATAATATGCTCTAATATAAATGAGATCAAAATGTTTACTAAAATTTATCTTGCACATATTGGCTTAGTTTGATTAAATCTATGTAGTTTCTCCTCCTTTATTATATCATCTGGCATTTAATTAAAGATCTTCATCGCACTGTACATCATCGATTTCCGATATTTAGTTTTCTTCCTGAATGGCAGTCTCAGTCTATCTTTTCCTCTTGTATGATGTTATCAGTTTGATGAATCAAACAGCGACAAAAGTCTGTATAAAAATTTGACTAACAGGCTCGTGGCCCGTTAGTTGCTTTCTAAAGAAGGTTCTAAAATAAATGTTCGCATCCAAGGTCCGTAAATCATCATAAAAAGGTCATCACTATTAACTTAACGGTTCCAAAGTACAAAAATATAAGCCTGCAGCAACTTCTTCCATTTTCTAATGAGCGCAATAATTTTCTTCTTTTGAACGAACTTCTATACTTGAATCTTTTTAAGCCGCTCAATAGATAATTTCTTTTGAAGCGTTTGTCTAACATATTGGTGTTCCTTGTTCACCGCCAGTCCGGGGTCACACGGTGCTGGTACAGCACTAACGAAGATGGATGGCCCCGCCCGCGGCCCGCCACGCTCCACTGCTCACTCTGCTCTTACGCAATTCTCAATCGGCCTCCGGAGTCTGCTCCGTTGGGTCAACTCCTCGGTGCACCATTCAATTCATGTACCGCACCGTACTTCTCGTGACCTTAGGTCGGCCGACGCATCACTCGATCGCGGACGACTCCAAATCGAGTGTGTGACTGATCACAACAATATTGCCAACAAAGACACTGACGTCATTTCATGACTTAAATACTATAGTGTTAAAGCTTTGAAAAACACATTAATTAAATGATACAAATTTTTGAAAAAAAAAAAAAAAATCATAGTAGTATTCCCACGTTTTTTGACTCCTACTTGGATGAAAACTTACGATTAAATGTGGCGAGTAAAAATTAATAAAATAGGGGTTAATTTTTTCTGAAATTCTTCCATCAAAGTTTTTTCGCGTCTAGCCCATAACGCAAAGCGAATAATTTTAGAAATAGAAAATTTCATCCTGTTTCATCTGCATGACTGTTTTAATACTTCTCAAGATACAGAATAATCTCGTCTTTCTCTTTCGCTACACGTTGCCCGACAGACAAATTGAATAAATCAGTGTCCGCCATGCGGAACGAAAGAACAAAAAGAACTTCGAAAACGTAGCTTTTATTACGAAGCACTCACTCGTAGATATATAGAAAATTACAATATCAAACGATAAACGTTCCTTGTTCAGATCGTGAAGTCGATCGGCCAATAAAAATGTAATGAGTTTTACAGGAGCCATGTAATTGACGACGGCATAATTTCAACTCGTGCCGAGATAAATTTCAAGTTTTATCTTGATCCATGAGGTGGATCAATGTTATCCCGCGAGATCCTATCAAATGGTTTAATTAAACGCAGCTTCCGAATCATGTTGAGGCTCACGATTTGGCAGTTACTTCTCGCGGTTTCGCATTTCTAATGACTCAATCGACGGGGTCGATGTACAGGTAGTATGCTATCTTCTTCGATCATCGCCTCGTGTGATTGCATCTGAGCCCTAGTCCCCGATGCGTCAATCAAACAATATCATAATACGACTTGTGTGCACGAAGCCTGCGATTGATACTCGCATTCCGAAGTTGTGCAACATTGCATCTTTGTTTCGTATCAAACTTTTTTTATTCCGGTAACGGGACACAGCATTGCCATACTGGCGTGGCTGTGCAATACAACGCTCGCAACTCGCGGGCTTCGAACCTACTTCACCGACTCGCGAGATTAATGGATTGACTCGCGGTAGGTAGAGATAATCTATTGTCCAGTCATCTGCGATATATGTACTATTTAAAATTGATTACTCGTATGGGATACTCAACATTGATTTCGTGGATGCCAAAATATTTCAAAGTATTTAACGCTTAAGATCCACATATATATAATAAAAGTATTATTATGTACTTCCATAAAGTATTAAAAATTGATAATAATATTTCTTTATTCAGACACATCCATTTATAAATATGAATTAATTATAAAGATATACATATAAAATCAATTTTATCGAAAAATATTGTTGTTGCGCCACCGGGATTCGAACCTGGATCTCTTTCCTAACCGGGGAAGGTGCTTTATCCAACTAAGCTACAGCGACATTATTTTTAGCGACAATTTTCGACCCCATATGTTACCTTTTTGATATTAATACATTTAATCGTTCCATCATTTGACAGAGCCATCTACCTTATTTTTACAGAATCTCAAATACCTTTGAGTAAACTGATAGCAGACGCCAGAATTATCAATTCATTTTTATTAAATTTTGGACACATTGATACAACTTTATTATTTAGGAGAACACATTCTTATTGCGTAGTTGTAATTATTCAGAACATATTTCATATTTAAAATATCACAGGCCGTCTGTTCACGATCTAATAATGAAATTATTGGCTTATACTTAAAACATGATAAAAGATATTATTGACTATAATCTACTCAAACATCTTGCAAATTCTACATAAATTGATAAAAAATTGTATAAAATGTGACAAGCTACTTCAGATACTCGTGTGAAAATGTTCCCTATTCCCATGTAAGCAACGGTTTATTTTCATTTCACGATTGAAGGATTAAAGAAATGGATTAGAAATATATGTTTCACAACGTTACAACGGCGTAAGAAACCTGAATTTTTAAAGCGAACCCAGTCTTTATATGTAAAACATATTAAGACCTATATTAATTATTCACAACGATATAATTTTCGGCAAAATTTAAATATATCCGAGAACACACAATTACTGGATTTTCACCTACAAAGGCACTGTTATTTAACAAATATGTAATAATATAATTTTCGTTTCAAATTTATTTGACTATGGCATCAATTGAAATTATTAATATAAAATACATAAATCAGTTAATTTTTAAAAATTTAACTTTAATAATCTTCAATTGTTCTTGAACTTATTACGTGTCCGATTTTAAGCTAAACTAACTGTAAGTTTGTTTGAGATTTCGGCCGCGCACATCTATACGAAGACATTCGTAAAACATCGGAAAACCAAAAAGCTATCTTCTGAATTTAATTGACTTTTACATTTGGGCATTATTGAAAGATACACAAAATAAGAAGTCCTTTGTAGTATATAAGAAAATAACAGTTCACAAATATTTTTAGCTCTCTGACTTCTTCAGAGATTCAACAGAGGTCACAATTTAAAAAATATTAATGTAAAAATTTGACGTTAAGAATTTTGTAAATAATGAAGTATAATGTAAATAGCAATGAAAATTAAATTTGTTACATTTAACCGCACATCAACAATATCATAATAATTTTTTTTTTTGAAAATTAAGTCATTTACCCCAACAATATTATAAAAATTACATTAGAAATTAAGTTATTAACATTTTAACACAATGGTACAATAATTAAAATATAGTCATTTACATTTAACTGTGAAAATATTACTTGTCTTTGAACTATTCATTTCATTTCATTAGACATGAACTTGTATACGTTGAGTAATATTTAATTTCGTAACTATCGATTAGGTCGAGTGTACCTGCACTAAAAAGCAATCGGAAACGTCCAGAGCACACAAATTCCGTGACTAATTAAAATGAGAGCCGATTGGCGACACGCTGGATTAGGTCACACCCCGTCCCCAAATGCGTGTCTGCGCAGATTTTTTAAAGCGCAAACTTAGACTGGTCGTACTCTACAAGGTATCCAATTAGATGATGAGTTTCACGAGCCGAGTGCCAGGTCAGGCGTCTCCGATGTTTGCCCGCATTCCCCTCACAAACAGACACCGCAGGTGATCCGAGACGCGAACCGAGTGTGCGCAGCCGTCACACGACGAGCGAGTCAACACTGAGGTGTTCATCGCCGCTAACAATCGTCCCAGGCTGTGTACACGGCCGACTATAGCTAAACTCTGCTAATATGATGTCACTCTTATTAATACTGTTTTATAGCAAATGCGAGAATAGTGTGCCACAAAATAAATTACCTTTGTTTACAGTATTAAACGAAGGAATGCCTAACGACGTGACACAGGAAGATGAAATAGAAAGAAGACTCGGGTTCGCCAGTGGTGTTTAACATTCCCTTTATAGTGCTAAAGTGCCCTTTATAGTGATAAACAAATTTGAGTTAAATGTCAAGACTAAACCGACTGCTCAATTACTGCTTTTAAGCTATGCCCACTAAAAATATATATATTCAGGCCTATTCTCAAAATTGCAATATTGAAATGAAGGTGATTGTTACACCAACCCTCAAAAATAGTGTTATATTTGAATGAGAGAGAGGGAGAGAGAGTGAGGGAGATAAATGCACCATAATCTGTCAAAACTATTTGTCTATTTTTAAGGGTTGGTGTAACAATCACCTTCATTTCAATATTGAAATTTTGAGAATAGGCCTGAATGTATGTATGTATATATATATATATATGTATGTATAATATATAATGTATGGACACCAAATATGGATTATCACGAAGAGAGCGAGATCAGGAATCCAGGCAGCCGAATGAGTTACTCTCATCTTAAGGTAGTAACATTAATAATAATATTGGATCATTTTTATAGCGCCATTTTCGTAAAAAAATTCACATCAAGGGCATTCTACACATAAACCGTTTATAATCCTATATTATCTATGTATTTAAAATTAAAAATGTTTTTTTGAAAAGGTGCGTTCTTAGTCTCTTCTTAAATAAAGTATCTCATGCACCGTTTCTTATGATGGAGGGTAAAGAGTTCCACGCTTTTCGGCTGGTCGGTTTTACTACCCTTTCTGCGGCTGAAGTAGAGGTTGACCTAAGAGTTTGACGTCGACTGTTCAAATTGTCTGGAAAATACAGAGGCGCCATGTTATTATTGCACCAAGAGAAAAGTGCCGAGATAAAGTATACTCTCGACATGGAATTCATCTTTCTAAGTATCTCAATGAAGGTGGCTTGGACACGTCTTGCGATTGCTTGAGGAACGACTACCAAAATGTATATATTTGGCGACTTCATAATAAAGACGGCCCAGGATGATAGGTCACTCCGGACTAATCTGGGATAAACTGCAACAAAGGCTGTATTATGTCTCGATTTGCCAGAAAGTACTGAAGCGACGCAAGACATGCGGTGATGGAAGCGCCTTGTCGAGACTTTGGTCCTCTGATCCTCCTAGGATAACAGGACGAAAATATGGACATGCTATCGAGAACCACGACTATCTGCGGTTGACATACAGGAGGGTTCAAAAGACTCGAAAGGGTATAAGAAGATATATTTTGTACCCGTATAAGCTATTTCGAAATAAGCAATGAGGCAAGGATACAAAATGAATGTAGTTTTCCATAAGTAAACTTTCTAAACGAATAAGTCTGAATTTCGACCAGCTGGAATGTTCTCTGTAATAATAGCGATTAAATGCGTGTATGAATATACTCATTCAACATTTTTTACAAGTCATGCAGGCATCTCTGTCTAAACGCAACGTCACGCATGGCTGTCGACCATTCCCTCAGCTGATTACAACAGCCGGCACTGAAACCATGAAAGAAAGCACTAATTTCGTTTGAACATAAAAATTTTATGAACTCAAAAGCGCATTCCTTCTCCCTCTGGACTCGAGCTATCATTTTTTAATTTGTCACGAATAGTGTTATCATCTTCCTCGTTGTCCTCGCCGTCATCCCACCATGTCTGTTAGAAATATTCTGTAAGATCTCTCAACGACGATCCTTTGCCATGCAGTTCTATAAATATGTCATTTTTATGTAAAAAAATGTCCAATGGATCTTTCTAGATGCAACTGATATACAAGTATATAAGAACCAATAGCAATGATGTGAATATATACGTATAAAAGGTACATCAAGCCTATCATGACGTGTGAAATCGAATGTCGAGTAGATACCACAAGAACCAAATCTGCAGCAAGAAACTCAGAAATAAAAATTCTTCCTTAAGAAAAAATAATATTTGGGGATTGAAGGATATCAAAGGACGTAGGTACCGCGTAAATAGCAGGGGCGTGCACTCCATACATTGGGTGTTAACGTGAGTAGTCCGTTTTTTTCAAATGAAGATGACAAAAGGCCTTTTTTTTGTTGATGCCTTGTTGCGTTGACTGTGTGATAGCGTTCTAGTATCTCGTAGTGGATGACGCCTTGCCAATCCCACCAGACGCAAATCATCGTCTTGCGCGGATGCAAAACTTGTTTCGCTCAGGGCGGGCACCATTTTTCATCACCAGTAATGATGCGGTAAAAGAACCTTTGATTGTGGCCATGAAATGAAATTGTCGAATGTTGATTTTTGTTGTTTTGTGGGACCCGAGTGCCGAACTTTTGGACTCTTGCCATTGATTGAAGATGGCGGTATACGGTCATGTGACTACAATTCATCTGCTCGGCCGATTCTACGGTGTTTTGAACGGGATCTTCATGAATAAGATGGTGTAAGCGGTCCTTATCGAATTCCAGTGATCGTCCGCAATCCTCTATGTCTTTGAAATGCTTAAAACATGTCCTTTCATTCATAGCATCTTCACCATACGATCGCGAGCAACTTTGGCGGCTTTACTATTTTGATTGAACGCGAACAGAAGAAGATGTCGCAAGTGCTCACCTTTGTGAACTTGACATTCCATTTTGAAGGCCTGTAATTAAATAAAATAATAAATGTACATAAAAGCAAACACAACATCTCGTAGAGCAGAAAGTTTTATTTCGTTACTTTTGATGGGCATTTTAAAATTTGGAAAAAACGGTCATTACTTATACCTAATAATCAAAAAAAATGTGCATAACTATAATTTCTAATACATATTTTTTTGATTTATTATGAATTAAGTATGGTATATACACGCGCAAATAAATTATTTAAAATTTATTTAACATAATTCATATTTTAACCAAAACAATCTAGCGGAAGAATTTAGAAGTTACAAACAAATTCTGCCCCAAACGCATACAAATCATACGCTTGTGTGTCTCACTCAGCGCGCAGTTCTAAATACACAAACGTGTTGCAAAACAGTGCAAATTTTAAAAATTTCAAGCGATTAATATATGTGTTGGAATAAATTTTAATAACGTTAATATTTTATTTTATTAAATATGTTTAGTCGTTGAAAACATTCCCAAGAATAGTAATAATAGTACACAAAAACATGCGTATACTTTAGTGACAATACAGCTCATCGTACTTTTACGTCAGCATAACCTAAATCCATGCCTAGTGCACACCACTGGTAAATAAAATGGCGAAAGACCGGACGACGCATACGAGAGACTGAACGAAAGGACAAATCCCCAGATCGAATACAAGTAGAAAAACAGTATGTTTCTTCTCAGTCACTTAAACACCATCAAGGCGTTAAATGTTTAATATGACAGTGAATAATTGTAATTGTCTTGAAATAATGTTAAATAAAAATAAACATCGTTCTAGAATAGATTAGGCTGATGATACACTTCTCCTTTAAGTTGTAATCCAAGCGGAGTATACAATTAAAGCTCATTGTGTCATTCTCCTTTGCCCGAACTAATATAACTATAATTGTTTTCAGTTTTGATGCAACGCCACAGTGGGTAGCTTAATAGATTAATTGGCTGGGCCCCGTATAGCCTATAAAGGGTATAATGAGATAATGAAGGTATCTCGTCTTCGAAGTTAACTCCACAACCATATTGAAGGAAATATTTGTATGCAAAGTAGTTTAGCCTCATCGTTAGTATACTCTGTCCTAATCTGTCTCTACCGAGTAACCGCACAGGGTTGTTCAGTAACTAAAAAAAAAATACATTTTTTGCATTAAATTTCGTCAAATTTTTACCTCGTTTTGGGGTTCGATAATTAATATATTAACTAGCTAACTAGCAAGGGTAGGTAGACAGGATAGAGCGCCACACTCTTCTAACACTTCTAACAAGACCATCTTTTAGTATTTGGTTTATACCTAGTCGTGCCGTGTCCTCTAATTCTATTGCCATCAACACTTGCGTCATATATCTTTCTTACCATTCTCTCCTCATACATTCGTTCCATATGACCAAACCACCTAAGTGATCCTTTCTTAATCTTACTATGCTAAGATCAGCTTTACATTCTTTCCTTATCTGTTCATCCTTCACTCTGTCATAAATGGATCTGCCACATGTACGCCTAAAAGATCTCATTTCGTCAATATTTAAAAAAATATATAGTTACATCACCAATTATCGAGGAAAATTATTATTATCATATTATTATCTAAATTGAAATTAATTGAGATAGTAACGTCTACAATAATTTTTTTTTAAGTAATCCAAGTATATCCTTTAATTTGCTAATGTCTTTAGACGGTTGTGGATTTCTTTCAGAAATTCTATCATTATTAATAACCCGCGACAATCCACTGCAAGATAAAAAAAAACCTCCCCATCATATTTTCGCAAGTTTCTGTTCACAAAACCATCCCTGTATGATGTCGAACGCGTCCCCGGCGTGACTTTGGTCTCTATCTACCCCCTGGGTACCACTGGGGTACTTGATTTGTCCAACGATTATCCGGTGACTGACCCATGACCCGCACATTTTCATTTTCATTTCAAATGGAAATGCAATTAAATGCATACAATGTTTTAATGAATCGTTGTTTATAAGCAAAAGCTCCTATATGGTCCTTCTCATTCGCCGCCGGTTGGCATTTTTTTAATGCTAATAGGCAGTTGTGCAATTCCGTCTGTCATTTAAGCGACAAAACGGAGCCGCACAGCCGCCTTCATAAACACCCTCATTGTCCCCGACCTTTTCATTTATACAGAAAAATAAAAAATACATTTAAGGATATCATCACAAAAAACATAGTACATAAAAAATTTAAACATACAAAGAACAGTTAAATAAAATAAAATATGCGAATAAAAATTTCAGAACCATAACATGAAAATAACATGGTAAATGTTGCTGTAGTCGGGGAATTGAGAGAAAAAAAGAAAAAACGCGCCCCCGAAAAAGGGAAAAAGACAAAACAAAATAATTATGATCTGACTTGTCATCGGAGCACCGCCGCTGGCCATTCGTCCCCAATGCAAGAGAAACAGACAAAGAAAGCACTGATATTGATAAGTAATTGTTATAGAGACCTAAGTAATTGTTGTAGAGTTAGAGATGTGTGAAAGCCCTGTTCGCACACTGAATTGTAGTATACAGAGCTGTGGTTCCACAATCCCGGTAATTATCCAATCAGCCGTAAACAGCGGTTACGTCATCCGACACACACACACACACACACACACACACATATCCATGACATACAAAATAGAAACAGCGGTACACTTAATGTGCACTCGCTCTACACAGAACTCGACAGATTATCGCTAAACGTTTTATTGTCTTTGAATTTTTGTGAAAAATAATAAATAATAATTATTGTTAGGAGACTAGTGTTCCCCTAATAATAAAGTTGTATCAATGTGTCCAAATTTTAATAAAAATGAATTGATAATTCTGACGTCTGCTATCGGATTACTCAAGGGTATTTGAGATTCTGTAAAAATAAGGTAGATGGCTCTTTCAAATTACGGAACGATTAAATGTATTAATATCAAAAAGGTAACATATAGGTTCGAAAATTTGTCGCTAAAAATATCGTCGCTGCAGTATAGTTGGATAATGCACCTTCCCCGAATAGGAAAGAGATCCAGGTTCAAATCCCGATGGCGCAACAACAATATTTTTCGATAAAATTGATTTTATATGTACATCTTTCTAATTAATATATTTAATTCATATTTATAATAATTACTGTCACAATTTTCCGGTAAAGAGTCGGTTTGGGTCTTCTGGAATGAGTATCATTGATATCTAATTACTAACGAATCCTAATTACATGTTACTGAACAAAAAAGTGGGTTACATCTTTGTTTCAAAACATAACAAAACCATTTCAAGTATTAATTTTTAAATATCCAATTTTCGCATCACGGCGTCGGACGAAAAGCGATTAGTTCTTGGCAAATTGAATGCGGTCGGTGTTGTGATGAAGGAAATATTCCCAGGACATGCAGTAGGCGATGCTGATGGACTATTGACGTTATGATAAGCAGTGATTAGTAACGTGGCTCAGCACTTTATCTGCGGGGGCAGTTTCCCGTCAGGTGGTCAGCTGCCTTCTCACTCCTTTTGTTAATTGAATGATTGGCCAATTTTTAGTGTTGCGATGTAGTCTTGCGCTTTTTTAAGTATTGTATTTTATCCATCGAATTGAAATCATTTTGACCAACCAAGTTAGAATATGTAAACTACTATGTTTTATCTTAACGCAATGAGACATACATAACGTGAAGCAAATGAGATGCGGTGGATATCATTTAATGTGAAACCTTAGGGAGTGAAATATTTTTCAAGTTAAACTAATTTCACGTTAAAAGATACGTCAGATGCCGGCATTGTTAGTGGAAAGTAATTCAGCCGCAGAGTTAGAAACAGTAAGAAATTCGACGACGACGCGACCGATAGGTAATCCGGATAATAAGTGGCATCTTTGTTGGCCTAATCAATAAAAATGAGTCATAGACTATAAACAATTTGGTATCGATGTGGCGATTCTAAGATGCGAAATCATTTCATATTGAGCGTTTTTTATAGGGACCAGATATGTTTTCATGTTAACCGATATTTCATGTTAAACATTTTCCACTGCATTTCACATACCATAGATACAAAAACGGAAGTTGTTACATAAATATTTTCTAGATGATGGCTTCCAACTAGAAAAATCAATGTCTCACTAAAAAGGCAACAAACTACCATTATTTTTTTCTAACTTTTAATACAGTTGCCTTCTCGCGTAGCTTTTACACATTGTGTTAATTTATGAACACTCAAACTAAGCTTTTTCTAATGTAAATTGGACATTCAAAATCGGTGATGGTTGCAAAGTCAGTTGCTTTTGCCCACCGTCATTTGCATTATGATTCGACCAATACCAATAGTCTTTACTACTCTGAAATTTAAATGGTCCCCAGTATGGGAACAGGTTTGTATTTTAAATTAGATAGGGATTCATACATCATAATAATAAATACATTGCAAAATACTATCAGTGTTTCATATATTTTTTCCAAACAAAAAAATATGAAAGTTGCTGAGATTGCAACAAGTATCCTTACACAAATTTCAAATTGGACGAGATCCATATTTTAGAAAGATACTTATATTATTATTTCTATCTTTCTACGCGATATACTCATATCTAATTTGTTTTAATTATCAAAGAATTGTGTTCCGAATAATAGCGACTTCACAAATAATAGATATCTCTCATAGAGACGAATATATTTTTTATTATATTTTATGGAAATATATGGAAGTATGGGTAATTACAATGTGACATATATGCTGTTTCAGGGAAATGAACATCAAATTTAGTCTATAGATGGCGATAGTGTAGTGGTACTCGAAGTGTTTCCACATATTAACATATGTACAACTTTAAAAAATATGATAGATTTGGAGATTGATTGATGGATGAGAATGGTGAACGTTATATTTGTATAAAGTGATCCACTTAAGCCGGCCGAAGGCAGGTCGTAAGCCCTGTAATTAATTATCCATTAAATATAATAGAAAATAGCTTCGTCTCTATGAGATATCTATTATTTGTTTAATAACAGCGCCTTTGTAGGTGAAAATCCAGTAATCGTGTGTTCTTGGACATATTAAAATATTGTTGAAATGTAATTTCATGAATACTAAAGTGCAATCATGAGCATGTTTTGTTTTTGAAATGCCTTCGTATCCTCAAACAGGCCTGTAAAGTCTGCCGCACGAGGCAGACGGTAGATAAAGAACTTTATAGCTAGAGACCCATTTCAGAGGTGTCCGCATCACCAGTACAAATGTCGCCACTGTTGTCCCGTAATGAGGGGCGCAGCCGCAAATTGCGCGGAACAGTTTAACTGGAGTACACTTTTATGGGGAGGGCCTTGCGCAGGCGTCACCATTCCGAAACTGTATTAATGTCAACGGGAGATTTTGTTCCGTAAGGGTGTCATCCCTGCTTATATGAAGAATTGCATTATGTTATTATACAGAGCGGTATGGGGGAGATGTTTCGTTCATTTCGTTCATTACCAACATTAAAAAAAAAAAATTATATCCCTAAATTTTTCTGAGACGCGCACGACTTCGGTTCATAATTATCACCATGTAGAATTGATGAGTTTCATAATACAGTATTGCCTCGATACTAAGACGCATGTTTTTTCCTATTCTAGTGTCTCTGAATTCGAATAGAACTGAATCTGAATAAATTTCATACTCAAATGGTGATTGTACATAAATAGCATTTTTATATAAAGATATACATATTAAATCAATTTTATCGAAAAATATTGTTGGTGCGCTACCGGTTTTCGAACCGACGACAAATTTTCGAACGTATATAATAAATAATGGAACGACAGATGTATTAATTTGAAAAAGTTTAACATATAGGTTTGAAAATTTGTCGTCAAAAATACTGTCGCTGTAGCATAGTTGGTAATGCACCTTCCCCGGATTGGAAAAGGAGATCCAGGTTCGAATCCCGGTAGCGCAACAACAATATATCTTTATAAATAATACATTTAATTTGTATTTATTATATCATAGACCTATGTTCTGAATAATTACAACTTCTCTTAATAACCTTTTAATTGTGATTGTATGACTTTGTCTGTTATAATTTAGTTTACATCATTATCGAAGAAATACGGTATTTTACGGGTTTGGTAGATATCTATTGTTTATTTTAAGATACTCGGTTCACCTTAACGATTAAACTGCGCCGCGCAGAAATATTTTATTCCGCGCATCAAGTAGAAAAATTAGCAAGAACATTAATTGTAATCTATCAGGAATCTTCCGAGTGTGAAGATGATTGAGATCATTTCATTTTGAGGTCCTGTGGATGTGGATATCTGGAGCCAAATAGACATTGATTAAAAAATGAGAAAACTCACGACTTTCGTCGAATGAGAACCGAAACATAATAAGATTATTGCTGACCCTAAAGGTCATTATCGTCAGCCGCACCCGCCGCCGTCCCGTGACGTACCGACCGCGCTAGTCGCCCAATCCGAGAAGGGCGCCGCCATCGAGCCCTCCGCGGTCCAGTGGTCAGCCTAACGAGATGACACCCTGAATTATTCATGAGGACATCTCAGCTCTCTTTGTAGAGCGTCCGAGTTCATCTGCAAGATCGTGAGGAGGTACACTGTTCCACTCTGCACGCGTCATTTCATAGGTCAATCGAAATATGCCATTTTAAATAAAGAATAGAAAGATAAAAATGCATCGCGGAGATTATCACGACAGCGTTGTCTTTACCAGATGCTGGTCCCCGGCGGAAGTGATCAGAGCGCATGGCATATCATCGTCTCCAGTGTTGAATAAGATAGATAGTTTGGCCATGCGGAACGTATTATATAAGGCGAATGTTGAAGGCAACAGGGACAGAGGGCGTCCGAGGAAGATCTGTCATGATCAGATATAGCAAATATTAGAGGAAGGCCCTGTCAAAAACGCTTTGAAAGTTGACGAGGCGAGAGTGGCGTGCCAGGACAGAAGAGTGTGGCGTTCTATCCTATCTGCTTACCGCTGCGGATAAATGGCGTGATTGTTTGCTTGTTAAGTTAGTAATTCAACTGACACAACCGACCTATACGATCTGAATAAAATAATGAAGAATTCACTAACAAATTAATTTATATTTTTATTTATTAACCACTTAATTGAGTTTAAATACATCTACCGGTTTCGAAAAATACCATTTTCTTCTTCAGGATGTCATAACTAACTAAAACATATATTATTGTTTCTTTGCCAGAATCTATTTTTAAAAGAAAAAAAATATATATTTTAGTACCTAACTCAAATCATTAATTAATACAAATTTACTCGAATAATTTTTAGAATGGGACTCGTAGTTAAATTTAGTTGGTTGTTTATAATTTTTTGATTAGTTTTACACGCTTTATTTATCTCCAACGATTCCAAATTATTTAATTTGTGACCAACACCGTTTATATGCAAAAATGTTTTAAAAGTATAACAAATGAATTAATACGTGTCTTTTATTCAATCAAACTACTGAACAGAAAACGCAGTCTATGTTTAGTGAACGGACATTTGCGGCGGCGGGCCCGAGAGCTTGGAACTCTTTGCCCTCCGTCATGAGGAACAGTGCATCAGAGACTTTATTTAAAAAGAGACTAAAAAACATCTTTTCAAAAAATCGCATATTTACATAAGTCCAAATAACAATTCTTAATTTTAAATACAAAGACTAAAAGCGACCTTGAGATGATTTTTTTTACGAAAATAGCGCTATAAAAATTATCCTATGTTATTATTATTTTTATTAAAGAAATTTCACTTGGAAGCGCGCGTCCAGCACACACCCCGCGTTTTTGTTGTTGCCGGTTGTCTGGAGTTTCCAGTTATAGCCTGAGCCGTTTGCTCGGCCATTTTTAATCGTTAAATGAATTCTTTGTTTTATTTCTACGAAAGAGCATATAAATATGATTGTAAACCATTAAAAACGACCAGCTAATTTTTTTAAAAACGAACGATCACATCAGTGGCGTGCATAAGTCATATCGAAGCTGTAAAAATTACATTGGGCTAGAGGTTGTGTTCATCTGAAAAAAAATACTCTAATTTTTTTTGCAAAAGTATACACATAATTTCCGTTATTGCAATATATTGATATTATTACTGATTCTAGAAAAATTCTTCAACTTATTAAAAGCGTATTGGAACGTGTGCATTCAAGTCCGTTTCAAATACACACTCGCGTCATTTTGCATCACGTCTGTTCGAGCGACGAAGTGTATTCAGAACACCGCGCAGCGCGAGAGACTAAATGATCGCATTTAGTTGATATACATTTGAGGCAGATTTTGCGAGAATGTATCCAAAACACATGCGCAGCTTTATTTATCGTTTCTATTTTTTTCCGCCAGATGGGAGATTTTTGAATTATTTGCAGGTGGACCTACATACTTAATACATAATGTATCAAATAAATATTTCACGTATAACAAAACTATAATGATTAATATAAATACAAAGATAAATTGATATTGCGTCCATTGTTTTATTTTAAATTTAATAGGTACCTACCTACATTTAGTACTACTAGTATTCGACAGTTTTAGACATAAGGTACCTACTTAAAAAAAAATTAAAGATTTTCTTGTCTCGATACTAATTGTACAATAGTTTTTAGTCGATCATTAATTTAACGACGCTGGTGCCAGTCAGGTCACGATATCTTAACCAGCTACATTGTTTCATGAAGGCGTCTATTCCACCTACCACCATTACTCGGTATCGTTCAACACCCATTAGTCCCTCGTGACATCCCGAGATGTTTGCCTTTCCGTAATACTGACGATGCTATCAACTCCAGGGAATAAAGCTGCAAGTAATAAAAGTCTCAGGTAATCAGGAGAGGGTGGAACATAAAATATTAACTTTATACAGGGGGTCCGTGCCGGCCATTAACCTACATGTCACCGTACGTCTTGTCCCTTGTGTGTGCCCGTTAAATAGGCCAACACAAAGGTCCAATAAAGCCACATTTACCTTCACAAGATTGTGTATGCACAGACGGTATGTCGCGGTGCATCCCATAAATATTTACATCTTATTAAATCAAAAGGTTTATTGTAAGTATGTGTTATAATTTTTTTACACTATTTAACTGTTTTTTTTTTAGGAGAACACATTCTTATTGTGAAGTTGTAATTATTCAGAACATAGGTCTGTGATATTTTAAATATGAATTAAATATATTAATTATAAAGATATACATATAAAATCAATTGTCAAATGATGGAAAGATTAAATGTATTAATATCAAAAACATATAGGGTCGAAAATTGTCGCTAAAAATAATGTCGTTGTAGCTTAGTTGGATAAAGCACCTTCCCCGGTTAGGAAAGAGATCCAGGTTCGAATCCCGGTGGCGCAACAACAATATTTTTCGACAAAATTGATTTTATATGTATATCTTTATAATTAATATATTTAATTCATATTTAATTTAACTTTTCTCTTTCAAACATTAATGATATTTCTTATTTCCTCATTTATGTAGATATTTAAAATATTTTAATTAAATACATAATACATAAGTATATATTAAATCATATATACATTAAACAACATAATAACAATAAAGATGTGTACCCTCAAATAAGAAAGATCTTGAATTATGGGGGTGACTATCGACATTTATATAAAACAAGATAAAAATACAATGTGAAGTAATAAGTTTTTATTTAAATGTTAGGAAATTAATCAGATCAGAACTTGTGAATAAGAAAGATGTCGGAATACATAATTATTTAAATGTATCAATTAAAAAGATATACACATAAAATCAATTTTATCGAAAAATAATGTTGTTGCGCTATCGCTGGATCTCTTTCCAAACCGGGGAAGATGCATTATCAAGCTATGCTAAAGCGACACAATTTTTGACGACAAATTTTCGAACCTATATGTTACACTTTAAAAATTTAATAAAAATGAATTGTTAATTCTGGCGTCTGCTGTCGGTTTACTCAAAGATATTTGAAATTCTGTAAAAACAAAGTTTATGGCTTTTAAATAATGGAACGATAGATGTATTCATGTGTAAAGTGTAATATATATGTAGGTGCGAAAATTTGTCGTCAAAAATAGTGTCGCTGTAGCATAGTTGGATAGTGCAATAGCATAGTTGGATAATGTATTTAATTATTTTGAAGACCTTTTAGAACCTCTTTTTTGTACACATTTATATTTTCTGATAATTTAATTGATTTTGGCAGTTGGTTATACAGTTTAGGAATAATATACGATGCATGTCTCTATCCTATTCCTAAATTGGACATTTTTAAAGTATCACGTTCATTGGTTTTTCCTCCGAGTCTGATAGTTGTGTCAGTATTGACTAGTGGTATCAATCAGATGAGATTCGGAGGTAATGCACCTTTGCAAGTTCCAGTTCCGGGTCGCCCTCACAACTAACTCCAGGGCCTCTTCAGCCAGATGTAACGCATATATCGACCATTGTGGCACTCTTCCAAGTCTTCTTCGGCCCAAAGTTGTGATAGTCTCTTTGACACACAGTGTGACCGAAGAATTAAAAGAATCGTTTGTTTACTGCTGCAGTTGGCTTGCTATGGTTAGCTTGTTGTAGTTAGCTTGCTATGGTTAGCTAGCTGTAGTTGGCTTGCTATGGTTGGCTTGTTGTAGTTGGCTTGCTATGGTTAGCTAGCTGTAGTTGGCTTGCTATGGTTAGCTTGCTATGGTTAGCTTGCTGTTGTTAGCTCGCTGTGGTTGGCGCGCTGTGGTTGGATTTGTTGCAAGATTGATGCATTCGCACGTCTTGTGTAATTATATTTAGGTACCTTTTTACCCATCTTGCACTGCACACAAGCAAACAAATCGATGCAAATCCGAAAAATTATTTCTGCTTTCTTGCAATAGATTTAACTCTGATATACTGAATATGTAGATGTGTTATATAAAGAGTTTTAAAAATGTATGTATCAACGTATCAATTAGGAAGATACATTTATCGAAAAAATATTTTGTTGCCACCGGGATTCGAATCTTATTCTTATCTGAGAAAGTGCGCTAACCATTACACCATGTCAACAAATTTTCGAACCTACATGTTTCACTTTCAAATTGATACATCTGTTATTCCTTTTTTTAAAAGCAATCTACTTCATATTTACGGAGACTCAAATTTGTATTAAAAATATGACATACAGAACTGCTCGTGTGTTCTAAAAAATTGCAACTTCACAATAATAATGTCTTTTCCTTAAAACCGTTTCTTTGTATTCTAAAAAACAAGTATATCTTCGCTATATACGGTATCTATCCTATCTAAAAACACTACAGTTGGATAAAATGTATACAAATTGAAAGATAATTTAAATATTATAAAAATAGGATTAATTACAGTTTCATTTGACCTAGAGACGTTGGGTGAATGAAAGATCATCGTGCAGCCTATAAATAGCCTACTTCACACCACTGGCAGACAGTAGTAATATAAAATCATGAATATTATTTTGTATGACATTTTACAGCTTTAATATCCGACGTGTTAAAAAGTGCATATTTTTTTAATAAATAAAAAGCGCAATCAATAATCCAAAATGGATCGAAGTAATGACTCCTTAACGGTCCTTAATAGTCTTGCCTTATGTGCTATTTAATCACTTACCAAACAAAGGAGTACAGGACACGGGAATGTAGTCATCAGTCATCAGTCAAATCATCCTAACCAGTGCTTGAAATGGAAAAATGTCACTGAACTGAACGTCTATACGGAAAATGTCATTAGATTCATACGTAAATAATAATGTTTTAATATAACCACCGGATGTCTACGAAATGATAGTGACGATAAAAGTTTTGAATCTACGAGTACATCTATTAAATATACCTACATATATATATGTATGTCTGTCTGTTTGTCTGCTTCCCCTGGCCACGTCACCTCCTCTCTGATATAAATGTGTATGTTAATATTTAGTATCATCCATTCCAAATTTTACTCAGTTGCATTCTAGGACCCCGAGGAAAATATAATCACCCCCACCGGACATCTCATGTCCCCCTGTAGTTACTCTTTCTTCTTCTCCTTCATTATGTTCTTGTCATCGTTCCACTGCCAAAACTATTCGGTGCTATCCGTTCTGGTCTGCAGCAATCCTGACGGTTTTCTGAAATGAGCAGGTTACAGACTTCACCAGATCGTCCATCTAGTCGGTAACGGGTTCTTCGCGCTATTGCATCCGTATGCCTTGTCAGTACTTCAATTTATCATCACTCTTAAAGACCTACATTAAACAAAGGCACACCGTTTCATTACCCTCAAACCATATATGAGTTCAATTTAATACTCCAACCGGTTTCAGAAAATACCTTTTCCTTCATAAGGATGTCAAATAAACTAACTAAAACCATATGTCAAATTGTTCTAATGTTCTTAAATTCAATTAAATAAATAAAAAATAGTTACGATGATGAAAGGATGTGGAAATTGACTTAATGATCTAAAATAATTAGAAATTCTTTTAGGATAGAACTGTTTAAATTTAGTTGGAAATTTATAATATTTTGGTTAATTTTACACGCTTTACTTATTTCTAATGATTCTAAATTATTCAATTTGAGACCAACATTATTAATATGTAAAACAGACAAATCTAAATTTAAAAAAAAAATGGTTGAATACAAATTTATATAAAAATGAATAACCACTAAATAATACTGTAATAAATATTACAAATATAAATAAATTTAAATCCCGGGCATTGACTGCTAGTAAGTAAAAAAGGCGTCTGCAGATTGAATTACATCGATAACGGATTTGACTTGTATTCTTTAAATATATATCTTGAGCATGATGATTTGGGAAGACGTTCTGTTACGTTCCGATCCATTCGAAGCACTGGCCCAAACGCAATCATCAATAATGATTTCACGGTACAATACTCCGCACCCTTCCTTGTTTGTTCGGAGAATAAGCTCCATAATAAACTGAGTATTGTTATCAACTGACCACAGGATGTAATGTTCGGCCGGGCGATAGTCGGCCACGCGAGCGGAGGGCAACCCGGGAGCCGCCGGGCCCCAGCCGGGCCCCAGCCGGGCCCCAGCCACCGGCCACCCCCGCGGGCTTTTCCCTGGCCAAGTGTTAAAAACCGTTACGCTCTGTCAACTGCAAACAGCGGCTATGCGGGTTCACCCATCTTCTTTTTTCTACAGTTGTTAACACGCTCTGACTAATATTTTAGATATATAAAAAAAATATATATATATATATTAAATATGAATTAAATGTATTAATTATAAAGATATACATACAAAATCAATATTATCGAAAAATAAAAACATTGTTGTTGCGCTACCGGGATTCGAACCTGGATCTCTTCCCTAACCGGGGGAGGTGCTTTATCCATATTATTATTATTATTAGATAAAGCACCTCCCCCGGTCAGGGAAGAGATCCAAGTTCGAATCCCGGTAGCGCAACAACAATGTTTTTATTTTTCGATAATATTGATTTTGTATGTATATCTTTATAATTAATACATTTAATTCATATTTAAAATATCACAGCACTATGTTCTGAATAATTACAACTTCACAATAAGAATGTGTTCTCCTAAAAATATATATATATACCTAGATTAAGATGACTTCTAACTACCAATTATATTAAAATTATTGACCCTTCTGTTGGTACCGAATCATCTATCGAAATATTTAAACGCGCGCGGTAAATTAACTCGGAAATCTGTACACAGAAGAGAAAAAAAATCAAACATAGGTTCGTGTTTTTCAGTTTCATGCAGGAAATTTTGACTACAAGAATCCTCGAGATTATCTAAAAACTCACGAAGTTTCTAGAAACTCTAACCCCTGTGTCCCTAAACTCCGTCATACCATTTCGCTCTCCGTGGAACATCCTACTACGTGCAATATATTTTTTAAAGTAAGACGAAAACTTCAAAATCTTGTTGTCATACATGTTTGTCAATGATCAGAACCTTTATGAAATCCGCTATATCTTTAGCCCGTATCTCTTAAACACCAGCAAAGATGTATCTATGTTATCCGACATCAAAAGGTAAGCCCTTCGCTGTACCCATAGAACATTTTTGTATTTACATTTGAAAATCACGAGAAATCACGCGATCATATGTAGTTCTAAATATTAGATGTTTATACAACATGTAGAATATATGCGGGGTCTCTCTGTAAAATAAGTTGTATCGATACAGTATATTGTTTTGTTAATAATCTGGAAAATTAGATTTGAAAGGGTGAAAATATAACTAGGTACCTACTTACAATTGTGTCGATCCAAAACGCTCTCCTAATGACTTGTCACCAAAGCTGGCTGGTGATGTTACCAACAATATCCTCGATATCTAGGTTTATGTTTGCTTGGGAAATGGCGGTAATCACGCGCCAATTTCCTCGCCACTCCCTCGGTTGGGGGTTGGGGTTATCTTCCCTCGGCACCTACTGCCCTAGGCGTTCAATCTTATCCCTTTATTTAGGGTAAGTATAGTATTAATTTACTGTTCGATAATTATTATCTCACTAGTGTTTAAAACCCACAATAGGGCGAGTGGAAAGACTTATATACAAGACATTAATTTTATTTGTTAACTTATTTTTAGCAGACCTACAAAGACTGCAGTTTGCAAGTTCATATAATAACTTAACATACATTTTTTAAAGAACTATAAATCTACACTACTTTAAATGAACTTAGTGTCATAAAAAAAGCTTAGTGTTATAACACAAATATTAAATTAAATATAAGCTACATCATTTAATTTTGCTTTAAGTAAATTTTATATTTTCTCATCAAATTTTGTATTCTATTTGAAAAATGTAAAACAGAACGGTCACATATCCAATTAATTCGTACATTTCAAAGGAAATTGACACTTTACTCTAATATGGTGCAGTAGTTTATTTCAAATACCCATGACCAAAATATTTATTAAATACTAATTAAATGCATTAATTAGAAAGATATACATATAAAATCAATTTTATCGAAAAATATTGTTATCGCTACCGCGGTTCGAACCTGGATCTCTTTCCAATCCGGGGAAGGTGCATTAACCAACTATGTTACAGCAGACAGTACTTTTGACGACAAATTTTCGAACCCATATGTTACACATTTCAAATGAATACATCTATCGTTCCATTATTTGAAAGCCAATCTACTTTAATACACTTTCCTCGGATTGGAAAGAGATCCAGGTTCGAATCCCGGTAGCAACAATAATATTTTTCGATAAAATTAATTTTATATGTTTATCTTTCTAATTAATACATTTAATTTGTATTTAAAATACAACAGACCTATGTTCTGAATAATTACAACTTCATAATAAGAATGTGTTCTCTTTAATAAAATACTTATTATTGCAGGTCTGAAAATCTAGACAACTTGACTTTTTTTTGTGACACGTCTATTTTTTGTTGTCAATTTACCATTTTTAGTATGTATTTGAAGCAATACCGTTGGAAGTATTGTAAATATTTAAACTAAAATAAGTGTGATTTATTTTTTGATCCCAATCTGTTTTAAAATCTAAATTTATTAATTGGGCTAAATAAAGTTCATGGTTTAAAAACAATGTTAAAACTGTTGTTTCATAAATAATTTTTGTTCACATTCCATTATTACATTATGAATTCTATTCATATTCCACATTGTTTTTGTTCACATTCCATTATTATATTATGAATTCTATTCATAATGTAATAATGGAATGTGAACAAAAATTATTTATGAAACAACAGTTTTAACATTGTTTTTAAACCATGAACTTTATTTAGCCCAATTAATAAATTTAGATTTTAAAACAGATTGGGATCAAAAAATAAATCACACTTATTTTAGTTTAAATATTTAAAATACTTCCAATGTTATTGCTTCAAATACATACTGCAAATGGTAAATTGACAACAAAAAATAGACGTGTCACAAAAAAAAAGTCAAGTTGTCTAGATTCTCAGACCTGCAATAATAAGTATTTTATTAAAGAGATCACATTCATATTATGAAGTTGTAATTATTCAGAACATAGGTCTGTTGTATTTTAAATACTTCTATGAGAAATATTATGACTTATTCAAAAGATTGAGAATTGCAAAAATATTCTTAAACCGTACACAAGGTGTATCGCTGCTCCGAAGGTGACGGCTGGTTGCGAATGAGGCCAGAACAGATTTCCTGTGACAAGTAGGGTAGGGCTGGTCTCCCGGTAACACCGACAGCAGGACGCGCCCATCGCCCATCGCCCATTAAGGTGACCTGGAACCCTTTCTTGGCGATATTGATCCAATTGTTCTTCGATAACGGTGTTGGTACAGAGCGTCCGCAGTGCCACGGGAGTGTATCGCTGTAGAATGGATTTTATTTTGATTTGATATGTTTTCATTTCTTCTTCACTACTAAAACATTTTTTGGACATACATAATGTATATAAGTTGCTTTTCTGATGATTTTCTGATATGGCAATACGGCTGTGCAAAAGCTAAAATTAAAAACTTACATAGTTGCCATAAAAGCTCAATTTACAACTACAAATCGATCGCTTAGTGTCAATTCGATGCAAGTCCAAAAACGAAAGGTTTAGAAATTGAAGAAAACTATTCAATTATAATACTACTATCAATTTATTTTTAGATTTAAATATATACGGCTGTTTTGATGCTATTTAACTAATAATTTAATAATTAATAAATATAAATTAAACGTATTAATTAGAAAGATATACACATAAAATCAATTTTGTCGAAATATATTGTTGTCGCTATGACCCGTGTTCTGAATAATTACAACTGCACAATAAGAATGTGTTCTACTTAATAATATATAAGTTGTATCAATGTGGTCAAAATTTCACAAATATGAATTGTTAATTCTGGCGTCTCCTGACGGTTTACTCAAAGGCATTTGAGATTCCGTATAAACAAAGTAGATGGCTTTCAAATAATGGAACGATAGATGTACTAATTTGAAAAGTGTAACATATAGGTTCGAAAATTTATCGTCAATCCACTGTTTTGGTAAAGCATAATCGGATAACGCACGTTCTCCGGATTGGAAGAGATCCAGATTCGAATCCCGGTAGCAACAACTATATTTTTCGATAAAATTGATTTTATATGTATATCTTTCTAATTAATACATTTAATTAGTATTTAAAATATCACGGACCCATGTTCAAAATAATTACAACTGCACAATAAGAATGCGTTCTCTTTAATAATAATTAATAGTTTGTTAACTTTGATTTATTTTACAAATTATTAAAGTTATTTATATTCAATTGGTTTCGGAAAAAAACCTTTTTCTTCATCAGGATGCTAATTTTTTCATCCCGATGGAGGAAAACGTATTTTTTCGAAACTCACATTGGTTTATAAAATAAATCAAAGTTAATAAATCATCAACTATTAATTATATCTCATTTCATCTAAAAAAATATATATATTTAGTCATTACTTATATACGCGTACATTGATAAATAAAATCTATCGGTATTATCTCCACGAATTAATATTCATAAGGTCAGTCTTGAGACAGGTGACCACATAGTAGGGCGGATATGTGACCAATCTCGATGTTTGGTTACATAAATTATATTTAAATTAAAATAGTAAATATATTTAAAAAAAAAAATTAAGATGATCATGTCTATAAATTTATACGCCTAGCATATATTCTTTGAACAAATTAACAATTTTTGTACCATATAAACCACTTTTTGCATATTTTGCAGTTGCGGTCCATATGTATTGTGTAACGCGGTGCGCGTGTATTGTTGACAACGCCTCTTTCATATTTCAATATATTAATGCCACATTTTCAAATTCAATTGAAATCCCGACTACTTGAACGTTCATACGTGATTGGTAAATAACAAATAGTTAATCTGCTCAACTGACCCTCTTAAAATACTTCAAAAGAGGTCAGGCTGCACATACATATACCAATTTAGTTAAAGTTCGTGAATATATTTCAATAGAAGCATTAAAATAATGTATAGCGTATTCATAAACAAACACTTAACTACTATAACATAAATCTGATGCAAAAAGTTATTGTTATACAGTACATCTAATAGATTATTGTTATATCCTTTCGGTTCTCCGTTCCATTCCATGATATATAATTTAATTAATTATTTTAAGAATATACATATTTTCTTGTAACGTTTTTGAGTTAAGTTTTTGTTATTATTGTTTGTCTACTGTTTCCGAGGTAAGTTTGTAGAACTCCATAATCACATATGTGAAATTAAAACACTTGTTTTATTATTCTAATCGTTTAATTTACTTGAGACGCGTTTCGCCTTGCAAGGACATTATTGATCTAACAATTTAACTATAATGGGGGACAGCTATACAATGTTATTTGCATGAGATGAAAAGGGACAACATTATTCATTGGAATTCCGATGAATTTCATACATTTTGAATACTTCTAATTACTCTAAGTAACTATTCAGTTTCAACACTAATGATATTTTAAGGTCGTGGGTAATTTATAGAAAAGAACAATTATATAATTTTACAATTAAAAAGACGATACGGCAAGAGAAACATTTTTGGTATTCCCGAACTTATATAATGCCCTTACAAGGCGAAACGCGTCTCAAATAAATTAAACGAGTTTTATTTTCACACATGTGTGTGTGTGTCATTCGTCATGATCATCATCATCAGATCGGTCGTTTTACATCAACTGGATGAAGGCCTCTAGAAGTGTCTTCCATTTTTCTTGGTACATTATCATATATTTCCAGAGAACACATTTTTATTGTGAAGTTGTTAATTATTCAGAACATAGGTCTGTGATATTTTAAATATGAATTAAATATATTAATTAGAAAGATATACATATAAAATCAATTTTATCGAAAAATATTGTTGTTGCGCCACCGGGATTCGAACCTGGATCTCTTTCCAAACCGGGGAAGGTGCATTATCTAACTATGCTACAGCGACGATTTTTTAGCGAAAATTTTTGGAACCTATATGTTTAATCGTTCCATTATTTGAAAGAGCCATCTACCTTATTTTTACGGAATCTCAAATACCTTTGAGTAATCTGATAGCAGACGCCAGAATTATCAATTCATTTTTATTAAATTTTAGACACATTGATACAACTTTATTATTATTAGGAGAACACATTCTTGTTGTGAAGTTGTAATTATTCAGTACACAGTTCTGTGATATTTAATATATTTCCGCTTTAGTTTTAAGGCAGCTTCATGGATACCACTACACGTCTGCGTTGGTCCATGAGTTGTAATTGACCCGCCCATTGTCATTTCATTTTCTGAACATATTCAATACGTGTACATATATAACGAATTTAGTTATAATTTGATAACTTTAATGATTTTTTAAGTCTTTCACTACTATTCGGTTAACAATTATAATGTATTTATATCATTTTTGTTTAAATACATTTAATAAGTTAAATCGATGTCTATGTAAAATTAAGTAATAATCTTATTTTATCATATGTCCATAATTTAAGTATTGAATGCCATAAAATATATTTCATAACATGACGTGAAACTGCAGCGCAACTGTGGTGAAATCCTACATCGCGAGACATTATTCTGCTCAGGTACAAACGTGTCAGTCCAATTCTCAGTCGGCTGATGATGCCGTCTCCAATTAAGGAAGCTGGTCCATCGGGGACATTGCTGCGTATAACGGAGGATTTCAGTTATTTTTCTTCCGCGTTTGCTTACCGTCTATCCAACGGGACAATGGCATTGGTCGCAGTTTACCTGGACCTGAGAGTCGACACATCAGACACACTATCCGTGCCAAATCTGTCGTCACAAGAACAGTATTTTTAATTAACAATGTGTACAAAACAGAATACATTATAAATGTGTTAATTTTAAAGACATGTACATACAAATATTGTTGTTGCGCTACCGGGATTCGAACCTGGATCTCTTTCCGAACCGGGGAAGATGCATTATCCAACTATGCTACAATTTTTGACGGACAAATTTTCAAACCTATATGTTACACTTTTTCAAATGAATACATCTATCGTTCCATTATTTGAAAGCCATCTACAGGGTAACATATAGGTTCGAAAATTTGTCGTCAAAAATACCTGTCGCTGTAGCATAGTTGATAATGCACCTTCCCCGGATTGGAAAAGAGATCCAGGTTCGAATCCGGGTAGCGCAACAACAATATTTTTCTAAAAAATTGATTTTGTATGTTTATCTTTATAATTAATACATTTAATTAGTTCAATAAATATCACAGACCTATGTTCTGAATAATTACAACTACAATACATTATTATGCCCATGTTCATAGGCATATTCATACTTTGTACATGTACTAACCATTAATATACTTTGTACCAAAACTTTATAATCACTTCTGAATCCACAACTAGGCTAATTCTTCGAATGTCGTGGGTCGTGTAGCGCGTTTAACGGCGCCCCAGGCAGCCGGCTATCGCCCCCCCAAAAAAAAAAAATTGTGTCTATTTCGGTTGTGCATGCGTTGCATTTTTAAATTCTAAAACAACAACGACGCGCATTCTTTTGATTGTACGCCACTGCAATCGGCGGCATTTCGAAATCACACGGTAATTTGTAACGCTGCAAGTCAAAAATGCTGAGTTACAAATAATCGGGGTGGCGAGCAGAGGGAATAGTATCGAATATATAAATAAAAGTCCAAGTTTTTTTTTTGGGCTGGAAACTCTTTAAACATTGAATGGAAAATGACACGTTGTATTAGAGAGAAGTGTCATGTGCCTTTGATATACGAACTAAATCGAGATAGCAATAATATGAATCAATATGGCAATGTTATTAACCTCATCTATATTATTAATCACAATGTCCTAGTGCTGTGTTCAATTAATTGCTCTATTCACAAGTGAGCCCCAAAATACATATGTAATCTGTAACGTCTGGTGGCGGGACACTTGTTCTTTGATAACTTTGATATTAGTGAACGCTGGCGTGTCGCCCAAAACGCTGTGGCGTGTCACCTACGACACGCGTGTCATAGACCCGCCATCACTGCCCCAGGGCGTGCTAACCACTGTATATAATACACAGAATTATATTCTAAAAGACAGACAAGGCATCTTAGTGCGGGCTAATCCTTGATACATATGAGTAGTGAAATCTTTATAATCGTCAAAGATTTTCGGAAAAAAAATTCTGTGATGTTTGTAAAAAAAATCTAGTTTTTCGCCAGGAAGGGTCAAGTAAAGTCATCATCCCAACTACTGACAATAAAACAATGCTTTCAATTTGGCCAACACACATACAAACAGAAAACATTGGAATAGTTCTTTGCTACACCCAGTGCTGGTAAATAGTCGGTAAAGAAACATTAAAAAGACAAATCACCAGAATTTGAGAATTTGGAAGACGACACTCTTAAACCATAATTCCTTTTCTCCTCATCGGATTTCTAGTAGTAGTTCCTGCAGAATAGAGACATTGTGTGTCTTGCTGTTCACGGTATGCGCGACATGCGCTCACAACAACATATCTCAAAGGCAACAACCCGCCTTCTCTGCGATTCTACACCATAGATAAACATTGAATACACCAGAGACTGCGCAAGTCAGTTGTTATAAATTAAATTCACAATTATAATTATAGATATAAAATATTTCTGTATATACTGCGTATAAATCACTTTATTTTGCAACACCCATATAAAATGCAATTTGAGTTAAATCTACCTTTCATTTCATTTCATTCAATGCTCCGCATGTTCTGACTGTAAACTTTCAATGGGTTCTTCGGATGTCCTCTGTCATTGTGATGTTGTCTGTTTACTGTTACTTTTTCATTGACTCCATCGGCGTTTCTTTGTTGGTTGATTGACCGGGAGTCGGATGAAACGGGTCCTGCCATATGTCGCAGTCTGAATGCATCAACATTTAGCAAAGCAGTATGGCACTTGACAAGAAATCTAGCTCAAATTATGGTATTCACTCCTGAGAGTGTTTAAGAAATATCAAAGCTCTATGTACGACTTGTAGATATAGACTATATGTGGTAAATGATAATGTTTGTGCGTGATTGGGGAATGTGGGTGGTTCGAGTGATCTGTATGCATTTGTAAGTGGTTCGTGTGATTTGTGTACACGTGTGAGTAGTTTGAGTGATATGTGTACACTTATTTGAACAGCTGTTGAATGCCTACACACGTACGGAAAATAGAATGTAATAAAAGTTTTAAATAATTTACACTTATAGGTATAATTTTATATGTATTTTATAGATTAGATACCGCTTTTTATTTCCTATTAGGTACGATAAAATCTAGATTATGTTAGTGTGTGTCACAAGTAGTGTTCCGTCTAAGGTGTTCGAGTGTGCGCGCGTACACTATTTGACATTATAGCGCACACAAAAAATATAGCGCGTACACAATTTTTAACAAGACTGCTGCTTTCTGTCGAAGGTTAGCGACTATGTTGTATTATGTGCCGTAAAAAATCAAGAAAAATTTTGATATAGACCGACTTTCTGAGGTTATACAGCCAAGATAATCTCTTTTTACTTACACTACTCTGCTGCTCTGCAACCTTCTACCTTCCCCTGCATAATGAGTTGTAAAACATGATATTTTTAAATAAATATCATATTTAAAAATATATAAGAGTATGGTATGATTACAGGGCTTACGACCTGTCTTCGGCTGACTTAAGTGATCACTTTATATATATACATATATTTAACGTTCGCCAATTCTCACCCCTCAATCTCCACATTTATCAAATTTTTGAAAGTTGTATATATGGTATTACATGGACTCGCTTCGAGTACCACTACACCATCGCCATCTATGGACCAAATTTGATAATTCATTTTTCCTTGAAACAGCATATGTTATGTGTAAACTCAATGAGAATCTGATTTTGTTGAAAATTGAATATAATAAAAAAAGCTTCGCCTCTATGAGATATCTGATATTTATTTAATAACTGCCTTTGTAGGTAAAAATCCAGTAATTGTTCTTGGACATATTCAAATATTGCTATGATATTTTTCATTGCGGAGAACGTGTTCGAAGTATGCAGCTTTCCTTCCATAGTTATTGTTAGTTATCTTGACTTGTTTATGTTCCTTAATACATCTTTATTAATAATGCGGTCAAGCCAGGCCCTCTCAGTGGCCCTACATGTACTGGTTTGGTAATGTTTTTTTTATTTTCTCCCCCGGCACATAAATAATAAATAGCATTGCTTCATAAAAAATAAACTATAGATTTTTTACACGCACATCCTGATACAAAATTAGAGGGACAAGACCTTTCCATTGTTACAGTCAACTGTATTGTGTTAAATCTACTACCTCATACAATTTCTTTTATTTTTTGTTAATATAACGTACTCCATTATTGCAATTATTCATAGCTACGATTCTTTTACTTTCGTGTCTCCATTTAGCCTCTCTAGAGATAGTGACATCTGGACCAGCGCATGTCCATAGATGATCAGCGATCAGGCGTGACGAGTTTTTGTGTCGCCGTGTCCTCGACGCAGCCCCAGTCTGGTACCAAATCGATGCATGTGTCCATTTTTGACGACGTTCTTCATTAAATCTTATCATTTTACAGTTCGATGGTGAAATTACAGTTTTATTGCAAAATATACGTTTAATTAATTTGTAACTTTACAAATATCGCAAAATATTCATTTAAATCTGAAATGTAACCTAATCATAGATTTTTACATTCAAATTGTGTGTATGAGTTAGAGAATGAAAATTTATTTTTAGTTCTTATGTGTTTATTGGTTCGCGACCAAATTGAGATTTTAAAACTTTTTTCTGCCAAGCAACAAAAAAAAAACTCGCTATAAGATCAACATACGTAATAATGTCCTTAATTAAACGAGAGTAGGAGTTATTAAACTAAATAAAGTTGTAGAATGATTTTTTTAAATTATATTTAGAGAGTACAGCAAAATATTTAAAAATAAATAAATACATTCTTATCATTTTTCGTTTTTTGTACGAAATACTTTAATATATTTTTAAATCCGAATACGCACTTACAGTGGTGCCTCGGTGCACGTCCTTAATCTGTTCCAGATCATTGGACTTATACCAAACAGGACGTATACCTAACAGAAATAATGGGAAAATGATTAATCCATTATCATGAAAAAAAAACATATTGTTATTGGCTTATTACACACTGATGGGGTTGTATAAAATATATTAAACCCTGCTTAATACTAAAATATATAAATACAAAAGCAATTAAATTAAATAAATGTAAAAATACAGTACTAAAAATCTGAAATTATCTTCTGTCTTCTCCTCAGGATGTTTCGGAAATGTGACATTGTCTGGTCATCCCAGACAATGTTATTACGGCTTGTTTGTGCTTCCCTGGGGTGGTACTTTTCTGCAACGTTTTTGACACCCATTCATTTGGCAAAGATTTCTTTGATTCATGAAGTAGGTGCTTCCCCTATCTCCTCCTCCGAGCCTGAAGATAATGTCTCTATCGCAGTCTTGTGCTCAAACAATGGTCGTATACCAAACAGAAGTTTTCGCGTCCAAACAGGATGTATTCCAAGTTGGACTTATACCAAAGCAGACGTATACCGAGGTACAACTGTATTTGGTTTATGTATCATTAGTCATCTTATAAAAATATATTAAAAACATATTAGGTACATGAAGATTTACTATAGATACATTATAGCGGTAAAAATGTCTATGTGATATACAGAATAATACATAAAAAATATATTTAAATAACTTTAGAAGATTCTTTAACCGATCTAAAAATCTCCTAGTTTAGTCACGTGTGAACATCATGATACTGAATTACTTGTCAAGAATACCAAAAAACATTTTAAGCTGGCAAGCGTTAAGGTCAATTTAAATATTCAAGCCATAAAAATATTAAATAAATATGAGATATCTTATAGAGACGAAGCTATTTTATTATATTTTTAAAGGAATGATATATAGAAATATGGGGGTTAATTACAGGGCTCACGACCTGTCTTCGGCTTAAGTGATCACTTTATATACATATAGTAATATAATATATAATAATAAAGTGGTATCAATGTGTCCAAAATGTGATAAAAATGAATTGATAATTCTGGCGTCTGCTATCAAATTACTCAAAGGTATTTGAGATTCCGTAAAAATAAGGTAGATGCCTCTTTCAAATAATGGAACGATTAAACATATAGGTTCCAAAATTTTTCGTTAAAAATATCGTCGCTGTAGCATAGTTAGATAATACACCTTCCCCGGTTTAGAAAGAGATCCAGGTTCGAATTCCGGTGGCGCAACAACAATATTTTTCGATAAAATTGATTTTATATGTATATCTTTTTAATTAATATATTTAATATATATATATAACGTTCACCAATTACCCCCATATTTCTATATATAATCCCTTTAAAGTATATAATAAAATAGCTCCACTCTATGAGATATCTGATATTTATTTAATAACAGTGCCTTTATAAGTAAAAATCCAGTAATTGTGTTCTTGGACATATTCAAATATGGCTCACAAAATTAGTGTTTTTTTTACAGAAATGCTACCGAATACATAATGATCTATAGACTGACAAGTGCAATACTTTATTAAAATGTATTTTTTTCCTTAATTCCAGGGTGATGGTTGGGGCCCCGGAGGCGCAGACCCGCCAGCCGGGGGTGGACAGAGGGGGCGCGGTGTTCCGCTGCGAACCCACCAGGGACGATGACTGCGAGGAGGTAATCTTCGACCGAAGCGGTGAGTTACATCATTCAGAACATGTCGGCAAATAAACTGTAATACTTAAAATTACTAAAAAACTTTGTTTTCTTCGCCAGTTGGTTCGTGACATCACGTTTACTAGTTCTCGGTAATTTATTCAACGTCACCGAACTACGGTCGTGGAATGTGATTTCGTAACTTCACCAACCGCATTTATTTCAATGTAATAAATTAATTTTAAAAATACATATATTAATGAAAATATTTATATTTCGTATTTCAGTATCAGGATTAGAGATTCCAACTAAATCAACATCATCAACTTTTCCAATAGTGAATAGTAAAACTAAAAATATTCGAATGTATGTATGTCTAAAAGTATGACAACAGTGTGAAATTAATTTTGAACACTTCAAATAAATCGTATTATTTATGAGAAAACGAACTAATTTACCATAAACTGTTTATTTATTTCAGTTTTAAAAATTGAACATTTCGCATTTTATATGTATTTGTTCTTAATTTTGTTTTTATGTTGAAAATACCCGCTCAACTTTGGCTTAACTGTTAAAAGTGTTTTAAATAGTAGGTCTAACGTTTCTGTCCTTTTTCGAAAGTTGTCCAAATAAATAAAATCTTTTTTTTAGATTATTTGAACAAACATTTGTAGTTTCTACGAGAGTTAAAATGGTGCTTCTTAATTCAATCTGCAATTCGGACGTCGATGAGCTCTTCGAGCAAGCAACAAGTATCTCTCCCACGTCCGAATTAAAATCCTGAGAATTATTTAATATTGCATTCTTAGAAATTAGTACGAATACCATTAGAACAGTTGCACAAATATTCGATTATCGAATAGTAGAAAAAGCCAATATTTGGGTTGGAATCTCTAATCGGGATCAGTACAACTAATATAGATTTTTAAAAAATTATCCCTCCTATCCTATGATATTGATGATCGAATAAATGAAATTGCATAACATAGCGATGCTATCAATTGCTCGAAAACCAGACACATAATTTAGTTCTTAAAGAATTCATTAATTTTATACACTGTTTGTACAGCTTATTTTTTCTTCAATTGTTGACATAATATTATCAATATGCCACAAACATGTAAATTAATCGGTATTGATATACACATTTAGCGACATTCTCAACATCATTTACAGTACTGATTTCAATATTTAATGTTTACTCGAACTACTTGAATTAGCTCAAGTAACTATAAGTAGAATCGAACCAATAATTGCATTTCAGATGAATTGTCTAATAAGTCTTTGCGGATTTGTTCTATTATTAATTATTAAATCAATATTTTAAACAAAAATTACAACATTTCAATCAATAATGTATTCTCTATTATCGTTCAGGACTTTATCCCGTCTTTTAACCAATTTTTCGATGTCTTTTCTATAAAAATCGGCTTGTCTGGTATCGAAATAGTTATCGAGCCAATTTCTGAGGTCATTGTCGTTGTTGAACGTAACGCCACGCATTTGATTGGAGAGTGACCAAAAATAGTGATAATCTGACGGAACGAGGTCGGGACTGTAGGGTGGATATGGGAAAAATTTCCAGTTGAGCTTCTGGATGATCACTTTACCTTGATTAAAGGTGAAATAAGTATGTGTGTGTTGAAAATGTTTGTTTTTGGTCAACACTCCATTATTTAAGCCCAAAAATTAAGAAAAACTTTAAGGTACAGGAAAACGTTAGCACTGACATTTTAGAGCAGAAAAAATGCTATCGATTAGGATGTCAATTTTTGTCACAAAAAACAAAACGCGGAAATAGCATTTAAAAAAAAAAATCGCAATGACTTTTTAGACTACTCAATACGTTCTTCCTCTAGACTGTCGACTTGATAGAAGACTCAATACGTTCTTCCTCTAGACTATCGACTTGATAGAAGACTCAATACGTTCTTCCTCTAGACTATCGACTTGATAGAAGACTCAATACGTTCTTCCTCTAGACTATCGACTTGATAGAAGACTCAATACGTTCTTCCTCTAGACTATCGACTTGATAGAAGACTCAATACGTTCTTCCTCTAGACTATCGACTTGGTAGAAGACGCCAGTTGATCTTGTGCAGCATTTTCATGCTATAAAAATAAGTATTCTCATTACAATGGACGTGCATGGGTATAGGCAGTGGCGTGCACTAGGCGCGGAATTAGGTTATGCTGCTAATATCGATGCTGTAAAAGTACGATTGCCTGTATTATCACTAGAAGTTGTATTCATATAAAATAATCAGAAGCATGTTTATTTGAATGTATGTGCGTTAATTTCCGTTTTTGAAAAGTATTAAAATTATTTACATATATTATTCTTGGGAAATTCGTCAAGTTTTCAAGTGAAGGGCTAAAAATATTATATTATCTAAAATAATACAATATTTAAAGTTTGTTGGAACAGTTTCATTCGCGTCCGTTTCAAATACACCCTTACAGCATTTTGCAACACGTCAGTATTCGGAACATTTGATTTGTATATGTTTAGGCAGAATTTATTTGCGCAGCTTAATTTTTCTTCTCTATATTCTTCCGCTATATAATTCTAGTTAAAACTCTAATATATTAACTCAGAATTATGAATTGCGTGGATACATGAATTAATTTAATAATAAGTAAGTAATTTTGCAGAAATTATAATTATGCACAGCTTTTTTGATTATACGGAGTGTAACATATTTTCAAACACACGTATTATTTTTTATTCGCAATAGAGAAGTTTAACTTTCTTATCTTATATATTATCTTAAAAAAATAGCAATATTAGATAAGAAGTATACTATATTAAGTATAAGACAAAATTTTGGACCTTGATTTATAAAACTTATATGTATGTATGCACTATGCACCTATAGTGATTTGAATTTCGCATATTTGGGCTACTTTTGAAATTTCCTATTGATTTAAAATAAGTGTGGATTACATTTGTAAGAAAAAATTTCCCACAAACTCTTGGATTGTATTTATCAAAATGTAAGATACAACGAGTTATAATAATAATTTTTCAATATGAATTAAATATATTAATTATAAAGATATATTTAATTCATATTTAAAATATCACAGACCTATGTTCTGAATAATTACAACTTCACAATAAGAATGTGTTCTCCTAAAAAAAAAAAAAAAAATAATTTTTCATGTTAAAACTCTTAAATGTCCAAAAATATGTCGAGGAATATTTTGTAAAAAAAACTCGTAGATAATGATATGCTTGTTGGTATAGTGGTAAGTCTTCCAGGGATCAAATCGTCGGAGGTTCGAACCTCGTCTCGAGAAACCACCAAGTTAGCCCTATTTTCATAGTACAAGCGCTTAACTTAATTTACTTCATATTTCGTGCATGCATCATTATTTAATGAAAATTGAGGAAATATTTAAACGAAATTTATTTGATCTAATGTTTTTCGGATTCTCGAGATTCTGTCATTTTAAAATTCAATATCATCAATTTTTTTTTATTGTACAATATTATGATTATAATGTATAATATTATGAATCAGTATAATTTCATTTACATATTATATATACACGTTTTAATTTAATAATATTTTGATTGTCAAACACACCGGTTGTATTAATACATTTAACCGAATAAAAGTTATCAGTTAGACAAACATAATACGAACAGAGTCCGACCACCTGGTCGATGCACAAAACCGGGAACAGGGCGATAAATCAGCAGCCAATCCTATTCGGTTATTAATCAGCGCAGAAAGGCGGGGGCTTTGTACTACCGCCAATCCGAAAGGTAAAAAGGGCTTCTGTTAATTGAGACTAATGAGAGCACCCGGTCAGGATACCGTCCGCATTATTCACCTCAGAGGTAAACTTATCGAAATGAGTGAGAAAACTGAAAATCTTCTATTTAACTGACTTCGAAACGGTTCATATCAGATGTGGGTAGACGGACACCGATATTTCCTCTAATTTTGTGTGCTGCGTTGACCGTATTATCAATAAAAATGTATCAAGGCGTATAAATCAGAATCAGAAGATTCATTAGTACCGAGTCTTGTAAAATAGTATACAACTATGTTATTATTTCTCACACGAGCATTTTATTTTTGGCTAATGAAAAATAAACGCGACGATTATCACCTAACTGCAAAATAAAACTTTGAGAATAATAATACTCAGAAAAAATAGATATACTCGCGAGATCTTAATATAAAATATATTTCTTTGTACCGTTTATCATTTTTAAAATGAAATATTGATACAAATACAATCAACATCATACAAGAGGAAGAGATTGACTGAGAATTCCTTCCTTTCTTCAGGAAGATGATTAAATCGCAGAAATCTATGATGCACAGTGCGATGAAGATTGCCAATGAAATGACAGCTGATATAAGAAACGAAGAGAAACGACATAGATTCAAAATGAAACTAAAACTAGACGCATATTTACAATTTTTAGTAGCTCAACTATTTAGTTTTCTATAATAATCAAAAAACAGTTGTATATGTACATTCCATATAAAGCAAAACGCTAACGAGTGCTTTTCTTATTAATAATAACAAAACACTTTGTTCATACCGCTGTTTGTTGATAACTCAACATGTTGGGAGATCCCATTGGCAACTGATTGGTTTATATGCGCACCCCTAACTAACAGTACAGCCGAGTAGAAATCTCGGGGTTCATCGATTTCAACTCAATAGTCCAGTCGCGGTAATAATAAGCGACCGTGTGCACCTAGCCTTAGTTGTAGTAAAAAGGAACAATTTGATATTTATACAATGTTTATATAATAGCATATACAGTTACTAGTTCATTTTACTTATTTATTATACATATATATGTATATATGCATACTTACATAAATTCTCTATATTAAGGAAAGCTGCACACTCCGGTTACATTCTCCGCAATGAAAAATATGAACTTTATAACGCATTATGCGAGGAAAGATAGATGGCAGCAGAGCCGTAGAAAGTGGTTTAATGAAGGCGGCACATTAATTAAAAAATATTAAAAATTGTTACTTACTTACCATCACGCCGTTTCTCCGCGGGTGTAGGCAGAGAGGATAGAGCGCCACACACTTCTGTCCTGACACACAATTCTCGCCTCATCCGCATTCATACATCTTCTCATACAAGCTCGACGATTATTGAGGCTTCTAACAGGACCATCCTCCGGTTTCTGGTTTACCTGGTCGTGTCAAGTCTTCCGCGGACGTCCTCTACTTCTGTGGCCATCAACACTTGCGTCATATATATCTTTCTTACCATTCTCTCCTCATTCATCCATTCTATATGACCAAACCACCTAAGTGATTCTTTCTTAATCTTTCCTTATTTCTTCATTCTTTACTCTGTCATAAATGGATCTGCCACATACACGCCTAAGTGATCTCATTTCGACTGCATTCAGTCTAATTTCGTTCCTCCTCTTCTGCCAGCTCCGGGCCTCACTTCCATACATCAGTTTCGGTACCAGGACTCCATTGTGAACAGCTAGTCTTGCCTCAGTTAACAAGTTTCCATTAGCTATAATTCCATTCAGAGCGCCGTTCACTTCATTCCCTGCAGTCACCCTCCTTTCGATATCTTTCTGTCTTTCCGTTTCTATCAAATATACTTCCCAAATACACAAACTCATCTACTTGTTTCAAACATTCATTAACTACAAGTATTCTGCACGTTGTCTTGCTTTCCTCCTTATGTGCGCGCTATATTTTATTGTATGCGTTATGATGCCAAATCGTGTGCGCGCGCACACCCGTATACCTTAAAGGGAACATTGGTGGACACAAAACAGTGTATGGTAGATAGAAATGTGGAGTTATGATGCTTAATCGATCAAGTATTCAATTAGATTCATTTTATTAAAATCCTACTCCATTTGTCCCGTTAAAAGATGCGTTATGGTGCATGAATACAAAAATGATGAGTCTTTGATTTCTCATTTGGAGATCTGGAGACTTTGATTTCTCGTCGAGAGATTTAAAGATTGGCGGTAAAGATCAGTATGCATCAGCATACTCTGCGAATGAAAAACGACATACGAATCATAATTCGTTCAACTCATTGTTGGACAAGCCTCCGAGACTATTCTCATCCATACACTTGCCATTATGGTGAATCTACAATCATACTAAACTGTGTACTATATACACGTTGAGTTATGTCAAGAAGAGCTATCATTCTCCATTATCAAGTATAATTTATAACCAATCTAAATACAGTTTGGTGCCAACCTGTTTGGGTCGAGGGGCGGCACGTGAAACGGAGGACTGCACCTCTCGAAACTGTAGTAGCGACAAAATAACTCAATGTGTATGTAATACAAAGTAACTGGCATGTGAATTTTTTTGTGACTTCTCAATGACGTCATTCAGAAACGGAAAACCGTACGACCCTTTATTTTCATCTGAATTCTGTCACTCTTAATTTATTTAGCTGCGTCCTGATTGAAAGTTAGTCGGAGAAGCAAGTCTTAATTGTTTATCACGTGCTGACGTCCGTAAATAGTTAGATGTACTTCGACAAGTATTGTAAATTAACCTCAATCCAAAATTCATATTCAAAATAAAAAATACCACAACGTCTCAACATTATCACAGGATATCTGATAATAGTAATTATTCTGGTTATGAGCTGACTCGAGACAGACGGCACAGTCTGAAACTTAATACAAGAATCAATGTCTACGAATGCTAAATCTGCAGTTTAGTTGTTGGGCGTGCACATTGATTCAGATCTTTCAATGAATACACAAATCAGTAAAACTGTCAGTGCAAGCTGCCATCAACTGAGACAGATTAAAAGTATTCGGAGACATCTTCCTCTTGAGGCAGCCCGTCTACTTATAAATGCATTTGTGGTGTCACGTGTGGACTATTGTAACAGCATCATTACAATCTGTTCTAAATGCGGCTGCACGGATAATATATGGAGTTTTCAAATTCTCTCATATAACATCCCTTTTACATCAGCTACATTGGCTCCGATTCCCTGAAAGAGTTGAATTTAAATTGTGCTGGTTGATGTACAAGGCGACACACAACATGGCGCCTCTATATCTTCAAGAACTTTGTATCCCAGACAATTTGAATGGTAGACGTCAAACTCTCAGCCTCTACTTCAGCTGCAGGAAGGGTTGTAGAACCGATCAGCCGTTGCCAGAAGTCTAAATTTAGTGAACGGGCATTCGCAGTGGCAGGCCCAAAAGCGTGGAACTCTTTGCCCTCCGTTATTAGAAACAGTGCATCGGAGACTTTATTTAAGAAGAAACTAAAAACGCACTTTTTCAAAAAATCATTTCCTTAAGTGAAAATAACGATTTTTTAATTTTAAAAAACATAGATAATTGTAGAACTATAAAGAGTTTATGTGTAAAGCGCCTTTGAGGTGAAAGTTTTTACGAAAATCGCGCTATACAAATTATCCATTATTATTATTATTATTATTATTAAAGACAGTACTCGTACATCAAACACACAGGGAACGAACAACGGTCAAAGAAAGAACTATAATACACTGAAGATTCACTTGATTTATACATAACGCGCCGTGTCACAATGGCTGCAGCCGGCCGCAATCAAGTCTTGGAATTTATTGATGAAATGTCTTCAGCTCTATGATCACTAGCTCACTACTCGGGAGACTGGGGGCGAGACATGCACCACCCACATTAGATATTATATGCTTAATATTAAGCTCGACTATGCGTGTTTTAAATGAGAGATTGTTGCTTTAGTTTCGATGTACATCGGGAGAATGAACCATCCACTCACGGATGACATTTACGATTATTTCTGATGTCTTTTAATCTGGCAATGATTTTTTCTTTCATTTTATGGCAAAGTTTTGTATTTTTTCCCTCTTTTAATGTAGACCTCTTCAATAAAACGGGCAGTAAATCTATTTTTCTTTATATCTATTAAAGATATGAATGATTTAATATGCCTTTATAAAATAATTCATAATTGTATAATTTCTTCTGCGTGCCTACGAAAGATTTAGAGATAACCCTCTACAAATGATGGGTCGTAACATTAATGGACATTGCCATAAATGCATAATATATTCTCACTGAGATTTTTCATTTTTTTTTTGTCATTTTTAAAAAAAACTGTGACTGAACTTCTGTAACCGAACTACGCACATTTAATTTATTTTAACTATATTAAATGCCAACTCTTAGATACTGTACTAAAACTGGAATAATAAATATATTTATTATTTGCTTGAATATTTTTGTAAGTACATACCATAAAAGTGTTTTCTGTGAATAGGAAAATAATAATTTTACAATGTCAATAAATGGCGACAGCATAATTGGTAATAAATAAGTGAAATGTTTCATCTTGACGTGGTAGACGTGGTAGCATCGATAAATAGGTGAACGTTACATTATGTAAAGTGATCACTTAAGCCAGCCGATGACAGGTCGTAAGCCCTGTAATGCCCAAGACTTCCATACTTTCTCATATAAAAATAATAGCTTCGTCTCTGTGAGACATCTTAATTCTAATAATAATTTTGTCCAGATATTATATATTTTATTTGTTTTGTTATAAAATAAAACAATATGAAATAAAATATAAGGCCTGAAAGAGTTGTCGACACCTTTATAGAAGTCATAATAAATAAAATATTATTTTCTGCATTAATTAATCGCAATAAATATCACGAACTAAATATAACCTTAATATACATTAAAATTAAACGACTTTCATAAACTTTTTAATGCTTTTAACGATAAAGCTGATCCCAGGTTTTCACGGTTGCTTAACATATTTTTTTTAAATTTGTCTAGGTTATTGAACCTCTTCGGGGTCCATCGATGTGTTTATAGTTTCCGATGCGACGTGTTCTCGTGAAGCGTCTATGTTATTATTTATTGGCGATACTAACAGCGACGTTACGACGGCTTCCGAAACGTCAGTCAGAGATCAGATACGCGTGGCATGGTAGCCAGAAAATCTTCCACACTCTTTAATGAATGCCTAAAAATAAACGTATAATCGTATAAGTGCGAAAATACAGAAAACAATTACAAACGTTATTAAACTCATAGAAAAAGACTACATCGCTTTTCATCGGTGGGTAGACCACTTTTCATTAAGAGAGAACAGTTGTATTAGTGTGTTAACATCCCGTTTCAAAAACATGTAATACATATATTTTTTTAATATTATTTTTTAAATCATACCGGGATCCCAGTAACAACAAAAATATTTTTTCGATAAAATTGATTTTACGTGTGTATCTCTCTAATTGATACATTCAATTTTAATTTAAAATATTACAGCCCTATGTTCTGAAAAATTTCAACTTCACAATAAGAATATGTTATCATTAAATATATATATATAAACTTTCCTAATTTACAAAATTCAATATATTATTTGTAGATACCGTGTTTTTACCAAATTTCAAACGACAATTAAAACGCAGAGCGGCATCAATACACTGTTTCAGTGTGCATATTACTTATGATATTACTCATACTAATACAATTGTTATTTCTAAATGTAAAATAGCATACCGATATAGAATGAATTCAACGCTCAAACAACAGAATTTCAATGAATATTCTATGTACCACAGATTACCCATCAATTACCCCGCAAGTTTCCCGTTTTTGTTCTGGCAAGACTCTTACATCAACCCTGTACATGTAGACATGTTTGCGCAATAATAATAATCAAACAATTTGAAAAGTAAAATCAATTCAGCCGCCCATAGATTAAGATAACAGCGATGTTCCAAGTGTGGGCACGATTAGAATTCTAATGTTCGTACTTTGTGAATATTAATGAGATGTTCGCGTCCGGATGATCCTCCGGCGGACAAAATCGTTTATCTGCGCGATTTGAATACTAAGATCACGTATATGGAATTTATTTGATGCTGAAAATAACGACATGAAAATATGACGGAAATCCGATATATAATTTGTCAGTTTCACGGGTATTTAGTACCTACACAGGTTCTAAGAAAACTTGTTAAAATGCGAAATTACCCAAAACAATATTTGGTTCAAGGATACAAAAGCACTTAGTCGAAGTAAGGGATGGAGGGTAATAAAACCAAGTATTGTTAGACGCAGGTGTACCGACGCAGCGTGGGTACAGCAATAAAGAAATGCGGCGAACGTGACTAAAGTCATGTAGACAAATGCACCTTAAGGGATACATTACCTTAGGCGGGACAGTCTGGACAGAACCTCGGCCGGGAGAACTGGCTCCACAAAGACGAGATTTTATTTTCAATTAGAAAATTAAATCAATATCGTCTCTAAAAGTATCAAGTAAGCGCTTCATAGATTGTAATTCCGGGGAAGGTTTAAACTGTGCGCCTCGAGTTTAAGCTTGGACTGTGATGTACTCTGCGTTTAATCGTAAATGTGAAAGTATCAAAAAAGGGTCTTGCTGGATCTAGAAAAAGTTGATCAATACAATTTGGTGTAGCGAGAACAGACTGTCGCTCTAGCATAAGAATATCGCGTCCAGAGTCCCGGTTTGCCTGGATAATTGGGCATCGTCTCGTCATCAACTACAAGCCTGAACTCCGTCACCCTACGCTGGCGCCACAAGCAGCTGACCACACTTCACGTCCAGGATCCAGGACCATCCTAAAAGGTAATCCCTTACGTGAGGGACCTGCATAATCTACATCAGACAAGCGTCAACATAGGCAATTTGGTAGAGAACTGTATGCTGGCATGATGAACACAAATATTTAATGTTAATTTTATTAAAGTATTAAAGTAAATTGCTCATTTTCCACATTTAACACATGCAAGTATCTTAAAATATAGATTATAAATTTTCTTATATAAAAATATTCTTTACCAGTTAAGCTAGATGCCTCCCCCCTGAACATGAAACCGAGGCATAAAGAAGAAATAGCCTAACAAACTCATCGATGTTTTCATCGATAGCTACTTATATTTTCGAATCTTCGATTCACAAGGGATCGTGTGATGAGCGCGGTCTTGGGAATTCTATTACAGACAAGTGAACGCGGAAACAATGTGACAGACGGCTTTCGTACACCATACCATGAGTGACATTCTGGATTGCACATTGTGAATGGAGATAGAAACAACAGTAAAATATATCGATGATAATTGTCGATGTGGAATGCGCCAGCGGGCTCGAAGGCGGGAAGGCGCCACGATATGTCGCCACCATTAATGGCACAGGTGACGATTGTGTAGGTACCCACCCACCTACGCGAGCAAACACACGATATAATATAATGCTTAATCCTGTGAATGTATTCTCTTTATCGCGTTGAACCAAGTAATCCCAAAAGCAACGAAGATCGCGGAAAATTGCGCACAACTTCAAGCTATCCAATACGTGGTTAACGTTTGCTTGTAGTTTAAAACAGAAAAAATCACGCAATATTAGCTGACAATACTTTTTTTAATCGTGTAATTCGAATAACAAGGATATCAAACGTCACACAAGCGATATTTTAAATATCTGCCCATTGACCCGTGAGAATGTCGCCGTTACTAAAAGTTTGCCACTGCTTTGAATCCTCGACAGGTAGTGCACTCGCCCATGTGTGAACTATCAATTTCTGCATCGTAATAAGCAAGAAACGATGACGCTAAAATGTCATCGCAGAAAACTTATCAAATGTTCTGGCTAGTTAGCTCGGACGCACACCGCACTTCTTTGGGGCTCGATATCGACATCATCACACAGTTCTGACGTCATTATGTGTTCGAGATATTTGACATCATTATTTATGGATATGGTAATGCCGTTGGTTTTAAGTTATTCGGACCTCCTCCTGTCTTAAATATCAATTGCACCGTTTTCTTATCGCATAAGCGACATTATTTTTACATGTTCCTCTCGTGTGACATCCAATTGTTTCTTCTTTAAGCTTTTCACTCCGTGTATACGTTAAACAGTATTGTCTGACACTACATCGCATATATATCGTTTACCTTTCCAGACAATAGGATTTTCCCGTTGACTATGCCATATATATGAACAAACGCCATACGAATAACAGTACTACGCACCTTTCTTTCCTAAATCTCGTGTCACTAATTATAACGCAAGCACAATCAAACCCTTTATTTAAATCTAATAAATAAGCACACACTGATGTTATTTTCGCCTTATAGTATTTTTTCACTAGTTTGTCTATTCTCTATACATATAACGACCTTTCAAAATTTCTCGTCACGGCCTGTAATTCCAAGAACTAGAGACATCATATCTTATGTTATGATTAATTTTTAACTAACTATTCAATCAAACTGGTCAGGATATTTTTTACAAGTGAAAGTACTTGCAGGATGACGTCACGAGCGAGGCTGATTCACCGTTCGCGACGGCTCCCACTTTCTTTCTGTGAATCTGATGAAATGATATCGCAGAACCTTCTCGCAAAGCCGTGACATCACAATTAAATGGAATATGAATAGACACGTTGTAGTGGTATTAGTATCATAATGTTACCTACATATTATTGTTCTCGGGAGGAGGTTAGTATTATACAGCAGTCATACCATATTATACGGGATATAATAAATAGCCTTACGCCATATTTTAAATCAACACTAGACATAGAAACTGTCACAATAATTTTGAATGTAGAACATCGTTGATCGATATCCCACTAGGTAAATAATAAGTAGGTAGGTACTTGCAAACTTTTAATATATTCGTTGGCGGAATAAACTGTATAATTTGTAGATAAATTGATAAACAATAAGGTGGGTAGATATCAAGCGCGGTCGCTTCATACATTCTTTGGATGCTCCGGATCCCTTATTTTTGTTTCTGGCCGAAAACTGCACTGCGGCAAATAATTTCGTCGTGTCCTTTAGAGACCAGTCATAACACACACTACGACACCAGTCGAAATACATATACATTCTCAACAGCATACATACACATACCAGCAACAGTGGATTCTATCATTCGTTCCGTATCCACAAAGTTTGAAAGTATTTGACTTTCGCTCACGCTCATTCACTTTCGCCTGCCAACGTATTCGAATAATGTATACGTATTCGTTAACTGCATCTAACGTACAAAAAACGACTTTAATGCTTGTGGGTATAATGCACAAGATAGCATACATATTACGAAGGGAGCGGATTGTTTTGAGAAATTTGTTTATTATTGAAACATTGAAGATCCATCGATTTTATGTTATATTTGATAGTAGGTATATAATAATAACTTATATTATATAATAACTTGTTTTCCAGTATCAAAAGTCACCGACCGCCACTGGTAGATATGTCAAATTAAATATTTAAATTATTTTGTTAATAATGTTCGTCGATTTTACATGATAATTGTTTATTAAACGTGTAAGCCTAGAGCACAGGTGAACCGAGCAACTTCACTAATCGGCGGTCACGGCTTGTAACCGTTTTGTAAGTGTAGTCTCGCCATTTGTATCGTATTACTAAATAATGTACTAAATGCTTGTCTGGTGCATTTTATAGGTCTTCGCGTAATCTTCAAAACCACGTATTGTATTACGGTTTCCAGAACATCCTTCCTGCCAGTAATGTCATATAAATAAAAGCCCAGCTTTGGATCCAACGCTTTCTTTTTTGCAGGCAAATTTTATAGAAAACTGATAACATAACATCCTTTGAAATATCAGTCAGGTGGATACGTGACTTTTTTTGTTTTTCTTGGTGCATTTTGTAGAAAAGAAAAATAATGGAAATTTCAAAATTAGAATTAATTTTGAATTTTAATACATAATATTAAGATTTTTGTGTATGTAGACTTGTAAACTGCAGGGTCTAACAAGAATTATCTAGTTTTCTGCTAGTCTAGTTTGATTTAATTGAGTAAAACGCACCGAAATTTATTACTATTAGTCGATTATGGTTAACAGTAAATTATAGTATAAATATTAAGTAAATAATAAAACAAAATATTTTGTTTAAACCACTATTTATTGATTATTCAACATGTTTCGACACCTATTGTATCTTCTTCAGGAAACAATGTATACAGAAATTAAAAATACAAGCATAGATGAAAAGAAAACTATAAATAAGCTGTAGAACTGCTTGTATTTTAAATTTCAGTATACATTGTTTCCAGAAGAAGATACCATAGGTATTGAAACATGTTGAATAATCAATAAATAGTGGTTTAAACAAAGTATTTCGTTTTATTATTTATAAAAAATGAGGCCACAAAGTAATTTTGCTAATATTGAAGAAGTGAAAATATTAGGTATTCTGCGTGCAGTATACTTGTATATGCAAATATATATCATACACTTAAGTAAGTATGTATATTACCAATAAAGTCAATTTGCAGGCGTCTTGATTACCGAAGGCTTTAATAATCTTTGTATAAAAAGCTTTTAGATTTTAAGTAGAAGTCAATACATGATCAGTCTGTAAAATGTAGCAAATATCAGCCTGGCAACAATGGGCTCTTAATGCTCAGCTATAATCAAAGCTCTTCCTTTGGCATTGTTTTGATTTCCTGTTCGGCAGCCATTTGTATCTGCTGTGACAGCCACCATCAGCTCCCGTCAGCTGTGAAGATGATTGATGATTAGGGTCAGGAGACAGCTCGAGGTCAATTCGTTTCTACATTTCATCAATTATTGTTGTAAACATTTTTAAATGTGTTTTATCAGGATTTCGATTTATCATTTATTTGATTTATCGTGTACTTTCTTCCATTCGTTACTTCACGAAAATGTAACACAATATGGAGTGAGAAGGTGCCAGTAAAGCTTCAAACATTGTCAAGCTGTATTTTGAATTACTCCGAGACAAGAATTACATCCAGAATTTGTATTAATCATTAAATTAACTAACTCCATAGGATGTACGATGTATGCAAGGAAAATGACCTTACAATGAATGTTAGCAAATCGAAAGTGATGGTATTTGAGGAGGAAAATACATCGTGCGGTATAAACTGGTAGGTAACGAACGTTTGGAACGTATAGATGAGATTGTGTAGTTTTTGTAATTCTAAAATTGACATTGTAATCTTTTTTTTTGCGTGCATTTGTAATGTTGTCATGAGTTCAAATATATTAAATATTTATTTTGAGAATTTTAGAATTGTCATTTATTACTTTTATTGCGACCTTTTGTGCTCTAAATAATTGCTTAATTAATTAATTTGTTTATTTGACCTCTCACATACAATAATATAAGTACATATCGATACCTTAATCTGCAAATCAGCTAACTCCACCCATGGTCAAGAAACCGTTTTTGATGTCATTATTTTCCTCTTTTATTATTCTATGGTACACTAAAGTCAAAAATTCCCATAAATTTTAAAATACATGTTTTAAAATAATAAATTAGCACTAGGTGCTGAAAAACCTTAGAATGATTCTTGCAAAAACCTTCAATGTTTACCTGACACAAGTGTTGATGGTACCAAAAATAATGGACGTCCGCGGAAATCATAATGGTTGCACTACATTATCAACGAAAATCAGCAAACTCTTAATAATATTTTACAATTTTGGTAAAGAAATTCAACTAACTCAAAATATTCCCTATAAGTACGAGATATCTCAAAATATTAATAAAATTTCTCAGCCACCTATTTCTGTATAAATATTCTACCAAAGCGTGTTTTTGAATTTTCGTAATCCGTTTAATTACAAAATTAAACCGTTTTTTGTTACTCCTGAACATCTTCGAAAAATGAACTTGGCTGCTTTGCAGATTAAGGTAATAAGTAAAATATGTTAACTGCCTCCTTAATTAGACTGAAAGCTATGCTAAAGAAGACAGGTTCATCCGTATAATCAAACAGTGAAATCTAAACAATTAATCTCAATGTATGCTGCACCTCCCCATCCAATTATGGCTTATTCTAACGATGTTTTTTGATATTTATTGAGATACACTCTATATGTTCGTTCTATTTTCATCTAAAACTACTCTTATTATTGGGCTGCCCTTTCACGAATAATTTGTAAGCAGTTAGACTGTCTTCATTAGGTTTATTCTGACAATTTTGCATTTTTAAAACGGTTACATTGAATCAACACAAACAATACGCAATGACGTAATTATTACTAATTGGGTCACGTAGCATCCTCGAGGTGGTCGGTGGCGGTTGAGACTAAGGAGAATATTTCCCGATTACGTAAGTTGAAGAATTCGCTAAACTGTACAAACTCTCTCCGCTGACCTTCGCTATAAATACTCAGCACGGCGGTATGGTAATTCTGGCAGCCCGAATGTGAAATCAGCGAAGAGAATTCGTGTAATATGACAGGCGGACTGTACGATGAAAAAGACATCACCACTAGTTATAGTCATGACTGCCGATTAATATTATTAACTCTCCCCAAACCATGCAGTAACACAGGTCTACCATCATAATTAAACCTGTAATATTTCGGTAAATACATGCGGCATAAAATTCATATGAAAAGGGAATCGTACAAAAGCAATTATTTTTTCCATCCAATCCGTTGTAAAATTAATACGTTGGTAAAAATACAATTTTTGATGTGAAAGACAGAGATCGCACACTATTTTCACAGTGAAAAGAACAACAAACGTACAAATATAATTGTCTCTTTCTCACTAATTAAATGCAGAGAAATAAGAAGGAAGAACACATTGTATAGGACTTATTGAATGCTCTAAATTATATTTTTAATCATTTTTTCAATATTGAATGCTCAATATATATAATAAATTCGTGCCATTTAAGCTTATAAAATCATTTTTTCTCACTGCTATTTACGGTAACACGAGTTGACAGCATGGCTGCGTTCGGGTATTTTATATCATGGTACGGTAAAGGTTAATAATGATTCTAACAATTTCTTTGCAAAGTTATAATATGAACCTGTTTCCCCTTTGACTTGTGAGCGTTGTGCAATATCTTAAGTCTTAATACTGAAAATAACATTTTCGGTCAAAATATTGGTAATTGAACAATCAATTTTTAATCTTTAAATGCAATAACACTTGGACCGTGTTTATATTCTATTGTTTAAACCCGTCTTGGGACGACGTGAAAGTCGCTCGTTGTTTAGTTCAGAGTACAGAATAAAAAAAGTGTAATAAAATTGTTTGTATAATTAATAATATAAGTTAATATAAGTGAATACAATACCTCAATGATTCCATGGTACATAGTACTTTCCTTGATATAAACAACGCATTTAATCAGCTTTTTTTTGTATGAAAAATGTACACCTAGCATTTAATGTCAGCTACTAGATAGCTTCTATTTTTCTTGAAATCTTGATAAAAATTGTTAGATTAGGTTAAACGGAACGTTATGAATATTTAAAAATAAATTAGAACTATCTACTTACGTAACATTTGTCTCAGAATCATTACTATTTTCCAATGTCAATTTTAAAAAAATCTAAAAAATGGACTATCATAAAAAAATATAACATTAAGAATAGTGTCCGCGATATTATTGTTTTGTTTTTAATGTACTTGATGATAATTTTTTTTTTTATAACATCGCGTTCCCTTTCATACATTAATTCACAATTGCGGAGTAAATCTCAGACACAAAAATCTGATTCGATATTGTCTGTACAATAAAATATAATAATATCTGCAGCTAATTATAGGGATATGTGGAACCTGCGCAGGCTGTTAGCGTCCCACGGAATTCTCGGTTTCCTGTGACCCTCACGTATTTGAACCCGAGACTTGAGATCCTGACTGGAATCGTACCCATTGAATGGACAAGCGATATTTGAATTAAAGAGATCAATTTTTTATTGAAATGGATATATATCTTGGCAAGATGTTTGTAGGGCTTTCTATATTTTAGAGGATATTTCAAACTATCGAATATTTCTAATTAAAATTCGTATCATGTGAGAGATAACGTTAAGTTAGGCCTGTATTCGGACATAATGCTCGAGTGTTTCGCCAAGCACATGTCTATATTCAAGATCGCACTCGCCATTACAAAAAAATATTTGGACTAATTCTTAGCTAAAATGCAATCTTTTGCTGTTCTGTATTTCGCCCGAATTATCAAATACATAATATGTCAAATACAGGGTGGGTTAAAATATGTGTTAAAATATGTCTGTGCGTACTGAAGCAGTTGCGGAGGTTGTGCAGCAGTGTGTAAAAGATGAGACATATGTCTCTACTCGTCGTCGTTCTACTCAGAAATCCCTGCAACGAATTTTGAAACTGAATCTTAAAATGTTTCCGTATAAAATTTAAATGATGCTGGAACTCTAAGATCCTCAGGCAAGCCATTCCATGCATTACATTGCATACATTACATTACATGCCATTCATGTTAACTCTTTAGTGTCATTTGGTTTACTCTTTATATGTGATTGTTGGGGCAACCCATTCCCTGCTTGGAAAATTCTAGAAATGCTGTATAAACTCCATATTATAATTTTTGATGTGGTGTACGTACTCAATTTTAAATTTTATTTTGAATCGCAGTATCATTTCTCGTATTTAGCACTTCTAAATTCGAAATTATTTCATGTTACTGACCTTAAAAAACTATAGAGTATTAAATTACATTTCAAGTCTTATCAAAACGTTAAAATAAACATACCAATAATTTCCAACTCTTCCTGTTTTATCGAAACACTTAAGATGGCGCTTTCTATAATAATTCCAATTTTCGTGGGTTTTAATTATTCATTTATATCAAAAGTTATACATTAGATTTAAAGTTTTTTTTATTATTACGTAGATAGGACCTTTATACTCATTTAAAACTAAAAAACTGAATGTTATTTGTCATAATTAAGACAATACAAGCATTATAAGAAAGACCGCGACCATTAGATGCATTCTACGTGTGCTACAAAATTCTGTTAATTTTAGTAAATTATTACATAAACGAAATATATTTTCTTATAACCTTGAAGCCAACATTATGGAGACAAATCTGAATTGAAACAAATTAACAAAATATTAAAAATTAATAGTGTTATAAACCATTCAATTTGCGACGTTTTTAAAATACTTTATTTTAGTGAAAACACTCGTTTTGAAATAATATATTCTATTTACTCACATGCTTTGAGGCTTCAGCTATTTCAGCCAATTTCAAACTGGAAAAATGAATGCTCGCCCTTAGCCATTCTTTAGATATTATGCATAATATATTATTTTTTATACAATTTTCAAACGGAATCAAAATACCCTGTGGTGTGTTAGCAAATATCACGATGACAATATCTTTAATCTTTGCAATATTTTGAATCTGGTCAAATATATTTTTTGAGAAGAACCAAAAATGGAGTGAGAATTATTTTGAGTAGCTACGTTAAAAGTTACGTTAAAAGTTGTGGCAATAAAAAGTAATACACGAATATTCTGCATTGCGACAAATATCAACCGGTGTCACAAAAAAATATGATATGAACCGGGAGTGTTTATTTATGGTCTATTTATTATATTTAAATATATGATTTAAATCGTGTACTAGTGTTTCTGCGCTATATTAGTGTTAACCTTCAAGGGCCCTCGCGGGCGAGTATTTCGATTACTAAATTACCAATTGTGTACATCATCTGATATGTTGATTCATTTTGTTTAGGAGAACACATTCTCATTGTGAAGTTGTAATTATTCAGAACAGACGGTCTGTGATATTTTAAATATTAATTAAATATATTAATTAGAAAGATATATATATAAAATCAATTTTATCGAAAAATATTGTTGTTGCGCCACCGGGATTCGAACCTAGATCTCTTTCCTAACCGGGGAAGGTGCATTTTCCAACTATGCTACAGCGACAATATTTTTTAGATAAAATTGATTTTATATGTATATCTTTCTAATTAATAATATTTAATTCATATTTATGTTCTGAATAATTACAACTTCACAATAAGAATGTGTCCTCCTAAATAATAAAGTTGTATCAATGTGTCCAAAATTTAATAAAAACGAATTGATAATTCTGGCGTCTGCTATCAGTTTACTCAAAGGTATTTGAGATTCTGTAAAAACAAGGTAGATGGCTCTGTCAAATAATGGAACGATTAAATGTATTAATATCAAAGAGGTAACATATAGGTTCGAAAATTGTCGCTAAAAATATTGTCGCTGTAGCATAGTATATATCTTTCTAATTAATATATTTAATTCATATTTGATTCATTTTGCTTTAGCTCGTTTCACTTATTGGGTAGCATCTATACGCACATTTGCAAATGTAATTACAGATAACACAATGAATGCATATATCACTGCTAATGTGTCCAAATTTCAGTCGTGTGAAAAATGTAAAACTGCTTGCGAAGATTTTTTCAAATTACGGAGGTACTTTTTTGTGAGTACAGTGTTTTCCCGCGTGTGTCGTTTATTTCTTCCGGTCCCGAATTGATTTCATACAAAATACGCAAAAATAGATCGCATCAATCGTTTCTCTACGCATCATTTTACCGCGTTAATCGTTTAAATTACGCAGTATATTTTGTTACACTGGCTTATTTTATAATTGCTTGCCTAGCGGCACATTGACGTTAAGGAGTGTTATATTTTTTTTGAAAAAAAAAAAATTTGCAACACGGAAAAAATACTGTTTAGTTACGGCAATAACGCAACAGGCAAAATAAATTATGAAAGATTATGTATAATACAAAGTTTAATTTAATTTTTCTTTATTTCTGTGCAGCTTTCTCATTTTATTTATATTTAAACACATTAATTCACACATATGAAATATGTATTTTTTTATATTCCCGCATTTATAGTTTATATTTTAGTAGCTCCCTTCAAAGTCGATCGATAGAGATTTCAATGTATTAGGATAATATTTCACAAGGCACTTGCATCGAGCTATCTATATCATAAATAAATCAAACGTAAAAATCTCAAATAGAGCTGCCATCGTTGAAAACTCAATTTAATTAAGATTTATTACACGTATAATAAATTTGTATGATCATATCAAATGAAGACGCGATCTGTATATAAAATATTGTGTCTCGTGTTTCATCTAATAAGATACAATTTGAAAGAAGCGCAGGTAAAACAATCTTCTACTAAATAAAAATGTTCGTTCGTACGTTTGTAAATCTGGTCTCTTCTTCTTCATCTTCAGTCAGATTAAAATAATATTTATACAAAAAACATGTTATTATCTGAAAATTATTATTATGATTCGTGATATATTAGTAAATATTCCAAAATGTTGATTCACACCAACGCAAACGGCGGTCTCCAGTAACACGTAGATCTACAAAATTCCGCTGCTGCAGTATATAGTCACATAGCATTGCCAATCGCCAGGTATTAAGTAATTTAATAATTATTGAGGAGAACACATTCTTATTGTGAAGTTGTAATTATTCAAAACTGATGATGTCTGTGATGTTTTAAATACTAATTTAATGTAATAATTATAAATATATACATATAAAATTAATTTTATTGAAAAATATTGTTTTTGCGCTACCGGGATACGATTGATTTTATATGTATATATTTAAAATTAGTACATTAAATTAGTATTTAATTTATAATTCTTTTTTTTTTTTGACGATGTCTAATTTGTAATCATAAAGCATAATTAGCGTTACTCAGATTCAATTACATCCTGATGCATTATCAATCTAGGGATTAAAATCAATAAAATGTAAATGAGTTTTGCGCATATTATTAATAAAAAATGCAAATTAAAAATGGTACGACATGACACATAAAATATAATATAATATCTTATAATACAATAATATATATTTTTATTTATTATCTTTGTTTTATTAACCACTAAATTGAGTTTAAATACATCTACCGGTTTCGAAAAATACCATTTTCTTCTTCAAGATGTCATAACTAACTAAAACATATATTATTGTTTCTTTGCCAGAATCTTTTTTTTTTGAAAAAAAAAAAAAAATTACTCGAATAATTTTTAGGAAAAAATTTTAGAATGGGACTCGTTTTAGTTAGTTATGACATCCTGAAGAAGAAAATGGTATTTTTCGAAACCGGTAGATGTATTTAAACTCAATTTAGTGGTTAATAAAACAAAGATAATAAATAATAATTGATAATTTTAAAAGTACAATAATACATCAATACATATAATATGTATTATTTAATAATAATATAATAAATTAATTAAACTACGTAATGTATAAATTCTAAGTCGATGGGGATCAATTTAATCGTGTTATTCCCACACCACGTCTTTTTTTAAAATGTATATTTTGTGTAACCAGTTCTTCTATTTTTCTTCCGACAACAGCTGACGTGTTACCAATGTTCTCAAGTTTTCACGGCCGTTCGGAATCTTGTTTACACAGAAGACATTATTTAATTTTTCATGCGATAAGAGTTCGTATGTTCGTCATCTTTAAAGGGAACTTTTTATACATCTATAGTGCATAGTTTGTATCATGTCTCTGTCTAAAATTAATTGTCATCTTTGGTAATACTAAGAACAGACGTGTTTCATATTAAAAAAATTAATAATGAAAATGATAAATTACGCCTTTGACATTGACACACTGATAGTAAGTGAACTAGCGTGAAGATAAGTCATAAATAGTGCTAGAAATAATACTAAAAAAACTTATACAATACATGCCAATGCGCTTTATGTATTAGTTCGTCTGATGTTTGTGTGCAGTATAATGCATACAGCAGCTGTACGTAATATCTGCATACGTGTCAATTTTTTTTCCTATCAGTTATCTTCGAATTAATATAGGAATTCATCACAGACCAGTAAATTAATTGTGATGTCCTTGGATTGTACCGATGTATGTGTATGAATGCGTGTGTATGTGCGGATATACATAGTTAATAGACACGAAATAAAGTGTAGGTATATATAGGAGAGGGGTTTAGAACATTAGTTGCGGAACGAGGGACATTCTACACACATTCTTGGTGGAAACATAACTCCGATATTTTATGACACATTTATGCAATTGTAAACAAGACGTATTTTAAAATTAATGCATATTATACAATATTGTCGGGGTTTAAAATTTCGTTCCAATCTAATCACATTTTAAAAAAAGGCGCGGAGCTATTTGATTGTGTGAGTGGTATCAAAGTGATCACGTGGATAACACCAAAATTAAAATATTGACACAGGGAATTTGCGTTATTTCATGTCTATGTATTTGGTGGTCTGTGGAATTCATTAATATTTTTAAGACATGTATGTACTTGAATTATTGTAATTGTTGTGTGAAACTTTTTACATTTTCTTACAAATCGGCCATTTTACTGTGTTTTTTGTGTAATATGCAATTTACTATTTTCACACAATGAAGCCCTGTATAAATTTATATTGACTTTACATTCAATCTCGAAAATGAAATAAATCTATTTTAGATATATTGTATAAATATAATTGAATGTTTTAGTCATATACCAGTAAGAGTTCTGGTAAATAACAGGGGGCTCAATAAAAACCAGCCTCCAAAAACCTGACCGTATTGTACAGAATCCACACCTATTTTCATGGTAGGTATTTACTCAATTGCTGGCCCTGAACAAATCAAGGTTTTCCCAGTTATCGAATTGGGTAAATTACCAGTGGTCTGACTACCTAGTCAATGAATAAATTTGCTATTTTTATGTGTTTATTGTATTTGAAAACCTCAGGGTATAAATAAGAAAATATTACAGTTTTGCCGCGAAAGCGATTTGTTTTTTCCGTGACGTCAAACTCGTTCATACGCAAACTGTTAGCATGAACTCGCATCAGACATTTGACGGAAGAAGAATGTGACATCATATTTTGATTGGGCTGTGGCAATCCCTTTTTGAATTGAATAAAATAATGAACGAATAAATGAAATCATTAATTTTAATATAACATCGAATGAGAAAAATAATTTAATTTAATTTTCACAATAAAACTTTGTACTGAACACACGTTGGGTTATTTTCACTACCAGTTTCGAGAGGTGCAGTTCCTCTCATCATCAGGTGATGATTAAACTAAATACAGAACTGTAGTCTATTCGGGTAATGGGGCGGGGCTTGAGAAAGGGGGCGAGGGTTCGGTCATTAGCGAGAATATGGACAATAAAGGCGAAGTGTTAAGGAATGTTATGTTGTTAATTAGTATTTTCTCCGAATTTAACCTCGTAAATAACCTACCGTGTGTGTAGTGCAAAGTTTTCATCGTGTTACACCACAAAGTCAATTAATGATATTAAAATTAAATTCTTTCGTTAATGATTATGAATCGGGACAAAAAAAGTGTCCTGACTTTATAAGAATTCATTATTCCAAGATATTTTGCTATATTTAGACGTTTTATCTTTCGCAATTATTAACTTCTTCTTATCCCCTCACATCCGAGCTGACAACGTGGATCTATAGATCTACTTTAACTCGAGCCAGGTATTTTGTGTGGGTTTATATTAGTGTATTGATAAAACTGGTTAAGCAAAGAATCTTCCGTAGATATTACTATGATCGTAACAGCAACAAGTTGGCACAGAATAATTAAGATTCTCTCAACGTTTGTAAGTTATAGTATTATAATTATATTACAGTTAGATTCATTCCAAAAGCTTATCGGTATTAATAATATGACGCGATGACTGAGGCATAATTCTCCAAATTTCGGAAGAAATCGGAAGAAAATCTGCGAAATGATGAAACCACACTCGAGCACAGAAATTGGCTCACCAGCATTTATTAATATACCAAGTGTGTCAAATTAAATTGACATCAACAACCGAAGAGATTATATCTGACCTCTATATTCTTATCGATGACATCATACATTTCCTACGCCAACAGAATTGAACCCAGTCTGGGTTACCCGTTTCCAGACTAACTGCTGATAGCTGTTAGGTATAATGAAAGCTAGGTAAAATATTATACCTATTAGTAATAAAATTACAATTATTTATAATTTTACTACGGCTAAATTCCATTTTAATGATTTATTAAAACACTTTTTTTCACTATTTATTATTTTACGACCATTACCGGTTTCAGACTGTCAAGGCCTCCAGACTAGTACATTTTTCTCTTAAGCTAGGATATTTATACAGTTCAAAACTGGGGTGTTTCTGAGTAAGTATATAATTTGAAAGCTGGTGCTAATTTGACTTTTAATTTAACATTAGAGTCAAATTAGCACCGTCTTTCAAATTATAAATCGCTTAGAGAGATACAAAAAACAAATCTATCTATCAAAAAAACATAGTCACCACCAGGACTTGAACCTGAAACATAATATTTCTGCTAGACTACTTAAATGAACTTCGCCATATTATATAGTATTTTAAATATGAATTAAATATATTAATTAGAAAGATATACATATAAAATCAATTTTATCGAAAAATATTGTTATTGCGACACCGGGATTCGAACCTGGATCTCATTGCATTAAAAATAAGGTAGATAGCTCTTTCAAATAATGTAACGATTAAATGTATTAATATCAAAAAGGTACTATATAGGTTCGAAAATATGTCGCTAAAAATATTGTCACTGTAGCATAGTTGGATAATGCACCTTCCCCGGTTTGGAAAGAGATCCAGGTTCGAATCCCGGTGGCGCAACAACAATATTTTTGATAAAATTGATTTAATATGTATATCTTTCCAATTAATATATTTAATTCATATTTAAAATATCACAGACCGTCTGTTCTGAATAATTACAACTTCACAATAAGAATGTGTTCTCCTAATTTAGTATTTTGTTACTTTTTAGTGAGATTTATTTACTAGCATCTAGTATTCCAATGTTTCTCAAAAGCCTTAAATTAGATTATAGCCTATTATTCGATTCTAAATAATAATTGTGAACCAAGAATCAACTCAATACTCTCAATAGTTTAATCCAATTATTTAATTGTAATCAATAATATGTCGGTCAGAAATGAAATATACAAAAAAAATATAAATGGATTAGTTTCAAAACTACAAAAATTCTTTCGGATCAAATTTTTGATTATTAATCTTGTATTACTATTTATTAGATGTGGAGAACCACGCATAAGTATGTTGATGCATAATAATAATAAAAAGTTGAATTAACAAAAGCTGTTTCATTAATTTTTAATGATTCTTAAATTATTGTCAATTAGCGTTGATTTGTGAATTACTCAAAATCTGTTGATTGCAAGGGCGTGCACGACAGAAAATACGCTATGCGTAACTGTAATTTCAACTAAATAAATCTAAACGACATACTTATTCAATATATTATGTATTAAATATGTACGTTTAAGTCTACATGAAAATCTATCATGATTTAAGTACTTGCCTATTTAAAAATAAAACTCTCCCTATCTGACGGATCATATTAATCGTTTGTTTAATTATAGAGATGTGTAAACCACATCTCCATGCAAAATTTTAGTTTCCAACTTCTCTCTTCTCTATATCTCTCTCTCTCTGTCTTGATGACAGTACTCGTATTTTTATGATATCTTCCGTACAGATAGGCTCGTGGGATTATGATAATATGCCATACTTAATGCACGCTTTTGTACAAATTAATGACGGTAAATGCTAATTTAATATTTTTTACACATTTAGGTTTCATCATTTCATTATATTGTGACTTATGACCCCGCATTTATATTGCCAATTTATTTAAAACCTATCTACTTTCTATCGCGCCGTATTATTATAGCTTGCAGCTTGCACTTCTCGTGAGTCGCCCGTCTGCAATCTCTCAAAGCTCCGAGAACCGCAATCGCAGTGGTTAGGGTTGCCAAGTATTATATTTTTTTAAATTAATTTGAACTATTCATTTTAAAGTATTTCTAGTACAACATAGTAATAGTTTATTTTTTCGATAAAACATTTCGCTGTGATTATAAAGTAGATTATTATTAAATATAAATTCTGAAGGCTGGAAATAATTCTGTCAAATATCTGCTGTCAATTCTGTCACGTGAAAAGTGTACGGTTATCGCATCAAACGAAGTGCATTATTATGTTATTGTATTTTTGTTGATTTTTTAAATTAAATAATATTATATAAAGTACTAAATAGCATTTTTTTTGTTACGAGTGCCAATAAATCGGCGTTTATTTTTAAAACAACATTTTATTAAATCTTGCATCAGTATAAAAATCCTTAAAGTAACCAATACACCAGAAAGTACAAGTGTTAATACTACATTCCATTTACGTGCAAGTCTGTTGGCAGCTTCCTACCTCGCTATGTACATATTCTGTTTGTATATATGTTTTTATATGGAACATGTGTTTTTTACATATTCCGATAAATTATTTTTAAACACGTCATCCATATATAAAATGTTTACCATTCCTAGAAATAATGACACAATGGTAGTAATATTATTAATGATTATTTTTACATTAGAAAATGTGTACAAATTATATATTTTAATTATTATTCATTTTTATTTTATTTTTAATTCTTAAGGAGCTAAAAATATTATTGTAAACTTTTTCAGAACATAGTTCTGTGATATTTTAATACAAATTAAATGTATCGACTAGAAAGATATATAGAAAAAAAAAATTGTCGAAAATATATTTTAGTTGCTACCGGGATTCGAACCTGAAAAAATGGAACAACAGATGTATCAATTTGAAAGAGCTGCAGTATATCAGTTCGAAAATTTGTCGTCAACTTACTCGGTTGGCGTGGTGTAACTGGTAACGCATTTCCATCCAGGTTCGATCCCGGTTCAAAAAGATGAAGACAAGAAGAACTAAAATATATTTTCGACAAATTGATTTTTTCTGTATATCTTTCTAGTTGATACATTTAATTTGTATTTAATTTATTATTTTAGCTACTCAATTACAAAAGTAATAAATTCGTATTTTCAGAGATTCTTTATCTGACAGAATTACATTGAATCTTGTACTGAAATCATTAAATGATTGTGTATTAATATTTCTTTACTGTAAATTTTAATTATCCAATCACACATATCGTTAGAAACATGGCCTGTCGTACTGTCAATCTACTGTACGACCGATCGTACCAACAGCTGTCGCTATTGAAAAATAGGTACAAACAGGCAGGATTGCAACAGCAGTCGGAACCACCCCACTAACGTTGAAGTCAGGATTAATGACAGTTCTATGCAATCGTATGTATATCGAATGGAAATCTTAATTAAACCACCGGATGTTAACTGCTACCCTCATCCTAAGCGGTGTATTATACGGAAATCAGTAGAAACTGTTAACTTTAATTTTTGTCCCGAACTTCCAAACTGTAATGTTCTACTCGTACTCGAAAACACAATTTGTATTTTCATGGTAAACATCGCGCGTGTGTGTGCTAAGTGTATCAGTATACTGGAAAAAAAGTAAGGATTTAAATTGTATTAAATTTATTTTTAACTTTTAAAAATATCATTTTTTAGAAACAGGTTGCTTAGCATTGAACTTTGTATAGACAGGTATAATTTACTATATTCACAGATAAGTGAAATAAATTCTTTACCTGCCTACGGGACCTATTTTAGTTTTCGAACATGTGAATTTATAACGTGTCGGAACATCAGTTTGCCCTGATGATTCTGAACGGCCGTGAAAACCTAAGAACATTTTAAAGATATTTCTCATCGTGATAATAATAATATTGGATGATTTTTATAGCGCAATTTTCGGAAAAAAAATTCACCTCAAGAGCGTTTACGATTATTATTGAACGATTCTTGTAATTGTCGCACTGCACATTCGAAACATTCGGTTAAAATTGACGTGGATTCTCCAAAAATAAAAGACTCGGCAACCCTGGTGGTGGTGAACTTCATTGGTCATGCAGTGCATGACAGCATTACCCAAAATTCCTGATTGCTCATAATCTGTCCTCAGGCGATGATTAAGCTGTCGAATTTTGTGGTTCTTTTAGATATATCTCACGCTGCGGTGTGGGAAGAAACTATCACAAAGCACGATAAGTACATAACTTATGAGAAATCATTCCGACCCAGTTTGTGTAACAGTTAACTCTTTCTTTTCCCAACCTTTAGAACAATCCGTAAATTTAACATTCTGACGTTTTGTGGAAGTAACATAGATATAACATAATGGTGTATTGTATTATTGGACAATATCATGTTATATACAGTATTAACAGCTTAGTACCTACATAAAATATGACACATTAATATTCTTAAGTGGAGTCAAACGTTTTTTTAAATTTTATATATACGTATATACTAATGTTACGTATACATGTCAAATACGGGATTGTGTTCTGGGAAAGTTTCGTGAGGGGATAATAAAAATATAATAAATACAAATTAGATGTATTAATTAGAAAGGAAATTCGAACCTGGATTTCTTCCTATCCCGGGAAAATACATTAACCGATTATGCTACACCAGCACGACGCATTGACGACAAATGATCGAATTTAATTTTGACATCATCAAGTACCAGCTGGTGTGGTATTGCGTACCTTTGCAAAGCCCGGTATTTAACATTCAACTTTCAAACGAGTGACGCGGTGTCGCCGTCTGGCGGTTCCTCATGACGTCAGACGGGCCGTGTTTAGCGGATGTCACACCGAGTTTTGTCTACCAAATTTGGTCCGTGCCGCATCTATGTATCCGCGTCTATGTATCTATGTATCTATGTATCTATGCCGCATCCACGGGACGGATTAGAATGACAACCGTGTCAGCGGATGGCAGATTCCTAGTTAGTGACGTGGTCCGGCACTGAAGGAATTTGATTAATTGACATCTTCTGATATTTTAAATTGGGTGTCTTTATTTTCTGGAAATAAAAACGTAACAAATAATGTGATGTGATTGATTGGTGTTCGATTGTGACGACAATCGGTGACTATGATATCAGTTGCTAATGCACCGATGGTCGCTTGCTAAATCACAAATACTTACTTAGTTACAAATCAGCAATCGTACACCAATCACAATTAATCTCATAATGAGTAATATATGGTGCAAAGTTTATTTAGCTACTATTTTTGTAATACCCATAATTTATTTATTTATTTATTTACACCCTCTCCCGAATCGTTTTGAGAATTGTTTTGATTCGTCATGATTACATATTTTTTTTATTTTATTACATTTAGTCATTATTAATATTATCATCATAATACCATCATCGTATCAGAGCCACGCCTGTACAATTTGACGTGAGACTCGTTATCACATTAAATTCAGAAGGCAGCCAGAAAGAAGCTATAGAAATCATACACCCCCAAGAGGGGAGGGTAGACGTCACATTTGTGTGTTGCAGTCGCAGAACTCGGTCACAGTCCGGCAGAAATTCACCCTGTCTAGGTCGCAAGAAGTGCGAGGGAGAGCCAGTAAAATGCTTCTTTAGGTCTCTCTAGCCACTGCTCTTCCCGGCATCGCCCATCCCAGCAACCCCCAGCGAGAGACCCACACCCTGATAAATACCCGGAAATGTCCGAGATTCCTTTAATCTCTTATGACCTATTTCTTCTAATCTTGCAATCATGATCGTGCATCATTCGTAATACACATAAGTTACAAATGTTCTTAAGTTTTCGCGGCTGTTCAGAATCTTCTGTATACAATCTTCTGGGCTGCCGTGTATACCTGACCTTTTTGGCGGACGTTTCGAATCCAATAGCATGGTCCATATCAGGGCTGATGTGATGTGTGACTTTGACACCTCACAAAGTAGCTTGCGCGCTGATGGAGAAGATATAAGAAGATAGCAATAACTCCAAATTATCTCACATTACTAGTTTACCTGGTTAATTAATTGTGCATCTCAATCTCATCTCAAATTTAATTAATATTTAACGCATAAATAAATTAATTTATTAGAATTTAATGAAATTGTAGTGAAAGTGAAATATTACTCATCAAGTTAATACAATGCAAAAATATAACACGTTTCATAGAATGAATGTCGATTATAATTCTACAATATTTTTACAATTACTAAACTATTAAGATTCAGAGTTTGTGGTCGCTATCGAAATATACGCAGTATTCGAAATCGATGATGTTATGATAACGAAAAATCGTAGACAAAATCACGAAGTGACAATATTCCGGTAGCCACAATTAAAGCCGTAATCCTGTTTTATGGTCAACTCGGTTATATTTAGTAAAATAATATTTTTTTAGACAGTCTGGATTATAAATACAAATTAAATGTATTAATTAGAAAGATATACATATAAAATCGATTTTATCGAAAAATATATATTCGAACCTGTATCTCTTCCAATCCGGGAAAAGTGCATTAACCGATTATGCTACATTATAGTACATTGTCGACAAATTATTGAACCTACGTTACACTTTTCAAATTGATACATCTATCGTTCCATTATTTCAAAGCAATCTACTTTATTTTTACGTTGTATTTGGTTCGAATCCCGGTAGCAGTAACAATATTTTTCGATATAATTGATTTTATATGTATATCTTTCTAATTAATACATTTAATTAGTATTTAAAATATCAGAGACCGTCTGTTCTGAATAATTACAACTTTACAATAAGAATGAGTTCTCCTTAATAGTCTGGATTATGACTAAAATTACTAGAAAATATCAGAATGGTGTGATAATATCACCTAGTCCTGTTCTCGGTAATGTAAAATGTAATCAGTTTAATTGTCTGATATTTTCTGTTTATCACAAGTTTCCGCAAGTAAGTTGTCTCTTGTGTGGGTAGTGCGGTGCGGAGCCGGGTGTCTGGCGGGTGGGCGGCGTGGGCCGCAAGGACTGGCTAATCCGAACAGATCAATAAAATATCGAGGTTATTAATTTATCAAAACATGTGTCGCATTCTTGACAAAAGATTGTGGCGAGGTCCTGTAGTGGGAATTTATTCCAATTACGTCCCTGTAATGGGAATTTATTTAATCATAAATATAATTCATTCGTGCAACAACTCACAAAAAAATAGTATATTTAATTAAATTGTTCTTAAATATCAATTAAATATATTAACTAGAAAGATATACATGTAAAATCAATTTTCAAGTTGTTGCGCCACCGGGATTCGAACCTGGATCTCTTTCCTAACCGGGGAAGGTGCATTATCCAACTATGCTACAGCGACAATTTTCGAACCTATATGTTACCTTTTTGATATTAATACATTTAATCGTTCCATCATTTGAAAGAGCCATCTACTTTATTTTTACAGAATCTCAAATACCTTTGAGTAATCTGATAGCAGACGCCAGAATTTTTAATTAATTTTTATTACATTTTGGACACATTGATACAACTTTATTATTAGGAGAACACATTCTTATTGTGAAGTTGTAATTATAATATTTAAAATATCACAGACCTATGTTGTGAATAATTACAACTTCACAATATGAATGTGTTCTTCTAATAAATTGTTCTTGTTTTTAAAAAATACTACACATCACGCACGGTTTTGTAAAGATTGTATAAAGTCAGGTATTCTAGAATGAACGTAATTTGTTACGTAACGTGGTAGCACACATTGAAATATATGTATTCAGGGGTAGTCCGTTCCATGCTCATAGCCCAGAGCGAAATTACCATCCAACATATCATTTTAACGGAAAAAAAATCTTAATCTAAAATGTAGCAGTAAAAATAATATTATAAATTAAGTTAAAGTAAGTCGTAAAAAAAAATAAAAAATCTAATGGAATCAAGAGAACTCCCCGACACAACATTCGTAAGCGCTTGGCGTTTGTGTTCGTTATAGCATACTAATTTAATTGATACCTAACAAATTGTTGTAGAGCTGTTCGTAGTAATATATCCATATATGTATATGTACATACATGTAATATATCCATATATATATATATATACGTACATACTTATTCATCACCATTATGTGATAGTTGTAGAATATTAATCATTTAAACGTGTACTCTATATTAGAATTTAATTAGGATCTCTCATTAAATTTACGTTCATTTGTGTACAAATACAATCATCTGCTGTCTATCTTCTCTTAAAGAAGTAATAAATTATATTATTAAGGAGAACACATTCTTATTGTGAAGTTGTAATTATTCAGAACACAGGTCTGTGATGTTTTAAATACTAATTAAATGTATTAATTATAATTATATACATATAAAATCAATTTTGTCGAAAAAATTTTTGGGTATAATTTTTACTTCATTCTTTATCTTATTTATCTTCACTCGACTACTTTGCCCGCACTCAATCAACTGTGTACTCACTCGCAAGTGTCCCGTCTCGGCGTAGATTATTCTGGTGAAACAGACTTTAGTTCAATGTCAATTTCATATTTATTAATATTTTACGAATGAACAACTAATGCTTTTATCAAAACATGTCCACGCATTTCTATCAACGCTGTCTTCACAATTCATGACATTTTACGTGTGGGTGTTTCTTGCGTCAAGCCCTATGAACCACCGCTGCACCGTGCGATGTCGTCGTCTGTTACCCGGCTTTGTACTTTGCCTGAGTTGTAATTTGAATGAAGAAAAACAGTTTTGAAAAGGTTCAAAGTCGGCGCTGGCGCGATGTTGCAGTCGCACAAAATCTAGGGACATTCGGTGGATCCCGAAGTTGGTCCATTGACATGTTACTCGCGGAGCAGAGAGCAGAGATGACGAAATCACCAGCTTAATTCGAGACTCGGGCGGAACGAGGGAGTGGGAGCGAAGTGACAGATCACAACGCTAACGCGTGACTGTAGAATTACGATACACCGTATAACGAGAATTCCGAGCATGTTTTTTATTTTATGGCTGACATTGATTCTTTAATTTTGTTAAAAATAAAGGTACCATAGCATTTTACGTGGGGGGGGGGGGGGGGGGTAATGAAGAGATGAATTTCCGTATTATCTACAACACTGGTGTGTTTTAGTTTAATTTCGTTATTGGCGTAATATTATGTAACTTTGAAGGCAAGCACTTTTGATTACAACATATAATTAGTTTAATTTTTTAAATTAATATAGGCATTATATTGTGGACTAGGTCCGTTACACTCTGTAAAAACTGTATATTTTTTCTTTATATCTTTCTAAGTGGTTCGTATGATTTCTTTTGACTTTACTATAACATGATTTATAAGCGTGTCCCACCAGTCTAAATGGAAATGACTGTATATTATATTAACATACCAATTTGGTATAGGATAAGTTCATTAACATCTTATCTAATTTTATTTTCCCTTCTCATATTTCATTTATAAAAAAAAAAAATGTTGTTTACAAAACCTCAATAATAACTATGTTTTATACAGTTTGGCAAAAAATAAAATTATAATCAATGTGTATGTAATAAAGAGATATTTCAAATTGGTTGTCGCAATTAGGAAGAGCAGATACAGAGAGTCAACTTTTTTATATAATTAAATAATTTGTATGACTACTTTTGTACGTTTTGATCTTGTATATTTCCATCCACCTTATATCTGCTTACATTATTGGTATTACTATTATTATTTTATACCAATTTGCTCTAAAACAGGCTTGCCTAGTTGGGCAATGCATTTAAATATGTAAATATGATATGATACTATGATAATGTTTGAATAACTAAGATCTTCATCATGTTTTTATATAAATGTCGATAGCCACCCCCATAATTCTATATCATCCTTATTTTGGGGTGAATAACTCTATTGTTGTTGAATGTATATATACATATATATATATATATATATATATCGCACTGTACGACATCCCTGCGGATGCGTATTATCAATTAGTGTATGCGTATGTTTTTTAGTCGTTCTATTTTTTTTGACTTCGGGGTGTCCAAAGAATCAAAATAAGTGTTGATAAAGAGGTTCGAAAATTTGTCGTCAAAAATAATGTCGTTGTAGCATAGTTAGATAATGCGCTACAATAACGCGCCAACCCGAATAGTATTATGTATGAGTTGGTGTAGAAAGGATAGTCAGATAGATTGTACATAAGATATATATATATAGCTCGTACATTTTATTTGTATTCATATCAACAGTTCAAAATAAATAAAATAATAAAAAAAAAAATTCAATGCATCAACCAATCAATAACTTAAAAACAATCTATTATTGTATAAACAACATTACAGTACATTTCCGTTGTTGTTGCTACTTAATATGATTTACGCTATTCAATTCACATAAAGTTATTTCAATTAAACTCTAAATTATATAATATACAGATATGAAATAATGCAGATAATTATTCAACGCAGTAATACATTGCTGCTGTCTTTGCTTCCCGCAAAAATATTGTCATAAAAATGGAAGCAACATGAATTAGTCATAGCAATTTTGCACAAGTTCTGTTACCAATTATCAGTTACCAGTTATCAGTTAACAGTTATCAGTTAACAGTTATCAGACGCGCTCACAGTAATATGAATATACCACGATATAATCATATCTCCTCACCGACCACACACTACTTGTAGATATAAATATTTTTTTGGTCATATTTTTTAAACGGGGAACCCGATGTTTACAAATTATCAATAAATTCAAACATTCCTTTCACTCTATTAATTATAATTTTTGTGTTAAATGGATACACCTTATTTTAACTATTAGACGTCAAACTCTCGGGTCAGCCTCTACTTCAGCTGCAGGAAGGGTTGCAGGACCGACCAACCGTTGCCAGAAGTCTAAATTTAGTGAACGAGCGCTTGCGGTGGCAGGCCCAAAAGCGTGGAACTCTTTGCCCTCCGTCATAAGAAACAGTGCATCAGAGACATTATTTAAGAAGAAACTAATAACGTACCTTTTCAAAAAGTCATTTCCATAAGTGAAAATAATAATTTTTAATTTTAAAAAACAAGGATTATTGTAGAACTATTTATTTATTGGTAACAAACAGTTTCATGTGTAAAGCGCCATTGAGGTGAAAGTTTTTACGAAAATGGCGCTATACAAATTATCCAATATTATTATTATTTTAAAAAATCTGGACATTTAACTAAAGCTGTGAAAAAATGTTATAACCAATAATCAAATCGCAAATACTTATGATTTTTTTTATAAGAAATCTTGCATATAGATATTCGGATATACTCCAAATTTGCAACACTTAGATATAAAGATAAAAATATATGTTCATTAATAACAATATATTATAATATTATAGGTGTACTGCGTATGCTTTTGAAAAAAGTACAGATTTAGAAAAAAGTTTGTAAAAATACAAACAATTTGCGTCAATCTAACCAAGTAAACTCGGGAGATAGATAATACGGACACGGGGATGTATCACGTATCATAGGGGATGATAAAATATTTCAATATCAATGATCACCGACCCAATACTCCAGTAAATTAATCGACACTTCTGTAGAGTAATAATAAGTAGATGTATTGTATATAAAAAATATCGCGTATCTAATAAGTTGTGCATAAATCTTAACTAAATCGATGAATATTTTTTTGCTTAGAATGTGGGTTAATTGTTATATGCCGAAACATCTGTCAATCTTGTTCACCTCCAGCAGACGGTCGATCTCGCAATGGCGAATACGCTGTGGGGTTTTGGCAATGGATCAACTATCGGTTAGGAGGCCTATTATTCGATTCCTCCTGGCGCCGGCCATTTGTCTGTTAACAGTTAAATTTAGATTCCCGCTCTCCGATGACAAACGCGCGGGAAATAAAACTGTCAAGTTGGCGTAATTTCAGGCGTGAAATTAAATTAAAGCCAAGATTATTACTTCAACGACAACAACTTTGTTAAAAATAAGAATGATATTTACATTTAACAATTCAATATGAACATTCACGTTTTCAAATGGCACGCCGTAAAGTTTTGCGATTCGTATGTAAAATATTTTTAATTTATTGTACCCACTTAATCTATAATCATGCCAATTTATTTTCCTCTCAATATACATAATAATATAATCAAAAATGTATGATTTCAATCTGTCAATGCTAAATATTCTACATACGCGGCCAGAGCAGTAACACAAAATGTACGAGAGTTAGATTAAATCAATTGGTAGGCATTTGTAATTCTGACGTGGCCCTTCAGTTCAAAGAACGTGCTGCATGACATGTGTGGACATAATTACAAATTCAGATCCTCCGGTTACAATGTTGATCAATATAGAGACTCACTAGCCTAGTCAGATGATATATCAATCATTTTAAAAGATACCTACCGAAAGTAGGCATCTTTTAAAATATAAATAAACAATGACCTGTACACACTTAAAACTATTAATTTTGTCATCTCCCGGATCGAAACTGCCAGATAACTCGATAATTTAATTACAGATTACCGAGTGAGTTCAAAGTGAGGTTATATCTCCGGCAGATAAATCTCTGTCTGAGGTCGCCCTTAGACTGCTACTTATCCTTATCTAAAATAATCAATATGATGCATGCAATCTAAGCTTTGTTCGGGATTGACTGAAGATGGGCAATTACCGAAGGAATATAAAAACGCCGCGGCCGCGACCGTCCATTAGGGCGGTAAAGTAACGCCCCTGGCGACGGTAAAAGTAAACACGCGGAAGCTTTTAACGTGATTACAGCGTTAGATCTGGACGATCAAAAATATTATTATAATTTGACGTCGTGAGCTGCCAGGAGTCAAAATACTCTTCCCTTATAGGGAGCATTCGGCGCTTTTGTTTCTTTTATTAGGTGGTCTCCTTTCTCTCCAACCGCCCGCCGCCCGACTCCGAGTTAATGGATTTTTTTACACTTTGATAAGCCGAGGTATTAATACATTAATAAATCTTCGTGGATGCTATTAAAATAATTATATTTAATTACATTCTTTACGTATAGACATGTGTCTAGTACCGATAGGATGCTGTGATTTTTTAATAAAAAAAAACACAAAATTTCACATCGTTAGTTTCGTAAGAGTATTCAATCTATATTTTTCGAAAATACATTTGCATAGAGTGCTGCACACATCTCACGTACTGCATTAAAATTAAAATTAACCTTTACCATACCATGCTAAAAATACCATACGCAGCCATGCTGTCAACTCGTGTTACTGCAAGAAATTTGAGTTTTTTTAACACTTTAAATGGGAATAAAATGCTTTTACAAGCTTAAATGGCTTTACAGTAGTTAATGTCACAGTTACTATAAATATAATAAGAAATAATAAATATAATAATTAAATACGTTCATTTTATTCTCAAACATTATTCTTGCAACGCATTCGTCAAAAGACCCATCTAACATGATCTTCATCTATATCTCGCTTCATTAAAATTAATGTGTGATCTTTTTCACGTGGCACAAGTGGTATTTTTAACGCAGATAGCATGCAACGCATACATTTTATATAGCATTGATTTCAAAATTGATTATTTTTATTATGATTCGCTTTACATAATTGGTTTTCCACTACTCATTTCTAAGTGCAAATGATATTTTCAGGACTAGGTAAAATGTAAGTTTTACATTTGTGTATATTTATAAAAATACGATTTAATTGGCATGGCTAGGGAAGGGTTAAGCGATGTTATAATGATTTTGTTTTTGCAGGAAATAATAACGACTCGAGTGGCAACCAGATGGACAGAAAGTCTCATCAGTGGTTCGGGGCTACTTTGAGCAGTGCCGGAGAAGATGGACCTTTTGTGGTATGTCAAAACGTTTTATTATTTAAGAGATTCAGACACACCGATGTTTGGTACACTTTAATAATATACTAACAATGGGGACTTTTTCGATAAAACATATTGAAAATATTTCTGAGGACCAATTCTCCAGTTAGAGAAACTTCGGGAACGGTACACCGCCACGGAATCCCGATGGAAGATGAAAGTGAGGAGGTGCAGTTGGCGGGATCTGTGGTAAGAATAGATGAGTCCCGCAAAATGCACAAAGTCCTTATATACAAATCGACAGAATCTAAAAGACTAGAAACAGGAGATACGAAAACCATGACATAGATGGGCAATTTTTTGTCATGGTACTTTAAGAATGCGCTGTGTACCGATACACGTCATTGTGTGCATAAGCGCTATCTAAGCGAGAAAGAGACAAAGCTATTTGACCGCTTCACGCTAAACAGTAATGCAACAATGCAGTTGACGTCAGTTGACGCATGGTATCGGTTGTGTACACTGCGCGCAGTGTGTTGTTTTATGTCATAGTTGGATTTGTTTTACTTGGGTAACATTTTAGAATGACATTTCATTTCATTTCCTATCCATAAAATAATTAATAATAACAAATCTATATACTATTATACTGTAATAATAAAAAAAAAGTATACTAGCAACAGATTTGTCAATGGCCAACTGTACAGTGTCATGAGTAAAAAATCGACCTGTAAGACATCCTATCAATGAATGTATGGCGCTCTATTGTGACTGCTGTGATGGCCTTCCGAGTAAATAGAAAAAGATGTTTCAATCTTTATCTCGTTTCATTGTTCTTTTTCAAAAATTCGTTTTCATCATACTTAAATTTCTTCCGAAATTATTATTTTTTATAAATATTTTAATAATATTACCTTTCCTCATCTATTTCTACGACTTTCTGGACGTCTTGGATGTAGTGTCATTATGGCTGTATAGTGCTTGATTAATCGGTCAGCTCTGTAAAAACGAACGTGTTTTTAATATCTCTTATGTATTAAAATATACAATATATTCAATTTGAAATGAAGTGTACATTGTCTTTATTACGAATTAGAAAAAAACATATTTTAGCGAAGTCGTATGTTGATATCTGTCATTTTTTCTCTGTCTATGGTAAGGGAGAAATCTTCCTTACCATAGAAATTGTCTATCCACGATTCTTATATGTCATTTTAGTTCGTTTTGACAGCTAATTTATAAAGATGGAACTATTTTAATTATATCGACATTTTATTTACGTATGGTTTATTTTGGGGAAATCTCTATCATTGAAATATAGATTCTATTCAAGCAATCGGCGACAGCCGATGAGACCCTGACCACACAGCGATAACCAAGATTGCTTATCTGCTAGTATATTTAGATTGCATTATTGCATATTATATTATGCAGAGGTTTGTAATATTTTTCTGTGAAATGGTCACGTTCAAGGTGTTATATGAACCCAATTACCGGCGTGATCCACACCCAGCCGTGACGTCTAACTAAGACGTGACTATAACAGATTCATTCATAAAGCCGGTGAATAAACAGTAACTGGACACCGTCTATGTCCACCCACTCCTCGTCTTCGCGAAATACAGCCAAACTGACCGTGACATCAGACAGGACGCGTGACGCAGACTACTGCTAAACTCTTGCGCTTCCAAGAAGAAATGCTGATTGATTTTAAATTTATATATGCACTGACATCACACATTATTAGCAATTTTTTCAATGAACGTTAGTCAAGTATCCTTCAAACTGCGGGACCACCTGAGATCGCTAAAAGAGGAGTAAAGATTACCTGTATTCGCTTTATATGTTCGATTAAATATTTTGACATTATTTTTTTAATAATTTTACATCTAGAAAATACCACCGTACTACAGGATAGTTTTAAAGTGCTGTTCTGCCTGTTTTATTAGTATTAGTACAATTATTTTTAAAATCCCCGATTTCAACATAATAGATAGTCACCTTAGAAACACCCTCTATATAAGTGCAATAATGAACGCAAGGCTAAAGTCGAATATTGGTATGTATAAATTTTCGAAGAATTGTTTTACTTGGTATCTTTAGTTTGGTTAATATAATCAAATACATATATATATATCATATCATATCATATATATATTACACGTTTTCGTCCTCCGGTTCGCTCAATGCACAGCATGAGAGGCGTGGTCCTGATGCACAGAGTTCACCATACCGTTTCCCATCCACATCAGCAATCATTCTTAAGGAAAAATGATAGAAAATGTTTTAAATTTTACAACATTATAATTAAATAGCTTTTGCTTACAAAAGTTGAGTCCGCCCGGTAAAATAGTAGTAAAAAAATAATATCACCTCCGTATGATGATTACAAATAAAGATTTTTGACAAATTATCTTCAACAAAAACAGATTTTTATCAAATTGTCTACAGTAAAATTAGCAGCAAACATTTCAAATTAGATGTGAGAATAAATATTATGATTTACGACATCTTCAAAATTTCCTTCACAAGAATCTTTACTCTTCAGGAGCAATCCACAGTTTGAGTTCAGTTTTGATGTTCCGATGCACCTCGTAGAAGAATACTGCACTATACTACTCCTCGCACTTCCAACGTCATGAAGGTTGGGTTCTTGAAGTCGCGCAGAACCCTTGCGTCCTCATATTGTAAAATATATTAAATTGTAAAATAAATTGAGCAGAGGGGACCTAATCGTATTCTCATCATACTTCTTGACTCGTGAGAAATTCTTCACGAGGAAATTAGTATTGTCATCTAAATTTAATCATCACAGTCGTCGTGACAGGAAGAGATGTTCCACATCCTGCAAATTCACAAATGAAATAACAAAAATTCTAGACTAAAATGGTACAAATGCCTAATATTTTATATTATTTTCACCCTTCCTTGTTTAAACTTGAAATCACATATTTTTATAATAAAACCACGGGCAGCTTATCGCCCGCGCTCTCGAGCCGTCCACCGAAAATACCATAGAGAAATTCCTTCCCGCGTTGCAATGTTGTCATTTGCTAAATGTCAACTTAAAATAATATCTCGTGACCGGTAGGTACCAGATATAACGTTATAATATACACATATTTGATGGTTAAAAAAAAAAATATTTTCAAATATACACAGAATAGTTGGTAGGTACCTACCGCCTGGTAGGTACAGAATTAAATTTATTATTGAACATCTTGGAAGTAAGTATCTACCTAGATTGGATACACAAAGCTCAAATGGCGCCACCAGCGGTCAGTATTACTTGAGTTTTATGAAATTTTACGTTGGACAACCTGAAAAAAAACTTATTTTGAAATTTTATTAAAAGTTGTTGTAATTTTTTCAATGCCCGTAGATATCTAAAAAATTTTTACAAAACTTTATTTGTTTTGTGCCTTTTTACAACGATCAATATTCAATTTAATGAATATGATATGAGAACATTTATTTTCAATTTATTCCATTTTTGTCTGTCAGTCTAAATAATATTCAACACATGGGAAGCAGGCTTTACATGTTGAGCTTTAAAAACTTGAATTTGAAATAGAATGTCGCGATATCCAGTCAAGACGCAAAGTATAATTTTATTGCCAGACGATTGTAGAACTGTTTTATTCGAAGCATGCGCGCGTATGGCTTACGTTTGCGGAAAACGTTCAAGTGTTCTCAACGTTCATGCCGAGGGATTATTATCCCCGTGAGATTATTCCACAAGGATAACCGCCCAGCGCCCAGTGACATCACCATATCCTATACCCACCCTGTCAGAGGAGGCAGTGGACAGAGTCGCATTAGAATGAAGCGTAGTTCCTTATTGGGTTCTGGAATTTGCGTGGACGCAACCAGCTCTTTACAAGGAATCGAAATTATGTGTATTCGTTTCAATGGCTTTATGCCAAAGTTGTATGCAAAAGCTGTTTTCGCGGTATAAGAATGATGTTTCTGTTTAAAATCGTACACATACACATACATAATGCTTATTTACATAGTACCTTATACAAAGTGGACGTACTTCCAAGAGATATAAGTTTGACAATACATTGGACATTAAGAAACTTTGCATTGGACTATAACGTTTAAGAATACTTTTTGATTTCTATGATCTTAATTTTAAGCTGTGAAAACAAAAGTTTCGTGAGATGAGATCACGAGATGACACCAGCTATACCAAATTTTATATTGCCTCGCCAAATTCGATGCTTTTCACTGTACTCTTTAGTAATATAACAACATATTTAAAAAAACACAATTATATAATATATGTAAAATATGAATTCTTATTGTATTATGTTTAAAGCCCGTCCTAGGACGGGCATGTAAGATGTAGCAACAAAGAACGGTTTTTGAAATAAAAAAAAATGTAATAATTTCATTAGGTATAGAACAGTAGCGATACTCAAAAATTTTTAAAATGTTGACATTAAAAATTGATTTGTTGTTTTTTATTTAAAAAATGCGCCCTCAGAACAAAAATGTCACACATTCACTCAAATATTATATATTCAATCAGTTCTATTTCCAATTTCTCAACGTGTGACGCAAAATACATTGGGATATTATATAATATTCGTATATAAGATTGCCATCGGGAGAACGAGACATCGCGGGTCCATTGTAGACTATCAGGAATTCGGCGGAGAAACCAGATGAAATTTGTGCGTCTGCGTGGAGAAGGCCTGTCGCCAATGTCCATTGTGTTGGTTTTTGCCGATCAAATCCTTTCTTCCCTTATTTGGTGGCGGCGGGACCTCAACATGGCGGCAATTTGTCAGACGCGACAGCATCTCGCCGTGCTCGGAATTCTTGGCTGCAGATGAGATACTGGAAAATGCTAAAGAAATTACAGGGCCAGGCACGGTAAAAAAATTTATTAATATAAAATTAAAATCTGTTTATATCATGTCAACAGATCAAATAAATAAATACAAAACAATATAACAATACAAAAAACAAAATAAATCTGAAATTAAGTGTCAACGTTTCCAAATAAAGTGAAAAGTTCATTGTACGAAACACGATTTTTTATAGTTTCCCATGGGAAATAAATTTAATTAGTATCGGACCCTGGACTGTATATATATTTGTGATGTGGTGAGATATGATGCTGGAGGCGAATGTTGCGTATTCCGTGGACCGCAAGACGTACGTCTCTATCTTCCAGAAGCTAAGGATTACAGAAAGACTTTCGACAATATGCAGGAGAAGAATTCTAACATACTTAGGGCATGCTTCTAGAAGAAACGATGAGAGTCTCGAGAAATTCGTAATCACAGGGACAGTTGAGGGAAAGCGAACAAGAGGACACTCTTCTGCAAGATGTATAAACTAAATAAAAAAGGTAAGGGTACTCTTTAGACGCTGCCATTAACCACTGACTCAAGATCGGGAGGATTGGAGACGTACTGTGCCACCACGACGCTCAGCATTAAATTAAGAAGAAGAAGAAGAATAAGAAATATTTTATTATGAACCATTAGAAATTAACATTTCGTACAACAATTGAGATTCTGTGATTGGTTACTGTGTATTATTCGTAATTCGGTGAGCAATCACCGGTGTACTAGAAATTAAACCTCTCACTCTTATATCACAGTTACCGATCTTCGCAACAATCGAACACTAGTCACAGTCACAATCATAGTTAATCACGTCACTAATCGGAAGATAAATTTAGCTCACCGCATAACGTATTGGACATTTCCTAACAAGTGCATAACCCTAAGACAGCTAGTTACACGTAATTATAATTCCACGAAACATATTTATGGACATTGCAAACCAAAGCTCTCTGGCATCGATAATGATTTCAAATGATTCATTCTATAAACAAAGCAATTAAATAAAACGACTTGTATAATGTCCAAGTCTAGCGATCTATTATAAAAAAAATAGATTGGTGTACCTTCGCCGCGCTGTTCCGAGTCATTCAGGATTATTATCTCATTCCACGTCATCAGATTTTATGTGTATATCTTGGCTCGCCCCCTTCCGATGACGTACTAGAGTAATCTTAGAAAAATAAGTGACAAAAAAGTTTCCGACCAAATGCCCGTCACCATGGTGACTACATTTTATTCAGTACTTACACTTTGGCATTAACTTCGCATAAATTCGCTACTACACTCACATGTTTCAAGATTAAAATACGTCCTTTCATGTTCCGGTAAATATATAAAGATTTTCTTTGTAATTTCATTATCTGCACAGTACCTACCTATAAATTTGAATTAAAAACATAATACATACATATTACAATGCTATACAAAGGTTTTTTTTTAACAAATTACGTTTTAGAAATTCTTTAATATAAATTTCATTCATTCCTTCCTAACCAAGTAAATTATATACGTAACACACACACACACATATACGCAATGTTTATACAACCATGAGAGTACTAATTATACTCACTTAAATTTTTTTTAAATTTACGTAAACACGTCCCTGATTCTTCTCTACGCAGCAAAAATAACAACCCCTATAGAGAGGTTTATCTCTTTCTGCTCAAACTACGAAGATAAAAACTTCCATGTTAAAATGATTCCACACACTCAATATGACATCTTATTTTAGTTTTCTAGATGATTTGATGTTATGAAAATTGTAAAGTGAAAGAAATGGACCAATTGCAAAGTGCAACAAATAATAGTTTTACGTTCAACGAATAAGACATTCTCCGACGGCGGAGTCCGGCAGACCAGCAGCGAGCGGCGACTTGGAATCGTGCATAAGTATGGTGGCGTCGTTCCCTCGTAAATCATAGATGGCAGCCGTGACATTCCGAGGATTGTGCACCGTGCAGGTTTTTCGGCAAAACTTCTCCACAAAGGTCCTGCTGACCTCGGGCGAGCCGGAGGCAGGACATCCTTCCTCGTGAATCAAATTTGACAGTCTCAATGCTCGCTCGTACCATACTAAGGTTGTCAGTGTCGCCGATATTCTATTTATAGATCTTTTAACGATTTATACAAAAAAATACATTATTATATTACATCATATGACGTTTCTAACTTTATAGATAATTCTAATAGATCTATATTTAAAATAGCGGTTGAGTTTGTATCACCCGTTATAGTTAATCGTTAAAACATGTTTTTTATTGTAAGAAAGTCTATTGATTTGATCAGATTCCTCCACTTCTTGGTTTGTGGATAACCCTGGCCGCTGTGTATTGTCAGCTATTAACTAATATTGATATTAAGATCATTAATACTCTGCATATTGTGGGCGCACTGTGTGATAATTGGATCAGGTGGTCAGGCATTTTGAATAATAAATACCGAACAAGCACATACCGCCATCTAGCGGTTAAGTTAAAAAAAATATATGGCAGACATCTTTGCAGTCAATAATGTTTACTGAGGATTGTAAACCTGTGATCTTAGCCAGCATTGCTGAGGAGATTGGGATGTTACGATCATCTTGGAGTGCAATAACGTATAGTGAATCATTTTCTTCATGTGTCATATTCTTCAATGGCTAGTACAAGGTGTATAAGATCACTAGTATTTTCGGCATTGAGCCACTTTTTGAGGTTACGCAGTCAAGATAACCTTTCCACCTACGACTCATACCACTTTTTAAGCGTTTTAAAATGAGTTTTATTAATCATATTTTTCACAGAAATATGCTGATTTTTTATTATTATTGATTTTATTATGATTATACGTCATTTTACCTCTTCATTGGTAATGTGGTCAACCCGTAAAGTCTTTAACGTTCAATCCTTCACGTCAGAATTGCCTCATGGTGGCTCCAATCAGACGACTCAATGGAATAGTGTCTTCTATTGAAACACTCCGATATTAAAGAGAAGCTGTCTTACAGAAAGTTGATTTGCAATTTGTTTACAATTAACGAAGCAACATAATACTCGAGAAGCTTAGGGAGGCTTGCGCAACCCCTAACTAAATGAAGAAAAATTTATATGCCACATTAAATACTTATTTTTAAAGCCCCTAACCAAACGACCCCCAGCCAATAATTGCCTAGAGAATATAGCAATACAGCTAAATAAAAATTTACCCCTCTGCGGTACACCGTAAACCAATAGCTCTGAGACGACGCGAGGCCTTGTAAATGTATTGGTAATTAAAAATATGATTATTTAGGAGAACACATTCTTATTGTAAAGTTGTAATTATTCAGAACAGACGGTCTGTGATGTTTTAAATACTAATTAAATGTAATAATTATAAATATATACATTTAATTAGTATTTAAAAATATGATGCCAAAATTGTGAAAGGAATAAAAAATATTATTATTAGGGCATAGTATGTATATTTTGTGACTCAATTCTAATTTAAACAGTTAGATCATAACGGGTTACCTACAAACATAAAAAAATACGCAGAGACAAATTATGATTTACGGTAGATTAGTTAGTTTTTATGATTTACAATGTAAGTTCGCTTTTGTTACTGAAAATTCTAGTACCAGATGTAACAACCCGTATATGTATATATGTTTATGCAATCTAAATGAATTTTGAAATCTAAACAAATACAAAATTGTTTGTGCTTGTTTCATCTATATTTTATCTTTCTTCATCGGTATAAAATGTTAGAATAAAAAACATATACTCGTGTAGGTAGGCACTATACGTGCTACCCGAAGAATCTTTTGTTAAATGGTTATTCATGTAGTTCGTAAACTTAGTGCCAGCGTTGTGACCCCTGATCCGAGGGATGTGTTGATGGAGCCGACAACTCCCGAAGACGCGTGGGGTACGTCCTGCCCCCGATCCGCACAAGATATCAGGATCTTCAATTTGTTCCGCCGCGCGCCGCCTTCCTCGGCGCTCTCGACACGGTGTAGATACTGAGCTCAGGAGACATCAACCAGTGGCTTCCACGCGTGGGTTCCAAACCAGTTGTAAAAATTGGAAACCTCTCGCTCTCGTTTGTTGCTCAATATTTACAATAAAATCAAGTATTAGTCCAGCAAATGGTTCAAAGTATTCGAGATCATAGCGTTTGGAAAAGTTACATCTTGTGTCGTTCTTTTAAAATCCCTCTCAAACAGAATTAACGATATACTTAACATAGCCGAAAACACAGACCAGTAAATGAATAGACATGAAATAAAGTGTACATATAGGATAGGGGGTTGGAACATTAGTTGCGGGACGAGGGGTATTCTACAAACATTCTTTGCGGAATCATAAATCCGATAGTTTATGACACATTTATGCAACAGTAAAAGAAAATTAAATCTTTGAAAGTAACAAGACAAGTAATATACATATACATATAAAATCAATTTTATCGAAAAATATTGTTGTTGCGCCACCGGGATTCGAATCTGGATCTCTTTCCTAACCGGGGAAGGTGCATTATCCAACTATGCTACAGCGACAATATTTTTAGCGACAATTTTCGAACCTATATGTTACCTTTTTGATATTAATACATTTAATCGTTCCATTATTTGAAAGAACCATCTACCTTATTTTAGATTTATATGTATATATTTCTAATTAATATATTTAATTCATATTTAAAATATCACAGACCGTCAGTTATGAATAATTACAACTTCACAATAAGAATGTGTTCTCCTAACAAGTAATATTGTCGGCATTTAAATTTACGTTCGTATTTGATTGCGTGAGTGGTGGTACCAAAGTTATCACGTGTGTGACATATATTTGGTAAATAATAACTAAAAATTCATTATAAATATGTGGGAGGGGTGTACATGAGCGGTTACTAAAATCAATTTAGCGAACCTGTTGATAATTTAAGACACATCACCGATATCAACAGTTGAGGGTTGTACACCGACACGGTCGTAATTGTACCTACATTTATTTTTTGTTATCAATTTCTTAACCAAACTTTATGGTTTTTACAATAATGTTCCTACTGTTAAATATACCTTCTTCTCGAATGTGTTAAACTTTTTAGCTTAGCCTCTTTTTAGACTTTCATTTACATATAAGTACTTATTGTCTCTTGTAAGATTCGTCTCTCTGATCGAATAGCTAAATGATCTCTGATTTTATTGTTTTCACGATTTCAAAAAGGTTCCGTATCCCACACCGCTTCTGTTCGCAAGGTGAAGAATTATTGTATGCGGCGGTTCATACAAGAGTCCTATCGGTACATCTGACCAGCTCGCGTGTATTAAATACCGTATACTTCATTCGTAGCGGTCTTTACTTTCGTTTTTAATACATGACTTTGACCTTAAAAGCTGTGCAAACTGCACATTTTAGGTACGATTTTTTTTTCAAATTAGAACCCAATTTCTTTTGTTTTGTTTTTGGTTGGCACCACAAGCTCTCTCTGATTCGATTGTTAAAGAGGGGAGGGATAAGGGCTGACCCCTCTTGTCTCCGACACATTATGTAACAACAATGGCGTAATATTTTTTGAGGGACCCTATTCGGAGAACATGGTGAAATTGTTTTTTTTTTAATATCAAGTAATTTTAACTTTGTATATAATTGTATAAAGTAGTAGCAAAAATGGGTAAAATTATTTTAAATGATACATTTATTTTATTTTATATTTTGTTAATTCTTTTTTTGTTTGATTTTGTTGAATTTTTATATGTTTAGTGAAAGTTTTATAGAATCTTTTTATACATTTTGTTCAATAGGGTCAAGAACAGGGTAAAGAAGCGAAATGGGACGAAGATGATGGGGATCATACAGGCCGAGGGAGTTTATGGAAATTAATTTAGAATAAATCGTGTATGTGTCATTTGAGTGAGGTAATGTTTGAGTCTCTGTGAATGATTGTGTTTCTGACATATCAGGGACACCACAAGGTGAGTGTCTCGCGCTAGACCAACAAGTACATCGATATAAAATCTTATTTTGGTAGTAAGAAAATGTTTATCAATTGTAATAAAATTATTTCTTATTATCAATTATGACCAAGTAACTATTATTACAGTAATATTTGAAGACTATTAAACCCTAGTGAAGGAGGAATTATTGTACGAGAATTAGGCGGGAAACTTTACCCATTGTATACAAATGGCGTTGGCGAATGAGGTTCCATGTGCACACGATGTTTTGTCAGATTTGAAGCGATGTACTGTCGCGATGCCTTTGTTACCAATCCGGCGTCGTTTTGTTTTTGATATGTTATTTATATTAGTCATTATTTTCCCTGAAATATTATGGAAAATTAACTATCCCGTTTCTTTTATCTATCCCATATTGTTTATATTATAATAATCTACTACATTATTAATACACTAGAATAGTAGATAGGCACCTACCATTCATTTGATAAAATAAAACCTCCGGAGAACAATATTTTTTCATATCCAGTCAGATGACAAGGTTCCAGACAATTACAAATTTAATTAATTCGAAATACGCGTGCGTATGGCTTACGGTCGCGGGCCATTATTAAATGTGTGACGTACATGCAAACGACGAGAATTATATGTAAATATGTATTAAACAATAATTTAATTAAAGTTTTTCGTTTCAAATATATAACACCGACCCATGAACGGCCAATAAAATTCGTCAAATCGACATTCGCGCCTTGATCGCCGGTGACTTCGATTGGCCGCGCGAACAAAGTTTTGAATGCTTATACTGTGCTTTAATGTGAATACTGGATCGATAAGCATTAAAAATTTTGTTCGCGCGGCCAATCGAAGTCACCGGCGATCAAGGCGCGAATGTCGATTTGACGAATTTTATTGGCCGTTCATGGGTCGGTGTTATATATATATATTAAATGCACTTAATATAATTGTATTGCGTATTAAATGTTATTGTAGAACTAATGTAGGTACTATATATTTATATTATATAAGCCTTGTAAACGAAATCACTGTATTAATTGATAAAAATATGTAAAATAATAAAATACATTGTAAATACTCTATGGCATAAATTAAAATAAATAAAATCTATTTTATTTCTATACTTTTTTTGTTATAGGTATATAATAACCAACCGTTCGGTAAAATGTTTCCAATTTTAAGAACCGGTTCGCGCAAACCGACGCGAAGTCACTCTCATCACACATCACTCTCATCACACATCACTCTCATCACACATCACTCTCATCACACATCACTCTCATCACACATCACTCTCTCATTCTATAGTTTGATCAATTTTTTTGTACAACATGTAACACACCTAGTACACAGCATTTTATGGGTAAAAAATATGAGTCTAAAATGTTGAAGCTTAATCTCAACCGCGTCAGAGATATAAGCATTTTAAAATATGCGTAGTTATGCGATTATTTCGATTAATGGAAATATTATATTTCCAAGTTAAGTATTGTTATTATTATTGAATACAAAAAATAAATGATCATCAAACTTCAAGCGGCCGGACCATTTTTTTTGAGATGATTTAGGGCCTGAATCAATGACATAATTATAATTTCGAAGAACCTAGACTTAAAGCTTTATATGATTTTGTAAAAATCTCATACTATAATATTTTCTGTAATGGTACTGAATATTTTCGACTCACAATTTAGTCAGGTATCCACCGATAAAATATTGAGGATAAATATGTCGTCTTTTGCATGTCTTTTTCATTTCGGTTCATTTACGGGCGGGGGGTATGCCGATCGCTAGCCGCGTCCTTGGGTATTCAGTTGCTATGGAGCGTGTCCTTACCAGTTGTTCGTGAAATTTTCCCTGAAAATGACGAGGTGACATAAACTGGTCTCCACGGAGCCCCGACTTGACACCGATGGACTCTTTCCTATGGGGCTACCTTAAATCAAAGGTATGCAATACCAATCTTCCCTCTCTGGACCAATTAAAAGAATATATCCGAGGAGAAATGTTGCCTCCCGTTTAGAAGAGTTTCAGCGAAATAACGGATAACATTTATATAACATAATTTTCAAGAAATAAATTCTGTACTTAAATGCCAAATAAACATTTTTCTATTAAATCCATCCATTATTTTATTACAGAATTTTTATTATGAAAAATACTTTTGGGACAGTTTGTATAATATTTTCCGTAATGGTACAGAATTTGTGCATACTCCTTGAATATTTTCGACTCATAAAATATAGTAGACTAGGTCTATTACATTATGTATTATAAATACGTCGCCTTTTGCGTGACATATTGCACAATGGATACATTGTTTACTTTTAATTGATTTCAAGCTTGCATTTATTTCTGGAGCCACGCAATAATGCCGTATAATACTAATGGATATAAATTTGGATAATTGTTTCTGGAATGAAGCAAACTTTTTGATTACCCGAATACAAAATACCGGGAAGTGTTTACGAGCGGGCAACGTCGCCATTTCGTAATCATAAAATAGCAAACAATAAGCAGATTTATTCTGTCATCAGACAATATTTTCGTTAGAAGTAAAATAATCATAAAAGAAAATAGAACATCCGTCATTGTTTCAAAAGAAAACACTTACGAAATTTATTATTTGTGAGTAGCGCATTGTCGAGTAATGATTTGAAATGAACGGTGATATCACTTTACCTATGCGATCTTCTCGCCAATAAAACCATAGCGAGTGACAGAGCCGTGACCGCATTAGAAGTGAATCAGAGGTGCCATATAATATATAAGACATGGAAGTTTATTTCGAGATGTGTCGGTCACCCGGTTACCTGTCTTTTGATATTTAATTACAGAATAAAAGTATTATTTTGTTAAATGCGCAACAACAATATATTCCGATAAAATTGATTTTACATGTATATCTTTCTAATTAATATATTTAATTCATCACAGACCTATGTTCTGAATTATTACCACTTCACAATAATAATGTGTTCTCCTTAATAACATAAGTTGTATCGATGTGTTCAAAATTTAATAAAAATTGAATTGATATTTCTGACGTCTGCCATCAGATTACTCGAGGGTATTTGAGATTCCGTAAAAATAAGGTAGATGGCTCTTTCAAATAATGCAACGATTAAATGTATTAATATCAAAAAGGTAACATATAGGTTCGAAAATTTGTCGCTAAAAACATCGTCGCTGTAGCATAGTTGGATAATGCACCTTCTCCGGTTTGGAAAGAGATCCAGGTTCGAGTCGCGGTGGCGCAACAACAATATTTTTCTTCTTTCTAATTAATATACTTAATTCATATTTCGTCTGTTCTGAATAATTACAACTTCACAATGAGAATATGTTTTCCTAATATTATTTTGTTGCTTGAATAGTTATCAGGTTCGAAACAAATATTCATAAATTGAGTTATATGAAATCATGTTTATTTATTTTATTAATACTGGATTCTTACAAAGTTAAACCGGAGTAGTTTATACAATTAAATATTTATATAATAATACAAATGTTACGATACTCAACGCCTCCAAAAAAATATTAATTTTAAAAATGTTTTGTATCTCGAAATCAGTATAGGTGAAAGAAAAAAAAATGTTTTTATAACAAATTTATTGTGAGACCTGCTAAATATACATATTAGAAGCAATATTTGAATATGTCCAAGAACACACAATTACTGGATTTTCACCTATAAAGGCACTGTTATCAAACAAATAATAGATATCTCATAGTGACGAAGCTATTTTTTATTATATTTAATGGAAAATATATGGAAGTATGGGGTAATTACAGTGCCCTACAGGGTTTGCGACTGTTTCAAGGAAAATTAATTATTAAATTTAGTCCATTGATGGTGATAGTGTAGTGGTACTCGAACTGTTTCCACATATTAACATAATTATATTAACATTAACATATTTCAAAAATTTGATAGATATGGAGATTGATTAACGGGTGAGAATGGTGAACGTTATGTTTATATAAAGTGATCACTTAAGTCAGCCGATGACAGGTCGTAAGCCCTACAATTTACCCATGCTTCCTTTAAATATAATAAAATAGCTACGTCTCTATGAGATATCTATTATTTGTTTGAAACATATTAGATGTTCAAATATAAAGCATTACAATACAGCTCTCGAAACTTTTTATTTATTTTTGATTCGCATATTATGCTCGTTCGTACATCCTCGCCCTCACAGAAAAATTCCGACAGAAACCAAGTGAGGAAAGATAAATCAATATTCGCAAAGTTGTCGGCTGCGATGCAAACATAATTTTGACACCTCATACTCATAAATATAAATAATTTTATTGTGAAATTTAACATTAGAATTTTATTGTTAAAATAAAGACGTCAGTAAAATTTAACCTTACTGGCATTTAAAATTCACAATGAACGTTTGACTCTTGTAACAATGCACAACGACTAATAGACTAGTGAGCTAGTAAAATCGGTGTCCGAGTAAATAGTTATTTTAGAGTCGAAATAAAGTAAATAGTTATTTTAGAGTCGAAATAAAGTAAATAGTTATTTTAGAGTCGAAATAAAGTAAATAGTTATTTTAGAGTCGAAATAAAGTAAATAGTTATTTTAGAGTTTTTCTGAGACGTTGAAATTATGGCTTAGAGTAAACTAGAACGTTTCACAAGTTCGTAAACCTGACACAAGAACAATAGACAAAAACAACATTAAATAATAAACGTACGAATCTACGAGTATTTTCGTAACTTGTGTTGTGCAATGTCGCAATCCAAACACGCAATGATCTTCCATTTAACGTCCCACATCGTAAATAATATGTAAATTATAGAATACACGTTACCCACATAGCTAAAATGAGCGCCATATGGTCGCACAGTTTTTGAATACCGACAAAACACAAAATTGAGAAATATAACAATTTTAATTTTCAGACCTGACCACCGATCGTGTTTTATTTCTGTGTTACCGATTAGTTTGTTTTTATCTCTCGGTAAACAGTCCCATGGACCGTTACAATCTTAATTCATATATATCTCTGTATCAGAATTGTAAACATTATCTTCGACCGTTGAATGGTCTCGTGCCCCAATTAACACGTCGGACGCGCAAGTTGTTTACAGTGGACACTGTTTTGCAGGAATTAGTATATTTCGCTTTACTGTATTATTTTGGCATTGTGGACCTCAAAATTTTAAAGTAATTCGGAGCCGCCTGTAATCCGACAGAATCCGAGTGTTGTTCCCGTCCGTTAGTCGCTCCTGCCGGCCTATTTCTGAGCACTGACTAAGACAGTTGCTTGCTCCACTTGTTTTGGCATGGCGCCCAGCAGCATCTCTCCCGAGCCGGCTGCACTGTGGGTACTCGTGGTAACGTGCAATCCTGCCCTAATGTTTACTTTGCACAATTCATTCGAGATGATGCAAACATTAAAGGATTTCTCTGTAAAACTGACTACACATCTGCGCATTATTTGTGTTTTATTAAAGCTTTGAAATTTTCACATTAATGATAACAATCGGACTAGCCATTTACTTTCCAGTCATGCTTCGCTCGCTAGGCCACTCGGTAGGCTGCTACTCTTGCTAGATAGTGGCCGTTTTCGTCTCACGTTGAAAATGTATTTTATTATAAAAAAAAGTATGTTGTACAACCTAATTTACTAACGCAAACGAATATGCAATCAGATATATTGTTTCAACTTCATAATTAATAAAACTTTATAATAAAGTTGTATCAATGTGTCCAAAATTTAATAAAAATTCATTGATAATTCTGGCGTCTGCTATCAGTTTACTCAAAGGTATTTGAGATTCTGTAAAAATAAGGTAGAATGATGGAACGGTTAAATGTATTAATATCAAAAAGGTAACATATAGGATCGAAAATTGTCGCAAAGGATAGTGTCGCTGTGGCTTAGTTGGATAAAGCACCTTCCCCGGTTAGGAAAGAGATCCAGGTTCGAATCCCGGTGGCGCAACAACAATATTTTTCGATAAAATTGAGTTTATATGTATATCTTTATAATTAATATATTTAATTCATATTTAAGACATATTGTTATTTACGTCACTTAAAACTCCCGCGATACACGCGCCATCTGTTAATTAATCTACTCTAGCGGCGATAATAATTTTTATCAATAGTTCTGAAAGGTCTGTGTCTTGGATAAATATCGATGTACAGCACGATGACGATACCAGCTCAGTAAAAAATATTTAAAAAAAACTTTCTCAGGCCTCCGCCAATTTTTGCCACGTCATTTCCAATACTCGGACAACTTCATTAGTCCATCGAGACTTTGGGCGTTCCCTAGGTCATTTTTTAGTTTCGCATATCGCTATCTTAATCTGCAAAGCAGTTAACTCCACCCGTGGTCAAAAAACTGTTTTGATGTCATTATTTTAGTTATATTGTTCTATGGTACACAAAAAGCACAAAATTTCTATCAACTTTAAAACACGTGATATAACAGCTAACTCCAGGCAGTATCAAACTGATTCGTTCGAAAGTCGCTTTGCAACAGCTCGTGTTTTCGATTGATAAAATTACATAAATTCAACAATTTTAACATTGATAGATTTCAATCAATGCAAGGTAAATTAGTTAAACTTTTAAATATTTATCTTTTTTGGCTAAAACAGTCAAATTTTATGTGGCCAACGGAGTTCGCCTATTTGCAGACCAGAGACCAGAATAATACATTTTTTATTTGGGGCTAGTCGTTTCACTTTCAATCATACACATTTCAGATATGCTATCACAATCAAATATTTTATGATCATGTAATATTGAAATATAGTAGTTATTTTGTTTACGTCCAAATCTAGATTTATTTATTTCTTCGAGTACAGTAATGTAAATTGTTACCACATCGGGTTATCTTCGAGGACCGCGGAAGCAAATATTAGATATCACAAATTGGCATAGCCGGAATCCAGCCGGCGCAAGAATATTACAAGTACTTACTGTCAAAATAATATTGATAGATACAATGTCATATTTTGATAAAATTAATAATGGTGATGAAGAAATTCAGAATGAGCTGATCAATCCTGATATGACTGACAGTTCAAGTAAGGCAATACCACACATATTGTTTGACGATAGGCTGATGCCACAATGCCACCAAGTGACGACTTCTCATTTCCTTCAAAGTAGTATGCAAGAAACATCCAATAGAGTCTCTAGACAGATTCTAATATCAATGCTATATCCTAATAAATACTAAATAGCTCTGCATTGATAATCTACAATATTCAAGGTGATGAAAGCTTTACTTACTAATGCCTAGTGCCCAATCTGCATTCTACCCGATTAAAAATAAATAGCAGAAAGTACCAAGACCTCCAGAATTTGAAAACCTCTATGCCTTCCGAATATCATGATTTTTATGATAATATTCACCATATTAAATTTAATAATATGTACTAGGTGCTGAAAAACCTTAGATCGAATCTTGCAAAAACCTTAAATGTTTACCTGACGCAAGGGTTGGCGGCACCAGAAACAGAGGATGTCAGCGGAAGACTTGACACGACAAGGTAAATCTGATACTGGAGGATGGTCATGTTAAAAGCCTCAATAATTGGCGAGCTTGTATGAGAAGATGTATGAATGCGAATGAGGCGAGAATTGTGTGTCAGGATAGAAGAGTGTGGCGCTCTATCCTCTCTGCCTATCCCCGCGATGAAACTAAGTTAGTTATCTAATTATGTTTCAGAATTGTTAAAAAAAATCATAAAGATTGCGTTATATTATCATGGAAAATCAGCTAACTCCCGATAATATTTTTATAACTCCAAATATTCCCTATAAGTACGAGAGTAATCAAAATATCAATAAAATTTCACATCCACACTATTACTGCATAAACAATCTGCCGAATAGTGTTTTGTAATTTTCATAATCCGTTTAGTTATTAAATTAAACAATTTTTTGTCGCTCCTGAACATTTGAGAAAAATGAAGTTAGCTGCCTTGCAGAATAAGGTATCGATATTCCATTCTAGAATATTATTTTCTCATCAAATAATCATTGCATCTTGAAATGTTACTCGCTCATTATGCTTTTTATGATTAATCTTCCACTTTGGTCTGTGCTCTAAACCTACGTGATTCTTTTGCTGTCTCCTGTAGTAATTACTAGCATATTATTTATTCCATTGTTTGTCGTCCAGAGTTCCAGGTTTCACCGCCACGCCGTGTCAATGATTATAATAATTGCACAGATATGTAAAAACAATCGTGTAAAAATAAAATGTTTTAAATATGAATTAAATAAATTAATTAGAAAGATATACATATAAAATCAATTTGATTGAAAAACATTGATGTTGCGCCACCGGGATTCGAACCTGGATCTCTTTCCAAACCGGGGAAGGTGCATTATCCAACTACGCTACAGTGACGATATTTTTAGCGACAATTTTCGAACCTATATGTTACCTTTTTGATATTAACACATATAATCGTTCCATTATTTGAAAGAGCCATCTACCTTATTTTTACGGAATCTCAAATACTCTCGAGTAATCTGATAGCAGACGCCAGAATTATCGATTCATTTTTATTAAATTTTGGACACACTGATACAACTTTATTATTAGGAGAACACATTCTTATTGTGAAGTTGTAATTATTCAGAACAAACGGTCTGTGATATTTTAAATATATTAATTAGAAAGATACACGTATAAAATCAATATTATCGAAAAATATTGTTGTTGCGCCACCGAGATTCGAACCTATGTTCTGAATAATTACAACTTCACAATAAGAATGTGTTCTCCTAATAAAATGTTTTAGTTCAATATCTGTTTTTTTCTGTTCATATTACTACGCAAACCCGTATACAGTTTATTTTAAACATTGCTTTATTGTGATTGATTACTTGGGGTATTTTTAAAACTAAGATTAACAGTTTCCTTCCATATTCTCCATTGTGCAAGTGACGCAAATATCTTTCATAGATCTTCATGCTTATTGTGCACGTAATTCCTCAAAAGAGTATTAGCGTTCAGAGCGCGCGACCTGCGCCGGGTCAATGCGGTTGATGACACGCCAAAAGAAGTCTCTTGCAAAAAGTAAAAGTCGACGGGAACTCAAAAGACCTGCTGCGATGATATCACCGCTCTCGGCTTCGCACTCAATTTATTTGACCGTGAATAATTGTACGAACGGGATGAACGCCACTCCAAATAGATGTGCATCATCAGCTTCGCTTGCGGTTGCCATGCGGCTCGCCGGTCGCTGCTCGGTAGACTCTGATCGCGCGGACCCGGACCTACGTGAAAAATACTGCATTAGGTACTCGGGAAAATATTCGGTAGCGTCACGCTTATAGTCATTTTATAACTTGTCACGTTTTACTCCTAAACTATAGAATCACAGTTGAGAATGAACAGAAGACGTGTGAGATGTATGATTAAAAATTTGCGGGTCAATAGCGAGGATAGTGGCGCAAAATTGTGCGGATTTAAGCAGTCCACAAAAAGTTATTTGTTTTCATAGCGCAAATGTTCAGCTTATTTTGAAAATATAACATATATTAATTAAATACTAATTTAAAGTATTAATTATATATATATACATATAAAATCAATTTTACCAATCAATCAACCTATATGTTACACTTTTTCAAATTAATACATCTGTCGTTACATTATTTGAAAACCATCTACATTGTTTTTACGGAATCTCAAATACCTGCTTACTTACTTCCCCGGATTGGAAATAGAGATCCAGGTTCGAATCCCGGTAACGCAATAACAATACTTTTCGACAAAATTGATTTTATATGTATATATTTATAATTAATAACATTAAATTAGTATTTAAAACATCGCAGACCGTCTGTTCTGAATAATTACAACTTCACAATAAGAATGTGTTCTCCTTAATATAACATATATTTTAGGTTTAAGAAACAGACGATTAGCATTTGACACTTTAACTTTGCTGCTGATAAATTTCCATATCCTATTGCGGGTATTATGATCGAAACCTCTTTTCACCATTCTGAAATACGCTCTTGTATTGTGAGAATGTGTCGAGCTTACGGTAATTTGTTCACCGACATTGTTGTAGTTTGTATGTTTCTTACAAATATTTTAAAACCTAATTAACAATATTATTCAATTATGTAAATGATTTTTTCTTGTTAGGTGCGTCCATAATTTTTAATTTTGTTGTATGTTTTTTTCGTGACGTTTTTTTGTCCATGTGAAATATAATAATAATAATAATAATAATGTTACATTTATTCCATGTACTTACCATCACGCCGTTTCTCCGCAGGTGTAGGCAGAGAGGATAGAGCGCCACAATTCTCGCCTCATCCACATTCGTGCATCTTCTCATACAAGCTCTCCCGTTATTGTGACTCCTAACAGGACCATCTACCAGTGTCTGGTTTACCTGGTCGTTCCAAGTCTTTCGCGGACGTCCTCTATTTCTGGTGCCATCAACACTTGCGTTATATATCTTTCTTACCATTCTCTCCTCATTCGTCCGTTTCGTATGACTAAACCACCTAATACGCATATATGCACGCATCTATATTTTTATTTAAATTAAAAAAATTGATCGGGTTAAGCTGAGACGTAAAATTATCAAAATTTGTTTTATGCACTACTTAAATTTTTGTCAAATTTTAAGAACTTTATATTAATGTATAATATAATACACGAAACTGCAAAGTTTGTCGGAGGGTCTAGCGTTACAGAAATATATTTCTACTGAACCCACTAAAACATTATATAACATACAAGACTTACAGTTCTTGACAAAAATTCTACAAAATGAACAATGTTATCTTTATTATCTATTCCAGACCAAATAACATTTAATACTATTTAGACAGAGTTTTGAAAATAGCTCTTCTTAGTAAGGTACACAGCTGTTCTATATTTAGAAGCTGCGTCTAAGGGACGCTGGGACCGTGTATCTTGAAATGCTCGTGAAGTATTATTAATCTTTTAACACGCCAGACGGCAATGTTGTTCTGTCGGCGCGTCACCTTGCTTCTTGCTAATCACCGTGCAGCGTGTAATCACACTAAATACATTATCTCATCGGCGTATTTCGACGTGTGTACTTACCTTCTTCTTCTTGTGCCCTATCTGTTCAATGGACGTTGGCTATCGTGACTTTATTTACTGCTACCCGCAGGGGCGTGCAGTGCGTACAAGCAAAAAAGCTTTGCATTACTAAAAATTCTGAGAAACATATATGAATTAAATAATTGGATAAACATAAACAAAAACATTATTTTTACAATTAGCGCCGTCTATGTACCAGTAGAGACTATAATTGCTTAGATCTAAAAACGACAACATACCGCTGTGCCCATGGCGCTCTTTTGTATTCGCCGAATCGAGCTATTCACATTATGCACTATGTTCTGTCTTTAAGCTAGTGAATTACTCGAGTCATATAATTGGTTATTTACTGAATTGAACATTTATTTCGGTTGAACCGTTTTGTATGGGGTCGTTATCTATGCTATTATTTAACAGGATACCATTAGAAAGGTCTTCAACTGCCTGCAAATCATTGAAGTGTCTACTTCCTCTTTTACTAATTCGCGAATTTTACTATCTTACTGTTTTTAACGTGTTGATTTCATGATTGTTCTTTAAATTTGGTGCATGGATTGGTTTTTGATTTGGGAAAAATAAAATGCAATTGGCAGAACTATTTCCTACGTTAACCTATATTATAAATAATTATTTCCTTTCGTTATTACGTGAAGGATTGTCAAGCAATAAATAAATCATGTTGTCATAGAAAGTGTTCCTAAAAATGTCAATACGTTTTTTATATGGATAAGAATGTATTATTTTACGTTAAAACTTAAACTTTAAAAACACTATTAATAGTACTCTAAAATTACAAATACATGCATGGTAAGGTCGTATAAATGACGGATTTATTTACGTTGGTTAAACGAAAGTACATATACTGTATTACGTATATTATATAATATCATTGGTAACAGCATAACCTAAATCTATACCTAGTGTTAATTTTATTTGAAATTGAAATATTTTTACCGATTGTTTTGTTCCATATGTACATTTTTTATTTTTAAAAACTACTTTACAATAATACTTTTCTATTAACAGAAATTTTAAAATTAGTAATTACAGTAGTATAATTATCTACCTACTGTACAACTTCAGATTAGATTATTATTTAAGGCGCAACTTTCAATAATAATTTTCGCGTTTTTTACGAAAATATGGATTTTTATTATTTATTCATATCAGAAGTTATACACTAGATTTAACTTTGAATTATTTCTTAGATTGAATCTTTATACTCATTTAAAAATAATAAACTGAATGTTATTTGCCATAATTAAGAAAATACAAGCATTATAAGAAAAGCCGCGACCATATGTCTTAATATGTGAAATACTTGCATTAACGAAAAATATTTTCTTATAGCCAAGATTATGGAGACAAATTAACAAAATATTAAAAATTAATAAAGTTATAACCATTCAATTTGTAGGACTACCATATCATCTATTAATTTTTGACGTTTTTACAATACTTTGTTTTAGTGAAAACATACGTTTTTAAATAATAAATATATTCTATTTACTTACATACTTTGAAGCTTCAACTACTATTTAAAACTATGTTTTATATCAAAAACACAATAATCAGTTTTAAAATAATATATATTCAGTCTTATAAAAGACGATAATTTTAATAATCCTTCGATGTTCAATACGCTGGTTTATCCGACGCTGTCATTATTTTCGTTGAACAATGCAGAAAATATATGTTTTCACGCATATTTTATGTAAGATATGTATTAATATTAAACTTATTCACAACTTTAGTAGCAAATTTCATAAATTTGATATTTTTTTACTGATTTTAAGGGAAAACAATGTTTTCCTGAACAAAGTAAACATTATATTTTAATGTAAATCGCATTTAAATATTTCGTTTTTATATATATATATATATATAACACGGTTGTCTTTTAAACACTGGCTGTCTGTTTCATAAACAGTATGTAATTATGAAACAGACAAATATATCATCAAAACGGCAGTGTGGCGTATTAAATCTATAATATTAAACAAAATAATAAATTAAAACTGTCTTAAAAAAAAAAAATTTGCACATTGATTTAAGTGACCATCTAAATATATGTAGGTACTTTGTCTGATTTTAAAACACATTCATATATATGAATTAGGTACTTCAGTAAATTATTTAATTTTCGATGGATTAATTCAAAAGAATTTTTTTATGTAATTCCATATATCAATATGAAAAACCGTGGAAAAGACTCCAGATACGAATTATTTTTGACACTTGTATCGAATTCGAGAAAATCAACAATTTTATTGTCGTCTCTTTCTATTCAAACCTTCCTATCTCGCTCGATTTACGTAACAGATAACGTCATTAATAATTTCTCTGATACTTATAATAATTTAACTATTAACCTCATCTTGAAAGCATATGTAATTCGGGTAGAATTTCTCGAATTTCAAACTGGAAAAATGAAAGCACACCCTTAACTCATGTCCTGTGTACATCATTTCACGCCCGTCCTGGGACTAATTTTAACACTAGTGTTGAATATATTATATGTACTACATTCAATTTTCTTATAATATATTATGTTTTAAATTAAAATAATAAAACGGTAATATTAACAAACGGTGAAATCAAATCAAAAGTGTCATTATAATTGGACACAGACATGGTATCCATATTGTTGAGATATTTTTCTAAGAGCGCCCAGTCGGTATGAATGAAAATTTGCGTGCGGCCGGGCAGTCGGGCAGTCGCACTCATTTACAAAAAACTGTCGTAAATCATCGTTAGCCTTGAAAAGCTACCGTAATAAAACGATTATTATTAGTTCTGTTGCGGACTGACGTCTCCCATCACATCAAGGGCGTGCACTCTATACAATTATATAAGCTGTGCATAACTATAATTTGTACGAAATAAATCTAAATTAAATATTGATTATTATTGCACGAACTAAATGCACGTGTTGCAAAACGTCGCAAGTGTGTGTTTGATGTGCACTTGAATGTATGCTTTCCGATAAACTTTAAACGTGGTATTATTTTATATATTATATATATAGAATAATATTAATATTTTTCAAAAACGTAAATTAACATAATATTATAAAAATGCATTTTTTCAAACAAACACGCTCTCTAGTGACAATACAGCCCATCGTGCCTTTACAGCATTGATATTAACAACATAACCTGACTCCATGCCTCGTGCACGCCACTGGCATTCGGGTCGACACAAGGTTAATATGGCTGAACTTCAAGTAAAATTATTGTTCTAAACGTTTGTTGAAAATTCAACTTCTGTCTTAAGAAATATAACATATAATTTAAGTTATATAACTCCTTTAACTATTTCAGTCAATGGTATCGAATATTTTGAACTATTTTAATAATTTATTATTATTTATGTTTTTTTATTTAATTCTTATAATAATAATAATAGATAATTTGTATAGCGCCATTTTCGTAAAATCTTTCACCTCAAGGGCGCTTTACACATAAACTGTTTATAGTTCTACAATTATCTATGTTTTTTAAAATTAAAAAATCGTTATTTTCACTTATGGAAATGATTTTTTGAAAAAGTGCGTTTTTAGTTTCTTCTTAAATAAAGTCTCCGATGCACTGTTTCTAATAACGGAGGGCAAAGAGTTCCACGCTTTTGGGCCTGCCACTGCGAATGCCCGTTCACTAAATTTAGACTTCTGGCAACGGCTGATCGGTTCTACAACCCTTCCTGCAGCTGAAGTAGAGGCTGACCTGAGAGTTTGACGTCTACCATTCAAATTGTCTGGGATACAAAGTTCTTGAAGATATAGAGGCGCCATGTTGTGTGTCGCCTTGTACATCAACCAGCACAATTTAAATTCAACTCTTTCAGGGAATCGGAGCCAATGTAGCTGATGTAAAAGGGATGTTATATGAGAGAATTTGGAAACTCCATATATTATCCAGACGTGGCACCACAAATGCATTTATAAGTAAACGGGCTGCCTCAAGAGGAAGATGTCTCCGAATACTTTTAATCTGTCTCAGTTGATGGCAGCATGCACTGACAGTTTTACTGATTTGTGTATTCATTGAAAGATCTGAATCAATGTGCGCGCCCAACAACTTAACTGCAGATTTAGCATTCGTAGACATTGATTCCTGTATTAAAATAGTGCATATATAAGCACTCCTGTATATGTTCTAATATAAACCATATTAAATTATTTTCTTTTACTAAAACTTATATTTTACATATTTGGTCAGTTTCATTTTAAATCTATTAAATTTCTCCTCCTTTCTTACGTTTTCTGGCATTTCATTAAAAATCTTCATCGCATTATACATCATCGATTTCTGAGATTTGGCCATCTTACCGAATGGCAGTCTCGGTCTGTCCTTTCCTCTTGTACGATGCTCGTGCTCATGTTGATATGCATCAATTTTTCGTATAAATTCCGATGATATTTTCTCATTGAAGATTTTGTAAATAAATACCGTTATATTAAAATATTTTATATTATATCAGCATTGCACTGATCCGAGTATATCTATTTTTTCTGAGTATTATTCTCATACCTTTTTTTTTTATATAGAGATGCGTACACGGAATACATGTGACACCAATATTCTTACTATTTTCAAACTTAGCTAAACGCTTGTGCTATGAAAATAGGACTAACTTGTTGGTGTCCTGGAACGAGGCGCGAACCTCCGACCACTAGATCACTAGGCCAACGTCTTGACCACTACACCAACAAGCTACTCTATTTACTTACTTTATTTTTCAACACTGACAATTGTTGAATTTCTTTTTCGTTATCCAAAAACAAAATAAAATATCAAAGCCAGAACAAATAATACAATATATATGGCATGAGGATTGGGAGTGTTCCGCCTTATCTGATGTCATGACACGTTCCGTGGTGGCGTTTACAGCAATACGCGGAGCGCTATTTGCAGGCTGAACGCAGCCGGTGCAGTCTAGTAAGTTCATTTATTGGGATGCACATAAGTAGTAACTACACATTCACGCTCCGAGAGTTCGCAGCTTCCGCCAGATGTTTCTGTGAGATGACAGATACCCGCCCCGCCTCCTTCTCTGGACCGCATTTCTTATAAACATCTATCTCTGTTTATACATATGGGAAAGGGAGAATGGAGAAAAGCTCTTGAATTCTAGTTGCCTAGGTCTAGGAACAAGCGAGGTATTATGAAATAATTGTATTGTTGCTGCAGAAAGCTGCGGGCTAAGAGCTGATGCAGAACATGTATGTATGATGGCTATCTGATTGAGGAAGTTAGAAGGTAGGTACCTCTACTTCGCGGAGCTCGTGAAATGCAAATTTGCTAGCTATATTATTGTATTCTACTCACAATCTCACTAATAAATTAAACATTATTTATTATTTAAAAATCACGTAAATGAAAATACGAACATTTAAAAATATTTTCATACTAGGTGAAACCCCCGATAATAGAGAGAATAGATGGAATACCTTCTGGTATAAAATTTAATTAGTATTGAACACATGGGAAGTAGGTAGGTACCTGAAGATGACGTCACCAATCATAAGCTCTTATGAAAGTATGTAATTCTTGTAACAATGCTGGCCAATTTCAAAATAATCTTACAATTGAAATTTTAATAAAAGTTGTTAAAACTAAATTGTTCTTCCGACATTCGAAAATTATTTCCAATGCCCTTCAATACCTCTCCTATCTTCTGGTATCAAATAATATTGTATTATTATTAAACACACGGGAAGTAGATACCCAGGCAATTATTATTTCATTTATTTATTTATTTATAAAAATGGAATTTCTAGAGAGATTATGTTTTCATATCCAGTCATGTGTCAAGGTTACAGATGATTACAGAAATAATTTATTCGAAATATGCGTAACTTAGTTCGCATGCCATATCTATCTAGGTTTGATATTATTTTAAACGGTCAATCCTTATAAACCTCTTCCAAATATTTACCATATTTGAAGCAATAGAAACCTTTGTTTGAGGTATAAAGCTACAATAATCAAATTAAAAATAATATTAGACATCCGACTTTAGAAATTAAATAATTCGAATAAGATTATTTTTTTTAATTTTTACTTATTTATGCACGTAGAGAATAGTAATGATCTGTCCATACTGAATCCCATAAAATATTGCATTAAATGATTTATAAAAAATAAATCGAAACTCTAATAAAATATTCGTGGTCCAGATGTCTGGTGGCTGGTTCCCGGTACAGAGGGTTGGCGGTTCCTTTGACAAGGGCTTACATCCTCCAGCCGGTTAACTGGAACTAGGTGTAAACAGATTTATCCCGGCACTAAATACGCGAGCTGCTGCGACACGAGTCTGCTGTATTAAAAACACATTTTTATTAAGGAAACATTTTTCCTTCCCAATTCCTAAGAATAAGAACACTTCGAGGATACATAACTCTAGTATCATTATATTCTTATAATTATTTTAACGCAATGTTATTTACCACATTTCCCCAGCAGCGAGAATAGATCGCCGAACCGTTCTGTTATGACTTAGACATATTTTCTTCTTTCATACATATTATTTTATCCAAGGGCAGGTGGTTTCCAAAATATTAATTAACTAGAGGCTCGCGCTCGTCTCAAATTCATTGGCATTCGGATGGTAGGGATTTATTTTTGATCACTTTTCTAATACATATCACTGGAAGTAATACGTATCAACGCAGCCCTCTCCAGGCCCCACCGCATATATATAAATAGCACTGTCCCATACATAATAAATGTGAATTTTTCATCCTTCAAAATGTATTTTTAATGTAATTAAACTCACATACTATCATCTGATAACTCTAGTAAATCATTTTAATACAATTTTATTCTTAATTTAATTATTCTTACTATTTTCAATCATAATCTAAAAAAAAATATGTCCGTACGGAACCTATAACTGTAACAGGCACCAAAAATGCACCCATTCTTACACCAAGCCTCCTAAATTCAACAATCTATACAAAAAAACAATTTGAACATTCAAAAATTTTTTTTTGTGAGACACTTGAAAATAGCGCGGGAATTCAATACAACACACCATGGGAATTCTTTTTTGTAGAACGCTTCACAGTTTTTGTCACCGGCACACTGCTACCATATGTTAATATTTTTTGTTTTTATTTTCATCCCTTAAATATGTCTTTTCCAAAACTCGTTTGTCTGACCTTAAGAAAGAATTTTAAACGGATTTCACACTGATGTAGAGTTGCGAGTATAGCCGATAATGTGACTAAAATATTTCGCGCAAGAAAATCACGATCTAATTTAGAAATTTTAAATTTGAACCATTAATGTATTCCACCACCTTATACAATTGTAGAACAATTCGTTGAAGCACGAAACCTACATAATGTATTGTATCTGATAGAGGTCATTTTTAGTTTTTTTAGTGCCTACTTCGCTTTATTAGATACATTTTTGAGATGCAGTAAATTTTGGTATCGGTTTCGTATCCCAGCGGTATACTACAATGTAATAAAATATATTAATTAGAAAAATATTGTTTTTGCGCCATCGGGATTCGAACCTGGATCTCTTTCCTAACCGGGTGCATTATTCAACTATGCTACAGCGATAACATGTTTAGCGACAAATTTTCGAACCTATATGTTACCTTTTTGATATTAATACATTTAATCGTTCCGGTTAGGAAAGAGATCCAGATTCGAATCCCGGTGGCGCGACAGCAATATTTTTCGATAAAATTGATTTTATATGTATATCTTTCTAATTAATATATTTAATTCATATTTAAAATATCACACACCATCTGTTCTGAATAATTACAACTTCACAATAAGAATATTTTCTCCTAATACAATATTTTTTTCGTTAGATAGATTTTTTTCTAATTGATTTATCTAATTTGTTTTAGAATGCAATAGGTATATAAAAAAATATCTGCTACTTAAAATATATATCTATACGCGAATTAAGCGAACAATTAATAATAAATATTTATTAATTACGATCATTTACGTAGAATGGGGTCGAAATACGTCATTTTTTTTCATTTACAGAACGTTACGTTATCTAATAAAATTAAACGAAACGAACTGAAGAGTGGTTGACACCAGACCTATCACATAAAGTAGTCCAGGCATCTCCGTATGTGTTTGTGCGGTACCAACTCTCAGCTCTATCGCTCTCAATCCCGAGATATGTCTACCTCCCTCTAATTCGAGTGCATCTCTGAACTAATTGCAGAGACAGATGTATCCATTTGCCGATAGTCCAACATTAATTATTGTTTCACAAGAAAGCAGCTAAATATTATCATGGTGTGTGATGTTAGTAGACACGTGGCAAATTAGATGATGGTGAAATATGGTTAGTTAATTATTTTTTTATGTTTTTATGTACACCACGTTTGATATGATATAGGCAAATCGATAAATAATAAAACATAATTTTTATTATTCAAATTTCATTTGTGTAAAAACATATAACTAATATATATATATAATTTAATATCATCACAAAGATAATGAAAACTCTTTAAAAATCTGAGTTTATTTTTCGTGTCAAATGCGAGAAACGTTTTGGCAGAATCTACTAGATGGCACTTATCACGAATTTTAACATATGCACATGCGCCAAATCATGGTTCACAACCAAATATAAATAATAAAAAAATCAATCACGATATTTCAAGATGTTCAATCACTGACAGTGAGTGTGCTCAAAGATATCAGTGATTGACTCACGGTTTGTGATTTTAAATCTTTGTAAAGGTATGTATATTTTAAAATATTCATGTCTGTATATATACCTATATATATGCATACGCCTAGTGAGATATAAGGCGAATATAACGGTCTTTAATAATATAATGTAAAGGGAGGGGAATTATTACATCAGCTGGTGTTTAAACAGAGAAGTGTTAATAAAAATGCAAACACAGCCTTTTTATGACTGACTGTGCTTTATCAGTGCGAATATTCAACGTGGCTCTTGTTTCGTTCTAGGGGATGGACATTTCACTATAATAATATATATATTTATATAAATTTATAAATAAGGATACACAAATTATATTTTTTATAAATTTTCAGTGAACCACTAAATATGTACCAATTAAAATATTATTCATGTTAATGAAACATGTAACACGATTCCCAATGAATATTTAAAAGTTTTTGCGGACGAATTGTGTTGCCAAAACTTCTGGACTAAAACGTTTCTATATTATATTATTTAGAATCACACACTGCATTGATGAAAGTGATGCCCCGCGAATATTAAATTTGACATATATTACAACGAATCAAGTAAATTCGCAAGTTTAATTTTATTTTTATCAATAAACCAAACTTTATACTGCATACATGCTAGGTTATAAGTTTGTCACTAATGCATTTCCAAGTCCCTGGGGTGCAGCTCCTCTCATCATCACCCGATGATGACAGGGACTAATGACACTATCAAATTATGATTAAGCTAAAGACAATTTGTCTTTCGTCACGAGTCTTTCGGTCGTTATTAGGAATATGGAAAGTGAAGTGAGGGTGACGTAGTAGGGGACGTGATGTCATTAATTAATGAGTTTTTTTTGGAATTTAATTTGAATTTAATTTTTTATTGAACAAAAGATGGAATGGACTGCTCTAGTCGTGATACGACTTAAAAAAATTGTGTGTGTTTTGTACAAATTATAATGTAATATATTTTAAAGTAGTTAACTGATAACTCTTTTCTACTCTTGTATTTACTTTAATGTAAAATTATCACTCAATTCATAATTCCTAACCTAACAAGCAATGTAAACTATTTACTCAATTGACCTGCTAAATGTTTCCACCTCACCAATGTTCTGCATCTGACTATGGTATTGTTCGTTTCAGGCGTGCGCCCCTCGCTACGTGTCCTACGCTGCCAGGAGTGCCAGCAGGGACCCTGTGGGAACCTGCTTCGTCTCCAGGAATGGCTTCACCGATATTCTGGAGTATGCTCCCTGTAGAACCAGTAAGTATGATATTAATAATATCCAGCGTCGAAGCTTATACTTACACTATACAATTGTTAGGCAAAACGAAAAATTAATTAATTAGATTACGCTACAAACGCCTGTATCAGTAGTAGTGAACGCCGAATACTCTGCTCGCTTAGCACTCTCGGCAGACTCAGCACTCGGCAGTTGCTCATTGGCTGTGAGAAGTAGATATGGTCTCGTCATCGCCGGAACGGTACGTTACGTATTTGTATCATTTTAGAGTATATCTGATTGGTAGGGGCGTACACTACATACAAGCAAAAAAGCTGTGCAGTACTAAAGATTCTGGAAAATAAAAATAAATTAAATAATCTTTATTTTATGAAAAAACCCCATGAAATTCTAGCCGTTATTACCCTGATTAAGATTTTTATCTAGCCGTCAACAGTATGAAAAATTAATTGCGAATTATCTGTATACAACTTCATGGGCATACGCGTCAGTGGTGTCTAACTTGTTTGTTCTATCCGCATGAGAAACCTACTAAACTACATATTTTCTTACTCAACCACAGCAGACAAAAAACAGATTTTCCACTTACCTTTTTCTTAATGATAAATTATATTTTGGACATTAAAAGTAGGTTTTATGGAAACACTGGCAGTGGCTTCGTAGCGATCACCATTATCCACGAAGTAGCCACTGTAGACCCAGCAACAACTTTCTGCTAGTTTTTGTATAATACAATGTAAATACAACTACTCCGGATTTATTCCAGACCTCACCGACATTCCCTTCCAAGGGCGCGAACCAAAACGATTCACATTGATTTATGAGTTACTTCGTGGCTTCTGTCGGGAAAACGTCCATCTCCAGACTTAATATTTATTTACATATTATCATATTGTACTCTAGTAAAGCGCACCTTAAATCATCGATGGATGTAACAAATCTGTCACGGTTTACGTCCAATGCAACGACTGTAATAAAAATTTAAGTAGAAACGGAAATAAACAAAATTCTTCTTGCTCTCTACACTGGCTTCTGTGAGACGGCCACCCACCATGAAATAATGTATTACATTGTATATAATATACCCACCCACAAAAAGGAGTTAGATAGGAAGACAATATATTTCCAAAACTCGAAGACAATATATCTCCAAAACTCTAAAACAAATTGCCTTGAAGATGTTTTCAAACTTCTTTGGTAGAATTAAACGTAAACGAAGAAAACATTAGACACTTCAGATTTGCTGATGTACGTGTCATAGCAGAATCTCCAGAAGAGTTTCAAAACATATTATATGAGTTACGAGAAGTCTTCCTACAATCGATCTAAAAATGAATATAGACATAACAAAAGTAATGAGACATCATCATCCATTATGGTCCGTCATGACTCTCGCCCTCTCGACTATGCTCCTCCACTTTTCTCAGCATCCTGGCCGTCACCAGAGAAGTGCCTATTTTTTTTCCACTCGGTCGGTCCAACGGGTGGAAGATCTTCCTTTTCTTCTCCATCCTTCGACGTGGCCCACCACAAAAAAAATTGAACAATTCGTCTCGGGCAAATGATTGACGTTCTCGATGTTCAGTTCCTGCAGAATGAAGACATTCGTACGTATCGCCATCCATGGTATGCGCAACATGTGTCTCCAGCACCACATCTCAAAGGCATTGTAATTAATAATGATGAACAATCATACAATTCATCAATACACTAATACCGATTGAAGGGAATTCTATAGGGGAAGCAAAAGAGAATATAGAGAGAAACCAGACAGTTTGGGAGACTTAAAATAAATATTAAATTCAAATATCCTACAATGCTGAAATGAGCCGGACGCCCCTGCCAAAAAACGGACGATCGCTGGAGGAAGAAAGTGTTGGAGTGGGGACCCCGAACTGGAACATGCACTGGTGGTTGCCCACCAGCTCAATGGTGGATGACAAAGACAGAACGAGGACAGAGAAGACTGGCGAACATTAGATATAACCAGGATAACCAGATATAAAAATGTGAACGGAAGACAAATGATACAGGACATTATAGATTTTAAATGAAAAACAATTAACGAAATCAATCCTAACATTATGGACATTATATTATAATATATATTTTAACATGCATGCAAGGGGGGAATTAAATTATTTTTCGTTTTTAAAATGTCTTATTTTGGAAAGTAATTCATTGTTGATTTGCATTTTCAATTATTTATACTCATTTTTGGGTTGTCGAAAATTCACAATTTATAGATAACAAAACACAAGCGGTTCTCCGCTAACGCTATACTTGAGAATATTTTTATAGCGCAGTCATGTGGCAAGCCAAATTGCAAGCACTAATTGGAAATTTAGAATAAAGGGGGAATAAAGGACATGTCCTCCTTTTGGATACCATCTGATAACTATACCTATATCAGGCGCGATCGCTTCATACATACTTTGGATGCTCCGCATCCCTTGTGATCTAGAGTCAAAAGGCCTTGAAGTTTTGTTTCTAGCTGAAAACAACACTGCTGCAAATAAATTCATCCTATCATTTAGATACAAGTCATAACATATACTGCGACACGGCGCGCGCACGGAGCGAGTCGAAATACATATACACACATTCACAACTTTCGAACATCTACGAATCACGTAAACACACAGATACCAGCAACAGTGGATTCCATCATTCGTTCCGTATCCACAAAGTTTGAAAGAATTTGACTTTCGCGCGTGCGTATTCACTTCCGCGTGTTAATGTCTTTGAATAGTGTAAGCGTATTCGTTAACAGAATCCAACGTACAAAAACGACTTTAATGCCTATGGATAATGCATAAAATAGCGTACATATTACGCAGCGAGAGGATTGTTTTGAGGAATTTGTTTGTGTGACGCATTTTTGACAGTTTGGATTGAATATTGGAAGCCGAATTATTGAAACATTAAATATCCTTCGATTATATGTTATATTTGATAGTAGGTGTAAACTTGTTATCCAGCATCCCTTCTACAAAAAGTCACCGACCGCCACTGACCTATATCCAGTAGTGAATGAACACGGGCTGATGATGATGATGATGATACTCACATAAATATGTACAAACGTGAAAGTTTTTAACGATTTTCAATTATTATATTTAAAATCAATATTGAACAATCATTACACAAAATATACTTAATATGTGTACATAAATTTCCTTTTCCATCCGGACAAATAGTATAATAATGTGACATATATGTGACATTTTCACAGACGAAAAATAAAATAACCTATTGAATACAGGAGCATCACAAAATGTCAAACGAAACTAGTCGAGCATAATTTTTTCCGTTTCGATTTAGACGTCGTCGGCGCCGACCGCCCCAGGGCTGCGATCCATTTTCCAACCTGCCCCTTTATCATTAAGTTTCATATAAAATATCAATTAGAAATCTTTGGTTATCCACTGAATCTAGACCTTGAAATCGATCACAGCAAACTTCATATATAAGATGTCAATCATAAAAATAATGTAGAGTATGTAGGTACCTCTATAAATTTATTTATTTAATACATTATTTAAAATAAAACTCGTGTGTGTTAAATAACGAAGTACAAGTGTTAAAGAACTAGATTATAAAAATGACACGGATTCAATAACATATTTCGGTAGAAGTAATCTTTATAAAACAAACAAAATAAGTTTTTTTTTTGGATTTGAAGGTTCAGAAAGAAAATGTTTATGTAAACGCCTTCGATTTCTGGTTCCCAGGTTTATAATTAACAATAAGCACACATATGACATATTGATCTGCACTAACCTTTTTATTTTTGCTGTTATTATTTATTTTTATTTTTATTCTTCTTTAAATTTCGACCGACTGAAACTGGTTTATTTGGACCGCTGGACTGGTCGAAACACGGGATGTAATAAGAATGACGCTTGTCGTTTACCGTCTTCTTAGCTTCCGAAAAAAGGGCGGCAATATTCACACACCTGTACATTATTATAAATCAGGAAACCCAGTGGTGCCAATCGAAGAAATAAGGCGCGTAAACAATCCCATTGACGAAAAATATAGGATGAAGTGTTGAAAATGATCATCTGTCAAAATGGCAGTTTTAAAATTGATAATTACTAAAAATATAATTTTAATAGGGGTATGCTAAGTTCTACTAATTATTATTATTACACTACCCTGGCTCTCTGTACATACTCCTGAGCCTTAGATGAAAAGGCGCGGATGGAGTTACAAGGTCAAGCTTCAGTAGGTACTCACTGACAATCGCAATCCTCAACTTTGGTTGAAATATTAGAACGCTATCGATGATATCCCTACAGAAGAAAAATGTCGATTGCTTTTTGGAACAATTCTAAAACAATTTTTTTTTTCACCGTACAGACAATTCTACCACTTCACTACCGAGGAAGCAGTAGTATACCTTGATTTAGTTGAGGAGTGGCCACGTGTACTGTGCATATTTCCACTACAAAGGGGGACTGATTGACTCTTCCCTATACACATCGTGGAGCACATTGTCAATGATCGTCCACTATACACGCTTCCTGGAGGATTACATGCAGTATTTCCACCTGACTCACAGATGCTGTGGCGTCGCAACAAAATCTAAATTTTGGATTTAATCACACAAAGAATATTCTTAAGATGAGAGAAATGAGAAAAGTAATATAACTTTTATAATGATTTTAGAGTTTCTATATCCACGACGGCCTTGATATACTTAAATATGTACAATGAAATTTTTTAACATAACGTATTAGATTTAACTTATATACGGAATGTTGATATATTGAGTTGTTCAACTTTTTCTATTATATGTATGAGAAAGATTAACTCACTTTATCGTTTTTCAGGAAATTGGGGATATCACAGACAAGGGTCATGCCAAGCTGGTCTGGGGGCATCAGTATCGAAGGTAAATACATTCACAATCCGTAATAACATTGCGCCTCCTCATCTTTTATCTATTACTTACTGGACTGTAGCGTCAATTGTCGGTAAAAAATAATTCTACATATTTTCCAAAGTAGCGAACATGTCGAACGTGTTATTAATATTTCTGGATTAAGTTTACTTAAATGTTTTCTCCTTTATATATTCAATAACAAAACGTAAATATATATTCAATTTGAAATGAAGTCTACATTATCTATGTAAAAAAAAAAAATACATTAGCGACATATTCGTACAAATTTTTATTCTTATCTATGGTCGCACTGTCAAATGCGACCATATAATAAAGATGCAAAGAATAATTCGACGCTGACAGATAGTAATATTTACTATTAGGAGAGCACATTCTTATTCTGAAGTTGTAATTATTCAGAACAGACGGTCTGTGATATTTTATATATGAATTAAATATATTTATTAGAAAGATATACATATTAAATCAATTTTATCGAAAAATATTGTTGTTGCACCACCGGGATTCGAACCTGGATCTCTTTCAAAACCGGAGAAGGTGCATTATCCAACTATGCTACGACGACGATATTTTTAGCGACACATTTTCGAACCTATATGTTACCTTTTTGATATTAATACATTTAATCGTTCCATTATTTGAAAGAGCCATCTACCTTATTTTTACGGAATCTCAAATACCTTTGAGTAATCTGATAGCAAACGCCAGTATATCAGTATATAATATCGTCACTGTAGTATTGTTGAATAATGCACCTTCCCCGGTTTGGAAAAAGATTCAGGTTCGAATCCCGGTGGCGCACAACAATATTTTTCGATAAAATTAATTTTATATGTATATCTTTCTAATTAATATATTTAATTCATATTTAGTCATATTTACGTTTGTTTAATAATCATTCAGTTAAACATAATCTCAGTTTTTTCAAGATTGTCTTTAAGTGGAATAAGTTGATACGTAAGAACACCGTTTGTACAATACAGAATACACTAGCAGAAGATCAATCGGTGATTTTTTACTGCTAGGACCTGCGGGCGGCTATTGTGGCCACGAAGCGGCTGACAGTGGCCCGTGATGACTGCTGCGCGTCCATTTCATCTAAAGCAATATAATAAGGATGCACAATGCACTATTGTTAAAGCAATATAATAAGGGATATAGATTCTATGGAAGCCCTTGCCGCGCAGAGGCCACTATCAGCCGCGAAGCAGTCTATTGCTTTCCCGATAGTTATTATTTAATTGCTGGACAATCGACTTACGGCGTCTGGCACGCCTCGTGGGCTCGCGGCCTCAGTGGATCGTGAATAAAAATTATAATGCTTAATCCAAATCCTCTAATTTATGGTCTGGATTTATGTGGAGAAGAATTATTTATGGCCGAATAATTTCAATTGGACGGAAACAAATATAAATAGAAGTGCGCTGTCAGTACTTTATTAGCTGACACTGCACATGTACACACTGTACATATATCATATTTTGTAACTTATTGCAATTAATATGTCATAAAATAAACCAAATAATTTTTAAGCATTACTTGATTATTTTCATCCGTAATAAATGAAGTGTTTAACGAGAGGAAATCAATAATGGCAAATGCTCCATGATACGATACATTTAATATACCCGCATACGATTTAGTACTGGTTTGATCTGAGAATATTAATTTTTTTCTTAATTTACCAATGAGCTCGCCTTAATATTCACGTTGTTACTAAATAGATTGAGAAAAATGAAAAATTACGTGAACACATTTGGTTAATGAAACTTTACTTTTAGTGTTATTAACATTTCTAAAAATACACAAGCAGTGTATGACGTTTTATAATGATTGAGTTTACGAGTATTTCCTCTTTGGATATATGTGTTGTGATAAAAAAAATATTTGATACAAATTAAATGTATCATTTACGAAGATATACAGGTAAAATTAATTAATTGAAAAAATATTTTTGTTGCTGCACTGAATCTGGATCTTTCGGTTCGATTCCCGATAGCGACAAAAATATTGTTTCGATAAATTGATTTTATCTGTATACCTTCGTAATTGATACGTTTAATTTGTATTTTTTATTTATTATCTTTGTTTTATTAACCACTTAATTGAGTTTAAATACATCTGCCGGTTTTCTTCTTCAGGATGTCATAACTAACTAAAACATATATTATTGTTTCTTTATCAAAAAAAATTTTTTTTAGTACCTATCTCAAATTGTTACTTAATACAAATTTACTCGAATAATTTTTGGGAAAAATTTTTAGAATGGGACTCGTAGTTAAATTTAGTTGGTTGTTTATTTATAGGTAGATGTATTTAAACTCAATTAAGTGGTTAATAAAACAAAGATAATAAATAAAAATATGTTTACATAAAATACATTTAATTTGTATTAAATATCACAGACCGTCTGTTCTGAAAAATTGCAACTTCACAATAAGAATGTATTCTCTTTAAAAATAAAATAAAAATACACAAGTCAATCCATACCGAAGCAGTAAAAAATTTAATATTTTTTAATAACATTTTCAAATGATTTTTCATTCGGCTACGTATCAGAAAATTAAACTTGCTCAAATTCATTATATATCCCGGCTTAGATTCAGTGTTTAGTTTTGATGCAAGCGGAAGCAGTTATCTAGCTATATAGCATTTTAAATAAAAATGACAAGTTTGAATGCTAATTTTTAGTTTTTATTTTATTTTATTTTAAATCTGGCTCTTTTTTTCCCACCACTCCCAGATAATCAAGTCTATTATTTATCTGTATTATGTATGAAACCTCCAATTTCAAATATACATAATATAAACTGCAAGATTTCGTAAACAGCGATCCTGTGTTCACATTTTTTATTTACCTCTGAGTTACATCGTAAACCTTTGTCGGTAGGGACTTACTCACCGCATGCAGCCGTCCACAATCTACAACACTCTATAGCTCTTCACCCAATAAAATAAGTGTTTTCTACATTAGGAAGATGATACTGCATCATGTTTTGAGTGTTTCCAACTCGGTACGGACACTCGAGCTGTCATCGTCGCTTGGAACACAAAACATAACATCATATTACACACACACGCGCGTATATTATGCCCGTATTACAGAGCATAGCATTTTCCAATCTAAAGAACATGTCTTCGCACGCCTTTTAAAATATGTATTATCAAATACAAACTCAAATTGTCTCGGGACGTATCGGGAAGTTAAATCTCAGCCGCTGAAACGTACAGCGTGGTCTATTTTAAGTTCTGAGAAGAAAAGTTGGTGCAGTTACTGCGACACGTGGGCTGTGATTAAGAACTGGCTTATGAAGCGCACGTGTGTCGCACCCGTATAGTTTTATATTTAAAACGTGAGGGTTATAATTTACTGCGGATAATGTTTATGGTCACACCTTTAATGTAACACCCTTCAACCCGGGGGCTATATTGTTAGTTTATCGTCATTATATCATATTCAAGATACAATGTTATCTGATCTTGCGTTAACCAAAATGTATATTGTTTGACAGACCGCGTAAGGGCTGGTGCACACTGGCAACAAAATAGCTCTACTAAAAATTCGCTGACATTTTGAGACAGCGCTCATTAAACATCCCAGTAGTTGGTGGTGATCATATCATGATTACTAATTTGTGAGAACTGTCACTTTTGTATGCGTGGGTATATGTGTATGTGAGATGAGTGGTGGGGGTCATGGGATATAAGAGGCCGTCGCTGGGGAACGGGGCTCTTTTCCCATCGTTCCTTCGCATTAGCGATAAGCAATATCTGAGTTATATTATTGGAATAAACGTGTGTTGTTACAGGTCTCATACCGAGTTTCACTACGAGCAACTTGAGTTGAAAGCTAACAAGCAATAAGAGAAAATAACCCAAGGGAATCTATGATAATATTTCCAAAGGAACCACACTGATGCAGTCAAATTGGAAAGTCACTACACAATCCATATATATATTGCATTTGCGATATGATTTTAAGAAAAGTAAGATGTGAAATTCGAACATAGAGATATATGTTAATGTGATAACTTGTTGTTATCTCATTGATTACGTTGTCAGATTAAAGGAAAGAATCAACCTTTGGATAATAAACAATGACCAGACAACAGCTCTATCACCTTAAAAATAGAACAAGTATTTTTAAAGTTTAGTTCACTCCAATTTTATATCACGTGTTCTATTCTTGCAACTAAAGTTGCTAGTGCGATTGGCGGATTTTTATTCGCAGTAAATTAATAATAAACACAAAATGTTGAGGAGACGAAGATGGGGAGACTCACGCAGACATTTCATATTGTGCGTGTGTTTGTTGATGTCATATGATAGATTTAAATTATCAACCCTATGAAAACATGACAAAGATCGTATGACTTTATGAAGCAAAATCGAATTATTAGACATGCTTTCAAAAGGTTAGTTAGGTTAGGTTAACACCATGCGCCATTATCAAAAAAATTCTTAGTTAATCTGCAATGTGTAGTACCTACGTAAAAATCTCAATTTTATGTTGTGTTGTTTGACAATTACATTAAATAACATACTTTATTTTAAGGAAGTTCTTATATTTTTATTTAAACCCATACTTTGTTTATATTTTTCCATACATTAGATCGTAACTCCTGTCTTATATGAAGGCTGAACGTTGATATTCGCGGCATTTGTCTGTAATGGATCGCGAGCGCATAGCGAGGGAAACCTGTATATTATTTCTTAGTATCCATTCTGATGTGAATTTGTCAAACAAAACATGCAGAACTAATGGCCGTGTGATGATTTGTAAATCGAGGCAATTCGTGGCTAATTCCAGTCAGATCGGCGCGATAAGGGGGAGCTAACGGTGTTCTTCCTAGAATCTAACGTCAACACACATGTACCATATTGTAAATGGCTAATACATTGGTGAATAGAAGAGTCCCCCATTTGAGATCTTATCTAACAACAGAAGATGTATCAGATGCGTGCCTGACAGGTACCTGTCACGCCCTACCAGGTCCAGTTTAGCAGCCGCCGTTGGATTGTTTGTCACATTAATTATATCTAACGCTGCAGTTACGAACTGTTCTATTGTTAAGTTCTTAACATTTTCGAATTTAAATAATAATAGAAAAATTTGGTCAATGCAGAACTATCTGCAATAGCACATTATAACGGTAATTTTGAATTCTAAAAATATCTACACACAGATTGAGCTAGCCGATTTCGATCCGCTGTTCCTGTGATTACTATCGATATATTCAAATCCATATTTTTATTAAGATAAGATTCTTCTCGCCCGAGGCTGACGTCTTATGGTAGGTTCTAAATGCAGGTTTCGTCTCGAGAGTTACGTTCGAGTTGACTAACCGATTACATATACAATTACTTCTACAATTGTAGTTATAAGGTTTTGTGGAAATTTACATATGTATTTTCTTTATAATTGTGCCAAGTCTCAAAATAGAATATGAATAGTATGAATAGTAGAAATAACAAATGATGAAAAAATAATTATCTATATGTTACACATTTTTTCATCGTAAAAATTATGTTCTACACTGAAAATTATTGTGACGGATTCGAAGTCTGCTTTCGTTTAAAATGATTAATTTATTGAAATATTGTTATTTTATAAGTCTGTTTCTTCTGATTTGTTCATTTATGTTAAAAGTTCTGTTATATTTCAGTTATTGCATTATGTTATCTGTATATTCACAGAGTCACACTGATTTTTTTATTATTTATATTTGGTTATGAACCATGATTCGGCGCATGTGAATATGAAACGAAAATATTCATGAAGGAATGACGTTTAAATTTGTGATAAGTGTCATCTAGTAGATTCTGCCAAAACGTTTTACGCATTTGATTCGAAAAATAAACTCACATTTTTTTAAGTGTTTTATGCCAGAATATGTTTTTTATTTATTTCGTGTATTGTGATATCGTGCGGCGCGTGCGCATTACTAATGAAACTGTGATCACAGTCACAGATTTCAATCACTGATATTATCGAATACCAATCACAATCACACCAGTGAGTCAACAGTAGCATTTTTTCTCATGTATATACAAAATCAAGTTAAGCTTTAAGTCTACTTCGAAATAAATATTTTCGAAATTTAGCCATCTTCAGCTTTGCTTCAGGCCCCAAATTAACTAACAAAAAATAGTCTGGCCGCTCAAAATTCGATGACCTTTAATTTTGCACATTCAATATACAATTTGAAATCAATAAAATATTTAAATTAATCAAAATAATCGCATAATTCATTTTATTTAAATGCTTGTATCTATGACATGGTTGAGGTTAAGCACATATCATTTGAACATTTTCGACTCGTAATTTAGTCACCCATAAAATATTGTGGCCTAGGTCTGTTATATCCTGTGTGTATAATTACTTATTTTTGTCTGTCCGTATCGCGCAGCAGCATAAAAAAATCACGATCTTTGTCAATTCAAATTTTGTGATTTAAAAAAATTAATTATGGTTATTAAATATATTATTTTCACGTATGTTTTGCGTAAACATCGCGATTTCGAAAAGATAACTTTTTAAAAATAAAAAATATTAATATTTTAATTATTCATTTGTTCTTGAAGATGAATATTAGTATAAAAAAGTTTATAGAGCTGTAAGAAGCGATAGATGTTTGTCAAAGAAGGAAGATAAAGATGGTGGTATGTATTATATATATATATATTTAAAACAAACTTCAATCGGCACAGATGTACGCACATACTTGCAGTCGACTTTCGAACGGAGGACCATTCATTAGCGATGTTGTCTCTCGCAACGGAGCTATTTCGGCCTGTTCCATCAACCATCCACGAGGAGTTTTGAAAAGCAGTTTCTTTAACACATCTGATGATTGATTACATTTCTTTTATCTCCCGTTTGATTAAAATGTCGAGATTCTGCATCTGCGCACGTTGCAGCATTTTATTGTCACCGGACCGGGCATGTTATATTATTCAATCGTCTTGATGTCGAGACAATGGTGAGACGCATGCCTCCTGGTCACGCGGACGCAGCAGCCTGGCTCCGACCATGTACGGCAGTAGAATGTTCCCGGCAATACATAAATGATTAACAGAAAAAAAACTGCGTATTTCTGATTGTCCGAACAGGGGCGGTTCAGTCCGCCAAACGTGGGATATTTCAAATTTGTATTGCTCGCTCATATTACGTCTGCTCTTAAATTTAATATGGTCTTTTTCGTGCAACTTTTCCTCTTGTTTTCAGAGTTGTTACGCCTTGCACATTTGGTATCTTTTACAAACAGGTTTCAGAACAACCGTCATGGGAGCCGCGACGACTCTGTAAATTAGCCTGATGAACGTGATTCGCATCTTTTAAAAAACTAGTGTTCCAAAAGGTAATCAGAGCTATATAATACTTATGCATTGGTTTTTTATTATTTATACATGATTACATACAATTTTATTAATAGAATTAACTAAAACAATATTTATTAAATAAAAATATATAATTTGAACAGTAGAAATGAACACATTCAGTTTACATACAGACTTTCGGAAGATGAAAGTATAACGCTATTGTATAAACTTTAATACAAATTACTGAATCAATTAGAAAGTGTATTTAAGATGTCAATCCTTCCCAAAATTGTGCACCTCACCGAAGATTGTTGGTAGCCCAATAATGAAACTCTTCAGTTGCCAATTGTAATCTTTATTACAATAATACTGTTATGGTCCAATAATATACACACCTATTAGCGGCAGAATAAGAGGGCGCGCTCGGCATGCGTCACCTTTTTACACCCGCTACACACACACACATGCATCCACAACAGGCGATGCTCGCGCTATGACACACTTACAGCTTCACAATCTCGAGGACATTACAGAAAGATATACATAAAAAAATCTATTTATCGAAAAAATATTTTAGTTGCTACCGGGATTCGTATCAGGAACCCTTCCTATTCGGGGAGGTGCGAAGTATCAATTTGAAAGTTCAATTCAGCGCACTTCTCCGGATAGGAAGGGTTCCCGTTTTAGTTGCTACCGGGATTCGAACCTGGACCTTTTCCTACCCAGGGAAATTCGTTACCATCCCGCTATATTAACCAAATACGTTTATTACAAATTTTTTAACTTAATGCTGTAGCTCTTTAAAATTGATACATCATGCATCTATGACTTTACTGTCCTCAATATTAAAGCTACTGTTCTCTTGACCACGTGTCGATAATCAAAAAAAAACCCACTTTCGGCGAAATTCTTTATTGAACTCTTTTATAAATATAAATATTTTTTGCCATTCTGCCTCACAAATCGCAGCGATGCAGTAGCAGCCTAGATAAGTAAGTAATCACGTTTTCGAAATAAACAAAAGCAAAGCTTGTAATTTGAGTGACACTCCACCCTTTTTGTCCTGGGATAAATCACCTCGGATGGTTCGAGTCCTCGCTCGCCCCGCTCCCCACCCTCCGCCCCTAACAGGATTCCAGGTGCGGCCATACAAATGAGACTTCCTTTTAGGGCCCGTCGTCCAGCCCCGGTGGATGCCCGCGCTGCAGCAGACCGTGTTTTTTGTCCGTCGCATAATCTTTATTGTCAAACACCCTCCGAACATTGTTGGCGTTTATAGTTTAATGGTTTGCGCGCTGACCAATAAGGATCGCGTGCTTTTTATCAAGTGCCCGAGTGGTCGATTTCATTTATTGTTATCGCTTCTCTGACTAATTCTCCGATCGTTTTCGACAAGAAAAAGCCGCACAACTTTTTACTAACGGACAGAAATGGAAAGTGGTATTTTAACATTTTAATTGTTCACCGCAATTAAAGCAGAAATCAGGTTCTCGAATTTTATTTGAAAGCCTTCTGAATGCCAGAAATATCTATCCGAAATTGATTAGAAACATACCTGCGTTTAAATAATGGTGTAATAAAACTTGCGTAGGATCTTTAAAAGGCTGACCACAAAACAATTAGAGATAGGTAGATAGGTGGACAGGTAGATTGGTAGATTGGTAGATAGGTGGATAGGTGGATAGGTAGTATGTCATTTGGTCTTTATAGAGTAGTTGCATGAATATCATTTCAAATGTACGTGGGCTGAAGATATAATTATTTAATATGAGCTGATTCGTAACAACATACTTAAAACTACAAAAAATACATTTTCAGTCGTAATACAAAATACTAATTTAATGTATTAAGTCATTATTATGGCTTTCAAATAATGGAACGACAGATGTATTAATTTGAAAAAGTGTAACATATAAAAATACTGGCGCTATATAACACAATTGGTAGTGTACTTCCTCGGATTGAAAATAGAGATCCAGGTTCGAATCCCGGTAGCGCAAAAACAATATTTTTCGACAAAATTGATTTATATGTATATATTTATAATTAATACGTTAAATTAGTATTTAAAACATCACAGACCGTCTGTTCTGAATAATTACAACTTCACAATAAGAATGTGTTCTCCTTAATAATTAGTAATATAAAAGTGACACAGGCACTGAGTTGAGAACGCTTATTTATAGGAAGTTTCCTTCTTACCGTATTATTTCGCCATAGATACTCAAAGGGTTTATATGCCTTCTGTGTTACGGGATATGATGGAATGCACAATTTGACATTCTTTACATATTGAATAATTAATTGATGTATATTTTTGACATTATCTATGGTCAGCAAAATTATTATAGATATCAATAGATAAATAACATTTCCGACAGTTGTGACATCGAAAAAAATTTCTGATTTTTTTTTTATTGATTTGGCGGAGATTCAAAACAAAATACATAGTTGAATTTTAGCGTAAAATGTCAAAAATACCATTCATTTTTCTGATTTTTCTAGATTTTTTGTAAGACAATTAAAAATCATTTTTCCAAAGATTAAACTTTAAAATCAGTTTATCGGTATAAAAAAAAAGATTTACTCTTTTTAAATATCATGTTGCAACTGTGGAATTGATTTTGATTAATTTATGGGTGATTTAAAGGGGATGTCGCACGACTGGAGTTTCCGTATTAGAAATATTTTAAGGGTTTCTTAGGTGCACGTATCATTTTTCATATTTTATTCTAAAATGCATGTCCAAAAATATGGAGAACTTGTACTATCCGAGAGAGGAGCACTACAGAATTATTCATTGTTTTCATTAAATGGCTATTTTACCTACCTAGATTTTTTAATTCTTACGTAGGGTCAACGCAAATAAAAAAAATAAAATAAAAGGGTGATTTATACACTTTATCTATCTCTAACGGCCTATGGTAGCTAAGTTACTATGGTAACTTTTTACTAACGACCGTGGTTAAAATGGTTTGCGGGTTGTTCAAACGTCAAATTTACTATTGTCTGTAGATGGAGTTATTTATAAGTGTGACAAACAATTATGAAATATGATTATTTTATGCATTATCTATCGATTTTTTCGCCTAGGTGTCACTTTAGTGGTGACATTTTTTCGTATTATGTGTAATAATATATATTAAACAACGAGATCATCATGAGACGAACTTTCATCACTAAAATAGTTGTCGTGTACCGCAACTTTCAAAGTATCAATGTGTCAGATGACCTTTGGAACAGCTGTGAAAAGTCCGCCATATTTACATATCGATTCTCGTTTTTACTATCGGATATCGGAGAGTAAAATGGGTTTACTACGGGATGTACTTTCGAGAAGTAAGTATTTTTTTACTAACGATCAAACAACCCGTTTTCGCAATTTTTTTTACTTTAGTAACTTTTTTTACTATAATAAAATGTTACTACTGATCACACAACCAGCGCTTAAATTCTAACGCGATTTTGTAAATCGTAAAACGAATTTTGTTTGATTAATAATTTGTACATTTTTTAATCTGATTCTTATCTCATAATAAATTAATATTTTCTAGTATTCATTTGTAGGTTCAATTTCTTTCAGGCATACTAATTACAAAATTTTGGAGACAATATATAGATTATATTAATTGGCTGGATTCTACTGCTAGTTTGCATAAGATGATTTTCCGTTTATCCGAATTCAATGAAATATTTTTACGTAAATTTTAAAATAACTGATCCTAAGTTGTTTTGTCCCAGATCCACAGTTAAGCAATTACATATCTCCTTTCTCCAGTTAGGTAAACTGTTTAATATTTACAAGGCATTATAGTCAGTGTCCTGCAGGAGCTGAAGCGGCCTCTCCGCAGATCCGCTGATAAGGTTTCCACACACAATGGATTATGTCTCGTCCCAGCATTCTCACGGAGCCATGACACAACCCTGGCGGTGTTCTATATATAGTCTGCGGGGCTGAGCTGCCGGGAATTACTTATTAGTATAACTTCCTTTATGCGATAAGGATCGCTGGGGGTTGCCGTGGTCCGCGGACCGTGGACTCAAGTTTCCTCAACACGAGGAAGTTGGGAAGGATATAATCTGTCGGGAACTCAAGTCGTATGTTATGTAAACTCGCGTTCATCTCGATAGTGTACAGTGTGGTATATTTTAGTGCAGTAAAAACTACTGGACTTTTTTAATTTATGTGTAAACATCGGCAATGCACAGCCCGTATAAGGTTATATCTACTTAATTAGAATTTCAGGAAAATAAATATAACTTAAATATTTTTCTCATACTATTCTAAAAGCGAATTCTATCTTATTTATATTTTAATTTATTATGAAATGTAAAAATAACGTATCAATAATTACAGAAAATCATTCGGTAATTGATGTATATTTTTTTAATTTAATTTATTTAAAAAATCAACTAAAATAATTTATTTTGTTTGACGCGATAACCGTACAAAATTATACGTTACGGCAGATCTCAATATTTGTTTTACTTTGCTGTACGACAAGGACGGACGAAAATAAAGAAATGATTATAATAGTGGATATTTAATTTCGGTTTATTTACAAAATATATATATATATATATTTACGAGTATGTACAGCATTAGAATGTACAAACTGAACTCGTCTAATAAGAAAAACTAACTTTTACAATAGATATAAAAATTTTAATGTTGATGTACTGATTTTATCATATGTTAGTAATTTAAAATTTTAAAAACATTACAGTATATAACAACGTTTCATAATATTTTCATAGATGGCTCGAAGGTAATGGGATGATAACATAAAATTTGTGCTATTCAACGTCACTTCATAAAAGTGCGTGTGTGGGGAAGAAATTTTGCTCTCGCTTCTTGATTTGCTAAGATTTGGTCATTTAACTTTGCGTATCAAATACAGTACACAACGAATGACAGCTCGATCCGCACTAACTCTGTATTGTCCTTTCGTGAGTTTCCGATACAAAACTGCCATTACACACATTTTAAGTTTAGATTTTTTTTTCTTAGCTACTTTTAGTCAAATATAAATAATACCTATACATGTTTAATCAATGTCGTTTTATGTATAGTATAGTAGTCAGGCCTATTCTCAAAATTGCAATATTGAAATGAAGGTGATAGTTACACCAACCCTCAAAAATAGTGTTATATTTGAATGAGAGAGAGGGAGAGAGAGTTAGGGAGTGAGGGAGATAATAGTACCATAATCTGTCAAAACATAAAAATGGCAACAGGATTGGCCGTGATTCTTCACTACGACGCTGCGGATGAGGAAATCAATAGGTAATTTATGAATAAAACTTTTTCTGTGAACTTTGAATACTGTATTAGTACTTATTTTAACCAAAAACTTATATTTTTAGTCGAAACTCGAGAATGGAAAGACGTCGTTTGCGTGATTTGTGCAACCCGATGGAAATTCAAAATGGGCAGTTTTTACAACTATACCGCCTTGATAAGGTATAGGTAGTCGTTAATTTACATACTGTCTATTTTTGAGGGTTGGTGTAACAATCACCTTCATTTCAATATTGCAATTTTGAGAATAGGCCTGAGTATAGTATAGTATCTATTGTATCTATCAATATTTTTGTTAAGAGAATTTTGATGTACATAATCATTGGTTACTTACATATTATTTAAGTTCAGTTAAATTTAAAAACTGGGAGTTTTATCTAACAGTGATGTTTATTATCACAAAAGTGTTCAATGGGTAATGGATAATCTCTATACTATTTAGTTCCATCTCATTCTGAGATAAAATCTTTAATGTGCACGCCTTCACATAATATCTTCGTCGTGACCTGATGAATAATGTATTCCAGGGAACATTGAGGGCCCGCTGAGCTGACCAGGTCTTCTCATATATCACCTCTCATCTTGCATCTACGAAGCGAGAGCATTACTTATGAAGTCTGCATAATAATCTTTGTAATCAAACATCTCTCGAGAATAATTAATACCAGAGATTTGATCTTAAATTTAAATATATATAACTTGTTTTTATTAAGTATAAGGAACTGTTATCAAATTACGTTTCGGAATAATATGGGTGAAGATAAGTATGTTTTTTATTTTTTATTTCAGAACATGAAGGTACACACATGTCCATGGAGCGATAAATCACAATACACAGTCAGAGCTGAGTCATTAATTTAAACGTTATCTTTGCATTTTGTATAGACAAGTTAAAACCAAACAATTCTGTATCTCTGTCGAATTTGTCTCTTTCTTTTTAATTTTTATTAAATATCACCGCAACAGCACGGAAAAAACTGGTTACTTTAACACAGACGGTAGTCTAGCAAAGTTGCCAGGATAATGTTTTATACTACTGCATCCCACACGGTATTATATTATTGTAAGTTCACTTCTGATGTACAAAAAATGTGTGTTAAATGTCAAATTCGGATCGATCTTCATCGTTACTTTTGGAATCTGCAGAATAAAGATAATCAGGCCTATTCTCAAAATTGCAATATTGAAATGAAGGTGATTGTTACACCAACCCTCAAAAATAGACATATAGTTTTGACAGATTATGGTACGTTTATCTCCCTCACTCCCTCACTCTCTCTCCCTCTCTCTCATTCAAATATAACACTATTTATGAGGGTTGGTGTAACAATCACCTTCATTTCAATATTGCAATTTTGAGAATAGGCCTGAGTGTATTTAAAAAATTAAAACCCTATATAAAACCCTTACTCAGCCAAACAACTTGAAATAATTACTGTAAAGATCTGTTTTATAATTTTCCCTAGTGTTGTGTTTTAAAAAAGTGATATTTTTCCGAGAATTTGAAATAAATGTGGAAAAAATGTTAATAATTAACTGGGTAGGTGGATGAAGAAGGTTATGTGATGGTGGCATGTTGCTTGCGTGTTGATATTTTAAAAATTCTGAATATTATAAAATACGTACAGCGCTGAGGAACTAATATTCAACAATATTTCGAACCTATATGTTACCTTTTTCACATTATTAATACATTTAATCGTTCCATTATTGAAACTTATTTTTACGGAATCTCAAATACCTTTGAGTAATCTAATAGCAGACGCCAGAATTGTCAATAAGGTAGATATATATATATCGTGAATTATGGCACGTATAGAGTTAGTGGATCATTTCGTCTACCTAATAAAAATAATAATATAATTATGTTTTTTATTTATTTTTACGTATTGACATACATATTTTTGTTATAACAGAGGTGAATATATTATAATATAACATGTGGGATGGAGTAGACTCCACCTCTGATATATACAGCGTTGTCCTGGCTACTTTGCTAGACTGAAGTCTGTGTTAAAGTAGCCAGTTTTTTTCGTGTTGTTTAAGATTCGACATTAATAAAAATTGAGATAAAAAATAAAAGAAAATGAAGTGGGGGTGTTGTAGAATGAGTGAATTATGTAATGCGATATAATATTTATGTACGTGGTTATTGTATTTGTACGACACAAGTGTCAAAATCTTCAATACCTTTTCTCTGTTATAAATATTTGTTTGTAGCATCTAATGCGTGACATCAGCGTTTATTTGAGATTACGTTTATTCAAAACCCGTTTCCTTTACAAGGCAAATACGTTCGATACTAAGACGTTCCGTCGTCCTGAGTTAGTACCTAATACAGCTATAATATAGAACAAAGAAACGTGTATGCATACACCTGTAATGGCTCATTAAAGATTTGTTCGTTTCAAATAAGCAGGGACAGAAAACAAATCATAAAGAACGAAATGCTGTCTAAGGCAGAGGTTTTTAAACTTTTCCGTATTACTAAATGTGAACAAATTTTCACACTCGATCAAAACTGCATCAACTGCTAGGACCTGCGGGCGGCTATTGTGGCCACGAAGCGGCTGATAGTGGCCCGTGATGACTGCTGCGCGTCCAGGGATTCCGTAGAATCTATATTTCATCTAAAGCAATATAATAAGGATGCACAATGCACTATTGTTAAAGCAATATAATAAGGGATATAGATTCTATGGAAGCCCTTGCTGCGCAGCGGCCACTATCAGCCGCGAAGCAGCCCGCAGGGTCTAGCAGCAAGCAATCGTGAATAAAAATTATGACGCGTAATCCAAATCCTCTAATCTATAGTCCGGCCGATTGTGGTCGCTACGCGGTCTATAGCTTCCGTAGAATCTATATTTCATCTAAAGCAATATAATAAGGATGCACAAGTTACCCCACAAACGATCAGACTTAACTTTTTTAATAATTAATATACAAGTGTACCCGTGTATCGTCTCATGAAAGCGTATATATTTACATCATATATTATACAAGTGATCGAAGCACTCATAACGTCATCAAACAATGCATAAATATGTCTAAATAATAATGAGATCATAATGCTTACCGATATACTTATTTATCATCTTACGTCATGATTTGCTTGATAATTATATATAATATCAGTATTTACTTTTAAAAAATCATTAAGTAAAAATATATACAGGATGGCCCAAAAAAAGTGAGAACATTTCGTAAAATGTGATATAATTACATCAAAATTAATTTAACTATATCAACAATAGCTTAAATAGTTTACTAATTTACTTACTTACCTATATTACGTTTTATTTCGACAATTTACGGTCGCCATCTTTGATTATAAATTTTTCCATTGTTTATATTTAGTTTTTTCAAATTGTTGCCTAGAATGACAAAAATCATATTATTCTGATCAAAAATTTGCGAATTGAAAAACGTTGAGGTGCTAGGAAAATGATCAAAGAGTTTCAAAACAAAGCCTGGAGTATACTGGACATTACAGCAGGACAGAGCTCCATCTCACACAGCCAGAAATACAATCGACCTTCTTCATCGTGACAATGTTAATTTCATCGAGCCAAGCATGTGGCCACCGAACAGGCCAGATTTAAACCCGGTAGATTATGCAATATGGGGTGTTTTGATGATTTCTCATTAGCTAAATATTGTGCAAAAACTGTTATAAATATTATTTTTTGAGCCACTCTGTAAGTAATGTTACAATGGTACATGTGCATCACAAACATTTAAAAAATCTATGCAATATGCTAATAATGACGAAATAAAACAAAAAATACGTAGGTACCTATATCTGCTAGGTTCGAGCATTATGAAGATAATTTATTTTCCAAACAGATTCACAAAAAAATGTAAATAGATTTGCCGTCATTCGCAATAAGAGTACGCTAGTAATTAATTAATTTTAACAAGTATTTAGCTATATTCGAGTATCTAGTTATTGTTTATGCATAATCTTGAATGAGCTTTCTAGCTAGTAGTAAATAAAAACGAATCTCTTAATTGGTGGACAGGTCCGCGCCAAGCGCCACGGCTATTAATCTTACTAATTTAAGTCGAGCCACATCTTCTTCGGTAGCGAACAGCGATCGATCAATTTACAAATTTAGCTTTGTGAAAATAAAATAGTTTTGCGACCCTCTCTTTATACCGCTTGGAAACGCCTGCCTAGTGCGCTTGCGATACAACATCATTAATGATTTCGCCAACAATTTAGGTAGATATATGCAGAAACGTTGATCTCGCAAACATTTTGTTTCAGTCTGTTTGGAAGTCTCTGGTCTATGGTTTTACCGGGAAGGCGATTCCCGGTCAAGCAAATACTTGGTGCATTAAATGAAACACTTCAAATCATCGAGGACCGTAAACTTTACTTTCAAATCGTATTCATAAATGCATTGTGTGGATGACGCACTAGACTTTATATTACGCTTAATGATCTATTCCTCGACACATCCATCTCGATTCTCGGATTAGTTTGCACGTTCGGCTTGTTGGTCTTGCCATTAATCTTCATCACGCTTCACCGCGGCCATTGTCGGATTGTTTGATTGCACATTTCCGATTCTCCGGATCGTTTTCTCCGGTTTTGATCTGTTTTGTGCGGTAAGCCGATGACGGAGCGACCTTTTGCGCGGCTCCGCCGCTATTTGAATATGATTAACAAGTTCTGGCCAAAATATTAGTAGACGATTAGTTTTATACAGATCTTCTTAAATATGTGATCGCCATAATACGTGAACTTATGAATTGTGTCGGAGGGGGCAATCAATAACGGTTCGGGGATAATAGCGCACACGAAAATTACGCACATCAGATTTGTTAATTAAACATTTCACATTTAAAAAAAAAAATCATTTAAGAGTTAGTCTATTCCATCTTCTTTGAGTTATTTTCTTTATTCGAAAGATATACTTTCCAGTATCTTCTGTAGAACCTTTGATTAGACTGGTAAGTAGCCAAAACGATGTTGTATAATAAACAAGTAGATATGAAATCAAGCCAGTGCCTAGTCGTATGGCGCATAGGGCGACCAAAATTGGAAAGATTTTTTAAATCTAATATAATATCAACCTAATCTAAACCCTTAAATAATTTTATTTAAAAAAATAATAATTTTCTAATTCAAATATCTGATGTACGTTATTTTCGTGTGCGCAATCATCTATGTTCGCAGTTTTCGTTTCCGTAATTTTCGTGTGCGCAGTTTTCGTGTGCGTAATTTTCGTATGCGCAGTTTTCGTGTGCGCAGTTTTCGTGTGCGCAGTTTTCGTGTGCGCAGTTTTCGTTTGTGCAATAATCCGGTCACCATCAATAATGTATTCGCTTTTGTGTAGATATGAGTCTTATTTTTTGATATAAAATAATCCATTATTTGAACTTGTGATAGGTTGATATTTTCTGTGATATACGAGTACATTTTATTGTAATACATTATCCTAATTTAACATATCCAAGTACCCTCATACATTCAATACAAAATAATCTTGTATCTATTTCACGAACAGCTTCATAAAACTAAAGATTCTATATATATCAAATTAAATATATTAATTTGTGATGAAATCAGAATTTGATTATATTTTTTCTAAATGATTTGTCTATTTTGTTTTAAAATATAAGTAAACTATATTTTTAACTAAATTAAAATGTGTACGTACTACGTACGTAATACTACGTTATGTGTTGCGGGCGATTTTCTATTTGAGAGAGAAAAGAAAGAGGTACGCGTGTTTTTAATAAACTGTTGTAACCGTTCGCAGATAAATACTAAAAACTACCAATGATGCTTCAGGAAACTAGAGTCTGTCGTGTGCCAAGTCATGGATCCATTAGCTTAACAATAGCAGCCATTGCTGTCAAAGGAAAATGTATCGCTCTGACTGACAGTTCACATTTAAAATCAAGTCTTTATATCTAGGTATATATATATATATATGTATCATAACGTAGGGTTACTAGACATGGGGCAAAGAAAGGACATCCATTTTGTCTTGTATCCGGTAGACATTTTCAAAAGCGTCCGGCAGTGAACAACGGATTCAAAATGTTATAATTATAATTCTAAATATGAAAATCATTCATATTTAGTATGTAAGTAGTAGCAGTAAATAAGTATGAAAACATTTAACAATAAAATGTTTCCATTTTGTTTTGTAATCATCTGTATCTTTATAAAGGTGGAACTTAACTCGAAATTTGAATTTCGATCGTATCGAGAATTTGCAGAAAATTGTTTTGAATTCTGTAGTTGAAGGTATCGGAACTCTTTACCGTATTTTATTTCGGAAAACGTAATAACAAACTGCCTAACCTGCATACATGAAAGAATCAAATACTCAAGCATTAATAAATTTTCTAATATACTCACGTTAATTAAACACAATTGAAAATCTTCAGTTTAAAATGTTAGAAAAATCAGAATTCTTATCAAAGTTGCGAGTGTATCAATATGAAATACTTAACATGCATTATTATTGTATTTTTAAAATGTCACTTGTTTAGCTTTATGAAGAAGACAATTGTAAATTATTAAATAAGTCCATTATTATATACACACCTACATGTGTATATGATATCTTTGCATACGCGAAATTAATTAAATGTCTATAAAAACATATGATATAAGTGAGATCGTTAATATTATTTTACTCAATGTCATTTTGTTTTTCAAATGTTTATTTTTCAAAAAGAATATTCGAATCACGTCATGCTTTCGTTTTTATTTCATTTCTGACAAAGAAAACATATAACCAATCGTGATCAATGTCCGCCCATCTGAAAAAAGTTCTAACCGTAGTTACACGTTTAGCTTCATTGTATTCAAAGATTTTACGGAACAATACAACGCAAAATAAACGCTATAGCTATAGAATACTCGCTATACATAAATAAAACTGTTGTACTTGCGGCCCGCGAAACAAATTACGAAGCGCGCGACGCCTCCGTGTTAAATTCTTACAAAAAGCGTGGATTCTCCCCAGAGCGAATTCTCGCATCCAAGATGGCGATTTGTGAAACAAGAGGCGCGCGAAGAGCTGTTACAGAAAACGAAATTTTATTATTCAACCGGCAAATTTGAATATGCTAAATGCTAAGCCAAGCCGCGTCCAGCTCACGAGTTACGGCCGATTGTGCTGGGAAATATACTCGCGAAAAGGCGGGAGCCGGAAAAACAAAATCAATAATTGTTTGAACTTTGCTGCCGTAAAAGTTGCTGAGAGTTTCCTTGCTTTTGTTGGGTATGATGGTGTGTAAGGAAAAATGCCACTATGTAGGTTTTTACAAGAGAACGATCAGTCATGAAAAATTTATTTTTTTTCTCTTCGGAAAAAACTGTCGGAAATTTGTTCAGCTGTATTTTTTTTAGACTAAGAACTATAAGTAGATAGGTACCCAGATATAACGTGCAAAGTTGCAATGCCGCACCCATGAACATGTACATACGTATACATACAATGAAGTTATATTTTTGCTGGCGTTTTAGTGAAATCATATCCGAATACATTTTTACCGGAAGATATATATTTCTAATAGCGAAAATATAATTTAACTGATAGGTGCCGGTGAAATTATGCGCTTCTCTAAACATTCAATTTGACAGCTGTGTAACTTTTATCTTAATATGTTTTTACATCGATTAAAATACGAAAAAAGTATTCAATCCGAGTCTAGTTATCAAAACAGTGCGTATTTTCAATAAAAAATGTATTTATATTTTTTCGAACCAATACGCGGACAATACATTTTTACCGATAGGTATGGTTTAAAATGAATGTTTTAAAACTAACAATTACGTTACATAAACAATAATAACATAACTAATAATAGCAGATAGTCTGTTTGTGAACAAATACCGTTTCAAATACTAATTAAATGTATTCATTAGAAAGATATACATATAAAATCAATTTTATCGAAAAATATTGTTGTTGCGCTACCGGGAAAACCTAACCGGGGAAGGTGGATTATCCAACTATGCTACAGCGACATTTTCTATAAAATTGATTTTATATGTATATGTTTCTAATTAATACATTAAATTAGTATTTAAAATATCACAGACCTATGTTCTGAATAATTACAACTTCACAATAAGAATGTGTTCCCCTTAATAATAAAATACAGTTTCACTAATATTAAGCAGTGAAATTGTAAATCAGTTGTTTTATCATTTATCATTTTAACTGGTTGAATTAGTGTAATTATATTTATGCTAGTGAAAATATTAATTCTTTTGTAATATACATTCACTGTAACGAGTACATACATTGTGAGCAATCTCCGCACAAGCACATGCTTTTTAGAGAAGTTGTAGAACTAAAAAAAACAACTTATTATTGTATTGTATCATTTTAATTATAACAGATTAAATATGAATTAAATATATTAATTAGAAATATATAAATAAAAAATGTATTTATATTTTTTCGAACCAATACGCGGACAATACAATTTTACCGATAGGTATGGTTTAAAATGAATGTTTTAAAACTAACAATTACGTTACATAAACAATAATAACATAACTAATAATAGCAGATAGTCTGTTTGTGAACAAATACAGTTTCAAATACTAATTAAATGTATTCATTAGAAAGATATACATATAAAATCAATTTTATCGAAAAATATTGTTGTTGCGCTACCGGGAAAACCTAACCGGGGAAGATGGATTATCCAACTATGCTACAGCGACATTTTCTATAAAATTGATTTTACATGTAGATCTTTCTAATTAATACATTTAATTAGTATTTAAAACATCACAGACCGTCTGTTCTGAATAATTACAACTTCACAATAAGAATGTGTTCTCCTTAATAATAAAATACAGTTTCACTAATATTAAGCAGTGAAATTGTAAATCAGTTGTTTTATCATTTATCATTTTAACTGGTTGAATTAGTGAAATTATATTTATGCTAGTGAAAATATTAATTCTTTTGTAATATACATTTACTGTAACGAGTACATACATTGTGAGCAATCTCCGCACAAGCACATGCTTTTTAGAGAAGTTGTAGAACTAAAAAAAACAACTTATTATTGTATTGTATCATTTTAATTATAACAGATTAAATATGAATTAAATATATTAATTAGAAAAATATATATATAAAATCAATTTTATTGAAAAATATTGTTGTCGCTGTAGCATAGTTGGATAATGCACCTTCTCCGGTTAGGAAAGAGATCCAGGTTCGTATCGTACAATATTTTTCAATAAAATTGATTTTATATGTATATCTTTCTAATTAATATATTTAATTCATATTTAAAATATCACAGTTCTATGTTCTGAACAATTACAACTTCACAATAAGAATGTGTTCTCCTAAAAAATATAACAGATTAATTAATAAATTTAAAAAAATATAAATATTTTTATTAGTCACTTGTATCTAATATGATGTTAGCCGTGCGGGCTTGTTAATGAGAGGCAGGCACGTCCCTAATTTTAACGTTTAAGAAATTTTACTTCTGTGAATTAGACCTGTAAAATAACGAACCGTTTTTTTTTTGTTGGCCACTATAGAAAAATATTGCGACGTCGACACGTGAAAAGGATGTTTTACACGTACGAATTTTGTCCATTTTAATTATTACAGATTAATACTTACATTATGTAGGTACTTAGACTAAATAGTTGAATCTTTTGTCAGAAACATTTTCTTGTTACTTAATTTAATATACCTTTTTCATCACTGTCTCATTTACGTATTATATTTGCATCAGAACGTACAATTTTGTATTTCTTTGCTGATGGTGTCCTTTATCTACATGTACATTGGAGGTGATTGTGACACATTCACGTATATAATATTATTCACTGTTTAATGTAATATCTTAGTACTTATTTCAAGTTCGAACGTGTTACACCCTTTATTTTTATGCCATGGCAATATTCAATACTGTTTGGTGCTTTTCCAAGGACCCTTGACCTCGGCTCCCGTATGCGCAGCGCGTCACACCAAGTAGGGAATCCGCGGTCCTAACCTTTATCATTTGTAAAACTTCATCCCGGGACACTTTCTTGTTCGCATTATTGTTCCTTTCCGCCCTTTGTTGTTATTGTCACGTCCGATTCCAAATTGGGACTGCATGTGCGGCCATTGTGGCCGGCTGTGACAGGCCGCCGAGCCCCGTCGTGGAATACTTAATTTGGCCGTCGCCATTTTATTTAGCCGTTCGATGTCGGAGACAAGCTGGGAGGAGAGAGGGCTTTAGCAAAGGAGGACATGGCGCCAAGCGATATGACGTTTAGCATCAGCGAATGGACTGATAGACGGATGGAGTCGCTCAATGTAAAGTGAAAGGATACAACTCACGCACGAGATGCTATATTTTTGGAAAATTATAAAATATGTTTAGAGTCAAATAGAAATACGAATTAAAAACTACTTTAACAAAACTTGAGAGGGGGGCGGGATATGAAAGATGCATCTCACCATCAAATCTGGCCGCTTAACATAATAAAGCCATACCGCTATCGAGGTCTATTGGTCTTTAGTCACACTAGCACGATAAGTAATGTAGGTACTTGCGTTCTGAATTAGTAATGTTTGGTTTGTGGGTAGTCAATCCATATAAACTGAGATGTCAAAGGTGTTGGTTAAAAAGCATTTTGATTGCAAAAGAAATTTAATTACCGAATGATTTGAACACTGAAAATATTACTTTATTTTAATGAAAATTGTTAATTATATACAAAAGTAGATACATCGCTTTTCATTTGTCCTTACGGTGCAATGTGAAAACTACACATATACCTAATAATTCACCAAAGAATTCATTATAATGTGACCATACTCCAATTTTTTTTAAGTACATAGTAAATACATACTTTATTTATTTTCTAATCTCTATTTTATTGATGCAATTATACCTGTCCCGTACAGGAAACAAGAATGTAGACAAGGGTGGTTCGCCGATCTCAGCTTCTCTCTCACCCGGCGATGATGATGGTGATTATGAGGTGGAAAGAAATGAAACACAAAAGATGTTCAATATAGGCACACTACGGCGGCAAAATCGAGAATGGCTTCCGCCAGCAGAATACTCTGTTTTTATTCAAATTCACAACTATATATTTAGTCATATTTGCAAGTACCTACACGGCGACAGGCCGCCGCTGTACGTTTTACTAAGACGTCTTTGTTTTACTGATATCTATCCCACGGGTTTTTTGGCGCCACACCTTTAAATTATTGACGCGTATTTTATCGTATCAATTAATTGGCGCCTTCTCGGCAAGTAATTCTGTGCGATACGATACCTATGTTTTGTTTTGCGCATTACATATTTTGAAATTCAACTATGATTTTTCTGAAGGAATTCTATTCGGGGATTTATATAATATGAATTTCATTTTACGATAATATTAATGTGAGTAATTGTTATTATTAATGAAGAAATGTTCGTTTTCAAAAAAAAAATTCCTGTCGATAGCCTTTAACATTTGGTTTTTATATTAAGATTAATGGGACTAGTCGAATTCTTAATTAATAAATTACCTAAACCGTCGTACGGAAATATCAATTTAAACTGTACGATATAAATCTTTCTCCAAACGAAAAGCACACACGGAACTAATAAATTTAACTACCCGCCTAGGTACTCGATAGCTCCACATTTATTTTGTTGTGGTATCAATTAATAAATTACGTAAAAACATTCTCACAGCATTTATTATTTTTATCGCATTAGATTGCGCCGCGTCCCAGAATCAGGTGTACCACAGCAGAAGAGTGATGTGAAAGCTGAACGCATCCAATATGGCGCCAGTCGGTGGTTTCATAAATAATTCTCCGCATTACAGTTGACAATATCATTTATTACATGCGCCGCGATTGTTTCCTTACTGCGAAACTCATTCCATCGCAATGTTATATTATATTAATTGTATTAACTCCAGAAACTTCAGGTTCTTTTTTTGCGATTAGATATTAATTATTTCTATTTTCAATTTTTTTTGGTCTTGTTTGTAGGTTAATACAGGTCATGTTGGAAAAATGTATTAGATTTTTATATTTTATAGAAAAACAATAAATGTGTACTGAGATTTTTTTTTTGTGTATATACATAAATTCACATTTTATCCTTCACCAAAATTCACATCTAGTAAATATTTATTAATTACAAGTTAATATAATATATTTTTATAACATTAATGTCATAAGATACGTGAACCAGAAATTGGTATAGGTATTTTATTGGTATATCCTTAAAAATTGACTGAACCCATTATAATGCGATACTCTTCAGCATACTGCATAGCGCCTTTGAGGTGAAAGTTTTTACGGAAATGGCGCTATACAAATTATCCAATATTATTATTATTATTAGATGGCAGTGTTTTAACCTAAATAACATCACTGTACAATATTAGAAGAGATAACTCACAATTTAAAACACCTAATTTTTTTACTAGTTCCATATAAAACTATACATAGGAAAGTCACATTATATACACAGGAATCAATAATGAAAACAGTACTAGTTAAAAAACATTTTAAGTTCTTTATTAATATTATCTTGGTACAAAGTTTAATATGAGTGACTATTTTTTATAAAATTAAATGTTAAAATTTATGTTAATATTTATAAATATATAAATGAATGCATTCAATTTTAACAAAAACAAGTCAGCATTGTATACTTGTATGACAATTTGACTCTACAGTCTACTAGGGGAGCAGTTAAGACGGCTTAGCATGTACTCCAAAATGTTTTTAATTTCAAAATGGTTTTTTAGACACCCGGTTCCGGTAAAAATGAAAAAAAAATAGGTACAAGGTGTACAAAAATGTAAAGAAATTTTCTAACACAGCTTCGTGATAAATTTTACTGGAAGACCAACTGGATAAACACATCGTATACTTATTTTTTAAAACAAGTGAGTACCTGCGTAACATTCTCACACCGCGTATGAAAACTTCATGTTTGAAACCGGCCAGCTTGTTTTACCTATATACTTAGCCGTATCAGTTGCGAGCGTATTCTATCAAGCGCATTCGTGTATACGTCGCACATAAATCGTAAATCAAAACTAATTCCTCATTTCCATTTTGATACTGTGATGATGGAGAATGTGGCCGATAAGATGTCTCTCACCTCTGAGCCCATTAGGGCAGCAGTTTAGTAATGGAATACAATAATCTACCTGGCGATTGAGCTGTTGTGTTATTAGCTATACAAATACTAATTAGATTATTACGTTCTTCGTTAGTAAATACGTACCCGCGTTTGTTTTTTTTATACGCGTTTTCGATTAATGTGTGAGTACGCGTGCACCTATGAAATTGCTCTTGCATCTCGGAGATTTGGCGGTAAAGCTCCGTATGTATCAGTTGGTAATTCTGCTTTGCGTATAAAATACAGTAGACAATGAATGATAGTTCGATCATCCGCACAGTTACCGTCAAATTAATATGATAGTTTATGTTTTAATGTTGAATACATGATTAAAATGTTCATCTTCAGTAAAATTGCAATGTTGTTTTTACAAAAAAAAAAGTAATATTCTGAAAATGAATCCCAATGTTTTAAACTGCTGCAAAAATATTGATGTATTACGAGTATTTCAAATTACATTCATTTTATTTTATTTTAATCAAATTCATACTACGTCGTAATAAGTACATACTCAAATAAAAAAGTTGATAATGACTATTTATTATAATTTTTACTGTTATAATGTGTATGGGAATAAATCGGCGATGCTGGCATTCTAATATAATTTTTAATAATGTTTTATCAATTCCACAAACAATTCTGCCTCCAAGATATAATGATGTATGTGATATAGTGGATATATTTTTTTTTTTTTTTAGAACACATTCTTATTGTGAAGTTGTAATTATTCAGAACATAGGTCTGGCGTCTGCTATCAGTTTACTCAAAGGTATTTGAGATTCTGTAAAAATAAGGTAGATGGCTCTGTCAAATGATGGAACGATTAAATGTATTAATATCAAAAAGGTAACATATAGGGTCGAAAATTGTCGCTAAAAATATTGTCGCTGTAGCTTAGTTGGATAAAGCACCTTCCCCGGTTAGGAAAGAGATCCAGGTTCGAATCCCGGTGGCGCAACAACAATATTTTTCGATATAATTGATTTTATATGTATATCTTTATAATTAATATATTTAATTCATATTTGATATATTTTGTATTTTTATTTATTATCTTTGTTTTATTAACCACTAAATTGAGTTTAAATACATCTACCGGTTTCGAAAAATACCATTTTCTTCTTCAGGATGTCATAACTAACTAAAACATATATTATTGTTTCTTTATCAGAATCTATTTTAAAAAAATAAAAAATAATTTAGGTTAAATAAAGATGTCATAACTCCATCCATAGTTATGACATCCTGAAGTAGAAAATGGTATTTTTCGAAACCGGTAGATGTATTTAAACTCAATTTAGTGGTTAATAAAACAAAGATAATAAATAAAAATATGAATTTTAACCACAAAGTTAATATTGCTAATTTTAAAAGGATATATTTTGTTTTTAAATATTTGACGTCGCGGCTATAATAGTCAAAGTAACGAATCTATTTATTTAGGATTTATAATAATCGTCCTGGCACACGCCGGCCTCTGGTCCAGTGGTGCAGCACCGGCAGGCTCCGGGTGTAGGGCTGGCGGGCGCGAAATATAAAAAGAATTGCATTACCAGACCGGTTTCAAACGAAAGGAATCAGACCAGACACACATGCTGTGGTTTTTATCCACTCGATACATACAGTGGCAACACTAGCACTGACAACTAAAGTAAATATTTTTTATATCATTGATAGAATCAGCGTTAATATTGTTTTATTTATATCCATCCATTTTAAATATGTTTTGGTTTACATTTACCTTGCTTGACATAAAACATTATGTTTCTACGAATAATTTTCCGATTTCCTTGCTTATCTGCATAATTTAGATTATGACAGAACTGTTACTCACCTGTTGTCATAATATGAGTTAAGTTGGATTTTATCATTTGTGTTGAGAAAACTTATAGGACTTAATCCCAGAACGTTTTCTAAATATTCAGAGTGAATTGAATTGAAGTGACCGTCAGCCTATATTTATATCGAACTAACTACCGCTCGCACCTGACCTTCTAAAATAACTTTACAGCCATAAAACTTTTAAACTTTACTAGTGCGCGCGTGCGCATCATAAACGTGTAGCCACGTTAGGTACCTACCAATATTTAATTGCTAAGTTCAACATTATTAAAATGCGTGGCTAACTTTTGTATAAACACATTAAGGAATTAATGGATTTGCACATTTAGTACTAAAGGATGTTTTTTTTAAAGGTAGAACTTTAAAATGAAATAAAACACATACAAATCGTGGTAATGGCCATGGTATTGGCTTTATTAGAAAGATAATTTTATGCCATTAGATTTCACGCATATGAATAAAATTAACTCGAATAAAGCGCAATCTGGAAGTCCCATTTTCGACCACTTTTTGGAGCAGCTGGGGACGTATATCGGCAATAACGCGACGAATGTTTGCTTTCAAGTCGTCTATCGTCTCTGGTTTATCGGCGTAGACTAGCGACTTCACATATTCCCACAGAAAATAATCCAAAAGTGTTAAATCACGCGATCTTGGAGGCCAATTCACAGGTCCATTACGCGAAATTATGCGCTCATCGAATGTTTCCTTCAAAAAATTGCATGTGGCACGAGCTGGATCTTGTAATCTCGTAATCTAAGATCTTTCCGCAAAATTTTCCATAAAATGGATAGACACAGCTCCAATTGCTGTGCACGATGGCAAATCGACTCATTCGGGTTCTCCTCAATATCACACTCCACTGCAGCAACAGCTTCTTCGGTGCGCATTGTACGATGTCTCTGCGGATGCGTATTATTAATTAGAGTATGCGTGGTGTGAAAACGATCCATGGTTATTCGAATTACTTGCTCGGATGGACGATTATGTCGACCGTAAAATGGACGTAGCGCACGATAAGTTTCGCGAACTGAACCACGATTTTCAAAATAATTCGAAAACACGATTTCGATTCGTTCCGGCATAAGTTTATTTATGGTGAAATGGCAAACCAAACTGAGCACAAATCTGCTATCAGCTGTCAAATTGGCTGTCGATGGAAAAAGTGTTGCAAATTCGAAAAATAAACCTCTAAATAAACACCTTTTAGTATGTAATGCAACTAAATTCTATATCTAAATAAAATAATGACAAAAAAAATTAGTGTCAAACGATGAATTCACGTAATAAATGATATTGGATTAATATACACGTACTTCGTGTACGCATCCCTATTTTTTTTTAAATAAAAAATAAATAAATACATTTAAAAAAATCATAAGCCCCGTAATTTATTACAGGAATAGTATACTATGTTTTTTTAAAAACTTCAGATGGAAATTAGTTTAAAAATTAGTTTTAATAATTCACATTATGCTAGAAATTAAGTACCTCCTCCATCATATAATTAGCTATTTATAGATGAAATTTCATTGCATAGTTTATTTTTCTAGTAAATAATATTACCCGATTATGTAAGTGCACCATAGGAACATCAATGTTATACCATAGTTTTTATGTTAAACGGTTATATATCGATTATCCGGTTCCCGCTTCCTTATTTTCCGATTCAAAATAATTCACGATAATTATGTTTGGTATTCTTTAATGTTCAAACAACTAATCTAAATAAACGTACAACAACAAACACATTACACGTTAGTTTGAATATAAGTCGTTTAATTTGTTTAATCATATTCATAAATCAATTTGTATTGAAAGTGTATCCAAGCGTATTATTTGGATACATCACTGGGATACCTACATCAATGAACTTTCAGAATACCGACAGAGCTTTTGGAACTATGTAATTTGCTTACTCATGCCGGCATTTGGGAATGAGCTGACTAAGGGGTGTGGAGTAATACTTTGATGAAACTTTGTTCAAAACTGTTAAAAAAAAAACTTAGATAATCTGAATTTAATGCCTGTAATACTTACGTAGAATTAGATTCCGCCATTGCTCGGAGCGAGCAATTTGTGGTAATCAATTTTCACAGCATTTAACAATATGTTGTTTGCAACAGTGAGAAGTAAAATAATACACCGTAAAAAAATGCTATAGACATCGATTCGTTTGTGGTTTATTTATTTTGTGAATTACAACTAAAATATCACCACTCTTTTGAATTAGTCCAGTAGAACTAGAACAAAATTGTCGCACAGCGAAGCAGTACCAGGCGGAGACTGGTGGACACTATCGCAAACGACTTAGTGAAGGGGTTGGGGGTGCGTTAAATATCAAAATAGTATTTGAGTACGTGGTAAAATGACTTATATAATACATATCAGATTGAAGTTTCGGCAGCGATAATAATAATATTAAGAAGGCAAAAGTGAAGATAAAACAGATGACAGTTTACAACTAAATACAGTGAGTATACGTCAACAATATAATTCATTGTATGTCACACAGTTCTTCATAGATTTGAAATTTGAATATTACATTTAATCTTATCTGCAATAACTTTTTGGCATTATTTGTTTGTTTTATCTCAATTTTTTCACGGGACCTTCAGCAAGTGATACAGAATGTGGCTTTCTCTCTTCACAATTGTATTAACTCCAACATAGCCGGTCGCAGAACCTAAAAAAACAATCAGCGGAAGCCGATAGTTTTGGTTAGAACCATTGCTAGTAAAATTGTCTTACATGTTTATAAAGAAATCAATCCTACATTATTTTCTCTTGGGTAAATAATAGATATTTAATTTATGCGCGGAAACACTATGTTAGCATAATTCTAAAATATAATCCAAAATGTACAGTTTTAAAAAAAATACCCAGTAATTGATAATGTTAATTTAGCTGCCGAACCTTTGATCTGGGCAAGTTTGCATTCAATTATTTACCAAGCCATTTTTTAATGTTTAAAAGATGAGAATGTCTATTTTAAATATAAAAATAAATACAATTATCAATAAATTCTCGAGTAGCAACCCTCCAAGTGATCACTGATCTTTCGGTAATCGACTTTGAATGCAGTTTCTATCACAATACACCTGCTGTACTCTGGCACACAGCCACGGACTGTACAACAGAGGTGTTTCCTTGGGTACCTTCCTAGCTATCGTGGACGTGAGTGGTAGGTACCTACATGCAGGAATTCCCTTTCCATTACCCGGCTCCCGACTGGGTTTATCGGAACGGAATACATTGTGTAAAATGGGAAATGTTCTGTTATAAAGAGATATTGTATCTATCACTGTATGACAGTAGATACGTATGTATGTATACTCGCACGACACGCAGGGCCGCTGCTATTGGTTCAATAAGTACCTAAATAAAAATAATAATCTTCTGTAGACATCTAGGTACAACATTTTTGGTTAAAATTAAATTGAAATTATTTCCTCATCACTCATCACAGTTTATAACACCTTAATGAGTAGGTACACTAAAATAATAATACTTTGTATGACTAAACAAAAACGTGATTTTAGGGTGTGACGAAACATCGAATAAACTGTAAATAACATTCTTTGATCCAGATATTAGTGGTGACTTGCATTTATTTCTGTATCGGAATTCCTTTATTTATAAATGGTAATACAAAGGTATCCATAGAATTCAGTCATGTGTATTGAATGATTATCTATTTATATTACTTATAAGCATTATTTAATTTTCCCGTGTATAAGGCAAATGAATAGTCAGTTGTCAGTTATAATATTCGAATGCTTTCGAAGTAATATTTTCATCAAATTAAAGCATGTTTCAAAATCCGTTTTTTTTTTACAGGATGGCCGCCGTCTATTTATCGGAGCTCCAGGAAGCTGGTACTGGCAAGGTAAAAAATACTCCCTAATTAATCAATGTATTTAAATATTATTTTGCAAACAGAGTCATACATCTGTACATAAATATAATAGTAAGAATGTAAAGAGCATTTGAAAATCAGGTAGGTTTTACGAAATTGAACGGGTATAATAAATACATTAATTTTAAGGTTTATTTTGTTTTCCAGTGTGGTTTTCGAAGTTCATTCTCGGCGTTTTTTAAGACATCGAATCGACATTTCACCATACATACGTAGATAATATCTATATAATTATCTACAGTATACTTAAGGACATAATATATGATGACAATTCTTTTGGGCTCGTGAAAAGGAACACACGAACATTTCCATCTGGTCTTTTGTTTATGAAATTGTATACGTTTTAAACTGTCATTTTTTTAAGTTGGTAACCATGTGTTCTTAAAAATAATGAAGCCGATGAAATTTTTTTTGAATGAAAAATTTTTTTTTTAAATTTGTGTTTTAGGTGAAAGGATTGTGAAATTAAACCAGGAATGTGGTGGAAGATGCACGAACGTTGGAATTTCCGTTAAGCAGTTCTAATTTTTAAACACATTCAAAACTTCTAACCCATTCATAAATATAATTCATAACATTTCTAAAGTACATTTTACTAGATCGCCGATAAAACTGAAAAAATCCCATTTTTATTTTTAATATCATGCTTTCAAAATGAACACATGGAATTTAATAAAAAATGGGATGTGTACGAAAATGCGCGTTCTAAATGAAACTTCTTTGCAGCTTCTCATTAGTTCGGTCCAACGAAAGCAAAATAACGTTTTTTATTTTTCAAAATTGATTCACCAGACTCAAGATATAACATTGAAGACGATTTACAAGAGTAGGAACAGACCCAGCGGCGGATATGGATGCCGAAATAACTTCGGTGACTCATTTTCGTTTCCATGAACAAATTTTAATCGTGTGAGAATTTTAACTAGTCGCCGGGCAAAGAAGTTTTGCTTCAAAAAACAAAAGATGAAACACAAGAAATATTTGGCGAAATGTTTTGCACTTTCTTCTGTTGGCGGTATGCAGAAATAACGAATTTCTCTTCCAGTTGTTATGTTTCCTCGGGTTCATATTTGGCACATGTTCCACAGGCCAGATGCACTCAATAAACCCGACTATCCGCCTGCCCTTCATGCCCCCTCGGTACAAGGATTACGGCGAAGGTAAAGCCCAAAGTACAGCACTGACCGCATCACTCACAATGCTATTTATATTTACAAAAATAATTATTATTTCATAGTGACCGTTGTAATTCCCAAACACCCTGGCCAATGTGAGTCAGTTAAATTAGCTTTGTTTTAATATTGCTTTGGTTTAATGTCATTATTTGAGCCATCATATGGCCATTGTCAGTGTTGTCGAAAATGAATGATGCATACATTTTTGGAAACATATTTGATTTGAGAACAAATGATTTTTTTATTATGGCAACTTTATAAAATATTCAACATTCCCGCCAAATAAAACGTCAGTGATTTATAATGACTCGACTCGAATAATGGCATAAATAAAACTCCATGGTGTTAATTTAATTTAATTAATTATAATAATGATTAATACAAAACGGTGCAGGATGGGCGGACCGGGAGCTGTATTTCAGGAGACCGATACTAATGCTGATTTTACCCATGATTTATTTCGATTAAATTTGATGCACTGTCCTTTATTTTCAAAATTATTTTTGTTCTATTCTGTTGTACCTACACATAAATTAGATGAATAATGAAAATGCTCCAGTTCTAGTTGAAATACTATTATAATCATAAAACGGCTAAAGATTAGTATATGTTTATATTAGTTAAATTTGTTTAATATACTTATCAAACTATTATACTAGTCATTTATCTTTCGACGCTTGTTTTCATCTAGAATTGGACCATTATGACTATATTGGAGAGTACACTTAAGAACAGTAGTGATGCATGGCAATGTTTGTAAAAAGCAATGCTAAATTGATGTTGTAAGTACAATAATTTTTATGTTGTTTATGTACATTTTTTCCCATTTCCAAAAATTGCAAGCGAATGAAATTGTAAAGTAAATGTAAAATTGTGAGTCGTATGTAATCATTGTAAAGTTATCAAATTCTAAGACTGTAACAAAATAATGCAGAGACAATGTTTAATAATATAAAAAAATAATTTATAACCCCATAACCTTGATCTTACAAACTGACCCAGTGAATTAATTACTCTTTAGGTGGAAGGATAATTGGCTGACAATAAATTGGGCTGCAAAATTTTACGGTTCCTAAATTTATCATCATTAATTTTTTATAGTGAATTAATTTAAATCACAGAGTTGTGAATACCCTTATCTTCATGATTCGAGCAATGAAATTTATTACAATTTTATATTTTCGGACATTTTATTGGGAGAAATATTTTGACAGCATTCTTCTGCTTAAATATTGTTTTATTTAATTACACTATAAAATGCTATATAACCTTGGTGGTGAAGGATAACACACTTATGTTGGTTTTCATAATCCCCCGTTTCTCAATACTTTTGACATTATGTATCTAATATGAAATCCACATTCCGTTTTGCGCTCAATGGTTCCTGTTTATATCCAACTCAAATGTCTTCATGGCTCAATATATCTTCATTGAATTATAATAACAGATGTGAATCTAGACAGACTTACAATGATAGCAAATTCATTTTTATAATTATTTTTCTTATTAATTCATAACACGTGTCGTGCTTATTTACAATAAACATAATATAATGTATAATAAATTTGTGTAAAAAAAAAGTAAAATTATTGTAATTATGAATTTGTTGATATCATGCTAATTGATATATGTGATAGTTTGTTACGCTATTGTAGTTGCAATCTTGAATTTAGTGAAACCAATCAAAATTTATTTTTATAATATCATAGACTTGCACATCACATGGCATATTTAGTCATGTCTCTAGGTTGTCAAAGTAATGTTTAGTAATAAATTTTATTTGAATTCAAAAAAATTAGGGACATATCACTTTATGACAAACAGCTTGTAATGAATATTCAAACCCATTTTTTTACAATTGGACTGCTTGGTATACAGTGCACATGTTAAGATCCATGGTGATACAGCAACCTTTTCAAGAGCCATATATAATGTCATCTACTATTTTAATGAGATTTACAAGATCTAAAAGTAATCCAATGATGTTATATAATAATTATCAACAGCTTGAAAAATTAATTAAAACTCAGAAATTAATTATTTCACTTGAAATATTTTTTTCTACAAAGTTTATCAATAAATAATTAAATTACCGGTTGACCACCCAAAGATGTAAAAAAAATATGTTCATTGAGCCTGCTATGTATGTATTTAGGTGATTTTTATTCTTAGGTTAGATTTTGTGAATTTTCATTTATATTTTGTCAATAACAAATAATGCAAATAATGCAAAAGGATAAATAAATACAATTTAATTAAACCTTGACCAAAATAAATTTACAAACATTCTTCCCTTGTTTTTTGCGGATATTAAAATCTAAATGCTTCCAAATCCTTCAGTATTTTCAATTGGACAAAATATGTTATAATTTTTTATAGAAATAACGCTTTCAAATTAAGGTACAAAGATTTTGAATACACCAATATAAACAATGATTTTCAACATGAAGTACGGTAAAACTCCGTTAATTCGTGTATCCATATTTCGTATTTTCACGTAATTCGCATTTTTTTCAAAAATTTTAATCTCGAAAATAACATTTCATACTAACTTATACCGGCAATTCGTAATACTGTTCGTAGTTCGTAAGCATTTTTTATACCCAAAGTAAATAATAAGTAAGTAATTCGCATATTTACTTGTTTTTAAATCCAAATTTGTGCGACCCATTCATCATCCCTTCACTAGCCAATCACGGCGCTGTTCCTTATCACAATAGATCGGCGCGCTTAGAGCTTGCAACTCGCAAAACCGCGGCCAAACTAAATTATACCATATTTATGTATACCAAATTCTGCAGTGCATTTTATAAGATATGTTGTTATTTAAACTATAATTGTCGGCGCGTTGCGAATTATATATTTCTACTCACCCTTGTAACCCCCAATTAAAATAATTTGAACAATTTTCATTGAATCTAGTAATTTATAAATGAATTACTGTATAAGAATAACTTATTTCAAAAACTGATAAAAATTGATATCAAAGATAAAATCAGCGGGAAAATTTCAATCCTGAATACCTTTTTAAGTTCAAACTTGAAAAATCGTGGAAAAATAATAAACTAAAAACGAAGTATGAAAATTTATAAGTTTTTCACAGAGTTTTTAATATTCCAATTTTTTGCCCAATTTTGATGGAAATGGCGAGTTCGACCGCTAATCAAATTAAAATGTCCGTAGTTTTGCTATGTCAAGCACTGATGAATTGTTTGAAGAAGCCTGTTTTTAATATTAGGAATAAGAAATAAATTATTTGATAAATATTTCGACACATAAAAAACTGAAATAATAGACAAGTCGCCATGTTTTTCAGTATGAAAATCACGATGATCAGATCAGATCAGTGGCGGCGCGCGCAAAAATGCGGACGCGTAAACTGACAACGCGTTTTTTAAAATTTCTTTCTAAAGTTGCATTCGTAAAAATTGTTCTCATTATTCATAGTTTGAATTTTTTTTTTAAATTTCGGTCTCGTGATTTACGAATTAATGGAGTTTTACTGTATATCACCTATTTTTTTAAACTTTACCAACCGGATCAGCGAGGGTTTCCTATTTTAATAATCGGTTTGAATGAATCTGTGATTCTGCGAACCCATAAGGAGGGGGCATCATTGAAGTGATCTCAAAACATCAGACGTACTCAGCATTCAACGTTCTACGGGGCAACCTAAAAAAGGCTATTGTGGGCGACCAAAATTGGAAAAATTTGTGCTTTCCGTTTTACATAGTATGTATGGTAGATGGTCTATAATAGCACACATATAATTGGCAATATCCACAATAGTTCTTTTTGCGTAGGGCTAAAGCATTATCATTTCAATCTTAATTCAATACCAAAACACCTTATCTGCTAACATTGCTGCACTGGCGCAGTATTACATTGTTCACAAACATCACATCGCATTGTGTTATGCACAGGTCAGCTATATTCTCAGAGCCTCGATGTAAGACCCAGCGTATTGAGCACTGGAGAGAGCAGAGCAGCAGATGACGACTCTTACCTAGGCTACTCTGTGGCAGTGGGAGACTTCAACGGAAGCGGAGAACAAGGAGTTGCAGTCGGCATGCCGCGTGGGGCCAATTTGCTCGGAAAGGTATATTAAGAATTATCTGAGACATTAAATGTGTTGACTTGTATGTATCTATATAACCATGAAGGATATTTTGCTCAAGGGAATTTATGTAATAAATGTCTTGAAGGTTACATTTTTTTTTTGGAAATTAATGAAAAAAGTGGTTTGAATGCAGTATGATTTGAAATAAATATTGATAAAGTGTGTATGTATGTATAAATGAGATATAGAATTAGGAAACTCATGGCAGTGTAGCCCATAAATCTCAACATAGAAGAAGTGCTAATACATTTGTCAACATAAAATTCTCCAATTCTGTACAGGTTGTTCTATACTCCTGGGACCTGCAAAACATCCAGAATCTAACGGGCGAACAGTTGGGAGGCTACTTTGGCTACAGTCTGTGCGCTGCTGATGTGGATGGGGATGGATTGGATGACCTCATTGTAGGGGCTCCCATGTACACACCCGTTAACAACGAGGGCAAATATGATGTCGGAAGGGTTTACATTATATACCAGAGCAGTGAAGAGGTTTATTTTATTGCTTAATATATTTTTTTTATATTTAAAAAATATATATTTGTTCAAACTTCAAAATGAGAAGGATATAATTTATTTATTTATTGTCTTCAATTGCCTAGCTCGATTCAAAACCAAAACCTTATTCAGACCTTAAAGTTTCTCATTTCAATGATATTTAAATCTGAATTAAACCCCATTTTTACCTGTTAGGGTGAAATTAAGCTCTTTGGCTCTAACATTAAAAAAGGAGTGGGGTGTGGCATATCGCTTTCTCGTCTTTTATTTTATTTTATAATCATAATGACGTGATAAAAAGTAAACTTAAACAAAAAAGACAGAAAATCAATAATTCTCAAATATCATTACGATGATGCTGCAATGATACCGCTTGTTCATTACATCACAGGTGATACAAATTTTAATCCTTAGATAAGATAATTTATACTACTACGGAGTTAAGAGTCACAACTTTAACGATTTAATACACATATAGGTTTTTTTAGCATTTTTTACTAAGTAGAATGGAAAACAATATATGACACAATTAAGGAAAACACATTTTTGTTATGAAGTTGCATTTTCAGTACATAGTTCTGTGGTATTACAATTCAACATTATCTAAGAAATAGAGTGCTGTTGGCAGTGGCGTAACTAAGCCAAAGCGGATGCATTGGCTGCATTGGCCCACATTAGCTAAGTACCCTAAACGTCTACACCCTGCAATACATTTGATTTCAATACTTTTCCCAGCGCAGATACGGCCTCATAATTTTAAAAAACCACCACAGCAAAAAATTGTATAATAACATTAAAAAAACATTTTCTCGCTAAAACAAATAAAAATATTATTAATATATGTCGGCCATTAATATGTCGGGATATGAATTAGATACTGCAAAAAAAAAATAGAGAAAATACTTTATTTCAGTCGCGAGTGCATATATTATATAAATGCTTTAAAACTTAGTATTGTACGAAACAAGAAACCTATTTTATTCTTTCTATTTAATGGATAAACTCTTCTAGAGTGATCCTAATGAAAAATTTCTTGAATGCAAACTTGTCAATATTATCTCCTTGGAAGTATTTTTCAAACCAATTGATAAGGTGTTTGTGCTCTTTAAGATACAGATATTAAGTCGCAAGAGAAATCAATTTCTTTAGAAGTCACTAACACAAAAGTGTTAAAAAGATGAAATTTTTTACAAATTATTTTTAAAATAAAATATTAATTATCTAACATTATTAAGATTTATTGAAAGTTTATATTTTTATTGTAGAATGTTTGTCTTCTATTTCTGTTCACAAAAATAAATTAATTTTTATTTTATGGATATTTTATTTATTTTTAATACGTCTTGACTAATTTATTTTTTATCTGCCCACAGGGACGTTTCATGCGCGTGGAATCTCGAGAAGGTTTCTTGTCCAAATCTAGGTTTGGGTTATCACTGGCCGCTCTGGGCGATATTAACTTGGATGGATTTGGAGGTTACATTACATTTCTTTTACACAGGAATTTTATAATTCCACTACTAATGTTTGCCAGTATGAAAGATAAACAAAACATGTATTTACACAAATGTTGTAATATGTGTATTGTAGAATGCCACTTCTATTTAATACTCTGAAATGAATCTGAATGATAATCTATGACATTGAATTTGGTACAATCTATTATCAGCGTGTATTTCAAATAAATTATTTCAGATTCCTAAATAAATTTAAAAAATCATAACAAAACCCTGACCTATTAATTTTTATAGTTATACATGCTTACAGAATTCAGGAATTGTCAACAATAAAAATTGATAAATTCAAGTTTTTCTTAAAAAATTTGTTAATTGTCTAGATTTTGCTGTGGGTGCCCCCTACGATGGTATTTCTGGCCGCGGAGTGGTGTATATATTCCACGGGGCAGCCGGCGGTGCTCGAGAAAAGCCTTCACAAATCATCAAAGCTGAAGACATGGGCCAGAACACTCTGACCACCTTTGGATTCTCCGTAGCGGGAGGAGTAGATTTGGATACCAACCAGTACACAGATCTAGTTGTTGGAGCATATGAATCTGATAGCGCCTTCCTCTTCAGGTATAAATCCCATCATAACATTTAGTAGTACAATAATACAATCAGTACACAACTATAAGATGCCATATATACTTGAATATAAGATGATGTTGAAGTATTGTTTTTTACGGTTTTAATGTGTCAGAAATTGATGGCGCAGTTAAACAAAATAAAGACCAAATAAAAATTAAACCATTTAAAATATTTCAAAAATATGATTAGGCTTACCATACATCGCATTTTGACCAGGATTATCCCGGTTTCACACATTGGTCCCGGCCGGTGTGGAATTTTGTCCCAGGTGTTGCAGATGCAGTGCGCGAGCTCCCCCACACGGCGCGGCTCTCTGTGTCTTTTAGGGCCGACAGTTGATGCTGATCATGGATCACTTGCAGTGTAATTACGTTTTAGTAAGGTGACGCAGTTCACCTAATTTAGTTCAGGTTTTAACCTAACCCTTTTAAAATTGTGTTTAAAATGCTGAAAAGAAATTACAAATTTACGATTAAACTGCAAAAAGACTACCCATTTATAAAAAAGCTTTGTGGTGAGGACAGCAAAGTGAAGAGCCAACAATGTTTCTCAGAATTTTCTATTGCACACAGTGAGCGAGCGGACATTAAAGATTGTGCAACGACTGTCGCAAAGTCTTCATCTATTAAAACATTCTTAAGAAACGATGATTCTGTTCATGATGATTTAGTTATTGCAGCCAAAGAGGCCACATTTGCCTTTCCCACAACAATGCATTATACGAGGTTCAAAATTTTTGACTGTATGTTCAAATTGATCTCAAAATTCTTTGAACCAAAATTTAGTGCTGCGAGAACCAAATGTGAAGCAATAATTATTGACCCGGTTTAGATAATAATGTCCCAGTTTAGAGCTTCATAATTATAGTAAGCCTAAACATGATATATTTCCACAACGAGCCCATTTTATTTTTGACATCTCTGATACTCACATATTTATCTTCTATTTTTATCTCTACTTATTCCACTACCTTAAACTTTACATGACATTTGTTAAATTTTTAGATCACTCATTGTGATATTAAAATATATTTTTTAAATTACAGTAATGAAAATTATGACACAGCATTAATTTAAGCAGACTTAATTTTTATAGTTTCAAAATGGCAACAAATTTCCCGACTTATTTATTTATTTATTTAATTCTTAACACAGTGCATACATAAGCACTCCTACATATGCTCTAATATAAACAAGATTAAGTATTTTCTTTTACTAAAACTTATCTTTTACACATTTAGTCAGTTTCATTTTAAATCTATTTAATTTCTTCTCCTTTCTTATGTTTATGGCATTTCATTAAAAATCTTCATCGCACTATATATCATCGATTTCTGAGATTTGACCTTCTTCCTGAATGACAGTCTCAGCTTATCCCCCCTTCTTGTACGATGCTCGTACTCATGTCAATTTGCATACATTTTTCGTGTAAATTCCACTTATTGAGGATTTTATAAATAAATACCATTATATAAAAATATATCTTCTGCTTAACTTATACTCGAATGTATAAGGTATTTAGGTGATTTAAATTAAATTTGTTCTCAATGTATATAAATTAAACAAAAATAAACAAAGAACAAAGAATAGCTTGTTTGTCTAGTGGTTAAGATGCTGGCCTAGTGATCTAGTGGTCGGGTGTTTGCGCAAGGAGCCCAGCAAGTTAGTCCATAGTTTCATAGAATAAGCGTTTGAAATTAGCTTAGTTTGAAAATAATAAAAATATTGATGTGAAATGTATTCCGTGTACGCATCTCTATTTTTTTTAAAAGATAAAAGATATACATTTAAAAACATATATATATATATATTGTCAACTTATACATATATGTACTTGAAAGTCAAAACATCCTTTATACTTATAAAAGCCCTCTCAAATATTAATCAACGTTTTCCTTATAAATAGAGTCATTTGTGCCTACGATCAATTTCTGTGTACAATGATTGAAAATAATTCATTTAACAAATTCAGAATGATGCAGCACACTTGCAATTCAATAGTTTATTGTCAATAACAATGCAATTTCTTCTAGTGACTTCCTTTCTAGGTTGGAAACTCCATTAAGTTTCTTAATTTTTGTTAACTATTTAAATGGAAGAGCTTCTTTCATGTATACATGCACAAGCTGCCAACCTTGGATTAAGCTTAGACTATATTAAGGGATATCATTTTAATTCAGTTTTTTTTTAATGTTTTCTTTTCCATAGAGCAAAACCAGTTGTTAAAATGACTGCCAGTATTCTATTCGGCACTGATTCCAAGCTGATTTCATTGGATGAGAAGAACTGCACCCTGCTCAACAGAAGGAAGGTGGCATGCACAACCATTAACTATTGCCTCAAGTACGATGGGATTGGAGTAGACACAGCAGTCGGTGAGTCTAATCATCATTCCCATTTTCAATACATAGTTGGTATCGCCATCCTTACTTACTTCGTGGCCACGCCGGATAGAATGAATACTTATTGGTAACCATTTAATTAGCTAATGTAATTTTTTTCCAAGCCAACGGATTCATTTGCCAGTTTGGTGAGTCTCTCAGGATATTTTACATAATCATCTCTTGTAAAATATCACAATAGTCCTCGGATGTTCTCACGCTTGTCCTGAACCGGAAACATCCCTGATCCTTACATGTCTGCATGTGGACTATCAATAAATAACATCAATGTTACTATTCATTTCTAAAGCAGATTTTAGAATAAAATTTCCAGAAATATGATTTAATGTGAACACGCAATGCTTAATATATTATATCTATATATGAAAGTGCGAATAAATAATTATTATAAACATGTATGTCAATGTACTAAGTATTCTGGCTGTAAATTTGCCTGAATCTTTGAATGCATAATAATTCAATTTTTTATATCCATATATCTACTAAATGTTAGTTATGTGTTGCACTATTTCATCTCATATTTTATTGCATTGTGACAAAAATGATTTTTTTAACCATTAGGATAGTTGTTGACTTAACGTTTCAGGCTGCATAGATACGGCGACCGTACATCCTTTATTACAGAGGACAACCCTTTGTTTTAGAGCATTGTCCTTTAGACTTATTTATTTCTTAAAAATCCGCGTACCAACAGTTGTTGATATATTAAACTACAAACTTAACACAATCTTGACAACTAAACACTGTTTCTTAAAAATATTTAACATTATTTCTTAAGAGTAGCTCTTCATTAGAGCATAATAATTTTTGTATTCAAATATATAAAATATGTCTGTCTCACAATACAGGGATTTGATATTTCTCACTCTAATTTTGACACTATTTTACCATTAGAAAGGTAGGTACCTACGTATGCAGTAATACGCACGACGAGCACGATGTTTTGCTTGATTCTCAGCGCATCTTTTTTAAATGTGATCACAGCTTATCTTTTATGAATTTGAAAGATAATTTTTTATTAAAATACAAACAAGTATTGTCGTTCTTAGTAATATTTGTAAAATTGTTCAAATAGATATATGTGTTCATTTTGCAATTTAAAAAATAAAAGTATTTTATTTATGAAAGAAAAAAATGTTTTGATAAAATGGTTTCACAGGGATACTCACGGTGCTCGTTTGTTTTCAGACTTTGATTTGCAATTCGTCCTGGATGCAAAGAAGCCTAACGACCCGCGCCTCTTTTTCCTGAACAATGAAGGTCGTCACATACTCAACCAAACCATTCCACTCGTCAGGGACGATATGTACTGTAACTCGATGCAGGTTTACATTGTGGTGAGTTGTTAAAATTATAAATATGTTACATGTGATATCTATTTCAAGGATTAATTTCTTACCACAACCGTCATATTCTGCAATATTGAAACATTGCTTCAATAATTTCCTCTACATTTGGTGGCGTATTAATTTAAACTGGTGTTTATTTTTCACATATATAACAATTCAAACATTTTAATAATAAAATGTATTAATTAGAAATATATACATATTTTATCCAAAAATATTGTTGTTGCGCTACCGGGATTCAAACCTGTACATCTTTTCAATCCAGGGAAGGTGTATTATCCAACTATGCTAAAGCGACAGTACTTTTGATGACAAATTTTCAAACTCATATGTCATGCTTTTTAAATTAATACATATAACGTTCCATTATTTGAAAGCCATCTACTTTGTTTTTACGGAAAGAGATCCAGATTCGAATCCCGGTACTGTAACAACAATATTTTTGGATAAAATTGATTTTAAATGTTTATCTTTTTAATTAATACATTTAATTAGTATTTAAAATATCACAGACGTACGTTCTGAATAATTACAACTTCACAATTAGAATGTGTTCTTCTTAGTAATAAAATTAATCATTTTATAAGATTTTATTTTATCTATAACTATGTATACAATTTTTCCATGTAATACTTATTGTACAATGCCTGCCTCGCTAGACGAATCTGTGTCGAGACAGACAAATGTAATAATGATGAATAAATAACAAGCTGTACCCTGTAGTTTAGATTTAAACACTTTAATTCAAATTATGAAACAACATTAATTTGCGCATTTGTTTTTTTAAATTTGCTGCTTGCTTTTCTTCAATTAATATGAATTCAATTAGTCATTGGAATGAAAAATGTTTGAGAAATAAAATTTTATTAATTGATAATAATTGCAAGAATTATTAATAATTATAGGAATAATATGTCAAAGTTGAATATAAGCTAATATCTCAGAAATCCAACGTGTCTGTGGCTATAATATTTTAATTTAACAGATAAACTGAATTTAATAGAAATAAAAATGTTTAATACCTTTTGATATAAAAGTAGGATTATTAATGATATTGGATAACTTACAAATAGAAACAAATGTTTTGTGGTTATTTATGTCTGAATTTGGATACACCCCTGGATCCTAGATTCAATGTTGATTTCAGACAAGTAATTTTTTAAAACAAAATTGAAATCACTAAGAAAGTTCCCAATCAATTGCTGGCAACATGATGCCTAAGCAGAAGTCGGAGACTTGTTGCTTGGATTAGAGTGTGCTGAAAATGATTTCCTTATTTTTGTTCTCAGCAATCTATACAATGGAAATATAGTTAAATACATTAATCTTTATTACCTCTTTGTACCGATAAATAAACTTTCTATTAATTTCCCTACTATTCCAGGATAATATACGTGATAAGCTGACTCCGATCGAGGCAGAAATCCGATACAGTATGAGAGAGGAACGTAGCTCGGGAGCATCCACTCGTCGGAGAAATCCTCGCTCCATACTCCACCCCATTCTTGACCAGAATGTGCCTAACATACAGAAAGACTCGGTCAACATTCAGAAGAATTGTGGACCTGACAATGTCTGCATCCCTGATCTCAGACTCATGGCCACACCGTGAGTTATTTATTATTTGACAGTTTTTTAAATTAGTTTCTAAGCGTGTACGTATTTCTCTACATACTAATTAATAAATATTAATATTGAAAAAAATATTAACATATTGCTTTAGGATTAAATATCACAAATATAAGATCTGACTTTAAAATTGATTTTAAATGAGTTATGTTCCCAATTTTAGGAGTGTGGACAAATATCTGCTGGGCTCCAAGGAGCGTCTGAACATTGATGTGATTGTTCAGAATACGGGCGAAGACGCCTTCGAAACCACATACAACCTTCAGCTGCCTGCCGGAGTAAACTACATAAAGATAGAGAGGATAGACAATGCTGTAACAGAGATCCCTGTTCAGTGCTCACCGCCCACAAGTTATAACAATAATACACTCAAGTGTGACATTGGAAACCCGCTGCCTCAAGGAAAACTAGTAAGTTATGATTAAATCGGTCGTAGAATGAAACAGAATATTGTTATGTATATGAGTTCACTAATTAACTTTCAATTTGTATAATTTTCTTCAATAATATATTTTTTAATAAAATGCACCAAACTTTTATGAATTATTTGTTAATTTTTATTTTATACTTTTACAAAAAAATTGATTTGATTGGAAAAAGCCTTAAAAGCAGCTCTTCGGAACCGCAATTAACTTATTAACTCCAAGCATTTCGATCAATGCTTTCTCCATTTTTATACTGTTTCATCTTGTGTTTTTCAGGTTCACTTCAAAGTTCTTCTGGAACCGTTCCACAAAACTGGTATGGCACCATCCTATGACTTCTTCATGGAAGCCAACAGTACTAACCCAGAGAAAAATCAATCTGCGGCTGATAATCAGCAAAGCATGTCCATCGGGATATGGCTGGAAACTGATCTTGTTGTCACTGGGTAAACATTATAATATTTAATTAATTTAATTTAATTTATATCATGTGATTTTTTATTTGACCTCAAAGATATTGTTTACTTTTGAATGAGTATAATTTTGGTTTTTGGAAATATGTTTAATACAAAAAAGTAGTATGTATTATTGGGCAATTTCTCTAAAATATTCCGTCCATTATTTTTTTTCTTTATTCGCCTCTTTTTGTCCTCTTGCATTTTTCATCATACATGCTCTCATTGCAAATCATTGTAATTCCAGTTTCCCTTTTCCTTATTTTGTCCTCTTTCATCTTTATTTTCAATTCCATTATTTTTATTTGTCCACTTCCCCATATGTTCTATCTCCATCTACACAAATTGCCACAATCACCTCATCCCCTTCGCTTCCATCTCCACTTATACAAACTGTCATAATCACCTCCTCCCCTTCGGGTCTACCTCCATCTACACAAACTGTCATCACATCTCTTTCTGTTCCATCTCCATCCACACAAACCGCCATATTCACCTCCTTCTGTTTTGTTCCATTTCCATCCACCCAGACTACTATAATCATGTTCTTACCTTTTGTTTCATCTTCATCCACACAAACTGCCATATTCACCTCCTGCCAGAGAAAACTGGATGTCTGAAAATAGACTACAATCATTAGTTTGACAATAAATTTTTCTCTAACAAATCTGATTCGAATGATGCATTGGTTTCGCAGAGCTTCTCATCCTATGGATCTCCACTACAACATGACTAACTACAGGGAGACCAACTTGACTCACGAAGCTGACATCGGTCCCCAGCTAGTGCATCTGTATGGAATACGTAACAACGGTCCATCCACCATCGAGGAGGCCGAGATCTTCCTTCTGTGGCCCTATGAAACATTGGCTGGTATGTGTATTGCAGATTTTTAAAATTTGTATTATATTTGTAGCGGATTACATAAGCTTAGTACAGATAAATGACTTTAACGACATTCTCAAATTATGTAATTTGTGTACTATGTATTAAAACAGGCTGTCGTCTATATCTAGTAGGATTTATGTATCAAACCTCTACACTATTGACAAGAATGTATTGCAAATTATCAAAAAATAATCAATTTAGTTTATATAACTACGTCATTGTATATAAATTAAATAAACTAAACTGACTATGTTAAACATAAGTGCTTTTTAAAACCACAGTGTTTAGAATTTTACACATTTAAGATCCATTTATGATTATGATTACCCAGGTGATAGTCTGATGTACGTGCTGGAACAACCAGAGACCACAGGCAACATCAGGTGTGAGCTGGCAGAACACGTTAATGACCTCAACTTACAGATAGATCGTAAGAGGAAGTCTTATCTAGACTCCAGCAATTCAGCTATGCAAGGTTTGAACAATTTCTCAATTAAAACATTATGTACTGTTTTTGTTTTTGTTTCTTTAATATGTACAGGGTGGCTCAAAAAAAGTGAGAACATCTCTTAACACATGAGTTATTTCAAAACATAAAATAATTAATTATAATTCTTAATGTATTTTTTTTTGCACAATATTTAACTAATCAGAAATCATCAAAACACCCCATATTGCATAATCTACCGGATTTAAATCTGGCCTGTTCAGTGGCCACATGCTTGGCTCGATGAAATTAACATTCTCACGATGAAGAAAGTTGATTGTATTTCTGGCTGTGTGAGATGGTGCTCCGTCCTGCTGTAATGTTAAGTTAAGCTGTAATATCTAGCTATACTCTAGGCTTTGTTTTGAAACTCTTTGATCATTTTCCTTGCACCCCAACGTCAGAATACAGTCTTCTGCGGTGATTTTTGTCATTCTGAGCAACAATTTGATAAAACCAAATATAATCAATGGGAAAATTAATAATCAAAGATGGCGACTGGAAATTGTCGAAATAAAACGCAATATAGGTAAATAGGTAAGTAAGTAAATTAGTAAAATTTTTAAGCTATTGTTGATATAGTTAAACTAATTTTGATGTAATTATATCACATTTTACGAAATATTCTCACTTTTTTGGGCCACCCTGTATATACGTAGCCTCTTTAATAGTGATATAACCAATTTGGTCAACTGGATATTCTGCTGTGGGTAGAATAACCATTCTCTGATTCATATAACATTTATTTTGTCCTGGCATACATTATGAACACATTTTTTACATAAGAATTAAATATATAATATTAATTAGAAAGATATACATATAAAATCAATTTTATCCAAAAATATTGTTGTTGCGCCACCGGGATTCGAACCTGGATCTCTTTCCAAACCAGGGAAGGTGTATTATCCAACTATGCTACAGCGACAATATTTTTAGCGACAAATTTTCGAACCTATATGTTACCTTTTTGATATTAATATATTTAATCGTTCCATTATTTGAAAGAGTCATCTACCTTATTTTTACGGAATCTCAAATACCTTTGAGTAATCTGATAGCAGACGCCAGAATTATCAATTCATTTTTATTAAATTTTGAACACATCGATACAACTTTATTATTAGGAAAACACATTCTTATTGTGAAGTTGTAATTATTCAGAACATAGGTTAATTAATATATTTAATTCATATTTAAAATATCACAGACCGTCTGTTCTGAATAATTACAACTTCACAATAAGAATGTGTTCTCTTAACATTTTTTACATTTGTGAATGAGTTTTTAAAAATAACCTAATATTTGCTAGGTGGCCTGATGACCAGTGAAGAAAAAATACTGACAGCAGGCGGAAATTCAGCCGGAGCTGGTGGTACCATAGTAACTGGAGGAACCACCTCCTCGGGTGGATACTGGAGTTCTTCTTCATCCAAAAACTTTTCCTCCACTTCATCTGGATCAGGTACAGCAAAAATTAACAGTGGTACAAATTCAAGTATGTACACACATTTTAGATTATGATTGCTTATAAATAAAAGTTTCATACAGTTTGTCAATATAAAATATATTTTGTGTACAAAATAGCCATTTGTATATAATTACTGGCAATCTTATGTTTTGCTCACTGCGGTCAATTCATTATTTTCCTTTTTAACTAGTTTGGTTTACTTTTGTAACAGATTTATTATATTTATTATCAGTTGCTAATTTGCAAAGATTAAATTAACTATGTATTGAGAAAACCTAATTAAGTATTAATTATAAGTCATCCATTTCAGGGATGCGAGGTTATACTGAAGAACAAAAGAAGAGAATTGATGAAGAAGAGAAAAAGTTTGGTGCTAACGCTGGTGATGGCTCTAGAATCCACATCCAGAGAGCTCAAGAGGCACATACAGGAACTGTTCAAGGGGGAGGATCGGGTCAGGGGCAGTCCTCCCATAGGCAGTGGGTTAGCAACACCACCACAGGAAGCACTTGGGCCTCCGGAAACCAAGGCAATCAACGGGGGCAGTGGGCCGGTGGGGAGGGAGCAGCTGGTGGAACAGCCAATCGATGGAACAGAACCTACAGTTCTAGCAGCACAGGGCAGAACTGGGGCCCTGCCACCCAGGGAACGCAGTGGTCTAGTCACAGTTCGGGCACCCAACAGGGACGTGGAGAGGGCCATCAGGGTGGGGTGCGGGTCACCCAGCAGAGTGGGGCACAAAGCGGCCAGCAAGGCGGATCGCAGGTTTGGGTAAATTCTGGTGTGCAAGGTAGCCAACAGAGTGGGGGACAACATGGCCAGCAAGTTTGGAGGCAGGACAATATGCAGGGTGGCCAACAGAACTGGGCACAGGGCGAGGTGCAGGGAGGAGGAGGAGGCCAGCAAACCTGGGTAAATTCTGGTGTTCAAGGTGGCCAGCAGAGTGGAGCACAGGGCGGCCAACAGGTGTGGGTAAACTCTGGAGCACAAGGCGGACAGAATGTCTGGGTCGCAGGTGCGCAGGACGGGCAAAAGGTCTGGACAAGTGGAACTCAAGAAGGACAGATCAACCAGATGGGAGCCGGAAGTCACGCCATGTCCGGACAGGGCCAAGGAGGTCAACAGTGGACCTGGTATGAGAGAAAGCCAGTCGGCGGAGTCTACAATAAGACCTACACCAGCAGTTGGAACAGTACTCGGGTGGGTGCCGGACCCGCAGTGATACATCATTCAAGCAAAAATACTTCTGCGGGTCTGGGAGCTGATGGAATGGTGAAGCAAACGGAATCCAGCACTGAGTACTACACCTTGGGGGCCGAGGGAGAAGCCGGTAGTAGCTTCAATAAAAGGTAAAAAATAAATATTCTCCATTCCGGGGTAAAAATATCTTAGTTCTCGAATTCCTTTTATCATTACAGCTATGTTAGAAAATAAAATTATTTAAAATAAAATTTATAAGCACATGGCTCTTAAAATCAAGATTATTTGAAATAAAAAGCGCTATCTAAATCATTTTCTAAAGCATGATGTCAGAGTAAGCCGGGCTGTAAATATTAGGCTAGTGTTATAATATTAACATCGGCCACAAGGTGGCTACATTGAGATATTCATGCGTATGTTAGGTGATTATTCAAACATAAAAATGTATTAATAATAACTCTTCACATCTAAAGTCAGGTGTATACAGAACTAGTCTGCATACAGTACCATCCTTCACTGAAGTTGCTGCTGTATTCACCCGTAATTTAACACAAGCAACATGATACCTCAAGAAAGAAACAAATCCATAAATATATCCATGGACATTGTAAAAGCATTGCAATACCACACTGACCCAATTTCCATAATTTGGAGTCTTTTTAATCATTTGTTGTCAAGTCTGTTAGGTTTACAAATGTTTCAGGATCATTGACATCCACATCGCAGTTCTTATGTTTTCACCAAATATCCATCTTCTCTTTTGTTAACATGACCGTTTTCTGTTTTCTGGGATGGGGACAATTTTAGTCGTATTTAATTTTGATCTCGTCTTCGATGATAATACCTCACCCTGCTTCAGAATCTTCATTTTGGCAGTGTGCAACTTCGTCTTGACTTCTAACAGTCTAAAATTCCAAATCATAGAGCAAAGCAGGTCTCATATCAGTCTTCTATACATTATCATTAGTTTACACAGGCACTCTTTTATCACACAATATTTCTGAGAGAGATCATATTGTTGCTTGTAGGAACTTGCAAATGGTGTGAAACACTTTAAAATGTATACTCTTCATCTCTTTACTGCAATGACAGGTGTAAAATATCTGTTGATTAACTTTACAAGTAAAAATTAATAAAGAAAAAATTATGTTAGAAATAAACAAACTAACAAATTGCTCTATTTAACCTTTCCCTTACAGTGTTAAAATAAAACCTTGAACTCAGTGCACATGTAGACTTTTGCGATTTTTAAGTCGAATAAATATAAATATTTTACATGTATTACTTATATCAATCATTGAAATAATAGTTGACGTATATGTAAGTGAATATAACAATTTTGTGTAAAAATGCTAAAAATGAAAAAAAACATTGATCATCACGAACGACAGCATAAACACGTCTAACTTGGCCAGCACACGTAGTGCTACAAAAGTGACGATCAGCATCTGGCACCTCGCGCACTGCACCGTCCACACCTTTCGGGACGTATCTATACACGTATTGACAAATTCACATCAGGTTCTTTAGGAAAACATTTTTTATTGTTGCGTATGGTAAATACAACTTATATATTGTTATTATTTTATCCAACACATAAATATATTACCTAAAATATGAACTCTGTATTTAGTACACATAATTAGAGGCAATGTCAACCCGGTTTACATCATCAGAGAGGAAAGGCTAAAGCAATGCATTAATGAGTGAAAATATTATTTAAAAATAAATCTTGTTGTCCTTCCTAATGCAAGCACACCGGTGTACTATACTGACAGTGCATTTCCAGATTAGGCGAATCGAGCAACTACGACCGAACGATTCACACGTCGTACACGCAAGGGGAAGGTGCTGCGGGGATGGGCGTAGGAGGAGGTGCACCTGGACTGCAGACAGAGGAAAACGCTCAGGGCGGCAGCATCAGGTACGGATCAGGGTCCTACACTAGCGGTGGGGCCAGGAGGTACGATGTTGGAGACAGAAAGTACTCCAGCGGCTACAATGTTCCCGCCTCTCAAGGGTATGTAGAAAAATACAACGATTACTTAACAACCTATTAAAAGCTTAAACAATCATTTTCATAGTTGCTTGCAGATAATTATTCACTCAGTAAATTTATTTGCCGATTAAGTCACTTGTCACAACATTTTTAGGATTCTCTTATCTGTAACACTAATCGTAACTTAATCAGAAATGGTGAAATAGTGTGTTTTAATCGTTCCTTAATAAATAAATAACTAATTTGATTAGATGGGGTGAGGGTGCTGACAGCTACGCCTCAGGTGGACGCCACAAGTGGTCAACTGAAGAGACTGTAAACCGAGACCTCATCAATGCTGGCTCTGCCACCTTCCACCAAGAGAGTGCCTCCTCTGCAGGGAATACTTTTGTAGGTGCGGTGCAACGCCCCAGCCCTATGGGAGCTGCTGCAGCTGGACGGGGCTACCGGGTCAACACATGGGACCTGGATACTCCTCAGGATAGACAAACAATTGGGGGCCAACAAGGTTGGTGGAATATACGCCTTATAATTAATTTTTATACATCTTCTTTTTAACTAAAAATACTTATATGTTATACGACCATCTAAGATTTCAGCAGCTAATAAAATTCATATTGGCGCAACCAATAAAAAATTACTGAGCTATGTTCTTTAAATGATTCCTAGATAGATAGGTATATATATTTAGTCAATATAGACCACATAATTGGATATTGTTGGAAAAGATTTTTAACTTACTTACCATCATGCTGTTTATCGCAGGGGTAGGCAAAGAGGATAGAGCGCCACACTCCTCTATCCTGGCACACAATTCTCGTCTCATCCACATTCATACATCTTCTCGTACAAGCTCGCCGATTGTTGAGGCTTCTAACACAACCATCCTCCATTATCTGATTTATCTAGTCGTGCCAAGTCTTCCACAGGCGTCCTCTATTTCTGGTGCCATCAGCACTTGCGTCATATACCTTACTTACCATTCTCTCCTCATTCATCCGTTCCATATGACCAGACCACCTAAGTGATACTAACATCAGCTTTACATTCTTTCCTTATTTCTTCATTCTTTACTCTGTCATAAATAGATTTGCCACATATACGCCTAAGTGGTCTCATTTCCACTCATTCAGTCTACTTTCATTCTTCGGTTGACAAATTTCCGTTAGATATAATTTCATTCAAAGCGCCATTCACTTTATTCCCTGCAGTCACTCTCCTTTCAATATCATTCTCAGCCTTTCCGTTTCTATCAAACATACTTACCAAATACACAAACTCATCTACTTGTTCCAAACATTCATTACCTACAAGTATTTTGCACGGTGTCTTGCTTTCCTTCTTCTCGAATACCATCACTTTCGACTTGTTAACATTCATAATAAAGTCACTTTCCTTGCATACATCGTACATTCTACTCATTAGACTCAGTAGATTTTAATGTTTATTTATTTAACCAGAATTGAAAAATATTACATATTGCTATGATAGTGATTCGATAATGATTTTACCATCTTTAGTTTATGGCCTCTAAACAGATAAGAAAAGACTGCACCTTGACTGTATCCCATACGTACTTCTTCTTTCTTCTCCTACAATTTTTATTATTTTCCTCAGGTGAGGGATCCCAGTCCTACAGTTCTTCCCACCAGACACAGTGGAGCGCTGCAGACAATACAGAGCGAGGAAGGGACAATGTGGCCACAGATCGTCCGCAGGAACACTTCCGCTGGGACAGGAAAGCGCAGGAGAAGCGTGACGCGGCAGCCTATGAAAAGGAAGTCACCGCCGAGTCCAGGAGGAAAAGAGACACCATGGAACAAGACAAGGTTTCGCCGGATGTCAGAGAAAGAAGGCAGATTATGGATCGCAATGAGGAGCAGTTAGCAGAGGCCACTCGCTGTCCCGGTCTGCGCTGTGCTAGGGTTCGCTGCGTGGCAGGTCCCTTGCCCACTAACCACGAGATATGGTTAGCTGTACGAGCGAGAGTTAACGCTCAGACCCTCAAAAAGGTGTGTTATTAATTTTAGAAAGAAATCAAAATCATTAAGGAGAACGCATTTTTATTGTGAAGTTGTAATTATTGAGAACATAAGTCTGTGATATTTTAAAATATTAAATAAATGTATAAATTATAAAGATAATATTAGATGGCTTTCAAATAATGGAACGATCGATGTATTAATTTGAAAAAGTGTAAAATATAAGTTCGAAAATTTGTCGACAAAAATACCTTCGCTGTAGCATAATTGGTAATGCACCTTCCCCGGATTGGAAAAGAGATCCAGGTTCGAATCCCGGTAACGCAACAACAATATTTTTCGATAAAATTGATTTTATATATATATATATATATATCTTTATAATTAAATCAAAATCATTTAGTGTTATTAGATCAATATTAACTTTCAAGGGAAATATTTCAGGGCAACCTTTGATGACAATTTTAGGCAACAAATGTTTCAAGTTTTCTCTATTTTCATTGCACAAGCGCTTTTGACACGCTTTTAAATTTAAAATAAGAAGAATATTTTAACATATCTTCATCGTACAATAATATTGTATAAAAAAATATTTTTATTGGATTAAGCCAAATTATTGATTTGTAATAATGTTGCAGCTAATGTTTGATCGCACATTCAATCTGACGTCGGTGGCTGTGGCCCGCGTATCTCGCCTGCCATACCTGGGCATGCCCCTGGATCGTCCACCTCGCTCGCAGCAAGCCAGTACTGTGCTCATCCCATTGGCGCCTCCACAGCCCGCCGAAGGTATCCCGCTATGGGCTGTGGTGCTGGCAGCCTGCGCAGGCGCTGCCCTTCTGCTATTATTAGTCCTAGCCCTTTACAAGGTATACCTATACGGTGTTTTATCCAAAAAATTAACTATGCCTCCAAATCTCAAAGCCTCAAAGCCTCAATTCACTATTTATTTTACATAAAGTGAGCATAGATCTGTCAAGTGTATTTTTAATGTTTATATTTTTAAAACAATCTGCAGTATAAACCAAATTAAGCTGCAAGTTACACATTAATTAAATACTGTTGCCACAAAACCCAAACTGTGATGTGTTTTATAGTAATAATGAATTGTATTATTTAAACTTTGAATGAATTTTCATAAATTTTCAAAGCTGAAGATTATGATTAAAATTAACTTACATAGTTGCTTCGGAGACTGACATTTTTCATATCACTGTAAATAGTAAGGAATAAAATCAATAAAAATTGAAATAAGTATTGCTAATAATATACTTGTCAAAATAAGAAAATATATAAAAATTTAAAAATATTGATTTTTCAGGCGTATTCTAGTATAATGTATTAAAAACATTTTACAGATAAAGAATATTGCTTTAAATAATTTGTTTCTCATTGTGACGTATATGCTATTTCAGGGGAAATTAATATCAAATTTAGTCCATAGATGGCGGTAGTGTAGTGGTACTCGAAGTGAGTCCACATATTAACATATATACAACTTTCAAAAATTTGATAGATATGGAGGTTTATTGGGTGGAATGGTGAACATTACATTGTGTAAAGTGATCACTTAAGCCAGCTGAAGACAGGTCATAAGCCCTGTAATTACCCATACTTTCATATTCTTCCATTAATAAAAAATAGCTTCGTCTGTATGAGATATCTATTATTTGTTTTAATAACAGTGCCTTTGTAAGTGAAAATCCAGTAATTGTGTTTTCTTGGGCATATTCAAATATGGCAAATTTTTTAATTGATTCATGTTTATTTAGTGTCTAAGACTTATTCAGTAACCATATTCATTTATGATAGAGTAAAGAATTAACAAATTGGTCATGTATAATGAATGTGTGGGCAGGTTGGTTGGTGTTCTGGTGAAAACCATTTTTATCCGAACATGTTTGTTCTCATCGGGGAGAAGCCACCGAGAGCAAGAAACAACACAGAATATGTAAAGGTTATGGAAAAACGATGCACTGCGGTCCGGTCGGTTTGGGTACTGGGCGCCGATTGTTTCGCCGACCGCTTCCTCTGCTGCATGTGTTGGTGCACATCTGTGGTGCACGTGTGTCGTGCCCGCCGTGCGGCACAGTCCGGCCTTCCTCGAACATTTCCGCTTTGTACGCGTGAGATGGTGCAATACCAAGAATTGACAGAACGAGGAACATCTGGACGATATGCGCGAGCCGCCACAAATGAATGAATGAGGAGAGAATGGTAATAAAGATGTTGATGGTACCATAAATAAAAGACGTCCACGGAAGACTTAGAGTATCAGATAATGTAAGACAGTCCTTTTAGAAGCCTCAGCAATCATGAGATGTATAAATGTGAGTTGTGTGACAAAAAAGTGTGGTGCCCTATCATCTCCATCTACTTCAATGTAGAAGCGGCGTAATGGTTTGTTATCAAGAAGTAATTAACAATGTGTATCAATACATTATTTATGTGATTCCAGTGCGGCTTCTTCAAGCGCAACCGTCCGTCAGACGCCCCGGAACGCCAGCCCCTGAACAGGAATGGCTACGGTCACGGGGACGAACAGCTCTGACCGTCACCACCTCCCGCGTCTCCCCCGGAGCGCTACTAGCTAACAGTACTAGTGATAACACTTTCTAACTCGCTCTAACAAATTTACCAGTGATTGTGTGTAGTCGCGGAGTCCGCCGACCTCTGCAGAACTGTAATCTAACTCTCTGTGTAACTGTCGGTGTTACAATAACACAAACCTCTTTGTGATGAGTGTCTTGAAAAGATTGAAGAAATGTTGTCCCAGATTGTCCCGAAAAATGTTAATTTATTCTTATTATTTATTTTAAACTACATATTGTTGACCAGTGATTGTATAAAGAATTGGTATTACTGCAGGTTCATATAAATGTGCAAGTATAGCATTGTTTAACCGCCGCAGCATTGTAGAGTATTTTTCAAGATACTCTCATAAAGGTTTAATTTAAGTTTTCTAGAAATAGCTCCTGTTTACGTCGTGTATATATAATAAAACTACTATCTGTTTTAGATTCAGTCATTTATAGTAATAATGATGGACCGTATTATCCGATACTTCCAAATGTTTGTATATTGGTCATGAAAAATCCAATTTCTTCCACCCGCAGAAATGTATATCATCCATTTGAAGAACTTTATATCAAAGTATAGTTATAAATAAGATTGAAGGATATTGTGATACGAAGATGTTCTTTACTGCAAGGTGATCATCCACAATACCTCTGAAAAATATTAGTCATTCTTCTCACGAATGTCGATACGCAAAATGAGGAGTCGGCTGTATATTGTTGCTTTTGTAGGACATTATAATTCCCCCTCTATACTATACTTATATTATTATATAAGTAATATTCTGTAGTTTCTAAACTCATATTTCTTCCTTGAACACTGCCCCTAACACCATTTATTTCTAACATTATATGTACACATTGTTCTTTGATAAGATGTTAGTGTCATGTATTTGAATGCGTTACGGTCACTTTATTTATTGTCCAAGTGTCGGTAGTTGGAGGAACGTATTTAATGACGATTAGATTTTTAGTACAAATGGCTTCTTCACAATGGTGCCTTATGAATATTTATTCTGCCTAGAAGTTTATGCGGGTTTCTGAAAAGAACATAGCGTAAATGCCTTGACGTTGTAGACATATCTGATATTATAAATTTATTAGCATTTTATTATAAATGTATTGGTGTATAATATATTATATCTATTATTTGGAGACATTTACCATTCTGTATTAAAGAGTAAAAAAATATACATTCTATAAGCCTTTTATAAAAACTAGAAAACGCCTGAGTGTATATTCTGCCTTAACTTTTACTACTACGTTTTTAACAAAGTTATTTTATGTAGTATGTATGTAATAAGTTAGAAAACATTGTAAGGTAAATTGAAATAAATACAATATAAAATAATATCTGTAAAATACAGTAAAACCTTGATAATGCTAATATCAATTGAACAAAATGAGTCATCTCAATCTCAATAAAAAGGCAAGGCAGCATGAATCATGTCAGCTAAAGCTGCCATCCAGAAAACTTGTGCTGAAAATGTTTTTAAATTTTATTTATTAATTCAACAAAATTTTTATGGTAATTCATAGTGGTACATATTTATCTGATAATGTCATGATTCAATAATGATATCACAATTACCCTGTAAAATTTGTATTGTATACTATAGTCCGACTAACGTAACTTGGCAAACGGCGGAGGGCAACACTGTACCTTGGACAGAGCCAGGGTGTTAATTAAAAAAAAATCTAGTTAGCATCGTCGGTAATAGTATAACCTACGTTTATGCCTACTACACGCCATTTTAACATTTTAGTAGTACCCATAAAACTGTTTTTTTTTAATTCAAATGTAGAAAATGCATTTATACAAAAACACAAATATTTTAATTTTTCTCATTTCCCAGTATTCCATATATTTCAGTAATCAGGTTTTATAAAATGCCGGATTAGTGAGATTCACTGTATATATAAATATTTGATTAGAAAGTACATAAAAATAAAGTAAAAAAAAAATTGGTAATTTAATATAATCATATTTATTTCATTCAAAACAGTTAATTAATTTATTCAATACAGTAAGTATTTTTTTTTGCATAAGTAAGATGTAAAAGGTAAGAACTAATTAAAACAAAGTAAATAATAAAAACAGAAATGTGGTGATGTAGAAGTTTTGTTATTTTTTAATTCTTGACAAGGTTTTTTGAGACAAACCTAATAAACAAAACAAAAAATAAATTCACATTTTAATACGATAAAAATATATGTTTATATATTGTAAATATGTTGAAAAAATGTATTAAATTTCAATACAACAATCATTATAATTTAAATAATCACCCTGACAGCACTAAGGCAAACAAACCTGTAATAGAAGCCGCTCACTGTAGCGTCCTGTCAAATGGAAACATTGGTCCTTTATTAGCTTTTTCGACTTCGCAAAACTTCAATACCTCATTGGCAATTGTTCTAACGTCACCACGTACTGTTTAAAATGTTTTCGACATGATTCTTCTCTAAATTTTTGTAATTAAAATATCAAAACTCAGAATGTTTCATCGCGCACAACAACCCTGAACTGAATCTACGGATGAGGGGAAGAACCGCGCGCGGGCAGAGGGAATGTTAGTTCGAAAAGTCACCGCTCGCCAATTTACGTTGGTCAGACTATACAGTTATCCATCAGGAAAAATAATTTCGCTAACTTTATTAATAGTGTTGCCATATATTTTTTGTAAGACACTAATGAAACTCGACTTCTTAACTAAGTGCCATAAAATGTATGAATATTGATGTTATAGTATTACCACAAGTGACTGGTATAAATAATTAGTAATGTTAAGATAAATTCATTTGATTCTTCAATTCTGTTATCCGGTTAATTAATTCATTTAAAATTCAAAATAAAATGTCTTTACTTTATAATGTAACCAGCCATTTATTTATCTGTGTAACAAAATGCAACCAACCTTATATTTAAATAGTAATATTTGCCCTTGGGCAATAAAAACATGCTTTTAATTCCTAACATTAACAAAAAATAAACTTTTTAGTAATACATATTTAGGTGCTATATAATATTTGAATGAATGGTCTGTAAAATTCCATACATCGGAATTGGTCATCAATAATTTGAACAAAATTATTATATTACCTCCTGTGAGACTACTCCTCTTAATGGGTACAATTTGTGATTTTAAATCTTTTATTTTTATGTAATATATCCTATCAAGTCATTGTAAAATTAATGCCAAAATTTATATTTTCAATATACACTTTCTATTTTTTCTTATATACATCATTAAATGTATTCTATTGTTATTAATTATCATGAAGACCATTTCTGTGCTTTATTTATAATGTCCTTAGACAAAATGTACTGCCATATCTATACTTGTTGCCTTAGTATAATAATTGACTAATACATTTTTATTAGGGATGAACTAGACATCGACTCTGCCTTTTGCCTTAAATAATTGCTGTGACGATTAAAATCATAATGTATTTTTGTTTCCGAAAGAAGTGTTATTTTTATTTGACAACATATTACAAAAAGAAGAAATAATCACTTCACATTAATTTTGACAAATTTCTAAAATGCAACATTCTGAATGCTACATATAATGAAGTCGTATAAAATTGTCTCATATTCATTTGGACTTCTGTAATATTTACATGTACTTGAACCATGGATCATGGACCTGTCCCGTATGTACAATACAGTTCAATAAGTACGTACATATATACAATTATATTAGGTGGTTTAGTATTTATACACAATACGTCAATTGGTCTTTTTTCTCATCCAGACACTTGGAAACGAAACACAGGAATGTATGAATTAATCCAAATTTCGGGGAGATATGAATCATTAAAAAATATATTAACCTCGAATTTCCGAAATCAGCTTTATGGAGGAAAAAAATCTGATTGATCCCTAATTTTTATATTTAATATAAACTGATCTGTTAACCGATAGAAATATATTGCTATGCATTATAAACCTTTCTTATTTACTAGGAAATTTATCTAATCTCTAAAAGATCTCATTGAGATGATTGTACCTAGTTATAGAACTCTAGCCTTATTTATAACTGTGCCTCATTTCAAGTATAGGTCCTGAGGGTATAGGGATAGCTTGATTCTTTATTTATTTTTAACAGAAATTTGAAATTCCTTTTGTACTTCTCAAATTTACAAACATGGAATGTCGAAAGTAAGCAATAATGCTGTAAAAATGTACATTTACAGTTTTGTATTACATGTATTAACCACTAAATAAAAAATGTTCTAATATTTTTATCGGGGTATGTCAGCTTACTTTGGTCTATTCTGACCTTCGGAGATTAATCACTACAAATGTGTTGTAGCTTGTTGTACATTATGGCTATTTAAAGATAATGACGAAAAACATTTCTGTAAATAAAATCTTTTCTAAATTATTGTGAATTATTTATTTTATTAAAAGTATTTCTATAATTTAACCAGTTATTCTACAGACGAACCATAAAAAAGGTATGTGAACTTTCAATGTAACAATATACACCTGTATTACTTTTGGTAGGAGCTGACATTTCCGAAGAAATGTGGTTCTGCGTTATTTTTTTGTGTTACCAGACAAAATTATAATAATTTCTTATCCGATCTCGGAGAGCATGTGAACTCTTTAAAATTCTCACAAATTGAAAATTAGCAGAATTTTATCTAGTTCTAAAAATGATTTGAGTTGACAAGTTTCTAATGTAAATTGAAGTGAAACATTGGATTATTACCGAAAGAAATTATTGAAAGGTGAAAAATGATTTAATAAATTTTTTTTTAAAAATTGCAATTAGTCAAAATAATAAATTATCCATTTGCTGCAATGTCTCATTCCAACTAGAAACTATTAAAAATATGCCATTTCGATAAAAATCTTTTAAAAAAAAAAGATAGTGTATAGAGTATCTTTGCATTATAATTATGTATAACTAAAACAAAACTAAATTCATGAACATTGGAAATTAAAGAATATTAATCAGACCACCAAAAGATGATGAAAGTCTGAAGGAAGTGATTGAAATAAAATATTTAGGAGTCATAATAGATTTAAAATTGAATTTATCGCAAAATACAAGACACGTGACTAAAAAAATCTCACTTCTGGGAAGGATCAGAAGATTCACTAGTAGTGAGTCTTGTAAAATAGTATACAACTCTATTATTATTCCTCACATCAACTACTGCAGGAGCATTTTGTTTTTGCTAATGAAGAAGAAATACAACAATTTTCAGTGTTGCAAAATAAAGCTTTGAAAATAATATTCAGAAAAAATATATATACTCGAATAAATGCAATGAGCTTTAAGCAGAAAATATATTTAAGTGTAATGGTATTTATTTTTAAAATCCTCACTAAAACAATATCGGCAGAATTTATAAGAAAAATTTATGCAAATCAACATGAGCACGAACATCATACAAGAGGAAAAGATAGACTCAGGAAGAATGATGAATCTCAGAAATCGATTATGTACAGTTGGATGAAGATTTTTAAGAAAATGCCAGAAACCAAAGAAAGGAGAGATTCAAAATGAAACTAAGCAAATATGTAAAAGATAAGTTGTAGTAAAAAGGAACGGCTTTGATCTTGTTTATATTAGAGCATATATATGCGCAATGTATTAAGAATAAATAATATAATGCAATGATATATTATATAATACCAACACGCATGCACAACTGACTGATTAGCAACAAGCGACATTCTTTTGAATCAGTTCATTTAATTTTATCGGATAGTTCTCATGATTTATCATGTTTTAAAGTAACCAATAGGAAGAGGATGAGCATTTTCAAAATGAAGTAAATCAGCGATTATCCGGGAGACTCTAATAAAAACACCGGATAATCTACAATGAAAAAATACAATTTGATGTGATCACTTCCGGCCCCTGAATAATAATAAGTTTTTTTTTTAATAAGTGAAAGTTGTGTGATAGAGATCTACAACATATTTCTTGCATCTTCATATTAAAGGCAAATGAATTTTCGATTAAGGTGTAACAGGTGATCTATGCAGTTTTATGTTATATCAACATACTCTGTTTACTAATCTATACCACGTACAGACGGCCGAACAGTTTTCACACATCGACCGTGAAATTTTATTATATTTTTTAAATTGTGATTGTTACTGTCCAGGTTAATGATTAATGTGACCCCAGATTATATAATGTTGTGTTTTATTAAAACTTTTTTTAATCGCTTATCACTATGGCGATTTGATTTGGACTGTGCCAAAAATAGCCTTTTTTTTATAATGAAACAACCTAATGTTGAAAAGAATTACATACTATGTATAGTAACACATTTTTTTCTACCACATATTCCTTTTAGCATAGTTTATAACATTTGTTAGTTTTCAAGGCTTTTTTCAAAATGTATCTACGTGGACTTCTCGTGTTTACGGTTATAATTTTAGGTTGCATAATGATTCCATAACTGAAATCCGATTCAATTTCAACAATATTTTTTTCAATTATAACCAGAAGACCTCCAACCACCATCTATTAAATATGTATATATATAATCTAGGCTAAATTCATTAACCAACTTAATCGGCAGCTGTTTAAAAACTTTAAAAATACAAAACTTGGTTAATATTGATTCTAGAGAAAGAAGGGAAAACATTTCTCATCCTTCTTGTGGTTTATTCAATCTGAATTTTTTTTTTAAAATACAAATTTTTAATGAAAATCATTTTTGTTGCAATTTACAACAAGTTACAATTTCAGAAAATAGTTTGGTGGTATTTTTAATACAAATTAAATTAATCAATTGAAAATACAGTGAAACCCTCTTAATAAGTTCCCCTTTAATAAGTTTCCCCACTTAATAAAATCTCTGGTTCCAAAAAATCCCATACAAATTAAGTGTTTTTTTTATGCTTAACACGTTTTCCAAATAATAAGTTTCCCCACCTAAGAAATTAAAATATTTATAACAGAATTCAATGAAATGAAATTATTTAAAAAAAAATTATGATATTAGAAATCTGACAATGTTCCGTATTCAGAGATACCATACCCTGTTTCATTAGAAGCTTCAATTAGCATTTATGGTGTATATTGAGAATACGTAATCTTTAATCGGATCTTTACAAAAAAACATGTTTTCCAGTAGAAGCAAATTCATAATCGCGAATACGGTTGCTTTTCAAATAGTACAATGGCAACTAGAATCTAGATGTTTTGAATTCAGAGCACACAACACTATCGAAAAATGTATCTTGCAAAAATAAGAGGAGTTACTGTTTTATCAAGAATAGCCGCATTACTTAAAGAATAAAAATACTAATGTGTTAATGTTGTGGTTAGCGCTTTTCTTTCCTTGTACCATGATATAACAAGATATATATTTGAAAATTTATTGACAAAATCAAAAAACAAAGCAGAGCATTTAAATATGTACTGAAAACGGAATTAACTCTGAAAAAAATTAACCAGCTGATTTTTTCGTTTGCTTGTACTTTTTATGCTTTTTACATTGACACAAAATAAATAAATAAAACAAAAAATTATAACGTAATCATATTTGTGATTAAAAATTTAAATCATAAAAGGACAAAAATGTCAATGGATTTTTGCATAAAGTTCGGCCCTGCCAATGTTCGATGTCATCTAAATAATTTCTCCAAAAATGCACTGCAAATGAGATTCAGTACATGTAAAGGTGATGTTTTTGGACAGTTATATTGATCATACAAGCATTGAGGATACATGTAAATTGTGTAAAAATCACCAAAAGGAGTTTTAGGTACAAGGTCAAAACAGGAAACTATTTACAAACTGTACTTTTTAGAAAATATGCATTCTTCAAGTTGATCACCAGGAAGCAGTATGTTTTCTAAGACAAGTAAAAAAATTACATTTTGTAAAAAGAAATAAACTTAATGCAAGATAATAAAATAGTGTCCGACTTACATGTGACATCTTTTGTCATATTTGATCTCTTATTATACGTGACCTATCCTTTATGATAGAAAAAACACCAATTTCGCATTTTTGTCTTGTCCAATTCGTTGTGATTCTTCTTATGATTTATTTTTCTTTTAATATTTATTTGATACTTTCTAGCATTCTTTCCGTAGTTTAGATAGGTATTCTTTGAAAATAGTAAGAATATTGATGTGACATGTATTCCATGTACATCTCTATTTAAAAAAAAATATTCTTAAATAATCGTAATATTAACTTTAGTTAAAATGTAAAGTCAGATGTCAAATATAAATAATGTGATATCCCTGCTAATAAGTTTTCACGCTTAATAGGTTTGAATTTGTTGATCCCTCGGAAAACGTATTAAAAAAGGTTCACTGTATATACAGAAAAAATCTACTGAAAAAATATATGGTCGCTACTAGGAATCTAAACTGGAACTTTTCCTATCTGGGGAAACGTGTTACCATTCCACTAAATCAACCGATTACGTTTACAACAAATTTAGAACATAAATATATTCTGTATATTTTAAAAATGGAATAATATATGTATCAATTATAAAAATAAACAGAATATATGTTCCAAATTTGTGTAAACGTAATTGATTGATGTAATGGAATGTTGTAGTTTTCCCCGGTAGGAAAAAATCCAGGTTCGATTTCCGGTAGCAAACAAATATTTATTTTCTGTATATCTTTCCAACCGATTAATTTAATTTCTATTAAAAATAAGAATTGATTACAAACATTGAACTCCGCTCATATAGGACATTATTTCACACAGATGAAATTAAAAAAATATTAATTAGATTACAGTAAATATTTGTATTTCTTTCCTTGGATTGAAACAGGCAAGTACTGCAACTTGAAAAAATAAATAATAAAAATAAATAGAATGAAATGAGGGCGTGATCAGTTTCAAATAAATTTTGTTTTATAAAAACTATTTATAAAATTAAAAAATATTGTCATTCAAATCATATTGTTCATATTAAATAAACACAGCAAGGAATCAAAAGTTTTAATGAAAGAGTATTTTATAAAAAATGTCTTCTTTTAATCAAAAAATGTTCTATACATATCACCGACAAAAAAATTAAATATAATACATTAACATGTTTAAGTACTTAAGTGCGAAAAATGCAGGGTTTTTGTTACGCAAGTTCCAATCGTAGATGGCACATTAGGGTATTGCTTTTTTCTATTTCAATATCATGGGATACTACATTATAATAAACATGCAGTAGTGGAATTTATTTATTGGTTAATACATTATTTAAAGCCTTTAAGATATTAATTCATTTGTATTTAATATAAGTCACAAACGTACTTGAAACATTAATTAAATGCCTCAATTCTATCAAAATGTGATTTTTAACACTTTGAATCTTACTGAACCGTTAACCCATTATTTTAATTTTATTCAAGATTAGTTTCAATAAAATGCCACATGAGACTGAAAAATAAAAAGATTAAACTTCAAATTAAAATAAATAGTACACTACTTTGCATTGGAATTTTAAGATTTACAAAACTATCTAGATTCAAGTTTCTAGCAATAATGTACAAAAATAAATTGTTCATCAAAATAATAATTAATCAAATCATATGTAAATATTAAATAATTTTTTCCATCACTATATTTATATAAAAACATTTATTTCACAAAACAAATACATATACAGGGTGTAACAGACCTAGTCCACAATATTATATGGGCGGATACCTGATTAAATTACGAGTCAAAATTTTTTAACAAATATGTGAAAATTCTGCAATGTTACGGAAAATATTGTTTGAAATTTTTATAAAATCGTGTTAAGTCAAAGTACTTTGAAATAAATATTTGCAAAATTGTTTCATTATAGGTCCTAAATCATCTAACAAAATATAGTCTGGGCGCTTGAAATTCGATGACCTTTAATTTCTTATTTTCAATATATAATTTGGAATCAATAAAATATTTCAATTAATAGAAATAATTGCATAATAATGCTTTTTTTGAAATACTTATATCTTTGACATGGTTGAGATTATGCGCATATCTCTTGAGCATTTTCGACTCGTAACATAAAGTATCGTGAACTAAGTCTGTTACACCTATATGACAGAAAAAAATCTACAATATTATTTACGATTAGTCTTTATATAATTTAGTTTTCACATAAATTTTTAATATTATCATTCACAACCATCAATTTATTATCAGCCACTTTGTTATCTAATTCTTTAGCCTCAGTAAAAACAGTTGCATCCTCGCTGACATTTTTCGTAGATGAAATAGAAGCACTGACAATGATATCATCAGTGAGTTGTTCCGGTGCATTCACTTTTAAAGCAGAAATCGGATTGATTGATACTTTAATTGCGCCACCTGTGTGTTGAAATTTAACATCATGAGACCGTGGCTCTTGCTTCACTTCCTCGTGAGAGTTCTCTGCTTCAATATTTTGTTCTTTATTCAGAGGTTCATTTGAATCAAATGTTACTTTATAAGTAAAAGGTACATGTTTTGTATCATCTTTAATATTTGCTTCATAAGTCACAAAATTTTGAGGTTGTTCCTTCAAGCCTGTCGGTAATAACTCTTCAAGTGTGGATACTGACAGACAAAGCTGCTTGTTAAGATTATCTTTCAATGAGGCATTGTCTTCTTTCATATAAGGAATTTGCAGTTCTTTTGGGTTCAGCGGATCTTTTTGAGTACACGCAGGAAGATTGGTCGAAGAGGTATTGAAGTTTTCACAAAATTCCAATGAATTATCATATGAAGAATGAGAAGAAGATATGTTGGGGTGGTTAGATGATAAATTTGTCATTTTTGCAAACACTGCATATGGTGCAGAAATATCAGGTTCGCTATAAAATAATTCTGAATTCTGAACGTACGGAACATGGGCTGTAGTGACAGGCTGCTGGATTAATCTATCTGCAAATTTATCTTGAGTGAGAGCAACATCAGAATGTCCATGTATCAATTGCGAGGGATTATCATGAGAGGAATGAGAGCGAAGTACAGCGGGTCGGTAGAATGGATCTGAAAGTTTGTCCCTCGAGGAGTGTGCCGACTGTGAGGCTGTGAGCATCCTTCTCTCCCTGTCGGTGACTTGTTGCTCCCGGGCCAGAAGCATCTGGTCCAGACGCTGCACCGTGGAGTTGAGTTCATCTTCCCAGGAGCTGTCGCCGTGGGAACCCCCCGTTTCCAAAGGACGTGCTGCCAGTCGTCGCACTCGTCTCCGCAATTCCTCCAGTCCCCCGCATTCCTCCTCGGGAGTACCACACTCTGAGCGCCTCATATCCAAGTCCGTATTAAGTCCATGTCTACAAGAAACATTATTTCATTAATAGTAGATAACAAAAATGTACATTTTGACATATTTCAAAAAGAGAAACACATGTTTGAAACCCTTTTTCAGAGTTATAACAAAGATATCCACTGTCCACATCGCTCGCAAGTTATAGTTCCTAAAGGACATGAGGTGCACCTCTGTGGACCTTCATGCTTTACCTATTTCGGATCTTCTATTTGAAACCCTAAAATTGTGATTGAAAAGTTCAATTTATAAAAAAGTTATTTTAGATGCATAACCTCTATCATTCAGGGACACAAGCCTTAAATTTCAAATATTTCAAAACTTACAATTGTATTAAATATGTATGTAAATGATACAGTGTAACAATTTTCAAAAGTAAAATTGCAATGAAAATCATGCTAAACAATTTTTAATCAAATTGATTCAACAATTCAAAAGATATTGATTGCTTAGAGTCAATTCGGATAACTACAAATACAAAAAAAATCGTACATGGTATCAAAACTTTTAATTTGTACAAATTCATACAAAGAATGCATGCTATGTGTATTAATTTGTATATTGAGTGTGTACCGATACATATTTAATTCTTAAAATAAAAATATCACTTATCATTGTATATTATTTAAATTCCCAAATATTTGTATGTTTTTTGGAGTTACACCGAATTACACTGTAAGCAGTTGATAATATATATGTATGTGTTTATATCATTCCTGTATTAGATTACAATCTTATTGATGTAAATTAAAAATTTAGTAGACAGTTTAGAAAATTGTACAGCGGGTAAAGAGAACATTTTCACAAAAAAATAATGAGAACTAATTTCCAACTGTACTAAAATTTGTGGGTCTATTTAATATAATTAAATCACACAGTCAGAAGATTTCTTATAGATTATTTGACAATCCATTATCACTCTATTCACCAAACTAGTCAATTGACATCGATCACATCATTACAGCTAATTAGAAAGTATTTAAGTTACAAAAAAATGTTATTACACACTTTCCAATTATCGGGATCTAATAAAACATTTATCTACAAAATTGTGAAAAATCTTATCAACAATGATAAATAATAATGAATAATAAGAGTGTAGGTGGGAAATTACGCAGGAATGTGTTAAATGTCTTCTTATATCACATATATCGGCATAAATCACATTTTACTCTTAAATTTGAGCTTTAAAAGACCCTCGTAAACAAAGGGAACTTTTTTAAGGCAAAATAATTTATAAAACATAACATTCTTATGGCATTAATATGATTGATATATTGAGTAAGTAAAAATTAACAATTTACCTTTCCAATTCCAGTGAATAGTCAGTGCAGTTCTCTTTTTCAGCACCTACCCCAGGCTCACGCGGCCCCACAGGGCACTCCTCGCTGTCCCCATACAGGTCGCGGCGTTTACGGTGGATCTCCTCAGAAATGGCTTCCAGGGCGCGTAGAGAACGGGCATAGCGCCCTTTCGCTTGCGCCACATCCCGCTGCAATTGCTCAATGCGACTCTTTTGCGTGGCCAACTGCTCCTGGCAGAGCTGCTTCTCCTCAAAGTATGGACGTGACTTGGCAATGTGTTTGCGAAGTTGCTCTTCCAAGTGCTGCAACTGATGATACCACAATCGACATTGAAATAACTGAATATTTAAACCCCCCAGATCTATTTAGCATGCCCGAGCCGCATGGTTTGTGTAAATTACAATACATATTATCTAAAATAAAACCTAGTTCTACAGCATAAACTATTTGTATTTCAATTTTTCGGCATTGTTCTTTTTATAACTTTGAAACATTTCTTAAAACTTTATATACAATAGTAACATAAAGTATTTTAAATGTAAATTGTTATTGATATTATTATGTACAAAAAAGGATATATAATAATATATAAGAATAGATAAAATAATAATATACAAGGATCTTTTTTTTAATAAGGATATTTTAACGTATCTTCTGGATGACTAACATGGTTTAAATAGAGGCATGGCATCTGACAAATTACTGTTCAAGGCGAAAAATTAAGCAGTGATGATTTAGCTGCACGAGAATTCACCTCTATGTTTCAAGCATTAATAAAAACCGAAGATCTTATGCCGAAGCTAATTTAAATCCCTGATTAAACCGGATTGGACGTGACGAAGAATTTCATGATTTTAGAGAAAATTATGAAGAATAAGTGTTAAGAAATTTGCGATAAATTAACGGGTGCGGGATATTGATGAGCAATCGGCACATGATCTGCTTCATTCAGACCAAAGTGTAACTGATCACAGAGTATTAAATGACAAAGATATTTCACAACGCGCGACGAACAGTACCCCGAGTATCCCAATGATGATGAAAAGGTAGATAAGTTGATTTTTTCAGAAAAATCAATACTGTTCGCGAAATTTAAACTACAGAATCATTTCTTGACTACCTTGAGAAGTAGGATGACAGCACTCTCGCTGAAAAAAATGGTGTAGAGAAATATATCATCAAAAACAAGGGGTGAAAAACAATCCTCTTAACTTTCTTATTCTTTTTTGTTAACTTTTTTTAGTGAAATAAATAATAATTGTGCAAAAATTATTTAATAACCCTACAAAGATCTCGGTCAACGTTTGCACAAACACACGTGCGTGACGGGACCCCTTAAGTTAGATTATTACCAATATTAAATGAAATGTTGATATAAATTTATTTCTGTTATGAGTTTCAGCTATGGTAATTTGTAAAGCTAGTTATTTAAATATATGTTTTTGAGCACTGTAAATGGAACATTTAAAATCCATTGTCCGAAGAAGAAATCGTAGATAATATTTTAAGCTAATCGAAAGCAGAGTACGGTACAGAGCAATAAAAGAACTAGCCTTTTTTTTAAAGTAACAAATTCATAATTATATTTTAAATTTAAATTTATAGATCGCAAAATTAGAATAATTAACATTTTTTTGATACCTAGTACTGCACTACTATTGTATACCTAGTTAGCATCGTCGGTAACAGCATAACCTAAGTTTGTGCCTACTGCACGCCACTGACCTTTATCATGGTGAGTATAACAATTTAATTGATGAGCATATTTTTAATAGATAAGTACCTTAGTTTCAGCAACATTGAAGAGTTGTGCCCTCTTTTGATGTTCTCGCCCACTTTCTGCTTTTTGATTCTCCGCATCCATGACCTGGAAACATTAACAGTTAGTTTTATTTAAATCATCATAAACGTGCTGAGCTGATGTGATAGACCAATAAAGCTGACATATTAAATAAAAATTCACCTTGATAGTAGCATGATTGAGCATCTCCTGCCAGGCATTATCAAACTGCCACTCATGCTGCTTGCTCTTGAAGCGCTGCTCAGCCAGCGCCACTGTCTCCTTAGCAGCCGCGTGGATCTCTGGAAAGCAGCTCATTGTACACAGAAGGTTCTAACAAAGAGCACTGCAGTTTAGTCCTTTCGGTCTCTAATATTCAAGTTCTCAATTTAAGTATTGAATATTATATATATATTAACATGTTGAGGGCCCAAGTACCTAAATACACAACCAAAAAATGTTTCCATGGACTCCTATGGAATTGTTTTTTTTCCAATTTTTTTTTTTGTAAGGTTTTGACTCGTGAGTAAATTCAAAATATTTGCACTGTTACGCCACCTATTTCTACAAATGCTTAAGACTTGAATTTATTTATTTTATTCAAACAACCTTATCAGGCAACTTGTACGATTTGTAATTAACATATGTCTTTCAACCATAAATAGTCACCTTATTTTCCATATGCCTGATAATAAAGAAGGAGTATTTCTTAAAGAATTAACCAAACACGTTTGATTCCTGGCATATTTTGAAATCCCAGGACTCCAGATTCCAATTCTCCAGAATTAAGTTTTTTTAACATAATTATAATATAATATTATACATATATATATATATATTTAGAGAAAATGACAAAATGTGTTATCCTTGATCTGCATTATATATGGCAATTATTCAATTGTTAAATTGAAAGCAAAGCACATACAAATTGAGTGTGTTTTACAGATTTACTTTTTCAACAAGTTTCAATAATCTGGAATGCCTTTCGAAGTCGAAAGATTATTTTAACTTAACTAATGTATGAATTATAATGAAATATTTCATATTATTAGCTCTTGTGATAAGATAAGAAAAAGGAGATTTTTCAAATATCATGAAATTTCCAAATGATTCTAGAAATTGTGAGATAACCATGTGAAATAATTAATGAATTATTTCAAATTATGAGGCTTAGTTGAAATTTTTTGATGAAAAAACAACATTTGACGAAATTTCAATAACAAGTTTTTAAAACAAATGGGAACTAACCACTGGCTCGTTGGTAGCTCACGGCTGCTCTCTGACAGGCGACACGTGCACTGGCAGCCACGCTGGCTGCCTCGTGGTAGGGACGAGCACGGTCTACACTGCTGCCCAATCGGGCAGCCAAACCTTTCAAACGCCGCGTCGCCTCATTTAGGAGCATCCGGAATGTTGTGTTGGATTCCTGGTCAGAGTAGATCATAATATACACAAATAATAATGTAAAATAAATCTTTCATTGTTTACTACAATTTAATTACAGCATAATGACTCTTTTTGCACTTAAAGAATTCATTTCCATTTTGTTTCAAAATAAAGATGCGTACGCTGAATACAAGTCACATCAATATTTTTTACTATTTTTTAAACTAAGCTAAGCGCTTGTGTTATGGAAGGATAAATTTGTTAGTCTCCCGGAACAAGACTTGAGCATCTGACTACAAGGTGAGTTGAAATTACTTAATGAAATTTTGAAATAATCAAAATATTAAATTTCCTAATTGAAGTTTATTTCTAGTATTATGTAATACAATATTATATAAATATGTTTTCCATTTAGTATGTCTTGATATAATAGTGTTAATATGTTTCATTAACTCGGAATTTTCATTATCTAATTGATCAGGATGGAGTAGCTCAAGGAGAGAAAAGGTAATCATAAATATAAAACTTGTTAATTGAATTAGTTTACATAACTAACAATGTACAATATTTCACACTTTGAAATGAGTTATACTAGGTTATATTAAGAAAACATTGGCTTCATTTGTTAATGAACACTCACATCAAGCTCTAGTTCCAATCTGTTGATTTCTGCAGTGGCTGTGTTCAGTTTTTCCAGCTCAAGCTGAAATCATAAAACAATTGTTTTCAAATTAATACTTCATTTTAATAAAATTTTAATGCCTCACAACTAATACTTATCTGAAAATAGTCACTTGTTTAGATTTTCCACTTTGTTTAAAAAACAGAGTATCTATGTTTCCCGATCACAAAATGGTCTGCATTTCTAACAAAAAAATACACTCAATATAATGAAGAAAAAGATTATTAATATTACGTGATCTTTTAAAACAACTTACTCTTGAGGTGTTGAACCTCACTTTCCAAGCAGTATTTGCCACAAATTGCTACTTACATTTCATTCACGAGCATTACCATAACTAAAAATGTTTCAGGTTTTTACGGCTGTTCAAAATTTTCCGGGTTATTCTGCCAACCTCTCTGGCCAACGGTTTCTTGACATAACACCGACATCGGCCCTTATGAAAGATCCTGCAAAGGGATCTGACCAGAAAAATCGGAGACACTCGGCAAAATAGCCCAAAAAACTTTACACAAAAGATCTTATTTATTAGTATATTTATATATGCTCTAATATAAACACAATCAAAATGTTCTGTTTTACTATAAATTATTTTGCACATATTTGCTTAGTTTCATTTTGAATATATGTAGTTTCTTATATCTTCTGGCATTTCATTAAAAATCTTCATCGCACTGTACATCAACGATTATCTTTTCCTCTTATATGATGTTCGTGCTCATGTTGATTTGCATTAAATTTTCTTATAAATACCATAACACTGCCACAAAGATTGACATAATTGTCTGACAAACCTAGGATAGATGAATTGGTCCCAACTAAAATCTGGAGTATGTTACTGACTGCGTTTTCTTCCCCTATTCACCATGCTATAACATCATCAGACAATTCATGCTCATTAATGCATTGGTTCCAAATGTATACTGATTTGTGTAAGTATTGATTATATATATATATTTTTAATATAATAGTACCACTATTCTATAATATACATACATGAAAAATGAGGATGGTTTAAAGTTATTGTAAACTCAATAGCTCATTTTAATAATGTTATGATTTCAAGCTTTTTTTTGGAATTTTAACGTTATTGGATTAAATAAAATTGTTTAAGATTGAACACTGTTACGTACATTAACAAGTGTTGTGAGAATACTAACAATAATAAGATGCTCGACAGTGACGTACGAAATAAATTTCAAATAGTTAATCATTTTAATGATAAATATTTTTGTGATAACATAAGCAGTAATCAAAAGGACGGATTAGTATTACCAATGGTATGTTGTAAAAGGTTAACATCAATAGTGAATTGCTAAAAATAGAAATGCCTAAGTAAGCAAGATAAGGACTAAATATTTATTTAAATCAATATTCAATCATGACTCGATTTTGCTCATTCTATTGATAAGAGAGATAGAGCAGAAGATACCACAGGGCATTTTGTAAAATCTATTATTCCAATTTTTATAAAATGTTTTTTTTTGTACTTAACAGATGTTGGCAATTGCCATAATTGTCTGATTATATCAGATGGACAAGACTATAAAAGGTAAACAATGCAAACTAACATACCACACACACTTATCAGGTATTACAGTCTGAATAAACTGTAATACAATGTGATTTATCATTACTATGTGTAAATTCACTTACTGGTGACTTATTGATAATTCCTTCTCAAAGCATTTTAACTATGTATTGCATAACACACTGCACCCATCAACTTTTTATATCTCCCATTTCGAGGTGTGTTAATGTTAAACCCACATTTTTCAGTCCAAATGAATCATCAGCTTGTAGATATACAATCTTTTTCTGAACTTGAAGAGGTTTTGTGTGATATTCCATTTAATTTAATCCCCTCCATTTGTCTTTCATCCAGTTTATAAAGAGCCAGCTAACTTAAAACATAACTTGCCCAATCAATTATCCACATGTACTAATATCTTCATTTTAAGAAAATATTATTATTGAAGACTCAAAATACATAAAACGGTATTATATCAATTCCATTAATGAGTTGTCAATGCGAATAGTGCATCATTGTGATTTCTTCATCTCCTATGTCACGTCACCACGGATCTTAAGATGCCATTCGATAGAAAAGGCAAGCATACAATACTGAAGAAGAGATCATATTATATTGAACCAAGTAATAATAAAACAGCTTAGTATCTGATTTTTTATCCCATCTTGTCAAATATAAATTACAGTGACGGAATCGCGCTGATTGCAGTTCTGACATAGTAAATGGATAATAATGTTAGAAACATCAACTTAACGAAATTTCTTTTTGTCCGCTCATATAAGTAGAAGTCGAGGTCTGGCTCCATTTCTCCTTTGCAGAAAATTACAGTAATCAAAGAAATTTTCTTTTCAAACGTGTAGGGTATGAACCCTCTAGCAAAGTTTGTAGAAAATTGCACTTGCTCCAGAATTTTTAGTCATGTCTTGATAAGCTCATTGATCACATTGGCTGCCATAAAGAGCCTTATACATAATTGTAAATTTTTAACACAATTGATTTTTTTAATTTAGCGCTAACTTTCACATCAGACACAAATATTTGGAGGCTGCACATACTATCAGTCTAGATTAAAGTAATACTTAATAGTTTCCATAAACAATGTAGAATATATATTTTAATTTTCTGTTACGATTTTATAAAAATAGTTGACAATCAAATAATTAATCTTGGTGTGAATATTTTACACAAAGCTGAGCGTGTGCAAGACCCTCTCTATACAGGTATATGTTGTACGAAGTGAGTCACATTAATATATGAAGGGTTTTCCAAAAAGCAGCGCATTAATATCATTCAAACCATTCTTTGAACTGAAGTAGCACAATATTTTCAAAAAATAGCATCACACATACATGAATTTGAAAAATGACTCAAGATAATCAAGACTTCAGCATTAATTGAGTTTTTTTCTTATAAATGCCTACTTGAGTTTTCATATTTCAAAAATAAAATATATTTTAATCGCACGTAAAATGATTAAAAAGCTGGAAAAGATTTGACATTCATTTGTAGTCAATAAAATAATATCAACATTATCTATCATGTCCCCCTCGGAGCCACACTTTCAAACAGTCGGTAAATATTGATTACATGTCCAGCATATTGAGTAATAATCAGAACTATAGAAACACTGTAAGCGTCGCAACTGTCGCAGTCCTGCGGAGAAATGTAATGTCAATGCCATGTACGTACATGATTAGGGAGGAATACTTACATAGATAACCTTATCCATACTCCCACACAACAGTGTTCCCATTGTGGAGTTAGTTCAAAACAGATAACGCGTTGATAATATCTGCAATATTTGCTCTTCAAAATTCACTCCTTCACTGGTCACAATTTACATAAATAGAATAACATTTTAGATGAAAATCATATTTTATTTGTATTTGGAGAATTTTGATTTATTTTAAAACAGAAGTGAAATTTCTATTCACATCTTAAAATGAAATCATTATATATATCACACCTATATTTATTTTTTCAATAGGAGAGAGATATTTTAAGAGTATTTTTTCGAGTTGAGATTTCAATGTAAAATGTGATCCAAATAATGAGGATTGCCATATGCACATTTGTGTAGGCGCTCAACATTTGTACCAAACAGTATATAGACTACTAGAATATTGTTTCAGTTAATTTCAGAAAATTTTTCAGATAATGAAGAATGCCAGCGTATCATCTCATTTCTCTAAAAAATACCAGATTGATGCATAAATAACTGTTAACTAATTATTAATATTAGCAACATTAGTTTTTTTTTTGAATTCGAAGATACATACATGTCACTTAATATGATTACTAACAAAATTAAGCACAATGAGGATCGGACCTCCGAACTCGTCAGTAAGCGAGTGTCTTACCAATAGACCTTACATACATATATATTCAGATTAATTATTTAAAAATATATATCTATTTAAGGAAAATCTTGACTAAGAAATTTAATAACAAAAATTAATGATTGTAGTGTGGTTGTTTCGCATACTTTTATTGAAATAATATTGCCATAGAATACAAAAATATTGTCACAAAAATAATGAAAAAATATTGAATAGTTACACATTAGACATGCAAATATATTACAGAACAGCTGATTTAATAAATAAAATATACGAGATTGAGGACCTCCAGATCCGATATTCGGGAAAATTTTATTCTTTAAACACAGAGAAAACATCACAAGTCATTAATTATGAGAAAAACATGTATAGTTATAATATAATCTTGAAAATATTGTGTAAAGACAAGTAATATCATTGAAAATAACAAGTTTTTAATTTTTACAACAAAATAAATATTAATAGCATAAGATTTTACCTAAATTTGAAAAATAGTTTGGATGTCGATTTGCATATACTTTAAAAATATATATAATTGAAAAAAGCAGAAAAAAACATTTGTTTGAATGGATCTATCATATTTGGTGAATTTAATATTATACACTAAAATGATGATCTAATAATGATCTATTATGTCCGCATCTCTTGTGATCACGTAATGTGTTTTAAGGGTTAAGTTGAAAGGTCAAATGGCACCTAACAAGCTTCAATTGTCAGGTCTCGCTCGTAATTGACACGGAATCAATTATTTTTGCTTAAATATAAATTGGTGTTATTAGGTACTTGGACCAAACACCGGTCATTATAATTTATTATAATTTCATTGAAAATTCAAGATTGTTCAATAACAGTGACAAATTTACAAACTTAAAATCATATAACTTTTAATCATACTTTACGTAATATTATAATAACAATTTTTTAAACTTATGCAAGCGTTATTTACTAACGCCTTTCAGACAATTATAACTACTGAAATAAAAATCGTGATTTAGCATAATATTCATTACAATTTCATTATGAACCTTTGTAAATAATTGTAAGGTACAAGATGACACAATATATAAGATGAAGCGCTCCGAAGGCGATAGAGATAGGCGTTAATAAAGTTAACTAAAAAAAATTGACTATTAAAATAATAAATTTCGATAGGTACACATAGGAATGATCTTTGGAAACTAGATTATCAATGCAAACTTTATTTAATACAAATAAATCATCTAAATTAAGGACAGATTACGAAGTACGTTCTTTTTGTTAGTCTCAGAAGTATTGGTTTAAAAATAAAAATTGAATAAGCATCTATTTTTTTTATATGTAAATCGGTAGATATTTTTTTCAACAGTGTAATAAATAAATTTTGATATTATTTCATTAATGCTGACTTTTTTTGACACTACGTAACATTTTCTTTAATTTGGTAACAACTTTATTTTCAAACTAGTAAACTAACAACTATTGACGAATCAGCTCATCAACTCGGTACAACCAGAATATCTGAGAATATTGTAATCAAAATATTGGTTTAACGGAGTTTAAAAAATTCAAATGTTTTTATTATTATAATGCAATAAAAAAATCATAATAAAGAAACATGAAAATGACATGGGGTGGCTTATAATTAAAAGATGGATGGGAGTATAAATAAATGGGTGTACAATGAGAATGAAAAGGCCAACAAGTTGTCTTAAAATATAGTGTACAAAAGATTAATTTGTTAAATATTAATATATTATATTATTATGAAGTGGAATGGATTGGCAGGACTGTTTCAAGTGTTCAAATACTATTCGGAGCTGTTGAGTCAGACATCTTCATAAAGCTACAAGTACTTGCAGTGGTTCTACAATCTTAAAATATTATCTCTATATTTAAATATAAAAAAAATAACACTTTTATGATTTAAAGAGACCAGAAAATAAAAAATTAAAAGTAAAACATTTTCAACACAATTTTATAGGTCTATAAATGTATAATGTTTCTTCAACTGTTGATAGGCTTTTATGCAGTTGAGCAAATACGATTAGGCTTGATCGTCTAGCGTTCATATAAAGCTCGGGTGACATTTTTCAAAATTAGTAAAAATGTTGATTTAAAAAATCTATAATAATTTTCAGACGATAATACTTGAAAATTGAGTGTGAAAACGAATGATTTCACGAATGAAGACACTTCAAAAAAAGTTGCTGCTTCTGAAATGATGACAAATTCTTAAAAAAATATAAAGTACGGATTTCGTGAAGTCAAATGCAATATAAACTTATATCTGTAACTAATATAAACCTAGCTATGCGTAACAAAATGGCACATACACAATACAGTAGTCTGGGGTGATTTTGAATCTAATGTACATTAGAGATACACGATTTTACAATAAACTTACCACTCCCTTAGATACACCTTACAGGCAATTCATAGGGGGATTGACTGACAAACTGAGATTGAACATCATCCCCTAGTGAACAGTTAGATCAATGCATTATGTACTAAACAGAATTCATGGTAAATAAATATGGCAATAAGTTTTCTTATAAAAATGAAACAGAATTACTTTTCAGTATTTAAAAATAAATAATGTTAAAGTGACACCTGCAGAATTTGGAATTTGAAGTAATTAACAGAGTTAATAAATGAGAATATATGATATCACATTTAAAACGCAAAGTGCAGTTTGGTAAAAACAATTGACAATCTTTATACAGGTTTTATATAAATTTGACTTAACCAGTCTTCATGCTGAGTTAACTCAAGGTAAATTAAACCACACCTTCTCATACACATAATTACATATGGGAAATATAGAACTAAATAAGTAATAAATAATCAGCTATAGTTTTAGAAGTATCATCATTCGAAGAAATAAGATTCAACAGGAATTATGTACTTATTATATTATATAATGACGCACGTATTAATATCTGCGTTTTATGCTGATGTAATAAAAAGAAAAGTGTAGATATATCTACATATTTTTTTAACTGTTTTTCTATTATTTATGGTTTTCCTCGAGTGCGAGAGTACAAGACGATATAAATTATGATGATGCGATGAAACACATTTTGCCACAGATTTTATTTCCATTAGATTATTGGTGTTTTTTCAACAAAAAAACCCTTTAAAAAATTAATAATAAAAATCCTAGGCCTTTACATTTAAGTTCAATCAAATACACTATGTAAACTTTTGTTGTTGTTTGTGTGGTGACGACATTGTTTCAAATGCGTGGCAAATATTTGCTAGAAGAGCAAAAAATCTAAATTGCATCAGTACAACATATTCCACTGATACGAAAGAAGACAACAAATTATCTAAAGCGGGGAATCAAACTGCAATAACAGTGTGTATAGAAATGGTGCATAAATTGAGATAAATAACTCTCAGAATGTTTAGTTTAGGCGGACACACCTGGTCCCTGATAGATTTGACACTAAACATGATAATAAATGATACAGATGAAAATAGTACAAAATAAACGACATTACACAGAAATTCATAACATTAGAGTATTATTAATCTAACAAAACTAAAAATAAAATAATTAATTTGTTGTAAATATAGTACTTAGTTTACAATTTTAAAAATATTTTTATTTATATAAAGGTACTGAAATTATAGTGATAATAAAATAAACCTAATGAAATACATTTCAGCATTATAATGCGAAATGCAAGAGTGTCGCAATGAATGTTACCGCTAACGTAATAATATATACTTGGGTAACTTTCTGAAGTATACTCTCTGCAATTACACTGGATAATCATTAACAAACTCCACTATCTACATCTAGCTTTGTTCATAAGTGAATAATAGACATATTCAATGTGTAATATATAAAATTACTATCGTATATACACAGACATTCAACAATGTTGCCTTCTGTGGAAAGGCATTTATACACAAGTAACCGTAGATGGCTCAGGAGAGGTCAGCTGTGCATTAGACAGGACGGGCTGGAGCTTACAGTGTTTCACAAGTTCTCTTATTTCAATATGTTCAATGTAAAGAATACATACCGGAACATCTGCACCGAGTCTCATGGTCTAGCACGTACCGAGAAGACAGTGCCGTAGCCACAACCCCGGCCTTCTAATGCACGCCTGTCCGACTCCTTTCATAACTTCCGTTAGATTGTGTTCACTTACATTAATAATCACAAATTTCTTTATCTATACACCGATAACCGCCTACTTCATTCACCGTCGCAGATATATTTCCCAGAAACAAATCTTCTCTTAACCAGGGACAATCTGTAGCCGCCTCCGATGAGCTCAAACTCTATTCCCGAAAGTGTAGCCCCTTCACAGTTGAACTGCGAAGTGATGGTGGTGCGACCGGACGGACCGGCGGCCAGTTCGGCTCGCGCGCGAAGTGAGCCCACACCGTGGTTGTCCGAGTGCTGCGAGAGCTCTGTAAATCTCCACACGAGACCCGCTGCCTCTCCCGCTCCAGCCAGTTGGCAGGTGGGCATAGAGGTCACCTTCTGTATTCCTCCGTGCACGGGTACCGATACAGACAGATTTAACAGTGGAGAGGGAGAGCTCATGGCGTGTAGATTATATTTGTAATCTATTTTCAAATCCGTGTGAGAACTCTCGCATTTCCAATACGCCACGAGTTGGAAAGGACATGATGCCGCTCCAACCTTGGGTTTAACTTGGTACTTCAAAATGTCTACATTAAAATAAGAAGCTCCCGGATTCTTTTCAGATTGTCTTCTTAACAAAGATGTCAGAGCTGGCATGTTGAATTCTAATACGGTGCTATCTTTGGTAGAATGAGCTACGTTAATGGCGATAAGTTGTTTATTCGGAGTGATATTGTCCAATCTCAATGTATTCCTTAAGCGAAAGCAAAGCTTAGCGGGATTGGGATTATTAGCGAGCACTCCTACTATTCCGGTGGGGAAAGAGAGCATTAAGTCTCCCGACATTTTGACTTGGCATTTGGATTCATCAGTGCCTCTGAAATAACTGTGAATAATTTCGTGGAAAGCTACAGCCAGAGGAATAGTATCTGCCATGCCTATTGTGAGGGGAGAAGGTCCTCTAGAAGAGCCGGTTACTCCCGCAGCTCGGAATTCTCCGGTATCAGATCGCCGTGAAGGCGGACGAGGAATGGCAATACTAGATGCTGACGGAGTCACTACTTTGCGCTCAGGAGCAGATTGGCTGATATCCCCCACTTCTGAAAACAGATCCCCCACATCTGCAGAAGAAACAGGTGTCGGGCTCTCCAGAAGAGCTCCGTGAGAGCCTTGTAAGGGGGCGTATGGGTTTCCAGCATTTCCTAATGGGGAACTCGGATTGCTTCCTGTAGGACTTTGGAAAAAGTTTAGGCCTAAAAGATCACTACTAGGTTTAGCCAAGTTAGCATTAGAACCTCTCCTGGCTGTGCCAACAGGAAACAAAGAAAGATTCTCGACAGTGGCCAGCAGTTCGTCAACACTGGCCGACATAGGAGCTGCACCATTACTTAATGGCTTTATCTCTACATGTATTTTTTGCTCCCTTTCATCTTCAGAATCTGAATCAGACGTAGAATAAATACTCCCTTTTTCATCTTTAGGCCGAATACAGTAACCATCTTCATCAACCTCAGGGGACTGAACAGATTCAAGATCTTTAGAAAGCACTTCCTCTTCTTTTTCCTCCAAGTCAGACTTGTCCTCGATAGTGGCGGCATTTTCTCCAGCTTCCTCTTTCTTTTTTTTAGATTTTTTAAGTTTAGGTTTAGTTCTTCGACTTCTCAAGAACCACTTGGATTCTCTTAGAGGATTTCTTCCCATTTGGGAGTCGTCAGCCTTGTCTGTAGGCTGCTGCGAGGCAGCAGCGGCTGCCTGTGCCCCACTGGGGCTGGAAGGAGCCGAGCAAGGAGTGGCCCCGTCGATGCTTCGGCTACTTTCATCTTTACTTTGAGTATTAGGGGTGAACAAGTTTAATAAAGAAGTTGTACGACGAGATGTTTTGCTGGCGAACGAAGGTTCCTTTTTACTCAGTTTCATGATTGTGGAAGTATTTTTGTGCTTCTCGCCATTAGTTACTGCAACAATCTGATCGCTTTCCGAAATTGAATTGTTAGCCGAAACAGGTTTGGGCAGCTGAGCGCTGATGTCTATGAGCGAAGGTTTCTCCATACTATTATACTTCTCGAGAACAAACTGTTCCAGTAATTTCTCCACGGTCATCTCGAGGCACTGATGCTTGAAGTCAATGTGTACCTGACCGACTAAGTCGTGGTTGTTTTGTATCAATTCTATGTAAGTGCTTACAAATTGCTTCATTTGTTTAAGATGTGTTTCTTCTACATCTTGGAAATGTTTGCATGTCAAAGACATTTTTTTTTCAAATTCCTGTTTAACTATCGTGTACTTCTCAATGATATATGTGTAATCATCGTGTGACTTTTTTAGTTTTAATTCTGCTTTTTCTATATCTTTACTGGAAGCATTTTCTTTTTTTAATTTTTCCAACTCTGCAGACTTCGCAGTATAAAGATCTTTAGCTTTTTGTAAAGCTTGTTTAGTACTTTGAATGATAAGAGCGACTTCGAGAGTGCTGGACTCTGAATCCTTGACAGCTTTGTGTTTTTTGTGTAAATCATCTGCATATCTTGATACGTCCTTGACCAGTTCACTCACCTTCTGAAACATGTGCTGATGAAGAGTGGACAGCTTCTCGGCGGAGCTGCGCAGCACGGCCCACATGGGGGCGAACGTGCCTTGCATGCAACTTCCATTTGCTTGTTTCGCCAATTTTGTTAAAAACTTAGAATTCGATTCTTCTATATTAGATCTCTCCCTAAGAAAATCGGAAAACTCTTTGCTCGCATTCAATCCATATTTCATATTCTGGTACAGGACGTCGTATCCATTATGCTCCCCAGCAAAATAATCATTAAAGTTGACACTCATTTTTGCGGCGTTTGATAATTATTACATTATTTCGTTCAAATATTTAAACATTATTTGTTACGAGTCAATATCATTGACACCACTGACCTGAATTCTGGGATCGAGCTCGGAATCTCCGCACTCCTCCGGTGGAATGCTGAAGGATTCCTCCATTATAAGCCCGAGTAAAACAATCGCAATGGCATCCCGTCCGAATTACATCACTAGAATAAGCATCATACAGATGTAAAGTAAAAAGCGATACGGAACAAACTATACGAAATACACTATGTTACACTAAAAATGAAGGACACCACCCGTCACTCCCATCAGAAACAAACATTTTAAACAAAAACAACTCGCGAACCAGACCAGCAGCTCTCAATAATAGAAGATGACGTCGGTCACCTGCGAGCTGCGAGTCCTGCGACGTCATGCAACCTGAAGAAAAAAATGATTTTCCATAACAGGCGTAGTACATACGAAATACACAAAATATTATTCAGGTATGCCACCCTATTCGTATTTATTCATCGACTAAAAAATTTTCAAACGCAACTCGAACGATTTAAAAAGAATATAGAAAGGGAAAAATCTCGTGTTATGCAGTGAGTCGAAGTTGGTAACGTGAATGTAGTTACACAATGCAAAAGTGGATTCATAATCGCCAACGCTAACGGCGTATATATATATAGCCCATAGATATAGGCTGCCATGGATTGCTATTCAGGAAGAAGACAATCTGAAAAAATCGATGATGTGCAGTGCGATGAAGATCTTTAATAAAATGCCAGAAGATATAAGGAAGGAGGAGAAACTACATAGATTCAAAATAAAACTAAGCAAATATGTGCAAGATTATAAATAAATATGTACAGCGCCAGCCCTAGCCTCTGGCGCCCTCATGCAAAATTTTTCTGGACGCCCCCCATCCCTGATTTAAAAAAAAGCGTTGGATCTGATTAATCATTTTCTGACTCAGATTCCGTAGCTACAGCGTCCTCCTGCAATCAGGCTTTCTTTTCCGTGATTCAATCTTGCACTGATGATAAGGGGTTCCAAAAAAGATTTGAATGCTTATAATTTTTTTTTAATTTCCGTCGCTATGTATTGTGAACAATTGTGCATTTACCGTTTATCCAGGTTTGAGAGCTTCAAAGTCAGTCACCAGTACACCTATTATTACCGTATTGCATCGATTATAAGACGCACCCTTATTTTTCTAAGCTGAAAAGAAAAACAGTGATTAAAAACTTTATTATAAAAATGAAAAACATCATATTGCATACACAATAAGTTTACGTTTCAATGCAGCATCATAGTGAATTGTTTTCGAGGACATATTATGCAACAATTAACACAATTTTATTTTTAATAAAAACGGTGAACGTATCCCAACTGTACGGCAGCGGCGACCGCTAGCTCACTGGAGATAGGTTCCAAAAATGGTTAACGGCGAGTACATTTTTGACAACGATTGTAAAACGCTATCGAGTATAAGGCGCACTATGAATATAAAGACACAAAAATAGGAAAAAACAGGCATATTACAATCGATGTGGTACGATACATATATCTCTCAAGTTTCGCTTCACATCAGCAAAATATTCTCATTTCCCAGTTATTGTTATGATTACAGCCCAGGTGAGTTTTTCGGTCTTTCAATCTTTTTTAACGGCACCCCAAAAGCTGAATTTTTTTAATACAGATGCGTACAAGGAATACATATTTGGGGGTTAGGACGGTGGTTAAACGAAAGAAATGTGATTGGCGCGTTGACGTTTATTATGATAAAAACAAGGAAGACATAGAAATGAAGAAATTAATGAAGGTGTAGAAGGTGCACATGTATTATGAACTGAGATGAAGCGGCGTTGGCGGTCTTGCTCGGTGCGCGTGAGCCGGCAAGACCGCCGATGTGAAACGATGAAACTGGAGAGACTGCTTGGCGGTGAATAATTGAGCCAGACTTGTAGCAGCAGCCGGCAGCACTGTCACTAGCGTCGATGACGACAAAGATGACGGTGAATATGAATTCTGATCGCTACACATATCTCATCAATATTCTTACTATTTTCAAACTAAGCTAAACGCTTGTACTATGAAAATGGGACTAACTTGCTGGTCTCCTGGAATGGGGCGCGAACCCGCAACCACTAGCTCACTAAGCCAGCGTCTTAACCACTAGACCAAGAAGCTAATTATTAAGCAACGCTTATTTGATGGCGGTATTTATTCGCCATGGATGCCATGTCATAGTCATCATGGGGTATTGTGGTATTTACTGTGACTTACCCACACACACTCAGCCCACCCACATCTTGATGTCTCTGCAGGGTAGACCTAAAATAGGTTTTGATTAATTTAAGTTTCTAAAAACTACGTCCTCCACTTGCTACAGTTACAGGTAACATTAGTAAAATTCGGACAGCAATCCAAATATTCGAATATATATCTTGTAAATTATACTGTTTTATAAAACTTAATATCGCAAATATCACATTTCGAGTTAACTGTGATTTTCATCTGAAAATTTAATAGGTTCTCTTTCTTCTAGTAAATTGTCGACATATGCAAAAAACCCCACATTTTTTAAAATTCATCTAAATAAATAGAGGATTGAAAAATTGTACTTCTAACCTTTTCTCTAGACAAACGATGGGATCGTCTCGGGCATTTTCATAAAAATTACGTTATACACGTTTTATATATGTTATATATCAAACACCTAGATCAAAACTAAAACAACTCAAAAAACAAGAGTTTTGAGTTATTATTGTATTCGGATACTCTGTCATATACGCAACTAACTTAACCCCAGTTCTCTAATAATGTCATTTTAGGATACATTTATGACCTAAAATATTATTTAGTTTCATAACTGTAGTAATAGAAAATTGAGAAAAATGTTTTTATTTTTTAATTAACTGAAAAATGACTTTTTGAGATGTCTTAATTTTGATCTAGGTGTGCGAAATGTATGAACTTTTTATTTATTTATATTTTCCTTGGTTTTCTTTTCATAACACAAATAATATTTTGTAACTTTAGTGTATAATATGTATTATCTTTTTGGTGAATCGGGTCTTCATAAAAAAAAACCCGATCACGCTGGAATAAACGCAAAATGTGGATAATAAATAATAATTATTATTTATTATTTTTAATGGTTAAAATACCAGCTCAATTTAAATACTCGTCTAGCAAGCTGGGGCACCTTCAGCATCAATTAAATTAGTGCGCCTTCTGTGTCCAGCGAGTAGGTTAATTCTATAATATATAAACATAATATTTAAAAATTATATACTTAGAAAGTTGGGGCGCGCCTTTGGCGCCTAGTGAGTTATGTCAATTATATAAAAAAGATTGCACCGAGCAAGTTAGACGCCGACCAAGACTTACTCTGTGCCCTACTTGCTCAGCGCCCTCGCTCGCCCCTCTCTCGGGCCGGCCCTGGATATGCGATTTAAAAAAATTAATGCATTGGTTTTATATTAATTTCATCAATACATTATGATTTAAAGTCATTTTGCTCAATTTTTCTCCTCCTTGAGTTTCTTTTCTTTTATAGTCTCTATAAATATGAATGGATAGAAAATCTACAAAATTAACAGTCAAAAATATATACGACTAATTTCTTCAGCCGCCAACCTGCCGCCATTGTTAAACAGCTGTCTGTCACATTGTCGACTTAACAAATTGGCATCTTTAGCTAATTTTCTTAAAATAAATTTATATTTATTAGTTATACAACAAGTACACTGTTTAGTAAAGAAGATAAACGCAGGAATCTATTTGTAAAATTACAAGTATTAATGTTAGTGATGTCTTATCAAGGATCTCCTTATTCTGGTCACATTCAGGACGATTATGATATTGACGACGATGCTTACGATGATTTGGACGATTACCGTGATCAGGATGAACCTCCTCCGCCTGCTTTGGATGATAGTGATGAAGGTACTTAATAACGTTACACTCCTATAGTAACATCGTAAAGTGAAGACATTTCACAGAGTCTCGTACTCGTTTGTTATTATTTTATGGGAACATTATTATGAACTTTTACGTACATTTTGTGGGATTATGGGTTGAGTAAATGGCATCTAAAATCAAAGTTCCTGAATTATTTTGTGCATAATTTCTATTAAAGAAACCTGTATTGGAAAATGTACAGTTCAATATTCTGAATTCAGTAAATGAAATAATTTTTTACAAATAAATCTATCACGGTAACCATCAACATTTATTGTGTTTTATATTGTTACAAGATTTTTCATGTAATTTAGTGTTCCATTAGTTCTTAAGTCAGTGTAGGTAATTGGAAACATTTTGCGATTTCTGTGTCATAACATGCTCAGTTCATTACTGTTCGATAAATAAATAGTGTTAATATTACAACACAGTCTATACTATCTATACTTTCCCTGGTTATTGAGTGCTACATTTCTAATATTTAAAGTAATAAATTGTGACCAGTACAAACAAAAAATATTTCTTTACTTTGTGTATATTTAAAAAAAATGAGTTTTCGAATTGATAGTAAGTACTATTCTTGCAAAAATGTAGCAAAAAGGAAAATGTTCAGCTTAATCTCAAAACTTTATTATCTCATCCCAGAATCCCACCTAATAATTAATTCAAATCCCAGTTTGGACTATTTTGTGGTAACGAGTCACCAGTTTCATAATAAAATATATTTTTTAGTTATTTGTTAAAAAATCATAAACTGTGAGTCAATCACATACCACCACTAACAGCGATTGGTGTTATGTTAGATGCAAGTTGATGATAACGAGATCTAACCTGATGTGATTTGTGATTATTATCCGAAAATATTGTCAAGTTGACTAGCACCATCGGGCGGAATCGCCAATAATATTTATGTGTGGTTGCCGGGAAGTCATTTCTGGTCTGTTCATATTTTTGTATGCAGCAGACGATTTGAGTACATTGGAACACGTTGTGTCCCTGCATTTGTGCAAGATCTGTTTTACGATTTTATTTCAGCTTACTAGTTTTAAAACTAATGTTGGAAGTCTCAAATGTAAATAATAAAAATTTGTAAATAAAGATATTTTTAAATGGTGATCAGTCACTGTTTTCAGTCAGTGATTTCATCCAATACCAATCACATCCACACAAATGAGTCAAGAGTAGCAATGTATCTCTTTACTAATATATTTTAATACTCCTTCAACATCTTTTGCATAATATTTTGAGGCAATTCTTTTTAAACTCCGAGTACAGGCCTCCTCCGAGAATCGCCTATTTTCTCTGCCTTCAGCCCTTCTCATCCATCTGTTGTCCGCCATTCTGATGTTGTTGCTTCATCGAGCTTGAGGATGGCCATCACTTCTTGTATATCAGTGCGAGGTTTTCCATTATCATTACCATTACCACTTGAGTACACAGATTTTTGGGGTAACCCTGGTTCTCTGGCGAATTTGTATGTCAATCTCTTAGAGATATTCCAAGAGTAGCCTTTTCCATTGAGCTTTTAATTTGTGTATGATATTGACGATGAGGGTCCATGTCTCAGTTTCGTTATAAGTCCTGAGAGCATGTTTTGGTTGTGGGCTTTAGTTTTTAGATATTGCGGTATTTTAGCTTTGAAGATATCCTCTAGTTTTCCAAATTTCTTTATTTCATCCTCTATGTAATAATACACCAAATTAGCATTTGCACAATTATTCTAAAAATTATGTTTTATAAGCCTACAGAAAACCTAAAGAATTACATCAATTATATCAATTTATTGTTTCATTAGAAATTTTTATCATCTAAGTAAAAATAATATTCCTCTTTGTATTTGCCCCGATCTTATATATCTTTCAACTCCTCATATTACTTAACTATTCAATTTCACAATTATCACTTTACTTTACATTTAGTTTCGCCATTTTACAAATAGGTTGGGCTTTCAGAATGAAAAAAGTTTATTGTATGAAAAATAAGATATTCATATCATTATACTTTAATCTCAGGCAATCTTAGTTTTTATTGTTATTGTTATTTTAGTTATTTATAACAAAATTTGCCGGAATTAATATAATAGAAATTTGGTGTATAATGTATTGTTTATTTTCAGACACTGAGGAAGCCAGCGAGACTGACATGGGAAACCATGATGAACCTTTAGAAATCAAAGAACAGTGAGTGCTGCTTTCATTCTTTTATGGCAGTATAAAAATGCTAACATATTTCAAAGTTTTATATAAATTACAGATTTCCAGAAATATACATTCTCTCTATAAATAGTTTGATGCCTCTGTTTATGAGTGCAATGCTAGATTCTTTGAATGATAAATATATTGTACAAATTGAGCTTCAATTTTTTTCCCCAAGTGAGTTTGACTTTTTCACATATTTCACCACTTCATGCGAGGGTTTTTAAATAATGATGTCCTCTCAATCACAATGGATTTGTTATTTTACTTGAACAACCCACCTTTGGAAGAAAATTCTGGTGTGTGATAAATCTCTATACACTCATCTATAAGACACAGTTAAAACTCCAGTTGCGTCATTGATCCGTCCATTTTTTTATTATTTTAATTGTTCCTCCGTTTCCTCGGAATTGCATAGTTGGAAGTGCGTTGATCATCTCTATTAACTTCCCATAGTAAAATTATAATCTTTTTCCACTTTCATTTTATTTCATACAAATTAAATATACAAAATTAGAAAGATATACATATAAAATCAATTTATAGAAAAAATATTTTTGTTGCCGTCTCCTATCAGATTTTACTCAAAGGTGTTTGAAATTCCGTAAATATAAAGATGATGGTTTTCAAGTAATGGAACGACAAATGTATCAATTTGAAAGTGAAACATATACATTTGAAAATTTGTCATCAACTTACTATGTTGGTATAGCATAATTGGTTAATGCATTTCCTCAGATAGAAAATGATCCAGGTTTGAATTCTGGTAGCAAAAAAAATGTTTTTTCAATAAATAGATTTTTTCTGTATATCTTTCTAGTTGATTAATTTGATTTGTATTAATTTTGTTTTTATTCACAAATCCATGCATCCCGATGAATAAATAGATGCCTGTTGGTTGAGGTAGTCAATTAGACCAATTGTTAATACAAAAACCTTAAAATAATTTTATGATATAAATGTTATAATCATATAAATGAATGAGCAGAGAATGGTAAGAAAGATATATGAAGCAAGTGTTGATGGCATCAGAAATAGAGGACGTCCACGGAAGACTTGGCACGACCAGGTAAACCAGATAATGGAGGATGGTTCTGTTAGAAGCCTTAACAATCTGCGAGCTTGTATGAGAAGATGTATGAATGTGGATGAGGCGAGAATTGTGTGTCAGGACAGAAGAATGTGGCGCTCTGTCCTCTCTGCCTACCGGAAACGGCGTGATGGTAAGTAAGTAATGTTTCATTTTGAAAACCCATCATATGACAGTACAGTGGACCCTCAATATTTGTCCATGTTAATATTTGTCATGTTTTTTCATCAAAATTTTTGTTTGATATTCGTCCTACCTGCTACATCAGTCAGTCAGTCAGACAGTCTCTAACGGTGATTCAAAAAGCGCTGACTCCCCTTCCAAACAATAGCCTAACCTCTTTAAAATAAAAACTCTTAACAAGAATTATTGTTTTTTTCATCCAAAAACTAAATTTTATTTACGCATTTATGTAGGCCTACAGTAAGTAGTTGTTAATTCGTAATTAAAATGTATTTGCAATAATTTTCGAATTGATTTTCGTGTGAAACTTTTTTTGTTAAAGAATAGATAGGCAAAATTCAGGGCTGGATTAAAGCATTTTTAGTTAATTCCTTTGGGAAAAATTTGTTTCATATTTGTCATTTTTAATATTCATCCATCCATTGGGTATGAATTAATGGAAGTATCTAGAATAATTTACGTGTATAGAATGAAGATTAACATAGCATTTCATCCTTGGTGAGCACTTTTTCTACTTAGTAGAGAGTATTATCAGCCACTATCATTAGTATCTGTATTACATTTAGATTTGTTCTGAAATATTGCCTGTATCTTTCATATGATAAAAGAGTTGTATTAACTTACTTTAAATGATGTTTTAGAATGTATCAAGACAAATTGGCAAACTTACGAAAACAATTACAACAATTGAGGGAGGGCGCTCACCCGGAGTATGCCCGGAGAGTTCGCAGATTGGAGCAGCAGTTAGCGGAGAGACAGAGGCTAAATGCTATCCAGCGGGATTATCTCCTCGAGTGTGTGGAGCAAGATTATGTTTTGGAAAAGAGGGCAGCCGCCAAAGAATTTGAAGAGAAGAAAGTGGACCTCAAAGAAAACTTATTAACGGATTTTGAAGATAAAAGAAAACATATTGAGAATGAGAGGCATAGTATGGAATTAAATGGAGACTCAATGGAGGTATGTATATTTCTTCAATTATATAACAACTTATCTGTAACAAAATCATAAATGCGCCAACTAGTTTGGTATATCATTCATATTGATTTAATAAATTAAACCATTTACTTATTTGACACTTTGTCGCTATCGCTATTGAATCTGTATTTCGATATGTAAGTGTCATTGCCAGTAAGAAAAAATTAGACATATTTACTACGTATTTTTAATATTTCTAGATTAAGATTACTTAAATGTTTTCTCTTTTATATATTCAATAACAGTACACAAATATATATTCAATTTGAAACGATGTGTACATTGTCTTTATTACGAGTGAGACAAAATATATTGTAGTAGCAAAATTGTATGAATTTTTCTGACTGACAAGTATATTAACCATCCGTCATCTCGTGTCGCACTGTCAAGTAAATTATATTCATAATGTTTACGTTTGTTAAATAATTTTTATGTAAACATGATCTCAGTTTTGTAAAGAATGCCTTTAAGTGGAATGACGAAGAATAATTAATTATATTTTCGTAGAAAGCAATCACTTTGTGGTTTGACATACTATATTAAATAAAAATAACAATAACTTTGTATGAAACCACGAAATTTATTGTACATCGACCTCTGTCTCTGTCTTTCACATATAATTTTATATTCTATTTCCCTCTTTATGTATATATAAGTGCACTCTTTTTGTATTTATGGTCAGTCCTGATGAAGCTTGAGATAAGCGAAACCGCTCGACGTACAATAAATTTTGTGGTTTCATACAAAGTTATTGTTATTTTTATTTAATATAATAATTACTTAGATATATATAATTCAAAGTTGATACGTAAGAGCACCGTTTGTACAATTCCAGAGAGGGCCATACAAAATGCACTAGTATATTGCTAGGACCTGCGGGCGGCTACTGTGGCCGATAGTATCCGCTGCGTGGCCGGGGCTTTTGTAGAATCTATATTTCATCTAAAGCAATATAATAAGGGTGCCCAGTGCACTATTGATAAAACAATATAATAAAGGATTTTCGCATTGAATTATAGATTCTATGTTTTTAGCGAGTGCAATAATTTCACTACTTACAAACATGATTTTTTCCCTCAGAATTAGTGTGTGAATTGGTATAATAGTTTATTTTTTCCAGTATACATATTTTTCAGCCCTTCATCCTCCCTCAAAACTATTAGATAATTTGATAAGGCATGACAATACATTATAACATTTTATAATATTGATTATTTACTAATTAAAATTGTTTTATTTTCAATATGAATTCTAAGGTAAAACCAGCCATGACTCGTAAGCTACGTAGGCGACCCAATGAACCGGCTCCAGTTCCTGATAAGAGACGAAAACCTCCGGCCACCACTCTCACTTACCTGTTGGATGACAGGGATATCGAGGCTGACCTTAGAGCCATAGCCAGGGGTAGGCCGCCGACACAGCAGACGCAACCCCGGAAACCTCATGCACCTCCACACTCTCCACTGCCGCACTCTCTGGGTAATGTCACCGTACAATATTCTGTTTTCTAAATATAATTCTTAAACTGTTAGCTGCCCGAAACAGCATCATACCACCATATTGGCGCTGAAATTCAAAATTCACAGGCTAGCCATGAAAACGTTGGTATAACTAAAAAAAAATACGTGGGTACTATTTCATCATAAACGTCCATCGACCGCGATTTTGTACGGTTTTAAGATGAAAAAAAGGAAAAAATAAAAGTTGATAGTGTTGTCAGGCCATAAACACTTAGAACATTATTATTTATTTTATATTTGTTTTTGGAAAGACGACATCAAATTTTATTAATATTATTGTGTTTATTATGATGTTTAATTAAAAAAAATATTAGCACTTCACATCACAACTATGTACACTTACATATCGCACTAACAACACACATAAAATGGGCAACGCTGCCTAACAGTGCACTCATTGTATTTATAGTAAAACGCTTGTATATTAATTTTAATTAATAACTAAAAAATAATATCTTGGCAACAAAAACTAGAAATATCGCAAACATATGTCAAAATCTAGTTGACAATTTACTCAAATTGGAACGTCCCAGATACTTTCCAACTTATTGCGTTCTTCTCATCATCGGACTCTGCGGTAGTAACGAGAGATGTCTAAAATGTCGGCAGTCTCCACTAATGAAATAAGTCACCCTCCATCATTTTGTAAAGTAAAAATAAAATCAATACAGTTTTCGAAAATTTAATAACTGTAATTGCAGATATAATTAATCTCAATCGATATTAAAAGCATAAACATGAAGGATATAGTGAACTTAAAGAAATGAAATTATATAGACATGTAACAAAATTAACTAAACCCCTCTGCGACCAGCAGCTGATATATCAGATGCCAGATAAGTTTCCACCACAGCCAGCGACTGATATATTAGACGCGGCGACGTGTTTATTTATCTTGAATATTAAAATACAATAATATTCAAGATAAATAAGTGCGGCGCCGCATCTGATATATCAGTATAGTCGCTGGTCGTGATGAAAAGTTGTCTAGTGTTCGATATACTTGTATCAGTTACAGGCCGTTGAGGGATTAAAATCTCAAGTGAATATGGTATTTTACCTAAAATTATCGAGTAATCATATCCAAGAATTATTCACAGCAGTTTTTGACAAATATTAGACTTCAGTGACATCTATCGCACAAGCGGAAAAATTGTAAAATGAATATTATTATTATTCATTATTATCTTTGTTAATCTATGTGCCATCCAGCGGATTTCTTAAGAAAATACACTATCATTGGATGCAACGGATGCGAAGCACAATTATATTCAACTTTATATGATACATATATATGTTGATATTGCAAATAATCCCAAATACCTTTTAATATTCAGCAGTCCAAAAAGGCATGCTGTTTTATCAATGTACACTACATTTTAAATAGAGTTGTATGATTCATATTTAGGATTATTTTAAAGATAAAAACAACATGGTAAATTTAAAAAATGTTTATATACAGCAATATATGTATTAAATCGAATAGTAAAATAAAAAAATTGTTTTATATGGATGGTGTGCCCACAAGTAGGTATTGAAGATTAAACTAAAGTTGTATTTTGGGAAATTTTGTTAATAGCATCTACGTAACTTAATGATTTTTTATTTATCATATAATATTACTGAAAAAAAAAAGATTTTACAAAGGATTAACTGTTTTAATTGTTGACTCTGTCCACAGGCACACCTCCAGAGACCCGAGCCCCATCACCTCTCTTTGAGGTCCGAGTAGAAGATGGGAAATTGCTTTACGAGCGCCGATGGTATCATCGTGGGCAGAGTATATATGTGGAGGGTAGAGATTACCCCCGATTTCCCGCACACATCACTGCTATTGGATCCGAATGCGTAAGTTGATATTTTTATAAAATACCAATGTATTTATAAGATGGCTAGATCGCACTGGAGAGATGTGAAAATTGTGTGTATGTAAATATTGCAACATAAAGGGCTTAGATTTCACTCTAATGTGTAAAATTCCATAAGTTGTTTTTCTAAGGGCTGGTTGTATCATTAGTAGTTTTTATTAACGCCCGTGGTAAAAAATGTTTGCGGGTTGTTGGTACATGAAATTTACTACTATCAAAGTCAATCCCGCCTAATAGTGTCACAATGCAAATAATCATCAAATATATACAATTTTATGCTTTATCTATGGCTTTATTCACCCTTGCATTCGAAATCTGTCATTTCGCTGGCAAAAATCTTTGGTTATATAAATTAAACAGTGAAATCATCATTGGACGAACTCTTGTCACTAAAAAAGTGGGATATTGAATGATTCATTGTTGTATACTGCAACTTCAACGTGACAAATTACTTTTGAAACAGCTGTGAAATGTCCGCCATTTTTAATTAACGATTGACGATTTTACCATTGGATATCTGAGAGTAAAATTAGTTTACTACTGAATGTACTTTTGAGAAGTAAATATTTTTTACCAACGATCAAACAATTTTTTTACTTTAGTGACTTTTTTACCATAGTAAAAACTTACCACTAGTCACACAACCGACCCTAAGGAGTAGTTCCATTAACCACATGCCCCACCAATTTAAAAATGTGTAATATGTCATACGTGCAATGAAATCACATGCATTAAAAAAAATTCGAAAACTATAACTAATATCTTAGCCTCCCAAGATGAGGACTTAATATCTGACCTCTGATTACTAATAGATATGGATAGGCAATTTTTTTTATAGCTAAATTTAACAGTTGTTCTGAGGATAAATGTATACAGTTAAAATATTGCTCTTGAAACTCACATAAAGGATAGTACAACTTATTGTACTTTGTAGGTAGAGCAAATTGACAAACTTTACTGCCAAATCCCATTGATGGGTTAACCCAAGATGTACAAGACCTCACATTTTTGATAAGTGTATTAAAATCTTGAGCCTTATATATCGTACTTTACACTGTGCTACCAAAATATTAAAATGTTAGACCTGGTAGGAGTAAATCTGGATTTTACTGTAACAATTGCCTTAACAATGAATAATTATCCTTGTTCTAGATTTCTGTAAAAAAAGCCACAGTTGACGGAAACAAATGGAAAATCTACATATCACAACTAGCACACGGAAAGGTCACCATTAAGAGAAGAGCTTCGTAAATATAATGTTTTAGGTTAGTTAGTCCTACAAGTTCATGTAAGATCAAATCACTCCAATCATCGTCTTCATATGGCTATATCTGCAATTCCAGATGCAGTCACAACCACAGCCTACGGTGTCAATTGTGATTCATTGTGATTTCACTCAAATGATTTTTTTTACAACTGAATCTAAATCAACTTCTTAAATATTATGTAAGAGTAAGAATTACATTTTATATTAATATAAATCTATTTTTATTTACTAATTAATGTAAGTTATTATAATGAAAGTTTGTTACTTAATTTTTCAAGTAACAAGATGACAAATGTGAATAAATATGTTTAAATTATGTTTCTTGTCTTATTTTTAGAACACATTGTGTATTTTCAAAGAAGAGAATGTCTGGTGATTTAAAAACTTGTACATTCAAGGACCGGTCAAGTGACATTTGAACAAATATTGTTCAATTAAACCGGTCAATATTTTAAATGACTTACCATTTACAAATGACATCCTGATCTAATTTAAAATCACCCTAAAATGCTTTTAAAATATTTGACAAGGCTGATTTGTAATAATAATTTCTCAAGGCTGATGTAAAGATATGTTTTAATAAAATTTACAAGTGCACCGTATAAACCTAATGAAAACTTGTAGTTTGATACATATTGGCATTCAGTTTAAAATTTGTTTTAGAGGCTTTTAGAAGTATATTTTTAGAATATTTTATGTTTGATTTTCATTCATTTGTTTTAACCTGAGTTAGACAGATAAGATTACTAGTTTAGAAATTTCAACATTCCAGTTGCAAGAATAGTTTTTCTTTGTTTTGTTGTAAAAATGAGTCTTTACAACAGAAGAGTTAAAGAAGAAGGTGGAACTTAGTTAAGAAACTGACAAAGTACAAGTATTTGCTGTAAGAAGAATATTCTGTATATCGACGTCTAAGAAGCATCATGGCATAAGTCATTTTTGATAACTTTTCAGCAGATAGAAAAAATTATTTTGTCAACTTTTTCACCTGGATTTCAATATTTTACAGATTGTTAACAATGTATTTTAAGTTGAAAGCAATTATTTTTAAAAAATCAATAAGTTATGCTATGTTGATGTAATTTTTTATGAAGTTATATTATGTTATAGATAAAAGAACAAATTTTAATTTCAAAAAAATTTCCTTGTGCTAGCTTTTTGCGAATGTGGTGAGCCTCATACACTTCACTTGTTACATTCTTCAATTTTTACTTATAACACAAATCAAACTGATCTTTGCGAGGGGTGAAAATACTGATTCTTTCTGATTTACACTTTCTATCAAACACAAATTTGCTTAAAGGGGTAAGTTATTCTTCTTTGCATTTGTTTGTGTAAATGCTGTAGAGTTGAGCCTTCGACATTATGTCAGTTTGAAGGTACAATCACCTTGTTGATTGGCGACAATGATGTGATGGCAATTTGGGAATATTCTTTATAAACTTGTCCAAGTGGTCATGATGTACGGAAAGGGAATGGAGTGTCCGAGGATTATCGTGATTTTGATTTAAATACGCAAAAAATAACTAAAAAACGGTGCAACACTCATCTCAACATCATCCTCCCATACATCGTCCTTGATAACTGTGTGAGTTGTGTCATGATGCCTGATGATGAAGCAGGTGACGTCGATATGCAATTTGTTTGATTTATGAATTATGTAATATATTACCTAATTTTCAAATATGTATAGTAAAGTGCTGAATATCTGTGGCAATTGGAGGCCCAAATAATTGAAAAATATTAATCCAAATTAAGTTTTTATTGAGTTAAACTTACAAAAATCTAAACAAACATTCTGGTAGCAATTAACTACAAAATTATACGTTTAAATAATTGCTTACATAGAAAATTAAGTGATTTTTGTTTATTTTATTAAACATTTTTTTGTTTGATTTTTTATATACACCTACGAGTTTGCAACACTTCACCGTAATCAATATCGTTGTGGAATTCAAGTAACATTTTTGCAGCTATTAATGCTTCATTACATTTGCAAATGTGTACTTCGCCATCATCATCCTCCCGTTGTGATGGAGACCACCGCCAACTTACTAGCGTTAAATTACAATTGATATAATTATAGATTTTGCAATAATTTAGGTCCTTGCTTTGTAATTTTCAAAACATTAGCGTTTATTGAAAAAAGTTATTTTTCAGGATTGCGAAAAAATTTGTACTACAGAGTACCAAGGTCAATGATAATAGAGTCCAGGATAATCAACAGTTAAATGTAAATAATTTTAAAATGTGTTGAATGAAAACCAGTCAAAATATAGAATTCAAAGAATTTTATGAAATATACTAATAACCGGACAACAAATAAAGGGAATTCATTTTGTAGTCTTAATTTATTTAAAAAAATCAATGAATCAAAACAAAAAATCAATGAAGCAAAACAATTTAAATTGACATGTTCAAACATTGTTCATCGGTTTCTCTATAAATGATGCATTTTTTCTATGGTCTGAATTTTAATAGATAAAAAATATGCAAGTACATACTTATGGTAAGTAGGTACTTGTGTACTTTAATTTTCCTGATGTTGATCTGAATTCAAAATTATTTATACATTTTATTAAAATTTTCGCAGAGTATAAAATATATATTTTTTTTCCAATTAAACCTTAAAAATCACAAAAACAAAAAGAGACGAAAAGTCAAAAGGATGGTGATAACCTATGACTATTATCTCCACATCATGTGATATGATTTCATAGTGCAAAAGTTTATGGGATTTTGACAATTTTGAATCTGGAAAATAATATGAAAATAGTATTTAATTTACCCCGCTTACCACATTCCTGTACTTTTCGTCTTCACTTTTTTAACAACCTAAATTGGGGGGGTTTTGGAACAAATATCATTCAATATAACACGTATATATCTTATATGTGGTGACCAGGGAGGTGGGTGCCATTGTTTTGTCCAGAGTCCTAAAATGTGTGATGCAAGATTTGGAGTTGATGGCATTCCCTAAAGTTCCTGAATGTGCCGTGTACATGATCGTCTCCCAGAGTACGTATCACCGCTAAACAAACAAAATAAAAAAACTTTGTACTATTATTCTATTTTATATATATATTAACTTTTCATTTGATTTAAAAATAATCTATCTAACAATGTCACCAGCGGATCTGCGAGAGATTTTGTCAAGGGTGTGACAATTTTTTGTATTCGTCTTTCTATTCTTAGTCGACCGACCAGTTCGCCCGGTATGGACGCGCCGGCCCTGCAAACACGACATCGTGCGCCGTTAGAAAAATGAAAAAAAAAACAAATTTTAAACTTGTTTATGTGACAGCACCACGTCTGATCGGGCGTCGATATCTTGCAGACTGGAATCACTGACAACACCGTTTGTTTATTTCATCCTTGGCCCATTGGCCAAAAAGGTTGACGCACTGTGCACATTTAATAATTTAATTAATGAGTTATGACGTCTGGACGGTTTTCTGATTTTCCGTCCATTAAATGCATTATGTTGCCTTCGGCGCGTCTCTAAATTTTCAGTTTATCAAAAGTCTCTCTCGATTTCGATTCAACAATGGTCTACAACAAATTTTCTACTCGAAACTGAGTTTGTTCCATGAGATTCTTTAGAAACAACTCTCGACTTTCAAAGTCTTCGTGTACCAGCAGTAGTTAACATTAATGTAGGGCGTTAAATTACAAGCATTTATTCAGTTTTATATGCTGTCGGAGAGATTCTAAATCACTCAATTGGCGAACGATAATGACAGTTGACGTTTGACATACGTAACTAGCGTGAAGTAAGGCGCGAGACGGCCAATCTCTGAGACATGCTGCGTTCGAGTACACGGATACTTTGAAAGCTGAGAGTTGTCTTTTAGGAATCTCATGGGAGCAAAACTGCATCTCGGAGAATGTCTCGAGCCGAAATTTAAAAAAAAATCTTTCTCGTGGACACAGACGTGACAGTGACGTCCCTAGGTAAAATGCTGCCCCTACTGCTGCTTACTTTATATAAATGCAACGTACTTACATATTTTTAGCGATAGTGTAGTGGTACCCGAAGTGTTTCCACATATTAACATATATACAACTTTCAAAAATTGGATAGATATGGAGATTGATTAATGGGTGAGAATGGTGAATATTATATTTATATAAAGTGATCACTTAAGCCAGCCGAAGACAGATCGTAAGCCCTGTAATTACCCATACTTCCATATATTTTCCATTAAATATAATAAATCATAGCTTCGTCTCTATGAGATCTATTATTTGTTTAATAACAGTGCCTTTGTAGGTGAAAATCCAGTAACGGTGTGTTCTTGAACATATTCAAATATTGCTAGTATGTAACTTATGTTGGATGTTCTTATAGCATTGTCTTCACACAATTCTGAGAAATGGAGTCTCAAAGTGTGCTTTAAATTTATTTTCGAGTTTTTTTTTGTACGAGACAGTAATATAAGTATTTATATTGGATATAATATTTACATTCCGCCGCCAATTTGCCGTCCTTCAGCACCGCTTTACCTGCCTACGCCCGCGGGACGTCCCTGCAAACCATAAAGGTTGGTACGCACTGATTAGTCTGCTCTGCGTACAATATACAACGAATTTCATAGCACGCTTCGCACTAGTTCTGTTCTGTTCATTATGCAAGTTTTGAGAAAAATATTTTCGGTGTATAAACGCCATGTAATCTAAAATAGTACAATATTAATTTTTAATTGATTTTCGTTCTGTCACACTGTGATTACCCGGAAATTAATGTGTCTAAATAACTTTAAAAAATGGTGATAATAAGTAGTTCGCACGGTTGAGTTGTTAGGATGCCCGTCTTTGATACCTACCGATGACCAGGAGTTGATAATGAATAGATATGTTGTGTGTTTACGTAGCATAAACTAAAATGACTTTATATTTTATATATAACCAGCTGAAGTACCCGACGTTGCCCAGGCTTTACGCAGAGTGAATTTGCATGTTATTTTAAACGTCGAGTGCAAAATTTCATCAAGAAGTGCCGAAATTCTGCTTCAATGATTGGGAAAGGGGGATGGGGTGGTTTTTCGAAATCTCATTGGTACTTTTAAGTTTAGAACACTACGCAAGACATACTTACCAAGTCCCCGCTCCCCTCCCATCCCACCCTCCGATCCCACACCTATACTTATATTTGATAGAAAGTTTTCAAATCAGGCTAGAATTGTCTAGACTTCACAATGTATTACAACTGCATTTACATTTCCTCAGCAGATTATCATTATGTACTATGGAAGGGCTTTCTTTAGTATTTTTTTTTTTAGTAAAATAGGGACATTACTGTCTTAGCGAGTCCGGTATGAAATGAATCAAGGTCGTCAAATAGTATAACTGATTGTACTTCGAATAGTGAAAGGTCACCAGCCTATTTATATTGCTGTCTGATGATGCTCCCGCCGTATTTACGGTTATTTCTAGTTTGGCAGGTGGGTGGGTGGGTGCCGGCCACCATGCGCAGACATTCATAAAATAAATACATTTTTTACCGATGGCAATATTAGTATCTTTCATACATACTTACCGAGAAAATAAATAATTCTATTCGATCCATTTTTAAATCACACAGCGATTCGAAACGCATTCCACGTTTCAGACTCGTGTACAGGCCATCTCTGCATTGAATATTTCTTCATCGCATTTTATATTTTACCGAATAAATTACGAAAATGTTCAAGAAATATGTACAAACTCTACACCGTTACAGAAAACATTATTGTTTAAATTTTTTACAAGCCTAAAAATCAATTATCAAAAAATAGTCTGGCCGCTCGAGATTCGATGACTTTTATTTTTTGTATTCAATATATAATTTATTTTCGTCTCGTAATTTAGTAATGAAATATTGTGGACTAGATCTATTACACCCTGTATATTACAACCCCCGAAATTTTCTATGGCGCTATTTTTAAAGCATTGCAGTAACACAGTTTACCTGAGAAACCTCCGAAAAACATGTTCCATGTTATAATTAGTTATATATGTTACAGAAAAATCATAAAATTGCATAATATAGTATAGTTACTGGTCAATGTATGCATTTAGATAAGATCTTATCAAAAGTTTCCATTAATTATAAAAACATCTACTGTTCTTAGTTAATTTATTCGGAAAATAAACATAATAAAATTAACAAGACCTGCTTCAAAACGATCAATTCAATTCAATTTGATGAATGCAAAAGTGAAGTGAAAGTGTGCGGCTGTCATATCAAACGAAATAAATTATTTTATTAAGGAGAACACATGTTTTAAAACATCACAGACCGTCTGTTCTGAATAATTACAACTTCACAATAAGAATGTGTTCTCCTTAATAATATAAGTTGTATCAATGTGTCCAAAATTTAATAAAAATGAATTGATAATTCTGGCGTCTGCAGTCGGTTTACTCAAAAGGTATTTGTGATTCCGCAAAAAAAATGTAGATGGCTTTCAAAAATAATGGAACGACAGATGTATTAATTTGAAAAAGTATAGTTCGAAAATTCGTCATGAAAAATACTGGCGCTATAACACAATTGGTAGTGTACTTCCCCGGATTGGTAATATAGATCCATGTTCGAATCCCGGTAGCGCAAAAACAATATTTTTCGACATAATTGATTTTATATGTATATATTTATAATTAATACATTAAATTGGTATTTAAATTATTTTGCTTAGAATATTTTCTTCTTCTTAATTTAACGGGGGACTCGCTGGTCCGAGTCAAATTAGACGAGAGATTCGCACGAACCTTCCCCCTACCCTACCGGACCATCCCTTCGAATAATTCTTGAATACACCAAACGGATGCAAGGAAATTAATAATACTAATTAACCGCATAAAATATTGTTGTATGAAACTCTTGTAACGGCAGACGAATTTTGTGGGCTAAAATAACGCAAGTAGCTAATAAAAAAATTAATATAAAAATATACGCAGTGAAGCCCGCTTCCACCCGCCGGACCAAGACTATTTGCTTTGTTTATTTACTGAAATATTAATAAAAAAAAAAAACACGTGTGCCTACACGCATGACAGATTAATTTTCATACTGAATTAGGCAATTGTGCTGTGAAAAGCAAAACTACGTAGTTGATCACTGATCTTCTCACCACTAGATCAGTCAAACTACAAATCATAATTAAACGTATAAGAAAACCCTGGCCAATCTTGTTTTTATACTTCTTGTGATACGATACATTTTTTGCAGTCATTTATAAGGCAAAGAGAATCATTTATAAATAATTCAATCATTGTGAAGTCGACCGCACCGGGTGTTCCGATGTTTGGCACCCTCAGATTTTTCTGAGAAGTGCCAACCCTTTAGAGCCTGGTATTAATCATTATGTTCAATCAAATTTGACGGATTATACTTAATTAATATTAAATTTGATAGGCTTGCCGAGGCCTCATCAACAAGTAATTGTATTTCGCTGTACGTACGCTTTTATAAATTTAATCAATACGATCAAATTATAAAAAAAATAATTTTTAAAATACAGACGCTTACAAGGTATACATGTCGCATCAAAATTATTGCTACGAAAATAATATTAGCTTAGTGGTCTTCTGCGACGAAGCTCGAATCCCCCACCACTTGATCACTAGGAAAGTGTTGTACCGCTAGAGCAGTAGTCGAAAAATTATGGCTCCTGAACTGCATGCGTGTAGATCTTTAAAAGTATTTTTAGTATACTTACCTATCTATTGACTGTCTTTATTATATCTCTCCTATCCAGTTTTTGGACCTTTATGAAAGATCTACTACAGGCGCAATCATTTTTGACACTTGAAATAGCCTCCCAGACTCACGTGATCAATTTAACACGTGCATTTGCTGTTCTTACCATCATCGGGTCGACATATTTCTACAAGCGACCATTTTGAATCTTATAAAAATAAATTAAGAAACTAATGAGAATTTAGAGTCCACTGTAAAATTAAGAGCTTCCAGCTATGTATAGATAATATATTGGAGGAATTATTTAAAGTCAAAAGCTTCCCCAAAAAACGCAAAGTCATCCTTAACATTTGTTTAAAGTTGGTAGGTAGGTATGCTTATAAAAAACATGGTATAATTTACGTTTGTGTGAATTTTTATTTGTTAATGTTGATTTTTAATTAATGTTTAATAAACCTACTTGTATATTTATATTTGTGTAGATATGTACTAGATAATATATGATAAATTTTATAGAAATATTTATAATATTTCTTATTTCAACAAATACTTATTACAAATAATTTGCTATTAAATTTAATTCATTAACTAGATTAAGACTTTTTCACTTAATAATGAAATAATTATATGCCCTTCATAGATAGAAATAATTTTCATATTAATAAATATCAATATGTTGCAAAAACATTTCCTGTGACTTTTGAAAGACTTGTAGATATTTGTACTATACATATTTGGCAATTTTGTCTCAGAAATTTGGCAATCTTTGCTCTAGACCAACAAGCAAACTTTGGTGAATTTCTCCAATTCTTATAAATATTGGTAGGTTAGTCAGCTCCAAGTTCTGAAAATAGGTACTAAGCAGTGGCGTGCAGTAGGTATTGACTTATTTTATGCTGTTACCATGATATTATATAATAGGTACTATGTAATATGTTACATTGTACATAGGTTTATGAACTTTCGTTTAACCGACGTCTTTAAGCAAAATGAATCCATCATAATAAAAATGCATTATCCTCGAACGCAAAGAACTATCATGAAAACAACACGTTTAGTAAAGTAGTAAAATTTGCGAATTAGTAAATGAGGAAGCTTCTATCAGCTCTAAGTCAAGTTGGCTATCGCTGGAAAAAGTGTTGCCAATTCGAAAAATAAACCTCTAAAAGTACACCCTTTAGTAGCAATGAATGAAAAATAACCCAGTCGAGGACTATAGCGTTCAGGTGGCGTCGCGCGGCAGCATCCAGAACTACGCAACTAATGATTCTACCGATACACGGTGGGGCGCTAACGTAATTATAACATATGGATTATTTTAATTTGTATTTGTTTCTCAGAATTTTTAGTAATGCACAGCTCTTTTTGCTTGTGTGCAGTGCACGCCGCTGGTACTAAGTGACATTTTCACTTTGTTGATCCGACTTCGCTGTTGTTTTTTGCAGTGACTGTACACACAGTGAGCTACTCTGGTCTTCCCACTGTAACAGTGTGTCACCACCATCAGTCATTATGTTCTTAATAATGCTTCACTCATTGTTACTCCAGTACACAAAGTTAAATTGACTTTAACCCAGACTAAACGTGTTTATGACTTAGAAATTACTTAAAAATTATTGTATTTGCAGATATATTAACATAAAACAATTTTTTTGGTAAACATGTTGGGGGAAAATAAATAAACCTAATAGGCGCCTATAATAGATGTCTACCGAGTTTTTACTTTGACAGCATAATGTATTTCAAGATTAGAACATGTCTTATTTCATTTCTGCATTATTACCAAAAATAGTATTAATTTTATGATAAATCTAGGAATTAAGGATATACAATAAATATACTTACTCGAGCATGTATTGGATTGATGATACCGATGTTTTTTTTTGTTGATCTAAAAGAATTTGTTGAACTTGTGTTAAGAAATTTCTTTGAATATGTAAAAAAAAAAAAAAATTTTTAACATCCTCACATATTTTCGTCGTCATTTATTTCCTTGTCCTTATAATCAATCTAAGAGTCGGCAATTATACGATGGAATTTTCTCTTTGAATAAAACTTGCGAACGCACGCCACTGCCATCTTCCAACTCGTTTTATTATCTGACTCATTATAATATTAAAATAAATGAATAATCGAACATTACAATTAATACTGAGGCGCCCGATTCGGACATGAGATAGGCCATTGTTTTAAAATAAAATTGATTAATTAATTATAAATGGAATAATAATCGCTAACACTTGTAGCTTGTAAAATTTTCTCACAAACCTAACAGGTACATCAACGAATGGACAAGTAACAAAACTGTTTTCGCGAAAATGCATGATTGCACCCTAAGATTTCCCTAAGATAAGTTAGATATTGTAAATAATACACTGATTATCATGTAAACTTTTTTCTTGTTTTAAGAAAAATCTGTGACAAAAATGATAATGACATAAAATAACATATCTATTAATAGGAGAACACATTCTTATTGTGAAGTTGTAATTATTCAGAACAGACAGTCTGTGATATTTTAAATATGAATTAAATATATTAATTAATGCATAGTTGGATAATGCACCTTCCCCGGTTAGGAATGAGATCCAGGTTCGAATCCTGGTGGCGCAACAACAATATTTTTCGATAAAATTGATTTTACATGTATATCTTTCTAATTAATATATTTAATTCATATTTATCTATTAATAATACCTGAGACGCGTGAAAAATATTATTTTTACCTATACAAGATTTTAAGTAATCGAGGAAAGAATGATATGCCAAAACAGAAGAGTGTGGCGTTCTATCTTTGTGTTCTCTTGCCGAGAAATGGTGTGATGTTACCAGAGTTAGTTAGTATGTATTATTAAACCTAATTGAAAGCTTCATGGATTAAATCTGGTTTCAGTGGATCTTGGAAACCTTCAGAAATTAAAAATATAGTTACGTAGAATTATAATAACTGTATTTATTAAAATTAAAAATGTAACTTTATTATAAATGTGCAATCGACTATTTTAGTAGTTAACATTGTATATTCGTCAATATTATTGATTTCAATTAATTATCTAATCATTTTTTAAAATCTTATTTAAACTGCGCCACCTGTGTATCTTTTAATATTTATATTTTTTGATAGTTTTGTTTTATAACAGAATATTCGCCTGTACATGGCTTACAATTATTTTAATATACTTTCATAACATACCTACATAGGTTAGGTATCCAACCACACATATGATGTTTACATTAGTATTATATATTGAAAGAAAAAATATCTCAACAGTGATGTCATACCTACCTTTACAATGTATTTTATATTAGGCTTTTCACCTTCTTGTGAGGGGAAAAAATAAATTAATATTCTTTTTTTTTTTTACCGTAAACATACAATCAATATCGATAAATAACAAAGTGGTCTTCTCGATAGCAAAAAGCCTGTTCCGCAAAATGTATAGCTTTTCTGAAAATGTTAATGTCCTCGCACTGAGATAATTTATTCTAGGTGGCTATAAAAAAATGCTTAGCGTCAAAAAGTGGTACTACAATTATTATATACATAGGTAATATTAATCATAATTTAACTCTCTTTTGATTTATCATTTCTGTTATAACGAATTAAAGCACCCATTTAAATTCAAACCTTCGGATTTTTCACTGCAGATGCAAGATATTTTTTTAATGCGTTTTTTATGTTAAATCCTTGGTAAGTATTTAGGTAGTTAGTAGGTATCAACTGTATACTTTAGTTCCATTAACCCTAAAATCTGCAATGTGGTATTATTTAGTAGGCAAATGTTATTTTGAACGTGGAAAATAAAGATGGATTCAGAGTCAAACGCAAATGATTGCAATAATTAAAGAATGTACTAACTGATTATTTTAATATGTTTTTATTTTTTATATATTTGCATGTGTTATGTACGCTGTTTGTTTGATTAAAAAAAAGAATAGGTAGGTGTAGGTGCTATATTTATTTATAAATTTTTATTTTTTATTTCAATTTATTAGTCCATTTTTTAATTGAAATATTAGCATTATTCTTTATTTTTTTTTAAAATTATTTATGTTACGTTTTATTTTCACAAATTATTTTTAAATATGTAACTTAGTATTTTTATATTATCATTATTAATATGCCGGCAATGTTATTTTATTTGAATGTATGTAAGAGTATTATTGTTTTTTTTCTTTTTGTTA